>OX366512.1:13665143-15092143 GCA_947256265.1 Acronicta leporina
TGGTCACCAACACCTGTTAGTTTTTTTACTTTACGTATAAATATTTCCTAATACCTGTAAGTTTATGGATTATTAATTGATTTCCCCGTGACCATGAGCGAAGTAATAAGTTTTAAATTAGCAGTGTTGACTTGTTTCAATTTCTTCATCCAATAAAAACTGATGATAATATTGTCAAACAAGTACGGCTGATTAGAATACCAGTAATGGCAGCGATTAGAAAAGATCTAAGAGATGATTGTTAGGTTTAATTACGATTACGATAATACGGATAATTAAACATAATTAGAGAGGCCTTCGACGTGGTGGCCATAAGGTACAATTTCTTTGTGCATTTGCGACTTTATGATCAGTACCTAAACTACATCATTTGGTTTAACTTTTAGATTACGATTACGATGCCCCAAAAAGTGTTTAGCTATCCCATCATTTAGAATAACCTGTGAACCCATTAAATTCTTGTTTAAACAACCCCATCACTATTATCCGATAATAAAGACAAATCTATAATTATCATCAAGTATTCAATGTCTCCACATCATTTATATAGATTTCACATTATAAACCAGACGAAATTCCGATAAACTGTAAATCAATGGGGCCCTTCAAAAGAGAACCGTGGCTTATTCCGGATAACGTTACATCCGACACGATCGAGGCTTATTCATGCAGGCAGTCATTCAATAACCCCCTCTATAACAAAGACATAGAGTCTACAAAATCGTCATTGCAAAACTTATATAATTCAGTTTGTTATCAGCGAATAAACTAATATTAATAACTAAAAAACTAATAACGTTTTGGCGTCATCAACGGCACGTCAATTATTATCGGAAGTTTATAAAAATGTAAAAAGAAGGACGAGTTACATCACACGGGAGCTTTAGGTTAACGATAATCGCGATAGCAAACGAATCGCTTAAATGTTAATAATATCTTTCCTCCTATATTTATGATAATTCAAAATTAATTTCAAGTCAAGCTTTTGGCAATGATGCAGCAAAATATTTCTTTTAATATCTTTTACTCTTACATTTATGCATCTATGTAGATTTTCAGTTTTTAGATGTCCACAAGGTTTTTGTTACTTGCTTTTCATCGGTTTAATTCTTAAACCCATGCATTTTAATTTCTGACACTTACGCGAATATTAGACATTGAAATGAAACTACTTTTTACGGATTTTATCACGGTATATTGATATTATTTAGTTCCCGTCTGCCTGTGACCATGGGTGCTGTAAAGGATCCAAAACGTCGGGAACTAAATAATATCAATATACCGCGATAAAATCCGTAAAAAGTAGTTTCATTTCCATGCATTTTAATTTATCAAGCTCATATACGGTATATATTGATTCGTTTGTGAATAAACAAAAGGAATGTATTTTTCTGACTTATAGATTTACTTGATTTCTTATATCATCTTCAGGAGAGCATTTTTTTTTATGGGATAGAGGAGCAAACGAGCAGACGGATCACCTGATGGTAAGCGATAACCGCCGCCCATGGACACCCGCAACACCAGAGGAGTCACAAGTGCGTTGCCCGCCTTTTAAAAGGGTTTGGGCCTCCGGTAACCTCATTCACTTGGCGAAACACAACGCAAGCGTTGTTTCACGCCGGTTTTCTGTGAGGCCGTGGTATCACTCCGGTCGAGCCGGCCCATTCGTGCCGAAGCATGGCTCTCCCACGTGAATTTATATTAATTTCTTAGTCTTCTTTAGTTATTTTCTTAAAGTATGTTAGGATCATTTGCCTATCTATTTCTATTTCTATCAAATGCTGGTTTATTATAATTTTCTGGAGATCCTGAAGTATCATTTTACCCATCGGACACTATCTTTTCTACTGTTACAGCATCAATTACTAATTTTATATTCGTCTTCTTCTTCTTCAACTTAGTTTCTTATGGATTAAATAGTTGATTGCTATTTTGCTCTTTACTTAGTTCTTTATTCATCATCATTTAACGGCAAAGATGTTAGACTTATCTATTATAATATAATAGGTTTGCAATTCGACCTTGCTGAAAATATCGATAGAGTACCTATTGTTTTAGTACCTATATTTGCAAGTATATAGTGCGGCTTTATTTTAATGCAAATGATTATTTGTTATCTAGATGAACTTGGCTTATTGTCTATTAGGCATGCTAGGAATACAGTTTCAGCTTTTTGATGACTATTAAGAACTTCATCGTCTTGCAAACAATTTAGACTGATTATTTTAATAAGATTAGGATTATGTTTACTAAACATATTAATAGAGGAAGACATTTAAAAATTACATTAATCAATCCTCGGCTGCTGATAAAATATGTCTCAGGTATCTGATCTACATAAATTAATTACCATATCAGGCTTCTGCTAAATAAATCCTTTTGTGAATAAATTGAGGTTTATTAGCATTTAAGGTCTTTTAAATGTTCCAAGGATCTATGCCCTCTTCTAGAAAAAAAAATTGAGGGTAGGTACTACTTTGAAGATTCTTCTTAGTTTGGCTGGTAAAATCTCTATGATTTTAGATTTAACTTCTCGATTACACATACTTAAAAAACTTTTCTAGAGGCTTTTATTAATTGAACCTAGATAGCATAGCAGATAAGACAAAAAATATAATCATGTAGAACAGATAAGTAAGTTATTAAAAAGAAAAAGAAAGTTTTCATTTTTTTTAATGTTCAGGTACAAATAAAAAAATTAAAACACATAAATATTAAACTAACCTGTGCTAAATCGCTAGGGGCTTCCGACTTGACAGTGTTGGCCGCAGCCCACGCCTCTGCAAACGTCTCCATTGCACTCTGAAAGTCCATCTTGCTATTTCACGACGACATCAACATGCCGAAAATTAACACAACATGTGCACGATGCGGGACAGACGGACAGTGAGGCTGTGACACGTGCGTACGGGCCGGCCGGCGGCGCGCGACTGGCGCTGGGGCCCCGCCCAGCGAACCGCCCGCGTCGAGAAAAACCGATACTAACCGAGCCTTCCCGTTTCAGCGCTTTTCTTTTTTAAGCCGCTATTTTAACGAGTTTTTTTTTTCTACCCAAGCCCGGCCCACGGTGGTGGTTGGGCGTCCTCTGGATTATTTACACTTGTAATTCACAGATTGCTTCGTGTGACGGCTAATTTGTTGTTGAAGGGTGTTTGTGCTATCTCGATTAGATTAGGTGTTATTGAGAGCTCCTTGTGTTACTTGTTTGAGCATCGATTGTGATTGTTATGCGCTCACGTTTGTTATTTGCTATCTCTTCCTCTTTGATTATATTATACTCTATGACAATGATAGATTATTCCGTAAATTCTAGCACTTGGTATCTTGAAGTCAAAATAAGAACTAATCTCAATTATAATATGAGGGTGTAAATTATGAAGTCATCAATATAATAACGTGGTAATTTGAAAAGCTATCAGTGTGGTTAATTGCAGTATCCTTGTAAAATGGCGGTCTGGGCGCTAGGAAGCATTTTTATTCATTATATAAATCACGGCGGCTTCCCGCCTTGTGGGATGTAAGAAAAAAATTGTCACGGCTTCACATAATTTTGTACGTGGCCATTATTACCTTCCGGGGAAGTTAATTTTTCTTAATTTCGGATGTTTAACGACAGGGCTTTAAATGTATAATGGTGATAAGTGGAGATGATCATCGTCTATGTTTGAATTATGGACAGCTTCATTTTGAATGGCACAGCGTTGTTTTTTTTAACATCGTCGAGTTTTGTGGTTGTTCATTCTTCGGACACTTTTAGGTTTTTTAACTTAAGCTCAATTATTTAACTGTAATTTTAAGCATTTTTAATTACTTATATAAAATAACAAAAATACATGCGTATTATGTAATAAAGAAGCTCTCTACAAACAAGATATTTGGTCATAACTATTAAAAGAGACCGTTAACCGGATTACCTAAGTGTTATTTTCGGATTACATTGTTTATTTGAGTTAAAACATCTTTTAAGTTCGCCGTTGTATTTGTTTTAAAGATGATCTGTTCATAGAAGTGTAGTAGGCCGGTAGTAGAGCTGCGACGCTTTGTATCGACCGACACTGTGCCGCGGATAAACCAATGAGATACTTTGCAGGTTGGTTATTAAATATTTTTTGTCTGTGGTATCTGTTGAGACTGGTTGGTTATCTGTAATGTTGAAGAAAACGCGTTCTGTTTTTGAATTTCGAAATAGAGGATGTGGTTTGTTATATGTGGTATTAAAATATAATACATAAATAATGTAGGTACCCATGTGATGATAAGAATTATCTTTATTTAATTATTAAAAACAAAATTGAAGTATAAAAGAGACCAAGCTATAACTGGATTGGTAGTGGGTATCCCACAAAATGACACGTGAGGGAAATATTGATCAAACGAATTTGAACGCCATTTTGTTGATTAGAAATTGTAAAACATATTTTTGCAAAATCATAACAATAGTAACATCATCTTAAATGATTATGATATCTTTTTCCCATATGATTAATGTTAATCACTTGTTAAACATTTTATAATTTAATTAATTAAGTATTAGCAAGTTTTCATTATGTACCTACTGGTTGAAAAACAATAGGGGGTCGTAGCTAAGTAAAATTAGTGGTAGAAGCCCAAAAACGCCTGACAACCAGTCTACCTTCCGAATATTGGTATTGCCCAGAAATTGTATTCTTTTTTTTAATTCTTGATAGGCTTACGCCTGATTGCCAGTTCGCGTGATGTTAAGCGACACTGCGACTTAAGATGGAGCGCGCTTGCCTTGAAGAAATCGTTACCTTCGTTTTAGTTACGGAGGTCTGATGGCAGTGTCTTCGTGTCAAATACTTATACTGAGCTGTATCTGAGTAGATTGGAAGCCGACCTCAACACTAGTTGAAAAACAATACCCACCTAAAGCGTTATTAAAACAATGACAACAAAATCTAATAAAATCATACCTACATTTAGGCCCACTTGCACCAACTTCTGAAATGTGTTTAAATTGTATTTAAACACAATTTTTCATAGAAATTTCGTGTTTAAATATACTTTAAATACATTTAAGAAGTTGGTGCAAGTGGGCCTTAAAGTTGTAAAAGGGTTTGCGCACTCTCAGTTATAAATAGACACATCAAGTTCATTTATGGTTATAGTTAAAAACCTCGCCGTTAGCCTTGGCCAGAAATAAATCATTTTACCATGATATTCATTGTTGACTCATCCATATAGAAGTTACATCTAAACTGTCGAACACACACCGTGCGTCGTCGACAAACAAAGACAATAACCTGAAGTCAATCAACACCTGAGTGGAACTCTTTTATCTATTTAGCAGGTTCCAGTTGCCAGATAAAACCACTAATTTAAACACACCATTTGCGGCTCGAAAACAAACAAGTATTCGAAACTGAACTGTGTCACTAAGGTAATAAAGGATATCATTGATTTCGGGAGGTGTATTTTTAGTTTTAGAATCTCCTCTGCTGGATTTTAAACGTGACTCCAAGCGTGATCTCTCTTTTACCTTGTTATGTACAAATTCAGTTCTAATAACTGTTTGTAAAAGTATCTACAAATATGCAGCCATACGAGTTTTTTTATTGGCAGCAGCAAATCAGTGTGAATAGGGTTGCAAATTAGATTATACTATTTATAGATGTTGGAAACGTTCCGTTACCGTTCAGATTTACTTTGTTTGTACCTAAACTAGACATGCAAAGTCATCGTTGTAGCTAATTAAAGTGTACAGCTGAACATTGGCCTACTTTAAATCTATGTAGAACATTTTAGTGAAGGAAAAATTCAACTCGCAGGCAGGATTCGAACCTGCGTCTTCTGGCTAGGTACGCCAGACGCTATGATCTCTAAGCCAAGCAACCTGCAAGTCCCACCTGCCATGTCGAAATTTGCCTTCACATTCTGAGCTTACGTCTTAAAGGTGGCGTCAGTAACATCTATTGAAAGGCAAGTTACTTTGCCTCTCAACCACTTCACTAAAATAACTTTATAATCTTAGCATGAAAAATGCAAAAAAAATCACATAAAGATAATCTATGTAGAACATTCACGTAGGCTCAAAGAAAAGTCAGTTGAGTTCAAAACCTTATATGAACGGCTAAACCCACTCATTTCACTAGTGACGTGAATCAATTTATTTAGGACTAGCTTCTGCCCGCGACGTCGTCCGCGTAGCGTGATGATATTATAGCCTATAGCCTTCCTCAGTAAATGGGCTATCGAACACTGAAAGAATTTTTCAAATCGGACCAGTAGTTTCTGAGATTAGCGCGTTCAAGCTAACAAACAAACAAACGAACTCTTCAGCTTTATATATTAGTAATATAGATAGATTATCAAATACGAAAACTAGTGAAGAGAAAAGTAGCTTCCAGTCCAATCAGTCCAAAAAGCTGACATCATTATCAAAATCTAAATCTAAGGATTACTTTTTTATGTTAATGAAACAAATAGCTTTTATTAGTCTTAAAAATATTTCAAAATATAAAGTGTAGAAACCCTAACATTTTTTGGTCACGTTAGATGGTGGAGATTAACCTATTTTCTTCAGGTAGGCATAAACTATTTGTGTTACTCACAAGACATTGCCAAACTCTTTTCAGAATACTTACTAAAAAAATAGATGAGTTTCCTTAATCACATACTTACTCTACATTTTCTTTGTTACGTATAGAATTAGATGAGTATTAAATTTTTCGTGTCTATTAAATTTCATTAGTCTAGTGGTCCTGAGCGCGACTGCTACGCTTGAGGTCCTGGGTTCGATTCCCAGGTCGAGCAAAGTGTTATTGGGTTTTTCTATGAAATTCCCAGTAACAGCTCGGAGTTTGGAATTTGTGCCCGGTTTATTATTATTTTATTACATGGGACCTAAACATACCGGCGAACTGTGGGTGTACATTAGTACGCCTCTGCATAACCCTTCGGGGAAAACAGGCGTGGTGGTATGTTATGTTATGTTTATTAAATTTCATCCTGTAGATAACTCATCAGAAATACTGAGCTTCACACTTTCCATTATAATGATAGGTACCTATTGTTTAAAACGGAAATTAAAATAGGATGGCTTTCATAACATTAGATAGGTAGGTATATGAAGAAAATTTTATGTACTCACTATTTTTATTGTCTTTTATAATCAAACTGGATCAGAAAAATCCTACCTATCTCTAAGTCATAACTTTACATTCTACTAAATTCTTCAAGAAAAATCGTTTATTTTTGTACACTTCATGCCTCTCTTTCATTATATCCTAACCCTACTGTAGCAGTACAAACAAGGTGTATCTCATTAACATGTATTATTTGTATGTAAATGGCCTTAGGCCAAGGACACATTATAGTGTAACGGTTGTCGATCTAACGTTTACGTGACTGGTCGTTTGACGATTTCATTTGTCGATCCTTGATGTCGTGATTAAATCCATGTTTTACTGTTACGTATGCATGACTTTACGAAAACATGCCGTGGGTAGATGTTGATTACTTTGATTCAAATAATACTTCTTTTTCCTTCTAAACCTCGAAAAGTTATTTTACGTTTTTAAAAACTAATAGATTTTTACTCTGGCTTGCAGATTTAAAACATAAATAAACAACTTGTCATAGTTATATATGTTTAAACACAATAAAATATGTTTAACATCGAGGTAAAATATGGTTAAGTCTATCTTCTTCTCTACTATTATGAACTTGTAAAAAAGCTGTGTCTGTACATTGAAGATATTAAAAAATCAAGTGGGTTAGGGCACAGATAATACAATAGGGTATATAAACGTCTACGAATCCAAAAATGTGATTTTAAAAATTCATGTCTGTTTGTTTGTTTGTTAAGAGCTGGCGCAAAAACTACTGAATAGATTTTAATTTTGTTGTAACTGTTATGATGTTACATCCCTGATAAAGTATATGCTCCAACTTAACAACTGGTTAACTTCTTATCTCAATTAATTAAACGGATTCTGAGATACTGCTTGACCTCTCTGATATATACAGACCCATACAAAGAAGAGATAATCACTGGTTTTTGATTAAATTATTTTTGGGATCCATTTCTAATCCTAATATAGTTTCAGGTGAGCGAATCCGCGGGCAAAGCTAGTACATTTTTTAAAACCGTTGCGGCTATTTATCCAAGCTCATTGGCAACACATAAGGCCCACATAACACTACATACAACAAGCCTAACTAATGAACTATCTTTCTAATTCTTCTAATAATCATGATCAGAATTACAAACAGTGTTACATAAATGTATGACTGATAACGGCGGCCGGAATGTGGGGCTTTCTCAAGAACTGTGTAGTGAAACACTTCGCGGTCGCCTACTAAGTGATCCTATATGAATCGGTAATGCCTGTACATGCATTCTCATTGGTTTACCGACGATTTTGAATAAAGAACTTCGAAATTTGAACTGTGGAGTGCCTTAAAAGGATGTACTGAGATATTCAATAGATAGGTTTAATGTGTTCAAGGGTTTAGGAAGACAGTGGTTTTTTTTATGTTTGCAGGAACATTATAAAGGGGGTAAATAAAATACAACATTAAAATTAATAAGATATCTGTCTTGTTATACCTGCTACATATTGTTTTGATTTGTTTTTATGGTTCCAGAACTAAAGAGCCAGAAACAAACGTCACTGTTTGTTATATTTGTTTAAGTATCTAGTAGGATAACAGTTAATCCTATTTACCAACCCAAATATCCATAACGTAGGAAAAAAACAACACGAAGTTTTGTTGAAATTTGTAGATATTTGGTATAATTAGCAAAATAAAATCGTCCCAGCATTATCTGTAGCTAATTTAATTAACTTCTCAAAACAGAAAACTGACTATTCACCTTCCTATCTCGCATCTGTAAAATATATACCTCGTACTTCATCACAGCAGCTACCTTAGTAACGTATACAAGGAACTAATGAAACAACTCGTTACATAAACGCACAGTGAAACAAAATGTTTCAAGGGAACATTGTCAGACTGTGGACTCTTAGTAAGATATTTTATAATTATAAATAGATTGGGACATGCGTGGGATCTTAGATTACGTTACAGATTTCCTCATCGTTTGGTTTCTTTATTCAAAGATGTAAATTAAAAGGAAAAAGATAAATGGTATTTATTCCTTTGTAAGAACTCAGACATGCTTTATGTGCCTATATTGCTTTCGAAAAGGTTTTTATAAAGAGGTCTTGTTAAAAAAAAGAATGTTGCGTCTACAGCAAAATATATGCTGAATAGAAACTGCAGTGTCCCCCTCCCACTTGCCCCACATAGCTCGCCTGAAACGCGTCTTAGGTAAACTTTTCCAATACATATCCTAATCCGCCTTTATCCGAGATACCAATGGCGTTCGCTAGGCGTTGACATTCGCTAAAACCTCCTCCAATACGGGTGTGTCCGGGTTAGGTTTATCCGTTATCCGTGAGATTAGGCGCTCTCTGTCTGGCGGGGCGGGGTCGCGCCACGCCCACCGGTCGATGCGGCCCACCGCGCTCGCCTCATTGTTCCGTTATCTATCCGAGACGCAGCACGCTCATCCGCCGCTCGTCACAGATAAGCGCGCACCTCGGACCACGTCACAATCCACCACCACCTGCACAATGTTCTGCTTCTGTGACGTCACTAAGTTGCGACAGACTATCTATTATGGCGCCTGTCAAATGTTTGTACGCTATTCTTGGTCTTGATGTAATAGAAATAGAAACTGTTATTCCATGCGTTGAGAATGCCGAGCTAAAAACAAGATTTTCCTCGTGATGCCGTAATGAGACTGGGTAATTGCTTAGCGGAGTATTACGTAATATTATTAGCTTTAGTAATACGTTTTATAACAATAATCTACTGTCTATGCAGTATTCACTGCGATTATCTTCAAGCTGTTAATATTTTTAACAGTATAAGCAATACGATACTTATCAAAAAAAATAACAACATTTATGTATGTCAAAAATGACTTTTCTAAACATACTTGCTCAATACGTATTTTTTCTGGAGACTGAGACTCTAGTTCCCACCAGTTCCCACATGGTCCTTGTATCGCATCCGCGACTGCTGAGCGTGACGCCCAGTGTTCGATTCCCAGGTCGAACAAAATTTTACTGTAATTACTTAAGAATATTAATTATGAATACTACAAAATTCATCATCATTATTATGATCATCGTCATCAATCATTATACACATATACCTACATTAGGCAGGGATTAGGATATAGTCCACCACGCTACCCAAGTGCAAGTTGGTAGACTTCACACGCCTTTGAGAAAACCTCTCAGTCGCGCAAGTTATCTCACGATGTTTTCCTTCATGATGTTTTTTTTTTTATTAATTTAATTCGATCATATTTCCGAAAAATCATACACAAATACTCAGACCTGGAATAACTGTAGGTCATACAAATAATATAGTCATAGAAAAAAAGTATAAAACTATCAAAGTAAGTTGTTCATAATAATTATGTATTCCGTTTTTCTATGTCACCTCCCAGGTAGAGCACAAAATATTCACCTATAAAACGTAGCTAATAAAACCTATTGATATTAGTATATAAACTATTGATATCGCGACTAATAAGGAAGGCGGGCCGCGCAGAATGTTAATAGAAAATACAGAACAATCATGAATTATTAGCTGAGTGACGGACGCGTGTCATCTTTATTGACTTTGAACACCGTTGACATTGCATGTTCATGGTCGCATACTTTGATACAACTGGTTCGTGTTTAGTCTTTGTTCTAGTCAACTCTAGCTTCTTTTTTCGTAATCTTTATTTTTTATGGCATAGGGAGGCAATCGAGCAGATGATTGCTGAAGGTAAGCGACGCCCGGTACCAGAGAAATCGCAAGTGCATTAGAGGCCTTTTCAAAGGTTTTGGGCCTCCTCACTCACTCGGCGAAACACAATGTAAGCGGCCGCATCGTTTAACCAGTCTTCCCAGTCGAGTACATGACATCAGTTTATTAGGAATCGGATGAATGATATGGGAACGCATTTTTTTTAATATTCTGGGTCATTTTTACAAGCACCAACTAGTCCCAAACTAAGCAGAGCTTGTACTATGGGTACTAGACAATGGATAAACTTAATACGTATATACTTTTTTTTTGTAAATACAAATTTATAATACTTACATAAGAAACACCCATATGCAAAATGCATATGGGACAAATTAAGGATAAACAATTAAATATACCTGTTTCCCGCGGTTCCCCTCGTGACCTACAGTGACTTTACTTCGATTAACAATAGTTATAATTATGTAGGGGATAATTTAGCATTCTAATGTGAAAGAATTTTTGAAATCGATTTAATAGTGTTTGAGTTTATTCGTTACAAACATACAAAAATACAAAACATTCCTCTTTATAATATTAGATTTTTAAGTATACCTACTTATACGTAACAAGCAAGACAAGCATATTTTAGTACTTAGGCACACAAAGTAGGCTGACAAATTTGGTTGCAGAGCAATGATAACTTAGTGATTTGGAAGTGAAATTTTTTGACTAATTTTCGGTTTATAGAGAGGGCTTGTAAAATTAGAGGCTTGGCTCTAAATAAGATCTCAGAACTTTTCATCCTAAAAAGAATGGGTGGCGAGATTTGGTACTTTTGTACCAAATCTAATACAATATGACAATAAAAATTGTATTTCGAGACACGAAGTCAAAGTCAATGCTAACATGATATAAATAAAGATATTAGATATCGAGGAGGCACAGCGATGGCAGGTCGCATCGAACCCAACATTTAACGCCACGTAATCGCATAATCATCAATAATCCTTAAGTCACACAAAAAGTATCGCAAGAAACGGATTTCAATCATGATACAATGACCAATTCTTTGACACGTCCTCTAATCTAAAATCCACTCTAACTTAAAGCAATAGAGTACATGTTATGTTCTGGCAATTATTGTTAGAAATGTTGCAACCCGCTGCGAATCGGGGATCAGCGCTGACTAAAAAAAAATAAACAGATTTTGGGATTATAATTAATGAAATGTCACTCGATTTTTGACTTTTACTTACCTGAGCTTTATGATATGGATTTGTGTTGGTTTGGAGGTTCACACATAAAATTCACTGACAAATTCAACATAAATAACTTACTCTATTAGATTAATAATGCAAGAATTAATTCAAATTAACATTATCTATAAAAAGCGACCAGCCTGATTCCAACTTCAAGAACCCTTGTATTGTATGTGAGTAATTAATCCAATTGCATAAGTATAATGTTATTTTAATAAATGGTGTTTCTTGTGAATAAATCCGTATTTAACTACCAGATATGTTATAGGTACTAGAGTTTAACGTGGGAGAGCCATGCTTCGGCACGAATGTGCTGGCTCGACCGGAGTGATACCACGGCTTCACAGAAAACCGGCATGAAACAACGCTTCCGTTTTATTTCGCGAGAGTGAGGTTACCGGAGGCCCAAACCCTTTTAAACGGCGGGAAACGCACTTGTGACTCCTCTGGTGTTGCGGGTGTCCATGGGCGACGGTTATCGCTTACCATCAGGTGATCCGTTTGCTCGATTGCTCCCCTATCCCATAAACAAAAAGATTCTCAGGACCAGTAAGAGTGTTATTGCGTTTCTTAAAAAATCTCAGTCGGAGATCGAAGTTGGGACTTGATAGCCTTTTGGCAAAAGGCTCGCTCTTACTACGTGGGACCTAAATATACAAGCTAATTGATATTAGTAGGTATCTACACCTCTGCCCAAACCTACGAGGAATTCAGGCGTGATGGTATGTTAAAGTCGAGTCAAAGTAAATATTGTATTGCAATGCTTTGCAAATATGAATATTTTATTCACCTACGACTAGAATCCCTCAAGGAAGTAAATCACAATAGTCATAGCCGCTCTATTCTTTACATTGACCTTGCAATGTACCCATACGTGATACTAAACATAATGACCCTCGTTCTAAAGGAAATCTGGTAACGATTCATGTAAAATCTATTCAAAATGTATGTCTGATATGCAGCCGACTCCATTTTGAGAATTAAATCACGTTACACATTATACACCGTTTGTTTTAAATGCGCCATAGTCGTGACATTCTCCCTGACAAATCCCTGCCCTGCAATCTATTTTATCGCTGCCAAGACGGATAAAGGCATATAAAAATAGACACCTAGATAACAAGGAGCCAATAGATTGGTTAAATATTATAATTTAACAATCTGCTAAAATGATTGACTAAAAAAGGTACAGAACGGATTGTAAACAGCTTTTTTATTGATTATGTCACTAACCGAGTTGACGAGCTACTCAAAAAGTCTGCCGTAGGAGTTGCTAATACGTTGCTGAGTCTCTACGGACTGGCTCTCACGCGCTAAAGTCGAAACCCACACGCGGTGCCCAGCCCAGATAGAGCAAATTGATGCTCCCCCAGTATTACATCACTGGTGGGAATATGGTAGTTTTAAATTGCACAGGAGGGTTCATGGTAGTGTTATATTTGGAGATCCCGGAGCCCCTCCTCATAATGTGCGGAAAATGGCCACCATGTGGTTTTAGTCGGTAGGAGTCCGACATAACCATCGGGTATCCATGAGGATTTTCACAAGGGATAAAAAAATAGTTGCTTCACGGTGGACTCCGGTGTCGCCAGCCAGTCAAACCCGAAGATGTCCCACCAGAGAGCAAATCAGGTATTCTCTCGCCGCTTATCAGATGCTTATCTGAATGACAGTGAAGAATTGTATTCTAATTTGCCACCACACGGCAAAAGATGAATGGTACTCGAATATGTTTGACAGTAGTTTTGCCTTATAAAAGCACAAACAGGGATCTAAAATGGAGCACGCAATTCAAGTAACCCTTTTGGGTGCTAGTTCTCACGACCATAGCGCCATTTAAGTAATGAGAGGTAGATACATTCAGGTACATCACTAGATCCTACCATCAAGCGTGCTAGGTTTTGTTTTTCTCAGCATGTGGAGAAGAAGCTTTGTAAAAATCGATACAAAGAGACGTGTCAGTAATCTTATAGTCCCAAAAGCAAAGTGCAAGATTCTCAAATAATTTTGAATGTAACAAAATCCATCGGACGTTAAACATCCGAGACCAATCCAAAGATCGACGGCCGATCCAAAAACTCAGTATAGAATGCGACGAATTTGACAAGTCACCGATTTTTTATCTGAAGCACAGATTATCTGGTCTCCTTACCCCACTCGATCAATCTTATCGAGGCAACTATGACATGCTGCAATTAAGAAACATAGTAAGCTCCTTTACATTACGATTGCGATTAAACACCTTAAGATTTTGAGATAGAGTGCATTTTTTCGAATGATGGGATTGAAAGGAGATGTAACCGCTAAGGTTGGAGTCGGTGGATCATCGCCGGATTCCGGGAAATTCGGCCCGCGTGAATACCTGCGTGTACAGGTAAGATTGAGTACTAAATAGTTATAGACACGGCAAAATTTAATCCATTATATATTTTTTAAATTTCTTCTTTTATGCCATTAATAAAATGTCTTTGATAAGAGAAACGGTAGATACCGTTCTTATTGTACTTCATTGAAGAATAAAAATGTCTGAAATTCAACCCAGAACTCATAATTTGAAGACAAATATTATAATTATCATCAGAAATACTGAGATAAAATCTGAGAGATATATTTTATCCAAAACCGACAGGAGTTACAGATTTTAAGTCAGACCTCCAGAAATAGAAAATTCTAAAGTTAATTATTTTGGCTTCTATGGCTCTAATAAAGACCTCTTATATATTTTTTCTTAAATATCATGTATGTGTGTAGTATTTCATATGATGTTACGTTTACAGCTAAGTTGAGCGACCATGATTTAATAAAATAATGAAAAAAAAAACATTACTAAAGCCGATCATAAACATCACGATAAAATCAAAAACCCGCCACGTCTAATAATACATGAGTCTTCAACAATATGACTTGCTATTTGTTCACGCCGGCCTGTTACTGTTGACCCTACCTCTTCGCTTTAAACAAATAATCTAGTAACGTGCGAATATAACAAAATTAATACATACCTGCTCAACTTTTATTGGTCAAGTGTTCCGAGAAGATGCATCCTTTTAAAACACGAACCGATTAGATATTAATGACGAGACTAGATCTATTGATCGTCGAGATAAATTCGGATAAAAGACGCCGATGTGAATAATATATGTTGTAATAATTAACCATAATTACAGATACTTTTGAATTGTTAAAACTAGATGCACGGTTCCAAATAGTCTTATGGGTCTTATGAAGAAGAACCGGCAAGAAACTCCATAGATAGAGACCTATTCCTTTAAAGAATAATCCTTACATAAGTATTAAGTATCTACCTGAGTAAGGGTAGTGACATATTTATAGTGCCTAATAAATACCAACTGAAAAATAAATACTGACTCATTAGTCTAGTCGTCTCAAGCGCTGGAGATACTGGGTTCAATTCCTACGTCGAGCAAGGTGTTATTGCTTTTTTTATGAAATTTTCAGTAGCAGCTCGGAGTTTGGGATATGTGCCGACCCTAATTACATGGAACTTAAACATACCTTCGAACTGTGCGTTTACAGTATACTAGTAGGTACGTCTCTACCGTACCCTTCGGAAATATAGGCGTGATGGTATATCAAGAAAAATAAATTAATACGAGTGCCCAAAAGTGTTTTACCGAATTCTCCAAAATTCTCAATATATTTTGTCATAACAGTGCATGTAATTTTTCTATTTGCAATACATTTCTCCTAATTCACTTTATTACGCTTCATTCGTCGTTTCTCACATACGAATTGTGTTTAAACGGAACTTTATTATTCTCCAAAGCGGAACGGGCCGCAGATGTTGGGTCTCAAATAATTTTGCAGATACCACGTTATGAGTATGAACCGATACGCTCGCAATAAGAACGTACGTACTGTGTTTTACTTACTCGGAGAGAGATGGGGGACACGAGACACGTTTGTTGGAGGCTTTTAGACTGTACGACTTTTTAATCGTTTTTGAGGTGGACTTTGTAGTTCATTAGAAGAGACAGATTATCACGTGGGAGAGCCATGCTTCGGCACGAATGGACCGGCTCGACCGGAGTGATACCACGGCCTCACAGAAAACCGGCGTGAGAACGCTTGCGTTGTGTTTCGCCGAGTGAGTTGAGGTTACCGGAGGCCCAAACCCTTTTAAAGGCGGGCAACGCACTTGCGACTCCTCTGTTGTTGCGGGTGTCCATGGGCGGCGGTTATCGCTTACCATCAGGTTATCCGTTTGCTCGTTTGCCCCCCTATCCCATAAAAAAACTAATGACAAACGGCCTGACTCAATAAAAAATCCGTCTATAGATTTGCTTACTAGAGATAGAATTTAGAGATTAGTAATGTCAAAATCCTATCACTAGTAAGCAAATGACAAATGTACTGAATGAATTTATATTTGGATTGCCCGTAAATCTTTCTACTACGGCATAAAAGTATTTGTGTAAATACCGGTCAGGCTATGAATTGGTAGTGTATCTCAGAAGCAGCAAGGAGTTTGCATATGTGCCTTCCCCTATTAAATGGGACCAACATAATAATCAGTAGACATATCAGTCTAATCTTTTACAATAAAAAAGGCGTGATGGTGTTTTATTATTCTCAGCAACTTTTTTTATAGAAGAGAAGGCAAACGAGTAAGCGGGTCATCTGATGGTAAGTGGTCACCGACACCCATTGACCCAAGAGGGATTGCAAGTGCGTTTACTTTCTTCATCAATTTAGTTTGCATCATCATACCAGTCGTATATACGATTCTGCTTTTGCAATATTGGGCATCGGATCGGAAGTTGTAAAAAGCATTGCATCAATACTTTTTATACACAAATGAATTGAATGGATACTTTTCCAACGTTTATATTTTTCTGCAATTTATTAATATATTTGTTAGGATAATGCTGATATGAAATAACTTCTACCATAACTGTACAACTTTTATTTATGCTATATAACATAATATGCTCGGAGATTCTCTGAAGGATAAAATCCGCAACGACAGAGAACTAAAGTCGTCGACGGAGCGCACCGAATTAGCAAGCTGAAGTGGCAGTGGGCTGGCCATATCTGTAGAAGAACCGACAACAGCTGGGGTAGAAGTGTTCTTGAGTGGAGACAACGACTCAGCAAACGTAGCGTAGGACGCCCTCCGGTAAGATGGAGTGATGATTTGTGAAAGGTTTTTGGCAGAAGCTGGATGCGAAAAACCAAAATGGCGCACAATGGGGGAGGCCTACGTCCAACAGTGGACTACCGCGATGATGATGATGATGATATAACATAGGTAACATTACACACCGCTACACATCCAACTACACATACCCACTAACTTAATTCTATCCCATACTACATCGTTTTACCAAAAACCATTCCCATATTTTATGAGCAAAACAAACGGCTCGTTGGTCTAGTGGTATGATTCTCGCTTTGGGTGCGAGAGGCCCCGGGTTCGAATCCCGGACGAGCCCTCTTTTTGTAACTACGACATTTATGTAAAACTTTATTAAAAATTTGACTAGATTTTTTAAGGATTTCTTTAATTTGTCTAACACATACTTTTGTTCTACGAATTTTAAACCCAATATTATAGATATTCCAAAATTTACTTAGAAGATTATTTACTAAAACCCTAATGATTTTATCATGAAATTGTAATAAGCATTTACCGTACTTATCACGCTTCCCCCATAGTCAAATAAAATCAAGGACTTTCTAGAATAAAATCCACGAAGAATCTGTTAACTGCTCCTTTGGTCTAATAGTCGTAAGCACGACTGCTCTGCTAGAGGCCCTGAGTTCAATTCCCAGTTCGAGCAATGTATTATAGTTTTTCTTTCAAATTCTTAGAAGGAGCTTGAAGTTTGGATTTTTGACCGGTTAATGGCTATAGGTAGGCTCTACCCTTATGAGCTGTGGGTGAACACTGAACAGGCGTGTAACACTTTTTTTGTAACGTTGTCGATACTTATATTGTTCTGTATTTTGGGTGCATTTACGAACACAAATTATCACATACACAAATACCCAGACCCGGAACAACTACCTGCAGGTCATACAAATATTTGCTCTGTATAGGGATCGAACCCACAACACGTAGGGCAGAAGCCGATCGCTCAGCCGCTACGCCAAACGTGTCGTCAAATGTCTATATTAAATTTCAGTTTCTATGTTATATTTATATCAATCTACTCATTTTCTTTTACACTAAAATACACTTTCTTTTTACAAAAATCAAATGAAATATCAAACCAAAGATCACGCAGGGTTCAATTAACATGGTCGCAAAATCTTCCCCCGATTGATCAGTAAATGTAATCGTCAAAGGAAATAATCTGTGTGCTGGCTGCATTAAAATATAAATATCGTCGTTAGCAAATCATTAGCCGGTACATTTTTTCTCTGAAGGATCGCTCCGTTTCCTATCAATCGGAGCAAATAGAAGACGCTAAAATGGCGCTTCATAACTAGTGAATTTCGCATATTTTATTTATTCTTGATAGGCTTACGCTATCGACTATGGGTAATCTTATCTTCTCTCATTCTTAGAGGAAACCCGTGCCCAGCTGTAGGACAGTATAATGGGTTGATTATGTATATTATGTTAGGCTTACGCTCGACGAGTTCGCCTAATGTCGAGCGACACTGCAACCTACGATATAGCGCGCTTGCCTTAGAAAGATTCAGACATTTTTTTATTTATTTATTTATTTACACATATACAACTATTATCTCTTTTTCAAAGCTGGTTAGGCCAAAGAGTCTTATGGTTCTAAGTATGACTGCCACTGAGTTTGGTTCCCTGGTCTATGAAAGTATTCATAGGTCTTTCATGAAATTCTTAGTAGCAGCTCGGATTTTAGATTTGGGCCCGGTCTATAGCAATGGTCTTCCCCTATACTCGTCCTACATGGCACGTTAACATACTGGTGAACTGACAGTGTACATTAGTACACTTCTAAATAACCTTGCTAGGTATTTATTATTTATTCACACTCACCGGCTTTGCGAATTGCGACCAAATAATTGCAATTAGACTTTAATGCAAATCTTTACCAAACAACATTTTAGCGCTCCTCTATAACGACCAAATCTTAGGGGTGATACATCCGCGCCCTAATAAAGATGTTGACAAAATTCTCACAAATGTACCGAGATAAACATTATATCTACCATTTGAAATGAAATATATATTTAGAAATCGAAGCATTAATATTATCTAGTTGCAAAAATGACTTTAAGGTACGTAGACATCATAAAAAGAACTCTAACCATTAATGCACGTCTTCTCATCATCTTGAGGCTTCCTTTTCAAAAGAGATTGTAGATAATTAATTTTGTAGTTGAAGAGAATTAATTGGAAAATTAGTGTCCTTTTTTTAGTGCGGGAAATTCTCATTGATTGTCCATTACTAGGAGAGCCTGTGGGGTAGGTATGTCGGACACGTACCTACTAAAAATCGCACATGTCTTCCCTTATTTTATGGTAAGGGCCATGGGGCTTTTGATCACATTTGCCAGCTCCATGGTCGGTGGACCATGGAGAATCACATTTGCCTGGAAACAGACACCAAGTTGAAGAAGACTTGTAAAGCCAAAGACATCATCATCATAATCAACCCATTACATTGTCTCACTGACGGGCATTCTCCTCTCATAATGAGAGGGTTTCACCACGCTAGCCTAATGCGGGTTGACAGGCTTCACATGCCGTCAAGAAAATCTCTCAGGTATGCAGGTTTCCTCACGATGTTTACCTTCACCGTTTAAGCGCGTGATAATTAACTATTAAGCACATGACTTCGAAAATTCAGAGGTACGTACCCTGGATTCGTTCTGGAGACCTTTGACTTGGCAGTCCAATGGTCATATCACTAGGCTATCACTGTTTAAAGCTAAAGACACTCAAGCTAAGTTTCATAACTTAGAAACAGTAACTCCTACAATCTCCAAAATTTACGACTTTCCTATGCATAACTACACAAAAGTAGAATATTATATGATTTTAAACAGACAACAGTTCCATCCCCATCATCTTGATGGCTGGCAGTTCACAACTGTGCGTTTCTCTAGTAACTTTCTGCCTCGCACAACAAAACTGTGGAATGAGCTCTCGCCTGCAGTATTTCCGGACCAATACGACCTTCAAACCTTTAAGAAAAGGGCGTACTCCCTTTTAAAAGGCCGGCAGCGCACTTGTGACTCTTCTGGTGTTGCGGGTGTCCATGGGCAGCGGTGATTGCTTACCATCAGGCGATCCGTCTGCTCGTTTGCCTGCTATCACATAAAAAAAACTATATCAGATTTTAAATTAAACTATAGATATTATTCTTAAGCAATCTCAATTTACTGATTTCTGACAATTACGCGAATATTAGACATTGAAATGAAACTACTCTTTACGGATTTTATCGCGGTTTAATTAATTAAATAATATCATTAAACTGTGATAAAATCCGTAAAAAATAGTTTCAATTCAATCTCAATGTATTAGAATTTAAAAAACTTAGGTAAAAAAGTGAAAAGTTAATTAGCGTAGCGCGCCAGCCCTATCGGTATGTTGCTCATTTTGTCATCTGCAAGTCCCTTAGCAGTTATATTGCGATTAATATCCCGATACTCTGAGCGGGGACCAAGATAATTTAATATCCAACGCTCTCCGTTCAATGGACCGTCGGTACCACGCCACCACGATTACATGGCATTATTTTTCATTATTCCTTTCCAAATACATTCAATTTACAGAAATATTACCTTAATCTTTATCGATTTAAAATGATAACATGGTGCTCCGTTCCATAAAAATAGGGCCCGTCCGGGATTTGAACCCGGGACCTCTCACACCCAAAGCGAGAATCATACCACTAGACCAACGAGCCGGCTGAGAAAACTCGTTATTTCATACTTGGTTATTTCACACAATTTACTTAGGTAGATATTATTATACATAACACAAAATAGTTCTGTTTACACAAGTGTAAACACTAGCCCAAGAACGAACAACTATCGAATTCGTACCATAAACGTATCGAGTTTTTTTCTGCTACAAATCTCATACATACATACATATTTTTACGCCTTTCTCCCATTGGGGGGTAGGCAGACACTATAGATTTCCACTTTTGCTTCTAAACGTTCATTGACCTCCATCTCATACAATTTTTTCTCGATTTTGATACGAATACGTTTTCGTAATCGAGAATAATTTGTATGAGAAAGAGGTTAATGAACGTAGATGAAGCGAAAGTGGTGTGCCAGGATCGTAGCAAGTGTAGTCTCTGCTTACCCCAATGGGAGACAGACGTGAAAATATATGTGTATATATGAGATTTGTAGCAGAAAAAAAGTTATACATTTACGATACGAATTCGATAGTTGTTCGCGCTTGCTACTTTTTAACAGTATCGATGTAGTTAATGTTTGTACTGATTTGAGACAGATCACAAGCGGCTCGTTGGTCTAGTGGTATGATTCTCGCTTTGGGTGTGAGAGGTCCCGGGTTCAAATCCCGGACGGGCCCTGTTTTGTTGGCAGCAATCTATTTGCCCCACAATTGTAATCCCCACCAGTCCGAAAATTTATAACCGCAAGTTTAAAACATTTCACAAAGTCGGTGGACATTTGAATGTTTTAACATTACTTAGGGCGGTACTTCGTTTTGTTCGAGGGAACTGGAATCATCTTAATGCCGGTAATTATACGGATTCAGCGAATTACTCGGTCATAAGTAAACAAACGGAATGCCCTATTTACAATCGTAAATTTTAGTCAACTCCCCACAAAAACAAGTAACAACGCTACCTCCACTTTGAATTGTAATTAGACTTTCTCGGCATTATTGCTGTGAAAATAATTAAGGTTTTATTTTTGTATTCTGTTTCTAGTGAAATAATTATGGACATATCATTTCCTCACTATTAAACGATAAGGTAAGCGATGATTTAGTTAGGTACCTACACATTGTTTTCATTATGTATACGTTTTGCAAGGAAAACATTGTGAGGGAACCTATATGGCTGCGAGATTTTCTCTACGGTGTGTGAAGTCTGCTTACCCGGCAGTAGGCTAGTATGGTAGAGCCACTCTCATTCATCATCACCATTCAAAGATCGTGTGCATGAAATAAATATTACTTCAAAAATTACTTTTTTTCAGTCATGTAGACGTGTATAGAGTCCAGCAAACATCTTGAGCAATGAAAAAAGAGGATGAATAGAACAATAATGTATGACCGTGCGTACTACGCTACACTACCCGTCCCTTTCATTCATATAGGCACGGGTTTCATCTCAAAATAAAATGAGAGGGTTTAGTAGGCTATAGTCCACCACGCAGTCCAGTCCAGTCCAGTCGCTAGCGTACTGAGGGTTTGCAGACTTCAAACAGGCTTCGTCGAGAAATTTTCTCATGCGTACAGGTTTCTCAGTGATACTTAATACGTGTGAACTAATAATACGCACACGACTTTGAAAAGTTAGAGGGATGTGCCTTGGAATTGAACTCAAGACCTTTGACTCAGCATTTCAATGGTCATCACTATGCTATCACAGCACTGTACGTTAAAAAAACTCTATCTCTGCCAATGATGTCACAATGAACGTTTTATACTTTATCAGTACAAAAAATCAAATGGCCACTCTCATTTCAATCTGATTCAATAAAAAGTATCTCCCAAAAAGAAAATCTCGGCATGAATATTTCATTATGTTTTTAAGAACTAAGATTTATAGATTGTTGACATTAAAAATTGTAATTAAAAATAACATCAATCAGAGGATGACGGGTGGGTACATTCACAATGGTTTCGTAAGCCTCGTAATTTCCTTCGCTTGCAGGAGAAAAGCTTTGGAAAAAATGGTGGCTTTCAAGAAACAATGACAGCTAAACATTGTCAAGGTTTTTCATATATACCTATGTCGTGTTTTTTATGGGAAAGGGGGCAAACGAGCATACTGATCGCCTGCAACATCAGAGTTTCAAGTGCGTTGCCCGCCTTATAAAGGCTCCGGTATCCTCACTCACTCAAACACAACGTAACTGTTGTTTTACGTCAGTTTTCTGTGACGTGGTATCACTCCGGTCGAGCCAGCTCATTCGTGCTGAAGCATGGAACCATGCATGCATGGAGCATGATTCCACGGTAAAATTGAAGTTATACAAATAACCTATCATTGTCATCCCCATCAATCATTCTAGCCTCATCATAACTACGTTGAGGACGGCTTCCATCAGACCTCCGCAACCCCAGACAATACCATTTCCTCAGGATAAATGGGTTATCAGGCTACTCATATGACAACCGGAAAAAAGCTTATAATATAACTAAACCCGTATAAATAATTTCTGCAATTCTAAAAATTATTCAATTAAAAATCCATAATTCATTTGGACACCGTCCACTATCTGCTATAGTAGATAATTGCCGTGTGTGGTGACGGTTAGAATACCTAGCGTTCCTCACTGACATTCAGGTAGAAATCTCGTAAGATTCGAGAAAATAATTATCTGACTTATTCGGTGTAAGGTCCTCTGGAGGTCTGACTTGCTGGCGACCACTCTTCGGAGACTATCATAAAGCATCTAGGTGAGTTTCGACTTTTGCACGTGAAAGCCAGTTTACTTTCGGTGGAGGCGGCTTTGGCATTTTGCAGTCTGTAGGGTTAGGTTCGGCAATGCATCAGCACCTCCTGTGATGTTGCAGGTGTCCATCCATGTGCGGCGATGACTTCTTAATTAACATCGGATGGCTCGTCTGCTCGTTTTCATAATCAATAAAAAATATATTTAGTGGTAAGGTATATTCTAAATAGATACATACATAAATATATATATATATATATATATATTATTTCAATAACATCAAAAGTACTTCAACCATTCTTCGTCTGACTTGCCAGGTTCTATCATTCAAGTTTCTCAGAACTGTTTTAGAATTGTTTTATTGAAAAATTTTATAATAAAATCCAGCTCAAGTACCCATTACTGTTATTCTTATTCATCTACAACGAGTAATAGACAACTTACGTGGGAAGATAAGTATGTTTTGCAGCTTTGTTATGCTTACAAATTTCACGGAATAACAGGGCGGGAGTGCAACGTAGAGAGAGAAAATGTATCGATATGGACGCTTCAACGGTTAAAATATTCTTCAACAACCCTTAGTGCTAAGGTATCGATATAATTATTATTACATGCCTAGATGAGAAAGATTCCGTAGAAGAGAATATTGTTAATATTATATTTAATACTAAATAATAGACACAGTAGGTACCTATTTTACGTAGTTATTTTTAGTATTGTTGCTTTTGCAGCTATAATATCGATGCGACCGTAGTCATATCTAATTGTGATAGTCTTTATGGAGTCTGTTACGTAATTAACAGAAAGGCTAAATAAGAAGAGGCGGAGGAGGATAAAGAAGGCTTGGTCAGTCTCTAGATGTTACATCATTAACACAACGAGAGCATCTTAGGAAACGGCTAGTCAAAGGTGAAATATCTTATCACTGGTCAAATTTAAATTTTCATTTCAATTCCGTTATTGGCACTATAGGATCACCCCCTATTACACGGGACCTAATACCATCTAGTAAGTGAAGCTGTCCAATGCCTTCCTAACCACCGGAAGTTCTGGGATCGAATCACAGCTATTCTTGGGATTATCGATGAAATAAAAAAAATAGTTTGGATTTGTTTTTTGGCTCGCCCCCTGTTACATGGGACCTAATAATTTGTGTTAACAGACAACAGAAATACAAGCGTGATTGTAAGTATGTTGAACAAGAAAGCACGCCATAACCAAGTATTTCACTTGGTAAAATTCTTCCCTTCAAATAAATGTACTACATAGTTATATATGACGAGAAACCATGATTTTGTCGCATTTAATTATAAGAGGCAATGGAAGGCAACTTTAACATAAACAGATCAAGTATCTAGCGTGAGCTGTACAATTTCGTCGTATTTACAGGAGCAGCAGTGTCGTAAACCTAGGGACTGAGAAAAGCGGACGGAGTACAGCGATTTTACTTGACTATTCACCAAGTACTTATAGTTCGCGCAACATAACTTGACCCAAAACTAACGGAGAGGGGGACAGTTCGCGCAGTGCATTTGCGTGCAAAATGTACTAAAAATCGACTACTGCGTTAAGTTATTTTCCGCCACTGCCACTTCAGCTTGCTAATTCAGTGCGCTATATCGACGACTTTGTTTCTCTGCCGGATAATAAGCAATATAAACCAATCGGAAAGGTTAATATTGATTCTTGTGGTAAATGTGTGAAGGAACATTTTTTCTTTAACTCATTGTCTCGGAGAGCACGTAGAACCCTCTGTCCTAGATTAGTTGCACTTATAGCAATCTTTAGTGGTAGTTAGAAGCCCAAAAGTCTGACAACGAGCCTATCTTAAAGGTATTGGTATTTCCCTGAAATTAGGTTGCAGAAGTCAGGTGGCAGTCACTTCTAATAATCATATCTCTCTTCTCTCCAATAATGAGTTAGTTAGTAGTCCAATAGTGAGAAACAGTTATATAGCTCAGGAGCGAAATGCCCGGCGCTCCCTTTTGCGGCCAGATAGGTAGTGTAAATACGGAATTAAGAAGTTAGTTTTTTTTTTTATTATGGCGACACACTTTTTTGTATTTGCCAGTGTCTTAGTAACGACTATGAATCATTGGTGTATACTCCAGATGTTATCTTGAACCTAGGTATTAACAAAGGCGATAATTTTGTAAAAGAGTTGTTTAATTTTTCCAAAAACTTGCATTGGGAGAATTGGCATCATATTTATACAGACGCGTCTAAGCACTCTTCTTTAGGAAATGTTGGAGTTGGAGTTTTTCACTCACAATATAACATAGTGCAAAAAATTAAATTACCTCCTGAGTCGTCAGTATTTACGGGTGAATGTTATGGTCTGTTCAAAGCTTTAGAGTATATCCACATTATGAAACTGGAGAAAACAATAATATTTACCGATGCTTTAAGCGCATTACAAGCTATTAAAAGAAATCCTTTTAGATGTAAACCGATATTTCCTATAGTTTTATTCATTAGAAAACTTCTTTTTAAATGTATTGAATTAGGACTTCAAATCTCTTTCGCTTGGATCCCTGGCCATAGTAACATCCCAGGTAATGTCAAAGCTGATCATCTGGCTAATGACGCTGTAGTATGTGGTGATTTGTTTCCATATGTTAACTTTGGTCATGACCTGGCGAGTCTGCCCATGAATTTTCTTAGGGAAGACTGGGGGAAGTTATGGGCGGATAGCAGCACTACCAAAGGAAACTATTACTCGCGCATTCAATCATATATTCCTAAAAAAATGTGGTTCTCCAAATTTCAGTTTGGTAAGGCTGCTACTAGTGGCCTTATTCGTATGAGGTTGGGTCATACCAGTTCCCGAGTCCACCTTGCACGATTACAGATCATTTCGAGTGACCTTTGTGAATGTGGTGATGTGGGCGATCTGAACCACATGTTCTTTTCCTGTCCTCTACTTAATCATGATTCCTTTATAACAAGTCTTCTTTCCTATAGTATTCCTCTTCCTACCTCTATTCCTGTATTACTAGCATCTAATGACTACAATATTTACATGTATTTATCGTCATTTATTACTCTGAATAATGTACGTATTTAATAATAATGGTTTGTTTATATATCTCCTAGTAACCCTTTCCAATATAAATCCAAATTCCGAATCCTAAATGAATATTTTTTCCTACCAACGTTTCCTCGTTTTTTGTTTGTGGCAACTGCGCAAATAGCGACTTGCCAATACTTAAAAAAAAAAAAAAAAAAAAGTATTAGAGTAATCAAATAATATTTCCCATTATGGGATTGCTTGGGATTGTAATATGACACCACACTTTTTATGTTCGCCAGTGCCAAGTATAAGTTGTTGAGTTGCCCCAATAAAACGGTAGAAACTTTATTGAGGCTTCGATGGAGTTTAGGAGTGAACCCAAAAAGTCACGATTTTCAATTTTATATCATTTGCCTACACTCTCACACGTTCACGAACACTTAATGGTTAATTATCCACCATAATTACACATTTAACTCCGGAGAAATTCAAGTTTTGAAAAATAATATAAAATCGACAATGTGCACTTTTAATTTTCCCGCCTAAACCCTAAGTTCGAATTCCTCTAAAGTCCATATGTCTAGAGTAGAAACGAAATTGATAAATGTCACGGCTCTGTCTACCCTAATGTCAGAAAAGTCAAAATTCAAATGTCGAATATCGCTGTACTGGCCACTAAGGTCGCGCCACAGCGGCTCTGTAGCTTGCGAGCTAAATGGCTGGCGCTCCCTCTCGCGGCCGGCTAATGAAATAAGATTCCAGCTCCAAGCTAAGGAATGGTGGAATTAAAACTACATAAATGAGCGGCCGCCACTCTAAATGGGAAAATTTTACAGCGGCAAAGTAAATTTTATACTTTGACTGTATGTATTGTGACGTTTACATTTTCTTGTCTTATTTGTTACGTCATAAGTAAAGAAAGACTTTTTGCTAAATAGCTTACTCAAACATGTTGATCGAAAGGAAGACATTGTATTGACTGAATGGTACTACCTAATTTTAAGTTAAGTTTATGTAGCTAGTTTGATGAGCTCGTTAGCTAAGCTAACCTAATTAAGGGTATGTCTCCTTAATTAACGCATTTCAATGAGTTCCTGAACGATTTTTTAAAAGATTTTATATATTATTCCATTAAAAAGAAACACAATATTATGAACGCCATTTTATAACTACGTAGTTTCTAAAACAGGCGCTTATGAAGTAAGTACCTACTTGAGCAGTACTACGTTCGAAACGTTGCATGAAATATGAAATTTTATTGTTTCCTAATATTAGCTACAACAAAACAGGGCCCGTCCGGGATTTGAACCCGGGACCTCTCACACCCAAAGCGAGAATCATACCACTAGACCAACGAGCCGCTTGTGTTTTGTCTCAAATCGGTACAAACGTTAACTACATCGATACTACGAACACTTGTGTCAACTTAACCATTTTGTGACGTAGTATCTATCTTTGTTATTATAAATAGTGATAGTAATATTAGTCTAGTGGTATTGATTCTCGCTTTGGATGTGAGAGATCCCAGATTCATTTAACTAGGTCACCTAAAATGAATTGTTACTTTTTTCATAATTAAATATTACAACACTGAAAAACCGTCGTTAAGGTATACTCACATTTAAATGTACTGTTCCACTGTTAGGCACGTTAGGCTGCAGTCCACCACGCCAGCCTACTGCGTTCACACGCCATTGAGAAATCTTCTGAGGCGTGCATATTTCTTCAAGAAATAGAGAATTCTTCAAGAATAAAGAAGGTTTTTAATACCTTCTTGAATTCATTTGGATGTTTGAATTAATCATTAAAACGCACATGATTCCGAAAATTCGACTTCGTACCTTGCATTCAAATACGAAATCTTTGACTTGACAGTGCAATGACTATACCAACAATCCAAATACGGTACTATTTATTTTCTAACAAGACACCAATATATGAAAATATGGTACGCAATTTTTAAAACCTTTTCATATTTTAACAATTCACATTTCTATGATCAAATATTTCGCACACATTGAATATGGTGTTCTCGAAAATCTTTACCCAAAGTGCTACAATAAAAATATGTAATTATCATTGAGGAGACTTTGTGGAAGTTCAGATGAAAGTGAGGGCTTAAGAAGCCCTTTGAAAGAAGTCATCGGGCGCTTGATTGATGGTACTGCGCAGATTTATTATGTTAATTCGAGACGCCATTACGAAAGCCTCTCTAATGAAGCTATCATTTTTTGTTGATACGACTTAGAAATATAAGTAGGTACTTTTTTGGAGTGATATACTTACATCCTCAAGGTTTGTCTACATCGGTACGTGGGGGTACTACCGATTAAAAACAGCACTTACCTTTTTTGGCCTACAGTCACAGACATGGGGCACATTGTGAGCTTCACGTCCATAACAAGCTGTGGTCCACCTCAAATAATTCGGTCCCTAAAGCTGAAATTTTCAAATTAAACTGCTCGAGTAACGGATTGAGAAATATATTGGATTTATACATCAATGTGCTGTGTATATATGTGTTACTCTTTACAAATGAGCGGCTAATCTAATAACGTGTTGTTTATTTAGTTCGTCGGCAACGATCTTTCAAGCCATCTGATGGTAAGTGTTCAACGCCGCCCATGGATGCATCACCGGAAGAGTTACTGGTCCGTAGCCAGCTTGCTTATCTCTAATCTCTAAACTAAGACGGCCTCCAAAGAGATGGGCACAGAACCTAGTTAAAGTTGCTGGGTGACGCTGAATTCAGGTGGCATATAACTGGAACGGGAGCCTTTGTTATGCAGTAAACTTCTTTTGGCTGACACGACGATGATAAAGCCTAGCTAGCCTATGAAGAATTTGCAGATCCATTTACCCAGTGTTACTCTTTGGCAGCCCTATAGATTCACGTAATGTCATACAACGATAGTTTTCTGTTTTGGAACAATACCATTGAGTTATACAGCGTGTAGTTCCTAAGCACACATTCTCTTGTCCACGATTTCCTTTACATTGAGATATACAGGAGGGGTCGGCCTCGCCTCTGCCAATCCTGCACACAATATGAGCAGGCATCGGGCAAGTTAGTCAATAGTATCTGTCACACGTACGGACTGCCAATGCAGCTTTGTTTGAGAACAAAAACCAGCCTGCGGGTTAGACTGTTTCTATATGTGGAAGTTAGAAAGCTTATAACTTTTAAGGTTTACTGAACACTGAGAGGCAACCACAATAATTATGAAACATAAAAATTTAATTTAATAAATATATGACCATTGGACTGCCAAGTGAAGGGTCACCAGGGCACGCACCTCTAACTTTTCTAAGTCATGTGCTTATGAATAGTTAATTATCACGCCTTTGAACGGTGAAGAAAAACATCGCATCTTGAGGAAACCTGCATGCCTGAGAGATCAGGTTGCCTGAACATACTCACACATTTCTAAGCCATGAAAAACTACAGTAGATCAGCCGTGTATAGGAACTTAAAAGCTTGCTGACAGTCACGGCAGACACGTCGTTCATATTTAATCGTAGTTTTCCACGGTTAAATAAGGTGTATGAAATCAGCCTTAGGTACATAGTCAACTACTTTAAACGGAATTAACGCACTGTGAACGATTGAGAATGGATAAGGACATCTGTTAAATGAAAGACAACACTAAGTATAATGAAATGGAAAGCCTTAATTAACGAGTTATAGGCATATACGGAAGTATTGAAATCGATTGATTAACAATAAAATGAAAATAAACCGAGGGCGACGTCCAGACAACGCGAAACATCGCCAGACAAATTACATCAAGGAAACTCATGAAAATGCATAAATACACATCACTACTCCAAGCATCCGTAGCAAAAACTCGATAAATGACATTATTAGCGGTACACTGGCATATTATTGAATCACCAGCATCAACCCTCACCCACCTCACAATTACTTGGTGACTTGCCTCCAAATCATTTTAACCCTTGCCCGGCCGAGATAAGTTTATTTTGAGCCGGTTGAGTGCCGTTGTTCGTCATTCGTTTAAGTGCTTCTTTTGTGACGACATTCCAGTGCGCCTCTCTCAATTAACCCGGTGGAAGCTCAAAAATTAAGTTAAATACTCCGACTTTGCCAGTGTTTACTTATTGGCAATCGACGTGGTAGCAATAACTTCGTAAATTAAAACTCCGCTGGGACTAATGTACGCTCAAGTTTTACATCGCAGACGACGCGGCGCGGGCGTTATGTTTTGTCGCTTTAGACTGCAGACTATAAAATCAATATACTTTTTTAATTTTACTTTTAAAGTATTTGATGTTGATGTTTATTAGAAACATAAATATATCATAAGATTTCTACATACATTGAATTAAAGTTGTTAATGTTGAACATCAAGGTTGTGTTTAACTACCTATCAAATTATATCCATTTCAGCCAAAGAAAGCAAATCATAAGACATGAAAATATACATACCATCACGCCTGTATATTCCTCGAAGGGTTATGCAGAGGTGTACTAATGGACACCGACAGTTCGCCGTTATATTCAGGTGCCATGCAATAAGGGCAAGCCTATAATATTGACATTTGAACCGGCCAAAATCTCAAACTCCGAGCTGCCACTGAGCATTTTACAGAAAATCCAAATAACACTTTGCTTGACCTGAGAATCAAACCCAGGACCTCTAGCGTAGCAGTCATGCCTGAGACCACTAGGTTAATAAAGCAAATAAGCAAGATTGAAGAAGATATGAAAATCATGTAATAAAAAACTCATTAGGCTTGCCAACTGCCTCATTAGCCTTGTGGTCCTGAGAGCGACTGCTACGCTAGAGGTCTTGGGTTCGATTCCCAGGTCAAGCAGGTTTTTCTATGAAATTCCCGGTAGCAGCTCGAAATTTGGAATTTGTGCCCGGTTAATGGCAATAGGCTCGCCCCCTATTATATGGGACCTAAACATACCGGCGAACTGCCTAACCCTTCAGGGAATAAAGGCGTGATATGGTATGTTAATGTAATAAAAAAATTAACAGGCTCTTATCCTAAACTAGCTTCTGCACGCGACTTCGTCCGCGTAGCGTGATGATATATAGCATATAGCCTTCCTCAATAAATGGGCTATCTAACACTGAAAGAATTTTTCAAATCGGACCAAGTAGTTCCTGAGATTACACCAACAAACTCTTCAGCTTTATATATTAGTATAGATTTGCCGTTACATTATAATTTGTGGTCGTAAATCAACAATTTCAATTTCACAGCTATTTACAATAACTACATTACCATTAACATACATTACATAACAATTTCACACTATACCTACTTGTCTTACAACATACATCGTAGTACCCACTGTAACACCGTGTCTAAGTTGTAAAACTAATGCCGGCAGAGTAAACTTGGCTTACCGACACTATAAGTAGCCACATATTTCATACGGGCTCAGCTACCTGCGCCTAAAACAATCAAACAACCACTTAAACAACGTGTACAAACAACTACAAGTTACTGACACGCTTAGGTTTAACTAAATACCAAGTTCGGCTTAAGTTAGATAAGTTAGGCGCGGATACGTCATGTTTGTTGTTCTTAGCTCAAGTGTAACTTACTTACGGATTGTTTAAGACTTCTTAAAAGCCGTTTTTCGTGTCTGCTTTACGTTACAATAAATTAGCTGCTAAGCGAGAAGTCTTCGCTTTGATTCTCGAGGTGTATTCTTCGAGCTAAAAACATACCTATAAACTGTAGGTACTCTCTCTCTCTCCTTATGCTGGTCACCTTCTCCTCTGCATGAGGCATCCGTAACTTAATTTCTCAGCAATACTTACCGACATCCAAAGGAGTTGATGGTCAGGCTTTTTTATCACTAACTTATTCATTAGTCTAGAGGTCGGGGGTTCGATTCCCAGGTCGAGCAAAGTGTTATTGGGTTTTTCTATGAAATTCCCAGTAGCAGCTCGGAGTTTGGAATTTGTGCCCGGTTAATGGCAATAGGCTTGCCCCTTCATAGGACCTAAACATACAAAGTACATAATGTATTGTTTAAATACACAATGCTGTGTTCGTCTTGTCTATGTAAATAAATTTATTTTCTTTCTTTCTTTCTTTATATACCGGCCAACTGCCTAACTGCCTAACCCTTCGAGAAATACAGGTGTGATGGCATGTGTATATTTATATATGTGTATATGTGTCTTAGGTATTGTTTATGTCAATTGGGACTGTTTTCCGAGGTACGAAGGTATCTCTATATGCAAAGGATGGCCAGCTAACCATTCGAAGCAAGCATGGATCAGCGTAGTTATTAGTTATCCGTAAGCCCCTCTTTGATTTTGGGCATGTAAGTACCTAGTATAGAAGCAAGCATCTTTGCTCGTAAATTATGCGATGGCACTCGACTAATCCGTGGAATAAATTAATACTACATTAAGCATCAATCCGGAACTCGCATTAATAAGTTTGTACAGAACAGGAGCGAATCGTGCTCAGTGGAGCCACCCCAACCGCCAGCAATTTATTTAAGAATGTTATGTAAATTTGAACACAAGTCTTTGATCGTCCGCATCAAAAGTCCAAGCAAAAAACTTCCACTAGAGTGGAGAAAAAACGAGAGGAGCTTAAGAAAAATAATGATTTAATCTTACTTTTCGCTGTCTCGCATATAAAAGCGTCGGTGGTGGGTGGCGCGTGGGCGTGGGGCGCGAGAATCGGTTTTAATCTTTGCTTTGTAAAGGTGATTATGAGGGATTATAGGTTTGCAAGTATGGCTGAAATTTCGCGGCTGAAGAAGCGGCCCCTTCGACTCATTTATGCCATATTTTTTGGCCCCGCAGGTGGGGTTGCGGTCACCCCCCTTGGATACTTTACAACTTTTCCTTATTCTCTTCAAAGGAAAGGCTTTATTACGTTTTGTTTTGTCTTCGACGATTGACGTTTGTAGTGTTTCGTTTGGATGAGCTGTGGTCTTGATTTAGGTCGCCACAATTTTGACTGAACCCTCTTTGGAAACTTCTGCAAGAAAGTTGGATATAATCTACAAAACTTTTATGGAATAGGTACTTAATCTATTATTAGTTTTGAATGTAGCCACTTTTATGTGTATAATTTCTATTGCTCTATCTTTGACAAATAGAAAAAAAAAATAGATTCATCAATAATGGGACACAAAAAGAGGAAAGCAGAAAAGAACGGCCCCATCTTCTAGTATCGCACCGTAAAATAAGTACCTAAGTTTCGGAGAATTTCCATTCGTTAAATCTGAACCAGTGAGGCGAGACAGCGTGCAGTTTTGTCATTTTTCATTACGTGACCAGATCAAGTTTGTCATTTGAAGCGACGGCGATCTCCACCGGTATAGCCTTTAGCCAACTTCTACAAAAACATCCTTACTCTAAACGTAAACCGCAAGGTAAAACAAATCTTATTACATTAAAGTTAAGGTGTTATTTTGTTTATGCATAGTTATGGTTACGATCTTTTAAGTCAGAGCGAATGATTGAGTAAAGCTTCTCTTGTTAGATGAAGAGTGGTGCCTATGTAAGACGTGGACTGTTACTATGAATACGTAAACGTTGGATGAAGCCATGTCTAGATGCAGTCTTTTAATTTTGTAGTATTTTCCAGTACATAACATTTCATGCGAACATCTTAACGTGCTACGATGCTACGAAGCTCAGTGAGCTCGTAGCACTGCGCCGTATCGCGTTTTGCGTTTTAAATTGTTTTCGTATTCATTTCGAAGAGTGCTAAGTATTCTATTAAATATATGAAGATAGTCATTTGGGTTTGTTTTCTATACATGTCTAAGTAATGCGATCTAAATTAATATAATTACATAGTCGGATACTTATGTAGCGGACGACTTAATTATATTGCTTGATCTTCGCGGGGCGGGGGCGGGGGGCGTCTCATCTCAATCGCAAATCGGCCATCTTGCGCCCCCGAGATCGCCGCCCGCACCCCCGCCTCCCCCTCGTCCATTATACTTTTTAAGCTCCAATCTCGTTCATTTAAACGGTTGGCTTTAGATGGCAATCGCATTTTTCCACTGCAGGTCACGTCTCGACCCGTCTCCCGACTCGAGGGCTTAAATCAACAAAAGAAAATAATAAGATTCGTTCAAATTAAAAGTGTAATGTCGCGAAAGTGCGCGGCGCGGGCGGCGCTTAATCCCACGGCTCGTCTTCATTAGGCGCGCGCCGCTAAGGCCGGGAAACGCTTAAAAACGTCGCCAAGAATTTTTCTTTATTCATAACGGAGATTAAGAGAAATGCAAATGAAGCGAGGCGTCGGGGGCTACTTAGCTGTGTCAACAACGTTTGGAGGACTGCGCGGTGAATCGGTGTTTTTTTCCGCTTCGCCGACAGCAGCACGCGCCTCTCTAGTGTTGTTCTGTTAAGACATGCTTGTTTCTTGGTTTTTCTTTACCCATCTTTTTAACCGACATCAAAAAAGGAGGTTCTAAGTACGTCCTGTATTTTTTTATGTAAGTTACGCGATATATTTAATGATCATGAACCGATTAAGTATATTTTTAAACTGATAGAATATCTGGTTATGGTTGGTCCCGTATTCATTTGATTTATATCTGGCCTGTGGTTCTCAAAATACACTACAATGGCGGCGAATATCGGACAGACTAAAAGCACACTTGCGTTCCCTGGCCCAATAGTCAAACCTGACATTTTACGTTACCATTTAAAACAGCAGAGTAAAAAGAAATATCTGCTTAGATACTTATTACTATTAGTTTTCTAGAGAAATAATACTAAGCTTAAATTAAAAATATGATAAGGTAGGTATTAACTACTCCCATACATTGGGCAGGTTCAAATCAAAATCGTTATTGATTTGTTATTTTGTGAAGCACTACCCACGTACTTTAAGTAGGCAACTAGGCACCTATATTAATTAATGATCTGAAGGGCAATTCTAGTACTCAAAAAATATAATTAAATCTTATCTCAATGTCGCAAATGTCAACATTCGGTTAGGTAGACTTTTACTTATTTACTTACACCAACAACTTATCCGGCCCGGACAAAAATCCAAACTCCCAGTTGAGAATCTTTTTTTTAGAATCTTATTGTATTAAAAATATTGTCAATTGGCAATTATATCACTATCACTAATATAATTGGTTAAAATATAAAATATCTGTATTCCCCGAAGGGTTAGGCAAAGGGGTACAATTGTGCACCCATAGTTTGCCAGTATGTTTAGATCCCATGTCAAATTCTGGGCTATTATTAAGAGTTTCTAAAATAATCCAATAAATAGCTTGAACTGGGAATCAAACCCAGTCACAGAACCACAAGACTGATGAGGCTCTCTAGACATAACGAGCTATTTAGATATTTATGTGAGAAAGAACTATCAAGCTCGAAACTGTAAATCTTAAAACTGAAGAAATAATCATTGAAAGCAAAACATCTTACTGAACAAAGGACATCGATTATAATAGCTCCTTGGCTATTGTAAGGAATCGAGTGAATTCGCCGATGGCGGGTGGTATCGATCGCCTGGCTCATTTATTTGTTCATCCGGCCTCAACGTTTATGCTGGTCGCAACTCTTTCGCGGCCGCGGTCTTAGTACGCTAGTGATGTAAAGACCCAAGTCTTATTTTATCGATACTATGTAAATTATCGTAACTCACCATGGCTAGATTTAGTGAATGGGTAATTGACAGCATCCAGTAGGTACTATAAGTCGTGATTTCAATTTTATTCTAAGATTTATTAGATATTTATATGATTAACAGGCAGTGTTGAAAATACTGCAACATTTTACCACTGCCAGATTTTCGATTTCAGAAAAGTTAGGCCAATACTAGACTTACTAATAGACTTCAATAATTATATACAGACTTCTCAGATGATTCTTCAGAACGACGTTTGGTTAAAGAAAATACGTAAAGATTTAAAGTAGCAGATAGATCACCTGATGCAACACAAGAGGAGTCACAAGTCGCAACGCCTTTTAAAAGGGTTTGGGCCTCCGGTATCCTCACTCACTTGCCGAAACACACAAATCTTATAAGTAATCGCTAAATACTTAACCATTTCGTTCGTTTTAAGGCATTTTTCTGCTAGATAGCCAATAGAGTGACTGCTACACACACGGCATGCGCACTTGCAATCTGCAAGGGTTCGCATCTTGAAAGAAGTCGATAGCAAAACCAGTACACCAAGGTACAACACTAGAACCCGCTCAACATCGCAGAGTGTATTTTTATTCGGAATTTATATCTCGCTTCGAATCCCACATTATTGTCTCCCAGCATTTATTTTGTGATGGGCATTAAAACAAACCCCTTTTTCTTGGAGACGATTTCATTTTAGCTGGGTTTAAGAAATTTAGAGCCCGTCTTTAGAGCTCCCGATATTGCTCTCGGGCCTCTCAGCGGTGGGAGGAATAATTAATTTAGTCTATTATTATTCCCTTTTCTCTAAAGATAACGTAGGATATAAGATGTTGCTTTCCGAAATTAATAGGCAGGTTTATTTAAGGCTTTTATTGGTCAGGCTGTGACTTACGTTTATAAAAGGAAGGTAAGTACCTGTATTTGCTTTTTTTTGTTATAGTTACGGCTATGAGTATAAATACTTTGATTTATTAGTATATTTTACTAGCCTCTGCCCGTGGCTTCGCTCACATGAAGCTCACAAACCAACAATGATGATCTCTTCTTTGTATGAGTGTCTATACATTAGAGAGGTCAAGCATCTCAGGTTATAAATAGAAATCTAAATTAAAATCTATTCAGTTGTTTTTGCGCCAACCCGTAACAAACAGACATGAATTTTAAAAATCACATTTTTACGTTCGGTGACGTTTATTATATCCTAACCCACTTGTTTTTTTTTTAATATCTTCAATGTACAGACACAGCTATTTTACTATTTTATAATAGTAGAGATTTAGGTTTTCTCACAGCTACAATGTACAGAGTTACATACCTATTGTCACATGCCGTGCCTACCTTATTATTTTGTACTTATTTAATATTTTACAGTACCTTGTGTAAGTTTGATTATAATATATGTGTAAGCACATAGAACACCTCATACTCACTTTTACCAAATTATATATTTTTATAATATCAACTAGCTTCTGCCCGCGGCTTCGCTCGCTTGAAACTCAAAAGCCAACAGGGATGATATCTATTCTTTGTATGGGACTCCATACATTAGAGAGATCAAGATGTATCATCGGTACGGTTAATTATTTGAGATAAAAATTTTACCAGTTTTTAAGTTGGAGCACATACTTTCTAACAGTGATAAAAAAATTAAAATCTATTCAGTAGTTTTTGCGCCAACCCGTAACAAACAGACAAACAGACAAGACAGAATTTTAAAAATCACATTGTTGGGTTCGGAGACGTTTATATACCTACACCCACTTGTTTTTTTTTTAATATCTGCAATGTACAGACACAGCTTTTTTTCATTTTTATAATAGTAGAGAAGAGAAGATAAGAGATAATAAGAAGAGAAGAGAAGAAGAAGAAGAAGATTATGTATGTAAGTGATTATACATATTCATTACATGTATTTATTGAAAAAAATCGAGAATTATTAAGTCGAAAGATCGTCTACTGGCAGGTCCTAGGCTTAGTTGACCAGTTGGTATCCAATAATATATATAAAAATAATAACGAACATGTTTAAACTCAAAATACATTTTAAATTTTGTTTAGATTTAAGTTCTCTTGGAGAGATTGCTAAGATCACATAGAACAGAAAATGGCTTACCATTTACGACTTAACGTTGCTACGTTGAGTACCTGCATTGTAGCTTACCTAAAGCTCTTAGTAAGTCTTAGTGCAGACTTAGTGCACCTGGACTTAAAGTTTCCAATGCCTCACCTGATCCTGAAACTGAAGGCATTAATTTCAGAATTAGTATATAATATGTATTAGTAAATAATTTATTCGGCTTACTAGACAGTACGAATGACCCCATAGTTGAGGTATAGGCTTTTTAACTAGAGGTTGAGGGTTCAATTCTCGTTCGGAACAAATATTTGACTTACAGTTTATGCAATGTCTACGTGAAGGCTATGCTGCCTCTACGCGGCATTTAGACAAAGTCTACGCAGAATTTACACCCTCTACGCAGTATCTACGCGTTGTCTACGCGGCCTCTACGGAAAGTCTACGAGAATACTACGCAGCGGCTACGACTCCAATACAATATATACAACTCCGATTTATAAACTGCGCTAATGCCAAATTCGAAGGGATACTCAGTACCGAATAGCTTCTCACGTAATAATTATTACCATCTCCTAAATTTACACGCCCGTTTACCAACCAAATGTTAATGCCAGACAGTAATTAAACTAAAATACGTAATAATTTTTGTGTGGCTAGCTCTCGTGGAATCAAAGCGAGCGTCCACTTTTGTTTGCACACTCGTTCATATCCCGCACCACTGAAATCGCCTGCATATCCCTCAGTTACTATAGTGTGGAGATCACTTTCACAGAATACTCAGAATTTTTAATTCTTTATAAGAACACTAAAGTGAATCTCACTTTATTGATATCAAAATGACAAAGACAAGTTAAATGTTTACATATATATATTATTTAGGGGATAGAAACGTTTCCCGGCAACGGCAAAATTTAAATATATCTATTTTTTTAAAAATCTATAAAAACAGTTTCTGTTTTCCCGGTTTTTCCAGACAACCTTACCAATGTTTCTTTTCCTAATAAACTTATTCAGAATATCATGAACATTTAAAAGAAAACTTTACTATTAGCCAAACCTGACAAGCCTTTTTCAAATGATATAAACTAAATTACAATGTTCTAATAAGTATTACCGCGATAAATATTTAAAACAGCTTTTATTGCGGATCCAACTTGGACTTTTCAAAAAAACTTCTTTTTTAACAGACTAAAGAAACTGCACCAGAGTCGCCTCCATAGTATCAAACCGATAGTATCCAAAGCTTAATTTGATTAGCGGCCACAAGCAGCAAAGTGGCCGCTCTATGGGGAGTGCAAACTTTGACCACAGAATTTGTATCAAGTGTTATTCGTATTTACATGGCGGTCGCATTAATTTATTATCGGTCCTGTGTCCATTCATCCTATGCAGAGTCAATATCACCACGTAGGTAACTTACCTAAATATTTTGTCAAACATAACTGCCATTACGCCAGTATTCCTTAAAAAGTTAAACAGAACGTATTCTATTATCTGTGACAGAAGTAAGTGATGACCACCGACACTGGCGATATGTTTTTAGTCCGGGGACGGGCCTACATACATAGCCATTAACCATTTTAATCTACTGAGAATTTTCTAATAGAAAAAAAAAACACTTTTGTCGACTGCGGTAATTAGTAGGGCGACGGCGGCCGGGGCGGATGTATTGTATGTACAACTAACATAAAATAAATGTTGATAAATCGCAATAATCGCACTAGGTTCATAGATCAATTCAAGCAAATCTGTATTTCTTAGTTTGAACGACACAATACACGTAGTGACATCTATTTGCAATTGATGTAAAACATTTCAGTTTAATTAGTGCCATCTCTATTATGAATATGTACAACTCGTAGAACGGAAAGTAACGCGCACAGTTACTAATATGCGATAGCTAACAGTACGTTTTTTCTCTACTAGATGGCAGACTGCGTTCCTACTGAAATGCATTTTCAGATAGTTCAACTTTATCACAAATAGGTACTAGCGTACGACTATATTATAATATATACTCTTTGGTACTAGCGGCTCGGCCATTTCACCCACGTGGCCCTGTTCCTAAGGATCGTAGCGTGATGTTTAATAGCTTGAAACCTTTCTCATGAAAATCTATCTATTGATGAAAACGGCATGAAATCCGTTCCGTGCCTTGTAATTGGGGCGAGCCTATTTTCAAACTACTTACCTACTTACATATGCCTCATAAAAATTTATAGAAAATCCCAAATAGGCGCTTAATAGCCAATCTGGAAATCGAATCCAGGATCTGACTAGCTAGACCAATGAGACAATCTGATAATCTGTTTTTTTATCTGTGATAAAAAATATACCTACTTACTTCATTAGAATTACTTTAAAAATATTTTTATTTCAGGTAGGTACCTACAGAGTGCTATTTTATACCGCAATTCCAACTTTACTTCGTGTGCGAATAATTTAATTGATTATAATGTAGAATTAGGGCCACTTGCACCAACTTCTTAAATGTGTTTAAATTGTATTTAAATACAAAATTTCTATGAAAAATTGTGTTTAAATACAATTTAAACACATTTAAGAAGTTGGTGCAAGTGGCCCTTAGTATGTTAAATATGTAGCTATTCACATTTCTTTCAAGGATTGTTCGAATTTCTAAGCTAATTAACGATTATTGACGTCATCAATATCGTAGAATGTTTTTCCTTAGTATGTTTAAATAAATGTGCGACCTCTAGATATAGGTTACCTCCTTTGTCTATCGGTAATGTTCATGAACATGGAGAGCATACTCACAACATCATCACGCCTATACTCCCCAAAGGGTAGGGTAGAGGTGTACTAATGTACACCCACAGTTCGCTGTTATGTTTAGGTTCCATTTGTTATTAGGGCTTATCAAATCCATACTCTGTGCTGCCGCTGATTACTGATTTTTAAATTGCTTTCAGAATTCTAGGGTACCTATCAATAATTATTAAAATTTGTTCAAATCCATTTGAATTACTTAATCGCAAATGCTGCTTCTGCATTATAATAATAAGTATTATCGATCTAAATAACGGCGATATTGAATACGAATGTTCAATGTTTCATTGTTCGAACGAGTGCGAACTCGAAATGTTGACCCTAAGCCATTAACCATTCAGGAATGCATTACACGTTCAAAAGTATTAATTTATTGGCCGTACCAAAAGAAGGTACCTACATTTAACCTTATTGCCCGCTGATTTTGTTTATGATGAATAAAATTAATACTTACTAGGTAGGTATAAAATCAGAGGTGATATCGAGCCATAGCAGTCAAACACAACGGTTAATTCAATTCCACCAAGAGTCACCCAGGAGAAAAAGATCTTGCTACAGCCGTAAACCCCATAAGTTCGTAAACTGTATTTTCCCAAGGGATGAATAGCTAGGTATTGCTTTTTACTTCATCTATGAATGAAAACAAAAGAAAAGATTGCCACAGCAGGTAAGAGCTGACCAGCTCCGACAGACAGCACCCGTTCACGAGTATGACGTGTGTATCAGCGTGGTTGACCAAAACCTACACATCAAACTGCTTATTTCTCAGCAACTATTTAAAACAAAGTTGTGAAGCTAATATTGTAATTGTGATTAGTTTATTTTAAAAAGAGTATCTATGGAGTTTCTTGCCGGCTCTTCTCCATAAGACCCACTTTTTGGAACCATGCAACTAGTTATGACTTTTCAAAAGTACCTTCTATAATGGTCTCATTGAAATAAAACATTTTGACTTTGACTTTGACTTTGAAAAAAAAATACAGAAATAATTAAGATGATTTTTAAGACTTTATCTGTACCGGTTATTCTTATTACCATCATCCTGGCCTATTTTGGGATTGATTATATTTCAAATACTTATTAGTTATTGCCAAGTTAGATGTAGCACCAAAAGATTTATACTTAATCATAATTTAAATAAAATCATATTATTAAAACGGAGTTTAGTAGAATTGCTTAGTTTAGTTTACTTAGTAGTGAAAAGTTACAAAATTCATCAAAAATGACCAACTAGATACCCAAGTACAGTTGGCGCAAAATAATTTGAACCAAAATGGTGGATGCGCATTAGTCGATTTTTAGTACATTTTGCACGCAAATGCACTGCGCAAACTTTCCCCCTCTCCGTTATTTTGGGTCAAGTTCTTTGCTCGAACTATAAGTATATATTATTAAAAACAGATAAAAAAATAACACGACGCACAAACAAACGTGCAAAAACTGCTCCAAGCCGGCTTTATTCAGATGGCATTATGTACACTTTTTAATCTTTATAGATTTGAGCACAGGCTAAAACCGGTTGTAGTGATGATACATAGCAATCCAGTTATGTGTAACTAACCTAATTACGATTAATAACTGTTTATAGTGTGACCTGCGCGTGATTGTCCATATCGCTCCAATACGACTATTTCATTCTGGTATGATCCGAATTTTAATTTATTGTTTTGTGGACACTGCGCATAATGATAGGTCATCATAATCTGAAGAAAGGTTATTTAAAAATATTGTTGTAATGTTTTACATCATTAAGTTTTCCTAATGACCTCCACGGATGAGTACCTATTTTATTTTTGACATACAAAGATTTAGGCGGAAATCTCCTCTCTAATTAGAGGGTAGAATGAGGGATTTACCATAACTTCGGCACGATTGGGCCAGCTCGACGTGTTGTGCATCCGATCCCTGCAGGGAGTAAATATTTGTATGACCTACAGATATTTGTTCTGGGTCTGGATGTTTATGTATGTAAATGCACCCACGGTACAAAAGAAAATTAGTATTTTCTCGTGTACCGCGTTTTCATCCGCTCTTCTTATCCGCTCCTACATTAGTATGTAGGAGAATGCTTTTTAAATAAAATTGGCTATTTTAGATGTAAAATAGGCACACTGTCCTGTATTACTTACTTACCTAGGTAGTAACAGGTTGACAGAATTTACACGCCGTCGCCGTCAAGAAAATCTCTTAAGCGTGCAAGTTTCCTAATTATGGTTTTTTTCCTTTAGATACTGTAATAATTAACCGTTTTATAGAGTCATACTCGATAAAACGGTTAATTATTTATTTAAAAGGGATAAGAGGCCTTGTATTTGCCTGCTATGATTTGGCAGACACAGCACTAGGCTAACAGTATTTCAAATTATCCTTATATTTCGAAAAAGAAAAAAAATCTTAAGAGTTTTCTGTACTCATTCCGCTCGAAATAATAACATAAGAGCTCTAATTATCATTCCGTTTAAAAGAATGGAGGAAAAAATGCCCAACTTCCAAAACCCAAAACACGATTGATTTATAGTATAAGGCGTTTATTTCGACGGCAAAAATTTATTTCATATGGTTTTTAGCAATATGTATGTTAACACGTTCTAGATTTATTGCAATTTGCAGTAGGATTCGTGACATTCATCTAACCTTAGCTTAGATATCTTTATCATAATAACGTAACCTATCATCACGCCAGAGACACCACCATCAGGCAGAGAAGTACTAATGTACACGCACCGTTCGCCGGTATGTTTACGTTATAGTGGGCGGCCCTATTTCCATTAACTGGGTACAAATCCCAAACATCGAACTGCTAGGTACTGAGACTTTCATTTAAAAACCCATTAACACTGGTCTTAAATACCTAGGGCGGACCACTAGGCTAATGAGACAGTTATGGTTATAATGTATTGCCAAAAACTGTGCCACCTACCAAAATTTTTGCAATCCAAAATTGTTCTCGTAGAACAAGGCGTTGCCGACTATGAGAAAGTGTCCAAGACCCCTTGATTTGTGACGATGACGTTGACATAGGAAACCCATTATCCTAAAACGCCTATGGCCTCCAATAGGTTAATGACAGTTCTCACTGGCTATAATCGCAAGATCACCATTATTTAATTTATACTCGTCTATTGATTTGAACTACTTTCATTATGCTTCACGTTTCTATACATTATAGCATTTGTAGGGATATCAACTACTCTATCAAGATTAATGAAGCCATATCAATGCGAGTCAATCAGAATCGTACATTACACAATATACAATCACCTTGTCATCGCCATTGTTTACTATTTAAACCGACATATTGATACTTAGCACTTACCTACTTAGACACATCCTTTTTGCTAATTTCGGTAAAGTGTGGGAATCAGCACTAGGCTAGCGTCGCGTCAACTGTAGACTTCAGAGTCTCTATTCTTTTTTTGTTCTTAAAAAAGCTTACTAGCAATGTCGCTCATTACTAGTATTCCTTTGTGCTAATTCAGGCGTGCGTGATAGGATATTGTATAAGTTCCTAATATAAGTTATTTGATTAATTTCATCGCTATTTAGGTAACTAAGAGTCAGTTATCATTACAAGATTGGGTTATTTATAAAAAACATCTGATAAGCTTCATCGTACGAACCAGAAAAGCTTATCAATCTATTCGCTTGTTGTCATCTATCACTAATCAAATTCAAGTTCAACAACCTTGTGCTAAAATTTGTAATCTCTTCAATAAAATGCCCGTTTATAGATGATTATTACTTAATTTTCGTTTATTATGTACACAATTTAATCTAATCTAAAGTCTAACGTTCGTGAAAATAATAATAGCTTCATGTGAGGTATTTTTAATTCATGATTATAATCATTAAAACAATGACTGTAGGAACGTTAACAGAATGAAGATTTATAACGATGACATGGATGGGTAGTGTTGCTTGTGTAGGTACTCGAGAAATTGTATTTATAAACTGAAAATACTTTAGGGGGTAGAATGTACAATGCCAATCATATGGATCAAAATCTAGAAAGTGTCGAATTGTCTTTGCTAGCAATTTAATCTCTTAAATCTTGACTTTATCGAGCAAATGAAAATAATAAAATACTAAAACTAACTTGTTTTATTATTTTCAGTAGTCCTTACCTACACGTATTTACTGGACTTATCAGTTATCATCTTATCTTGTATGGGGCCGAGGGAGCAAGGCCTCAGTGCACTTCGACCCAATGGGATCTTTATTTGTGCTTCCCCTAGATAACCTATTGCTCATCCTCTCCCAGTTCTACAAACAGCTGTTCCATGCGCTTTATAATGATTTAACTGGACTAGGGCCACTTGTACCAACTCTTCAACAAAGGAAAAAATTGTTTAAATGCAATTTAAACATATTTAAAAAGTTGGTGCAAGTGGGCCTTAACAACTAAGGTCTCAAGATGACTTTAAGCTACGGTTGCCGAAAAAACGTAAACTAAACGAAAATTCTCACTAGAGGAGCAGCGGATCTATGGTAACATCAAACGATAGTTTAAGGGCCACTTGCACCAACTTCTTAAATGTGTTTAAATTGTATTTAAACACAAATATACTATGAAAAATTGTGTTTAAATACAATTTAAACATATTTAAGAAGTTGGTGCAAGTGGCCCTTAAACTATCGTTTGATGTTACCATAGATCCGCTGCTCCTTTTACAAATTCGCTACATTTTATTGCTCTTTATCTAAGTAACTAGCACGTTACTGTGAATTTTATATAAGCAAAAAGAACGCTATGTGTACGAACTTGTTCAAATTGAAATCTGACAATTACTTTTTTTTTTTTTCTCTACCTGTTGCTGTCTCATATCTTGGCTAAGGTCTCTCCTAAGTCCTTTCAGATACTGCTTAAATCATAGCCACCTCAGATCAGCCGCCGCGGTACTACCCCGCGGACGAGTTATACTTCTGCGCCGGCGTCAACAGCATCTTCCATCTGTAGGCGGAGGCATAAAAACTGCTATAAATTAAATAGGATTAGGTCCATATCTGTCGTGTGCCAAAAATTGGCAAGATTCTTTACACAAATGGTGCCTGAAAAATGATATTTTGTATTTTATACGTAACTAGCTGTCGATTTGCCCCGTTCCTAAGGCTGGTTGCATGATATTAAATAACTTAAATCGTTCCTCATGAATCACGCTCTTCATTAGTGAAAACTGTATTTGTGACTGTATCCGTTCTACCGAAGTAGATACAGTTTTTGTATTTATCATTTTAATTTTATATATTAATGTTATGTTATGATGTGTAACATTTAAAGGAACAGTGATATCATTAAACTCATCAAATGACTGTGCAAGCTATATGTATAAAACCATTCTTTAAACCATAAGAGTGTTTGTTGGGTCCGAGCGGACTGAGCGTGGGTCCGCTCGAGCAACAAACGCTCTAAGGGTTTACTTAATTTTTACGGGCAATCTGTGTGAGGGAACCAGTGACGATCACATTGTAGTTGTTTGAAATACTAAATTCTTTTTAGGGCATCACTAATGTTTACAAATAAATCACGGGGCAATAATACGCGTAGAAAGTTAATCAATTGACATACATACTACAAATCGTGATTATATCTCATACATCATTGGCTTCATTCACGCCACCAAACGAGATCATCTCTCTGCTCTGATCCGTGTAATTATGCAAATAGAAATTGCGTGTGATGTGGATATTATCGGTGATATTATACCTAAACAGCATATACCTAACGTGTTTTATACAATGTACCTGCTTACTTATCTTGAACTGTGACGCATTGTGTGGGTGTGTCGTGCATGCGATCTTGGCGTGACATAAAACACTGATAGCCTGGTTAACCTGACCCCCCAGCGAATAACATGTTGACTTGACAACAGATAATGGTGATAAGGGCTGCTCTAACCATTACGCCTGTATGGTCTGAAGTAATCGAGTAGGTACTCTTTTACACCGTTCGAGGTCCTGTAAAAGCAAAGGGTAGCCACAAATTGAAACTCTGAGTTGCCCATGAGAATATCATAGAAAATATTCAATAACAATTTGCTCGACCAGGGAATCATCATCACCAGGATGGATCCAGAATAGGGGTCACACTAACGACTTTTTGGATATGTATTTCCTACTAATAAGCATCTAAATCCAGATTATCTACTTACCTATAGATTACCAGCGTTCTATTTTTGTAGGTAAATGTCTCCTTGCATGTAAGACAAAAGACAAGACTACATTTTCTTTTTCGATGTAAATTGATAATATTACTTTTCTCGAACCTATAAATACAATACCTGCTGTAAACACTCACGCCGTTTCCCCACAAGGGTACGTAGGTACTCAGAACAGAAACACAGAGCACCACTGTGTTGCTAAAACTTTTTGCGTACATTTTATTTCTTTATCCACATTCATACATCCTGTTACGTCATACACACACATGGTGCGATACTACACAGGCGACCTTACTAGAAATATAGACATCACATTCTAATGTCATACTACAAAAAGAGACGGAAATAGAACTAAGATTTTTGTAGACAACTAAGAAGGGTCACTTCCGAGAGAAGTCGAGTAACATAATGACAAAGAAACTATGAAAGGCCTAAAGGAATACCTAAAACTAAAAACCATACCGAGAAGAACATACAACCTGCGTCCTCATTCTAATAGACAATTTACTGAATTAAGATTCCATTCAGATAATCGATCTGCGTGTGGATATGTGCCTTAAAGCCGTTGGTCTCGATTGTCATACTTATAGCCATAGCCTGAGAAATCGTTTATCCTGGGGATATGGGTACATAATTTGAAGAAATTGGGTTAGTTACAGAGGTTTGATAGCAGATGGTTCTGATATTCAGCCGCACTGGAAGCCGCTTCCGATATCGTTAAAGGGAAAGTAAGGCCCACTTGCACCAACTTCTTAAATGTGTTTAAATCATATTTAAACACAACTTTTCATACAAATTTTGTGTTTAAATGCCATGTAAACACATTTAAGAAGTTGGTGCAAGCCACTTGCCTTAAACTTTGTAAAAATAATAGAATTTTGTCTATGGAATCTAGAACAAAGGAGAACTGACTCAGATGGGGAAAACACTTCGAAAAAGTGTCCACAGCGTCAGTCACCGCGTGATGCGTAATCGATTCAATTAATAAATAGAGTTAGACACGTCAGTCGCCTTCGTCAGTTTGTCAGTCAAACAGTCTATGATATACCAATCCAGACTTTATTGCTAAAATAGACAGTGCTTGTTTTAGCATCACGATAAACTTGTTATGTTTAACGTATTCTGATAAATGATAATAACATAATCTGATGAAACCTAACACTGGAATTAAGCAGTGAATAATATTTTGGTTTGTGGGCGTCGTTATGACGTCAAGAAAATGTTTTTGTATCGTCTTTTCAAAAATGAAGGTTGTAAAATTAAAATCTTTAAATAAATCATTTATGAATAAATTAATATTCACTTCAACCTGAGTTTGATCGTATCTACTAACTGACCGTTCCTATTTTTTGTTCAGCGTGCAGCGTACGGAAAAAGTCCTTCTACAATAGATACTGTAGAGATCTCTGCAAAAAGGCGATATTAGTGTGGGTTGGCTGGTTTGAAATCTATATTCTATCTTCTTCTTCTTCTATCTTTGAATATAATAGAAGAACCTGACTGACTGACGTAACAAGGCAAAACTGAAACTAACTAAAGGAGCTAGATCTCTGAAAGTTTTTTTTGTGTTTTTTTAATGTTTTTTTTTTCATGCTGGTTCTTTTTGCACTGCTGACGAGCACAAAGAAAGGATTTTTAAAAATTCAACCCATAAGGTGGTGGAAGAAGACGAAAAGGGGGGTGAAAGTTTGTATGAAACCATTATCTCGCTACGGTGAACGTACGCGGGGGAGTAAATACTTGAATTTGTAGTTGAAGTTTCGTTGTATTTGTAGTTTAGTTGGAAAAAAAAACTAAAATTCTATAAACCGAAGTTTCGAAGGATGAAGTGCGTAAAAATTGTAAAGGATTTGTCAATTGGTTTTCTGCTTGAATACAAGCTATAATAGGTCCGTCGTGCATTATTAGAAGTATGTAGAAGTATACCTACTCTACAATACCGACCAGGCCAGGATTTCTACCGTGTAAAAATGACGAAATATGTTTGTACGTCCTAACCCTTCGGGGGAATACAGGCGTGTTGATATGATATGGTATGTTCCCATTGCACGCACGTATGTACGCACTTGCGACTCCTCTGGTGTTGCGGATGTAATGGGTGGCGGTATCGCTTCCCATCAGGCGAACCGTCTGAAAGTTAGCCCGCCTACGACGCCATAAAAAAAATGAGATATAGGTACCTACCTACCTAAAGTAAACTCAATGCACACAATTAAAAATATAATTTGTGAATTTGTTTAGTGTTTTTACGATAATGGCTTTATCACATCGTTCGATGTTCAAATGTTTTCAAGTAACCAACCAGAATGACGAAAACCTAGTTAGTTTTTATATTGTATGAAGTAACGTAACGGTCATTTTTAACAGGAAATAATAACGTTTAATCAGATAGGTACATGTAATTTTAGGGTTCCGCACCTCAAATGGAAAAAACGGGACCCTTATGGGATCACTTTGTTACGTGGGAGAGCCATGCTTCGGCACGAATGGGCCGGCTCGACCGGAGTGATACCACGGCCTCACAGAAAACCGGCGTGAAACAACGCTTGCGTTGTGTTTCGCCGAGTGAGTTGAGGTTACCGGAGGTTATATTCTTGGCGCTCAAAAAGTTAGGCAGAGGCGTACTATTATACACCCGTAGTTCACCGGTATTTTTAGGTCCCATGTAATAGAGGGCGAGCCTAATGCCATTAATCGGGCACAAATTCCAAACTCCAAGCTGCTACTGAGAATATCATAGAAAAACTCAATTACAATTTGCTCGACGTGGGAATCGAACCCAAGACTTCTAGCGTAGCCGTTTCGATCGAGACTACTAGACTATCGAGGCAGAAAAAATAGATAGCTAGCAAACTTATTCCATACCATCTACTTGGAGGAGGTTCATAAAAGGAATGTTAAATCTATGTTTATAACAATATAACTAACTTTGACATAAACCTTCAATAAAGCATAATAAACATGTAGTGTGCAGTGTCAATATAAATGCTCTAGAACTAAATTTATTGGTTCCTGATACTGATATACGTATGTAAAATTACTTAAACTTTAATTTCGACCGTGTATGATGATAGTGCTTGCATATTCTAAGAATATAGCATTCTTAGAGAGAAGAATATAGCATTCTTATAATATGCAACACTATCATCATACGCGGTCGGAATTAAAGTGTATGCTATGCATACAGCAAATGTCACTAAAGGAATCTCTCTAGGGACCTACATAATAAAAAAATAGTTCCCTTTTCTACCGATTCTCAAAATATACTGGGCGTACTGTATTTGGTCGTAAGAGTGCGTCAAAGAAAACCGATTTTTATCCTATTTAAAACATACGTGCACAAGAACTCCACGAGCTTATATCGCCTTCCCCTTTCTAGGAGCTCCAGAGCTCCGATGGTAGAAAGGTAGGGATACATCAACACAGGGATATCATACAACCTAAAACCTATAGTTGATCTACATAATTAACGTTGTTGGTGCGTAGAATATTAATTCTACGCACCAACAACGTTAATTATAGCTACTTACTACATTGGTATGCAGTGCACTTTCAAGATCTTTCATGACATTAATAGCATCGCACCGGAGTACCAACGTAGATGTTTGACGTCTCATATTTAGTGAAGACTAGGACAAAAAAGATCAATGCTCGCATCAGGTCCTAAAAAAATAAACTCTGTTGTTATATTAATCATAACTTAGGTATTAATTATTTGTCGGATTTGGCAAATTTACTGATTTAGTCAAAACAGGTCATCTTGTCAGGTTACTTTTAGTGGGTAGTATTTCCTCAAAAAACATACAAAAACGTGGGAAGAACGTGTTTCAGCTTTGGCACGAACGGGCCGGTGACCGGCCTCACAGAAAACCGGCGTGAAACAACACTGACGACGTTGTGTTACGCCGAGTGAGTGAGGATACCTGAGGCCCAAACCTTTTAAAAGGCGGGCAACGCACTTGCGACACCTCTGGTGTTGCGGATGTCCATGGGCGGCGGTAATCGCTTGCCATCCGTCCCCAAGGTGATCCGTCAGCTCGTTTGCCCCTCTATCCCATAAAAAACCTATCACGCCTGTGTTCCCTCCCGAAAAGTTAGACAAAAATGTTCCTACTACCTAGTAGTAGTGTACTACTATAATTTTTGAATACTCCCACATTACATTACATTATTGTAATTTTCATAGAAAACCCTATAAGTATCACTTCTCGAGCTGGGAATCAAACCGAGGGCCTCTAGCGTAACAGTCACTCCTAAGATCACTAAAATGGCTAGACTAAATTTGCAGTTTTTTTAGTAGGTACTACATTAAAATTTGTTAGTAGGTATTCCAATGTATAATAATTAATCATTGGGTATCAGCATGATACTTATTACTTAGCTCATTAATAAATATTTCAAAGTTTAATTATGTACGTACGAATACCTTTACGTGCGTAAGTTAATAGGGACAAACAATTCATCATTTAACATACAATAGATATGTAAGTAGATTCTAAAGACCTTTCACCTTATTTACTGAAAGAAAGTAGACACCCATGTACCTAACTACCTTTAAGTATCCAGGGGTTCGTAACTAAGTCGTATAAAATAAATTTATGAAATAAAGGCTATTAAGGTTTTTTTTTATTATATCAGTTGATTTCCTCTTTTATTTCGTTTTGGTGACATGACCAGACATGCGATTTGATACATGTCTGCAAGGCTATTAAGGTAGGTAGGTATCTAATAGGTCTTTACCTATGAAATTGCCGTTCTGCAGTACTGGCCATTTCAAATCAAAATAATTTTTGTTTGGCTAAGAATTCTAATTTCAATTTAATTTAATTTTAAAAACATGGAATTATTTTTCCAAAAGTAGTCATTTGTTTATAGATTAGTGTTACATTTTCATCGCATTTCAATCTTTTTCGTCATTATGGATACGTTAAAATTTCGAGTAATTAAGGAATAATTATGATGATATAATAACAATGCCCTAAACGAAAACTTACCCCTATAAAAGTAATGGTCACTGTTTGGTGGTCTAGCGCCGGTGTGATTCATCACAGCTTCTTACCAAACGGGGTGAGCATTACTGCAGATGTGTACTGTGAAGAACTGAACACAATGATGGAGAAGCTGGCACATCTCCAATCAGCATTGGTCAATCGCTCGTCTCCGCTGCTCCTGCACGATAACGCGCGACCTCATACTGCACAGCAGACGGTCTCCAAGTTGCAAGAACTGGGGTTGGAAGTTCTCCGTCATCCGCCCTACTCACCAGACCTTGCGCCTACAGACTACTACTTTTTCCAGAAATTGGATAACTTTTTGGCGGGAAAAAAATTCAATACCCGAGAGGCAGTACAAAATGCCTTTGAAGAATTTGTTGCCTACCGTCCAGCTGATTTCTTTAAGAATAAACTGCCACTGCGTTGGCAAAGATGCATTGATTGCATGGGTGATTACTTCGATTAATACAAATAAAAAATACATGAAAAAAATTCGTTTAAATTTTTTCATACAAAACGGCAATTTCATATGTAAAGACCTAATATTAAGTAGCTCAACTCAAATAAACACTAAACAATGCTTATCACCAAATAGAACTAGAAAACTAAGCGATAAAAATGAACATAATGTTAAATGAACCAATTTTATGAATGAGCATCTTTCGGGCCAAATTTTAAAAAAGCCGCGCTCACAATTTAACTTCCTAACCAATGAAAAAAATACTGGGGTTCTGTTCGGCCAATCAGCGGCTCCGTATGTGGTGTGACTTCTGTGGGACGCACCCGATCGACTGCAGAAATCTCAACGAGTTATTGTTTTCTTGACAGAAACATGCTTCCCAACTAAGAGCCGAAAGAACAGAATCATCTATTTAACTTTTAATGTTTATTAACAACAATTACATTTGTATCCTCTGATAATTATTCCATAATACCTAAACTGATAAAATTCAAAGTTCGCTTCCCCCGCATCGTATGATCGTGGTGTCATATAAATGCGAGGAACGCTCCCCACCTCTAGCAAAACGTCAAACCTCTCCGTTGCGTGCGGGTGCTTGTCGGAGACCGTCAGTTTTTATTCAGTCAGTAAACGTTCGCGTTGTTTCGCAAGCCGCGTTAACGTCAATTTTATAGTGACATCACAAAAATTTGGGGCGTGTGTGTTCAGTGATATTTAAATATTGTTAAATAACACCAGAAAATGTCTTTCAACACTGACATATCAACCAACTTGGAGAATAGCAGGTACGGAGAAGTGTTCATTATTACATTTTACCATGGCCGATGGGCCTGGATAGCATGCCCCTTGTATGCAGCCCTGTGCCCTGTGTTCTGTGCGTCCGTGTGATGCATTTCGGGATTAGGAGTGATATTAACCGTTATAAAATGGTGCCTGCCAGTCTAGAGATGGTTTATGTTAAATGTTCTTTTGGCCGCCTTTCACATTGCTGACGATTCATAATCTCACAGAATCTCTGAATTCGCCTCTGTGGCGTTGTGTAGTATTTCCTAATTCATTTAGGCCGTACACGCTAATAGTTTCATCGATGAGGTTATCCTGTATTCTGGGCGTGCGCGGTGCGGCTGTGTGACTCAGGCAGTATCTACATGAAGTGACTTCATTGATAATTTAATTGATTTTAAGTAGTTGATAGCATTATACTAATAGTCAATCGTAACAAGTGTATGACAATCATTGTTGGTCATTGTAGGTGCCTATTCAAGGGTATGCAGGTCATGCTAAATTCTTGGGCCATAAGCATTATTCAAAATTTACCTGTTATGTCACTTATCACTTGATATTACCTACACATTGACAAAACCAAATAATAAGCACTTAAGTATTATTGTTTATGAAAAGGCATTATTTACACTAAGGCTACTAACCCTAAAGAGTTTTTATGGCACAATAATAACATTCTTAATGAATCTTGTCTTGAATACTTATTATTTTTCTGACCTTGCCTTAGTTAAATTTCAAATTAAAAAATATAATCTTCATAAAAATGCTATTTGAAATAATACCACATTTTAAGCCTATCCACCATTTTGGAAATACCCTGCCACATTGCAACCATGTTGTTCCTTCAACATTGAATAGAAGTATACAAGGATGTTTACCATACCTTTAGTGGGTAAATCATAAAATACTAGATCACTAAATCCTGAATTAGTCCTATAACATGAATTCAACTTTAGAAAACTAATAAAACCTTGCTGTATTGAATGAAGGTGATGATGTAATTTGTAAACAGCTGACATTTAATCATTTTGTATAGGTACCTAGTAATGTTCCACATTTATGAGAAGCAGTTTTATTATCTTAGTCTGCATTAAATAATGCTTATAGCCATTGTTTCAATCTCTCACTTGGTTACTTCGAGTTAGGTACTTCAATTGTTAGGTACCTAGTTACTTTCACCAGATAGCGCTTCAGTGCCAACTTAAGTAATACAGATTATGACTGAATCGATTTTACTCAACATTAATATATTATAAGTACCTACATATTATGATCAAAAATTTGCCATATATACATAAAACAATGGTAGGTTATATTATAAATTTCAAAGTAAATTGGTACTTTTTCAAATTTTTTTGATTAAGAATGTTGAGCTTTTCTACCAATCATAAAAAAGTGAAACCAAAGAAAGTTAACCCATCAAGGATCAAGTAGCAGACATAAACAGAAAAACAATTGTTTTGACCCGCTTTAATGAATTAATAATTACTCATTCATTATTATAATATGAATTCCTACCTATTATTTGCAAACAAGAATGTTAACCTCATTTAAAAAAAGAATAATTTTGGTGAAATATAATAGCTGTGTGTTGCTGTGTATTTTTAAAATAAGATTAATTTATTCAAAATTTAGACCATGATAACAATTTTATATACATTATTTTGAATATTTTAAATAGTTAAGTACCTACCTAGATATTTTGGTCAGATCATAATCTACAAATTTTAACTGCTATATTTCACAAGTAGGTAATTTGTTTATTAATGATTTTAATGGCCCTCAATAAAAAAATCTCTATCATAAATTATTATTTACAAGAAATTAGGTAGGTACCTAGGTAGGTATTTATCCTATGTGGATATTCAAAATTTTTTGAGAATACTACTGTCAAAGCACAGTGATCTCCAAATATATAATTGCCTAGGTACCACCTATGTAATTTAGAATTCTGATACCAAGTAAAAGGTTTATCCCAAATGGAACATGAACATGTTTTAATGTTACATTTGTCATTGTTACAGGAACACCCTGCGCAAAATAGCCCGCCACGATGACACCGAATTCTCAAAGCAGAGCATATTGAATGACATGGAAAAGTTTGTCAAAATGGTGAATGTCATGGATGAGACTGTTCTAGTGCCCAGCCGCCTGATGAACCTACCCCAGGAGGGTGATGATGACCCATTCAACATGTTCGCCATGCTGAATGATTTGAAGACTGAGCTGCTCTGGTCCACTGGGGATGCAGAGGAGCATGTAGAGCGAGGAAGGAGAGTGTCCGACCTCAGTGATACAGAAAGTGACGCGTCAAGTGCAGCTGGTGACTCTGGTATTGATGGCGAGGACGAGCGGGAGTCAGCAGCCCGCGCCGCGGCTGCGTGCCGACGTCACCTGCGCGGGCTGCGTCGCTCCCTCCGGTCACTGACGGCTGCGGCCGCGCACCTCACGAGATCTTACCAGGAAGAAGTCGGCGCACCGGTGTAGGGCACACACCCACATAATATTCCTGTGATTCAAGCCTGTTCGCACGTGGTGTACATATAGAGTAAGCGGCCCTGACTGTATATATAGGTTAATAGGGCTCGGCGTGTATGGGAATTCAGTAAGTTAAAGGTTATTTAATAAATTAAATTTTTAACTATTCTTTAGTTTCTTTTGCAAGAGAACCTTTTATAAACACTAAGCTCACTAAACTAGCACACACATACAAAATCGTAAACTAGGGAAGGAGTAAAGCCCTTTAAATTTTTTCTAAAGATTGAAGTGTTTAGAAGAAGGTAAAAAGTGCATTCTTGCCATATTCATTTAATACATATAGGTACCAAGTCAATAAATCTATACCTAGGTATGTACAGTCTGCATAAAATATATCGGAACGAAAGAACAGAGTCAATAATCAAACATCTAGCCTTATCTACGGAAAAAAAATAATTTGCACCTCCATAGGATAAAATACATTATTGTAGTTCATTCTAGTGTCATTGAGATTTAGTTTAATTTCCATAATTTGCTAAAAACATTTTGAACAGTTTCTACGTCCAAATATAACTGTTGCTGACTGTACTTACCTACATTCGCACACACTTCGAAAATTGTTTATAGGTAGGTTGGTACTTATATATTTCAACCCTCTACTGATTTCTAGAATCCCTATGAGAAATTGAAATAATACCACTTTTTACGGTTTAAAACCTTGAAGAGTTAGGATTACAAATCAAAGCCAATACAAAATCTATTTTTCTTGTGACGTCTATAACAAGCTTGGCTGAATTAATAATATCAAATAGGTACTTAACTAGCTATAACGCCATAAAATCCGTAAAAAGTGGTTTTGTTTCAATTTTCAGTGGCTTCATTTCGGTTGGTTGTTGGTCACATGATAACTCTTTGAAAAATACAAAAAATATAAGCAGATTAATTAAACAGTTCAAAAGCAGTTTAATTAATGAACTTCATCTGCACGAGTGCAGATTATAAAAATAAAAAAGACCACTGTATGTAGGTACATTGATAGCTACCTATGATCTCAAAGATACTTACCTATGAATGTAGGAAAATATTCACATACTAGCTGCTTCCTTAGCAGTTCTATCCTTAGAGATTACAAGCACCGAAACCCATAAAACGTGAGGTGGCCCACCTTGAATCATGAAATTATAGGTACCATAATAATCATAAACGCACGCAACCGCACGACTGCGGATTGCGGAGGAATTTTGATTTGATAATTTTGCGTGTCTAAAACTCGCAAACCTTTAGGGTAAATGCGTCCTTGAACTGAATGAAACTGCTTGCTCTGCTGAAAATCGATTTTGAGTTGGCTTAACGTCTGCAGTGTCTCGACTTAGCACGGAACGATACGGAGCCGTGGGATTAACCCACATTTTGTCTCGACATAGCTACACCACGTAGGTAACTTATACATTATTGAGGACATAAACTACCTGCCGACATTCCGTGTCTGTGTCTGCAAAGCTATCCAACGTATAACATACAGACTATTACATTTTACTGCAATCTGATCTACACGCATACCTGCTCATAGCAACAGCATCTGGAATTAATCTAACCTTGAGGAATTGTCTCGTCTGTTTGTTGGTTATTGGACATGGTCATAAAGTAAATATGTTCCAATTACAAGTCTTTAAAAATGCCACGATTTCTTTTAAATTGTTATAGGATATTGCTCATTGTTGTTTTTAACGGTACTGCACTGAACTGCACAAGTTTTATGTTACTAAAGAGTATACACTACGTCCGCTTTTACATATCCTTTATGAACTGTAAAAACAAATTACATTCGGATGATCGAAGTAAAATTAAGAATTTTCCCGACGAATCCAAGAAGATCGATAGCTAAGTTTCACTCTACACTCCAAATAGGAAGACATTTTACAGGAGTCGTGTCTTGAATGTATAATATTGTACTTAAGGCATCAGAAAGTTATTACAAAATTGTCAAGAACAGCAGTTATCTCTACGAGATAAAGGCGAATGATAAGTTGTCTGTGTATCGTGCTCAATCGTATCTCGTGATACATCTTGCATCAGTTATGAAGGTGAAGCTATCTCATTCTCACAATCTCATATTACAGGTACAAAAATATTACACAATACTTAATGCAATTAATTTTATGCATAAGTACTTAGTCTTATTTAGTTTGGAACAAAAACATTCCAATGTGATGACAAAGATACAAAAAATAAACTTCTACATAGAAAGGACTGAAATTATAAAAGAAGTCGTAAATTCTTCCTTCTTTACGAAAGATTTAAATCCTGGAATATGTGAGTCAAAATCTGACAAAGAATGCTGGCGCGTGCCAAAATATCCAAGAAAGACTCGACTGAATACATTTCTCTGAATACGTGAATACGATGATGACAATGTGAATGATCATCGGTGTTGTAATCTTAGGCATGTATTATGCTACATAGGATTGGAATAGAACAAATTCTTAGAATTTTTCATCAAGTTGTTAGACGTTACTCCCGACAAGTTTGGGTTCCAATAGAATTCAGGTAAGCAGGTCGCCGTAAAAAAGGGACGAGTTTTTCTAATCTACCGACTAGGCAGGCATTAATTAAAATTAAAAAAATAAAAATAAAACAGCCTTCAAAAACAAAGAAATATTGTTATGTGCGAAACAATTTCGGAAGTCGGTGCCATTGATTTGGGCGGATCTTTTGTTTTCGAGTTACAAAACTATTTCGCACATAACACAGAAGCAAGTTCTACTTAATTCAGGCTAAAATATCACACGAGGAACTGTAAGGAAAGGTCAAAGTCCGAGTGTTTTGTGTTTAGTTTGAGCTGAAGAGGCTCGTCGTGTTGACACATCAATGATGCAAAACGCTGATGTAAACTTCATTCGGCTGCTTCTGCAGAATTTACGTTTGTGTCAACACGCCAAAGAGAATGTAAACAAACTAGCAATTCTTGGATTCGGGTTGGTCTATGCACTCGAAAATATTATACTGGTATTCGCCATCGAATAGTAAATCGACCTTGTGATCATTACCGGCTGCCATATTAAATACTTGTTTGCAATTTAATCCTTTAATTTTTAGACACCAGTAGCTATGGTTTCCATTTTCGTTATTATTATATTTAGTGACTATCACGTTACGGTGTTAACTTTCACGTTTTTCATTCGTTTTATGTTCTACTCGATGAGACATCCTCCATTACCTGGGATATTTAATGATATTTAGAGCTAACGAAAGATTCCCTGTATGTGCTGACATTAGTTCTGTATGTACTTATATTTTTCTGATTTTCACTTGACTAGAATAAAAGCCAGTTGTGACCACATCACAACTGGCTTTGAAGACTCGAATCTGACTTCAGTCGAAAGCTGGACGCATGAGATTCGTTTTGCTGCTACTAAGTACGAATTCTTAGTGTCAGGGCTGGAAAGGAGCCTGTTATAATCCTCGCAAATGACGCGAAACCCACGGCATTAACTATAGGGCAAGAGAAAGCAAATGCGGTTTTTAATCGGCATGATTTCGCGACATGAGGATTTTTCGCACTACAAAAAAACTGTTTTAAGAAAAACCGAATTCAATACATCTATCAAATATCATTCCTAACCCACAAATACCTGTATTTATTAATCCAACTGTATTATACAACTTGACAAAGTTTGAATAGCAATTTTAATTATCAGGCCGTGTTAAAATTGTAAACAGTATGAATTTTGAATACGATAATTATTAATAACGAGTTACATAGTCATCAGGACTATGTAACACGTTATTAATATCGCAAAGATATAGGTAAGGCAAAGCGCAGTTTATCGGTCAATGTTATATTAATTTAAACGTTTGACGTAAATCGTATTTTCCTATTACGACATAGCAAAGTTTACTGGCACTATAACACCTCCAACTATGGAGCATCTTTGCGATATTAATAACGAGTTACATAGTCATCAGGACTATGTAACACGTTATTAATATCGCAAAGATATAGGTAAGGCAAAGCGCAGTTTATCGGTCAATGTTATATTAATTTAAACGTTTGACGTAAATCGTATTTTCCTATTACGACATAGCAAAGTTTACTGGCACTATAACACCTCCAACTATGGAGCATCAATAAGAACACCATAAGGCATCCATTAACCAATTTTTAATGTCGCCACAGACGAGGACGTTCCTTTGGAATCGGCCATTCTTTGTTCTATTTGTGTCTGTTTATGAAATAGGTGGGCTACAATGTCAAGTGTACGAGGAAAACTGAGTAACCGGATCAATGTCAAATAAAATCAAATTGTTAGGAAATTAGAGGCACTTACGTTGTTGTAGTGAAAGAATACTAACATCTAGTAGACCGTGTGTACAAAATTAGTAGCAATTTGCGATTCAAGCTAAGTTTCCGTATGTCGGCCTTCGTCGGCTGAGGTTTACGCAACATAGCGGTGTGTGTTGCATGCGATACTGAGTCCTCGACTCCTTATATCGACAGTCGACTTGTAAGTTGTAAGTTGGAATGTAAGCAACACAATAGGCTTAGAAAAATATTAAAATGAGTTAATTGAAAATTATTAAGACTACCGGATATTAACCTTATAAATAGGTTTTTATAAACTACGTCAAATAATGTTATTCAGATTACCCCGAGGAAAATGCGCAAGCGAACTTGGTACTTACCCAGAAGGAAGGATCACTGCATACATGACGTTTTTGCAGTGAGGACTTATCGCTGATGTAACCGTCCGTCTTCTCTAGAGTAAATGTCATAATGATTTCTGACACTTACGCGAATATAAGACATTGAAATGAAATTACTTTTTACGGATTTTATCGCGTTGTATTGATATTATTTAATTCCCGACGCTTCGGATCCTTTACAGCATCCATGGTCACGGGTAGATTGAGGTATTGGTGAAATTACTAACAGCTACGTTACATTTTTGCTAATTGCCAGCGATCCGATTCGCGCTGAACGACATTTTTAACAGATTAGAAATACTTACCTATATTTCTTAGTAGTTAGGAGTAAAATACTGGTCTTTATATTTATTTATTTTTAGGAAGTAAGTACCGTAGGAAAGAAGAAATCTAGTACCTACTTGTCGTATTTACGGTCACTTTTCTGTCAATCTCATCCGCGGTGTATACCGTCGCCTTGGACTGGAAAAATCTGGTATAACTCGTTCGGTCATTACTCATAAGTCAAAACTTGGGAGTAGACACATTTTTATGACCAAGGACCAACTTCGACGTAGAACGAGAACGAAACCTTGTTTCAGAGTAATTTAGTATTGGTGAAATGAAATCCCATAAAAAACATCTTCGTAGTATGAACTGGCTTTATCTCATCGTTAAACTTCTCTTGATAATTAACTGGAACATAAACTTGATTTGGTATGTATACATTATGCGTAGATAGTGCTAATAACTCAGTGATTTGTATAGTTAAATAATCGCTAAATGCCCTTCCTACCGACGTCTAAAATTATTTGCAGATCAATAAGTTAAAAACCAGTAGGTTGGTTGCGACATCAGTGATGGTGCGTATAAGCAATCTGTAGTTATGTAGATTAGATGTAAGCATATATTTTTTTTCTTATATGTATCAGGCTTCGCCGGACAGTTAGCATTGTGACGTAAGCTGACGTCAAGGCGTTGGGCTTCGCGAATGTTCTATAGCAAGGCGGCGTCAGTCGGCGGTCAGCCGGGCTTGACATGCGCAGTGGTCGTCACAAGCACTGCGCAACTCGCAGCTCTTGGTGATCGCATTCCGCACACACGCGCGCCGGCCGGTCCCGCGGCGTTGGGGGGTTAGGTTTAACCCGCTAACCTTTGTCACACTAAACTAGAGCAATGTACTGTACCGAGACTGTCTGGGCACAAGACGACCAGTAATAGTAATAAAGGACTTTAAGTAGAATGATACCGCTATTTCCCAGAAATTGGGTTGCGTAGATATGAGGAAATTCGCTTCATGTACAATTCTAATACTTATTTAGTCCCAGTGACCCATCAGCCTAGCCTAGAAGCTGAGAAGAAACAAAACTGTGCACTGTAATGGAATGAGTAAGTATGTATCCGACTGGTACTTTCATGTAAGAACAAATTTTTCATGTCACATAACGTATTAGTACATCATACCGATAATCGCTGTACCTATTATCTTGCTGATTGTCAACCTACCATCGACATAACAATATACCTAGCTATCACTATATTGCATTACGGTCTTTAAACCCACTCTATCACACCTGTATTCCTCGAAGGGTTAGGCAGAAGTACCTATACGAATGTACACCCATAGTTTGCCGGTACATGTATGTTTGGGTCATATGTAATAGGGACGAGTGTCTTGAAACCCAGTCTACAAATATTTTTTGGTTAGGTAAGAGGGATACTGTCTGACGCTCAGAGAGAATCTATTTTACTTGTACATTACAAATTTATACTAAAAGTTTCTCTCAAATTAAAAACAGGCGCGGATCACCGCAATTGACGCAATTGGAGTTACGACCAATTCTTCAAATTACTGAAATCGTCATAGCGACAACGATGTTCCTGACGTTTCGGATCCAACAACTTAGTCTACACGTGACCATGGATGCTGTAATGGATCCGAAACGTCAGTAATTAAATAATATCAATATATCCTGATTAAATCCGTAAAAGGTAGTTTTATTCCAACCACTCATTTTTATTTATCAATTTTCTGATACACGGATGAAATTCGAATATGTATAACAGGCAAAGCGAATGCATTTATTAAATATACCGTGGAAGAGCCATGCTTGGGCAGTCACAGAACCACGGCCTCACAGAAATCCGGTGTGAAAGAACGTTTACGTTGTTTTTCGCCGAGTGAGCACGTGCAACTCCTCTGGTGTCGCGGGTGTCCATGGGCTGCGGTATCGCTTACCATCAGGCAATCCGTCTGCTCGTTTGCCCCGCTATAACAGAAAAAACGCATCAGTCTCACTTACCTTGCTCTTATCTTAAACTCACGCATTACCTGCGATACAATAAATTACGTAATTTTATTATCATGCCAACATAGTTACGGTTGTTGTTGCACTTATTACCTACTTAGTTATGTTCCTAACATGCTATAAGTAAGTACATTAGATTACAATCTTTGAGTAAACCGGTTCCATTTACGCGAAGTGCTGGGTATTTTTTTTAGATAATCTCTCTTTGTATCGTGGGTGCTTTGACAAACAAATTCTCACATACACAAACGCCCAGACAGAACAACTTCCTAATATCGACAGTTTGATTTTAGAATCAAGTCCGTGCCCAGCGCGCTTAGGGCTAATCGCCGAATCCCTGCTAATTTACCATCAGCAGAGGATACTTTTTGGGATGCGGTTGCTTAGAACAACTCGAGGCGTTTGTATCCCGGGGGGTGACAGCATAATATAGCTGCATTTCTGGGATTTTTCAAAGGCAAAGCACAGAAGGGCCACCGGTGCATACATTAGAGATCTCGGAGCCCCCTCCGCAATGTGCTATGGATGGCCGACTGGCCGTGTGTTTTTAGTCGGTAGGAGTCCGACATAACCCACCGTCCACAGATAATAGAATACTAGTACACCGTCTTTCCTTTCGAGACACGATGGGCATCCATGATGAGGATGTTCACACTAAAAAAAAGGTTATTTATCGCCAGATCGTCGACTGAATGCAATAGTGGCACAATTCTAAATCATTATTAATCAGTACTTAATTGGTTTTATAATAAATTAAATTCAGTAATGTACGTAATTTAGAATGAGAAACCATTACTTACCAAGCTAAAATGCCTAATTTTTTAAGTAAAACACATGAAATAAACTGACCATTTTTAATGAATGCTTGTTGAATAAATTCCTTCTTAATTACTTAGCTGTCGAAATCATAAATCATACTAATTATATATAGTAACTGATTGGCTGATGTCTGGGCATGGGAAGATATTTAAGAATAAAATATATGATGGGTCTTAATATCTTTGTTAACTTTTCCTTTATAAAAAATTAAGCCCAAACATTAATTGTCTAGTTTCTGAAATTTCATAATTAGTGAGTCTGTGATATAAAGTGGTAAACCGGTAATTGGTACTCTGAATATACATAATTATTTGTGCAGATACATAGTGCTAATTATGTTACTTCCTCGTAAAAATGTGGTTATTAAAATCCCCCTTTAGATTTGTTGCAAGAAACATTTTGTATACCTAGGTAGGGATATTAAAATGAAAACCTATTTCCCTTGGTTACGGTTTCATGCGTGAACGGCTGGACTAATTTCGCTTATTCTTTTTTTGTTGTATTTATTGTAAGAAGGTCCTTTATGAAAGAAAAAAACTAAGAAAATTGCGAGGTAAATAACTTTTGACAGAATGAAGTCTGTCGGAGCAGCCATTACTTATAAATAAACCAACATTTACATTTAATCAATAACATTATAAAGTTAAATATATATTATCATTGCATTTAATACATTTATTTTCCAAAAAAGAACTATACAATATCTATGAGTTTCCGATGGACCCAAACTAGGCTACGCCTGTATCTTGGGCACCAAATAAGTAACAACAAATACACATAATTTCATGTCTTGTTATAGTAATAATTATCTTATCTTATCTTATCTTGTGTAGGGCCGGGGCAGCAAGGCCTCAGAGCACTTCGACCCAATGGGATCTTTTGTGCTTCCCCTAGATAACTTATTCCTCATCCCCTCCCAGTTCTACAGCTCTTCCATGAGCTTTATAATGAGGCCTGGGGGAATGCGTCTGTAGTCCTCTGGTCTTGGATAACCCTGACCCAAGAGGCGCATTCGCTTTCTAGCCTTTGCATCGCATGTACACAGAAGGTGTTCCATGCTCTCAATTTCCCTTTTACAGGCCCTGCAGGCTGATGTCTCCGCTAGACCCATCTTTTGTAGGAGAGCATTAGTCCCGAAGTGTCCGGTCAGCGCCCCCATCAAAAGACGGGCCTGCCGCCTGCTTGAGTTCCAAATGGCATTTTGCCATTTCAATGAGGAACCTATGAATTTCTTGGAGTGAGCAAGTCCCGTGAGGCTCAACCACTCATCCATGTGCCTCGCCCTTGCGTACTCCCGAAATGCCGTTTTGACTGTGCTTGGGGCCAGTCCTACAAATGGTTCCGGTCCAATTAGTGAGGTCCCAGAACCTTCCCTAGCCAGCTCGTCAGTATGCTCGTTGCCCACAATACCCCTGTGACCAGGGACCCAAACAAGCCTGACCCTGTTTCGCTTTCCCAGCTCATTAAGAGTTCGGGCAGCGTCCATGATCAGCCTTGAATCGATCCTGTAGGTCAGGGCCATGAGTGCCCCTTGGCTGTCACTAAGAATGTAGATGGACCTTATATAGAATACGAATATAGTAATAATTATAACATTTGAGTAAATTATAGGCTATATTATTATTATTGTGATCGACGATACCCACAACGACCGTTGAGATTTTATAGAAATACCCACCCACCATATTTTAAAAAACCTCATTAATTTAATTATTATTAAGAATAACTTATTTCTCGTTTAAGTGGTTTTGTAAATCTTTGAGATATAAATAAAATTAAACCGTATGTAAATATATTATTAACACTGAAGCCCGTCATACACGTAGCTATTAAATATTACATTTACTTAAATAATAAAAAATGTTGTATAGAGTACCTGTGTGTAATAGAATCCAATATACTCGTATTATCCAATATACTCGAATAAAAAAACCGTGTGAAACCACCCAAAAATTACTCTCAAAATTCTCACAGTTAATTAGGACATTCAAAATAAAATTATTATACCTATTATATTCATTTTTTTATGGGATAAGGGGGCAAACGAGCAGATGGATCACCTGATGGTAAGCGATAACCGCCGCCCATGGACACCCGCAACACCAGAGGAGTCGCAAGTGGGTTGCCCGCCTTTTAAAAGGGTTTGGGCCTCCGGTAACCTCACTCACTCGGCGAAACACAACGCAAGCGTTGTTTCACGCGGGTTTTCTGTGATGCCATGGCCGTATATCATTTTATTTTCTTTTACATGATACAACACTTGGCCTAGTGGTCCTTAGCGCGACTGCTACGCTGGAGGTTCTGGGTTCGATTGCCAGGTCGAGCAGTGTTATTGGGTTTTTCTATGAAATTCCCATCAGCAGCTCGGAGTTTGGAATTTGTGCCCGGTTAATGGCAATAGGCTCGCCCCCTATTACATGGGACCTGAACATACCGGGGAACTATGGCTGTGGGTGTACATTAGTAAGCCTCTGCCTAACCCTTCGGGGAATACAGGTGTGATGGTATGTATGTATGTAACACTTTTTAAACTAACATATATATATTTGCCATCACGCCAGCAGGCATATGACGATCTTATATGAACCCACCTGTGAGAGACCAACGAACCGGAAAATCAGCTGATAAACCAGTTCTCCTTTATACTCAAACTAATAAGTTTATATGAATAATCTGAATTCTAAAACTTAATTGATTATTACCTACCTATCTTGATTTAATTATCTTATTACATAAATTGCCTATTGTATTTTGTGTATTAGGTGTACCTATGTGTGTTCAATCGCGCTCTGTGTTCCAATATTAATCCTCATAATATACTACTTACATATAGTCAGTATACTCTAGGACGATTTTCGTCCTATATATATTTTATTTATTTGTTATAGGAAAAACAAGCTATAAGTACAGACTAAAGGAACAATTAGCTTATGCTACGTTAAGCTAATTACAAAACTCCAAAATCTATTGTCTTATACACCGGGGGAGTATAATCACCATATAGGTATCTAAGGGTGCACGACACTGGGAAATGGTAATAGAGGGAAAGGATTTCCGTTTTGAACACAGTTTACCAGGTGACAGGATGAGGACCACTCTTCAATCAATCGGCGCCAGGAAGAGACAAAAGAATAAGATATATAGTATATGTACATATTCGTATTTTCAAATGAGTAAATCTAATTTGCTGATTTCAGCCACTTAAACGAATATTGAAAATTGAAATATAACTAATTTCTACGGCTTTATTCGCGTTGTACTGTACCTATTGAAATGATTTAATTCCCGTCGTTTCGGATCCTTTTTCAGCATCTAATTTTTAGTCTATGAAAAAAATAACGCATAAAAAGTTACCATGTCAACCCTCTTCAGCCGGTGACACCGTTAGTCTGCTAGTTCCATGACCGGTAAATAGCGGGATTTAATCGAAACTTCAGTATCTAGAACTATTCTCATAACATACGTAAAAAATGCGGGAGAATCCCGCAATATTCTTCGTTTTATCTTAATTATTCCTGTTTAACTGGTTTAATTCTAGCCAGACCGTATTTTTTTGATCAACGGATAGTAAATCTCGTTTTACGGATTTATTATAATTTAATCACGCTTAAAGGCCATTGAAAATTTTTAACTTAGCAATTATCTAGTTACCTACCATTTTAAAATGATTGTATTTTTTCTTTGTTATGGTAAAGTTGATTGAAATCAGGTTTTGTGGAATTAAACAAGTTTCCTTATTGAAATGGGAATTAAAAAACAGGCCATCGAGTATAACAGCCACCGCACATAAAACAAAAACTTCATCCAAAACTAATTTACAGCCTCCATCAAATAATTAAACAAATTAACTGTCTAAATGAACAGACACGTGCAGCAAACAGCTCACATGCACAGGCATGAGACGATGGAGGGTTAAAAATACTCTTAATATTCAGTACGTCCTAGAAACATACGGAATCGAGGAATATGAGCAAGAAATGTGACACTTACGAGTAGGAAGATGATCCATGAAGTATTTCCACACTATGAAGAAAGGCCCTAATAACATTATCAGGTCTATACTTCGCAATTAACATTTATTATTATACTTCGTATCTCGTCCTCGATATTGGGATATTAACATGTAGTAGGTACCAATTAGACGGTGGTACTACTCTTCGTTTTTATTAATCGGTTTCCACGCCAAGCTGTCTTTTAGTTTAGAGTCAAGTAATTATAAATTATCAGAACCCTTTTGGGTTTGTCACTAGTGTTGGGAGGGTAAAAGGTAATCTATTCGGACGAAACACTTCGTATAATTACGAGAAATCGTACGATAGAACTTCACTTAAGGTAGGTAAGTTAGTTTAATCATTAATTATTATTCATCCGTTTAACATAACGAAACTAGCAACACTGCTGCTGCGTATAGTATATAGGCCTTTTATATCTCAGATTAATATACTTAATCTGAGTTTTATATCCTGTCAATGCTGCAAGGATTGATAATAAATATCTTTAAAATAAACCTCTTTTACATATTAGATTATAAGTAGGTATGTAAATACTAATAGATATTTATGTATAAAGTACCAATTTTCTTGTTCAATAAAGACAAGTTCTTGCGTCACACATATTTATATCGTTCAGTCACGCTAACACAAGAGACTGTACAAAGTAAACATAGTTACCTTGTGAATTAGCGAATAACGACACAAAATATTTCTTCAGATTTCTTATGAGAGCAAGATAAATAAACACTTATAAACGTTTTCAACGCAGTTTTTAACTAAAAACTTAATGCAAAAACCACAAGTAAAGCTACCTTCAGATGAGGTCATCTTCGATATGTGCGCGTCATTCTCAAAAACTACAAATCTAATTTCCATTCAACGTGGCAATGCAGCCAGTCTTCTGGGTACGATACCCGATGACAGTGATGTGGAGGAATACTTTGACGCTTAGGCGTGTCTACTTTTCTTTGTCTTTTTTAAGTTATATTTTTATAGATCTTAATTATCGTTGAAAGTACCTTGTTAAACTGTTAAGTTAATTTGAATAAATACATAATGTTATATGAGCGCTCATTTGTAGTTTAGTTTGTAGTATTATTATCTAAAAATCTACATCAAAACGATATGAAAAGCTTTTTCGGAAAGATCCACAGTGACGTTTGGCAATAGAAAATCAAACCCATTGTGCAGTTTACACTGTTGAATTTCTTGTAATTATGGTTATTTTCACACGTTATAATCATTTGCATGCATTTATCGTAAGACCTCTACCTACCTAATAAATGCACAAAGAAACCTGATCTTCGTAAAGGCTGCGGATACTAGTTAACTGACCAGATACTAAGGTTATAGATAAACAAAGTGGTTTGATTATTTGTATTTAATAGGAAACTCGCTATTAAGATTGCATCTTCGATGAAAAATAAAGAAAACAATATATTCTTGCGTGACTGCTTCATGATCTCCATTCCAAGAGTGGCTAAACTTTCGATAGTCGGTGGCCAAAACAAAAGAGGCACCGACTACGGAAACATTGTTTGTACGTAAGTAACATCGTATTTAGCTATTGTTTTAGGTGTTAGGTCTTGTAGGTTTAACTGCCTCATTAGACTTGTGGTTCTCAGCGCAACGGCCACGCTAGAGGTCCTGGGTTCGATTCCCAGACCGATCAAATTGTTATTGGGTTTTTCTATGACATTCTCAGTAGCAGTTCAGAGTTTGGGATTTGTGCCAGTTTAATAGAAATAGGCTCGCCCCCTATTACATGGTACCTTAACATACCGGTGAACTGTGCTACGTCTCTGCTTAACCCTTTGGGGAATACAGGCGTGATGATTATGTTATGATATTTTAGTTTTTTTAATGAGGTTTTACTTTTGGTTAAAAGTTTTTCTATTCCATACACCTTTAACGAAGGAATATTTAGTTATTTTAATGCAGGAAAAAATCGACTTGCGGGCAGGATTCGAACCTACTTCTTCTGGTTAGATACATCAGACGCTATGAGCTCTAATACACCGCGAGTCCCACCCGCAATGACGAAAGTAGCCTTCACATTCTTACATCTTAAAAGTGACGTATGGAATATTTATTTTGTTCTAGAACCTACTACTGATTGTTTTACCTTCTACTGGCGTACCTACCCAGAAAACCACAAATAACTCCGCAACTTTACAATTTACTGTAAGTTCAGTGAGTTCGTACCGTACCGAGTTAATGAACCCTTGGCGAATGAACTTTCAAAGACTTCTTGTGACGTATTTAATCGAAGTTTAATTTTATCCGCTTAAAAGCGGTGATTTGTTAGGGTCTAACTTCGACTATTAATCCTCACGTTTTCCTATACACAAATTATTATTTTAATTTAAAATCGGTTTTTAATTAATTATAGGTAGGTAAGTAGGTACTTTAATTAAATTAAATTATTTTTTCATTTAAATACCTATAGGTATAAATACACTATGTTAAAGAACCCTACTCGACCCTTATGGGGCATAGAGGTATCCCAACCACATAACCAATTAAAATAAGAAATATTCATGAAAATAAACATATTTTATTAATGAAGTTTAAAATTCAAGGTCATTGTGCCATTGTCACAATTACCCCAAATTCCAGCAAAACTGTAGTGTTAGTTATAAAACCATCATAGGCCTGACGGTGTCCCCGCCCCCGCCGCTGCCACCGTAAGTATTGCCATTTCAGTTTCCTCGGTCTTTATTTTTTTTTATTTTTTTTTTCTTAGATCTTTTTTTTTCTTGTAAATTGTTAATGGAAAAAAAGGAGCTCGTTAGCTAACAATACTTTTACGGTTCGGAAAGGGTTTTTTTACACATTGTATCTATGTCCCTATATTTATCTCTTTTAGTTGTCAGTATAAATACTCGTATGATGTCAAGTTTTAAAACCTGTTGGAAAAAGGTAGCCTGACTTGAAGTCACAAGCTACTTGTTTTTCTGTCCAGTTTTTCTGGAAAATAATCAACACAGAAAATTAGAATCCTTTACATACTTCGTAGACTTGCTACTTTAAGCAATCGGATATTAATATGAAATTATATAATAATTTACAGAGGTGCTTTTGTCAACGTAGCAAAAAAAATAACTAAAAAAATCAGACCATCTCAGCTAGGTTTCATTAACATTTTGCTCAGTCATTTAGTAAAAAGGAAGAGAAATATTGAAAAAACCACTTTCACTGACACAACAACAAAAACCTTCATAAGTAGGTAATAAGTATATTTAATACTGAAAGGAAAAAAAACCATATTATTATCATAATGTGCTCACATTACCATAACCTAAAGGGTTAATGACCGTGACCCGTAGGACTAGTTTATGTTACCAGGTGTGAGGATACTAGTATGACATAAATTTTTATCTACATAATAATTTAATGTCTCTTATTCAAAAAAATCCTGTTAGTTATGTATAATAAACCTTCTTGATTGATAGATAATGTGTATACAAGTTACATTGACTGTTACAATGTGTAAAATAAAAAAAATATATAAATAAAAAAGTCACCTTCCTGTGAAGGCACTTTGATCAATCATTTTTAGAGCCCCATAAAATTTTTCACTCCCCCCAAAAATTGCTTGAATCCGTCCAGCCATTCTCAAGTGTAACGCTTACCAACAACTCTTTTTTAATCATTTTCTTTGTTTAACCTGAAAAGCACTTTAATTTACATATTAAGTGCATACTGCACATTGTGTAGTGAACTAGTGATATTAAACGGAATATAATTTATAAGGCCCTTTGCCCTCCCACGCAAAGAGCCCGTGATTTGATTGACGTAATTAGTTAATGTACTTCAAATTTTCCATTTCAATAAATTAAGGAGGTCTATTGAACTGTCGACGGTTGTAACAAGAACAATAAATTGACTTATCAATTATTAAATTAATAGTCTTTCGTTGATAGATAATAGTCATGCTCGTGTCACGTCGTTGGCACCTGCTGCCATGGAATTTTTACCCATTAGTCCAAATAAAAAGTATTTAAATTATATTTTTCCTGCCTTATTAGTCTAGTGGTCGCAATTGCGATTCGTATTACGGGCGTTTTTACAAGGTTTTTATTTTCGAAGTTTTTCGGAAGGCAATTCGAAGTTTGGCTTTCATCATCATTATCATCAGCCTATATTCGTCCACTGCTGGGTCCACGTAGGACTCTCCTAGTGAACGCCACAGAGCCCGATCTTCGGCTATCCTCATCCAGTCATTGACAAAATGCGTTCCGCAAATCGTCACTTCACCTGGCCAGCGGGCGACCTACACTACGTTTGCCTAATCGGCGTCTCCACTCGAGAACTCGTTTGCTCCAGCGTTTGTTGGTTCTCCGACAGAATTGTTACCGGCCCATTGCCACTTCAACTTGCTAAACCTTTGAGGTATGTCGGTAACTTTAGTTCTCTGACTGATAATTTTGTTTCGGATACTATCCTTCAGAGAGGTCCGAGCATAGCTCTCTGTCTATAGCTCGCTGAGCGACTTTAAACTTGTGGACCAGTCTCACCGTGAGTGTCCACGTTTCAGCTTCGTAGATCATAACTGGTAGGACGCACGCATTGAAAAGTTGTCTTAAGGCACTGTGGTATGGGTGACGAAAAGACTCGACGAAGTTTAATGGAAATAGGCTCGCCCCATATTCCATTGGACGTAAAGATACTGGTGTACAGTAGTTCACCACTCTCTTTCTAACCCTTGGGGGAATACAGTGATGGTGAATGATGTTAAATTATTTTGTAATTAACCTGAGGAAAGTTGTGATTAGATTAGGGTTGTCTTAGCAGCTTAAGTACTGACCGGGACATTAGCAGCAAGTAACTGAAAATATCTTTATCAAACAAGAAAATGCATTTCTAATTTACCTACGTAGATTTATGAAACCTAGATAGGAAAAAAGCTCGTTTGACATACATTCCAAATCAGCAATAAAAAATGGCCATCTTTGACTTCTAGATCTTGCTAATCTAATAATCGTGGGATTACCACGGCAGAATAAACAACACAACATAACACAAGCAATATTACGCGTGTTCTGGCAGACGGTAGCGGGCGACAGTGTGGTGTACGCGTATTACCTGTAGCAAGTGAAATACCGGGACATGTTGTACATCAACAGGGACGAACGGGACAGGAGTACCAAACCGGTGTCATGTCCCGGTGTACCGGGACGGATGGCAACCCTAGATTAGATTGACTTATACTCGATTTCACTATAGTAAGAAAATAAATATAGATAATACAGCTTTTCTCTGCATGTAGGAACGAATGGGCGATTACAATAAAACATATATTACCTACTCGAGTTACAATATTTTTAGAGTGAACTGTCAAATGAACTGAACTAACTGACAACACTAGAGTATTGACACTAGGGTTGGCTACCTACACATTATATTGAAGTCACACAATGAAGCTACAAATACTCTCTTGCATTTCATTGTGTCAGTAGTGTCGCTACTATATTATTTAGATATAGGTATATACTGGTACTCAAGTGTAGTAGTAGAAGTCGTCCGATGCACCAGAAGTGGAAATTTTCCTCACATTGTCGCTTTGTGGCAGCTTTGAGCTTTTGATAGCTCTTTATTTAAATCCAACGCGACATGTAAAATGGCGAAGCACGTACCTATAAATGTTGCTACGAATCTTTGTTCTATGCGAATTTAACTATCTACGTTTCTTACTTTTACACAGAATTTTCCTTTCATTCTACTTTGTTTGAGCATGGTACTATAACAGCAGTGGTATATTTTTTTTCAATTAATTATAATATTTTTACTAAAAACGTTGCCCTACACTGGGATTTTCTGCTGTATCGTAGGTGCTTTTTACAAACACCAATTCTCACATACACCGGTTCAACTACCTGTAGGTCATACAAATATTTGCTCCGTGTGGGCATCGAACCCACAAAACGTAGCGCAAAATCCGATAGCTCTGCCGCTACGCCAAACGTGTCGCCGATATATTGATTATAGTATATGACTTGACCTGAATAGATTGGGCTAGTGTTCAGTAGTGGAACGTTTTATGGGTTAATGATATTATGGTACAATATTCTTGTCATGAGGAAAAAAGTCTCCAGGTGGAAAACACAGCACCCGGCAAATGTTCTTGACGCAATTATGTAGCATTTTTAGGGCTTCGCATCTCCAAAGAACAGGATGCCTTCGTTGTCCATCTATCTGTCAAGAACACGATTTCTCAGGAACGAGTGGAGGTATCAAGATGAAATTAGTAACAAATACCTTGATCACGGTCCCATGGAGCTATAAAAATAAATTTTACCTCAAATTAACAAAAAGACTAAGTTTAAACGGTCAATAATAAATCTTTATTGAGTTGAGAAGAGGTTAAAGAATCTTAAGAAACCAAAACCGATAGGATGATATCATCAGAATAATATTAATAAATAATATTTTTTATACTTTTTCACCTACGCTACGTATTGATTGAAGTATAATCAATTCAAAAGTAATGTGTATGATGTGTATAGTATAAGAATTACTATAGTTATTTCAAGAAGTGACTTTTTTAAACTTTAGTCTTGGAAACTTACATTTTTAAACATAAATCTCATTATACAGCGATTTATCATTTAGGTATTTGTGTGTAAATAATAATATTTGCAACAATGAAACAAAACAATAAGCAATAATATAAAACTATAAAACAGTCGACACAAAATAACAAAATGTTGTAAACCTAAAAATTGCAAGAAATTACAATACTTAGAAAACTTTAACAGTATAATAAATTGAAATTTACATACAATGAACGTTGTTATATAGGTACAAGTATACGAGTATTTCAAAGAAGTAGCTTTTGTAGTATAAGTGAAATCTGAATGAAAATAAAAATGAAAAATGAAATGAAACCCACAAAATTCAATTTAATCATAATTAAAATAGGGGAGAGCCTATAGCCAATAGGTAAAAAATTACACATGGCGAACTGTACATTAGTACAACTGCATAATATGTTTTACTGTTAACAGTATAATAAATTGAAATTTACATACAATGAACGTTGTTATATAGGTACAAGTATACGAGTATTTCAAAGAAGTAGCTTTTGTAGTATAAGTGAAATCTGAATGAAAATAAAAATGAAAAATGAAATGAAACCCACAAAATTCAATTTAATCATAATTAAAATAGGGGAGAGCCTATAGCCAATAGGTAAAAAATTACACATGGCGAACTGTACATTAGTACAACTGCATAATATGTTTTACAATTGAGTCGACTAAGACTTGTGGCCTATGATCTACAAATTCATGGTAATAGTTCGGACACATCTCGTTTACTTTCCTTTTGTTACTAGCATCTAGCCTTTACTTTCACAAAGTTGACGATTAAATTAAATTATCAATAAATTGCTGACCCAGCGAACTATGTACCGCATTAGAAAATCATTTTTTTCATATTTACTTGCACCTTTTAAACCTTCCCTGGACTTCCACAAACATTTTAAAACCAAAATCAGCTAAATCGGCTCAGCCGTTCTTGAGTTTTAGCGAGACTAACGAACAGCAATTGATTTTTATTATATAAGTAGATATTGAATCAGCTTTTTGTAATTTTTTGCCTTTTACAGATACATCTGGTGTATCTAACCAGAAGACGCAGGTTGGAATCCTGCCTGCGAGTTGAATTCTTCCTTTACGAAAATAATAATATTAATGTTCACGAACTTTTTATGGAGACGATGCCACACATCGAATAATGATTAATTCATTAGCAATCACCATAGCATAGAAATAATACGTGTTTGTATAAATGTTCAATGTATTTATATTTGAAATACATGCCGTATGTATGGTGCATTGAGTTCACGGCTGCACGTGGAGAGCTCTAATAATTACACCTGTGCGTAGTAATCACTGGTGCTGTCACACAAGTGATTGTTGCTCGTCTACTTTAATAAAATCGGTAGGTGATGCCGCTTCTTTTAATATTATGCCTCCACTATACAACTCGCTGTAAGTGGTCATCTTCTTGAAGTTGTTTCAGAATATACTTACCTCGGGCAGATCTTGCAGTTGGGTAAAAACAACTTTGAGAGGGAGGCCAAGAGGAGGATCCAACTGGGCTGGGCAGCATTTGGAAAACTACGTCAAGTCTTCTCATCACCCACACCGCGAAGTTTGAAAACGAAAGTTTTCAACCAGTGCGTCCTACCCGTGATGACCTACGGTGCTGAAACGTGGACACTCACAGTACGGCTAGTCCATCATTTTAATGTCGCTCAGCGTGCTATGGAGCGCGCTATGCTCGCAGTTTCTCTGAAGGATAAAATCCGCAACGAGGTTATCCGACAGAGAACCAAAGTAGTCGACATAGCGCACCGAATTAGCAAGCTGAAGTGGCAGTGGGCTGGCCATATCTGTAGAAGAACCGACAACCGCTGGGGTAGACGTGTTCTTGAGTGGAGACCGCGACTCGGCAAACGTAGCGTAGGACGCCCTGCGGCGAGATGGAGTGATGATTTGCGAAAGGTTGCTGGCGGAAGCTAGATGCGACAAGCCGAAGACAGGGTGAAATGGCGCACATTTGGGGAGGCCTACGTCCAGCAGTGGACTAGTATAGGCTGATGATGATGATGATACTACTCGCGAAATTACGAAGTAATGGTCGAAATTTACCGAAATTCGAAGACTTTACCCTTTATTTTTTGTTGACGGGGTTGGAAATGCTTTATGCACTATCCACCACTCCGGGGAGAGTGGTGGGGTGTGTCGGACTCCGCTCTGAAAACAGCGATCTACCGACTAAAACCAACCTCGGCGTTACGCGTAACCACTTTGGTGCCGGGCCTACGGGAGCGCTGTAGCATTCGTCCGCGGACCCGGCAGTGGCGGGCCGCCTTTTGCGGCCCCTTTACCCTAGTGCAACCTCGTCAGGAACCTCCGAGTCGGCGAGTCCTTTGACTCGGGTGCAAAAACCGACAACAAATGGAAGTCGCCCAAGGCGAGCTGAGGTTGTACGAAGTAAGGCGAAGTGCCTCTCCACACTATCGTATTCGCCAAACCTCGTTCAATTTCGCGAGCAGTGTGGAGGCTACTTAATAATAGTTTAAATTGCTTCAGATGCGGTAGTGGCCGGCAAGAGGTGCAATCGATTGGCTAACTTGGCTAAGTTTTGTTTCCATTCATTTAGCCACCCTTTTTTACATTTATTACACTTTACTCGAATTTGAGTACCTAATTAAGTAAATTCTTTCAAATGTTTTCAGGTCCTGCCATAATCGCAAAAAATACTATAATGAGCCAAGAAATGGCAACCCTACAACTAAAAATGTTGAAATTAAACATAACCTATGTGTAATCTTTATCTTTAAAGCTATCAACACAATAAATATCAACTACCTACCTATGATAGATTTATAGATAAAATATTCACTACATAGGTATGTGAAGCGGTTATTTTGCAGAATACTAATTCAAAGCATGAGTTGCGTGTAAAATAGTACCTAAATATAATAGAGCTGAGATAGACGCAGTATTAATAAAAATAATTAATTTGAACGAATGTTACATAATGCGCATACATATTACATAGGATATTTTTTTAACAAGCTCATCACACGCCACAGCACACGACCATCGCTGACTAAGTTACCTATAGTACTAGTATTCTTTTATCTGTGCCTATAGTCAGTTTAACACGGATTAGTACTTGATTATAACATTGTAGTCCTAGAGTAAGTACATCTTTGATGGTTGAAATTTTTTTTGCGTATGTAATTGAGAATACTTTTATGAAGGAAAATAACAACTAAATTATAAAAAAAGGATACTATCATAATCATACCCAGTATTATCATCATAGCCAATTTCACGGATACAAAATCAACAGCTTACATTATTATGCTTGCACATCGGGTCATCTGGACTGGTCATCTCCAACTTGTAGTTTGAAAAGGTAAAGAAGATCACATCATATTATCACCCTGTATTGATGTCAGATACCTATCGTTACTATGGTAGGTACCTACTCATTATCGGTATATCTAAGTGTTTATATTTATCTGCATATCTTTATTTATACTCATGATAAAAGCTGCAAAATGATACCTATTATTGTACATAAATGCTATGCAGAGTGAAATTGAATAGTCGCGACAAATATTGATAATTCTTTGTTTAACATAAAAAAATTGGTACCTGAGCTAGTATATTTAATATTCTTTGCAGAATTTACTTATTAAACTCACATGCACAAGCTACATGATTCTCACAATATAAGATCTAAATTGTAAACAAATATCAATGTTATAATATATTTATGGAGTTTCTTGCCGGTATAAGAGCCACTATTTGGAACCGCGCACCTAGTTTTTGACAATTCAAAAGTACGTGTAATAAAATTTAACATTTGACTGTGACTTTGACTTTGAATAAGCTACTATCTTTTTCCTTGTCAAATACCTGCCGAGGCCCGTACACAACAACCCACCAAAGTTTCATCGCAATAATATAAATGGTTTAGGCACGCCTACCAGCAACAGGACAAACAAACGTCATCTTGAGCCTCAAAATAACACATGTAAGTATGTATTTATTTATGTCAATCACCTTCAATTGAAACAATACCCCGTTCCGTTATTTCCATATCCATAATTTTATAATTATGGATATGGAAATCCATATCCACAATTTTACAATTATGGATATGAAAATATACGTGACACTAAAATAAACTACGAAATTAATATTATTGTTGCCTTTAATTGACACCTAACATAATATAGAACTATTTATCGCCAGTTGATTATTGTTTTGCTTTTTACTTGCCGTAAATTATGATACCATGCCATAAATGGCATTAAGTCTGCATAGATTACTAATTTAAGTACCTACGTAAAATATTACGTACTTAAGTACCGTAAAATATCATAGCCGAACATCGGATTCTCTTGTGGCTCTCCTCATATTCAAGACAATAAAATAATTGTCTAATAAAACCACTCATTCATTAACAATTTTGCAATTAGCCTCAAACTGTCACTTACTGAACCAAAACAAACAGGGAAATGGAGAATCATCATGAAAAGTGGACCATGATCTAATTATTTACTTAAAATTAGTTTCTTTTCCTGTTGCTCACTAAAAATCTAATTGTTAGCATACGAGCACGAGGCGACGCACGCGGGCGCCAGTTTGCGTAACCCAACGTAGTCCGCTGACCGGCGCACGCGCCGCCAAACTTGAACTTTCATACAAGTCTGAAGGATTGCAGTAGGTAATTAAAAAAACATACGTTTTATTATCATGTATATTTAAAATTCAGCTTTAGTACCTACTCGTACATGTCAAGAAATGTCTTTTGTTTTACCTGACTTCAAAAAAGGAAAAGAATCGACTATATTTTTTAAAACACATAGGTACTAACAATGATGCAAGAACGTATCTCGCATCACTATTAGTATTTGTTTTACCTCTATATTTTTACCATTTTTATATAATAATAAAAAAAGGAATTTCGTCAATGTCTGAGCCATAAACTTGTAATTTTGACATGGATAACATGCCATAACACGAAGATATGAGTATAGAGTACTCTGAACAAAAAATGGTAACATTTACAGAGAATATAGCTTTAGACAAAACCTAAAGAACTCCACCCAAAGAATTATACAGGAACACGGAACCTAAGCCTAATATTATATCCTAGAAAGACAGCCATAATAATTGCTTACACATGATCGGCTGATGGCGTACGCTATCGACTTCAGTCACGGTCCAGTACTTTTGTCAGTGCTGCGTCCATCTTTGCTACAAATTATACACAATAGCTTCACTGACGATGGCGAATCGCTTCCGCGCCTCCCATTGACCATAATTATCGATCTTCATGTATTACTTATTCCTAATCGATATTAGGCTACTCCTTTTCCATCTGTAGGTGTTCTAAAAGTCCTGTGAGAAATTCAAGACTTTTTCGAGCAGCTAGCAGTGATCTATATTTAAACACCCTGTGTTGGTTTTTCGCTTTCAGTCTAATGGCCATCCATTATAATTTTTACTAGCGACCCGCCCGCGGTTTCACCCGCGCTGCCCCGTTCCTAAGAGTCGTAGCGTTATGTTATATTGTTGGCTTAAAACCTTCCTCATGAATCACTCTATCTATTAAAAAAAACCGCATCAAAATCCGTTGCGTAGTTTAAAAGATCTAAGCATACATAGGGACAGACCGCGGGAAACGACTTTGTTTTTTAATAAGTAGTGATTATCTACTCGACTGCGCCAGAAAGAGGGTTGTGTTTTTCGATTATATGTATGTATATTTATTTGGCATGCTCTGTAGCCTAAACGGCTGGATGCATTTTATCTTGAGCGTCTTTAGATTCGTCTCGATTGTGAGAGTGACACAGAGTTGGTAAGTATATGGAAAACTAAAAAGTGTTAAATAAAAAAATTATAATTTAATAATACCTACTAAGGCAATCACCATTTGAATCGAACCCCGGCCTACTTTGCCTTTCTGTTGATCCGGGACTGTGTTTATAATGCAACTGTACAAACATGTAATAAATATGTGATACGGTAGCTATACCTACTCTATGCTGGAAGAAAAAACAAATGATGCAACTTTCTTAAAATTTTACCACAGAGGATCATTCATCGTCTTCGTGCGTGATGAATGATCTGTGTATATTTGTAAAGATAAAAAATACAAGATAATTATTTGACCTATTTCATAATGAGAGGTTAGGGTAGTCAGCTATGACCTTCCTTAATAATAAACGCGACAGACACCAAAATTGTTAACTATTTGAAAAGAAAGAGGACTCTATTCTCCTATCACATATAAACACTATTCTAGATTTAGCCAGATTCAACGTAACGATACAAATCATATGCATACAAAACGTAACACAGTCGACAAATGGGTATTTCAATATCGGCGTTTATCTGTCATTAGTCGTTCCCAAGATAACGATACAATGGCAATGGTGTTCTTAGGTATGCCATGTTAATTTTTTTTATATTTTACACACAAGATGTACCTAAGATATAAAGATCCATCAAGACAAAGTAAATCTGTTCCAGTAGAACTTTTAATAAAAAATTTGAAACAATTTGGAAGTAGGTCAATAATAAGTTTGGTGTAGCGGCTAGCGATCGGCTTCTGCGACACGTGTTGTGAGTTCGATCCCCACACGGAGCAAATATTTGTAAAAAATAAACAAGATTAAAAACAAATTGGTAGACGATAAATGAAGCGGAAAAATCGGTGCTTACAGATCAAGCACCGCTGAATTAAGTCGATCGTAATAATATATACTATTACAACATAACCACAATCATTCTTGCATAGGTAATACTGATATATAGGTAGAATTATATATATACACAGTCATGTTATCTCCGAGTTCTTTGACAGTAGAACACGCGTCATGCATCACACCCGCACGTGGGCATCACATGAAATCAATCGCAATCAATATTGGTAGAACATGTGTCAACGGTCACTTGAGCTGAATTATATAAAACACTTATCATCACGCTTGTATTCCCCTAAGGGTTAGGCAGAGGTGTACTTATTGTACACCCACAGTAAGCCATTATTTGTAGCGGTCCCATGTTATAGGGCGTGAGCGTAATGCCCGGGCACAAATCCAGAATCCTACTCTCAGCTACTGAGAAGATCATAGAGACAACCAATAGCACTTTGCTCGACCTGAGATTCGAACTCAGGACCTCAGGCGTAGCAGTAGTGATTGGAACCACTGGACTAGATAATATTAGAAACAGTAGTAATCTTAATTATATGGCTTTAAATAGTCATAATTATCTGTGTAAGGCAGGTTATTGTCCTTGCATGAGATTCAAATTCAAATGTTTTTATTTCAAATAAACTTTTACAAGCCTTTATGAAACGTTATAAAGGTTGATCCTATGGAGAAGAATCCGGCAAGAAACTCCATGGACACTCTTTGATTTGAGAGGTGTTGACAATTATGAAAGTCATCATCATCACCCATTATTGGTCCCATTGCTGGGCGCGGGTACTAGTATTCTTTTATCTGTGGCGCGGGTATCCTCTGCGAGTTAGAGATACATAGTTATTTGAGGCCGTGCTATCACTCCGGTCGAGCCGGCCCATCCGTGCCGAAGCATAGCTCTCCCACGGTAAGATTTATTTGATTATTACCAAGTTCAGTAGTTTTATAAAGTTCCTTGAGGTCTTCATATTGATAATAGTACCTAATCCAGTCTGGATTAGGTACTATTATCAATATGAAGTTTCATTACTCTCTGGATTATCCAGAGAGTAATGAAAGTTAATGAATAAAGGAAGCTGTCCACCGTTAGAGCGCTCGCGCACTTGTGATTTTTAGTCGGGCGATAGTTTGATCGTTTTGGGATTCACTATTGAGTTATATGGCAGTGCGCGCATTTGACGATTAGAATTCGACATGAAATTATACACGACTACTACAGAGACTAAACTATCGGTAGACTAAAAATCACAAGTACGCGTTAGCCCTTAGGCTCACTTTGAAAAGGTTATAACATGATTGGAAAATGTAGCCTCTACGTTGTTACGTAAGTGTGTTCGAGTCGATACGTAATAGGATCTCGTACAGAAATATACTATAAAGTTACGTTTGAAAGACATAATACTGGTTGACGAGTTGTTCATGTTCACGTAGCTTAGATCTCTGTCAGTAGGTACCAAATACTGAACTTTATATTTTCAATTTTCATGCATAGACGTACCTACAGCCCACTACACTATCTAACCACTATCAATTGTGCCTGGTTCTTGGTCCCTGGTCAATGGTCCCTAGGACGCCATATTTGTTTACTAAAAATCCCCGAAATATTCCATGAATATTATTTTATTATTATTAATTTATACATATATAGTTATAATATTTTTTCAAACACGTCTCTAATCACGATATCATAAGAAAAAGAAGAAGTTGAGAACTACTGATTTTCATTAGATTGGAGTACTTCAATCCCACAAAAAGGCAAAATCGCATGTGATGTGAATCATGGTATAAAGACAACACATATATCCTATCCCAGCTGAGCATGACATTGGCTCCCGTCGACGTCATCGTTTGATTATGTAAATAAGTTAGCCGAGCAAGATGCATTTTTTCACTTACTTCCTTCTTTATTAGTGGAATTTTCAATGAAATAGTAACTTTATAGAGTTTACTGTTTTAATTAAATAGACGAAGAACAAAAGGCAAAAATAGTTGGGTTAGTAAGCAATTTATAATATTTTGTATTCATATCAATTTCAACGGGAACCATGATAGTGAAATTCATGATATCGCTTAAAACCATCGCAGATAGAGAATACTTACCTGGGCGTTAGCAAATCTTATTCTGCTATGATGTGAATCATGTCATAAATAGTGACTCACAAGAATGATGTAGGAAGATAATATACTTAATCAATAATTCAATACATCATTCAGTCAGTATATCTAGATGCAAATATTATCATAGATATAATCTGTATATTTTTATACTTAGATACACGTGTTAATTCTTTTGAAATACCACTCATTTATATTAAATAACATTAACGTGCATTTTTTCACAGATGGATTCTTTCAGAAAGCATTATTTAGAAAGTATCCATTCATTAGAAAAGATCTTCCTTAATTCCACTATTTATAAAATGTGTTTTTACACCTCTGCTCATTAGCTAGAGCTACCTGCCTCATTAGCCAAGTGGTCCTGACCGCGACTGCTACGCTAGAGGTCCTGGGTTCGATTCCCAGGTCGAGCAAAGTGTTATAGGGTTTTTCTATGAATTTCCCAGTAGCAGCTTGGAGTTAGAATTCGTGCCCGGTTAATGGCATTAGGCTCGCCCCCTATTACATGGGACCTAAACATACCGGCGAACTGTGGGTGTACATTAGTACGCCTCTGCCTAACCCTTCGGGGAATACCGGCGTGATGGTATATTTATTATATTTTATTTTTTCTTTGATTTAGAGCCACTTGCCCCAACTTCTTAAACATAACAAGAAGTTGGTGCAAGTGGCCCTTAGAGTTTAGACTTAAATGTAGAAATTTGACGAGTCTCGACCTTAAAACTTTCCTGTTTTATGAATCTATTTAACAACAAAGTAATTTCCTTTTTTTATGTTTTTGGTTCAGCGGTGCAACTTCGAGTTTGGGTTTGTGACCTGTTAAGGGCAGTATGCTCGCCCCTGCCCCTAGTGTTTAGGATCCTTATGTAATGTCATATGGACCCTAAACACTGAACGAAACGGTGAACTGTGCAGGATAATACACATCTGTTTAACCCTGCGATGAATACAGAACAACTAACAGTATTTTATTTATCTAACGTTGTGCCCATATAGGCAGAGAGTAAAGTAATCTATATATATAAAAGAAAGTCGTGTTAGTTACTCCATTTATAACTCAAGAACGGCTGAACCGATTTGGCTGAAAATTGGTGGAGAGGTAGCTTAGAACCAGGAAACGGACATAGGATACCTGTTTGATTTTTATCCTGTTCCCGATACTTTTATTCCACGGGGGCGAAGCCGCGGGCAGAAGCTAGTATATTATATATATAAAAATCATACCACATCAATGCAATAAATTATTAACTTTTTCTTCCTTTAACTCTTCTTTTTTTTCAAACCAATAAAAAAGAAGCTACTTTTATTTCTTGTCAATCAACTATCAAGGTATTTTTTTCACAACTGTACCATAGACTATTGATCTACATTACATTACAGTCAGATGTTTTAACAAAAAATGCGACCTCGATACTATTCGCAATTGTTCAAACGCCCGCAAACCTTAACGGTTTTTTTTTTGCTATAATGAATCTGCCAGCACCATTGCCAAGCTTGCTATTTCTTTTCATTCAAATAACTGTTGTTTAATTTAATCTGTAGCGTCACATTCTGTCAATCATTTAAATTTTAGCGCGAATATGTATTGTTTCTTTTTTTAATCTGTATTTTTACGTTCATTGCACTTTGATATAACATTATTGTTTACTTTAAATATGAATAAGGTAGAACATATAATAAAAAAATATGTACGCCAGTTCCCATGACAGCTAGGTCATGGGATGGTAATATGTTATGTTATGATTAAATTAATCAAACTAATATTATTTTCGCGTTTATAATAAGTATTCGTTTTTATTAATTAATCAAACTAATATTATCTTCTCATTTATAATATTAGTTTCAAAATAACTACATAATTATATTACAAATGGAAAATAGTGAATAATATAACATCCGTCTGTAGTGCATATGACTTGACAATCTCTTAAGAGATGAACGTGGCAGCGCATATGTTACAGACACGCATCCTTCACCTCTCATTCAAAGTTCATTACCCAGACGTGCGCCACACACCGATAATCCATGTTTCGGCACGAATGGGCCGGCTCGACCGGAGTGATACCACGGCCTCACAGAAAACCGGCTTGCGTTATTTCACGCCGAGTGAGTGAGATTACTGGAGGCCAAACCCCTTGTAAAAGGCGGGCAACGCACTTGTGACTTGTCCTCTGGTGTTGCGGGTGTCCATAGGCGGCGGTTATCACTTACCATCAGGTGATCCGTCTGCTCGTTTGCCCAAAAAGAACATAGAGTTTATCAACAAAAAATGCAACAACTATAAAAAATAACTGCTTCTATTATGCAATAAGCTTCCGTAATAAACCAATGTAACTTAGGAAGTGGGGGCGATATTCGTGTAGCCAATCAAATCATAGTTATTAAGAGAACCAAGAAAGTGGTCTTATGCGATGTGGTGGAACGGTTAAAACTGCTCACAGACATAATAATTACAACAAAATCTATCACTTTATAAAAAATATATTTAAGAAATAGCAGAAACATACAAATTAGAAGGGTACATATAAACTAATATCAAATAAACTTTCTTTTAGGCCCACTTGCACCAACTTCTTAAATGTGTTTAAATTATATTTAAACTCGAAATTTCTATGAAAAATTGTGTTTAAATATGACTTAAACACATTTAAAAATTTGGTGCAAGTGGGCCTTAATCTTTTAAAATGGAATCAAGCCAAAAAATAAAATATTATTTATTTTAAAATAATTATAAAGTTAATTTATTATACCTACATTATATTTAAATAAATAATAGATACCTACTTTTAATCTTATTGACGTAGGTACGTTTGAATTGCGTGTAATCAGCGATCCTTTTTGCAGTTCGATCGATTCTGAACGATCAGATTTTTCAAGATCCTGACAGAAGACCTAGCAATACCTGCAAAGTTATTGCTAAATTATATTTAAAAAATATAAATAATACTAAGTAATAATGTGAAAAGCCAAACCAAAGTTATAATTTGTTGAAAACAAATATTTTATTTATTTATAATGTGAAAAACCACACAACTTCATCCATTTTTAGTTATCATTATTACTTCATTTGTCCGAGAGTGCATGGATCTATCACGCTTCCTAATTCCGGTCGATAAAGCGAATGAACTTTGAAACACGGTGCTAGATAAAAAAATAATAATAAACAACGTCTGCGCGTCCGTCTGGTTGACGTGAGCATTTACACGAATGAACATTTGATAATGCCGACAGTAGGTCAAGCTTAATGCAGCGACATCTTACCTTTGCGCAATAAAAAAAACAACGTGGCTACATATTAATTACTCTTGTAGATAGGCTCCTAAATAACTTGAACCAAAATGGAGGATGCGCAGTGGTCGATTTTTAGTACATATTGCACGTAAATGCACTGCGCAAACTTTCCCCCTCTCCCTTACTTTTGGGTCAAGTTATTTTGCGCGAACTTTACATAGTGGCAATTGATGGACAAGCTTGTGTATTCGTATAAACCAGGTACCGCATAAGTTTTAAAGTAAGTTAAGTACGTCCCTAATATTCCAAATAAGAAACTGGCCGTGGGAAGATGATGGCCGATTGTTTTTTTTTATGATTTATGGCAAGCGGTCAGCCATTGTTTGCCGCCCATGTACAAAACCCTTTGCAAACCCCAGAGGAATTTCAAATGCGTTGCCGGCCTATAAGAGCACCTGAGAAATCCTGCCGTAGCTACAGTAAATAGGAGATGGAACTGCCTCTTACGCGCTAAAGGCGAAACCTCAGTCGAAACACAACACAATACAAGGGAATCACGTCGTTTTCGTAATGTCAATGTCATGTCATCCGATTCAATTGTTTATTTCCTTGTCTTGTGCAAAAAAGGACTTTGTTATAATTATAGTTAAGGTCGATCTACGTCCTTGTACATTCCTCGACAGTCAGTAAAAAAAGAATTTAATAAAAATGATTAGTTTCCTAGTTCTAAATTTTAATGTAGTAATAACTTACTCATTTTCTGTCACTGCCTCATTGGTCGAGCGGGTCGGAAGTGTGGCTTTGCGGGACACAGTAATCTAATCTAATCTCCGAGTTACTATTGCAAATTTTAAATATAATATATAGACAGCTAGGCTTTGGAATCGGACCCAGGACCTCTAGCGGTTGCGGTTACGACTACTTAACTAATGGGGCAGTCACAAACACAAACACACTAACGGTAATTTTAATTAATTGTATTAAATGCGAAAATAGTTGGGCCGTCTATCTCCACTTGCCTTGTTCACTAACGTCAGTGAAATTTAGAACAAAGATAGTTAAATTTGTCAAGTAACTAATTAATAGACACGATAGAATATTAACTATTATATAGTACTCCACCTGAAGGGTCATCGCCCGGAAAATAAACATATCCTTTGTATGCGTTCCGATATGCCGTAAACGTGAAAAATAATTATAAAAAACATACCTATATGTTACGTGTATTAATATACCAAACGTGTATTATATCTATTTATTTTATTACAATTTTTGCAAATTTATTTTTTTCTCAGATCTCTTGGTTACTTTGATATCCTTATATTTTGTTGCATAATTCGAAATTATTCACCAATATACCTATTTCTAAAACAACTTTTAAAACAAAAATCATTAATAAGAAAATGTAATATTGGTAGTAGATACTGAAACACTTTTAGTAAATTGGAACTTAATCGACCTGATTGCATTCCTTTTCTCGTATTCTACATTTGTATACAATCGTACCGTTACCGTTACCCGTTCATCAAAGTAATCCCGGATTATGCTAAATAACCGACTAACACTTCCTATGTAACTATGTTTTTCTCAAATATTTTCAAGAGGGCTCTTCTGGTAATTTTTATAGATAACTAGCTGACCTGATGACCTGATGACCTGATGAACTTCGTACCGCATAACAGTCGATTCTGAAACTAACGTCACTCAATTGTTTTCACTTCCCTTATTACGAATCTTTTGTATGGGGAATACAGAAAAGTGTCGTTTTTTTAGACTTTTTTAGGAATTTTTTTACGTTTTTCTCTCCGTAAGAACCAACCTCGTACTTCAAGGAATATTATAAAAATGAATTAGCGAAATCGGTTCAGCTGCTCTCGAGATAGTTTTTCAATTCCTATAAAAAAAATCTGCCAAATCATCCATAATTTTTCTATCAGTGACAAATTGTGACTTAGTACGTTTATAAACTAAACAGTTACATAATTAATATTGATCACGGTGTGCCTTGAGCAATAGATAGTTGGGCAAGCGGCCTCGGGATCGCGAACGTCGATCCGACCGCGATGTGAATCCATATATTACTAGTGCACCACATTTACAAGGCCGCACACATATTTTAGCAGTTTTATAATAAATTTTACAACGATTATTGCGAAGAATTTAATGTTAACAGCAATGATTAGTTATATAAAAGTTTACGTTATTTCCAACAAGTCAAGGCTGTGTGTATTGCAACCATTTTACTTAGTGCCTTGTAGGTTCGTCTTTCAATGATGAATTTGTATCTATACTACATCACTTTATATTTTAAACTAGCTTTTTTTGGGAAATTCCAATTTTCTTTCCTAAAAAAGCCACATTTTCAAATTTCATTTTATTCAAAAATGAACTTAAAGCGTTTCGTTTTTGGAATGTCCACCATGAATTCGTATCGCTCATTCGTGCTTCTAGCTGTTCATGAAAAGTAGATTAAAAATTAAATATTCAAGTGCTACTCGATTTTTAATATTTCATTAAAGTCTCATACAGTAACAGTGAGTAAGACTTACCTATAGTGATAGACGGAGCATGAGACTCAACATAGTCTTAAAATTGAGTATGATTGAGATTTGGCTATAAGTCAATTTGTCAGCTTTCATCAACTTACTCGTAATATACCTTGACCTATAATTTCCTACATAATCAGATACCAATAACTCCATTGTACACTAATAGTGTGTACATAACGTGCTTAATCAGCTCCATATAAAACGCAATATAAACAAACAAAGAAAAAATATTCCTACGATTACATAATTATATTATGTATCGACGTATGCGTTTCTAGATTTTCCTGTTTCCTACGAATTTACGCTTATTATAATTAGCAATGCTGTACAAAATTCCCATAACATGAGTCAGCTTGATCAAAACGTATTGTAATCAATATTTGAATTTTGAATTTGATTTGAAGCGGCGGTAGCCTAATGGCTAGGGCGTCGGACTTGCGATCATGTGGTTGCCGGTTCGAAACCCACCCATTGCACTATCGACGTGAACCCACTCGTAACACAAGCATTAGCTTAGCACGAGGGGTTAACAAGAATACTAGTAATGTGCGACCCACATTGCTAGTAAGTAAGCTTTTTTAAAACAAAAAAAATAGGTACTGAGGATTTTTGAGCCCATGCAAAAATGATCAGCTGCAAAAAGATGCTTTTCTATTGATATAATCATGACTGGAAAAACAACAAGTGATTATGAATTATTGTTTGTTTTATTACTGCTCCGTAATAGAGGAACAATGCTACGTACCTAGTCCATCTACTAGTGTCATAGAATCTCGTACTCTCAATGGAACTACGATTTCTCTACAGTTATACGTAGAAACCACTAGGGATTAACCTGCAAATTGTAAATGAACTAGGTCAATTGCACCCTAGCACCAGTCGCCAGATATATACAAATAATAACAAATATCGACTTTGAGGGCGTTGTTTTAAAGATGAAACTGATTAAGACTCTTTCTTTACGTGCAAGTTTCTGAAAATAGTACGGTAGAACGATTAAAATTTCTTAATAAAACCTTTTTATTTACGAAGTTGACAGGTGTGTTTATTTTTATCTGTGGTTACACCGTTTTTATTAAAGCACTATATTTTATTATAAATGTAGAATGATGAATTAGTTAAAAACTACAAGGTTGTTTACACTTTATGGACAACTTAATTTTAAGGAATCTGAAATTATACGTAATAATATAAAAACAAGAAACCACATTAAAATTATTCCATGGCAATCTTTACTGTTTACGTAACTGTTTTGGATCATTTTTCGTTCAAAAACTTCGGTACTAATAAGGTATTCCTAATTCAAAATCAAAACCTTTTGACGACCTCTGTGGTTTAGTGGTTCGAGTACCGGACTGCTGACCATGAGGTCGTGGGTTCGATTCCCACAGAACACAAAAATTTATGTGATGAATATAAGTGTTTGTGTTCGTCTGGGTGTTTCGTATGTATTTACAAAAAAAAGTATATAAGTATTATATCCATTGTCTAGTACCCATAGCTGCTTAGTTTGGGACTAGATGGTGCTGTGTAAAAAATGTCCCAGAAAAAAATATAAATATATAAATATAAAACCATGTATTATTTTTTTGTTCAGGACCATGAACTAAAGTAGATATATAGGTAGATAGAGTATTCTTTATTGTACACCATAGGACTGAGCGGAGATACAATATTTTAAAGTACAATATGTTTACAGTGTGTAGAAATTAAAATGTATGAATTCAACATAATCTTGACATTTACCTTTGCAAGCAACACATCCATGAACTTTCAAGGTATTATTAATTATGTACTACAAATTTAATCTACAACAAAATACGCAGTGAAAAATACAAAGTTAAGTTTTTTCAACCTCGTATCAGTACATAGCATTAGTAAAAATGCAAAATGTTGAAACTATTTTCGAATGACCAAAGATGTCAGTCAGATTGATCGATATTTATGAGTACATCCTAATTTGTTATTTGCTGACCCTCAGGGCTGACCATAACATTGACCTTCGCGTCTTGTAAAAATCTAAATCGAAACAAAACTATAAATATCAATGACAGTTATAATAAAGCACAACAGCTATAAAATAGTGTGTGCTACCAACTTATCTTTAGAGTTCAAACTAGCCATTTTGAACCTAATCACTGTGATCTAAGGTTATGACGGTTATTCTAAATAGAATTGGTCAAACCGTATCGTAACTAATCTCGATTTGATGCTGTGCTCACATGGCTCTGATGACGCCGTAGTCTAATATTTCAGTCTTTATGACGCTATACACACTACATACAAGAGACATGTCTAAATGATCAGTTTAGGTTTTGATTTTCTCATAACATACCATCGCACCTCTATTCCCCGAAAGATTAGCCAGAGGCATAACTAATACCTATAAGTACACCCACAGTTCGCAAGTATGTTTGTTTAGGTCCCATGTAATAGGGGGTGAGCCTATTGCCATTAACCGGGCATAAATTCCAAACTCCGAGCTACTATGTACTGAGAATTTTATAGGAAATTCGGCGTGATGGAATGTTACTATGCTTACAATGAGCATGCAATGAGTAAAAGTTTGCTTTCTTTGTTTCTTTCAATCATAGTTTAGGATTTCAGTCAGCAGAAACACTTCGATGTACGCTAAGTTAGCAGAAATCAAATTACTTTTATGGTTGCGGCTAAATGCTTAAAGTTGATTGAGGTGATGGACATAACAAGCCCGGCAAACCACCTGTGAACAACGTGACATGCAGGTAAATATCCTATTTTACATACAATTTTATAATTATCAATCCATTACAAAGTTACGGTCAAGATTGTTTCCATGATTGCATATTTACAATGGTCCGGCTGTACATACCATGCGGCTTAACATAGAGTTAACATGCGACCATTGTGTTAGGGCTGAGTCATATAGTCGACGCTGACGCTTCCATCGTCGTTCGTCGCACGCGATGGTAGTAAGGCACTTGGTATTCTAACACTGTCGCCGCTCCATTTCTGTCCAAATACAGCAGAGTTAATAATTTCACTCGTAGGTTTGTACTTTGATAAGGTTAGATACCTTGCTAACGCTGCCAATCTATACTCTATACTTAATATATAAAGCTGAAGAGTTTGTTTGTTTGTTTACTTGAACGCGCTAATCTCAGGAACTACTGGTCCAATTTGAAAAATTATTTCACTGTTAGATAGCCCATTTATTGAGGAAGGCTATAGGCTATATATCATCACGCTACGCGGACGAAGTCGTGGGCAGAAGCTAGTAAATAATAAGCAGTGATATTAAAGTTGAATTCGAATCCAAATCACGCTTCTCTGACTTCCCGTAATCATGTGCGTAATTAATGTAATTAATTATCACTGACAGAGCTGATATTTTTCGACGGCGTATGAAGTCTGCTAACCTGCACTAGGCCAGCGTATCAAGAGAGGCATTCCGAGAGGAGTCCCGTGCTCAGCAATGGATTAGTAGGAAATTGGGTTATTTGTGCTTATATGAAAAATACCACAATAATATTGGTGGATATTATGTTTAACATAATAAGAACAAGTACATTATGTTTATCCAAGTCTTCAAATAAAATGGATATTTCATATAATATTTACTTAACCTTTTTATAAATCTGTATGTAATATACCTACTTCTTAAAAAATAAGGCAACTGTAAATAATACCTAAATAATAATATTAAATATTCATAAACTTCCCAATTAATGTTAAATTAAAATAAGAATAAGTATACAAAAAAAAACATTAATTATGACAGACATTAGGTAGGTAAACAACACAACGTCATTTCACAAATTTCAGTCGTTACGCATTGTCGTAATGTTGTGGGTTGTTGTCTGTAAGTGTGAACACGACCTTATAATGTACACAACGCGTGCAGTTGTGAGGTTACTGACTCTCGCTTGCGTTTTAGCGCATCCAGTTTGACAAGGAATATCTGGAAGATAGCCTGAACAGTAACGCGAAAAACCTGCTCCTCAAACAGGTATTTAAATGCCTTCAATCTGAGACCCTGCCTTTTGTAGTCCTATCTCAGATTTTTCCATGCGCATAGCACTTTATTATCGATGCTGTAATATTCCAATGCAGACGTTATCTGCATACAAAACACGGCTGTAGATAATATAAAAATAAAAGATTTATTATTTACACTAAATTTTTTATAATAAGATATGTGTGTGTATTTATTATTTGTGCCCTTATGCAGAGAAGTAATGTACAGTTGTACACCTACAGATCGCCAGTATTTTTAGGTCCCATGTAATAGGGTGCGAGCCTATTGCCATTAAATAGGTACAAACCCCAAACTCTGATAATAAGAAACCCAAAAAAACTTTACTAAATTTGGGAATCGCACTTAGGTCCCCTAGCGTAGTAGTCGTGCTGAAACCATTTAGGCCAATAAGACATTTAGTTTTAGTATCTACACATATTAAATAGGTATTAAGTAGTACACCTCAGCCCAACCTTTTGCGGATACAGATGTGTTATTCAAAATATCCTGAATACCCTAATTTTTATCGGACGAGAATTCACAAACTTTTCCGAATAAAAAATAATTAGGTAAATGTATGCCATCGCCGTAATAATTATAAAAACATTGAATCCCACGAAATAAATAAAAAACACTCAATTCAATCCTAAGATATATTACATAATTTAATTAACAGTATATATATTTAAAATTGCGCTAGTTAAGTAGTATAAATTGCGCAAGCTGAGCATCAATCATCTTACACAGACATAAATACTATACAGGATGAAATTGAATAGAAGCGACAAATTAGAATATAATTATGAAATATGAATTTAGAGCACATTCATGATAAGGGAAAATAATTACACTTTTTTTGTATTTGGCAACGTCTCGTGCGTCTTTACTGCTACTTTTCTCGAGTATAGTAAAAACATTGTAATTGATTTTAAGTGCGAATCGCTGCCATAGTTCACGTAGTAACTCTCTGCGTAATGGATTTATCGGCCAAATACAATAACTTAGTCTGTACAATTTAGATTATTGAAATTACATTTTGAAATGAATAAGTAACGGATGCCGAACCTCCCATTCCGATTTGTCGCATGTTTTTAAAGGCATCCTGTATTAACAAAAAATATTACAAAAACATGTTCTTAATTCAGACTTACACATAACTTTCTTAAATTCACTGAACTTTATTGAGGTCGGATATAACGACACTTGTACCTAAGAGCAAATCACATTGAAACGTTGTTTTTTTTCTTATTTTATATCATATTATGTACAAACCGCACCGAAATACAGTAATTTGGATGCTAATTTACGTAAGCAATACTAATTAAATATAATTCAACTGGAATTTCCATTTACCACAGCATTTGTACATCATTTACTTTGGCTTCTAGAAAAGTACGAAGTGCGAATCGAATCATTACGGAAAACAACAACATCAGATTGTTGTTTTTTCCAAGTTTTTTATTTATAAATAAATATGCGGGCCACCTAGGCCCCAAGTCTACTATTTTATTGTGCCAAAAATGTCTTTCAATCACTTCAGAATTATTGAATTTTTGACAGTTATGTCTTTAACATCTGTCAGTTCTTATGTCATTTAGAACCATTGGACGACCATTCTGATACAATTTAAATACATAGTAGACTTAGGCCCCAGCTGACGGTAAGCAGCAACCGCAACCTATGATGATCTTCACTAGCGCGTTGTCATCTTGAGACATCAATCAGTGGCTAAGAACTGAACTGAACTCATTGTAGAATTCACATAATACCTGAAACATGTTTTACAAAAATTGCCTTTGGATTCTCATAATTGTGTATAAATTTAAAATTACTATACGACGCAATGCCCGTGAGATTTTATTCAAAAACCTACTGATTTATGAGACTTACGCGATTATTATCATAAACCTGTTCACAGAAATACTTTAGCGTAAAAGTAAACATTAATCAATAAAGCCATCAAAGGATCATTAACTTAATGAAACGACAACAAACTATTAACAAAACAATATTGCCAGACATTTCTTAAAGTCGGGAACTGCGTCAGTTATACTTCCAGATTGTTACTAATTACTCTGACGTAAAACGTAATGATCAGGTATAGGTATGCCATGGATGAGAACGCAATGGTTCAATGGAGCATAGATAATGAATAAATAATAATTATTCTAGGAATTCTTTTTTACACAGCACCATCTAGTCCCAAACTAAGCAGAGCTTGTACTATGGTTACTAGATAATGGATATAATACTTATATACTTTTTTTTGTAAATACATTCTTATAATACATAAGAAACACCCAGACGAACACAAACACTTATATTCATCACATAAATATTTGTGTCCAGTGGGAATCGAACCCACGACCTCATGGTCAGCAGTCCGGTACTCAAACCACTAAACCACAGAGGTCGTCGAGTAAATGGAGTGTGGAGTCAAGTCTGTGTCAATAAATGGAGTGCCAATCATCTGATAGTACTAGGTACTACTTTTAACTTGAATGAGTTTGACTTTTTTAAATAGCCTTTCGGGCCTTGGCACTGACTACAGACGGACTCGTTTCTGTCAACGTAATCAGTGTCATAATAAGTGATTCACAAATCGCATAGACGTAACGATAGATTTGATAAGGCAACTATCGTTTTTAGGATGTACAACTTCGAGATACCCTATCTCGTCCTCTCGGACGGCGATCCATGATAATTTTCGGCCAGAACATTAATACATATACGAGTAAGTATATCCTATAAGTATATAGTAAATCCGTAGATTGGAAGCCACACTGACTGACTCGACTCACCCAATCGCCGTTAGCAATCACTTCATTCGGTAAAACACCTGCAATGCAGCAGTTTTAATCCGGGGCTCGCATATCGAACCGTACGCTGTTATGTGTGACGTTTGTGAACACATTAGCACTCCATTAGCTCAACTACCACTGGTAGGCCTGACACCCTAATAGCCTCTTATCCATAAACATAAACCATTGCTCTATGACGTATTATGGTACTGTATTTTGTCGAAACTAATAAGGAAGTTGAAATCTCCCTGTGGACCATGAGATGACAATTATAATCTATAGATATCTAGCTGCTTAAAATGTGAATCGCATTTTAAGTTTGAGATACCTACTTCGTGAAGTTCCAGATACATTTAATAATTTAAAAAAATTATATAATAAAAAAATGAATTTGTTTTTGTTGTCATGTAATTCCCCTCAGTTACACTACTGACGAAGTTATGAATTCAAACAAAAAATCTTAAACGTATTATCGACGAGTTACGACCGATTATGTTATGGTCGTAAAACAACTCAAACTAAACTACATATAATCGGGTTCTTTTTTAGATTGTTAATAAGTTTTATTCCACACATAATTTACGCCGCGCCGCAAGTATAAAAAATAAAAATAAAAAACACGGTTGAACGTCATTAAGAACAATCCGACGCCGACGACGCGCGACGCGACTCAACGCAATGAATTTCTATGAGCGCAAAAGGACTAAAAATAATAATATAAAACTGAGGTCTTCGCCCTCATTGATGGAATCAGAGAGAATTTTCCATGATATTGTTTATATATGATAAAATATGAACATAATGGACAATTTATTGATGTTGGTAGTGTTAGATAGCTGGACAGAGTTTAGATAGTGTTCTGTAGTTTTTATTCCAAATACTCTATAGGTGCCCCATATATTTATTTATTAACTGCATCGTTATTCTAGGCTGAGGTCCTGGGATTAATTCCCAGGTCGAGCAGTGATATTGGGTTTTTCTATGAAATTCTCAATAGCACCTCGGAGTTTGGAATTTGTGCCCAGTTAATGGCAATACCCTCGCTCGGGATATTACATGGGACCTAAACATACCGGCGAACTGTGGATGTAGGTACAATAAGTAAATCTCTGCCTAACCCTTCGGGGAATATAGGCGTGCAGTGTTACACTAGACATGCAAGTTATCTAAATACTATAGATTTTACTCTTTTTTTTAAATCTAACTAGCATTGTGGGACACACATTAATAGTATTCTTGTTAACCCCTCGTGCTAAGCTAAATGCTTGTGTTACGAGTGGGTTCACGTCGGTAGTACAATGGGTGAGTTCGAACCGGCAACCAAATTATCGCATGCCCGACGCCCTACCCATTAGGCTACCGCCGCTTCTAAAAAATAATACATAAATTTATTTTAACTAAGCTAGGCATCCATTTAGACACACTTTTTTGCACTCAGACACACTCGTACTTTGTATATCATTTTATATAGGTAACTAGCTGTTACTAGCGCCTTTGTCTGCGTGGTATTAAAAAAAATATTAATTTACTCCTTGTTACATCAGCTATCTGCCAGTGAAATTCCTGTCAAAATCGGTCCAGCCATTTCAAAGATTAGCCGGAACAAACAGACAGACTGACAAAAAATAGTAAAAAATGTTGTTTTGGTATATTTACCGGGTATACATTCAAATGCACATAGTAAAACACGGTTATTTTAATATAACAGACACCAAATTTATTTATTTGTAACAGATTGCTACAAACCTTCTAGAAGTTGTTTTTTTGCAAACGAGCAGACGGATCACCTGATGGTAAGCGATAACCACCGCCCATGGACACGCAACACCAGAGGAGTCACAAGTGCGTTGCTCGCCTTTTAAAAGGGTTTGGGCCTCCGGTAACCTCACTAACTCGATGAAACACAACGCAAGCGTTGTTTCACGCCGAATTTTCTGTAAGGCCGTGGTATCACTCCGGTCGAGCCGGCCTATTCGTGCCGAAGCATGGCTCTCCCACGAAAGTAAATGGCAACGGTGCTTAAGCGAAACTGCCTAGCTCGCCCTTGTACGGTACTACTAAAATAATAACAGTAGGTATACGTGTTGCATAAATTACTTCAAATGATCACTTTATTTGTGAGGCGTGTCGTGACAATGATGTTCAAATATTCACTTAACGTGATTCCAGCTTCAATGTTGTCGATAAATAGTGTTTACACATAGGCCGCTTCCTTATCAGGTGGATAGATCGATACAGTAAATACTGAACGCTACAGCTAGAAATTCTAGTGGTTTGGGACCAACAAGAATTTCTGCTGAATGTGCTACTTTGATTTTCTATAAAAATTTCAGTTACATATTTACGAAAACAGGAAGGGTTATGAATTTAATCTACCGCTTTATCCAGGTTCATATCCTGTGATACAGTCTCTAGAAGCTTTTTTATAACACCTTATGATATGAGAACTACGCAATAAATTGAGCCTTGAGAGGAAACCACATTTGAGGACGTAAATAGTGGAAAAACACATAATTGATACAGTTTTTACTCTTTTATTTAATGCCAAGGCCTACAGGAATGACAGGCCCGCAGTTTGTGAACATCGCTTGTTACATTAACAAAAAGGTTTGTTTTTGAAAAAGATGGCCTCCGCCCTCGGTAACAATACCGGGGACTTACAAACATACAGTTAACAGACACAAAAGTATGCCCAGACAACCACCCAGTGGCAGCAGTAGTAGTATTTAGACGATGTGTCAGACAGCAATAAAAATATTATGCGATCTTCATGGTAGGTATACCACAAGAATAAATAAGAAAATAACTATTCTATTGTACATGACTCTATATATTTTACCGAATAGAAAGCACAAACAGGTTCTAATATGGAGCATGAAATTCCAGTAAATACACTTTAGGACTCTAGCTTTCACTTACACACGAGTTCACACGACGGAACTTAGTAAAACCACAGATAATAGAATACTAGTGTAAAACTATTTGACAATATGTACCCATATAAGGGTATGTATATACCTAGCTTATAGTATATTTTAATAGCTAGCCACACTGTCACTCAATTCACTTACGGAAAGGAATTAATAACTTTTCCTTCTTTTTAAAACTTGGAAAAATTTCGTGAAGGTAATTTCGCGATTTATGCCCAATGTTTCAATCAGGAGTTAAATACGTTTATCCTCATTTCTTAAGTCACATTTTCTTTTGTGTCAAAGCATTTAATGTAAATATTAGCATGAATATACATATCACACAATTAGCCCTATATACATTGTTAAAGAAAACGTTTTGTTATATTTACTGACATTATAAGTAGGTACCTATTGTTGTAATGTTAATTTTTAAGCAATTTTTTTATTCGAGGCCAATACAGTTCAGTTATTAACATAAACATACTTAAATTTACATTGTTTAATCATATGGAAATGTTTAAATTACAATAGGTACTATGATACATAAAGTTATTAGCTATTATGTACACGAGTCACGGATACAATAAACTTCATATATTTATGTACTAATATATACATTATTTACATTAAAGTTAGATAATAATGGTATGGTGCTGACTTAAGTTATGTCACTGAATTAAATACATACATAATTACCTTCACACGATATCTCTGATATCCTCAATTGCTTCAAGGACAAGGTAAAAGATACAATGTATGGCGACAACAAGATATATTATCAAATAGATAGATACATGAATTAGCCTCATGCAAATAGCATTAATCACTTAAATCACTCACACACCAATTCACATAATTATCCACTTACGCGCATTTTAGAATGCGAATAACTCGTAGTAATGACATCGTTTACTATGAAACAGTGATTTATTTATTATAATGTGCGCAAAAAAATATATTCCGGTGGAACTCAAACTTTCAAACGCTCTGTGCACACACTTATGGATTCGATAATTTATTTATTTATTTACTTAAGGATCTCTGACAAAGGATACACACAAAAAATATTGGTAGTAAATAAGTCGCATACATTATATAGCCAGTGTACTCAGACCACAGCATGCAAGAAATTATACAAAGCAATTAAAAATTAATATTGTGTTACTGTAAATTATTAAAAGTAAGGCAAAAATTAGAGGTAAACATGTAGAGTACTAATACATATAACCATATGGGACGACAAAAATAAAATTAAGAAAAAATAGAATATATAATGTTAATATTTTTATAATTAAAATAATAGTATTATATTATCTGTGGTACTATTATACGTCATCAGGGTTGGGTGACCACTACACGTAGAAGATATAGAGTTCAACTTTCGTGCCTATTAGGTACGAGGATGAAACCCTAGCTCTTACAGGACGAGTATGTCAAGACTCCCAGACTAGACACTTCTACATCTATACTAATATATAAACTGAAGAGTTTTATTGTTTGTTGGTTTGCTTGAACGCGCTAATCTCAGGAACTACTGGTCCGATTTGAAAAATTCTTTCAGTGTTAGATAGACCATGTATTGCGGAAGGCTATATAGGCTATCTATCATCACGCTAAGACCAAGTAACTATTCCCCGCGGACGAAATCGCGGGCAGAAGCTAGTGTCATATAAAATTAAGAATGATTGTTTATGCTTTTTTCCAACCAGCCAACTCCTACTACTATCGCCTTTTTGCAGCGGTCTCTACATAACAGTAGTTACTGTCGAAATTACTGTACACGTCTGATGTTGTCCGCAGCTGGATCTATAGACAATTGGGGTCATAAATGTTTCGTATTCGTGATTATATTCTTTAGTGATTTCGATATTTCCACACAAAATCGGTTAGGTACCGATTTATATGATATTACCATATACTTAGGTACTTGTTCAATATTAATGTATTTTCCTCACCTTCACCGTGCCAAGACCAATCACCAAGTAGGCTTTATTGATCCTCAGATTTCTCTTTTATATAAATACTAGCTTCTGCCCGCGACTTCATCGGCGTAGCGTGATGATATATGGCCTATAGCCTTCCTCAATAAATGGGCTATGTAACACTGAAAGAATTTTTCAAATCGGTCCAGTAGTTCCTGAGATTAGCGCGTTCAAGCAAACAAACAAACTCTTCAGCTTTATATATTAGTATAGATAACTATAGATAGAGTCTAATATCTAATATATCATCACGCCTGTTTTTCCTAAAACAGCAGCGGTGTCATACTGTATCCCCACAACTGGCTGGTATGTGTAATAGGGGTTGAGCCTATTGCCATTAATCGGGCAGATCCAAACTCTGAACTACTACTGAGAATTTCAAAGAAAACCCAGTACCCAAAATCTGAAGCGTAGGCAGCATACGCATACAGACCAACGAGGCATTCATTATAATAATATAGGATATAAAATATATATAAATATTATATCTAGTATCTAATGCCAACATTAGAAGCATCCGTATTGATTCTACTCTAACTGTTAGATTTCCGTCTCAATATTTGTCTAAATCTGTCTGCAAATATTTAATTTCGCAATGTTCACAGTTAAATCTAACTGGTTTAAAGTACACAGGGTTAGGCAAGGCAAGTGCGGTTTTTAGACGGTTAAAAGGTAAGCATCGTTCTGATTCAAACCAACACTCCTAACCTCGGTCGATCAAAGTCCATAGGCGAAGCCACCTTTGAACGGGGACAACGTTCTTGCGAAAGAATCATATCATTTAATACACTTTACACAATATATAACATATATATATAATATGTAGGTATGACTCAAACGTCTGGTCAAGTGTTCGGTGTTACAAATGCCATTAGGTTCAAAGCCCTTGGGTTCAAACTTCAAACAAGTGATGTTTTGAAATAGAACTACTTTTTATGGATTTTATCGCGTTACATTGCTATTAATGCCTCATCATTCTAGTGGTTGTTACGACTGCTGAGATAGCGTTCCCAGCCTCTAATTTGCCCCCTTTTTACATGGGACCTAAACGATCTGGGGAACTGTAGCAGTACACTTTTAACCCTTTAGTGACGTAACCCGTACAGACGTTATGGACTGGATAAGAAATTACTAACTCCCTCGCTTTCTTAACTGTGTTATTCTGCCTAGTGGTTCTGAGCACGACTGCTGCGCTAGAGGTCCTGGGTTCGATTCCCAGGTCGAGCATACTGTTATTAGATTTTTCAGCTCTGCACTCCGAGCTGAAAAATCTGAAAAAATCATCACACTGTTACACTTAACAGTGTGAGAATTTGTGCCCGGTTAATGGCAATAGGCTTACCCCTTATTACATGGGACCTAAACGTACCGACGAACTGTGTGTGTACGCTTCTGCCTAACCCTTCAGGGAATACAGGCGTGATTGCATGTTGATAGATTACACGGCCTTGCTAATTATTTACAGAAACATTTACATTTAACATTTACAGATGACTAACAATCTAGGCTAGGAGGATAAGTACTGAAAATTTCAGTGAGAAGTTCATATCATGTAAAATGTAATATTCTTAATTTTAGCACTCTATCCTGAATGTAGGTACATCTGTAAAGCACATCTGCATAATTTTTGCATAAGCATTAACATTATGTCATATTCTGTGTTCAACGCCCGAAACATATAAGTAAGCACGATAATTTAAAGACTGTTAAACAGAGATAGCACTATTTAATGTAGAGCCGTATTCCTCTCTAACAACCTTATGATGCGATTCGCCATCTACTACAACACATTGGCCACGTATTGCACATTACTATAATCCTACAAACTCTTCCGCCTGCTCGGGGCTTCTCTGATGGCCACTATCGGCATACCTCACACATCGCCATACTTTCTCTCTTCGACGGTGTCGCAACACACGAGGTTGCGACAAACAAATATTTTTTGACCTCCACTGACAACTGCGCAGGCGCATCTCAAGTATTTCCTCTATGCTTGTGTCTATTTGATTATAAAGCTTAGTTATTCTACTACAGCTGACTTTTAACCTTCATAACACCCAATAAGGATCTTATAATACATTTGAAATTGTTCGTCTATTAGTGATAGCTGCTAATACACTGAAGATATACTTATTTTTAACATATTACGTAACCATGTTAAAAATCCACTGTGTTATTAACCATTCCTATTAAATATACTATTAATAATATCAAACACCGTTTGATTCTAGATATAGTGTGTGTGTTTAAAATAATTACGTTATATTATTTTTTTATGTTTGACCAGGTAGATCTACTTAAACATATGTTCACCAAACAATTATACATTATCCAAACAAAGTTATTATATTATTCTCTACGAAAAATATAACGACTTGGATGACGCCTTGTGAAGAATTGTGAATTGTGAAAAACGTTGCGCTAATAGCAAAATCAAACCCTTCATGTGTACTACATACCTAATTAAACAAAAATCGCCAAACATAAAAGGTTGTCATGAAAGTAGGAAGCATTAGAATAATAAACTCTGTTAATGCTGACGATGACACAATTTCCAATGACACCGTCAAACTTATATGAAATTGATCCTAAAATAATTAAATCGTAATTAGATCGTAATTATTTTAAAATAATATGATGATCTCAGCAATAACTAGCCAGACCGAATGTCTTTTAATGACCTTCAAAGTAACCATATGCAAATTGACGAATCACCAAAATGTTTGTTGAAGAATGTCTGCACACTGCGCACGGGCATAACTATTTTCGCAAACAATTTATGAATGCTAGCGGCTACTTAATGGCCATTGATATTCACGAAGTGTACGGTTTATAAAGTAGGCAGCACACAAAGAATAATATAAATGACGTAGGCTATAAAATATTGCGTACCTACATTAAAATTATATTTTTAATTTTAATATAACCCGCTGTACACAACATAAAGTAATTACTATTTGAATACTGTTAAAGTAATATAAAAAAAAATAAGTTGCAGATGGAACCGAGGCGTTTTCTAAATCCAGAGTATTATTGATGATGAATGCCCTACATAATTTTGACGACCTCTGTGGTTTAGTGGTTCGAGTAGCAGACTGCTGACCATTAGGTCGTGGGTTCGATTCCCACGATTTATGTATTATAAGTATGTATAAAATTTACAAAAAAAAGTATATAAGTATTATATCCATTGTCTAGTACCCATAGTACAAGCTCTGCTTAGTTTGAGTCTAGATGGTGCTGTGTAAAAATGTCCCAGAATATTTATTATTTATTATTATTATATTTCTAGAAGAAATCATGCCACAATCAGGATACGAAATGAATTTGATACATTGCTGGGCGCGATAGCAGTGCTGTCCATCCATCTAAGGTCCAAATGATACCACGTGGAAAGAGGTGGTCCGCAAGTGTCAAAATTATTATATTTGACACAATAATTGTTAAGGGCAATTCAAAGTGTCGAGTCGTAGCAAAGCATCAAATTTCTTGGTGGTGGTGCTGGTATGTGTTGTTATATCTATCCAACGAATCTATATTGTCCCACTAGAAGAGCCAGGGCAAAGACCTCCCTATCCCTTTTACAGTTCTTATTAATTATTATTTTAGTTCGCTTACTTCTTACATTCTACATAATTCTTTCATACCGTATCTTTTTTATCTCAATAGAAAATGGTGTATTATGTTCTAATCTCTAATTAATCTCTACTATTATACAATTGTAAAAAAGCTGTCTGTACATTGAAGATATTAAAAAAAAAACACGTTGGTTATGGTATATAGACATCTCCGAAACCGAAAATGTGATTTTTAAAATTCTTGTCTGTTTGTCTGTTTGTTACGGGTTGGACCAAAAACTACTGAATGGATTTTAATGTTATTATCACTGTTAGAAAGTATATGCCCCAACTAAAAACTGGTGATGTTCTTATCTCAATAAATTAAATGAATCCTGAGATACAGCTTGACCTCCCTGATGTATAGGGGCCCATACAAAGAAGAGGTCATCAATGTTGGTTTTCATTTCTACTCCTGATATAGCTTCACGTGAGCGAAGCCGCGGGCAGAAGCTAGTGCTATATAAAATGAATATATTTTGCTTCGACTCTCCACTAGTATGATTTAACTTTTATATTTACTTATCTATCTGTTTTAAACCGGATCTCTGTCTCGTTGATAATTATTACGCATTTAAGAAAATGTTTAGTTAAATATGACATAGACATATATATTACGTGTCAAGAACTATTCACGTGAGAAGTATTTGTTTGAACTGTTTAAACTAAACTAAACAACTATAGTCAATAATTCCGAAGTCTGGAACATTCTTAACGACCTGTTTAATTATGAATATTGGCCATTAAAATTCTCTTTACTCTATTATTCGTTTACATATACTTATTATTTATCTAGCGTAATATGTTAAGTTTTTGAGTTTGCTTAGTAATAATTAATAGTACATACATTGCAAAGGCTGATTTACACGGAGTAATTTTAGTGCGTGTTGAATGCCATAAGTTGAGGCAAAAAATAGAGTGTTTGGACGTAGCAAGTCATTTATTTCTTCCATTTTATTGTATGCAAAAGGTAAGAAACTTTTACAACATCTTATGGTAAGAAACTTTTATCGTCTAAATGTGCCTTTACACAGGACAGGATACACCTAAACTACAAATGACTTGAAATAACCAATACAAATAGGTACCTATTTATACAATCTTTCGATCAAGTTGTTGTTTTGAACTCGTCTTGAAAAACATTTTTTTTTGTTCCACTAGGACCAGTAAAGGCAGTCGCTTGACGTCAGACGGTCCGCAAATAACCATGTTTTTATATTTAAAGATCCTTCCAATACTGTTACATTCTTAATGAATTATTCGTCTAATTATAGATACACCAATGTTTAATCAACACAATCTTATTAATAGGCATCAATGACAGGTAGCATTAACAAAACAGGTAGCTGCCTCATTTGTCTAGTGGTCATCAGGTCCATGGTTGTTGGAATATTGAAGAGTTACCAATGCTTGGGTAACTGAACATTCTCGAATACAGTTAACTATAAATAAATAGACAATGGGTTAAAAAAATATACTTAATCTCACAATAAACAGTACTGATACCATTACATTTTCTTTGAACTTGAACTCAGTTGAACTACGCAAAGTCATATCAAAACCAGTTCTATTCAATACAATTTTCGAGAAAATTCTAAATACACGCATGGAGATTTGAGCTTGCGCATACGTTATTCTAATTACCTGGAACCTTAGCAAAACAACACCGGTCTCGATTGATGAATTCTTATTTCATATCTTTTCGTAAATTAATTTTAACCTAAGTAGTTACGTGGTTATATAATAATATTATCATAATTTATTGAGTTCAAGTAAGCAACTATAGTTACTTTACTTTTTTGAGTTATTTATTGCAGAATAGTTTAGAAAACATTCGTAGTTCTTTATTTCGATTAACAGCCATAATGCTGTTTAATGCAGCATACTTACAGCAATCTTTAATGTGTTATTGGGTTTACCGATGAAATTCTCAGTTGCAGCTTGGAGGTTGGGATCTGTGCCCGGTTAATGGCGAACTGTGGGTGTACATTAGTACACCTCTGCCTAACCCTTTCGTGGAATTCAGGCGTGATGGTACGTTATGAAGTAAGTACTCGAAAAACGGTCTACCCTAAATCCTGACAATGAACAAATCTTAAAGTATCGATATTGCGCAGTAAATCAGATATTTTTTAACAGAGGACTGATGGCTGTCGCTTCGTACAAACTACAACATAGTCGGGAAATAACACAACATACCATCACGCCTGACGGGTATTCCCCGAAGTGTTAGGCAGAGGCGTACTATTATACACCCGTAGTTCACCGGTATTTTTAGGTCCCATGTTATAGGGGGCGACCTTCCGTGCACAAATTCAAAACTCCAAGCTGCTAATGGAAAAACCCTATAACACTTTGCTCGACTTGGGAATCGAACCCAGGACCTCTAGCGTAGCAGTTGCGGTCAGGACTCCTGACCGCCTGACTCAGGACCACTAGGCCAATGAGGCAGTCGGGAAATGGTGAAATATGAACTCCTTGGCAAGAGACTCAGGACAGTTTCATTAAAAGCCTGTTTGAGATAGCGCGTGTTAAGAATAATGTTTAGATGTTATCAAAAGTAGGTTATATTAATTGATCGTCAAATTTTGACGGTCAAACTTGATACGTCAATCAAGGCTCATTTCAAGAGTTGGTCAAGGGCAAGGTTAAAGATACACGAATCCTTTATTAGAATACGTAAACATAGGAAAGTGGGCTGTTCAATAAAGTAATAAAGTAATTGTTAACTCTATACACCATCACACAAGTTATTGTCGCACTGCCGAAGATGCGTCTTCTTTCAAAATAAGAAGAGTTAGACTGTAGTCCACCATGCGGCGTACTGTGTCTTGTCCTGTCACACTCCACCTGCCAGAAAATTTCAGAAAAGCAGGTTTCCTCACACTTTCCTTCACTATTGAAGCGAGTAATCAAAGTTTTTTCACGTGGGAGAGCCATTCTTCGGCACGAATGGGTCGACTCGACCGGAGTGATACCACGGCCTCACAGAAAACCGGCGTGAAACAACGCTTGCGTTGTGTTTCGCCGAGTGAGTGAGGTTACCGGAGGCCCAAACCCTTTTAAAAGGCGGGCAACGAACTTGCGACTCCTCCGGTGTTGCGAGTGTCCATGGGCGGCGGTTATCGCTTACCAACAGGTGATCAGTTGGCTCGTTTGCACTCCTATCCCATAAAAAAATGTGATTAATTAATTCATTAATTATTGCAATAAGTCATAGGTGCGTGCGTTGGATTCGAACTCGAGGCCTATTATTCGGCGGCCCATGGTCATATAATAGGCTATCTCTACAATCTTAGGTAATTATCACCATCAATAGCATCTTTTTAATTGCTCATCAAGGTGATCTTATCAAAATTTTAGGGACAACTGATAACAGTTATTCTGCGTTCTTATTGTTGATTGTGAATCAAAAATTAGCCATATTTTTTTTAGATTTATTATCAATGAAACCACACCTCTTAACTCCTTTTAGATCGACATCTAATCAAACTAATTTGTACCCCATCTCACAGTCTAAACCAGCTTGGAACAGAAATCGTTGGAAGAATTATTATTATGAACTGTACTGTAACTGAACTATTATAACTGTCCTGGGTTCGATTCCCAGGTCGAGCAAAGTGTTATTCGGTTTTTCTAAGAAATTCCCAGTAGCAAATCAGAGTTAGGAATTTGTGCCCGGTTAATGGCAATAGGCTCGCCCCCTATTACATGGACCTAAACATACCGGTGAGCTGTAGGTGTACACTAGTACTTACGCCTCTGCTTAACTCTTCAGGGAATACTGGCGTGATGGTATGAATGAATTATTATGAACAGCGTGCGCGCCTTAGCGTCTGTCTGATGGCGCAACGTCGTCGTATGCGCGCGCGCCGTCCTCACGCTGCCGGCGTCCGTGGAGGTCGCGTCCCGCCATTCAGCCTACACTACAACACAATGTAGGACCTGCTTGCACCGAAATTGTTTGTAAATAAACTCTGACGCGACATTGATCGATTCAATTAACGCCGAGAGAACTGCAACAATTTAGTTAGTAACAAATATCCATATGTTATGATTTAAGGCAGGCCATATATGAAGTTATAATATTATACAACTGCTTATTTGACTTTACCCGAAATCTACACGAATTTAATGTATGTAATACTTGCTACTTGTACTGAATAATAATCACTAAAATAAAATATGTTTTTATTATTGAAATTTACCACAATAAACCACAATTATGTAATGCGTTTTAAATCCATGAAGATCCCATAAAAAACATATACCTACACTCAATACTCAATTTACATTATTCATGAATGCAAACTACAAGACGTAAAGAAGTACAAAAAACAGTATAAGTAACTCCGATTCTACAAATAAAAATTTAAAACACGTAATATAGACTTAACGACTAAACACATGTATCTCAAACTATAACATCATCATTAAATTAAAATCATCAAACTAAATTTTAAAAAAGTAAGTATAAGCTATTTAGTGTAAATTGGGTGTTCCAAAATACCTAAATAAATCATCAAAACCATCAAGTCTATCACGGATCATCTTTTTTAGGATCTAGGGAGAACCTATAATTAACCTTTTTAATGTCCCAGAACCACCACAAATTCTAAATTAAATACTTTCTTCACAAGTAAGTATTAATTTATAGGTACAAATTCTAATGATAATGCTAATGACGCACAAGCCATGGATAAAAACGTCAAACAATGACATTTCTAGAATATCTATTAATTAAATAAGTAATACTTACACAAAAATCCAATTCGCTATTTAGTTTAGTTATTTAAAAGACAGTTACGGTACAGTTTAGATAATACATAGTTACTGCTATAATTTACGGCCATAATTACTATCTTAGTTCGATGGAAATATTTATGAAAAAAAATATTTACAATTTCGAAATGCGTAATAAATGTTACTCATTGATTATTTTTACCTATTGATCTAATATTTATTCCTTTCCATTATTCAACTAAATGGGATTCCCTTGACTAATCAACTAATGACACTAATGTCATTGTGATGATTATTTGTATTATGGTACCTCTATCTAATAAATACACGATGACATAGTTATACGATTAGAAGTCATATAAACACCATGTTGAAATATAATACTTAGTGAATCAAAGAGGTGCTTGATTGAGCGAACTAAAAAGTAAAACTTTATCTATTAAGTACTTATGCTGTGTTCCTGAGAGTTATGGAACGATAGTATTATTCGAATTAATACCCGATACTTGCCCAGTAATCTGCTTCACCATACTTACACTAAAGGGAAAACGTAGGAAAGAAATGAAACGTTGAGTACGTATGATGCCCTCAGAATTTCTACCTCTCCGAATTTAATAAAATTTTATTAAACCTAACGAATAAAATATTAATCATTATGGCTGCAAACATTTTAACTATAATTTTAACTAAAAAGTCCACACACTTCTTTAGAAACTATCGTACGATGCCATTCCAGAACATTCGTGATTCAATTTGTTCATTTATTGACAGCCGGGTGCCGCGCCCGCGCCGCCCGCCGCCGCCCGCATCATACGATGCACACAAAAGAAGCATCCACATCCCTATTAGTAGCGCGACTAATCTTCACTTCCCACGACACAATACGGCTCACTACATGCCCCAGTTTCCATTGAGAATATTCTAGAACATTCGATTTATTGAACCGATTGGTTGCTGCAATGCCATGATTAAGATTGAAAACCGTACTATAGCTAATATAATTATAGTATTTTACCATATTTCAAGTCTGCGTACCATGTAAGTACTGCTGAAGAAAAATACACTATGTAAAAAAAACTATATTGTAGACAGACGTGTCCTGATGATAACCCACAATTCACCATATTATGTTTATACATTTAATAGAGGACGAGCCTACTGACACTGAGAACGTCATAGAAAAACCCAATGAAACTGATTTGGAAGTCAATCCCAGGACCCTGAGGTGGAGGAGGGAGAGAATTCTTCTCCTCCTCTAGCTCACAGGGGGACTTCTCACTCTCTCACAGTGAGAAGAAAAACTGCGTAACAGATGATACTCCTAAAATGGTACACCATTTCAAAAGAGATGAATTATATGCGCAACGCAACAGTAATTACCTATGTCTTGGTAGAAGCTGTGTCGACACAAATAATGATATAAATACGGAATCATTTTTAATTATAGTGGCTAACAAGTGACCTATTGCGTAGGAAAACAATTAACTACCCTTGACTGTTATTATAAGACTCATTCATCCTTAGTGAATGAACGTATTTTTCCTTCCTTATAGTAGTATCCCTTCAGAAAAATATTCAATTATCTGTATACAATTAGGAAACACTCGTAAGATTTGGAAATTATTTGGCTTACTTAACAGGCTTTCGTTATTGCAGATTGGACCTAATAAAAAGCGATACGCTCTGAACCCCGCGTCCTCCTGCCTTGCCCAAGCCCAGTCAGACGAAACATCTAGATCGTCCGCACTGAATGAAAAATTAACGAAGTTCCACTTCCACTTTCTTTTTTACGTGTGGAAATCCTCATGGGCTTCTATCGCCGGTTTCGCCTCACCCATATATTCCAAATCCCATATAAACAGAAACACGGCTTCTAGCCTTACCTCTATCCGACAAAATTCTTACTGGGTTGCCTCGGATATAACTCGCTAGAGGTAAGGTGAGCTCAAGATCACCTCTTAATAGCCTGCAAGGCTTTGTCCCAGACAATTACTGCCGGGGAAAAAAGCACAGGCTCTTTGCCGTGCCTCTATGTCGTACTGTTGCACGTGCTAAGTCACGAATTCCTCGCACTCTGGCTGCGCTTAATGATCTTTTGGATTCTAATCCAACAGGCGATCTGTTTGCTGAAGGGTGGATGAAGATTATATTGGTATGTCAGAAGTACTGTGAGTGGAATTTATGAAAGTGTTGTTATCCCAATTTTACTTTACTTTGTTTATTTAATATACTTTTATGCTTGTTATAATTCTCTCTTTTTATAATTTTAGTTACTGTAATTAGTTGTTAACAACCGTTGTAACTAAATTTTTTTTTTTTAAATTAGTTTGATTGAGATATTTGAATTTCTCAATCAAACGTAATACCAAAATAAATCATAATTCGAACACAGTTTAATCAACATTTGATAATTGGATTCCCATACCGGTAATCTAGGTTTCTGCTTTACCATTTCGTCCAAAATACTTCACTGTAAGCGATTGCAATTCTTGATAACTTTACCAAGTTTGGAACAATTTTCCGGTTCTTTATTTCTAACAGTACCTATCTCAATCCAAATTATAATAGAATTTGAAAAAATATTGTTTGTATTATTCCATTCCATTTCCATTCTCGAGAGTTGATCAAAATTGAATTTCTTTGCTTGCCTGTAACATGTTGGATTAAAAGAATCGTACGATCTCGCTTGATGTTACATAACAGCTGTTTCCTGCTACTATTGTGCATGCATTCTGTGTCCTCGGCGTTCAATTCCCGACTGACTTTGAACTTACATAAAAATGAGTTACTTAATATCTTTCATATTATGATGCATGTCTACTTTTATAAGTCAATGATTTTAGATTTCATGCTCGTTTTTAACAGATGATCTCTGAAAATGAAGCAAATCTTCTCTTTCCTTCATTTCTCTACCCCGAGAAACTGCAAAACATAGGAACTGCCATCGTGTAATACTTAGATGATATTGTAGGAAGCCAAATCAGCGCAATTAATACTAATAAGAAGTTTAGTAGGTCCCCACAGGCTAAGCAAACCTATTATAAAAAAAAAAACTCGAAATTCGCATATCTCAACAGTTTCCAGTATAAGCTGACCTGTTATTGTATGAAAAGCCTTAGGTATAGCTTGATTTAGCAAACATTTATTTACTTAAATACCTAATGGCTAAAGACGCGCAACACGTAATCAAATGTCTCACTAGGATTTGATACAAGAATGTAAATTTTTGTCACCATCTTTGACGTCAATGTTTATTGTGAAAACGTACGATGAACCAACCATCGAATTAATTCATGGAAAATTATGCATCCACATAATTATGACGTTTTTATCGCGATATGATAATAATAGAGCGATAATTTGCTATGATAACTGGGGATTTCCATCGGTTTACGATATTAGGAAGTTTTACGTACATATTACGGCTATTGACAGATATCTGTGATGTTTTTTAACATCTTAATAAGTGTGTAACACATTACAATTTTTTCCGTTGCCTTGCATTTAATCCCACAAGACATCACAATCATCTGAGCGAATTCTGTTCAACTCTTATTTATCCTTCAAACTATAACGTTGTTATTATTTTTAGGTTATATTATAACTTTATGAACTAATTAGGTACTTTATTTTCTGGATAAAATGATAAATAGGTATTTATAATTATCTACTTCTAAGTAGTTAATTTATGTAAGTCAGATATTGGACTATAATTGAAATAGAATTAATGTAACTTTTCATCCTACATTCAACATAATGATTATTTATAAAACTTGATTTACACTTGCTATGGGATATAGACAAGTAGCTAATTTTAAACCTAACTTAACTGGTAACGTTACAATACTATGAATAATTGAGTAAAGAATGAGATCCGCCTTACATAACTGCTGCAATCTTTTAACCTCAAGTACCATACCATAGAGAATAGAAACTTGCCAGAACCTATTCTCGGTACATTGATACCGGTCCTATTACCCTACAATCCTACATAACAGATTGCGAGTTGTTCTTCTACTTGAATTGTTCTCGTCACCTATATAATTGTTATAGGCATATTACATACACGGGAAAGTGTTGCGATACCTTAAGTGTATACCAATGACATTATAGATACCCATTGTTAATTTTAATTGATAGGCAAGTCATCAAATACTATTGATGGTGATGATGTTAATGGTTTTTTTTTGTTTAGTCTGTCACACATAGTTTGTTACATTGATCCAATCAATTTTCTCTCGGTAGTAGGACCTCTTGGGCTTTGACTGGCTGGCCTTCCGTAGCCTTCCGGACCCTTGGCCCATCGGTAGGGCTTGTTATTAAAGCTCGGCAACGCCTAAGATAGAAAACAGATCATGCAAAAAACCTATCACGCAAGAAATTGTCAGTTTTATGACTCTAAAAAATTTGTGCTTTGTGTGGCAAACATCAGAAATTTTCGGACACTCAATACGTTTGAAGTTCGTCCTCATAGTTGAACAATATATGTGAAAAAAACAATATTATAAAAAATAACGTAATGACGTAGATATCGTTTTATTTTTTGCAGCCGTACGTACTACGTATAACATGCAAATATTTAATTAAGCAAACGGGTATGTAAGTAGGCAGGTACAAAGTGATTTACTTACGAGCAAAGTCCAAAAGGTGGATTAGTTTCAAAACAAATGTATTTACATATTTTACACGGACTACAAAGCGGGGTCGATGAAGGTTAGAATTACCTTTGAATGGCTGAACTCGGTACAATTTTAATGACAAGAAAGGTCATTTCCGCGTGTATATAAATCAAGTACTTGTATGGAATGTAGGAGACACATTGTTTGATAGATAACTATTTCGAAAGCCCTTAGTTCTAATTAACGTAGAATACAAGTGTTGTATAAGTTTACCTAAGTAGTAGTCTATTCGTATTTAGGGAACTATACGTAACGATAAATATGTTAATGAAATAGAAAAATAACTTCAATCATCCAGTAAAATGTCTTGAAAAAATCAACCTCTAGGGACCATCTTGGCAATAGACACTGTTAATTCGCTTCATTAATTCATCATCAACCCTATTTAGATAGACCAGCAGATGAGAGCGTCAGTAGTCTTCTCTTAGAAACCCTTCGATTCCGGTCACCATGGTCCGCAGCCGGATTTGATATAGGTACTTAATACTATACATTCTGCTATATAGGGGGCCATCTTTAAATTAAGTCACACGTAGGGGGGGAGCGGATCGAAGAGATGTGACATTGTGCAACGAGGGCTTGGAGGGGTGATCAGCTTTGTGATGTCACATGTAGAAATCTAAATAAAAAATGCAACTGCAGAAGGGGAATTTTGCTTTAATTATTTCTAGATAACATAAGATATTCTACAACTTGACAGTTGTAAAATATGTGACGTCCCAATAGAAGGGAGGGGTGTCACCTCAGATTAAGTATGGTGTCACAAATGTGACGTCATTTATAGATGGCCCGTATGTATATCTACTGCTTTGGTATTGGGTAAGGCTAGGTTAAGTCTGTCAGTAACACCTTGTCGCTGAAGAATGAATCCTCGCTCCCGTAACCCCAGCAATAAGTGGTGAGGCGAAGGCGGAAGACCATGAGGATATCCACACGCACAAAAAAAGTCTCAGTAGCACTTTGGAACACCATGCTCACTAATAAATGGGACCAAAACATACCGGCGAACTGTGGATATACATTAACACAGATAATAGAATACTCGACATTTAGTTGTAAGTAGTAATAGCTATGTTATACTGACATTATACGTACCTACTTATGTATTATGTGTTATCTACAGATCGGCTGTGCAATTTCAAAACCTAGTATCTGACAAATTAAAAAAAACATGTTTTTTTTGCATTTTTTCCACCTTAGAGACCACTCTCCACATACTAGGATAGCAAAAACTCCCAAAAATAAGTCAAAAACGAAGTTACACAAAGTCGGAAACCTAGTATCTACAGTAAACGTTTTCAAAATTCAAAAATTACAAGATTAAAACAAAGTATCTAACTATCTTTTTGTGATTTTTCTGCATTTTTCATGCTAAGATTTTAAAGTTATTTTAGTGAAGAATGTGAAGGCAAATTTCGAGATGGCAAGTGGGACTCGCGGTGGCTTAGAGGTCAGAGCGTCTGGCGTACCCAGCCAGAAGACGCAGGTTCGAATCCTGCCTGCGAGTCGATTTTTTCCTTCACTAAAATAACTTTAAAAAGTATCTAACATCAACCATTTTAAAAACCGAGTAAGTGTTTGTAGTTACTTGAATATAAAATGGTTCATGTAGATACTAAGTCAATGAAATGGTTGAAATAAACGTCAAAACTCCCGCGCAATTTTAGTAAGTGAGAAGAAGTCGTTACAAGATGGGAGTGAGTGCAATTCTTTACCGAAACACCCAATGTAACTGTAAAAACCAGTACAAAACACAAACCGATTGGTTCCGCGGTGCAGTTTTAACACGAATATCATAAAGATCACAGATTACTCTGACCGTAGGTACAGTCATCGTTAACAACATAATTATTGAAGAGTTGGAAAAAAAGGTAGAGGCACAGGGTGCCTCGTCTTGCCTTTCTGAGACAATCGGAATACGGAACACATCGGAAACTACAATTACTTCCGCACTTCCTGGCAAATTAACATACTTTTTATATTATTTCAATTTTTCTTTTGTCGTAGACTAAAATAACTTCAACAACTTTGTGGTATAACTTTAGAACCGAACGGTCAGTGTTTATGGGACCATAACTTTATGTACCTATCAGTAAAAAACAAATAAAAACGGGTTTATAAATATGTTAGTAAGTATATGCAAGCAGACAATATTATAAAAAACTACGTACTTTTTATGTTATGTTGGTTAAGAAATCGTTAGTTTTCGACACTCCTTCCTTGGATTACTGAGTGGTATGAAGTGTGAATGTCGAGGTCGTGACCCGCACTCTGAGACAGCTGTGTCGAGGGTTGCCACTGCACTGATGAATTATATATGAATGAGTGTCGATAAATGTAGGGCTGTGTGAAACATAAAATAGAGTAATAGAAAATTCAAGTAAATGAATTCTTAAATAGGTATATCGAATTATTTGTAAGAACCAGCGAGCTATTTGTAAGAACTACAACTTCAACAGCTGTAACGAATATGACGTGTAATGTATTTTTCACCTCACAAGCTCGGAAAGATTCTGTTTGTCATTCGAAATCTGCGTGCAAAAGTGTTTTTAAAATTCGAACCTTTCTATTCAATAATTTTCTATACCGCCGCATTCATGTCAATGCGCCAACCATATTTTTAGAATTATCGCACTGGCCAGTAAGACGAATGCATGAAAAAAAAACTTAAAATTTTATTCTGTCTAATCAATTCACTTACCATCATTAATTTTAGATTATTTTTGATAAAATCGTAAGACATCTTTTAATATGAGTGAGTCAATAATAAAGTAAAATAAGTTATAGTCTTATATTATAAGTAAAATTATTACAATTGGTAATGTTGAGAGCTACATTTTTTTTTGGAACTTTAATTGTTGTGTTTGTGACTTGTGTTAGGCAAATTTGCGTACCTACTCAATTTCATTTGTGAATGTTGGAGATACGGATGGAATGGCAGGCGATTCATTGCGATTTTCTATCAAACTTTCTTTAGAAGTTGAAGGATAATTTTGTTGTTTTTCTTGCACCTAGCATTTTCCTCGCCGTAGTGAGGTGAAAAGTTGTGTGTTTCGCTCGGCAGCAAACTTATTCTGCGTCTCGTACCTTTGAAACCCTCGCAACGCTCAGGATCCCTAGATTCCTTCGCTTGCTCAGGTTTCAATACAAGTACTCGTGCTAAAAAACAACTTTGCAGCCTTACATAACAAATAACAATTATTTAGGGTCTTTTTAGAGCTCTGGTTGCTATTATAAAATCTGTATTTTCACTTCAAGAGAAGTATTATTTCTAAGTAATAAATTCTTATTTAATAACTATTTAAATTCCTAAAATAGCAAATACAAGTGCTTGGTACACTTTTTGTACCTACTTAACTATCTACGGTACTTAACTTCATATGAAATTATGTAGCATGCGATTACACTGTCATTAAAAGTAATTTTATAAAATTTTGCGCGACCTTGTGCGATAATTAACATGTATGACACCACCGCTGACACGCTTTCTAGAAATAATCCGAAGTACAGTTTAATGGTTAAATAATGATATTAAAATACCTCAATCAAACGGATATCAAACGCTTATTTAATGGTGAAAGAATTTTCCTTTCATTTATCTTAATTACAAAAACGTGAGTGACATATTTCGAATATTTTGAAGATAGGTAATGATTTGACACCTCGTTTGATGCTTTTTTCGTCGATTGGTTCCCAGATTTCTTTGACACATTTTGAGATAAAATACTTGTCTACCAACTAATAAGCCCACGATACTTCAAAAAATAGTACCGGGCAAGTATTTTTTTTAATGTTGTTTTACGACGTGCTCGGAAATTACCGACTATGTCAGAGCTGCGCGTATGGATAAATAGATCAGTAAGTGAACTAGACCGGTGGACTGGTAACCTCTACCCAAGTAAGTATGTATACAAGTATTTAGACTAGGATACTGTCGAGTGTGGGACTCGAAAGACAACTTATTATACTCTTTGCTCGGAAGCGATGGTCTATTCTAGATAATGTCTATGGTTTTGTACAATTCGGTCAGCGAAATAACTGTTGTTATACGAAAGAGGTTTGGCAGAGGTAAAAACCTCAGTGTAAAGACAATAGGGATCGTATATGTTTCGCATTGACGAATATTGTACGTACTAAGTTCAATATTAAATAAAATACTAAATAATACTAAATTGCTTCATTAGTCTATGGTTCCTAGGTGCGACTGCTACAGTAGAGGTCCTGGGTTCTATTTCCAGGTCGAGCAAAGTCTTATTGAAGTTTTTTGTGAATTTGTCAGTAGGACCTCAGAGTTTGGGAGTGTAAAAATACAATAGGCGAACTGTGGGTGTACATTAGTACGCCTCTCGGACTCTTTCTCAGCCACGCGCTCTTAGGGGGCACAGGATATATAGAGTCTTGACAGTATAGTTATGTTAATTTTGATATTTTTGTCCAAAAAACTCTTGCGCAGCCGATAGGAACGGCTAACTTCAGCACCGTAGGAGTAGTAGCTGTAGGTTACACTGAGTTGCTCCTTGAAAAACAAATGACAGTGCATTTGCTCAAAATGGCAAACAGACGGTACCTAACAATAACAAATATATTTTTTCAATAGGTACATCTTTACTCTATAGAAAAAAAAACCGCCTTCAAGCATTTTGTGGTAAGTAAAAACATTTCAATACACTGTCCTTTATAAGACCTTTTTGTGTTTGTTAAAAACAGAATAAATTATATAAAAGAAAACCAAATTGATTAATAGGTATAGGTACTTACCTACTACACCTTGAACTAATTAGCAAATGAGTTTCCCATTCTGTTATCTATCTTTAATACATTAGATAGGTAATAATGCATTTGAATTGTAAATGTGGGATGGATTCTATACTTGTTTAGAATTCTATACATTTCGTCTTTCACAAAAACAATTTTGCGAATGACAATTACACAGCTGTGAGTGAACGCGCCATATGGACCGCCTACATGATAGGTATGCCGCAAAGCCTTTATGGTAGGTATGTCTCATAGATTAAATACCGGTATTTCAACGAGATATACATCGGGGATGTAACTCAGTGGTAGAGTGTCTGCTTCGCATGCTGAAAGTCCTGGGTTCAAATCCCAGCATCTCCAAAGGAGTTTTTTTTTATTAGAAAGTTTTTTTATAGTCCAGAGAGGCCATATTCTATGCACTTTTCTAAAATTCAATAAAACACAAATTCACACGGCTTATTTGTTGTCCTTATATTGCGTACATTGCATTGTACTAGATTATGTTACTTATTATAAGAATTGTACTTGTACGTTGTATTCAAAATTTAACAAACATCCGTATAAAGTTTCAAGTTTATAATATTATTAATATGTATATTAAGTAGGAAGTATAAGCTAATAATAAAATAACACCTAGTAATTATTACTAGTTCTAGTTCAACGACCAGCGCAAACTTAATGAATGAGCTAAAATCATTCATCATCTCTGGTTTGTTTTTGTTTACTCAATATTGTAACACTTTAACAATAATTGCAGAATATTGCTTCAATGATTTGTGTTTTATTTAGGAAATTGCATCATTTTCAATAGGTTGGTACCTTCGCCAATGGCGCAGTGGGCTTCGTACTGCCAGCGCCATCTATCGCATCATGTTTGAGTTGTATACATGACCAACTTTGTAAAAGCGCCATCTAATTTTAATATTTTGTTAAACAATATTGTTTTCGAGTAACTACATAATATTGTTGAATAAGGGCATTATGCACATGTGCACTGGTGGCATTAATCTTACGTGTCACTCTATTTCGGGTGGATGTAGGTACCTAATATGAGTCCTGAAAAATTTTGGTAGGTATGTACTCACCTACCTACCTATATTTAATTCGGCAGGAATGTAGAATGTAGACATTATGTTAGTTATGTATAAATATCTTTTCCTTTGTACCTAGCAAGGTTTAACTTGCCCCCCTTCCCACGATTAGGTAATAACCTATACTTACCATAATATTTAGACCGACTGACTGTACCTAAAGGTAGGTAAAGTAGGTACCTAATTTATATGATGCATCCATGCAAAGAAATTGGAAAAAATTAAACACATAAGTAGTTAAATGAAACCATATTTTTGGAATAATATTTTAATGAAAATTCAACTAAACGTATAAATCTTATTTATACTTACAATAAACAAGTAAAGTGGATAAATATTTACATTTAGCTGGGGGGAGGTTCGCCTGTATTTCGTTTCCCCCCAAAATTGCACTAACAAAATATCAGAGCCCATATGGGCTCCATTCTCACTCGGTCGATGGTTGAGGCTTTTAGTTTGTAGGTAAAAAATTCAAGGGAATTTCTTAGCATTTTATTTTAAAAAATGAGGTAGGTATATAAGTATAAAACCTCTTTGGAAAATAAAACATGTAGGTAGTACCTACGTAGTAACTGGTAACATTTCGGTAACTACGTAAAATTTAATTTAAGTCTTAATTTTCCTTCTCTCTTATATTTATAGGCATTTAAGCATAGCATAAAAATAGGTTTAGCTACTTATGGAAGACTGAAAACACATAATTGTTAGCTAATTAAAGTTGTATCGATAATTGGTTCAAATAAGAACGGAGCTAACCCAATTCTTAGGTAGATAATCTCTTTTTCGGGACCTTAATCTTTTGTAAATATTAGCAAATCGTTACTAATTCTTTCCCTTCATTCTTTTAATACATTCACAGGTCTAGATTGCTTTATTTTACGATGTAAAAAAATTAAAAACCAAACACACAGTGTTATTTTCAAAAACAATTATACGTTTGGTGTAGTACAGAGCACAAAGGTGCCACAGATATAAAGACCCAGACGGTTTGTGGTCATCGAAAACGACGACATGAACAAGTGAACATCTCAACCAGCCACCGAACGAACACAGTATAACGAGTAAACATTGTATAAGTTTAAGATATTATAATAACGCAGTCTTAGTACGCCGTGGCCACTGGTCGCCCTTACCCTAGTGAGACCGCTCTAATCTACATCTACGGCGCTACTCGATACATACGCTAACCACAGAGTCACAAATAAATGGAGTACTAACGAACTAACTATTCCGCTAATCTTGTGCAGAACTATTGAAACAGACAACTGCATCTATCCGTATATTGCATCGACCCTGATAAAAGGGCCCAGGGATGACAGTCACCGTAAGTTTTGATACACGATCAACCTCTTTTTTCTCTCTTCGTCAAAATCGCACGTTTTCAGATTTACTCACATAGCACTCCATTCATTGTGCACTTCCTGTCACTACCCCAGAACATTTAACCTGTATGTACGACATTCGCTGTAGCAGTACTGAGAATAATGGCACTAATGTATTATTGTTACTAATTAATATTGCTTATTCATGCTGTAACAAATCTATAAAACATCGACTTCTAGTCGTGAAATATCAGCTGATGTTTAGAAACAACCATTTCCAATACCATGTTTGATTATAAATGTAGTCTGATCATTTTCATTTTAAATTACTCGTGTCCAATAGTAATGTACTGAATTTTGAGGGCTTCAGTTCCCTATATTTACGATTTTTACAGAGTTTCAGTAAAGCTACAAATCGACGTCAATTACCATCTAATCTAAGTAAGTACTACTAATAAAATGACACTACAAGTATTATGGAAGATAATGAAAATGGCCTCGCCTATACGGAGATAACAACAATACTAACTAACCGACACAGGCTAACTGACTAGATAGAACTTATGGAGGGACTAGACAAAAGGAGTATTTGCTATTTGGAACAACTACTTGCCGTTCACGCTCTATACAAATAAGACCCTAGTACACATTAGCCAGTTTAATGATTATATCTCATTAATTTTCAATAACATATCAACTAGGATATGCATATAAGATAAATAATCAGCACAATGCGTCAACTTATTTCGAATAGGTACTTTACAAGGATGTCAAAGTAAGTCGGGCCCAGATTTAGATACGAAACTAAGGGCCTGTTTCACTACGCCTGAGTAAGTTTCTGGTAAATTACTTGTACTTGGCAATTTTATACAAATTCTGTTTTATTTTTATTTATTCGCTGAACGGTGGCTAATCAGACATGGTGAAACCGGCCCTAAATGTTTTGAACTTACATTTTTTCAATATAAATAATTATCAATATAAATGTGACACTATGGAAGCTTTAGTAAAGACTTAATTCGTCTCTCCACTGAGCCAAGTTTTACCAGAGCCGTACCAATTTTAAACAAACAATAAACTGTATACAATAATAGTAATCCTCTACGTTGAGCTAAATTATAGGTATCGGTATTCGTATTGATCTCAAACAAATAAATTCTTTTTGCAGAATAACAATTAATACGTCCTCAAAAAACATTATAAGAATTCTATAACAAGCAACAAATATTTAAAAATTTACTTAGACAAAGTACCTATAAATAAAATCTTCACGAGTTAAGTGACGTGTATCATATCGATATAATTATAAAAAAAATTCATTAGCAGGCTAGGAAAATAAAAAAAAACATGTATACATGGTTATACAATAGCGTGGATAATCTTTTTGACAAGACCATCCTTTACTTTAGTTATGTTACGATATTAGAAAATTATTCTTTAGATTCTAAAATTAGACTTTGAATCAAAAACATATTTTTCCTGACCAATATCGCCATATCGCATAATTAAAATCATATCAATATTTACGTATTTTTAAACAATCAAATCTAAAAAATCTTTCCAACAAAAATATGGACATTACTTTGCGTGAATCGGCATTGACTACGTGATATCTAAAGAGGTCTAATACCTAGCTATGCGGGACGGGGTCAGTTTGGCGGCTATAGGGAGTCCAGGCGCGTCCGCTGAACTGCGAGTAGAGCTGATTGCTGCTGCAGACTCTTGCGAAGGCCCTCCAAAGTTTGCAAGACCTAATAACAGAAGAAAATAAACAGTTCAGCATTCGCTTCAGAAGCTTCGGACCAATTTCGGCAAAACATTTTCATAATACCTACCTACTCACTTTTTCAAGAATGTGATCTTAATAAAGTGCTGGAATAGGGCGTTCTCCTAATCTGGTCACAATGACAGGTAAGGTTTAGCACGTGATAGCCTGTCCATAATATCAGGTAGTCAGCTTCATACAATATTTTAACAACATGTAGCTTAACTAAATTAGAATAAGAATAAGAAGAATAATTTATTCAGTGAACATTATTTGCTGAAATAAGTATAAACTAGGTAATATAAAATATTAATTAATTACAATATTATACATGTGCCTGAACTAGGTAATCCTGTGTTTCAGGCGAATAGAGCTAATAAAATCTAAAATAATCACAAACAAAATACATACGAAAAAAAAACAAAAATTATAACTTAACTTAATCGAAGCATAATTAATTAATTAACAAACACAAATTCCATAATCCGGTATAAATAGAAAAACATAAAAGAAAAAGCAATATTACAATTATTAATCTTACTTTAGTACAATTAGTAACTTCTCTGTATCTTCGTAGGACATACTTTGGAGGGCCTCCTGGACTTTTATTTTACAATTGATTAAGTTGAGGGGATAAATATTTACTTTTGCATTAATTCTATTGTAGAGAAGTGGCCCTAAGAACACATAAAATTTTGTCGTAAATGCACGCTTAGTTCCTGTATTTTGAGTGCAAACTATATCTTTCCGTCGTTTATTAGTATAATCAGTGCTATACGGGAGTGCTGCATGCTGCTTTAATACAATGCTCATTATAAATAACTGTCGAACTGTTAGTACTTTACAAGATTTGTAGAGGAGGTTAGTGGGAAACAGGAAAGGGCGAAAATAAGATAATTATATACATAATGCAGTTAGTTCAGGGACTTAGTAAACTTCTCTGTTAGCAACTAATTTCTAGTGGTGGTATAAAAAGTCTAATGAAGTATTCTCAAAATTAATAACAGAAGCTTATAAATATTAGAAACTATTGATTTACACGAACATAAATCATGCAAAATAACTGATAGGCAGAACATCATACAGATCAGTAAATACATGCATGCAAGACTAACCTCATCCCGAGCGTAAGCCTTTCTCTTGGGGGGCTCAGAGTGGGGTCTATCGGTGGGCGAGGAAGGGGTAGCGCGCCTCGCCACTGGAGGCGGCGGCGGCGCGGCCAGGGGGGACCTCCGCGCGACGGGGGACATCCGCCGCGGCGGCTCCGGGGAGTTCGCGCGCATGAAGTTCGTGATATGTGTGCGCTCTGGACTTCTACGGGGAGCTTCCACCTGACAACATAAGGTTTAGGCATCAAGCCTCCTATTCACTACAAGACAAATGTCTTTTGACTCACGCGTGTTGCGGGACATTTGTCTCCTAGTAAATATGAGGCTTTATTTTCACAAGATATACATGCGTTAAGATAGAAAGAACATGATTGGTTAAATGCTTGGTCATTAAATCTACTCTATAGTGAGGACCTAAAGAAGATAAAAATGAATATGCATAAATTTAAGATCTTTTATCCTACACCTTTCAATGTATTTGGTACTATTTTCTCTAACCATATTATTCCTCCTAGTCTTTTACCTCTGTAGCCCTCAGCTCACGCACTCTCGGGTTGTGTGGCGGCTCCAGCGGCGCGCGTGACACAGTGACGAGCAACTTCTCTGCTTCTCTGATGAGCTCCCTGTACTTCCTTTCGGCCTCTCTATCAGCTTCTAGTAAGGGATCCCTCTCTCGCACGGGTGGAGCTGAGGGCGCATGGTTGCGACGCCGCATCCGAGGTGGAGTCGCTCCTGGAAATAAAAATAATGATTCAAGCTAATAAATGCAAACGTTTAAATGTTATGAAGCATGGTACAGCTGGGCTAAAAGGCCAAATCATAATTCACATTAGGAAATTGACAAGGGTCTGTGCCCATCGGCTTTAATTATGAATTGAGAGCGGAAGAATTGCTCAATATATTTCCCCAAGTGACTGATACTTTGCGACCATAGTTAATACTATAATTATTAATAGTAAGCTGATGTAGTATACGTAGCAAGTGCAAGTGAAGTAGCAAGCTCATGAAATTTACGAATCTCATTAAAAAAATAGTAACATTTTGTAATTGATTTTGAATCGTCTCTAGTTGTGGGTCTTTCTGTTCCACCCACAGTATATATATATTATTTTTTTATAGGATAGGGGAGCAGACGGATCACCTGATGGTAAGCGATAACCACCGCCCATGGACACCCGCAACACCAGAGGAGTCACAAGTGCGTTGCCCGCCCTTTAAAAGGGTTTGGGCCTCCGGTAACCTTATTCACTCGGCGAAACACAACGCAAGCGTTGTTGCACGCCGGTAATCTGTGAGGCCGTGGTATCACTCCGGTCGAGCCGGCCCATTCGTGCCGAAGCATGGCTCTCCCACGTCAAAAACAATATAATAGTAGAACATAAAGAAGAACATCAACAATATAATAGTAGTAGTAGTAATATAGTAGTAGTAGTATTTATTATTATCTCTAAAATGTATAGTATTGTTATAATATTTCAATAGTTGCATCATTAACGACCCCATTTATTTTTGTACCGTTATGTCCATCCTAAGGTTGCCTGGAAGAAATCGCAGTCTGCTATAAGGCCGCCCATTGTATATATGTAAAACTGTTGTGTCCTCTCTATTTGTGTTTTTATTGGTGTACAATAAAGTATATATCTTTTCTCTTTTTTGTCTCTTCTTCTCTACTATTATAAAATTGTAAAAATGCTGTGTCTGTACATTGAAGATATTCAAAATGCGATTTTTAAAATTCTTGTCTGTTTGTTACGGGTTGTCGCCAAAACTACTGAATAGATTTTAATTTTGTTATCACTGTTAGAAAGTATGTGCTCCAAATTAAAAACCGGTATACTTCTTATCTCAAATAATTAAACGGAACCTGAGATACAGCTTGACCTCTCTAACGTATAGAGACCCATACAAAGAAGAGATCATCACTGTTGGTTTATGAGCTTCAAGTGAGCGAAGCCGCGGGCATAGACTAGTAAATAAATAAATATTTCAGTTAAATAATTATTATACCTGCCGAACGCGGAGGTCGTCGCGGAGGCCTCCGCCTCCTTGCCCGTCTCCTCCCGCCTGGTGAAGCAGTCTCGTCATCATCTTCGTCTCCGCCATCCAGTCCCGTGTCCCCATCAGAGTCGATGTCGGCGTCGGATAGTATGGCGGTTTCCCGGCCCCTCGTCCGTATTCCTCGACATTCTTCATCACTAGAGGCTCCGCCGCGGTAATACGGTGACCTCTGAGGCTCCGGCGATAAATGGGGTGATAGATGCGGTGACCTGGAATTGAAAATGGATTATACAAGACTTGTTAAAAATAATGCTTTCTTAATTACCCGTAATCGCTGAAAAATGTTTTATTACATTTTATAAGCCGTTTATTAAAAATACTTTCACTATTACAGGCTTGAAAAAGACTGAAAATTAATATTCAACATCTTAAATAGCAATTTAATATGTTTTGGATTTCCTACATGTGATTCTCTCTTTTTTTACATCGAAAGGTACTTCCGTAAGTAGTAGTAGTGCAACAATAATTACTTATATTAATACCTCTTCCATTTATTATATTTTAAAGTTAAATAAATTCTTCTCAAAATTATTTAGGTACCGTTTTTAATCTATCTACATATAATAAGTATTAAATTTATTTTCTGTCACTATAAATGTAAGACGCGAAAGTAATGCGTAGCAGTTCTCGTAGCCCCTATAAGAAAGCGGCCGTAGGCGCAGGCAAAAGCGGAGTTTTTAGTGGGTGCGAGCCCCACATAACTTCACCTTTCCCCGAAGGTGTCGTATGCACCAGGCATTTTATCTGACCAAAACAGGTTTAGATTATTTCCGACGCAGGCAATACAATTAACGTCTATCTTTGCTCAACCATCGCAGTTCTACTGACCCACTTTATGTACCTAGGTGAGTTAAGTGAGTTGACTTAACTTAATTCTGTAACTTAATATACCGCTCTAAACCACTTGACATTTACTATTACAAAAATATTAAAAAAAAAAGCTTAAGTAATAGATTTTTCGACGAATAAACACCTAAGTATCTGATTTGTAACGGCAGTTAGATGTGAAGGTGTAAGTCGTGTACACCTTCGTAACTAACCATAAACATCAGATGTTTATGGTAAAATATTTTTTGAATTTTTTTATTCGATTCTAATAAGTATAATGCTAAAAATACTTTATGTCCGTGACGTTTCAGATTGTTTTCTATCATTAGAAATAAAAAAAAATTAGCGACAATGAGGTTTATAAATACGATACAAGAGAACTGACCACAAAATACCCTTCACCTGTGGTACTTATTTCAGATGAAATCGAGACTTACGGCTACGATGACCGAAGGAATTGAATGAAGTATTCAGTGCGAACCTTACAACCTATAGTATTTTCATGATATGATTATACGAGTAGGTACCTCCCTAATGTTAATGAAGTGATTAAGGGCGGCAGCTATTTTCACAAACTTTTGTTGGTGACGGCAGGCAAATGGAGAAAATATAAGTTTAAGAAATAGATAACATTTCTATAGATAGGGTGTTTTTTAGCAAACCACAAACAAAATTAGGAAATTAAGTTTGTGTTTTGTATATTTTCTCTATATTCCATGTTGGTAAACAAAAAAACACCACGTCTATAAGTTATCTATCCCTATCAATTTGTTAAACATACCATCACGCCTGTATCTCCCGAAAAGTCAGGTAGAGGCGTAATAATGTACACCCACATATCGGCGGGATGTTTAGCTTTGGAGGCAATATAGTGAGAGCCTCAAATCCCACACTCCGAGCAGCTACTGAGAATTTCATAGAAAAACCTTTGCTCGACCTGGGAATGAAACCCAGAACCCTAGCGTAGCAGTCACACTAAGGATTACAAGGCTAATGAGACAGTGATGTATTTATTAATACATACATACATATTTCTATGAAATTCTCAGTAGCAACTCGACGCAATGTTCGGATTAGTTCCCAATTAATGGTAATAGGCTCGCCTCCTAAACATACCGGCGAACTGTGGGTGTACATTAGTACACCGAACCCTTCGGTGAATACAGGGGTGATAGTATTTTATTTTATTTACCTTGAGCTATACTTGACGTGTGAATCAAGTGAGTAAGGGGCATGATGCAGTTGCGGCTGTGTTTGCGGGCACTGCAACGAATGTTGATGCACTATATGTTGCGGTCGCCGTCTGCTGGGCGAGGTCGCGCCCATCCAAGGGTTGGTTCTGATTCGGCATCGCGGCCGCGGAGATGGTGTGGCGCATACCACTACGGGCACCGGGGCTGGCTCCGGAATACAGCGGCGAACCACTACGTTCGAGCGACGCTGAAAGTTGAAATCATAATTTACATAAACATATCATATATATTGAAAACTAATTACGAACAACTTACACGACCTCGTAATATTTACATTGTGTTTTGTGTGTATAGTACGCAGCTGACCGACGTCATTATAGTTTCCCAACTTTCCCAAGCCCCCTGTTAAGTAAGAAGGCTATTCAAAAATTGCGCTCGGACTCCCTGACGGCAGCCGGGCGCGGGTATACAAGATTAACTTGTGGGTGTCAGCATAAGTGCTCTCACTTTACGATCACTGCGCACTATGCTCCCCGAGACAAGGAAAGTCGCTCAGTACCGCGCCGACTTGCCACTAGGCCAAATCGCATGAAGCAAACGATAGCGCGATTCAATTCGACGCCAACGCCATCTAGTTATAAATTAGGAAACTGGCTGCTGGTGTAATTTTTTTACCATGCAACAGTTTTTGCCTGAGTTTTTTGGCAAGATTCGTCTGGTGGGGTAAAAATAAGCTTTTAGTTCAATGCATTCTATGATATACCCATGCCTGAGTATATCATCGACTTTTAATATTGCTATAGTCTCGCCCTCTGTTACCCACATGTACTAAAAAGTTATAGGTAAATGGCTGTATGTGTACACATCTGCCTACCCTTTCGGAAATACAGATGCAAGATGGTCATCATCCTCCTAGCCTTTTGGTAAGTATATTGGGGTCGGCTTCCAAATTAACCAAATGCGGCTGAATATCGGTATTTTACAAGAAGCGACTACTATCCGGAGGATGGACTAGTTGTCAGGCTCGGGATTCTGACTATCACTAACGATTATCATACCAGTCGATCAGCTTAGATATCACTTTGATAAGGTGTGATGGTGTATATACAATGTCAGTTCTGCTATATAGATTATAAAACAGAATACACTGTTCTGATCTGTAACTGTCTACAAACAATCTCATCAATATTTAAGTTTTTAATCATCAAATAAGCACCGCTTATATCGCTATAATTGCATCTGATGTAGCCCGTAGCTGGCTAACAGGCTTTAAATAGCTCAGGTAAAGGTCCACCCTTCAATTAGCACGGTCTACTTCATCAATAAAGCAGGTGCGCCATATAAACACGTACGTCGATCTCATTCAATATTGTGTAACACATGTAAAACCTATATGTGCCCTATTTATTCTACTGAAAGGGTGAAAATCCCTTAACTACTTGACTAATTGAAAACTGTGTGAATAAATTTAATCTGTCATTCATTCATTGTATCAGTGTAATCAGTGTTGATCAAGCTACGAACGGGATTTGTGATGTAAGCCACGTTTTATACTTTATTGGGAAAGGATATTTTAGTATATTAAAGTTGCAATATATATTTCAAATTACATATATATTATCCACACATAATAAACTGACCTACCACCTACTTAAAAAAAAAATAGTGGCGTTGATAATCACATCACTTGGGAACGACGGGACTGATTTGGCAAAATAAAAGTTTAGTAAGGGTTCTAGCAAAAGAAAAATTGCCCGGAAAGTTGACATTTCTTATCAGATATGTGTATGATGTACCTATTGAGAAAGGACAACTTCCGAGTTAGCTACTTAAGTAGATTGGCAAACTCAACAAGTCGGTAAGTAACTAACACGCACACAGACACAGGTTACCAATTATGTACCTACTTATAATTACACAATTGATAACCATACAAAATAATAAAAAATTCAATGAATACTAAAACCGACCTTTGTTTATGACTATAGTTAGATTTTTTTTTTATGGGATATGGGGGCAAACGAGCAAACGGATCACCTGATGGTAAGTGATAACCGCCGCCCATGGACACCCCGCAACACCAGAGGAGTTGCAAGTGCGCTGCCCGCCTTAAAAAGGGTTTGGGCCTCCGGTAACCTCAACTCACTCGGCGAAACACAACGCAAGCGTTGTTTCACGCCGGTTTTCTGTGAGGCCGTGGTATCACTCCGGTCGAGCCGGCCCATTCGTGCCGAAGCATGGCTCTCCCACGTGAAAATTATGAAAATTATGTTAAAAAGTTAAAAATGTTAAAAGATAATTATGTTATCCCTATTCTAACCTATCTCTCCATCTGCAGTTCTTACCTGTTCTTAATTACCTAACAACATCCATTGAATTTTTACCTGTATATGGAGTTACTCACCGACGACTAATCCGTTATCAAAAGGTTCCTCGTTCCCGGAACGAGCTATAACGCGGATTACTCGGGTACGAGGCACCTCTACTGTTTAAACTCTCATTTAAGGGATATGCTCGTATACCGTAACCGCTATCCGAAAGTACTTTATGGGAAAACGTAAACATACCTTGGCTGGCTCATGGTAAAGATGTGTGGTAGGTGGGGCAGGCGGCGGCGGTGGGGCCACGAGCGGAGCGGCCAGCGGGGTGGGGGCCGCTCCAGGTGAGGTACCATCTGTAGAGTACCCGGTGCTGTATGCACTTTCGGGAGAGGATAGGTGAGGTGGAGGCAAGGGCCCGGTTGTGGTGGTCGCCGCCGCCTGCCTCGCTTGCTTCTGTTTACGCTTCTTGGCCCGCCCTAGCTGCGCCTCCATCCATGACTTGAGCCGCGCGCCCAGCATGCCGACGACGGCACCTATAACAATATCTACGTTTATCTTCTTCTTGCACGCTCACAATTTGCGACGCAAACACGTTATTTCTTAAGATGCTCCATCTAATATTATGAAGTCACGAATACAATGTCGTCTATCCCATCCAATTCTTTAACCAAAAGATTTATAGGAAAATCGAATCATTTTGCAGAAAGCTAGTAAGCTAGCGTTTCGTGAACACAACGTTCCTCTCGTTAACGCCTCGAAAAAAAAACAATTTCCGTTCGCGACGCTTGAACAAAGGTTTTAGTAAAATTCATCAAACGCTCGACTACGTGCGAGACTATTGTAGTCCAAACAACAACAGCTGCTCCACATTTCACTGTCATCAAAACCTACGCTTTGAAGTAAACAAAAGTATATAAAATAGTGATATAAAATGTTTTATCGTGTCGTCGTCATTTCATTGCAAAGAAAGGGTTGTTAACGGGGAACCACAATACTGTGTCTCGTGCGAGCCCTCGCCTCGCCGTGTCATATTTCACGAAAGTCTAGCGTTGGTCGTAAAAAAGGGCGCAGTCAGCACCCTCTTCATTTCCATCAATGTTACATCTTATAAAAAAAGGTTTATATTCTTTATGTGTCGTCACGATATATTTAATTAAATGGAGACATCCAATAAGGAAAGTAGAGAATTTAGAGTAGTAGAGTATTTAGAGAATCAACATAAGTAGGTAAGTATATAAAACATTATGTAGATAACCCCACTCGAAACTATACATTGTGTATCTTTTCGCGCTACTTCTCATCTATAATCGAACAACTATTAAGCTCGTGCCAGCAAAATCCAACTAAAAAATGACTGACCCTCTAGCAGTCTACTTCCAATGCAATCAATCATCAATATCCTTCATTCAAAAACCTATTACTCACGAAGCGCTACCCGTATATATGCTAGTACTTAACTAACGTTTCGACGCCCTTCCGCCCTCGCAGGGCTGTGGGAAACGAATCGCCGGATAAAAGACGGATGGAACAGACTTATCCAGTTCACCGAGGGGTGTAAGCTTACGAGATTTAGCTAATATTAGCAATCCATTACGGGGCCGCCGCAGTTGGAAAGATTATTTAACTATCCAGCGGCACTCGGAACTATACGCTCGATACCTCAGCGCTGATGAAATATTGATTGAACCCCTAGATGATACACGTTTCACAATTAAGTAAATGATTACCAGATCATAGTACAGACTTTACATATCCAGCAATGCTGTGCTTGAATTTAGAGCTGTTGATACTCGTACGCTATCAATAAATTGCTAAAACGTGTAATTTGTAATTCGTATAAGCATTCAAATTTTAACAATTTTATGTTTCAGATACAAAATGTGACAGTGCTTAGGCTTTTGGAATATTTTACTTTAGAAAGCTTTGAACTTGATATTGCTTGAGATCATGAAATTGACTCAAAAGCCAGAGCGAATTAAATCCTGTGTTTAACCACACACGACAACACAGCATAAAACATGTACTTAAATAAACAGTTTGTGAGAGCACTTGTCGCATACAGTAAAAGGGACAATAAACTTGTACAATCTTCAAATAAGACGTTTTACGAGAGTCCCGGGCTCTGAGTAATGAATCGAAAGCAAACTAATAAATTGCGGCTTCGGGACAAAATACCCAACTTCACCACAGATCCCTTTTTCTATCGAAACAACTTAAACAAATGTGATCGCGACGGAAAGCGAATGGCCTTATCGATAAAACTGTCACCGTGTACATGTAAATAGTACCCAAAAGAAAACCTTTTGAGTTTGCGTCCAGCGTAATATATCTTATCTTTTACTCAATTTTCTCGCATTGGTGCAAAATAGTTTCTTTCATTTACGATCCACCTAAAAATACTCGTAGTTCTGGGGTTTTTTCCATGATTTATATTCGGCTACACACAGCACAGAACCTATGAAAGGCTATTTCTAGTATAGCCGTTCATAGGTTCTGTGTGTTTTAGATTATCACGATCGTCAGGCGAATGTCTTATAATTATCCCATGACCGTGAGTATAGGGCAAGGGAAGGCAAGTGGCACAATAATATCATTACCATGTAAGCGTAGTTTTTAGTCAGTATGATACAACATACAATTATTTAAATTTTCCGTACTTGAATAACAAGGCGGCAGCTATAGGTGACCCTTCCTATCACGTTATTGACCTGCGAAATTGAGACAAAACCATTAGCTACTTTACAAAGCAAAGTAGTACTACAAGTTCAGAAATAAATCTATGTACATTTTGTATTCTGAAGATGAACAATAAGAATTTCCACCCGAATGCCATCCCATTACTGAAATGACGTCATGATACTTTTCTTTTCATAGAACCTTTAATAATACATCCGCCATTATTGCTTCACAGACGAATGGCAAGCGAACAATCACCATCACCCAACCAACACAAAATTGGAATACCGTCAATGTCGGCGGCAACGCTGAATGAACGTTACATAAGTAACCTATAGTTACTGGAAATTGAATAAGGTTCGACGTCTATTGTGCTGGACTAAAATCGTAATGGAACTGAAATATGAGTAAAAACACATGACGTCGGCTAAGAGGGGAATGATGGCAGCGTCACACAAATAGTCGCTGACTGTTTACTTGGATATGTAGGTATGAAAATGAGCAGGTTTTAAATACTCGGAAGCCATACCACGATTAACCTTATTTGTACCCGAAACAGTAAGCTTGTGACAATTCGCTTGCATTTTTTCTTTATTCTACATTCCTCATTCATCTAAATAAAATAATTTTATTATATATTAGACGACTGGACGAAACGAGCGTGACCCTGGTATAAGTTGATTTTATAAAATGTATGATTACAGAAATGATGATATTCAATATCTATAAATTCTATACATAAGTATTATAGTGATTCCGGGATGCCTTTTAAATATTTAAAGACTTAATCCCAAAAAAAAAGCAAATTAATGAAAGAAATTATTTATCTTCTCTTCTTCTTCTCTACTATTATAAAATTGTAAAAAAGCTGTGTCTGTACATTGAAGATATTAAAAAAAACAAGTGGTTTAGGGTATAGAAACGTCACCGAAACCAAAAATGTGATTTTTAAAATTCTTGTCTGTTTGTTACGTAATAACTACTGAATAGATTTAAATTTTGTTATTACTGTTCGAAAGTATACGCTCCAACTGGCGAACTTCTTATATCAATTAATCAAGGGATCCTGAGATACAGATTGACTCTCTGATGTATACAAAGAAGAGATCATCACTGTTGGTTTTACCATTTTTACTCCTAATAGGTATAGCTTCATGTGAGCGAAGCCGCGAGCAAAAGCTAGTTAATTATATATTAAGAAAAGCTCAAAGAAGGCATTTAATCTAATTGGCTGGCTATAATTTAACATCATTATGTCATAGCCTTTTCAATCTTACCTTGCCTTTTTAGTCTGGTTACAAAAATAAAGGTGTACTGCCTCCTATCTCTGACGAAGCTTAATTAGCAAATCAAATATTCATTTATTCAGGACGTCCCTGATAATAGAAGGGAGGATCGCAACAATAGCAGATCCCAAGCTATTCTTGTAAAGACTTGCCACTGATTTTAAACGTTACCAACCAACAGTGTTTTGCAATTAATGGTGTATTCTAAAAAGATACAAATAAACCTTTATGTTTATTTGTTCAGTTAAACAAAGAATGGCGAAATAGAAACAGAATTTGTTTTTGTCTACTACATTTTTTATCCACAATCACATGATAATTTTATTTCTCCTCGCTAATTTATCCCAAGATTTAAAGAATATAACTTTTGTAGAATACCTAGGTTTTTCATAGAATTTTCATGTAAGAAACCAATGGGAATCGAACCCAGAACCTCGATAGTACTAGTCGCATCGCACGTAACACCACTAGACTAATAGGCAGTTGCAATACTTGAATAATATAGGTATATAAATATAACACACAGTTGTATATATAAGAAAGATACAGTATAATTAAAAACTGTTCCTGATTATTTAAAAAGAAATAAGTACCTACATAAGTCTGCCTCTTCAAGCAGCGTTGATCCGCTGAAACAGTAATTAATTTTCTTTTGTGTGTATAAAATCACAGAAAAATATCTTAGGACTGAGTTGTTCGTTACTTTATGTGTAAATTGTTTCATTTCAACGTCTGCAAATAATATCAAGATTGATTCTCTTTCAATTTTCCATTAACAGAAATGTGTCACGCACTGTTTCATGAGGCATGACATGCCTTCGTGTCGCGAATATATCATGACATTTGACATTCAATTATATACATACGTCCGTAACTTTTTGTCTAAGATTTCACCCTAGATAATATGAAACAATTAGAAACAAGTAGTAACTATTCTTACTACTAATTAAATAGACCATTACGAAAAATATTCGTAGGAAATCATTTTAATATGAAATCAATCTTGTTAAGTACTTAGGTAACTATTGAGACGGAGAAAATGTATATGGTTTCTAAAGATTAGGTCAGATTTACTACATAAAGCTCTTTATTTTCGTAGCAATAATAACATTTTCCTTATACTCCGCTACAGAAATAGATACGGACTTTATTACATAGTTCATAAAGCCTTCTCTAACACAATTTAATATAATTAATAACTAAGTAGCTTTTGCCCGTGGCTTCGCTCACATGAAGTTATGTTAGAAATTTATCTAAAAACTAAGTGATAACAAAATTAAAATCTATTCCGTAGTTTTTGCGCCAACCCGTAACAGACAACCACTTTAATAATATCATTTTTGGATTCGGGGACGCTTATATACTCTAACCCACTTGTTTTCCTTTTTAAATATCTTCAATGTACAGACTCAACTTTACGATTTTACAATACCTACTAGAGAAGATATCAATCGCCTGCTACGAAATTGACGTAGCATTAATATCGTAGCGACTGGCTACGCCTCCTACAATCTCCAAGGTCTCACCATCTATTGCGCTTAACTTAATTTTCCAGTGAATATTTTCTCTAACAAATTATTCAGTTTTGTTCAAGATGAAAATCTTTGTTCCCCTACAGCTCTGTAATTGCGTTAATCTCAGCATCAATCTTGTAATTATGACGGCAGACGTACAACACGAGCTCGGCTTGTCTTTTCATTTAAATGTAAAACAACTAAGTGTGTGCTTAAAGACAAGGCATGTGTATGCTGCTATTGTTCACGCGTAGAGAGGAAATTGTGCTACAGACATTTGTAATTAACTTAAATTAACAAAGTATTCGGATTTAATTTAAGTTTAAGTAATACTAAGTAATAATTTACGAAAATCGAGAAGTGGTTGAAATGTATGGATAAATCCGGTTTTCGTTCGTATCACGAAATTAAGTTTTAATATTGCTGGGAAACTTGGTGAGTCGCAATCGCTTTTTCACGAACTTCTAACGACATATTTGAGCCTACTTACACAAAATTAATTACTCATGAATATCATAACTCTTCATTGAATCAAACGATTTGAATAATTTATTGCCTTCTCTTGATTACGTTTCCAACATCACAATGTAGAAGATACAGAACAGCCCAGCGTGCAGATTACTTCCGTCGTCTCTCAAACGAATCTGTAGATAAAAAAGCTTGGCTTGCCAGACTCGGGCTAATTGCAGACCGCTTTCAAGCTGTCTGGCGAGGCCTCACGGAATTGCAGACAAACTAAAAAGACTGAAAGGCAGGCTGAGCGCCGGCGTGCCCGACGTGCGGCAATTGTTTGTCGAATCCGACGACGAGCCAGCTAGCTTTAAATGAGCAGTCTGCAACACTGCGAGCCTGCACTGCACTTCTTACATGCATACACTTCCTTATTAAACGCCTGCCTTTTTAAGTATTTCAAAATAATTTAATGAGTCCTGAGAACTCTATCGTTTTCGTGGATGTACCAAACTAAGACCACTTTCAAGTATCAACCTGTACCTATATTTAGACAAGTTTTCAAAAGGTTTCCTATTTTTGATTTTAATCAACCTAATAATACTTATCCTTATCGTTAAACATTAACAAAATTGTGCTGACTTTTCCGGGGTTTGTTGACCCAATACATATGTAAATACAGTCCACGTGCAAAACCACAACACTACGAATATCATAAAATATTCATAAACTAACCGCAAGTGTTCAACAAGAACTTCGTGACAGTTGAATCTTGATCTACATTCAAAACAAAACGTTTTAATCAGAATAGGGAACAACCCTTGAGGAGAGGGCTCACTTGGAAGCCTCTCACAGGGGCACTGGGCTATCGAACGAACCGCTCATTTGTTACTGTACGTAGGGAAGGCACTGCCGGCTAAAAATGGATCCACGTGCGGAAATCACCATTTCCGCTTGACAGTTTTTGAATTAAAATGTGTTTATAACTTCAGAATACATTGACTAGTGCTATTTATATTGAAACAGTGTACTTACAGGGGCGCGCGGTGGTATGTATGTGTTAGATGGTGTAGCCGGGCGGTACGGGAGCGCATGCCGTGCGTGGAGCGGCAACGCGCGGCTCTCGCCGACTGACGCACGCACGCGCGCCGCCCTCGCCCTACGATACTGCTACGCTGCTACGGAGGGCGCGTTTCCACCGTGCGTAGTTTACTTAATTCGGAGGTTTTCATGTAAACTGTAAATTAGTTTAATCTGTGCTCAATGTTTTTGTAGGTATCATTAAAATCAATTTATTATTGAGATTATTATCGTCTTGCTTACTTTTTTTGCTGTCATACTTATACGTGTGTAATTTAATTAACATTTATTATTCGGTGTAAGCAATGGATGGCCGTGGCTCAAATTCTCGCGGCGGCTATTATGTTAATGTTCGGGGGTAGATTTGAACAATAAAAATAAACATTTATCTACCGCCCATTGGGACGACAAAACTCCAAAACGACGTTACTTTGTGTAACGATATTAAAACAACAGATTTCCGCTGACCTTTTTTACTTAGTTGAAGTCATAAATTACTCGGAGATTAAAATAAATTTTGGATATTTTTGCCTTAAAATTGTACGTGTAGAATTTGTATATTCGGTAAAAAATATGTGTAAATAAGCAATAAGTAAATAGTGCTGTTGCTAGGTGAGTGGGGGCATTAATTTCGTGCACGCACGGCCCCGACAGGGCCTACTCCGAAAATTTAATACGAAGTTTCGGCTGACGGATCGCAAATTTTTAACAAGGAAAATGTTTTCAACACGACGGCGACGATAGATTCGATTTTCGCGTTTCATCACTAGTTTTGCGTTGACCTTACTCTGAAGTTATATTTGGTTGTCTGACAACACAGGTGAGTAGGTAAGTATGATTTATGTGCATCTTTGTTTCGTTTCGACTCAAATCTTCAACGTTGGATTTTCGTAGTAGGCTCCCTGGTCATGGGTTAGAAGAAAGGGCTCGCTACTTGCGAGCTGCAGGTTTATTTACACACGTACATAGTGTAAACAAACTAGTAGCCGCCTTGTGCTCACATAGCTACCTATATATACGTATATAGATATTAGGTATGCGACGGGAATGTCTACTGTGAGTAACTGCCGGGCACAGAGAGCTGTTTTGATGTGGTATAATTTGTGACGTAATCAAAGGAAAACGTCGGATAAGGATTATTGCGGTACACCACGACGGTAGACTTTCCGTAGAATAAGAAGTCAACTAACACTGAAGTTTTTTTACCCGTATCACTTAGGTATTAAGTACTTACTTTTGTTTCTCAATAATGGGCCTAGAAACTTAAAACGTATACATTGGTAGATACTTAGCATTTCATGATTGGCAAATCAATAAAAATAGCACGCAGTTTTAATCGCGCCTCAAAAGGCGGCGGCTAGGGCTGGGCGGTGTTAAAGATAAGATATTCACCAGATTTTAAGTTAGACAACTGAAAGACGTACAAACAAGCTGATTGACATACAAACAACAAAATTCTCAAGATAACAAACAATAAAATTCTAAATTTTATTGCCGTTTCTATCTCCTACTTACAAACATCGGCCAGTTCCAACTTTTTCAAAGAAAGTTGATGGACAATTCCCTCGCCTCAAAAATAAAAAAAACTGCCCGTCCGCCGAGGGTTCGTACCATATTAAAAGTATGCGCACAACTTTCAAGCCAAGTTGTTTACCCTCCGGATTTACAAGATTGTAACAGACATTTAAAAAAAATGACGCTTGATGTGAGCCAGGTGGTACGGCTTGCTATAATCTCGCTAGAAGTTACACAAATAATTTCTGAGTCTACCGCAATCCGGAGTACCGTAACAATTAAATTTTTAATTATCATATTTTCATAAAGAGCGACTGTCATCAGACTTCCTCCGCCCAATTTCAATAAAGTTCACTCGCTACTTATATCTGAAACAATATGGAGTCTATCCATTTTACCCGCTTATGTATCCAACACTCTTTGTAATAGGGATGGTTGGATATTATAAGTTGGAGGTAAGGAGAAATTATGCGCTTGCTAAGTATAATATATATTCTTAATATTCCGTGGTAAATTAAACAATCCACAAATTCTTCGATCATTGGGACTTCTCGTTCCCAACAACAGGCTGCGGCAAGGACCAAGAGGAACGCTGTTTGAGGTGCTGGTAGCCCGCACAAATATACAGTCGGTCGTCGCGCAACAAACAGATCTGTTCGTTTGTTCTTTGGCGGAATTCGAAAAGGTGACACTGAATATTTTATCAAATAACTGTCTTTAGTAGGTATATTGGTTAATTATAAGTAACTACATTGTTGCATTGGGCTTTGGCCTGTAAAAATAATTGTATTTGGTTTAATAATAATAAATAAATAAATAAATTTCTAAGCAATACAATTATTCAAAGGATGGGCTGGTTTTGAGTAATCTTGAGCTACCGGGATGGTTTTAGGTACGTGTTCTTCTAGATACGGACGAATCTCAATGTGTTTGGGTCCGGCAGAGCTTGAACCAAATATCGTAATACAAAAAATATCTATATTACAATCTTATTACAATTCTAATAAATATATTTTAAAAATAAATACCTATTATATTTTAAATATTAGAATATTTTACTGATTTCTGAAGCTTACGCGAATATTAGACACAAGCTTCTGCCCGCGACTTCGTCCTCGTAGCGTGATGACCTATAGCCTATAGCCTTCCTCAATAAATGGGCTATCTAACACTGAAAGAATTTTCAAATCTGACCAGTAGTTCCTGAGATTAGCAAACAAACAAACAAACAAACTCTTCAGCTTTATTAGTATAGAATATAGAATAGATATTGAAATAAAACAACTTTACAGATTCTATCGCGTTAAATTAGTAGAAATCAAAACCAAATCAAAGAATATTTCGTCAAATTGTGTTATTATTAGGATTGAGATAGGAACTAAGTTCCTACCATACCATTTTGTCTACTACTACTTGGAAATAAACTTCAGATTAAGTTTATAAGAAATAAACTTAGACTTATGGATAAACGATTGGAAAATTATTCCAAACTTGGTTAAGTTATCAAGAAATGCATTCGCTTACATTAATTTCCAGTTAAGTATTTTGGACGAAATTGTAGAGAAGGAACCTAGATTAGCGATATCGGACGTCTGTTTTATCCGTGATCCTTGCGATTACTTACTTTAAATAATTCATTGGTAGGAATTGGTTTATAAATCTGGATTTATTAAGGGTTCGCCTGAGCCCGCCAAATTCAAATTACAATTGGTTCGTAATTTGTAGATCTATAACACATTCTAGATTCATAGCTGTAGTAATTGCGACATTAGCTAGACAATAATCAAAACTTGCTATGAATCTAAAATGCAAATGCAATGCCTACAAATTTCGAAAAACTGATTGAAATTTGAATTTGGCGGGCTCAGGGTACGAGGTCCGTCTTAATCATTTTCATTTTACATCTTTCTGTCATTGCCCATTTCACTCGTTCTCTCGTTCATTCATTTATCTGTCATCCCAGTGACAGTGTCACTCATGTCAAACAAATAGTTTTTAACTTTCCTGTGAAAACGTAAAGTATTCTTAGCTATTGTTTTATAATTTTGCCATCGCACTGCTTGCCCACACTGTTACAAAGTTACTCAATGTATTAACAATCAAATATTTAATTATAGTGGCTTGTAAAGAAACTGCTTTGTAAGTTTTGACGATAAACAGTGTTGAGATAACTCGTGACTTACATGAACAGTGGTGAATTAATCAGTTGAATCATAATGAAAGCGCCTAATAACTGAAAGTAGGTGAAGTGTGGAGAATAACATTTAATCATACGTAGCAGTGCGTTCCTATCGTGTGAGATGTCGGAGAGCACTTTCGTCGCCAAGCCGGCGCGAGGCTGGCTTCACCCCGACTCGGTGCTCGCGAGCGATGGAATCACGTATGCAGTCAGGGTAATCTATGCATCCCAGTTACATTTATAAACTTTACTAACATTACTGCCACAAAAAAATCATGTATGTAGATGTTTTATTCAAAATAACTTGCAGAATTCGGGGCCTTGCAAATAAATTAGTAGTTTTAAAGGTTTTATTTCAATTGTAAATGTAAATACGATATTATGTATAACAACATCAATATTGATATTCACTTACACACAATGTTACAACATGGTAACTTTGTTTCCATCATTATGACTTTACTATTCTAAGTCATAATCAGTAGTAAAATGTTTACACTGACAAAATGTAGTTCTCTAATTCATACTGATGTAAATATTATTATTTTATTTGTTATTATGCAAGTCTAGTTTTATCACGGTTATGATGGTCTCTGTGGTTTAGTGGTTCGAGTACTGGACTGCTGACCATGGTCAGCAGTCCAGTACTCGAACCACTAACTACACACCCACAACCTCATGAGGTTGTGGGTTCGATTCCCACAGTAGACAAATATTTATGTGATGAATATAAGTGTTTGTGTTCGTCTGGGTGTTTCTTATGTATTATAAGTATGTTTACAAAAAAAAAGTATATAATGTATTATATCCATTGTCTAGTACCCATACTACTGACAAGCTCTGCTTAGTTTGGGACTACATAGATGGTGCTGTGTAAACTGTCACAGAATATTTATATTTATTTATCTAGAAATAGAAAATGTACAAATACTTATAAAATTGTATAATTCTTCTCCAGTATATTGGCTGCATGGAGGTTTTAACATCAATGAAGAAACTGGACTTTGAAACAAGATCTCAGGTAGCAAAGTAAGTTCCAGCTTTATTGAAGTAGAGCTATTTTCCCTTTAGGAAATTCAGGGCCATCTTTACTTGGTGTATTGATTAACAAGGGTGAGGGTGCAAGCTTACTTTTGCATCTAGGCACTGAATAAGCTTAGCCCATCCTAAAGATAATGACTGATGTATGAATGCCGTCACTTAGGACAGGTTAATTCAAAGCTGCTATGGCTCTTTCTTCAAAAGACCTGTTCAAATATTACATGACAAAGTAACACATAATATCTGATAATACTACTACTGTCGGAACTTTAAAGGAGATCATGATTCTCTGAGTTTGCTTTGGTGTTTTTTCTCTGAAATCATGTTAGGAAATGCTGGCACCATCTAAAAAATGTAAAACCTTAAGTTGTAAAAGTGTCTTTAATTCCGCAATGTCCATACCAACCCACAGAGGCCAAGTCAATAGATTTTGCATGAGATCATGATTCTCTGAGTTTGCTTTGGTGTTTTTTCTCTGAAATCATGTTAGAAAATGTTGGCACCATCTAAAAAATGTAAAACCTTAAGTTGTAAAAGTGTCTTTAATTCAGCAATGTCCATACCAACCCACAGAGGCCAAGTCAATAGATTTTGCATTGACTATAATATGTAACTTGATTGTTTAAAAGATCTATATATTTGCAGAAATATTTATATCATTTTAATGAATATTCTTCATAAATTTGTGATGAGCAAGTTACATGCAGTTTTAATTGTTTTTTACTTATTATTATACTATTGACCACTGCCCTTCTCAATTCAACCAATAGTTCTAAATTGCCACATTCTACTGTTACATAAATTATATGTATTTGTTTTTTCATCAATTGAAAAAATTGAAACACCATAGGAGCTCTCTGGTGTTGATGATGACATTTAGCAATAACAAGCATACATGCACTGATTTAGACCCTCTTTTCTGTTTTTCAACGATATTTAAGATGCATCAGGCAACACTGTCAATTGTGTATAGATTTATTTTCCTTTATTGTTGTTACAGAGAATGTATTGCCAGGGTATGTGCAGCGGCAGGTTTAAGATCAGCTGACAAGAAGCGCAGAGTTTGCCAAGCTGCAATCCGAGCTCTTGCTGCTCGGCCACGGATGGCTCACTCTGGTGCCAATGTTGCCCTCACTATCTCATCTAAAGCGATTACTCTCGCTGCCCTTGAAGGCGGGGAAACTATAGCCCGACATGATATGCCAAGAGTCTCATTCGCGTCTGGTGGAGATACAGACTCCTTAGACTTCGTTGCCTATGTGGCGAAGTCGGTACCACCGGCAGAATGGCGGGCGTGCTATGTATTAGAATGCGGCGGCAGATTAGCACAAGATGTTATAGCAACTATAGGACAAGCTTTTGAACTTCGATTTAAAGAATTTTTGACGAAACCCTCATCGTAAGTATATTAAAGCATCCTCGTTGAACAATAGGTATATGTTTGTAAAACTCTAACCACATTTCCTGTTAGTGTTTTTTCAGAAATATCCAGAATACAATTCATCAGTCACAACACGATAATTGGCAATTTAAAACTGCACTATCCTCATAGGAATGATATGATTATAAATGTAGTTGTAATTGTAACTGCATCAGATGGGTGCTAAGTTTGTAGCTCCTAGATGTAGATAAAATTTTAAAACTACATTTTTAATCATATAATTCCTATGAGGATAGAGCAGTTCTAAATTGTCAATTTTTGTGTGGAAGAAAATTCGAAAAACCTTGAAGAAAGTCGTTATTTGGGACTTTGATATAAGATAATATAATAAGCGGCGGTAGCTAATGGCTAGGGCGTCGGACTTGCGATCATGTGGTTGTCGGTTCGAAACCCACCCATTGCACTACCGACGTGAACTCACTCGTAACACAAGCATAGCTAGTAAGCTTTTCTTTAAAAAAAAAAACCAAAGCGCCTACGACACACGTATACCCCGAAAGCCTAATCCCTCTTATTTTGTGAGGAAACCTGTGTTTAACAATGGGTTATGTTAAACTACACCCACAGTTCATCGGTATTTTTAGGTTCCATGTAATAAGGCGAGACTCCGAGCGCCCGCTAATACTAAGAATTTCATAGAAAAACCCGAAAAGAATAGTGGTACGAATCGAAACCATAATTTCTTGAAACGACTGCTAAGTCGTAATTTTTTCCTTTAAAAAATATCCCGCTAGTGATTTCGGCCCCATAAATAACGCAATTATTATTTATTACTGCGGTTAAGTTACGTAGAAGTGATCTCCAGTAACTGCATCGTATGTAGGAAATGTACAATATTGTAAGTTAATAGAGACTTAATAGCATGTATGGAAGAAGAATAAGTAATGAAGCAAGCTCCTTGCTGTTGTAATGAAGCTCCTTGTAGTACGATGTCTCCCCTTTTCGACGTTCAAGAAACTCACGTAATACTAGATATTAAGAATACATATCATATTATACAAGTAAAGATGTATTCGAAACTTTCTGAGGGTTTTATATCATAGTAACAATTTGTATCCAATCAGACGTTAATTTATTATATCTAGTCTGACTAGAAGATGAAGAAATGAATATGACAGTAATTCACTCCACCACCCTACCAGACATTACATAAATTAAGCAATATTACTGTAGTATTCTATTATCTGTGGCAATATGTATCAAATATTTAATTAAAGAAGATGAATCAAACAATGTCATAACTAATAATAGCTGGGTTTATTATATCGCCATCTGTTTTGAAATATTCTTCTTATAATATGGAGAAAGTCTACAATAATATCTAGAGACCACAATTTGGTGCAGAAAAAAAAATCCTATACTCATTTTCAGGTTGAATCTGAACGGATCGCGAGCACTATGTGAGACTGCAAGTAGCGTGGGCCCAGACGATCGCGAGTACTACAACGATATGCCCGACAAATCGCCGCCAGAAAATACCACCTCGTACAGACACCCGCCGCCACCACCGCTGGCCTCACTCGCCTCTCTTGCTCCTATATCTTCGTAAGTATGTTAAATAGACATTGGTACAGTCCACCCAGAAACTATGTCATGTACATTTTTCCCTGACTACTTAGTAGTAGTCAGGGAAAAATGACGTATTTTTCCCTTGTCGCCACACATTCATTACAGTATATTATGTATCGGAAAGTCAACTCCACAGTAGTCTGTGGAGTTTTTTTTTTTTTTTTAACGAAATAATTTAATCTGATATTGTAAGTAACACCTCTAATACTATTTAAAAAATACTAATTGAAACTATTTACAAAATTAGAGCTTGACTAGTTTCCAACTAAATGAATAAAATGTAAACAAATAAAAAATATAGATTTCTTTACTATCACAAAAATCACAATATTTTTCTTATAGCTACTTGATTTCTCATACTATTAGTAAGTATTTTATTAGCCACATAACAACCTAAAATGTCATATTAACTATGTATTGACTTTTAATTAGGCCCACTGAACACTTTTTATACAAAAGCATGTGTACACTTTTTATACAAAAGCATGTGTACACTTTTTATACAAAAGCATACTTTTTATACAAAATAAAAAATATTTGAACTGTATGTACCTATTATATTTTATTTGAACTAAGTATATGTATTATATTTATCTATCTATATTGTTGCCATATGAGGTAATGAAATACTGTACTGATGCCTATAACTACATGCTCAGATTAGATAAGCCTACATAGTTTGAAACTATTGAAAACTGTTAGGTAGATAACCTTACACAAAAGAGGATGGTTATTCAGGTAAATAAGGTGGTCATTAACAAATTTTAAAATTATTTAGAGGCAAGGCAAAAGATAACTCTTAGCCTATGCTAATGCCATTTTGGATTGTTTCTGAACCATTATTTACTACTATATTTATTTCTGTAAGTAGATCATTAGAGACACTTTTACAAGTCAATGTTTTTTTTTATAGCTTGATGGCTTCGGCATTTCCTAACTGACGACCTCTGAGAAGAAACACCGAACACAGTTAGTTAGTTAGACACATTTTCGACATAATTATGTTCCCCATCTGTGTTGGATCTCCTTTCTTCCACCCTCCATAGTTGCTAGGAGTATGAATCTATGGGGTAGGCCTGTCTCTTTTCAGTGTAGATTATTTCGGTTTTCATGATGATGAGAAACAATGGAATATATCAATTCTTCAACTAAATTCACTAATAACTTATACATCTAGTAACAGAAATTGACTAAATAATAAAACTAAGTATGAAGCTATCTTCAACCAACAAGCATCTAAACAGCTATTATTCGAGCTAGCTTTCAACTGTTTCTTTACAACTTTTGCTGGATTTTCATTTGCTGTCATATTATAAAGCAGACATTTTGCCAGTGAGATTTATATTTCTATTTTTAAACATCACATTGTTATTTGTTATAATTATATTACAGTTACTGGGCATAGTATAATATAATATACTATGTGTTGCCAATAATTATGGGCACAATCTATTTACTCTGATGTTACCAGTTCAAAAAACAAAACAAATATTAGTTTTAAAGATTTAGATACTTAAGTGTTATGATATGATTTCATATTTTATCATACACTCACTGGTTTTTTAAACTATGTTTAATGAACTTATACAGCTTATCTATAGTTGATGATGTCTAAATACAGCATAATTATAATTACCTATCATCATTTCTTAAGACCTCTTATCCTTAGTTCCATTTCAAGGTAAGCCTTCATGGAAGGGTCTTCAACCATCTTGAGTATTTTCTCGCTGACCTCAGGCCCCAGGTCCTGCATTTTAGCAGATACAGCTTCTGCCCATACTATGAACACACAGTTTGAGCAGCCAGACTGGCAGCAGGCTGTCGGAGGCTCATCAATTGAGGCATTTTTGGCAATTCTCTCGAGTTCACGCTCTTTTTCATCATCTGTGCTGGCCTGTGACGAGGTTGTGCATGATCTAATAAGGTAATTCTGACATCTAATTATATCTGGCACTGGCAGTCGCGATAAATTTAATTTGAACATGATTTTGAATTTTTTTACAATAGTTATGCTTTTATACCAATATTATTTTTTTTTCCAAAAAAATCCAAAACATTGTCATTGTTGGAATACAGAATATTTGTAGATTGTCTTTTTGGTTTCATAATTTATTGATGATTATTTGACTTGTAAGACAACAATAAATCAACAATGAACAAAATGCCATTAAAAATCACATCACAGAAAGATTGAATAGAAATCTAAAAATTCTAAAAAAAAAAAAAAAATTGAGTGAAAAAAATGGAGTTGACTTTCCGATAGGCCGACAATTAGAGCCTAGCAACACCTTCCTATTATAATTGTTTTGTGACTTTCGCGAGAGAGATATATTTGAAAATGTGTTTATTACCACTACAAACGGATAAAGTAAAAAATATAATATCTGTTTTCTAGGTACTTGACTCACTTAATATTTATGTATTTTATTATCACGCAATAAAACCAATCGGTCAATAAAAGTATGACTATTGGTTCACTTTCCTGGAAACGTAATAATTTATGACTCAATAAAATATACATACATTATGCCTGTATTCCCTGAAGGGTTAGGCAGCGGTGTGCTAATCTACGCCCACACAGTTTGCTGGTATGTTTAGATCACATGCAATAGAAGGTGAACCTATTGCCATTAACCAGGTACAAATCCAAAGTCCAAGCTGCTACTGAGAATTTTATTTTAAAACCTTGTAATACACCCGACCTGGGCATCGAATCCACAACCACTAGACTAATGAGGCAGTTCAAATTTTACTGTGATAGTAAAATACTAACAATAAAACTACTTTTTACGGATTTTATCGCGGTATATTGATATTATTTTGTTCCCGACGTTTCGGATCCTTTACAGCATCCATGGTCACGGGCAGACTGAGGTGTTGGACGTCTTGATGTTAAAATTACTAACAGCTACCTTACATTTTTGTTAATTATTAGCGATCCGATTCACGCAGAATGAGCTCACCGTATCCTTTGGTCTTGCAGTTTTGGGCTTGGATTTAGATTTTATAGATTCTATAATGGGATTCCAAGCAGCTGGTAAGACCCAACCATCTTCTCTATTGAAATTTGGATGTTTTTTTATTTCAATAGCCTCACGAATCATCCTGGGTAGGAATCGGTTTTCTTTTGCGAGGACTTGTGGTTTATCAAATCTGATGTAGTGCTGGGTCTTGTCTAGGGTATGTTCACAAACAGCTGACTTTCTGGAACGGCGGTGTTTGACATCTGCAATGTGTTCTTTTACGCGGGTCCCTATGCTTCTTTTAGTTTGGCCTATGTATGAGAGTCCGCAATCACAATCAAGCTTGTATACTCCTGCATCTTGAAGAGGTATGTGGCACTTGACAGGTGGTAAGAACTGACTAATCTTCTTCAGCGGCTTGAAGTATGTTTTGATTGAAGCTCGCTTCAAGATATAGCCAATCTTGTCTGTGACTCCTCTAACATATGGCAATACAGCAGGTAGACGCTCAACTGTAGCACGTTTCACGCGGTTTCTGTGACGAGGGCGCGGTATTCGGAGCTTGTTGTCATGTAGCACTTGTTTGACATGTTGAAGCTCTGCAGCCAGGTGTTGCTCATCACAGATCCCACGCGCTCTCTGAAACAAAGATTTACCGACGGTAGATAACTGTGTTGGGTGGTGGTGTGATTCACCATTTAAGTATTTGTCCGTATGGGTTTTCTTTCGATACACAGTGTGACTCAAGGTATTATTGGGGGAACGAATTACCAAAACATCTAAGAACGCTAAAGAGTTGTTTGCCTCTGCCTCCATAGTAAATTGAATTTTAGAATTTAAGGAGTTAAGGTGGTTCAAAAATGCTGTTACTTTATTAGATGGTAATATGGTGAAAGTATCATCTACGTACCGCTTGTAGAATTTTGGTGTTACAGGTGCAGATTGCAGGGCAGTCTCCTCAAAATCTTCCATGAAGATATCAGCGACAATGGGAGATACTGGAGAGCCCATTGCTACACCATCCACTTGCGTGTAGAATTGATTATTCCACAACATATAGCCGGATGTTAGGCAATGTTTTAGTAGTTCAGCATATTCAATAGGCATGTTATTCTCTAATAGTTTCTTAGATACAATTCTGATGCAATCTTCAACTGGTAAGCATGTAAATAATGACTGAACATCAAAACTGACCATAGTTTCATTGTCGGTGAGATGTAGATCTTTTATTTCACTGACAAAATGGTATGAGTCCTTCACATATGCTGCAGTGTTTCCTCTTACAAAATAATATCAATATACCGCGATAAAATCCGTAAAAAGTAGTTTCATTTCAATGTCTAATATTCGCGTAAGTGTCAGAAATCAGTATACTAACAATAAGATAAAAACCTTGTTCTTCAGATACTGTCTGCATAAATGTCGAATTTGAGTTGCGATCTTCTCCTTAGCATATTAGCATATTAAGGTCACTCCTCTGTCAAGCAAGGCATGTGCGGTTTATATTCAGTATGCGACCGACATACCTTACTTCCCCGGGTGGCAGATAATTCATGAGGATTCTCCACACCATCACACCAAAAAGGCTATCCCTGCTGTTCATGACAAATGATATTGTTTTCCAGGTGCGAGGAGAGCGTGAGGCACTACGTGAACCAGACGCCGCCGCCTCGCACGCCGCCCACGGCGCTGTTGCCCAACCACCACACCGACATCTTCGACATGCGTAAGACGTTTATTCATCACAATATTTTTCAAATGAACTATCTAAAATTAAGCAGCTATTTTATTTTATAACTTTTAGGAAGACCATCCTCTAATTAACTAGAAAGTAGCAACATATAGCTAGTAAAAAGTCTCCAAATGAAACAATATAGAGAAAAAAAACTCCTTAACGTAAATCAATTAACTAAATCCACATGAGTAAAAATAGAACAATAATAATGAAGAGACTGCCATCAGACCTCTGCAACCCAATTTCTGGGCAATAACGATATTCGGAGGATAAATCAAATCAAATCAAATGTTTTTTATTTCAAATAAGCTTTTACAAGCTTATGAAATTATGATTCTAGTTGCACGGTTCCAAAAGGTTGATCAACACTCTTTTAAAATAAAATAAGTTACAATCTTCACTGGTACAATATTGAGATAACAAGATGTGTGAATGTTGGAGGATGTCCAAGTTTGACCGAAGTCGACAATATTAAACGAGGATTCACATTATTTGAGAACCCGATGTCATTTCTAGATAATAAATAAACTATGTGGTAAAAAACGCACACCATCAAAGCGATAAATGGAATTAGGTGTCCTTAGACATGTTACAACGTACACACATTTACAGATTCTGTTGAGGTAAACAATACTAACCATATGATGATATGATATGCTTTTTTGGGCGTCTGACTATCACTAACAATTGTCAAAGATGTTCTTACGACAAACGGAATCGACGGCTTTACGTGCTCTCCGAGGCACAGAGGGGTCTCGATGTATTAAGATTAGTCACCCATCCACAAACTGACCGCGGCGAGCGCAGCTTAACCTTGCTTATTCTCAGTTGATGAGCTTAGTTATTACTTAGCCTCTACCTCCTCAAACGAGATAGAAGTAGTAAGCTACAAATTTCTTGCAAAGACAATCCTTCAATATTTTTCACTGGACAATAATTTACACTTTCCAGAGCCGTTCACAGCCGCGCCAGTGACGTCATCGTCGGCAGCATCGTCGTCGTCGACGGCTTCTGCTTCGTCGCCCGGCGAGGTACCGGCCGAGCCACTGTCTGCGCAGGCGCAGGCCGCGCTGCTGGCAAGAGAACCGTGGTTCCATGGCCCCATATCTAGGATTACTGCTGAAAAAGTGAGCTAAATTAACTTAATTACTTATTGTCAGTAAGTACATATAAGGAGATATAAAAGTACTGACAGCAACTGCCTTATTAGTCTAGTGATCCTGAGCGCAACTGCTACGTTAGAAGTTCTGGGTTCGATTCCCAGGTCGAGCAGTGTTATTCCATTTTTCTATGAATTCCCAGTAGCGGGTCTGAGTTTGGAATTTGTGCCCGGTTAATGGCAATAGGTTCGCCCCGTTTTACATGGAATCTTAACATACCGGCGTACAATAGTAGGCTGGGGGTATACAATAGTACGCCTCTGCCTAACCCTTCCGGGAATACAGGCGTGATGGTATTTTATGATATTAGCTAGTGTTAAGATTAACTATTTATCTAACCTAACAAACAGAAATTTATTGTTAGGTAGTTGGTTGCCGTTTTTTCTCCATAGTAAAAACACTAGAAGAAGGAAGCGGAGAACGGTGGCCATTTTGGAGGCTCTTGAATTATTTATTTTTATTTGATTACTCCCATTGTATTGTCCACTTACACTTAGATAGCACAAATGAAAGGAGCCAGGCGGTGTGTACGTCAGTAATTTCTGAATCTAAATGCATCATTAAAATGTTTGGTAGTTGGTGGTGGAAGACGGCGAGTTTCTAGTGCGAGAGTCGGCGGCGTGTCCGGGACAGTTCGTCCTGACGGGGGCCAGGAAAGGCAGCCACAAGCACCTGCTACTCGTCGACCCCAATGGAGTGGTATGATCATTTGATTTCTTGTTTTCAAGGGACAATGAGTGCCCATAGCAGGGGGTAATATTTCAAACGTGAAAAGGTTTGTCGTCGTCAATAATATCATTTTAGTTGACTTGATAGTCAACTTTTTCATGATTTGAACATAGCGATTTGTTGTCATGATTGTCTGGATAATTATGCTTAAAGTTTAGGCTAGATCGAAAGATAAATGACGAAACGCGTTATTTTATTCAACTCATAGAAATCCGGCGTGAAACAACGCTTGCGTTGTGTTTCGTGAGTCAAGTGAGCGATGTTACCGGAGGCCCAAACCCTTTTAAAAGGCGGGCAACGCACTCGTGACTTCTCTGGTGTAGCGGGTGTCCATGGGCGTTATCGCTTACCATCAGGTGATCCGTCTGCTCGTTTGCTCACCTATACAATAAAAAAACTGTGTATATAGGATAAACACTACACATAACTTATTGCTAGGGCTCCATGCCTCTATTGTTTTCCCCTACCAATGATATAAACATAACATAATCTACTTCTAGAGAACATCTCTCATATTAATTCCAATATGTTAAACAATCGAAAGATTGCTTGTTAGTAGCTAATCATAAATTTCGACGACCTCTGTGGTTTAGTGGTTCGAGTACCGGACTGCTGACCATGCGGTCGTGGATTCGATTCCCACAGGACATAAAAATTATGTGATGAATATAAGTGTTTGTGTTCGTCTGGGTGTTTCTTATGTATTATAAGTATGTATTTACAACAAAAAAAAGTAAGTATATAAGTATTATATCCATTGTCTAGTACCCATAGTACAAGCTCTGCTTAGTTTGGGACTAGATAGTGCTGTGTAAAAAAATGTCCCAGAATATTTATTTAATTCAATATTCGGATGTTATGAAATTAACAGCACCATTGAGACAGCTGCTTATAATTATTTTCTTATGAAAGCCCTAGGTAATCGTTCTACTACTGTCCGAGTCAATAATGGATTTATGAGACTACTGCCAATCTCGTCTAGCTCACTTGCACAGTATGCATTTTAGTGAATATGTAATAAATCGAAAATACGACGAAACGCTTCAAGAAAAAGTGTCCTAATTCGTTCGGCTCAATTGAGCGGGGGCACTACCGTGTCCTCATATAAATATAACATAGATACCCACCCTTTTGTGTCGGGTTATAATGTCTACTATTATAAAATTTAAAAAAACGCTGTCTAAACGCTCTTTTTGTACATTGATAATAATTTTAAAAAAATAAGTGGTTTAGGGCAAATAAACACCTCTCGAATCCAAAAAAGTAATTTTTCAAATTCTGGTCTGTTTGCGGGTTTGAGCAAAAACTACTGAATAGATTTTAATTTTGTTATCACTGTTAGAAAATATAATATCCTGAGATACAGCTTGAGCTTGAGGTTATTTTTGGAATCCATTTCTAATCCTAACATAGCTTCAGGTGAGCGAAGCCACGGCCAAAAGCCAGTAATTATATAAAAATATAAATTCTTGCTAGGTGCGAACTAAAGACCGGGTGTTTGAAAGCGTGCCGCACCTGATAAAGTACCACTGCAGCAACGAGCTGCCCATAGTGTCGGCGGACTCGGCCCTGCTGCTGCGGAAGCCCGTGTTGCGCGAGGCCGCCTCGTGAGGAGCGGCCGCCGCCTCGCACCACATACACTACTCCGATCTTTTATTTATGACTGACAGAAAAACATTGCCTAAGATCTGATGACTTATTTATGCTTGAATAGGGAATATGCATATGATTCAAATATGTGACATTTTTTTTGTGACCATTATTGGTACTTTATTTTGTAAAAAAAATGCGTTAAATATAAATAATACGTTCGTTACGGCAGAGTTTCAGTTGTCACATACACATAACACATAGTTGCGGGGCAATAAAAATATTTCCAGACCCCTCTCATGTTCTAGTTAGTGAGTTGTAAAATCTAAATTATTGATAAAACATTGGACAAAAACTGTAGTGTTGTGCCGTCATTGAATACGCTCTTAGACGGTGGCGTATTTTAAATCCCCAGAATATCTTTGCAGTTTAGATTTTTTATTCTTATACATTAATATTTTTTCTCATGAATATTTTAGGGTGTGGCAACATAAACAATAAATGCATATTCCCTAATATTCTCGACACCCAATACTACGAACGCTGGGTGCTGGTCACCTATGCGTACGAGAAGCAACATGAATTATGTATAATTTTGGACTACGGCCTTTATCTTGGGCTCTACTAAAATAGTGTGCGACATACAGATACCAAGCGGGACCGATGACATATTTATGTTATGGGACCTTATGAGTCCGACTTAAAGTTAAATCACATTCACTACTATAAAAAAATGTGCTGGACCCCAGTAACATCTTAAGTACCTATTTCAAAAAACTGTTAGCTAGTAAGTAGTACCTACACATTTATCATAATTCCCTTCAACATTGGTTTATCGGTAATAAACGTGGTGTTTATTACCGATAACGTGTACCAATGTCATATTATGGCTAGAACGCACTTTTGCAAAATTTGTGATTTATTTTCCAATAAACTTTAAAAACTATTTGTATACTAGTCTTCACCAAATCTTTATTTAGAAGTGAAGGCTGCAATCTTTTTTTAAGTTAGTATAAGCTCGAAATTAGTTAATATTCTATTAATTATAAGAATAATGTTGCTGTGCAATTGACCATGCCAAACTGTAGTCGGGACACAGGAGTCTTATTTTTATATTAAAATGTATTTTGCTATAATATCATAATATACCTTTAGTGCCAGAGCATGCATTCAAACGCCGCACAAAAATAAGCTCTTCGAGTCAGTGTAAATGAAAATGTTTTATTATACATTTACATAAAGAAATAATAGGTGCTATGATGGCTTACTTAAATAATTTTAACGTATTGATGTTATTTGATAAAACTGTACATACGATATCACATCATAAATCTGTTAATCGTAGACTAATTTAAGACTGTTATGTTAGACTCGAAACTTTTAACTGTTAGGTGATAACATGTTGATGCTTTAAAACATATCCTCTCAATAATAAGAGGTTATCTGTATAGTAATATAAAATAGCACAAAAAGTAACGTGGGATTGTACTTGTACTGTAGGGAAAAGGGGTGTTACTGCACTCGTAGATCGATATTAATGTTGTATTAGGTCATACATTGTCGGGAATAGGTAATTTTTACCATCGCTCGATTGAACTGATTTTGTACGTGTCTAGATCTAGAACATTAAGTCAATCGGTGACGACCTAACTAAATTGTGTCATAATCGAGGAAGCAAAAGAAAACACTGTAAGCGAAATTACCACTAAATAATATCACTCTTTCATGTGTAAATGACATGGTCGAAGGAATTATTTAGGATATAATGTTAATTCACTATTCCTTTCTTCCCCGATTAAGGTGTTTTATGTTGGCTGTCGATCACTTTCGATCGACTTATATTCGTTTAGATAAGGTTGAAGATCTTGTTGGTATTGATACGATATAGCACGTGTCATGACGGTTGATGTCAGAGTAAGTCGATGTTTGAAATGATGATTTGATTGATGAACGCACTATCATTTTCCAGCACAGTTCTAAATTATCTGCTTTTATATCACTGATGATTAGATATAATAATTAAATAATAATCAATACTACATTGACATTTATAATGTTATACATCATCATAAAATATAGTTTATGAAATTATGTTAACAAATTAAGACTATTGTATTTAAAAAGTAATGTTTAATATGATTTAAATAAACTATTTTGGGAAATCAATCATTATTAACCGTCCTCAATCCTCCAAAGCAAGGAAATATGAGGCGGTAAACCCAGAGTTGTACAAGACGCCATCTGCATTTCTTAAAAGTAACTGACCCTAATAAAGTACATAGCTATAGGTAGTTAAGTTTAAGTTTAAACATATCCATGTCTCAACTCGACGTCTAATGTAGACGAAACAAAATGGACAAGAAATCCAACCTAACATGCGGGAAAGCGTTACAGCGACCATATTGTGTAATGTTGCCAATTAAAATATGAATAATACGAAAAGGATCATAATCCAGCGCTACATGAAATAATGTAATATGTTTTACTAAATTTAACAAACGTTCTGTAAAAAAATACAATTAATACGGAATTGAATTCAAACAGATTTTATTATTTGCATACTTGAAACTAATAAGTGTTGAAGCGTTTCTCTAGTAATAAAAGTTAATGAAGTTGAGAATGTTCTAAGTGTCCTTCCTACCCTTGGGTATACCGTCTTTTATACCATAAACATTGTAATGTTTCTAACTATACTTCGACTTTTAATTGTATTCAGTAACTTGACAGCTGAAGTGTTACCAGTTTTTGACAAAAAGGTAGTGAGGTAGCGTATGACTGAACGAAATTGAATGAACTTAAATAATGTACTTACGTGAACAAACTTTTTATTAATATTTCAAAAATTGTCTTCAAAACAATAAATCATATTAAAAAAATTAGAATTTGTTTCTTATTAGTAAGATAATTAAATGTCAAAAATGAGAAAAGTAATAAAATGTGAAATAACATGATATTTATATGTGGTTTGGGTGTCTTTTAGAAGAAAAAAATACTTTTATTAATTATTATTGATTATTCTTATATTTCACATCTTATTTACGAATTTTTAGTTTGATTTTATATTTAACCATTTTTATCATTCATTCTTTACGCAAAATCATTCACTGCCCAACACTATTAGTTGAAGTGTGGTATCATTATTTCTCTTCGAACTGTCAAGTTACTGAATACAAGTAGAAGTAAACTTACTACTGAGAAACAAATTCTACTCTTTTTAATAGTTTATATTGTGTTTTGAAGACTAACTATTCAATATACATGAAAAGTTTGTTCATGTAAGTACATTATTTAAGTTCATTCAATTTCGTTTATTCTTTGACCACCTCACTATTTTTTTTGACAAAAACTGGTAACCCTTCAACTGTCAAGTTACTGAATACAATTAAAAGTCGAAATATAGAAGGCACATACAATTGTTTTTGAATAAAACTAAGGTTGGTTAGACGAGATGATTTTGAAGAACATAGTGTATCACGCATACCGACAATAGTGTTGTATCCATACTAGACATTCTTATGAACTTATCGATAAAGTTACTACGATAAAATGAATGTGTAATATGACATATAATCAAGTAATGTAACTTGAAAAATATATAGCTAATTAATTTCAAAAAAATGTAAGGAAGTTCAAATAAACAGTATCATACTTAATTTCTTTATTAAAATTTAATTTACAGTATAAACAGTAAGGTCATACATGGCAGTGATGATATTATTTTACTTATAAATATTTCAGCATCGCTATACATAATCCGACTAACACTTCCCTAACTTCCACGTTTTACTCGCCTCTGACACTTAAAAATTAATAGACAACATTGAAATGTCACTAACAAATCAATAAAACTCCAAGATTAATCAACAAACAGACAAGTGTCAGAGGAGAGTTGTCCTGCTGTACTGCCAACCCAAGCTTACTAGCCTAATCCATCCTAATTATACATCAATCCAAGAAACAACTTTAAAGTTTAGCTTAATTTTAATACAGTCCAGTTTTGTGAATTAAAAAAGTCAAATTGCCTAAAATAAAATAATTTTTTATGTCAGATCCCAGTTGTGTCAGAATATTCAAGAAATGTCTGTAGAGTAGGTACCACTAACTTGATCTTACGATTTCCTTTGCCTACACAGTACGTAATAACATTCTTTGGGACATTGCAGCACTGTTCTCCAGATCCTGCTAAAACGTAGGATCTCCCTCCGTGCAATTACACTACTACTATTTTCTAAGACTGTCTAGAAAATCAAACTAAAGTCACTGTACGATAAAAAATAAATAAATATGCCTCTATACAAAAATAACACATTTATATGATGGTGAACACGTGAGCACTTGAAACCTCAGCGGGCCGGCCTTCTATGTCTGCTTCTGCGCACATTCCTAACTACGTGTCTACGCTTACCATTAGAATACACCACCGAGGCCGCCCGCGCCGATAACTATATACCTACATATGTTCTATATCATCGGCTAGTTGTCGCCGAAAATTGACTTCTTATATCAAATATCTCGCACAATTACAAAAGTGATCGAGGAGCGTGTAAACTGTAAAGTTTCCGTATTACAAAATTACACTTTATCACCAAAATATTTTATCGTCATCAAACAACAATTTTAAATTCAGGCGCATATTAGTAAAAATAGATCACGTGCATATGTTACAATTTAACTTGGTCAACAATGACACCGTCGTCAATAATTTAACTATGATCATCGGGAACTAGCTAGCATCTAATACTGTGTGAACTGTGAAGGGCCAATCGAGTATACACACATATGACTCGTGATATTCATCTCATACATGTCTTACCATTCGCACGAAAATAAAAACCTCGATATATAAAAAAATACCTCCGTCATAAACCAAAATACCATGCACTCGCACACAAAATAAATACAGGTACGTCGTCGCCACTCAGATCTCCCGCGACGAGTCGGTGAAGTGAACAAAGGGTGCGCCGAGACGCGCTACGAGTGGAGAGGTCCGGCCGGCAGCCGCGCGGCGCCGCTCAGTCCGGGATGGGCACCAGCGCGGCCGGCGCCGGCCGGTGCAGCGAGAACGCGTCCAGCACCTGCGCCAGCTCGTCCATGTGGTGCTCCTCGAGGCACAGGAAGCCGGCCAGCGTGGGCGAGGCGCGGCGCGCGCACGCCAGGCAGTGCACCACGTGGCGGCGCTCGTGCTCGCGCACCAGCAGCGCGTGCCACACCTCGCGCTCGCACGCGCCGCAGTAGTGCGACGCCTCGCCGCGCGCGCGCCCGTGGAAGCGCACCGGCACGCCGCGCGCGCGCACCGCCTGCAGCGTGCCGGCCGCCGCGCGCAGCGTCTGCAGCAGGCACGTGCGCATGGCGCGGTGCAGCCGCGGGTCCGACACGCGGATGTTGCGCGCCAGGTTCCACGTCAGGTGCACCATCGGCACGATCGACTTGAAGTTCTGCACCTTGTTCCACTCGTACCGCTCGAGCGCGAGCGCGTACTGCCGCGCGGTCAGCGGGCCCACGTTCCACGCGATGTTGTTGCACCAGCCGGTGGCCTGCACCCAGTGCACGCAGCCCGCGTTCACCCACACGAGGTCGCCGGGCCGCTGCGTGAAGCGGTACACGGGCACGCCGTGCGCGCGCAGCTCCTCGGGGTCGGGCCACCACGAGCCGTGCAGGTACGACAGCCCGTGGCGCTCGCACAGGTCGCGCACGCCGCCCCAGTACGCGTCCGGCACGCCGAACCATTCGCAGTCGCCGGGCCCGATGTTGATATTGATGGAACAGAAGTTGTTGTTCTCTTGGTGGCCTGGCGTGCGACTACCGGGCACTTTCATGTATAGTTGGACCGTGTTCATCCCGAGGATCACGTGGCCCACGTGCGATAGCATGTTGGCGGCGGACGCGACACGTGCGAAGGCCGGGAGCTTCTGTAGTTCCGTAAGTTGCGGGCGCCACTTTCGCTCGTCAGAAAGATCGACATTGGTTCCGAATCGTAGCATGCGGGCGGTACGGCGCCGCTTGACGGGGCCCGGACCGGACTCGCGGCCGTCCGAGTCGGACAGCGCCCCACCGCCGGCCGTAGTGGCCGCGCCTCCACGCTCACGTTCCTCACGCAGCGACTCTTGGAACGACCCGGCCTGATACTGCGCGTATTTGCGCACAGTCGTATGCGAGCGGTGCGAGGCGCACGCCCACACTCGCCTCCTCCCTGTTGGGTCCCAATTCTCGTCTGCGGATTGCATCAACTGTGTTCGCACCTCGACGGCGTGATCGGGCCACGCCTCAACGAGCGTCTTGGTGGAGAACAGGCCGAGGTCGAGCTTGAGTGCGGCAGTGAGGCCGCGCACCACCGCGATGGGGTGTTTGAGGCAGAAGTCCTGCAGCTGGGGCGAGAAGGCGTCGCGCTTGGACTCGACGTAGACGAAGGGGGCGGGCGGCGCCAGCTGCTCGGGCGACAGGCGCGGCGGCGGCACGGCCGGCGGCGACGGCGGCCCGCACCCGTCGCCCAGCACCGACCACGCCGTCGGGGGACCCGCGTTGTCCCTGAAGTCAAATATAACCTTAGTATCACCCTGCCACAACTGAAGCAAATCTCATCTTATCATTATGATGAATGATACTCACTTGCATGCTTCCAGTATCTGTTTGGAGTTCATGCCGATATGATAGGTGACCGGCTTGAGCGGGTCTGTTTTGAGTGGCTCCAGTTTCACGACAGGCTGTCGCCCGCCGAGCACCGCCTCGCCGCTACTGGTTGCACTACTGGTGTTGTCGACTGAAAAAAAAACATAGTACACTCACTCTTGTCTTATTAGGTTAAATACTCAATAGTTGTTGTTTTTTGTTTGACCATAATGGCCACCATCTCACTACCTATCGTATCTAGTTATTGTAAATGTGTGAGGCCAGTTCCATACATCCCCAAGCTGAAAAGTAATGTATGAAAAATAGGTATTTCGTGTCACTAAATTGAATTATACGTGTACGTAAACCACTATATGTAGTAACACTGTAATTAGACCGTTAATATATAATATATTTTGCACTGACTTCGATTCTTATTTTTCATATTTACAATTTATTCATTTCAACTAAACACATAAATAACATCCGTTGACACTGACAGTCATAGTTTTCTCTTAAAATTAAAGTTTATAAAAAGATGATGTTAATGAGTTCATAATAAGGATGACTTAGTTTAGTTTTTACTAATGTTTGGAGCAGCTTACTGAGGAACTATTCAATCTCACATTATTAAATATCCCAATTATGGTTAAAGTGCAAAAAGCGCCCAATGTTCGATCCCAAGGCTCGAGCAAATTCCTTGCATTAGTAAGAAAATACTCGAACATTTATTTTCTTATCGTTTTACTTTTTGCTTTGCATATATTATCCCACTTATAATGTCACACTTACAGAAATAAATATCATATCATTTCATTTCATTTCATTTCATTATAGCAGCAAGTTTTAATCACAACAACAATGACTTAGTACTCTTTTATATCCTATTTCCCGGAAAAAACGTAATGCATTCGCTTTTAAACCAGAAATGTTTTTAAACGATAATAAAAGCGTTCAATCATTCGTAAGACGTCCCGAGCCCTTTGTGAATAGTGAGCTTTTGCACGAGGCTTTGTGCGCTGAGCGTTTAGCCACCACATTACTCCCATATTCCTATAATAAAACCTTTAAGTTATCGTATAATAAAAGCTTTAAAGCGAACTTAGGAGAAAAAGCGGACTTAACATATGTGCGGATCCGCTTATGTTTTTTGCAAAGATTAGGCAGGTAGACGTACGGTCTCAAACATTCAAAGTTAAGAAAGGTTGCTGCCAAACTTATGATCCATCCATGTAATTCAATTTTGTTCATGCAATATCGTCGGGAACTAAATAATATCAATATACCGCGATAAAATCCGTAAAAAGTAGTTTCATTTCAATGTCTAATATTCGCGTAAGTGTCAGAAATATCGTCCTTTTATTTTTATTATGTAAAATATGTTTATCCATAAAAACGCCAAGAAATAATAAATAAAAAGTTAAAAAGTGCTTTTGTAAAAATACACCACAGAGAAAATTTCATTCCCAGAAATCCTAGAACTTAAATCTTGCGAAAAGCAAATCGAAACATTCTATCCTTTTCTTGCTTTTCGATTTTGAAGACGAAGTTGTCAAAAGAATGTTGTTTTTATGTTGCGTGTTTGTGCTGAATGCCGTTTTTTCGTAGCTGTCTGCTCTTTTTTTATGACACAAACTGTCTACGTATTGTTGCAGATAAGAACTAGAAAGTTTCTTTAGTAGAAATATGTTTTTAAGATTTACATTTTTCGAAGAGCTATTTGACTTACATGTCGTAATTATCAGTAGGTAAAGCTGGATAGTGTGTTTGTTCGATTTAACGCGCAAATCTCAGAAACTACTGGTTTGAAATGAAAAAATCTTTTTGTGTTGAAGGTTACATGCTACATCACGCTACTACTTACAGGGGCCAAGCACAAACGTTTCTCGCGGATAAAATCGCATAGAATAGTGTCAGTAGTCATTTTAGTTGTTTACTATTATCCCCAGCCCAACTTCGACTCCAGACCTTGGCCAACCATGTTTACGCAGGGTCTACCTTTATAACAATTGTCAAAAGTCAATAATGTACTTACTGCTAACAGGCTCCTTCTTGACTTCTGGTTGTGTATCGGAGAACCTCTTCAATAAATCTTCAGCGAGCGACTCGGCGCTGTCGCCGCTGGTGGCGTTACCTTCGCTTTTTGTCACCTGTAATACAAACACTACATTATCACCACGAAAGATACTTATTGAATCCCTACCGATAATTCTAAGACCTGCCGCCGTTTTAAGGGGAATTAAAGTTAGTACAAACCGTACGCGCCCGCGCCGCCTGCGCTTGTCGATACTGCGTCAGAAGTTGTTGCATCAAAGTCTGCAAAAAAATATAACGATCGTTACTACACTTTTGTAGTACGATAGAGAATTAATGAAAGCTAGCAAAAAATAAAAATTGGAAGCATTCGAAAATTAAGTCTACACAACTTTCTTTGGGTGGTTATTACATTAAGAACAAGCACTAAACTACCACAAAGTAACTTTCATGCATTGTTAATAGTCGAATAGACTTTATTCAGTGGAAAATGATTTATTTCCAAAAATATTTACAACACTATGAAGTGAATTATCACTGGTCCTTCATATTGGTGACATTTAGAATTTGATAATAAATTCAAAATGGATAAATTGGTAGATGCGACGTTTTTATATAATACTGTTATAACCTTATCATAGGAAACGGCCGACTGGTTTTCGCCATCACCTATCAGAATGATTTTAGTTACATTTTCTAAAAACTTGCTCATCAGCTTGAACTATGACCAAGAGCATTAGGTTAGTACTTGTTGCTGCGGCGATAGATTGTTGGAATTCTTCTGTAGGTACTGGAGCGTCTGCAGCTGATGCTGCGTGAGCGGCGGCGGCTCTTCGGGCCGCTTGCCCGGGTACGGTGGCGGGGCTGACTTGGGAGCCCGCGACGACATCTCTGCGGATATGGGCAGGTTCCAAGCTTCCTCGATTGATGGGAGCTGACGACGCCTGCAGAAATTACATAGATATAACATACAATACTTCGTGGCTTTAGGGCGTGAGATATCTTTCATTGCAGCACCTGTATGTCTCATCAAAAACATAAATAAATCTATGAAAAAAAATGTTTAAAACTTACTTTCCAGTAACAGAGGGCATGGGCGCATGAGCTAGGTGTGCTCTGAGGAAGGCGAGTCTCTGTCTTAACGCAGAATGAGACGCTGTCGCAGCCGCTCCTCCGTTCGTGTAACACGCGAAGGCGTCCCTGGGCATCTGACAACTTTCGTACAAACTGCCTAGGTTAGTCCAAGCAGCGGAATGACCCTTGTCCAGTTGCACCGCACATATATACGCCTGTAACGCGTCCATCGGCTGGTTTTGTTGCTGATATAATACTCTGTAGAAGAATGACGAATAATTGTCAACTCAAGCGTATCGATAATTTCTTTCAGCTTCAATTATCGTAATTCTTGTTTCTCACCCTATAGAACACCAAGTGTCTGCATTTCCTTCAGATTTTTCGACAGAGTTTCTGTACGCGATGAACGCGTCGTGTACTTTCCCCTGCGCTGCGAAGCATCGTCCCAGCAAGTAGAGGCCTGCGCCCGAGTCGGGCTCGGCGGCCACTGCCCGCTGCAGGCACCAGATAGCAGCGCGCGCCCGGGCTGCCGGCTCGCCCAGTGATATGCAGCGGTGGTACAGCCACCCTACACATTAATTTACGTTTCTAATAAAAATCAAGAGTTTCACTAGATTCTATTAAACGTAGCTCTATATCTATTCGCTTTACCAAAGCAACATTATCGAGCTTTATCAACTCACTCACCTAACTGTCTGCACACATCTGCTTTCAGGGTCGAAGATAACTGGGGCTCTTTCAGTAATCTCTCGTATGCGTCTCTGGCGGCTTTCCTGAGGCCTCTGGCTTCGAGTAGATGTGCGGCGTGGAAGCTGAGCTCGAGCCGCGTGAAGGTGGCGTCCTGGTGCGGCGCCAGCCGGGCGCGCCTGAAGTGCACGGCGGCGATGGACCAGTGCCGGCGCGCCTTGAACATGAGGGCCAGCCGCAGATGCGCATCCGCCGCGCGGGTGAACCCCGGAGACACGTACAGCGCCATTTGCAACGCCTTTGTCGCCCTGCCATTAAAAACGTTAACGATACCCACGCCGTCAATATTATGAAAGCGAACAAAAGTTTTATTGCGGACAACTATTGTAGTGCAGAATCCTGTAAGTCGACATAGAAAACAAAAGCTTGCTAGTAATAAAATTATTCTTTTACATTTAAAAAGCCCTACAAAGACAATTTTCTGCCGACCGACGCGACCGTAGAAAACAATGTCAAAGTTACAGCCTGAACTTGACTGGCGTACAAGGTCAGACGAATTGTAAATAATAGTATAAAGAATGAGTACAGTTATCATAACAACTCTGCGTACACAATGATACGAAACAAGAGAACCAAAACATTAGGCGAGCCTTTAATTTCACTTCTGTTGTGAAATAAGTCTCCAAAAGACCTTTAGAAATGTTTGTGAAATGAACAGATGAATCGACAATGCACTTTGAGGCTTCTATTTTTTTAATCGATCCGTACAAGTTCAAAGCAGCATGAGCGTAGGTAGCTAGGTACTGCTTTTGAATTTTTTGGGCATGTTGAGTACAATGAAAACAATAAAACTTTGGCACAGGATGATAACTTAGAGTAGAGGTATTCCAAACAGTAAAAAACTCAGAATGACATAAAAACGATGATGTGTTTTTATAAAAAGAAATAGTTAAAATAAGATTAAGAATGTGACGAAGATAGATAGGTACTTAAGAAACAGAACACGGAATTGAACCATAATATCCGTAAGGTTATTGAGGAGAGCATCACCGGAGCGTAACGTCACCGATGCGACCGCGGGGTCGATGACCGTCTGAGGCCCGGTCGTGCAATCGATCGGACGATGCAACACAACGTCTAGACAGCGATCGTCCTCCGAATCCGATGCCTATAACGCCTTTATTTAGATGACCTCGGCTGACATTTGTGAGCCGAAACAAAGGAGCGAGACAGGTGCCCGTCCGGTGTTCACCCCGAAGTCGGCGACTAAAATTAAATGATGATTACACGCACACATGTATCGTATCCGACGTGGCGGGCATAGAAAGCTTTCTCTGGCCGTATTGCCGCCGCCGCCAGCGATGCTCGACATACATAATAATAATCATTATTATATTTCACATCATTTCTTATTCGCATTCAGTTCCCCAGAATAGTGTATGATAGCCGCCTGTCACGCTTCGTTCAAATTTCACACCGTTATTATTCACAGAGTCGTAGCTAGTTGATAAGCATTGAATTAACCAATTACATCACCAAACGACCTTGATCGGTTAAGTTTCATCGACGGTAATGATAAAAATGGTAATTACTTGAGTAAGTACATTACACATTAGCGTTTCAACAATTAAAATTTTTACTAAACAATAGTTACTCGTCGTTGAAGTAGTATATTTTATCGTCCACGTAGAACGATAATGCATTGTATAACAGGGCAGCGAGCATTGTGCCCAATGTGCCCCTATACAAAGATAACACGTTGGTCTTTGTGCGATATCGCCGACTAGGTTTATGGTTCAGTACTTCACACCCACCCACGCGCTACGATAATATGACATGTATACAACTGATATGATAACTATATTGATCAATATAATATACTAGCCGCCCGACCGCCCCGGCTTCGCACGGGTGGAGAAATCACTAACATTTTCAAAATATTCTATAGCCTAGCTATGTTATTCTAGAATAATGTATGCATTCAAATGGTGAAAGAATTTTTGAAATCGGCCCAGTATTTTTTGAGTTTATTCGTTACATACCTACATACAAACCTTTCTTGTTTATAATATTAGTATAGATGTTGTGGTTAATGTATGAAAAGCCAATATGCGGTATACTCAAGTACTTACATAATATTTATATATGTAGTAGAGAAGCATTTCATGTCCCGTATAGGTACACATAATCTAGTATTATGACTATGTGTATGCACTCATGCAAATAGGCTAATAGGTACCCACTACATACATAAATATAATTGACAAGAAAAGCCCTGAAATCAAAAACATCATGTCCATGTATAACTTTCATAAAGACTTCTCAATAAAATTATATTATAGGTACCTACATGAAAAATAAATATCCTTAGTAAACTGCTGGATAGATTATAATCCGGTTCGCTACCTGGCAGGGCCCAACCATTATCAATTCAGTCAGGTAAGGGAATTGTATAGAACCCTTATACAAACGAAATTCTTGCTCCTATTCAAATGAAATTTTTAATTTACTGAATGAACAAACATCTGTTAGAATTTTATGTTCAATGTTAGCATTTTAGAGGCATCTCATTGAATGTCTTAGACAAAAACATTCGCAGGTACGTAGGTATAACGCTGAACAATTTCTCGCACTGACGTCCGCAGTTATTTCTACACAATTGTAAAACTAAACGAAATAACCAGGAAGCGTGGAATGTATGCGGCAGTCGAGGTGTTTGCGATGCAGTGAACAGCGAGCAATGCTCAAGCGGGAGTGATGGGCGCGGGGAGAGGACACTGGTATGAGGCAGCTTGGCTTGACCTAGTTCTGCACAGTCGCGTCGGCTCAAGGACGGATCGACCGCTATTTATAGAGTTCATTCGTCGGTCGTCATAGCACTCACTTTACATAACTGAAGTAAGCAATAACTAGGTGCGCCGTGGTCGCAACACGTGATCCGGCTGCACATAATGAACTCTCAATACTTTCCCACGGAACAGTCGACCTCGGGAACATGCTTACGCTCAATAATAAACCTATTAAACTAGGGATACTCAAGATTGAATAGGGCACATGTGGTGCTAAGAAATAAGGTCAAAGTCATACACTTGTGTTATTCTAATTGCAACCGGAAATAATTCATTGTTCCTAATTAAATTACACTCACAAGACTAAAAGAGGTTGAAGAAATGAGCAGTATAAGACCCAAAGATATTATTATTGTGAGGAAATTGGAAACATTTTTATTCAAACATTTTGATCCATTGATTTTTTCTCTATTTGGCAAGCTGACAATAACAAAAACACGGTAACTAAGACAGAGGGATGAGAGGGATTTTATTACAATTGAAAAGTAAGAGATTATGATTTTGTTCGTGATGTCCATTCTATCGCTATTAAAATAGAGAAATGTATTTGATAACACCATAACAATAATAGAATTTTGTTTGCCTGGATTTGGAGCTCCCGATTCAACTCCTGACAATTATATAATCTGAATTTGAACGAAGAGATCAGGCAGAGATAACCCCAGTAACCTAATAATATAAGCGAGGCATAGTTTTTACTGTTCTGTACCACACCCAGGACGGGTGTGGTACAGAACAGTAAAAACTATGCCTTGTTCAATTCCCGTTGCAGTGACGCAATCACGTGATGCATTCAACATGAACGTACAATTCACCTGACTGTAAGTACTTATTGCATCACGGCCTTGGCTCCACGGCAACAGAATGCAATACAAACTGCAATTGTATGCACTATATAACTACATAGATGGTTGTAGTGAAGGTCCTATACAAGTAGCGATAGGTACGTAAATTACCTATATCGTAAATAGGTATATAGGTACAAGATATTAATGCTTCCTATATATATAGATGAAACCTGAATTATACATGGATGTAATAAAATAGCAGAGCCACACCTCGTCGACTGTAGAACTAGTCAGTTAGATATTGTCAGTTACTTTGTGGGCTGAACTTTCGAAAGGCATCTGACGACAGCGATGCAATTTGCGATCAAGGTTCTGATTGATGGTTGGTTAGGGCACAAATTTAGCTAGTATGGAAAACGAACGTGCCGCCATACACATAATTGATAATGAACGAGGGCTCGTTTATCGCCTGCGTCATGCTAGTTGACCCACTTTCGTCCCATTCGATACCACTTATACATATAGGTACATTCAGTAGGTTACCTACTCACAAATGATCTCATGGACGCGATATTTCAGATATGTGCCGGCTATTTTCAGTAACAGCGTTATTCACTATACAAAATTGAAATTGAGTGCTCATAAAGTCGAAGCAATTCATATCCAATTCTATTTTACTCTAAGGCCAAATGAAAATGTGGGTCGTATGTACACTTTACAGTCGAGAAAATTCTATTCAGCGAAAATAAGTTCGAAAGTGTACAAAATCGTGGTACTAGGAATTCCGGCCTCTTAAGAATCCTTTACGTGTACCAATGCCAGACTTCAAATAGAAACATCATGTTCAAACACCGGATGACGAAATAAGGTTAGTTCTCGATAACAACTTTACTGAGATATTAAAACCCGTATTATCGATTTCAATGCTAAACAAACGTGCTTGCCTAGAAATATTGTATGGATAGAGATAAGCCTGATAGTCGATACCGTACTATAATAAGGCAAGTAGTTAGTTAGAAGACTGCAGATAGAGGCTATGGTTACCTAGGACATGTCAAGTCAAGCTGGTGGTTAAAATATTATTGCATTATGTTCGCAATTTATATTCATATGACCGCGTATATAAATACTCATGAGTAGGTGCGTACCTACCTATTGTGAGTACGCAAACACGTCGAAGCACTTATAACACTCATGCGACGCGAATAAAATTTATACCGATATTTGAAATTACGTTATTATTTAAAAACAGGTAGTCCGACAGCTTGACGTCGTCCTGTCCAAATTTCAACTAAGAAACGTTGAAAAATCTCATAGAAAATAGTACTTAATACCGTATTTGTGACTGATTACCTATATTAATTAATTTTAAAAAATCAGCTGTATTAATGTCAATTTTGAAAATATAAACAATAATACATGGATAAAAATCTCTGTTAAGTAAATTACTGTTTAGTAAATAACTGATAAGTAGATAAATCCTATTTACCTATGTCCCGTGACGTCCTGTTTATGTAGTACAATAACTAACTGTACCAATAATCAGTTCCTGGTAACAATTATGGTTTATATCTGTTTTATGTTCTTGTTTTATTTAATATAATTTAGTAGGTACAGTCGCCGTCAGATATATTGTAGCAGACAAGTTGACCAAATACTTCTGAACAATTTCAAATGTCAATAAGTTCCATACACTACAAGTTACCATTAATATCTGAACATTCATTACTTCATTAATATCTGAGCAAATGCTTGTCAATAATTTCTATACATATAACTAACCAAAAATATCTGAACACTTATAACGTCAAGTGTCAGATACACTTGACGTTATAAGTGTTCAGATATTTGGATTATTGGGATGGGAATCAATTTAGAACAAAGGAAGCATTAAGACGACATGCAAATAAAGTTTGGGAAACGTTTAGAGGGAGCAATTTTTGTGAAAAGGTTGTTGGTTCCATGCGAAAACGGTTACAGGACATAGTAAATGCAGAAGGAGGTTACACAAAATACTATATGTTTTATTAATGTTGTCCCAATTAAAAAATATTTAGTACCATAATTTTTAATTTCATTACAAAACCAAGATCTATTTTCTTTACAATTTTTATTCCCTTTCCATCGTATTAAATCACTGATAATGTTTGGTTCATCCTATCTAAAACACAAGTTAGGTAATCTCAGTGTTTGTCTGCGTAGATACACTTGACGTTATAAGTGTTCAGATATTTTTGGTGAGTTATATGTATAGAAATTATTGACAAGCATTTGCTCAGATATTAATGAAGTAATGAATGTTCAGATATTAATGGTAACTTGTAGTGTATGGAACTTATTGACATTTTAAATTGTTCAGAAGTTTTTGGTCACCTTGTCTGCTACAATATATCTGACGGCGACTGTACCTGTACCTAAGTGTATTTTTTTAATTTAATGTCTATCTAATTTTGTTACTTATATTTTTACCGGTGCTAGCCTAGTACAGGAATATGTACTTAATTAGGAAATTTACTTCAAAATATTTCAAATTCAACGTTTTCAATGGTTAAAATGTTAATAACTTTTGATAGAGTGTACAGACTAGAATTAAATATAGCCTTAATGTTAATCCAAGACAAGCTATGAATTCCTTTCCAATTCCTCGAAATCTATTCAGTAGTTATGATTTTATGCGTGTTCAAACACACAGACAAACCGACAGGCGAAAATTCCAAAAGTTATAGAAATTGGTTTTGTTACTGATTCTCAATCCCCCAAATTAGATTTTTTGCAAATATTATAAGCAATGTACAGACACTGGTCACTTACATTCTTATATTCTCTCTACTAAGTATTATAAAAATCGTAAAAAATAAGAGATCAAGATCATGTTGGCTTTTGATTAAATTAATTTTGGGACCCCTTTTTAATCCTAATACGTATAGCTACATATGAGCGAAGCCGCGGGAAAAAGCAAGTGTTTAGGATAAAACAACAAACTAATTAATGCACGCATACGTACCACAGGTTAGTCTATACATATTATTATATGTATAGACTAACCACTAATTACCAGGTAATTTAACCTCCCGTTAATTTATTAGCCAAATAAAAATACAAAGGCGCGAAAAAAGTGATTTGTGTGTGTGTCGCGAAAAAAGTGAGTTAGTGATTGCGCATTGGATATATGCAATGCAACTCATACGAGTTACAAATTGCAATGTACAAGTTTATTTTTACAAAATAACATACGTAAACTGACACAAAGACATCATGGACGCGGAAGTGAGCTGGCAGGGCACCACAGCTGCGCATCGCGACTCACTCACACAGATATGGAGTTATACTTGATATTCAGCACGTCCATAAAATCAAATGGTTGTGTCCCAGCAAAATTACGCGACTTCATTATTAAACAGGTTCTCCTCGACTATTCAACTTATATGTTGTATTTGTACATGTTGTATAATACGTTATAACAGCTAATTATATAGCTCAGCTGTTTCTGCTTAACCTGTACGTTGGTAATAATTGTCATTGACATTAATTAGGTATAGGTAGGTAAGCAATTAAAATTCTACATTCGTTTATTAATGCTGAAGTGTATTTAAAACTCAAATAGTAAAACCTAACTTACTAAAACCTAGCTGTATAATATTTTATAACTCAAATATGATTCTAGCTCACAAAATATGCAAAGCGAGTCACCCTATCATAAAAGAACAGAATATTCTGCACTATTATTACATTACAAACGGAGTGCCCTTGATAACTACCCCATACGATTCACACAGCTCACAAGTGTTCTAACATGTACAATACTTATTTACATGCAGCAGAATTAAAAATGTGCCCCATCCCTAATGTTCAGTTTAGAAGGGTTGAACCCTTTGAGAACAAAATTTTTAAGCCTTTATCGACATCATAGATTGTTCGTCGAACAAAAGCGAGGGCAGTAGCACATACGTGCGTAGTGGAATCGGTGCGACACGCACGCTGTACATTAGCCAGCGAGCCCTCCCTAGCTCTGATGAGGCGCAGGGGAAACACTGGTGATCGTTCACTGGTGACGTAACACAATCTCGCAAGCTTCGAGCCCTTTCGAATGTTACCTTTTTGCGGTCACCGGCCGCTTTCTAATTCTAATGCCCATTGTGCGTACAAAGTGACGGCTAAAAATTGTAAGTACAGATCGACATCCGTGAGAATAGCTCGACTGTTTGTAATAAAATTATGGATGTTCATATGACTGTGTGTGTTGTTTCAAATGATATTGCAAATTTCACAGTTTTTAATTTCATTTCTGTAATAGATATACTCCCCAGATAAGAAAATAAAAGACAAGACCAAGTTCTTGCTTGAAATTAAGGCGACGAGGGCAGTATTGTTTTCACTTACACTGGACGTTGTCCGTCCTCCTGCCCACCACTTCGAGGGGGGGTACCTACGTATCACAGAGAATACAATACGTAGTTTTACTGTACTTGTAAAGTTGTAATGTTTAAAATTATATTAGTACATAGATACTACATTACTTTTGTGGCAAATTAGCAACAAACATTAGTTATAAGTACATGCTTACAGCGAATGTCTATGTACTGTCAAGGAACAACGCGCGTGAGTCGTGTTGACGTTAATAAACCCAATTCACAGTTGTTATCTGTGCACAAAGTGCCAAGTGTGAAGTACGCAAGTGATTTACGTAACAAACAGCTCATCGTTACTATCAACGTGATTGACATATTTAGTGACAGCCCGCCGTTCAATTTACTGAGAAACGCTGTAACAATGTGAATTACCCGGAATTTTCTACTGTGGGACAAACTAATACGTTTTCAGAATACGTTACTTTTTCTGTTATTATCTGAGTATTCAAATATAATTTACAAAATAGTCGTATTATTTATAATTTCTTTCAAGTAAGTATTCGTAGGACCTGAACTATAATTTTATTTATTTTGAATTAGGCGAGACAATGATAATAGAGCAGAAGACTTATTTCAAGTAATGCAATAGTTTTGGTAATATAATTATTACTAGCTTTTTCCCGTGGCTTCGCTCACCTGAAGCTATATTACGTTTACAAAGGGATTCCAAAAATAATTTAATCAAAAACCAACAGTGATGATCTCTTCTTTGTATGGGTCTCTATACATCAGAGAGGTCAAGTTGTATCACAGGATCCGTTTAATTAATTGAGACAAGAAATTCTCATTTTTTTAAGTTAGAGCATATTCTTACGAACCGTTATAACAAAATTAAAATCTATTCAGTAGTTTTTGCGCCAACCCGTAACAAACAGACAAGAATTTTTAAAATCACATTTTTGGTTTCGGAGACGTTAAAATACCCAACCCACTTGTTTTTTTTTTATATCTTCAATGTACAGATAGCATTTTTACGATTTTATAATAGTAGAGAAAATATGTCGTATTACATCACACGACCATATTAGTCAGTACTGGATGGAAGTGGTGTAAACAAAAAGCTTACAGTGGTGCTTACTCACCCGCGGCCTTGCTTGGCGTGACGTGCTGCGGCCTGGCCCGATGCCGTGACGCGCTGTGTGACGTGTGACTTTTTTCGCGGAAATTCCATCGCGGACATCGCTCGCGGGGTTTACGAATTTACGCAGACCTAGCAACACTGCCCGGTTTTATCTTTCTTATATTCTAAAATAGTTAAAAGCCGATGTCTTTAAGTCGGACATATTAAATAAAAAAATATATGAGCCGTTTTTTTAATTAAAAAAGCAAAAACAATCTTCAGATTTATTGTTAGTCTGTCTGTTTCTATGTTAGTTTGTACACAAAAACTACTGCACGAAATTGGATACGGTTGATGGACGTCTATCTCTAAATCTGGTGCATGATGCATCTTTATACGCCGCCTCGAAACCGAATTTAAGTATTTAAGTACATAAGTTCTTTAAGAACGCAAGTGAAACCGCGGGTAACAGCTTGTGGTAAGTATATATATATCTAATTATGTCACCTTTTGAATTATTCACACTTTGTACGCATAGAGGTAGAGGAAGTGTGAGTTATATTAACGAATCAGCAACCAATTTTATTATCAAAATAATTGACTTAACCACACCGACAACTATCGGTTAAGTATAGGCAAAATAAATATGTAGATCTTCATTTTAACCTTATAATAGGTAATGATACAATTATAGTTTACCTAAATGTTACTTTGATAAACGAAACCGAAAAAACAATACTTATCGGTTTTTTCCCAAATTTCTTCATAAATAACAATGGCGATTCTATGAATGGAATAAACTTAGGGGTGCGGTTAGTAACAACTGTAACAAGTTCCATAAATTTATCGATGTTTTGACTTAGCTTTGATGTAAGCCAGAGGAGAGTTCTTTTGCGTATGTAAACATAAAATTGTAGTGCATGCGGGAACTAGGACAGGCTGCTTGACACAGTTCATGCCCTGCGTGGGTGGTTGCCCTACAGATGTGGGTGGGTTGACTTACGTAACTTAAACAAAGCCGAAGGGCACCCGCTTGCCACATAGCCTTTCGCAACGCTCGCCCTACGACTATTGTAAACGAGTTATGAACGTTCTGATTCTGACATAATAGGTTAGGTACCATAAATAAGTGAGAATTGACTGTTTTAATATAAAACTTGGTGTTTAGTTCAGTCGTTTGTGATTTAGGGAACGAATGTTCGTGATGACGGGGTCATTGACAGGGCGGAGGCGGGTGGCGCGGACGGCGCGGATGCAGCGAGTGCAGCGAGCGAGTTCCGGTGCACTACGCAGCAGGTATAAATAGCGATCCGTTAGTGTCGACGACCGCGCGCCGACATCACTACATTCACCCTGCTCTTAACTCTGAGCCATGACCTAGATAAAAAAACACAATTTATACCTACCTAGCCAGTTACGTCATGGGAAAAGGGCGTATCACGGTCTTGCTTAAATCGAAGTCGGTCCCACTCCCACCGCAAGAGTATGGGGTAGGGTGCTGAGGCGCTACGTGCCTAAATCGGGACGGGCGGCCGAGACGGCCCGGTTAGGGATGAGTGAAGAAGGGAGAGCTAATAATGCATACGGTTTTCGGCGATTCGATAGTCAGCTCGTCGTCGTCGGTGCGCGCGCGGCCCCTCGCAAATGGTAGGTAGGTACCCTCCCTGTGCGTGAAAGGGCCCGTGTGTACGTGACGCGGCGCATCGCGCGGGACGAAGGGCAAAAAGCCCGTGCCCCGCCCGCAGCTCTCTAATAACACAGCAGGCTAGTTAGATGCACTCTTTAGTTTAGGGTCGCAGGCCGCGTTGACTGTACACCTTACACTTGTTAATCCTGTTGCGAATTCATTTATCTATACCTACCTACCTACAGAAAGCTAATGTTATGCACGTAGATAGGATACAGTTATTTTCTTTGGCAGTTACCTACCTACTTCGCATAAATACTCTACATAGAGTGTAGTGTATTTATGTGAAGTAACTGAGCTAGCATGGGAATCGCTGTCAAATTCCGGTTTCTCCGCTATGTTGTTGCTAGGCGGCATTCAACATTAGATTATCACGACTACGGTATCATTATAATGGGTAATATAAATTTTATATAAATAGGTAGATAGAATAGGTATGTAAGTACATTAACATAAAAACATACAACGTGACATATACCTAAACAATTAAATAGGTACCTATGTTGTCACAGTCAATTGATCATTTGTTTCACAGTATCTCTACCATCTAAATTAACGGTCAGGGTCCAAAGACATATTAGGTAAAATATAAAAACCTAATATGCCTTCCTACATCGAACAGAAATATAGGTAGGTACGTTAACCTTGATAACTGATAACGATAAGACGTCACTGATGATATGCCATAATATAATTTTAAGATCGACGCACGAGTTATTAGGTAATTACGGTAAGCATAGGTTGGTACCTAACTTGTTACTTAGGTAACATCCAATGACTGATCTGTGACAACAATCTAACAGAATCCACATGCATTCAAACGGTACACGCTGTGCGCGCTTGCCTCAGCTCTGTACATTGTTACAACTGGCCCTAATAAGACTTCCTCTTCGCTAAAGGCTATCCAACATAAGTAGTATGGACTGATTATACCTACCTCAGCTCAGTATCCTTAATATGTGCTCATTTAATTGTAGATAATATCCTCTGGAAGTACAGGAAACGTTTCAAAGTACCAGGCAAGTTTGCTGGTAGTGGTGAAATTAACTATCGAATGCAATTACTGTGCAAAGTAGCGAGCGGGCGAACATGTCCGGAAATTTTATCGCTTTCTACGCACATTCTGTTTATTTACTACGAAATGCGTAAGTAATGCCCATCTTATTTTATCTTGTTTAGGGCCGAGGCAACAAGGGTGCACTTCAACCCAATGGGATCTTTTGTGCTTCCTAGGGGAAGCCTAACCTATTCCTCGTCCCCTCCCAGTTCTGCAAACAACTCTTCCATGAGCTTTATAATGAGGCCTGAGGATACGAGTCTGTAGTCCTCTGGTCTTGGATAACCCTGACCCAAAAGGCACATTCGCTTTCTAGCTATTGCATCGCATGTACACAGAAGGTGTTCCATGCTCTTAATTTCCCTTTTGCAGGCCCTGCAGCCTGATGTCTCCGTCCAGCCCATCTTTTGTAGGAGAGCGTTAGTCCCGAAATGTCCGGTCAGTGCCCCCATCAAAAGACGGGCCTGCCGCCTGCTTGAGTTCCAAATGGTACTTTGCCATCTCGATGAGGAACCTATGAATTTCTTGGAGTGAGCAAGTCCCGTGAGGCTCAACCACTCTTCCGCGTGCCTCGCCTTTGCGTACTCCAGAAATGCCTTTTTGACTGTGCTTGGGGCCAGTCCTACAAATGGTTCCGGTCCAATTAGTGAGGTCCCAGAACCTTTCCTAGCCAGCTCATCAGCATGCTCATTGCCCACAATACCCCTGTGACAGCTAATTTAGAGAGCGTCCGTGATCAGCCATGAATCGATCCTGTAGGAGGTCAGGGCCATGAGTGCCGCTTGGCTGTCACTAAGAATGTAGATGGACCTACCTGTGATACCACTACTTTCTATCTGTTGTGCACAGGCGAATAGCATATGTTTCCGCTTGGAAAACTGTAGCTAATTTGACCATGCTTTGACTGACCTTATGGTCCCTTGCATATATGCCCAGTCAGTATACTATATCAGACTGCCCTCCTCTGGTGGGTCTAGTCCCTTTATACATACTTCCCTTGACGGTAGATGAACCGTGTAAGATCTCTTGAACTAAAACATGGGCTGCATTTTGTCGCAATGCATGTTCGTTAATTCATCAAGGCCTTACTGTATTTTAAGCTTTGTGTGTCTAGTTCTAGGCTTAGAACTATTCCACAGTCCATTTATTGCCAGTCGGTGTAGTGCTAGACGGGCGTCAGTCTCTATGATAATATGCAGCGGTGCAAAGTTGAGTACCTTTTCCATCGCCGCTGTTGGTGTGGTTTTGAACGCCCCTGTGATAACTAGGCATGCCGTTCGCTGTAACTTAGCAAGGGCTTCCCTGCATAACCTTAGTTGCGTTCTGGGCCACCAAACAATGCTGCCATACGTGATGATTGGTCTAACCGTCATGGTATACAGCTACTGCACAACCTTTGGTCTAAGTCCCCAGGTTTCGCCATACACTGAGCGACACATACCCAAGACTCTTAGAGCCTTGGCTATGGTGTTGTCCAGATGTATTCGCCACTTCAGTTCTATATCCAGGGTTACCCCTAAATATTTTACCTCTGAGGCCCAGTTTAGATGTTTGCTAAAAAGCCGAAGTTGGCCAAGGCCTGAGAGCAGTCTTTTCCTAGTAAACGGAATGACAACTGCCTTTTTTGGATTGATAGAGAGGTGATTCTTTTCACACCATCTCCCTACTTTATAGAGAGCCCCTTGGATCAGATCTGAAATCGTGTTCCTGAATTTGCCGTTGACAAGTATAACTATGTCATCGGCGTATCCCACGGTTAACAAAGGGCCCTCATTTGGATTGCTTGGTAGTGAGTCTACTACTAAGCACCATAGTAACGGTGACAACACTCCCCCAGCCTTTGGTTGTCCTAACGTGGAGTGTGTGCCCCCTAAGAGTGGAGTGAATAATCCTACTCCTTAGCATGCAAGTAATGCCCATAGTAAGACCCAACAATATTATCAGCTCAACAAATAGGTAGCTTGTAACTGGGACTAGCACCATACATTTGGTGGTAAATCTAAGCACTAAACGGTGAATCTTCTAAAGATTGTGATACATTGTGACTTGTGAGATTGATCCTTGATATACCTACATAGATATTGTGACATTGTGACCATGAATTTTTATCGCCACAACTATCGTATTCATTTCTAACAACGCCAACGTCCAGCACGTGTAAAGTGATGTAAATTCTGATCAGTTTTGGCATATGATAAAAGGCAAATAGTTACGCCAACAGTATAAAAACAAAAACATGATGTTCCACATGAAATCCTAACTATAGATGAATTTCTTTGTGTGTTACTAAGAGCGATACCCACATAGTCATAAGTAGCTAAACAATATACTTAAGTAATAACTAGCTCAAGGAGCAGCTGATGTCGTGACAGGTGTGGTAGCAGCCGGCAGGCACCTGCCCCGCACGCGCCACCGCAAGCTGCTCTAACAATTACATGGCATTCATTACTACATCACAATCGATACTAAGCGACTTGCCATTATATATCTACAAGTCTGACATTACCTAGCGTACCCGGCAGCTGACTGTCATTCGTTACATAATGACAATGTATTAAATTATTTTACAACCCACTAGGGTTCTAGGTTGTTGGACCTATATTATCTAGCTACTAATAGTCATTTCAAAACCTTAATTCGCATTCTATACGACCGTGTAGATTGTCCGATACCTACGCAGAAATCTGGCCACGCGCCGATTACTTTGAGCATTCCAAAATGTCCATTAGAATAAATGAATGATAATGCCCTCGGAATAACAAAAACAGTCATAATTTTACCATTATAATAAACCCACGGTCCGCGGACTGCAATTTTTTTTGGCAAGTCCAATCCTCGGGGATATAAAACGTTTTACTAATTTCCCATTTTCCCAAAAGTTTTACTAACCTAACTAATACTTAGTTTGTATGTAGTAATTATTATGTGGTAAAAGCACAAATTTGACAAATTTAATTAAATCTTATTGTAATACCTAGATGGCTATATCAACCAATGGCTATTACAATCAGATATTGGAGGATTGGCTTATTTTAAATATTCTGACGCCGGTTGTTGAACCCGCTAAAATTATAGCTACAAATATCGCCAACTTATCGCAAATTCATGGTAAAAGTCTGTTAAAATTCAGCCAATAAATAAAACTTGCGTGTATAGTGCGAAATCTGCTACAAAATTGACCACTCAAAACTTTGTAGAGGTTTTACTTGTTTAAATCTCACCAAGCTAACTTCCGGGGGATATACAAAAAAGGACTAGGCGAGCATAGCGATGAACAAGTTTACTAAACGGGCCTAGCAAGTCTAGTTGCTGGAGGACTTCACAGTGGAATACCGTTACTGGAAGCGGTTAGCGGGCGGCGTTGCGTAGATAATGCGCAGACCGGTCCGCGACTGATAGGCAATATGATTCGTGATAACTATTACGATACCGTTGATGAATGAGATAAAAACATAGTAAGTAGATACCAACCTGCATACATTGTACCTTTGTACTTTTGCGTCTTCCTGGCGATAAATTACATGAAAATATGAATTGGTTTATTAGATTAAACATTTTCCTTTAGTTTACATATTTTCCAGAATTTGCTTATATCCTCATTCGCAACACTGTGGGATGGTGTATTACTTACTACTACTAATGGGTAACCCCATTGTAGTAGTAATACACCCTCCCATACAGTTGTGTTTTTGCAAAATCTACAAGATCGATTCGTGGCTAATTCCATCAAAATGAGGCCCGCTAATCATTAGTCCTTTGAGTATATTTCGCTATAATCTTTTTATGGTCTCGAATTTTGCCATCGTCAGGATAATAGATGGATAAGGATTCAGAATCAGAATCCTTATCCATCGGTGCCTATCTAGCTAAATTTCAGTCAAAGATCAAACAATTAATACCTATCAGAATTTCTGCTATTTGTTGTTTGATCTAGGGTAGGTACGTGGTGGTAGGTACCTACGTGGGTATAAATTACAAGGACAAATTAATTTGATATGTGAATTTTCAATAGGTAAGTAGGTAGGTATCTAGGTAGGCTATTTTCTTGACATCTAGGAAATGTTAAAATTATTAAGGTTTTCAAGCGAAACAAAGCGTGGAGCGGTTTTTCCTGACTTATAGAAATCCAAGCCGTTGTCTTTGCCTCATTAAATTTCCGAGTAGGTAGTATCGCCACTACCGGTGGAATGACTAATGACGTAATACAAAAGTGCGCGAATTCCAACTGATATGCTTTCGGACAACGGATTCTAGTGATGACTCACTGATTTTCCTGTACAAATCAGAATTGTTTAAGTACATGTCAATGACGGCTTACTCATCTGACGAATACGCGTGTTGAGGCAAGCAGAAGAGTAGATCAAACCTAATGGAAACAAATCTTTAGTAGGCCACCTACCTAGGTATTCATTGTCCGGCTTGCCATTCAGAAATAGGTAGGTAGGTATAAGGGCTACAAACTGAATGCTTCAAAACATAGCTTGGTGTGGTTATTTAAATTACAATTGCCAACCTACATCTAAACAGCCTCGCATCAATAAATAAACACCCCAATGTGTTCATTCATAGTCGTAATAGGTAAGTACCTACCAACCAGCTTTTACAATTAAATACCTGGTCTACATTAATAGTACAATATATCTACCTAACTGTGAGTACCTACCTACTACATTATCATGTAGTATGTTAATTATCGTATGACGAGTTCTTGGCAATGCATACAATGGGTTAGCAATGGTTTGGTGTAGGGTGAGGCGATGCGAGGCATCGCGTGCGGCACTGTTGCGGCCACACTCCACCGACCTACATTTTATGCAGCGCGGTAGTACACTCATTATTTACTAGCATCAGCAAGGCACGCACTGACCACCCTCATCGTTTGTATTTACCCTTCTTGTCCGTGTCCATATTGCGCGACGAATCTCATGATGAATGAGGAGTATCGCCCCATTCGCCCCGAACAGCTACCTGCGAAAACTCTACAAAAAAACATGCAAAACCATTCAAACTAACAAAAACGCGACCTCTCGTCGGGACCTGGTCCGGAGCCGGAGCCGTCGACGTTGGTGTCTGCATTTCGGAAACAAAACACAATAGAAAGAGTCGCGTGCGAACGCGACGCTGGGATATGGGCGGCAGGTGGAGAGAGCGAGCCGGCACGAGGGCCGACGTAAACAAACCGCGAGTTGGGAGCTTCGACCGCACTCACCATTTCGGGGATCTTCGGATCCGTTGAGTGTCCGGTGCGGCCGCAGCGGCTCTCGTAGTGAAGAGCGGAGACGTCGTCAGCGAAATCAGCACAATCACACGATAACACAGGGTGGTTCAGCACGCACTCGGTACATACGAACACGAACGTCCCGTCCTACACTACGGTGTCGCGGCCCGCGCCGATGCAGTTTACGTCACCGCATCCCGCTCCCGACTGGCAGTACGCGGCGCGAGCGAGCGAGCGACGACCTCGCGCTGCAGCGTGCGTGCACCGTCCCGCGTCCCGCGCCGCGCTCCGCCACGCCGCCCGACGCGCCCTGCGCCCCTCGCGCACGTAGCGCCCCGCGCGGCCCTTGCGCGACTCCCCGTCCCCGCGCGCTCGTCCTACGTCCGGTGAGGCGGTGAATCACGAATCACGATGTCGACATGACGGGCCACAGCCAACTTGCAGTGCTTTTGCTCCAAACCAAATGATAATTGAAGTTAGATATCGCAGAAGCGCCACGTTCCGTCCGGTAAGTGATGAAACGAAACACGGAAAGCTCATTAACATTCTTCTTTACATAACGCAACTTATTATTTAAGACAAAAAGAGATCCGTTTCGTTGACGCACAATTGGAAAAGTTTATTTATAAAATGAAACGTATAATTTCATCAACGTTATATTAATAGGTGAACGGAACTTATAAGCCTTGTAGCGACGATTGGGAAAGATGAACTGAAACTGTTCCTGAATCAACTTAATTAATAACGGTAGGTAAACTTAGAAATTGTAGGTACTACCTACTGACTGCTACTACGATTGACTAATAAATATAGGTAGGTACCTACACGATCTTTTTGTGATGTTTTTGCATTTTCCCTGCTAAGAAATAAAAAAGAAATAACTTTATAAATAGGTAGGTAGGTCTAGGTACCTATTTACAGTTTCAAAATAAGAACTAATATCCAGTACTTAGATACATACATTATTTTTTATTTATATTCATTAAAAATTAACAACAGGAGCAAACTAAATTATTTTCAAGGTTAGGTAATATAACGATCTACCTATATCAGCAAAACTCACTCCTATTCTACCAAAAAGAACCTCAGCGTGTATTTACATTAATTAAAAAAAATTACAGGTGCTAGCTAAATGATTTTCATAACAGGATTCTGCAATAATAAATATCCGCAATGATAAGTTCTATCATAATGTCGGCTTAGGGAAGTTTTAAATAAGTACCTATGTTAAATTAATATCGTAGCACACTATTGTTTTTTTTCGAATTTCATTCAGTATTGAACATTTGAACAAGACATTATGGCAATCCACACAACTTATACGAAGGTTAACTTCTACATATAAGTGTAGACATACCAACACGCCTGTATTCCCAACACCCACAATATGTTTGTGATGTGCACGTCGTATACGGTTGAGTGGGAAAACCTGTTGCGATTTTCAGTATTTACAATATTCACATTATTAACTGTCTCATTAGTTTAGTGGTCGCAAGTGCGGATTTTAAGTGTTTGATTCTGAGGTCGATCAAAATGCTATCGGGATTTTCTACGAAACTTTCAGGTGTAGCTCGGAGTTAGAATTCATACCCGGATAATGGCAATAGGTAATATGTTAGAAAATAAAGGCATGTGTACATACACAGGACCTACAGTGTACAGTCTTGCCTATTCCTTCGAGAATTAGGCGTGATGGTATGTTATGTTACAATATTAAAGCAAGAAAATGTACTCACCATTCAAAAGCATTATAGTGGTAATAGCAGAGCCCCAGTCCATATAAGAACAGTGGATCCTTCCAGTTATCAGGCTCCAGGGCATAAAACTTTTGATATGCTGACATTGCTGCAACAAAAGGTAACAAAATTAAAAAAATAACAAACAAATCTCATATGAAATACCTACCCTACATACATTTTAGCAATACCGATAAAGAAATACTGATCATCTTACAGAACATAATGTGTGTTAAAACCACCAAGAAGTTAAGACAGTTTTAGCACTGCTATTCGTTCCTCAAATTTCAACCCCATAATAAAAAAGTTGCATTAAACTGAAGCATATGATGGATATTCTAACAACTCAAAACATTTAATAAAAGCAGTAATAGAGCAAGAGCCCGTGATCCCCAGACCTTCGTTATTTTATAAAAGCTGAGTTTGTCAGTGCACGCTCCCAACACATGATAAGAACGATGGACCATTATGAAGTTTGGGTTTACCGTGGCTTTGACAGGTAAACGGTACTAAAGGTGTGTAAAATACCGATCTACTTTCGTCAAATAATGAAGTGTGATATTTTAAACCCACCCATTATACTGCCTCGCGTTCGCTTCTACAGCTACCCTAGACGCTTTTCTGTCAAGGGGTTGGAACTATCAAAAATGTCTGGCTCATGAGGAAACATCATCTTATTATTACCCAAGTATTATATACAAAAATCTGCTTTTACATAATTATACTATAACGTAAGTAGAATTATTATAATTTCATGACCATTAATGGTCACACATTAAGGGCATTCTAGCAATTAATGAAGTGATTTTTAATAATATTCTGAAGGTAATACCAAAAAAAATGACACTTTATAGCCACGGTAACCCAAACTTCATAATGGTCCATCGTTCCTACCTGTGTTCTTACATGCGCTGACAAAATTTCAGTTTTTATGAAATAACGAATGTCTGGGGTTCAGGGGCTCTTAGACTATATTTTCAGTCATATCAATCAATCAAATCATGTATTCAAATCTAAATAAGTGCTACATGACTAAATTAGTTATAAAATCTTAATTAGGTACTATATTATTTACATTATGTGCCTGAACTAGGTAATCCTGTGTTTCAGGCGAGAAATATAAATACATTTAAGGACTAAAATAATCACACAATCATAAATTATACAAAAATTAAGAATAACAATAATAAACTAAAAAATAACACACAATAAATGCCTACTTTAACACAATTAACAATTTCTCTGTATCTTCGTAGGACATGATCTGGAGGGCTTCCTGTAGATGTTTTTTACAATTGCTATAACTAACTTAGAGAATAAATACTCTTTATAGCATTAAGTCTTTTGTAAAGGAGCGGCCCCAGAAACACGTAAAATTTGGATATGAAAGAATGTTTAGTGAATGTATTATTTTTATAACGGAGTTTCAAACACGTTTGGCGTAGTGGCTGAGCGATCGGCTTCGGGGCTTCCGCGTCACGTCTGGAGGGTTCGATCCCCAAAAGTAGCAGAGTTACGGCTATGGTTGTATATTTATGTGAGAATTTGTGTTTGTACTGTAGGTACATACTGGAAAAATCCTGGAGACGTTTTTTTTTTTCAATCAAAGCAATATAATATCTTTTAAGAAATCAGACCTTATAAAATTTCATTGTTTTTTTTCTTTATTGACATAAATTATGTGTATTTAATAAGTACATTATTTTGATGAATTCCCTGAAACATTTATTCGGAACCAAGTGGAAAGATCACCAAGTGGAGAATCAGCAATAAATGTGGCGTTTTACCAGACCCATAGCCGTAGGTACTACGTGATTTATAGGAATAATAATTATAACATTGTAGCAATATTGTGTAAATCATATTAGGTAGTAGCAAAACGTGCCCTTTTTTAAATTGATGCAAATTGGACGAATGTTATTACTAAGTATTAGGAAAGAAAAGAAACAAGAAACTAATTTATTTACATAGGTACCTACCTACCTACAATGTCTCATCAATGTCACATGTAACTGGTTCCAACCCCTATTGCATAATACCTACCCCTGATTAGGATACACAATTTACTGTAATGTTTTTTTAATACCGTCTTGAAATAAATTCATCTGCCCTTTCTAGACCTACTTTAGTTATGCCCCTATATGGACAGCACCTAGCTTATTTCCTATCGCCTAATGGATAAGCAATTATTTCAAAAGGTGTTTTGTAAAAACTAAAACTAGGTATGTACCTCAACACTACAGCGGTGAGCAGTATGTAGGTATAGGAATAAGTTAAGTATACCTATTACGTATTGTCTTTCCTGGATCTAAGTAGGTACTTACCTACCTACACATTGTCGAGTTTTTTTAATAGAATTCTAGCAGTTCGAATCATGTAAAAAAACTCAGCATAGCATTGTTTCAGTTCAGCTAGAATCTAACTGAAACAATGTTAGGTTTCTGGTGTAAGAGATTTTTTCGGAGCGTAGGTAATAAATAAATAGAATAGGTATAGGGAAAGTAGGTCAGTATGATGGGTAGAATCACCACCCCTTTAAAAAAGTAGGTCAAGGTCAAATGCCACCTTTATAGGTAGGTATAAATGTAAGAGAGAGACAAAAAACCTGAAATTAACTAAACGATACAAATTCGTACTTACTACAAACTGAAACTACATATCCCATCAAAAACATTCTGTAAAAAACTAGCCAAGTCTCGATGGAGCTGCTTGTTTATCTCTAAAAAGTAATGAAATCTAGACAAAGTCGTGCCAAGTCTAAGGTTCCTTACTGCAATTTCTTTATTATTTATAGTGAATGTTGTATGACTTGGCCGTTGACTTGCTTACTACTGAGAAACAAATTCTACTATTTTTAATAGTATATATTGTGTTTTGAAGACTAGCTATTCAATATACCTACATAAAAAGTTTGTTCAAGTACATATTTAAGTTCATTCAATTTCGTTCATTCTTTGACCACCTCACTATCTTTTTTTGTCAAAAACTGGTAACCCTTCAACTGTCAAGTTACTGAATACAATTAAAAGTCGAAGTATAGGTAATATTATGTTCAGTTTTTTTTATGTTCAGGAAGTATTTGACCAATTTGTTCGATTAGAATATCACATACTCGTAGCGCCATCTATGGCGCGGGCTAGGTAAATAACTATAAGTCGGTTCTATAAATTTTAAATATCTGCAATTCCTGCAATAGTTTAGCATGTCCAGGAAATAATCTCGCTATACATATTTTAAAATGAATAGTCAATGACCGAATGATAACTAAATACTCTTACAAACCTACCTACCTACCAAAATACATACTTAATTATTTTATATTAGGTCATCAGAAGTGTGACTGTATGACGCAAGAATATGTAGATTTAAATAATTATCATTTACTCGTAGATTCATTCTAGTTAAGTACCTACATAATAATAAATGGCTATTGCCATTTTTGATTTTTTTTTATTGAAAAACCCCAGTTCATGAAAACATGTTTGCCTACAAAACAAACCTACCTACAAAAAATATAATATGAAAACCTGATAATGGGATCTCACGTTATATTTATTAATGGAATATATTTTTTATATCATCGTCAAGGGATAATTCTCCAAGCATTATGCCAATATTTTATGCATTTAAATTTCTAAACCATTTCCACCGCTCTATAAACACTAAAGTCGGCATTCATAAATAGAGAAATTCGCAATGAGCAGGAAAGTAGGCGCGCTTTAGTATTTCACGACTATCTATTTAATTTAATTTTACTTTAATTTGTCAGTTTGGAAGGTACTAACTTATATTAATAAATAGGTCTCAAACAAATTACTTTCCCCTTTTACAAGGTGCGGGGTGTTTCAGCTACGCTACAATTTAAGTTGATGTCAAGCTCCTCCCGCCATCTCCGTCAAGGTCACCGCGTTGTCGCCTACCGTTTTGGGGAACCCACTCGGTAATTTGTTTGTCCCACAACTCGTTTGATATGCGGCAGACGTGACCATCCCAGTTCCATTTTAAGCTAGCAGCTTTTTGGCCTATGTCGGCAATCTGGGTTTTGGAGCGCAGTACGCTATTTTTATTGCGGTCTGTTAATTTGACTCCCATCATACTGTGCTCCATGGCTCGCTGGCATACCTCAAGTGCGGACTTCTGATGTTTTGTCAAAGACCAGGTTTGTGCACCGTAGGTTAGGATGGGAAGAATACATACACCCATGAGTTTTCTTTTTAGAGTAAGTGGGAGGTTCCCTTTCATGAGATCTTTCATGGACTAATAGCTTTTCCAGGCGTTCTCGGTGCGTCTTGCAACTTCTTTTAGTTTTAGTTCGAGACAAACTTTGCTTTGGCCCGGATAAAGGCATTCATGGACGTACTCAATCTCCTCGCCACCGAGTTCTAACCTACGTTTCGCGCTATTCGTCATGAGCTTGGTCTATGACATGTTGATCTTCAGTCCGACCTCGAGGCTTGCCTGGTGTAATTCTGTTATCATAGAGCCAAGTGCTGCTGCAGTGGAAGAGAAAGGGCTAATGTCGTCAGCGAAACGAAGATCCCCTCCCAACTCGCTGCCAGCTTTCTGAAGACTTGTTCTAAAGTAGCTGTGAATAGTTTTGGAGAAAGAGGGCCTCCTGGCTTTGTAAAGGTGTGAAACAAGGCTTATGGGTATATAATTTCTAAGGCTGGTTTTGTCACCCTTCTTGTGGAGGAGGACGCTATTAGAGTGACTGGTTTTTCTCTAAAGCAATTTTTACTAGATGTACGTTGTGGTTTCGGATATGTTTACGGATGCATCTCTTAACCTGCCTCTCTTTAAATCGCTACTCTGGTGTATATAATATGGTTAAAGTCTGTCAATCTTCAATTAGTTTTCTTGTAGTGGAACTTAGATTTTTGGTCCTGTTACTGCCTTGTTTTATTTTCTGAATAGCTGTTTTTATGCTTCTGGCGATATTATTAAATTGAATTTGAATGTCAGTAGAATCTATGGGAGGAAGTTTGAAACTATTTTGAAGCTCTACAGTAAATTTATCTTTATTTGACAAATTCTAGTAATTGGGTTCCACGTTCATTTCTGGTACCAAGACTATTTGGACCAAGAATATTATGATTATCAGAATCTGTCCTTGAACCAATTTTGGCATTAAAGTCACCTATGACCATCGTCCAAGTACTTTTATGTTCGTCGCAAGCACTGTTAAGTGAGTCATAAAACTCTCAGACTTCTTCATCTGGATGAGACGAAGTAGGAGCGTAGATCTGAATAAGGGCAAGGGTTTTTGTATTGTTTATGCTAAATTTAAGTACTGCTATATGTATATGTCGGAGTACGAGATAAATTGTTTTATATTGAATTCCATTTTTAGTGTACTAAAAACCCTACTCCATAGCGGCTGTTGCTCTCCCCTACATGATAGAAAATGTTATCATCTCTTTCGATTATGTTTTCTTCGTCTCTTCTTACTTACGACAGGCCCACTATGTCCCACTATGTATTTATGTGTTTCAAAGCATTTTCTAATTCTACAAGTCTCCCGTCGGTCCTTAGTATGCGCACGTTATAGGTTATTATATTAAGTTTTTCGGTTTTCATATGATTTGCTAAGGTCATTTGACAGATACGGTTTGCCGCCCGGGGATTGTATGCGCCCCTCGTCCCAGCCGTAGGCACCCTACTGTCATCAGATAGACTACAGCTGGAGACGCCGGGCACTTGGGGCCTGTCGCTTGGAATGCAGTTCATATTGGGGCCCTTCCCAATATGACGGTTTAGACCCATCAAGCTTGTCTAATGCGGGTTGATGGGTGCACATCAGTGAACCATTTATATTAGCTCGTGGATGCCGCCGTTGGCACGCGAGGTGCTCTTCCACTGCCACCCGAAACCGAACTCCTGCACTAATTTCGGTTGTGCTATCTCAACCTCCACGAACGTTATCGTCCGCTAGCCCAAGCTTCTTGCTGTGTGGTCGGGGACTGCCTAAAGCAGCGAGGAGCGATATCTCACCACCGATCTATTTTTCCCCACCTATGGACCCCGATAGTAGCTTACAGCTAGTGAGCTAGCCCTACCTACGTCTCTTTTTATGTTTATAAAATATTGCGTTATTGTTGCCACAACGTTTTATACCACTTGAATTTTTTTTAGAATAATAGGTACGTTACTTACTACTTAAACTGTATTTTTTAAATATCATGTAATTTTTCAATCCACTCAAATGTAATCTTTATATCTGTTCATAATATTTTTATTACGTAATCACTAGGTAGGTAATTTTTTTAAATAAAAACTTATAGGGTTTCCTCAATTACGAACTTAGGAAACTTTCCTTTCATTTAACGTTGTATTACGCAAGGTAAGCCTTAAAAAATATATAACGCAATTATTTACACCAGGAAAATTACTGAAGAAATTATAGAGAAATAAAGATCAAGGTCGCCCGTAATATTTTCGTGTTACGTACCTACCACAAAAGAGGAATACGGAAAAATATACAATCATGCGTGGCATCGAGTTGAATTTTATATCAAACGCAGTCCCTTATAGGTATAAAAACAAAATATCTGGTTACTTCCCGTAGACCTAGAATCATGAAATTTAGAATTTACGTTCTTACAAGACACATTGTGAACCTCTTGAATTGAATTTTTATTAAATTCCTATATTAATTATTTAGCCCAATAATATGTTGAACCAAGTAGTTGTTTTGAGTACTTAGTTATGTAAAAATTCAACATCATGAGGCATGTCAAAATTGTTTAAACAAGACAGTAAGACAGGGTAAAGAAAAATAGATCCAAGAAAGGTATAAATCGCGACCGACCTCGACGGCGCTGTTCAATGTCAGCCATCTAGTTACTAACAAATTTTCCCATCAGCCATTGTGCTGCATGGCCTGCACAACCCATTCAAATTGGGCTGTATTTTTCAAAAATCTTTTCTAACCTTTAGCATAATCTTCTAGAAGCAGATGGAAATGGCCCAGTTTGCAATATGTTTTGGGGTCTATGCATATGTCTCTTCTAGCTCCTGGAGAACATGCCCTTTCTTCTTCCTGGGAACGAAATAAATAGGTACTGTTAAGTTTATTACCTACATTACATGTATAATTAAGTAGGTATTGTGAAGTTGAATTGTATAATATGTTGTTTTACCTATTTATGTGCTAGCTATTTTAAAAAACTGCTAGCTATTTAACAAATTACAAAATAACTCAAGTCATGTCAAACAGCTTAACAATAACCAGCTGGATTGCATTGCTGTTTGACAAAACCAAGCCCATGTTTAGTTATTTTCTAGAATGAGTTATATGTAGTCACAATAAGCTTTTTGTGTAAAAAAGCTATGAAGTTTTGTTATATTTGGTAGGTACAGTCAAGTTAAATTCGGATATAAGAAATTTAAATATTGTAACAATCAGTACATAGTATGGCAGCAGTATGGAGTGAGAATCTGACAGAGGGCTATGAGCCCAAAAACAGCTGCCATAATAATTATGAAATAGCTATAGGTAATAATTGTTGATTTTATAATAAATATTAGATAAGTGAAATGTTCAACTCTTACAGATATTGATTCATATCAATATTCACAACATTCAATTGTGGTAAGACATTTGCTCATTGATGGATTGCACTGAGTCTGAGGAACAAAAAACATACATACACTCATGCATTTCTAGACCGAAACTATAGACTGATACATGCTACAATTTGCGCATACTTTATTTATTTCTGCCACATTCATAGATCTTCTCATACATATGCGCCGGTTGTGAGTACTATAAACCTGAACATTTTGAAGGACCTCACCAATAAGATCAGTGGTCACTAACACTGAGATTCACCATATAAATTCCTTTTAATCGTCATTCATTAATTCTCTGAACAAGTCCAAACTATCTCAGCAATCAACTATCTTTCCATGTGTGTAACTACATCATGTGGATTGTGATTGTGATTTGTGGATAACGTCGTGAGTAGTGTATTTGTTTATTCTATTAGTTTAGTACTGCTATCATGTGTTATATTTAATATACTGCTGTTTGTTGACCCTAATAAAAAAAAATATTAAAAAAAATGTTTCAGTCCACAACATGATTTAAATGAAAACTCCCACTCTCAAATTCTTTATATTAGTAACATACCTTAACTTGAACAAGCATCCCCTCAAGATACTTGACAGCTTTAAGCACAAGAGCACGGGTCCTACCATGTTCAGAACCACGCAACTTCAAGAAACCAAACTGCCGACTGAAATCAAACAATTATTTTATTAAGATAAATGTATTGTAACGAGTCTTTTTAGCACGTTACATGGTATTAGTTTGTTTTTAATAAAACCGTAATAAATCATTGTTTTGACATAGATCATTTCGCCGATACCCTTAGTCATGGAATGTTGCCAGCACTTTAAAAAAATTTAAACGTCATCTGCGAGCTGTCAAAAATTGACATCTTCACCCTACGACGAACATTAACCATGCACTGAACGTTTTATCAATAATTTTAAAAAAAAATTAAATCTGGCCTAATTTCGTGCCATTTCCACTATAATGTTTCTTTAAATTGTTTTGCAAAGCCTAATGGCTCAAGTCTAATGTTATGGACCCATATTTTGTTGGTAAGTCGAAGATTTTATTAGCACTTGTTCATGGCACTTACTCTGGTTTGAATCTTGTTCGATTTGGCTACAATCAGCTTTCGCTATTGTTCCAGGCATTAGCCTGCTGTAGATTACTACAGCTAATTCTCGCCCGTTGGCGAAGAATGATATTTGTTTGTTGAAAAAAACGGTAAGTAATTTTGTTAAACGTAACCACGTTTCGACGTCATGTGCTCGTTACGTCCCCTTTTCTAATCCAGGCTTATTTTGTTGCAGCCTCGGCGTTTTTTTTTTTTTTTATATTTAATATAAAATTTCAATTCTTCTAAATTTAAACTTTCTCAACCTCTAAATTTTGGATCGTGCCGCATCGCGCCTGGCCGGGATGGCAGCCGTTCCATGTATTTAAATCTAATTTAACTTAAAATTATCTAGTATGCAGATCGGGTATGTAGCTTAATTTACATTACCACAGTTCAGATGCAATAATGACCAAATAATGACCAAATAATGACCAAATAATGACCAACCATTTATATAGTTAATTAATCATAAGTAGTTTTCCAAAATTGTATGCAACCTACGGGAAATAAAAGATAGGCAAAAGAGTATGTTGTCTTTTTTTTATTGTAATCCTCCCACCGGCAGATTAAAAGTCTAATATCCACCATAGTTAGCTTCCGGTAGCATTTTTTTTGTGGTGAGCTCCTGGCGCCCGAATTTCATTTTATCTGGTTAATTATATTATATTTTGGAGCCCCATAGTATTAGAATCATCCTAACTTTGTATCAGGGTAATCCAACCACACCCACACCATACATTACACATTTTTTTTATTTTTTTTATTACAATTTGGCGCTTGCGTTCAGGGACATGAAGTAGGTTTGCCTAGTATTGTTACTTGTTTTGGTACATTATTGCATCCAATATTTTGTTATTATATTGTTTACAAACTATTTTGTTTGTTACTTTGAAACTTTTATAGTAAATAACTTTAATTTACAACTTTAATACAATCTTGTAAACAGTATAGCTATTGAACTTTATTGTATTTTGTTTGTTACTATATGCTATTACAGCATATGTTTTTGTTTTTCTCTTTAGCAAAACCAACATAATTGTATTGTGTAAACCGTTTTTGTTATTTTACAAAACTTTTTTATAAACATAATTGAGGTGTAACTTTTCATAACCTAATTTAATTACATTAAGTAAACATTGTTTTCATAATAATTAAGATTGAAACTTGTAAGTTATTATTGCATCTTTTCAGTTTTAAAACACTTTAACTATACTTTTGAAAAATTTAATTAACTTCAACAACAACTTTACTTTTAACTCAAATTTCACATAACCTTTTTTTGAAATTATTTTAGTAACTTGTTTGAAACTTTTAGTTTTGCTTTGCATTTTTATACTTTTACTTGCTATTCATCATGGATAAAGAAGTTCAGTTTCCTCCACTTTCTCTGTCTGAGGATAAACAGGCTTCAATTAGCATGGTTGCTAATGTTAATGCTGCGGAGGTGGTTCAAGAAATGATTAATTTGACAGAGGTGCATGATCCTTTTGATCATAATGCTCAAATTGCACATTCTTCTTCTGCTTTGGCTACAAATGCTTTACCTTCTTTTAATTCGATGAATGCTTTTGTTAATGAACACATTAAGAAAAATTTACCTTCTTTTACTAAATTGCCAGATTTGAAAAAGAGTAAGATTGATTTCGATGGAAAGTCGTGTGTTAGAGAATTTATAACTCAAGTTGAGGAGTATTTTTTATATAAGAATTTTAATGAAATTTTGTTAGTAGGATCTTTTTCTGACTTGCTTAGCGGTATTGCTCTTAAATGGTTTCGCACAGTTCGAATTCGTATTGCTTCTTGGCATGAGCTCAAGCTTGCATTATTAAAGCGTTTTGATAAACCTCATTTTGATTACTTTTTGGAATATGACCTTCGCACAAGGAAACAAAAACTTTCAGAATCTCTTCCAGATTTTATTACAGATATTATGGACATGGCTAGTCGTCTTTCTTCTCCATTATTTGATACAGTTTTAGTTAATATTATTAAACATAACATGTTACCTTTATATACACCATTTATTTTTAGTAGAAATATTGATTCAGTTGAACAATTTCTTGATCTTGCAAAGGAACTTGAAGTTGTGGTCAATAGAAAACCTCTTAAAGATTCCATTAGGACTGAAAAGCCATTTGTGAAATCCAATGCAGTTTCAAGTAGTTTTATTTGTTTGAAATGCAGGAAATCTGGACATCATTTTAAAAATTGCCCTTCTATACCGGGTGTAGTTTGTTTTAAGTGTCAAAAGGTTGGAGTTACCTCCAAGAATTGTGACGTTTGTACTTTAGATAATAAAAACTCTACCGAGTCAAAAAACTGATTAGGCCACATCGAGCACCAGTTTTTGATAAAACTTCACGTGTCTCGATGTTGAAAAAATTTACTTATAGTCACAAACCTGATGATATCTCTCGTAATAAAGAATTTAAAGATTGGTTAGATTATTTAAAAACATTTTTTAACATGTACAGGTCAGCTCCTATTTTGTTTGTAAAACACAATGATACCAGACCTTATTTAGAATTTTCAGTTAATAATAATAAATTTTCAGGATTATTAGATAGTGGTTCTAATAGTAGTATTCTAGGTTCAAATATTCATAAACAATTTCAACTTTTAGGTTATAAAATTAAACCTGATTCTGGATCTGCTTTTACTGCTGATGGTTCTTCGCAGCGAGTTATTGGAACAATGGAGTTACCAATCACTTGTGATAATTTAACTAAAAATATAACCTTTTTAATTATTCCTAACTTTCAATCACAAATTATTTTGGGATTTGATTTCTGGTTACAGTTTGACTTAGCTAAAGATTTATGGAAAAATATAACCTTTGTTCGTTGTAATGAAACTCAAGTTTGTACTGTTACTTCTGCTAGTGAACTTTCTCCTTCTGAGATACATAAATTAGAAGAAACTATTGCTCTTTTTGAAAATATATCTTATGAAAAGAAAGGCTTAGGTCTTACTCATCTTGTTGAACATAAAATTAATGTTACTAGTGAACCATTTAAACAAAGATATTGGCCTTTGAGTCCTGCTAAACAAAAATAACTTTTTGATGAAGTGGAAGTTTTATTGAAGGAAGGCATCATTCAACCCTCCAAATCTCCTTGGTGTTCACCTGTTTTAGCTGTAGAAAAGAAGGATGGTAGTACAAGATTATGTTTAGATTCAAGACGATTAAATTCAGTAACTATTAAAGATTCTTATCCTCTTCCTTATACTTCTAGAATTTTAGATAACCTTAGAGGCGCTAAATACATTAGTTCAATTGATCTTTCTAAAGCATTTTTGCAAATTCCTCTAGAAAAATCTTCTAGAGAGAAAACTGCCTTTGTTGTTCCTGGTAAAGGACTTTATGAATTTGTTCGTATGCCATTTGGTCTCACAAATGCACCAGCTGAGTTGCAGAGACTTGTAGATAAACTATTTGGCCCTGAATTTGATAATGCCGTGTTTTGTTATTTGGATGACCTCATTTGTGTAAATTCAGACTTTAATTTGCATATTAAATATTTACATAAAATCTATAATATATTAAAAGAAGCTGGTTTAACTGTAAATTTAAAAAAGTGTAATTTTTGTAAAGATAGACTTCGTTATCTGGGTTATATTGTTGACAGTGATGGTTTGCATACTGATCCTTCTAAATTAGAAACTATTAAAATCTTTCCTCGCCCTGAAACTGTTAAAAATCTTAGAAGTTTTCTTGGTTTATGCTCTTATTATCGTAGATTCATTTGTAAGTTTGCTGATATTGCTTCCCCATTAACTAAATTAACAGCTGGAAGTAAAAATTCTAAGAAATCTCTTGTTTGGAATGATGAAGCGGAAAATGCGTTTCAAAATTTAAAAGAAAGTTTAATAACTGCTCCTGTTTTGCAATGTCCTAATTTTGAAAAACCTTTCTTTTTACATTGTGATGCTAGTTCTGTTGGCATAGGTAGTGTTTTAAGTCAAGAGGATGAAAATAATGAACAACATCCTATTGCATTTTATTCTAGATCTCTTAATAAATGTGAGCGTAATTATAGTACCACAGAACGTGAATTATTAGCAATTTTAGATTCTATAGAACATTTTAGACCTTATATTGAAGGAATGAAGTTTACAGTTATCACTGATCACGCTAGTTTAAAATGGCTTTTAGGTCTTAGTAATCCTAGTGGACGTTTAGCACGTTGGGCCGCTAGAATTTCACAATTTACATTTGATATCATTCATAAAAAGGGTTCTTTACATTTGGTTCCTGATGCCTTATCTCGAATTGAAGTTGCTGTAATTGTTTCACAGAATAATTTAGTTTTACCAGACGATGATATTCATGATCCTTGGTATAGAAAAATATTTGTTAATTGTCAGAAATCTCCTTGTAAATTTAAAAACTTTAGAGTTGAAAATAATACTTTATATAAATTTTGTAAAAATAAATTTGATCCTAACAGTCGTCTTAACTGGAAAATTGTTATTCCTAAAGAACATATTTTAGATACTATTAAGTCAAACCATGATGATATTAATTCTGGTCACTTAGGTATTCATAAAACTTTGAAGAAATTAAAACAACATTATTTTTGGAAAGGAATGTTTCATGATGTTCAAAAACATATTTTATCTTGTGATATTTGTAAAGCGTATAAACATACTAATTTACCTCCTTTTGGTATCATGATAAACCCTAAAAAAGTTGATCGCCCTATGCTAATGCTTTCTGTAGATATAATAGGAATTTTACCTAAAACTTATTCTGGTCATAAATATATACTTTCAGTAGTTGATGTTTTTACTAAATATTGCTGGATATTTCCCATGATTAATGCTACTACTAAAATCATTTGTAAACTTTTTGAAAAGGAAATATTTCTTAAGTTTGGTTGTCCTAAAATAATAGTTTGTGATAATGGAACCCAATTTACTTCAAAACACTTTGTAGACTTCTTGAAAAGTTTTAATATAACTAAAATATTTTATAATACTTTATACACACCTCAAAACAATCCTGTAGAACGTTATAATAAAACGGTTGAAACTTGCATTTCTTGTTTTGTGAAAGATGATCATAGAACTTGGTCTAAATTTTTACCTCATGTTCAATTAGCTTTGAATAATAGTGTGAATCTTGCTACAGATTTTACACCCAATTTTCTTATGTTTGGTAGAGAACTTATTTTTGATGCTTCTTTACACCATTTTAGTAATTCTATTGATAACTTAAATCAACTTGAAGTTGGCGATAGAAATATTTTTGCTACTTCTCTTAATTCACTTAGTGATATTTATGTGAAAGTTCAAGCTTATTTATTAAAAGCATATAAGCGTAATGCGACTTATTATAACAAAAGTCGTAGGGTCATTTCTTTTGATGTGGGTGATGTAGTGTGGAGGAGAAGTTTTGTTCAATCTCATGCTCCTGCTTATTTTTCGGCAAAACTTGCTCCTAAGTTTATTAAATGTGAAATTATAGAAAAAGTTTCCAATAATGTTTATGTATTAAAAGATTTGAATAAAGGTTCAGTAGGTCGTTATCATGTTAAAGACATAATTAAATTTTAATTCCTTTTTGGTTCTCATGTTTTAGTCTTGATTTTGATAACATTGTTTGAAACAGGTCTTTGATTGTGTGATGAATGAATAATGAATGAACGGTTATGACCTCTTGAGTGAAGATAGTATGCTAGGTTAGTTCATATCAATTTATTGATTTCAAGTCTGAACTTGCTAAAGTTTAACTTAGGACATTTTCATTATAATGTTTCAATTTGCTTCTTCCACCCACGCCATATTTATATTTTCTACATCAAAAGATCTTATATATTATTTTGTTTGTTTGTTGAGATAGATAATATTGTATTATTTATTATCTTCTTATATATTTTTTTCTCTTTCTAGAGAATATATTTTTTTAGTCTTTTTCAGATTAAAATCTTAACACTTCTTAATTAAGATTTAACAATCTATTGTTTAAGTTAACATAAAATCTTACTATTTCTCTTAATTAAATAAGTATCGATTTTAAGTTAACATATTTTAGTTGTTAATTCTACATTGTAGAATTTTAGTTTAAATATATTTCATAGTTTCTCGGATGTGACTTATATTGATATTTCAACTCGGACTTGACTCTGAGGAGACGTCCTCATATTTTCTTTTTGGGTTATTCTACCGCCTTTGTTGTAGAATACCTGACATTTTTATACGGTACTCGGATTTTTTTTCCTTGAGTTCCTATTTTTTTGCTATTGTGTTCGGAAGTTCGGTAGTGTTATGCCGATCACAATATGCATACTCTTTTTGTTCTTACTTTTGATATTGTGTTCGGAAGTTCGGTGGTGTTGTGCCGATCACAATATGCAAGTATTTGTTATTCCTTTTATGCTATTGTGCTCGGGAGTTCGGTGGTGTTATGCCGATCACAATATGCATATTTTTTTTTGTTCTTACTTTTGATATTGTGTTCGGAAGTTCGGCGGTGTTGTGCCGATCACAATATGCAAGTATTTGTTATACCTTTTATTCTATTGTGTTCGGGAGTTCAGTTGTGTTGTGCCGATCACAATATGAATATTTTTTTTTACAGTTGCTTTGCTGTACCTGCTTTTTGAGGATGCTTGTGCTTGGAAGTTTGGTGGTGTTGAGCCAATCACAACATTCATAATTTTTTTTAGTGGATTGTTCACGTCACATTTTTGTTGCTGTGAATGATTCATGTCTTGTATGTGGTATACAGGATGGCGGTTTTGCATTGTAGGACGTCGGTAGTCAGTGGCGAAGGTGCCTAACTGAACTCCAAGTCGGTGTTTGTTATTGTTAGTCAGTGGCGATGGTGCCTAACTGTACTCACGGAGAAAGATGTTATAGATAGTCAGTGGCAATGGTGCCTAACTGTACTCACGGAGATAGATGTGTTGATAGTCAGTGGCGATGGTGCCTAACTGTACTCACAGCGGTAGAAGTTATTTGTTAGTCAGCGGCGGTGGTGCCTAACTGAACTCGATGTTGTTAGATGTTTGGGAGTTTGTTTTTTTTATATTCCAATCTTGTAGGATATATTTAGTTTGTTGATGGTGAAATAGTATTTTGATACTATTTGTTTATTTTGAAATTTATATTTCAGTTTTTCTCTCTTGTTGATTCTTTTCTTTGCCTTAGTGCATAAAAGAAAGTTCCTTTCTTTTATTTTCGGGGAGGGATGTAATGTAACGAGTCTTTTTAGCACGTTACATGGTATTAGTTTGTTTTTAATAAAACCGTAATAAATCATTGTTTTGACATAGATCATTTCGCCGATACCCTTAGTCATGGAATGTTGCCAGCACTTTAAAAAAATTTAAACGTCATCTGCGAGCTGTCAAAAATTGACATCTTCACCCTACGACGAACATTAACCATGCACTGAACGTTTTATCAATAATTTTAAAAAAAAATTAAATCTGGCCTAATTTCGTGCCATTTCCACTATAATGTTTCTTTAAATTGTTTTGCAAAGCCTAATGGCTCAAGTCTAATGTTATGGACCCATATTTTGTTGGTAAGTCGAAGATTTTATTAGCACTTGTTCATGGCACTTACTCTGGTTTGAATCTTGTTCGATTTGGCTACAATCAGCTTTCGCTATTGTTCCAGGCATTAGCCTGCTGTAGATTACTACAGCTAATTCTCGCCCGTTGGCGAAGAATGATATTTGTTTGTTGAAAAAAACGGTAAGTAATTTTGTTAAACGTAACCACGTTTCGACGTCATGTGCTCGTTACGTCCCCTTTTCTAATCCAGGCTTATTTTGTTGCAGCCTCGGCGTTTTTTTTTTTTTTTATATTTAATATAAAATTTCAATTCTTCTAAATTTAAACTTTCTCAACCTCTAAATTTTGGATCGTGCCGCATCGCGCCTGGCCGGGATGGCAGCCGTTCCATGTATTTAAATCTAATTTAACTTAAAATTATCTAGTATGCAGATCGGGTATGTAGCTTAATTTACATTACCACAGTTCAGATGCAATAATGACCAAATAATGACCAAATAATGACCAACCATTTATATAGTTAATTAATCATAAGTAGTTTTCCAAAATTGTATGCAACCTACGGGAAATAAAAGATAGGCAAAAGAGTATGTTGTCTTTTTTTTATTGTAATCCTCCCACCGGCAGATTAAAAGTCTAATATCCACCATAGTTAGCTTCCGGTAGCATTTTTTTTGTGGTGAGCTCCTGGCGCCCGAATTTCATTTTATCTGGTTAATTATATTATATTTTGGAGCCCCATAGTATTAGAATCATCCTAACTTTGTATCAGGGTAACCACGCCCATCCCACCATACATCTTACATTAGACACCTACAGACACATTTTTTTTTTTTATTACAGTATATTATAGCTTTTTTTACAAATTTTGTAATAAATCTTGTTGCAAGTAAGCATAGAATGGTAAATTCAATTACAAAAATAATACACATCATTCAAGTCAAAAGTACTATAACTTTATACTATTAACTATATACTATGTATATACAATTTACTTTATCTATACCTACTTATAAAATAGTTTGGCCTGACCTGACTGACTGACTGATCTTTTAACACACAGCCAAAACTACAGTCTAGAAAGCTGAAATTGTAATTAACATAAGTATCTGCTAAGGATAGAAGTTTTGGAAAATTTTACTATATGGGGATGAAACATGACAATTTTTTATTAGTTACTGAGGATAAACAAACAATAACATGTTTCAAGATCTTTAGATTTTCGGATTAAGGGAGGAAACAGGGGGTGAAATTTGTATAGGGTTTTTTTAAGTCTAGGAAACTAAAAATTGGTACCTACTGTTGCAACACATCATAAATAAATAATGACATATTTCAGTGATTTTGGATGTTCACCCAGGACAAATGAAAGTTTAACATCACTTCAGGTGAAAGTGAAACCATAGAGAACAGCTAGTATATTAATCTAAAGTACTATACATTAACAATTACGAAAACCCAGGATGTTATAGAGTTGCATTGCCATATTATTATGCTGACCAGTGTAATCTATAATCTGAAATAATTTCATGTCCATAACCATAAAAATAATATATTATTAATTTATCTGTATACAGAAGTGTCTGCTGCATGGCCCGTCATTTATATTAAAATACATATAGGTTGGAAAGACTTGAGTGTACCCTTAATTTAAAAAAGGCTATGGAACTTTTTCAAATTTCAGTGCTTGCATGAATTTGTCTTGTAAGTAAAGATTGATGTAACAAATTCTGGGTTCTGATTTTTAAATAGATATTTAAGATGTAGGTTTTTTTTATAAACATATTTTGTACGCTGTTTCAAATTCTAATCTGTGTCGTCATAAAACTCAGGCAAGGCGATGCGGCCAGTCAGTAGTCACAGTATAGATCACTAACCATAATAAATGCAATTCCTCGTTATTTAGTGGTATTTGGATCCATACCCAAGCTGGGTATGGGAAAAGATATACTTGGTTATAATTATAAAACAAGGGCCAGTATTATAATTATATTTATGCTTTAACCCTAGATACGGCAGGACACAATCCTACTGAAGAACAAGCTGTTGATATGAATAAGTACCTATAACTTTTTCTTTCCTTTGTTTAATTGTGCTATAATATATACGAAATACCAAGTCATCACGGTCACTTGGATATACGAATGCGACAAAGCGGATTAAGATAAAATGAACTGTAACTTGTAATTTTTAGTTACCTACGTACCTGTCAAGTTCTGACAAAACTTGTAACTCCTGAGAGGTTAGATGCAACTCCTCCTTTTCATCCATTTTCACAAACAATCTATCCAAAATTAAATTTACCGTTATAATTTCTATCTTAGTAACATAATTATCATTAGGAAATAAAGTATTTTAAAGTTTTGCACGCAAACAAGGCGCGGTTGATTTCACTTACTAGTGACGTGCGTGACAGACAGACAGCGTCAAATCAAATATTAGGGATGAGACTTTACTAGGTTTTAAAACCGGGACTTTGTTTTGTTGAAGTAGAGCGCCCTAGTATGGGCTTTAGTTTGGAAAAACTTGCAATTAAAAAGTTTAAGCACGTTCGCGCAGGCACAACACCAGAATTGCGCGAAATTGAAACGCGAAAACTTGCGTATAAAATCGATTCATATATTTGAAAAAAAAAAACTACTGAGTATTTTTTTCACAAATACAATTGACAACATTTCAAAAATATTAAGCCGCTAAAACAAAAATACCGTTTCTCTATTTTCCTATCCTGAGATCGAAAAACATTTTTTTGTTTTTTTTTATTATTTAATTTTTGAGAAAAAAAATAAAAATCAAAAAACGTGCAATGACGTCACAATCATATACGGTGGAATGAGGAAGATGTCTTTGCCAAATGGTTACCCTTTTACTATTACTAAAATCTATCAATCATTCGTAATACGAAAGCAAGTGATACACACTGATTTATCAGTGTCAGAGTAATTTTAGAATTTTAGAGTAATGCATCCGTCAGCACAATAGATATAGCCCTAAATTGAATGCAATATATCCGTCCTATTCTTTTCAATACCTCCATTAGTGTAACAGAAAGAAGCCGACATACGGTTGTCAATTCTACAATTTGTACATTGTTTTTACCTCTTTTGACCTCTTTTATGACGCCAAATTAAAAAGTTATTTAATGTCTTGACATTGTCTTGGTTTTTTGTCGATGACATAAGTCACATAATTTGGTCGCATAATACATCAGATGTTCAAGCATACGAGTTTTCCGCTGCTCATTGCAAATAATTAATTAAAACTGTGATTATTTCATAGTGTAATGTGTTAAACCTCAAGACCAGTAAATAAGCATTGTGGTGCGCTATTGTCGGATATAAATCTCGTGCAAATTATAAAGAAATTCATGCTGGAATCATCAGGTTCCATCGGTAAGTTGACATACTGTGGATATTTTTGTTACTTTGCATTGTTTTAAACTTATAAAATATAGGATTTTCAAAGGAATCTAGATAGTTATAGGTAATTGTCTTGGAAGACACAAGTTTTATGAACATTACATTTGTAATATTAATGAATTTTGCTATTTTTAAAATTGTGTTGCAGAACAATAATAGTGCGGGAAGCTAGCTAAGCTTAAGTTATATCGATACCTATTTGAGCATTTTCAAATAATTGTGAATTATCATAGGGAATAAGAAAAGAGACTATTATACATATTATATATTCTATTTATTGTTTTATTCCAGTTTTCCCCGCGATGTTGAAAGAAGACAATAGTTTCATGCAATTACACGCATTAATTGGGAATGGAAAAAAATATCATCGTATTTGCGATGTCTGTTGAAAATAAAGTCATTACGGCAGAAAGGTCGTGTAAGACTGCGCTAAATAAACTAAACAGAAGAGTAAGCTAATTAATGTGATTGTCTGGAATAATTAAAATTTAAATGAATACAATTGTTTTTTTATTTCAGTCTATTAAAGGGTCAGACCATTCTATCCCTTCTTTCCGTACTCGCCACGTATACTCGATTCGCCTATCTCCGTACACCCATCCTCTCTACACCAAACCACCTGAACATTCCTTTCGCAATCTTGTTACTGCAATAGTTAAAGAAGGCATAATACAACTAAGAAACTCGTGTACCCATTTAGTCTATTTCTTCTTTTTAACGAATCGACAGCAAAAGAAAATAAGTTATTGAAAAACATTAAACTAGATTGGTCCAGTATTCGTATAGATTTAGTAGTAGGCTTCCAGACAAGAAGCTTACTACTAAACCTAGAAAAATAAACACTAGATCATTATAATTCATTTTATCGATACATTCATACAGATTTTAATTTAAGGTAAGATCAACGAACATGTTTTACATATTCCTTTATATGAAAGTGCATTGCCCTAAGCAAGCCACAAACTATTTCGACCGCCAGTTATTTCAAGAAATCTTGAGGTAGAATTGTCATAAGTTTGAAAATTCAATAAATTAGTGTTCATAATTATATTTTCGACAGACTTACATTTTATTCTGAGAACGTCTTGAATGTTTAACATACATTAAAAAGTTTTAAGAAATGGTTGGTAGTGCCCCGTTTCCTTCAGCTCGCTTTGTCCGCCAGTATAACGGACTATTCGTTTTATCAATGCAATTAATGAATATGCAATTTTATTTATTTTAATTTCTATGCAATTGGGTTTTTTTATCCTGATAAGGCTTTTGTTATGTTTATCCTGAAAATAATTGTATCAATAAAACGTCTACGTATTCATATTCAATCAAATTGAAGATTATTTTATGATCAAGTATGAGTGTTTCGTTGTACTTGGGTCTTTTTCCTTTTTGTGAAATAAAAAAGTCCATTCCATCTTACAACTTATTAGTCACCGAGGACAAAGTCTGGTTAGCGAGACTAGTTGCTTCCACCCAGAGGATTCTTAGCAGCATGAATCCCATACTGAGCGGACGCAGCCAATCTCTAGAATGCAGAATTTTTGGCTTGAATTTTGTGCAGCGCGCAGTGTGGTGTTAAACGTGAACATGAAATACGTTTAACCCCGTGCTGCATGCTGCATAGAGTAATAAATCCTACATTCTTGTGACTGGCTGCATCCGCTCAGTGCAATCAACATAAAATACGAAAAAATACCATAGATTCATAGACCAGTATCGATATCGATAAATTATTTTACATGCCCTTTGCACTAGTTAATTCTCTAATATTTATGGGACCTTACCATAAATATTATAGAATTAACTAGTGCAAAGGGCATGTAAAATAAAAATGCAGAATTTGCGTTACGATCCATCTATTAAATACTTAATCTGAGGTCAGCACCGAAATTAAGATAATATAATAATATTTATATAGACTAATAGGCTAGATCTTAATCCTTCTAAATGTTCAGTAGTCACCTTTAGTAGGAAACGCTGCCCACTCTCGGCTCCTTACAAGCTTAAGGGTCAAATATTGCCAAGATGTGAGGGGGTACGAGACCTTGGTGTTTATCATGAACGAATCTTGTATTTGATTCCCATATTGGGCAAATAGTCGCGAAAGCATCTAAAGCTCTAGGTTTAGGTGTAATGCGAATATCCAGGTGCTTTAAAAGAGGTAAAACGTTTAAAATTCTGTATTGTGCATTTGTAAGAAGCCACCTGGTGTACGCTTCACAAATTTGGAATCCATGTTATAATAAATATATTGACCATTTAGAAAGTATTCAAAAACGCTTTATAAAGATTTCTGTGTTATCGCCTAAAAATACCATACACTTCAGATAATTAAATAAATCAGTGCAAAAATTTTTACATTCAACCATTAGTTAATCGACGCCGATTAGCCGACTGTTCATTTTTGTTAAAGTCAATATCGAATGAAATTGATTGCCCTAATCTTTTGCAGAAACTACATTTTACTGTTCCACAAAGATCGGTAAGATTCAATCCTCCTATATCTGTCCCACTTTCATCCTCAAACTATAGGCAAAATACATATATTTTACGAGCGAGCAAGGATTCTAATAAATTGTGTAAAGAGTACTCTTTTGATCCATTTAATACCAGGAGTGGTGTGGCTCGCAGACAGCTGAACCTTGATTTCTTTAAAATATAACTAACTTTATTAGTTATATTAATTCCACATAATTATTATAATAGTATTTTTCATATTTTATCATTATTTTCTATTATATCTTAGTTAAGTCTATTTTTTTAAGATCGCCTAAATAGCTATAAGTGTGTTTTCTATGACTATCCGAAACCTATAATTGCTGCTGTTGGTTTTCCAAAAATAAATAAATAAATAATATTCTTGGCCGAAATAATACGTATCACTCTTTTCAGATAAGAGAAACACATTTTGCTCAAGTCATCAACAAGCCTAGAGTCTAGTCAAAGATGACAAACCTACACTAGATTTTGTGCGTAGAACATTCGACAGAAGATTTATGTAAGCCATACAAGCCATACATACTACGGTCTACCGTAGAGGTCATCTGTGCAGCTATGCACAGATGACCTCTACGGTAGACCGTAGCGTGTGCAGGTCAACCGAACATTGGTAGCGTGTATGGGGACATTCCGGTGTACCGGAGCGGTCTTCAGTTCTTTTTGCGATGGCATTGAATGAAGACGATGACGCGCTGGCATTGCTAGGCCTTGCTTTACTAGAAAACAACTGACGCGACCTGCGCAGGCGACCGGAGTGCACGCACACACGCAAAGGTACACCGTACGGCGTCACTCGAAAGAATTGATTTTCGATCTTGCGCCGGTCGCCTGCGCAGGCTCAAAAAACTGCACAGGTCTATTCCCACACACATTCCGGTCTACCTGCGCAGGCATACTTGCTCAGGTGGACCTTTCCGGCAGACCGTAGCGTGTATGGGCGGCATTAAATGACCTCTACATAATTCATATAGTGCTTGCATCTGTTTCTTGAGGGTGACAATGATTTCTACATACGATACACAGCTACATATCAAACTTTATATTCCCAGTATATGCTACTTGCATTGTATGGCTTTTGGTACCTACGTACAAAGAGGGGTCATCTCATCACCTTATACTGCAATATTTACCTATACTTACGTGTAAGAACAAACCTTTTTCAGCATCATAATTATTTATGATACGAAATTCCAGAAACCTCGTAAGTTAGTTGATCTGCAGATTTGTTTAAATATAAATAAAGTGTCGCATGTATGAAAGATCATCACTCTCTTGAAAACGGGTGGACCGATTATACCGGGTGTTATTTTATTTATTTATTTATTTTTCAAGGGAAGACCAACAGCATATAACAATTAAAGTAAACAATAATTTTAGGTAACAGAAAGCCAATAATAGGTCTTCACGAATAAAATACTGATTAAAACAAAAAACAAAGCTATTCTTGTGAACAAAGTTTTTAGCAATCAGATGACATTCGGCTCTCATGCTTTGCAAAAAATTCTAGACTAAGTACCTGTCTTACCGTTTCCAGCTTAGCATTAAAAATATCGAAGTTGTACTTAACACAATATTCATTTAAAATACTACTCGCTCGCCACAGTAACGCATTCTGGCGATAGTTAGTGGACACCAAGGGAAGATGAATGGGGTTGTAATGCCTTGCCGATGTTCTTGGCACATTAAATGCTATTTGAGATAGAAGATTAGGGCAATCTATTAGACCAGTAAATTAGCTTTAAAATATAAGCAACATCAGCTATCTCTCGACGTCTTGTCAAGGGCAGGATGTGAAACTTGGCACAAAGCTTATAATAATCGTCATGGGTGTAATTAAGTTTTAAGCGATAACACATGTATCTAATAAATTTACGCTGAACATTTTCTATTCGGGATTTATATATGTCATAACGGGGGTTCCAGACCTGACTGGCATACTCAAGTATGCTACGCACGAATGTGCAGTACAAGATTATATAAGTTTTAACATTTTAAAAGTTTTTAGACATCCGCATCACAAATCCCAACGATTGAGAAGCTTTAGCAATAATGCTATCTATGTGGTCATGAAATAGCAGCTTACTGTCGTGAATTACACCAAGATCTCGTACATTGCAGCATCTCTGAATTTTCATAATTGTTATATTCATAATTGTGTAAACATTCAACTGAAAAGTTGGAAATTTTCGTAAAATTTATGCACGCGACGCTGTGCACATGCCGCTATTAAGAATTTTTATTTTAATTAAGATTTTATTTTAATTAAGATTACATTATTAAGAAGTAAAATTATCCAATCTTTTCGCAGCTTTTATATCCACGGTATTCCCGACGTCAAGAAATCTATTTCGATGTATGTAGGTAAATTTTTTGCACGCGACGCTGTGCACACGCCGCTAGTTTATAATTATAATACTAAAGCCCTTTATTCCGAAATACTAATTCATCGTTTATTTTCTCTCTAGTTTAGATTAGTCATCTTTTCAAGATTTTCAGGATGTTCTTCAATTAATATCAGATCGTTGATTTTTATCGATATCGATATCTTAGCAAAATCGTGACATTTGCTGCCTTTATTTGTGAAAACCTTGTGATGTGACACGAATAAACCGATAGCCTGTCATACCGGCAAGGACGCTAAATTGAACCGCATCTGTTGGTGTGTATTCTTAGAGTGCTAGTCTCTCTGTTGGATTTCTGTTGGAGGGTGATACGTTCGTGGGGATTATCTTGTCTGAACTAGGTGCATGGCTTTATGGCTCAAGTATTTTGGCAGACGTAAGCCCGGCTATGCCGTCTCGCCGTACAAATGCTCTAAGGTCTTGGCAGATTTTCAGCTTACGTTTGGCAGATTCTTTATAGGTAGTTAATTTATATTCCAGAAGGTCACACTGGATACTAGTATCGTACATCTATATTATTTTGTTCTTTGCTAGTATATAATATTTCTTAGTAGTCTGTGCACACCTCAGATGAAGTAGAGGTGCACACTGGTCCTGTCATACTAGTATAGTATCTCAATAGTCTGTGGTCCTGTCATGGCGCGCAATTATTATAATTCGATATTTTGAGGGCGCAGTGTTTTCGCTTTGCAACTAAAAAGTATTTACCACGTAATTTTAATTTTTGTATTCCGTTTTATAATTCTTTATAAATAAAAAAAATCGCCATGAGTTACAGGGATACGGTGAGTGATATTATAAATTACGACGTAAATATTACACAATTGATTAGTAATTTTTTACAGGTAATTGGTTGTAAAGCTGCAATTAAATCTACATTTCTCATTAGAAATATAGGATAGTAACTGTTCTGATTTTTACTAAAATAAATTGGAACACAATCTAGTTCTATTTTTACCCTTATATTAGTCACTGATTCAAGGTCGGTCGCTGTGGGCTATCTGTACAATAGAGATGGGATATCAGTTTTCCTAAATTGTTACTAACTCTGTTCCATCCTCTTGATAAAAGTACCGAAGATAGATACAGAAAATTCTTCTGTCCAAATTTCAATAATTACCAATGAAAAAACAAGTTTTCAACATTTTTAATTTTTATTCCTGAAAAATCTCATCAATTGGGCCAAAGGCATAAAAACATAAGTAAATTTAATTGGCATCTAATATTTAGGTAGATACATAAAAAATTATCATATACCTAATAAAATAAATTACGAAGTAAAATTATCCAATCTTTTCGCAGCTTTTATATCCACGGTATTCCCGACGTCAAGTAACCTATTGCGATGTATGTACTTTAAGTATATTTAAATATTTATAATATGAATTTTCGAATACTTACTGGTTTTTGTATGGTTTTCTTTAACATTAATTTCATGTGTGTTGTGTTTGAGTTTTTATGAACAATTTTAAGATTCTATTAGATATTCTATTATCTTTATAATTTTAGTTTTTTTTATGATTTACATTGCATTTTGTATAATACTTTAAAATATCTACTTTTAGGTGTTTTGAGTATGAAGCACTGAAGTATTTAAATTATATTTTCAGCTTTCTGTAGCTTTTAAAAATTGTCTTTTATTCTTTTGAAAATGTTAACATATTTATTATGAAATAATAGTCTCATTATTTCAATATCCAAAAATGTGATTCAGCTGGTCAGAAGCAATTTTTTCAATATACCAGAATCAAAGTTTGAACCAAGGCAACTCTCTGACCTCAAGATGGTATAAAATATTGTGAATTACTTAATTATTTTTATTTTAGCTGTTTTTCTTTGTTTTAATTTGCTTTTATCACATTGTGTTAAAACAGAGAAGACTTATCTTGAAAGAATTGCAAGCAATAAATTTCTATCACGTTTTAGAGATACCAGGTTATATATCTACATCTGAACTATTTATACTTGACCATGAAATTCAGTAAAGAAATAGAAAGATGAGAACTAGAATATTTTCACTAAGTAGAAAACTAAATGTATGTGTAGCAAATTAACTGTTTTTTACATCTTAAACACAGTCACTTACATTACATATTATGCTTATTTAGATTATCTATCTGTTTACATTACATTCACAAAGCTTAAATGATATTATAGATTTTATTAATTGCTTTAATAACATCATATTAATACATGTTATGTTATCAACAGTACTCACTATTTCCAAGAACTCATTCATACTGTGCAGCAAAAGAACAACGTGTAGGATCATACCTAAGGACCCTAATGGTATTTATCATCTGCTAATGTTTGCGTGACTTATGCATAAATCACATGGTTGACCTGTGCTTGTTTTTATCTAAATACACTGCAAAATGTAAAAGGTCTCGTAATAGAATTTCAATGAAATTAGCAGCATAGGTACTGAAAATAATTCAAAATATCTATAGGTATTTTTGTGTCCAGCCAAAAGCTAAGAGCGAATAATATTTCTTTATTTTATACTAGCGGGCGGGCACCAGCGCACGTTGTCTTGCCCTTAAAAATAAAAAAAACTGCTGTCAAAAGAAAATGCACACAGCGCCATCTACTGGCACAACTACGCCATCTATACAAAATGTTAAATTTAAGTACTTAATATTTTTTTGTAATTACTTAATCCGATATTTTAATTATTCTGCTGTTCGCGGTGGTTACTAATCAAAGATAATAAAAATCGAGTTATGGAAAGTGTAATTAGCGCAACTATGTTTTAAATATAAAAAATAATTGAAACTGATATTCCGTCACTGATATTCGCCACAAATCCATGGCTTGTACCATAAGGCAATTTACCAAACCTTTGAGAAGAGGTCCTTCAAATTTTTTTAAATTTTTATTGCTAATTCTATATTTTTAGTTAGATTTCAAACTACATAAGATATCTTTTGCAAAATTTTCTTGGTTTCATTGAAATTTTGTGTGTAGAAATATACTTCCATGGTTTCCTTATTTATTAAGGCTTTAAATATTAGAGTTTATTAACTGTCTTTAGAATTAAGTATGTCAAAAAGACCATAGGCATAGGCCTTCGCCACACTTGGCGGAAACTCCGTCGCGTAAGATCCGCGACGGAACGTCGATACATGTTATTGCATATAAATTACAAATAGCGGAAGATCGGTCGTTCCGTTATTTGTAATTTGTATGCAATAACATGTATCGACGTTCCGTCGCGGATCTTACGCGACGGAGTTTCCGCCAAGTGTGGCGAAGGCCATAAAGTTAAGTACAGTCAGCATCAGATATATCTGAACAAGCAAGGAAAATCATCGGATATATCTGAACAACGGAAAATTAAGAACATAATTATATCAATGATACAAGAGATTTTTTAGAATGAACACAGTACACGGCAGTGTTCATTTTCAAATGTATTGCCTACATTACATCCGAGATGAAGTTTAATTCCTTTATAATATAACTATGAACAGTCGTTTGTTTTGATATATTTAATGCTGATTGTACCTAACAATGTTTGCTAATAAACTAACAAATTCCGTCAAAAACTTATAAAATTTCCGCCGCCGTAACTAATATTATTTTTACACCACCGCTCAGAATGTTTTTAATAAATCATGTTCACACATTCATCCTTATGTTTTGCCACATTAGCTTTATCACAATTATTTATCAATATTTGCCATAAAATGACGTTGTTACTAATGAATGTATGTTTACCGTGCATTATGTATCTTTTGTAGTAGTAGCGTCAAATGTGCTGACAGTTTTTGTGCTCTTACTATTTTGGAATAATAAAAATATGGGTCAGAATTTTTGTAAATGTATAACGTGTGCGTTGCATTTGCAGAGCTTCGGCTCTTCACCATCATCAGTGCTGAGCTCACTGACGTCATTCCGCTCGCGCCCTTTCGCGGATATTACATACAATCCCACTCCGGATCTAAATGAAGTCTATCCGGGCCTGTACGTTGGAGACGCGTAAGTGTTTTATATACTTGTTTTGTATTATTATGCACACTGATATCATTATTACTGTCAGTGACCGTCTATCGTCAAGTAAGACAGTAAGTAGGCACCCTTATATATCTATTTATGGAACTGTGGGACTGACTTCGAAGACCATCCATACGAAATGAATTACGTTCTTAAACACTATCATCAAAAAAATCCTATTTCCTACTAATATTATAAACATGATGTTTGTTACTCTTTCACGCCAGAACGGCTGAATGGGTCTGGATAAAATTTGGCACAGATAACCCACTTATGTTATCCAGGCAAACAAAGTCTCGGAGAAAAGCTAGTACCTAGTAATATATCTATTGTTATGCAGTGATAGCCTAGTGATATAACCATTCGACTGCCAAAAAAACGTCTCGCATTCGAATCTAAGGCTGGCACCCCTGCCTTTTCGAAATCATTTAATAGGTACTTAATTATCACGCGATTAAGGTAAAGGAAAACATCGCGATGAAACAATTTTGTCGACGGTAGGTATGTGAAGTCAGCCACACCGCACTAGGCGAGCGTGGTGGACTATAGCCTAATCCCTCATCCTGCTGGGCCCCGCGCTCAGCAGTGGGTTGATGATGCTATTGTTTTGTAAGCTGGAATCAGTAAATACGTTACTTGTTACAAAATAAGCGTAAGACCTGAAAGTTATTTTATCAGAATCGACTACTGAATCGATTACGATGGTTTTATGTATTAATTTTTCCCGAAAAGATATTTACAGTGCCTGAAACTATGACCCCCTGATCTATCAGTGGCTCTCGCTATGGAAAACTGAATCCTACTTGCACATATTGTTACTGTGTGCGTTTGCACGCGGATATCGTAGTCGTTGGGTGTGACAGTAGTACAGCCAAGGCATTTGCGTGTACCTGGTAAAACAATAGTAACTAACTTATTAAATAAAATATGCTCACGTGTCTCAAATCGACTTTAGGGTTTCGTTATTATAATTATGACTAGATATTCTAATTGACGTATTTGAGGTCTTGCGCTTATTCAGTGACACATTGCATATTTTGTTGATAACGATTGGCGAGCAAAAATTATCCTATCCTTTATTTACTCGGTACACCTAATTGGTCCGCAGATAATTCAAAGAATGTGGGCTCCAAACTAAAACCATAAAAACGTAGCCCTTCGATTCAAGGAACTAATAATTGTCAAACCAATTATGGTCTGAACTTAGCTTACCATTCAATTCTTAATTTATGTTTTTGAATATTTAGAGTTGCTGCAAAGGACAAAGCATTCCTAAGGCGTATGCGAATTAACTATGTGCTCAACACTGCTGAAGGGAAAAGTTACACCCAGGTGGACACAGGCCACCTGTATTATCGCGACTGCCCCGGACTTCGCTACAAAGGCTTTCAGCTTATGGACTTACCATCTACTGATATTTCAAGATACTTCCATATCGCTGCTAACTTCATAGACGAGGGAATTTCGAGTGGAGGTACGTGGTTCGGCACCAAGTTTAATATTGTCATGTTGGAATTGGCTTATTGTCATTTTATAGACTGTAAAATGTGTTTTCTTTCAGGACGAGTCTTAGTACACTGTTTTATGGGCGTATCTCGGTCAGCTACCTGTGCTTTAGCGTTCCTTATGATTAAACGCGGCATGTCTTTGGCCGAAGCACTGGGCACTGTCCGCTCTCGCCGTGACATTCACCCGAACGAGGGTTTCATTCGTCAACTCCAGCAGCTGGACAGGGAGCTGCGCCTCAACCGGATGCGCTGACCCTACAGAAACAGTTCCCTTCAAACACTCTTCAATTTCTCATTAGACGATGGAGATATACGGCGTCGTGTTCGAAGCCTCGATCGGGCTAATCTCTCTCTCTCTTATCATTAGAAAGCCAATCTCAAAGAAACTTTAAAACACGTAATAAATAGGTATAATAGTATTACCTATTTATTTAAAAAGCCGTACCTATCCTATTGTAAAGAAAAAATGAAGAGTATTTATCACTAGTAACATTTAACATACATACATACCATCACGCCTGTATTGCCTGAAGGGTTCGGCAGAGGCATACTAATGTACACCCACAGTTCGCCGGGACATTTAACAACGTTTACACTTATTTATATAACTTTATAGTCACACGCGGTTATTACATGAGCTTTATCATACTCTTAGGCAACCACCAAGATTACATCTGTATTTATATCAAGTTATTTATGCATATTTTTTTGTTTTGCATATTCGAAATAAAATTTTAATACGCGTAATATATTTATTGTATTTGAAGCATAGTTGCCATAGAGATTTTTGAAAATCGGCTCTCGAAAAATAGGCCAGAATATTTGGGTTCTTTTGGCATAGTCAATGAAACTATAAATTAAAAGTGGTAAGTATTTAGAATTTCTGGGAAATTTGAATGCCCGCATATCGCCAAAACATTTTAAAAGTCGCGGGTTCTAACTTGAACAAATCTTGGAAAATCTAATAATTTTAATAATGTATTTAAGATTTTTTTTTTACTATTTAGGTAAATATTTACTTTAGAATTCAAAATTGCTTGATGAAATAATTAAGTAAAAATGAAATTTATTTGTGAATACCTATTGCCCGTACAAACTAATACAAAAATAAATTTAATCAAATTGTGTTATTATTCAGATTCCATTCATCTGAAGTATTTTCAAGTGAATGTAATTTTTGATAACTTTATGAAGTTTCGACCGGTTTTTCGGTCGTTAATTTCCAGTGAATTTTCGTAGTATTAGAAGATTCCAAATCCTTATTAACACAATCTGATTAAATTTTGTTTGAATTATAATTTATTTTGGTATTACGATATACCATACAAAATGGTTAATAGGAAAGCGTCCGCCGGATCCTCACTCAATACCTAATTGAAATTTAGCTCTCTTAATTTTTTTCTAGATTAGTAGAAAAATCTGCTTTATTTTTTCTAAAAAAATATTTAAGTATATTATATTTTTTTGTTAATTTACCGTGACTATTTATTATAATTATATATTTTTTGTATAATATTTTCATAGAATCCTATACTTACTTTTAGGCCCACTTGCACCAACTTCTTAAATGTGTTTAAATTGTATTTAAACACAATTTTCTATTGTCATTTTGTGTTTAAAGTCAATTTAAACATATTTCAGAACTTGGTGCCAGTGGCCCTTAATCTGGATTATATTCTCGTGTGTCATTTTTCTTGTATTCATAAAATATATGGCTGTTATTTTGAAGAGAACAGATAGATTTTAACTTTTTAAAGTACCTAGAATAAGAAAATGTTGATTGTCCAGTAAATAAGATGTTGAAGCTTACATAGCATGTAATTGTTGGTATCTGACTATAGTACAATTGTCTGGCCTTATGGTCATGAGATGACCACGTTGTACCTATGCAATAATATCCATATTTCCGAATGTAGGTATATGTTAAGTTTTTCTTCAAGACTGGCAATTATAGCTCTTGAGTGATGGCTTACTTTTAGTAGAGGTATTTAGCTTAGCATGTATGTCATTGCCTCGTGGGCAGGTGTTACACACGGTGAGCACTCATTGTTCGAGGACGCGCACTAGTTGCCAACACACGTGACATTTGGCTGCACATATGTGTCGCTATTTAGTCTTCTAATCATATAGCACAATAAATCATGAGATCTATTTTCGTTATATAATATTATTTATTTTAGTTGTACTTGTAACCAATAAGTACCTAAAACGGCTGTCTTCCGAAATTTGTGGTTGGACTAAAACTTACTAGTCGATGTTTATAGTGCAATATTTAGATGTACCTAAAGAACACCAAATTAAGCAATCAATGTGATATTGAATGTGAAGAATTAAATATTTTGTTTTTATAAAGGGAAATTGTTTTAGTAAAGATAGTACAGATCATAGTTTCTATTTATTAGCAATAAATTACGATAAGATGTTTGTTTAAGTAACTAATATGGTTGATTCCAGAACCTTGCTAGAATACAAAATGATAGATGTGGTTTGTTGTCCTTACATTTAATTATTACAATGATTCTTTAGGTATATATTATTTTTGTATGTTACTATTACATGATTTGTCATAAATAATTTAGAGTAACAATCCATATTAAGTACCTGTTAATTAAAACAAATTAAACTAAAGGGACACTAGGCTATTTGTATTATATTGCATTATTAATGAAATTGTGAAATTAAAAATATACAAATTATTTATCCAAAAAAGTATTGTTTTTAGATTTTGCTTGTAAATTTGATTTGAGGTAACTTTCTGCCTTTCTCAGCTTCATTGGGTTTTGGGTTTAAACATCTGTCCCAGAGCTACTGGACATGGAGGGCAAGTACCTTTATGTAGACTGGATATATTTGCATCATACCTGGGACCCAGTGTATGTTTGCGTGATTTCAGCATCTTCCTTTATTTTATTTATGGTGAGAAATTCAATGCCTTTTTCCTGTAGGCAGGCCTTATTTTCCCTGGATCCTATATAGGGCCCTGACATGGTAAAGGGTGTAAGCAAAATCTTATTCTCTTGTGGACCTGCCTAGTTTAACACTCCCCTGACATACAGAGGTGGCTCGTCCTAAGGAGCGCTGGAGCGCTGCACTCCCAAAAAATTTACTCAACAAAATGTATTTTTTTATCTAGGTTTAATATGTTGGTAAAAACACAAATTGTTGGAATTATTAATTTACGTAAGAAATTACGCATCGATTTACTATTTACGCTCTGAACCCGATGCAGCAGAAAGCAGTATAACCTATACTACCTACAAAATTTGGCGTCAAGATGTACTGAGTGGATAGCGCCGTGCGCCGGTAGTCGGCGCTCATATGAAAACAAAGTTCAGTGCAACGGTTTGTACGAAATTCAATGAGTGCGAAAGAGAAAGTCCGCTCGGCGCGTGAAATGGAAGATTTGTATGAGAAATTAGGCAAATCTGCAGCGGCGCTCTTGCGCGACGTTGCCAAACCTCGATAGAGCGCGGTCCGCGCCGGCGCCACGCGACGACATCGTGCGTTGTTGCCGGTTTGATGTCAACAAATAAACGTCAGTACGACTACGAATTCACTATATGAATGAATAACATCGTTATGCAATTTTTGTGTAAAAATAAAAAGTACCTATTTAGAATAAAAAGGGTTCAATGCAGCGTACCTATCTTTTTCAAAAACTGTGAAATGACTTATGAGGTAGGTAGGTACGTCTCGAACTGAAAGCAAGTGGGCCGAACATTGTTTTAATACAAAAATGTGTTACAAAAACAAAAACCTACACTCGTGTTTTTAAACCTGAACAATAAGTATATCAAAACCCCGTGGTGGTGTGTTTGTGAAAAAACCAACTAAATATTTTGTTTCCCGTATCTTGTGTTTGGTTGCGGTGGAGTTGAGTCTCCATGGATTAAAACGGGTGTTGATGATTTAGACCTTTCAAAAACATGCGCAGTCTCTATTTCGTAATGTTATGTGAAGTGCATTGGCATCTATCGGGTGACAAGATATTCGTACTAGATTCCGGGTATCGAAAATCTATTATAAAATTTAATGAACGAACCAAGGATACCTCAATATAGATTTGCAAGTTTTGATTGCAAAGATTAGCAAGTTGAAAATGAAGTACTTATATTTTTTTAAGTGCCATATTTTTTTGGGAACACCCAAGAAAAAATTTCACGAGCCGCCACTGCTGACATACCCTTGCAAAAGGCACTCATATGACCACCTCACCTACATGGTGACCATAGGTAAAAAAGACAAAACTCAGTTTTCTAGGAAAATTAAGTTGATGTCAAACAATTACTATATGTAGGTGCTGTTTAATTGCTTTATTAGTTAAGCTGGACTGCTGTGCACCTTTAGAATATAACCTTAACTATACCAATATTGGTGACTGTAATTTAGAAATTGGGATAATTTATTTTTTTGCCGAGTTACTTTGGATGGTGGATGCAAAAGTATAGGTATTTTAGGGGAGTTCACAAACATATTTTCTTGCCTGTCTCCCATTGGGGGAGAGAGACTATATTTCCACTTGCTATGAACTTATCACACCCCTTTTGCTTCATTTACATTCATCAACACTTTCCTTGTGGACACAGCATACCTACACAACACCTGCCTGTAGATGGGCTCACTATAAAAAATATTGCTCCCCTGTATGGGTGACAAGATATTTGTATTAAAATACTTTGATACACGGAAGATGAAATAAGCCTGATGTGCAGTGAGTTTACTCATGAAATGAAATGATATTTATTTCTGTTTTATAGCTAGATGGCTTCGGCATTTCCTAACTGACGACCTCTGAGAAGAAGTGCCGAAACAAACTCAGAGAATCATGGTCTCTTTTAAAGTCCAGACATAAAATAATGCAAATAATGTGAGTGGGACAATGCAGGGCAATGTCTGAAATGGCCTTTTGAGGAAAGAACCATAGCAGCTTTGAGTAGACCAGTCCTAACTGACGGCAAGCATGCACAATGTATAGTCAATATCATCAAAATGAGTAATGAATGTGTAGGTACCTTTTGTTTTGTCTTATGTGCTCTAACCTATCTTTTTTGAGAATATCCACAATTTGGTTATGTTCCATATTCGTATGTACTTGCCACATATTTGATTTGTCAATTTCCATTCACCCATTCTCTCTACATGCTCGACCACCTTATCAAGCCATTTTCCGCAACATTTGACATTTAGTAAAACAGAAATGTAGCTAACAGTGTTATATTTAATTACATAGAATATCCTACACTAATGAATTATTTTACAAGTAAGGGCGGTTCATCTCTGTTTTCTTAGCCTTCTTGTCTCTAGCCCTGGGGAACCATCGGTGTACTGTTGTTAAGGTAAGAGAAGACAGCTGTTTCCTTGCTATTTCCGGCTTCATATCTTTAAATACTCTATATACTTCTTGTTTATCATTCATTCTTAAAATCGATGTATCTGCTACAATTTCTTCAGGAAGTGGTCTTGAATGCTCGTAAGGAAAATCTTGGTCTTTGTGTAGGGCAACTATTGTAGAACCATCGTCAGTAATAACGATTTTATTGTAACATCTTGTCAATATTTCCCTAGGTCTAAATGCTACTGCACGAATTAAATTATGAGCCATTTTAATTGACGTATCGCTGTAAATTAATGAAACCTGTGGAGTTGAACCAATTTTAAACATAACCTAAAAACACTTGACACCATTGGATTCATTGGATTGGACTGACTGACATTGACATTGACATAACGATGTGACTGACATTTTACATATTTTTCTGTTTTTTTTTTTTTTATTTATTTATTTTACGGCCCTGGATACATGTCCTTAAAGCCTACATATTTTTCTGTTTGGCGTTGTGTTGCCATTAGCCATTGCCTATCTGTCTCTATTCGTTATCTTAGAGCATAATATTATTCTATATAACATTGAGACGGCATAACACACATTTGCCATAGGACAATGCCTTAGATGCTCTAAGCCTTAAAGCTTATTATACCTATGAGGCAGTGTCATATGATGAGCAAAGTATAACCCTGGCATGGGATCTAAGGTAACTCATCAAAAATACGCGAGCCACAGATCAGCTCATGACTCAGGTGCGTGAGCTGATTTAATGAGTCAGCTCGCAGATCAGCTCAATTTGTACTCAGGTTTATCATTCTCGCGGGCCTACTGCAAGCTGTGCGCTGACTAGAGCCGACTGAGCTTCGGCAGTTGACAGTTCGTTTAACTGCCGAACCGAAATTCATTCTGAGCCAGTGTTGCCAGGGCCCCTGAGTGGAAAGTTACGTTTCGTTTCCTGAAAAGTAACATTTTTGGTGCAAAAGTTACATTTTGGGATCTATGATGTCGAATGAGGTTTTTTTTAGCTCCGGATTTGTTACAAAATGTTAGTTATATTTGGATGCGTTCGTGTACTGTTTGCAATAAAATAAAAATCTAGTATTACTTATCTCGTTGTTCTCAAAAGTTACGAAAAATGCCTTAAAAAGAAAAATTACTTACATGTTACGCGAGGGGGTCAAAAGTTATGAAAAATGTAAGAAATGTAACCATCTGGCAACACTCTGAGCTGCTTGCTATGCCATGAAAAAGAATAGAGATTTTAATACTTTATTAGACAAAAAAATCCACAAATCTTTTTGAGTTGTACAAATCAAGAACGTTAAATTATGTAGGTATAACTTTCTTGAACCTGTTAATCAGTGTAAATCTTTGACTATCTATCCCTGGACAAGTGACGCGCTTAATTCTATGAACAAAAAAGTCTGTCACTTTTGGTGCGGGGGGAGGAAACACTACATAGACATTGCTGCACACATACTCAAAATCATTATGTATCGCTACGAACTCACACATATTAAAATCTTCACCACTAACACAATTTACGCACACATAGAGGTCAAATACGTCAACATACAAGAATTGACGACAATACGAACGTATAATACAATAAAAATAATTAGGAAGCTACTATGTCGATATTTTATATCGATAGATTATTTTAGGAAGAATGGATAAAAACGTAACAACGATTACAAATTATTTTTATATGTAATTATTTATTTGCAAAATTAAAATCATCCATACACACCTTTTTAATATCTTGCGTCATAATTATTTTCAATGCAATGCTCTCATTGCATGCTAATGAAATACAAAACAAAGAAACTATTTAGGTATAGATAAATAGGTACATACTTTGTAATTGAAACGATTCTGTTAATGAAAAATCGATTTCGGAAACAGTTTTGATAAACGCGTTAGATTTTTTAATCCACTACCTTGACAGAGGGGAATGATCATGAGAGGCGGGTCCTTATAGATAGATAGTCAAAGGTGTAAATCAATAAAACGCATCAGAACGAATGACTCGTTTAAAAACTTTCTTTACTGAATCTCAAGTAGATAAGACTATTATGTGACTACAAGCCCTTAAATAAAACTAGATAAAAAAAAAGTAGATCAGAATCACTAGGTACATATTCAATTCATGACTTATCTGTGGAGCGATTCACAAGTACAATAGGAGCTGAATTGAGCCGTGAGCTAGTCATTCTGTTGCTGTTGCTGAGCTGTAGTTCAACGGCACTCTAGTGCGATCTGACTCATTGAGCTGATTCAGTGCTCAGTTAACATCTCTAGAAGGTAGTATCTAAACCACAGAGTACAATAAGACTACTGTTACTGTCTATTACTAATCTGCGGTGGACTACATTGGATCGATATTCATTATTCCTCTTGTCAAATGTTGTGTCAAACAAATATAAAGTATAATTTGTTGTAGTCTTTGCTCTTTGTTTGTAAATAATCAAGATTGTTGCGATAAATGTAAAATATTACGTATGGCTTGAATGCTTGTACGTAAACCATAATGGATTTTCCAGCGACACCATCGAATGCTTCGGACAGTAATGAATACCCCAACATTACTCGCTCCCCGTTCCATAACGCGCCAGATGATAATAAAAGACGCAGGTAAAATTGATGAAAATAATTGTTAATAATTGTAGCAGTAAGTAAAGCTCCTGATTTATTTAAATTAATGTTTCAGTTCATCACGGTCAATAAAACGTAGGCGATTTGATGATGAGTTGGTTGAATACAGTGGTTTGCCTGGGTCTTCTCTCGGGAAAGGGGATAAGAGAATGCGCACGCAGTCGTACACGAGCCAGGTGTCGGAGGTTGGCTTAGCTAATGCGCCCTCGACTCCCGCACACCTACCACAAGAGCGTCGTAGGGCTTCCAGTAAGATATCTGCTGGAGGCAGTATCGGCCGCAAGATTCGGCGTAAAGGCCATCTGAGTCATTTGTCTACGAAGGATCTTGGACGTTGGAAGCCCACTGATGATCTAGCCTTGATATTAGGTGTACAGCAGGTAAATATTTATTAAAATCTTTAATGGTTATTCATTATGGAAGTAGTAAAGTACAGCTGTAATATTTCATAAAATGTCAAGGGGTTGTGCTGAAATTGGTGTCATATTTAAATTAAATATATATTATTGTATTTATAGACGAATGACTTGCGCATAGTTCATCGTGGGGTGAAGTTCTCCTGTCGCTTTACTGTTAGTGAATTGCAATCTCGCTGGTATGCTCTCCTGTACAATGCTGAAATATCACGAGTGGCCATCGCTGCAATGCGTAACCTACATCCAGACTTAGTAGCAGCAGTGCAGCAACAAGCATTGTACTCTACAGCAGAAGAAGAACTACTTGCAACAATACCAGCTGTCCCGGTGAGTTAGTTATTGCTTGCATTTGTTTGCTTTTAAATAACCATACTTGTAGTAATAATATTGGTGGCTGCTGTTAGTAGTTATAACCAAGTCTCTGGGGAAAGGGAACCTACCTATCACAGTTGTGGCAAAGGTCCCAAATCCCATGGTTGTAGGGCAAGAGAAGGCAAGTGAGATTTTTGTAGGTATGTGTCTGACACCAATGAAGATTTTCAGCATATCCACAATAAGCAGAGTTAATATAATATTGTTGAACCTGAACCTACCATTACAATAGAATTATTTCAGGCTTGCGGTGCATGCTACTCTTACTAGTGTCTATGGTTTATTCAAAAACACTGTAATTTATTTATATTACTTAATAATGGCATACTAAACCTACTGATAAATTGATTGAATTACAATTTAACAAAACTCATCTAGTAAGACCACCATTCATTAGTTGTCTGTGCCATAAATATTTTGTAAAATCAGCCAATATATACTTACAAAAATATTAATTTCCAGGCATCTCTACCACCAATAGGAAAGTTTCAGGACTTATTGGATCAGAACCCACATGTGTTCTATCCATCACGCACAGCAAAGACTTTGTTGGCACATTGGCAACTTCTGAAGCAGTATCATCTGTTGCCAGATCAAGCTGTACAACCATTACCTAAAAGTAAGCTCAAATAACTTACTTCATACTTTAGTAGTTGAGCATTCTAATATTCTATTTTATTTCTTATGACAACTGGTTCAATGTTGACTATTCATCACTGGCATTGTTTGTGTGATAAGCAATAAGTAACCCACACAAGCTATATCTCTATATAGCCTCTATTATATACATACCAAACCATATACAAGAATAATTCTCTCACATGCTAGATATTCAATACCATGATATTCTGCTCCTTGTATGATTCCATTTATGTAAATGATGAATTGTAGAATTAGAAATATAATTCAGAAGTCATAGAAAGTAAGCTGATGATTGTGTTAGGTATAAAATACCTATGTAAGTCATTACTATTTTGACTATGGTAAAACTTAGTTTCATAGTATACAACAGGGCAGTAAAATATTTAATTAAATATTTCAGATCCTTCTGATGAAGTTCTGACATTTTCTGACGCTGAAGAAACAATGAATGACAATGAATTGCCAGATTACAAAGAAGACGGCATGGATATTGAAATGCAAATGGCTGACAGGTAATTTAGAGTTTGTGTGCACACTTGTTAACGAACTTCTTCAAAGGAAGTTCTCGATTTGACTGTACCTTGTTTGTCACCCCATATCTTCACCATTTGTGAACCGATTTCAATGTTCATTTTTATCTGCTAGATTATTATAGGTACTTTATGTTTGGCTCATGAACATTTATTAGTGCCTGACTGGTATCTCAAATGCTTGAAGTCGGTTTATTTTTTTGGAATAGTTTACATAATATCACGCCTATATTCCCCGAAGGGTAAGGCAGACGCCTACTATTGTACACCCACAATTCGCCGGTATGTTTAGGTCCCATGTAATAGGGGGCGTGCCTATTACCATTAACCAGATACAAATTCCAAACTCTGAGCGGCTACTGGGAATTTATTTAATAGAAATACCCAATAACACTTTACTCGACCTCGGAATCGAACCCAGGACCTTTAGCGTAGCAGTTGCGCTCAGACCACTAGGCTAATGAGGCAGTTGGAAGTCTGAATTTTATGATTTGAAACGATTTATGATTTCTCTACTGAAATTAAATACAAGATAATATTTTATGTTTCAGGGTGGACAAAAAAGACATTCGCTTATTAGAAACCTCGCTGACTCGTTGGCAAGTATTGGTGCAGTCCCTAGCTGGCACTACAACAGAACTAGATAAGAACACGCTTGCTGTGCTACGAGGCAGACTTGTCCGCTTTCTCATGAGGTCCAGGGAGGTATGTTAAGTTCCATAAAATGGGGATGTATGTCTGATCGGAAATAGATTGGGCCGGTATCCACGAGCTTACGTTACCTGGTATACTAAAAGATGGACCAGACTATTTTCTCTTCAGTAATGCAGACCTATTCTATCTATCGATTTTATGAAGTGTTATGCAAGGAATTGTAGATAACTAACTAGATACATATCCTCAGCGTGAGCGTCACTAAACGAAACTGCAAAATACTTTTCTTGTCTTTGGCCATATTTTTAGTAATATTAATTGTATTGTATAATTTCATGTCGAATTCTAATCGTCAAATGCGCGCACTGCCATATAACTCCATAGCGAATCCCAGAACGATCAAACTATCGCCCGACTAAAAATCACAAGTGCGCGAGCGCTCTTAGAGGCGTTCGGTTTAGGTATGGGCACTTGTATGACGGATGACACGCGATGTTGATGCATCTCATTTTCGTTTTTATTTTGTGTGTATCAGTGAGGATGATGACAGTGAGGATGTTAGAGGGGCGTGCATTTTTAGAGAGATTAACCTTCTTTAATATTTTTAACCTAGTGATAGTGAATACTTGCGAAAATAAGATTTGATCTCGCCTTAGATCTAATGATGATAGCACCTAATATTTCGTTTCGGTTTCAGCCATAAATTTTGATCAACACAGAATATATATGAATCATCACCCTATGATTGTTTACAACTATAATAACGTGAGTTTTATTAAAGTTTTCTGATTAGGTTGGCTCTCATTCAGAGCGCTTGACAGGTACAGCATGGATGGATCATCTTCATCAGGCAACTACTGTTTTTTTTTGCTTCTACTGTACATGAAAACTAAGAGTACAATGCATAAGAGAGTTAGGTAAACTCAGTTAGCAATGTCTACAATTAACAAAAGTCCCCAAAAACATACATTTCCTAAACATAATTCTTAGTGTTAACCCGTAAATATCGTAGAGCTATGATTGTAACATCCAATCATTTCATCAAAATGCTCTAAAAGTCGCCAAATGAACCTTTAGAACGCACAAAATAACTGCAACTTACTGTGTTTTGCTTCACATCTTTGAAAATGTTCTTCATAATATGAATTTATTATTATTTATCATCCTAAGGTTGTATGGTAGAAAATGCCCAATGGCATTAAGCCCGCTTTTGTAAAAATGGTGCATAAATAAAGTAAAGCATCACTGGGCAAAGTAGTAAATTGAGTATTCTCCGAGAGATCGCCAGCGACATTACCCATTTGCTGGTCTTCCTTGAGAAGTCGGGGTGGCTCGAGTAACAAATCTTTCCCACCCAAAATACACGCTTTGTCGTGGAGTGGCGGAAAATAGCCCGCTATACCATACCATACCAAAGTAAAGCATCAATGGCAAAATATTGAAACGCTAAGTCTGTATTTTAAGATGCCGTGATTTGTTTGATGCCGCAGTCTCGTGCTGTCACAGTAACCAGTAATAAAAATATGTAGCTTTTATCAATCACATTTTAGCCTTTTTTTTACAATAATACACGACGTATCGACAAATGTTCAACCGCCCTTAGTGTGAATATTTATTAATTTGATGGATAACGGGTTGTTAGGATGCTGAAAAATAATTCAACCATCATTATTATGTTATCTGTTCTATAGGAATGTTTCTAGTCCTCTTTTAAATTTTACATGCGTCCAGAACGGCGAGTTTGATTTAGACGATACTTATGAGGTAAGTAAATGATAAGTTATACTTATTTCTGTAAATGGATCTTACAAGATAGAAATAACGAAACAAACTAGAAAAGTTTGTTTTAAACTTTAAACTACCTGTGGGTAAAGAATATCTGAAATAGCTTTTTGGAGAAAGAGTCATATATTGCAGCTTTGAGTTGTTATTTTGGACTTTAATTCCATATACTCCCAAACCCGGAAGGAACAACTACTTTTAAGTTATACACATCGAACTTACAACATGTGGTGCAGAAGCCGATCGCTCAGCCGCGCCATACTACACCACATTACGCCAAACATGTCGTCAACTTAAATAACTGTTGTTTCAGTTCCCTTATAACTTAGTTGTGTCTAAAATTTAGCATAAAGTTTAATTTTACGTGTTCGGTGGGCGCTCCGGCTTGATTATAAAAACGTAAAAATTTACTGGTCAATAAGATCTAAAGAGCTCTGGTGACTCCAATCAACATCAACCCATCACACACCAGAAATCAGTTACGCTGGAATCGTAAACATTTGAGTTAGGCACTTAGTCGATAGCCTACTACCGTACTACACTAAGGTGTCAGTTGGAAAAAATCGTTTCTTTTTACTGGGCGGGTCATCACAAGTTCATAACATAAAGTCAAGTCCAGAGGGAATTTATGCACGATTGCAAAAAGCTGGTTCCATGAAAAAGAACTGTAGTGAATAGTTAACATCCATATAAAATAAAGAGTGGTTATGACGAGTAGCCCAGAATGAACTGATGACGCCAGAAGCCCAGAATGGGTTCCAGAAATTATCAATAGGCCTAAACATACCGTATGTCGGACTTGTACCGACTAAAAATACTGTGGCTTACGGTACGTGGAACTTATTCACAGTATTACAATAGGAAATATTGTAATACTGTGACTTAGTACCTACTATGTAGGTACTATTATTAGTACTTGTGACGATCAGTCTGCATATACTATTTCAGTGGCACTTACCCAGACAAACTCAGCAGCCAAGTCCTACTAGGTACCATAAATAATTATCTTTTTTAGTTTGTTCGCTCTTTATTTTTATAGAGTACTAGCTTCTGCCCGCGGCTTTGTATGGGTCTCTATACATTAGAGATGTCAAGCTGTATCTCAGGTACCGTTTAATTATTTGTGATATGAAGTATACCAGTTTTTAAGTTGAAGCACATACTTTCTAACAGTGTTAACAAAATTAAAATCTATTCAGTAGTTTTTGCGCCAACCCGTAACAAACAGACAAACAGACAAGAAATTTAAAAATCACATTTTTGGGATCCGAGATGTACAGACACGGCTTTTTTACAATTTTATAAGAGTAGAGACTACATAACTATTGCCCGCTATTTAACTCGCATTCCAAAGGATGTCGATAACAGCGCCACCTACTGAGTCGAACTATAGCTAAGAACAACATAAATAGTCAGTTACAAATCAAAAATCGATCAAGCCGTTGCCGTTCAAAAACAAAGAACCTTTATTAAAACGGTTTCACTTCCCTTAGGGATTGGTTGCTAGCCGAAGCTGGCTGGATGCGACAAGCAAGGCCAGGGTGAAATGCCACATGATGAGACCTAGGTCCAGCAATTGGCTGATATAGATAGGCTCATGATGACAATGTAGTAATAAGTTCATACATGATATGACACGATAATATCAATTAGTTTTTTGTTTACCTAATGTACAAATTGACATTGAATAATAGGAACAAAACTTATTAGGTACTTACTTTATTTAATAATCACATAATCTCATTGGTATTAATTCCATTAAAATTCCAAGGTAATATACGATAATGTATAGACGGATCAATCAATCATGCATGCCAATAGGTACCTTCTATTCATTATACAAAATGATAATAAAAACAAATACCTATTGAGCTTTATGCCGCGAGTAGAAGGTTTGTTTTGAAGTAGCTAATGAATTTAAGTGTCAATTTAAAAACAGTTTTTTTTTTATCAACTCCTGCTGAGCACAGGCTAATAGTCCATCACGCTGGTCTAGTGTAGGCTGACAGACACCACACACCTTTAGTTGTATTCCAAGTTAATGGGTTGAGGTATTATCCAGTACATTTTTTCCTTCACCGTCTAATTCTTTGAGGTAGACTTTGTTCCATCGTGCTAGAGCGAGATCCTGTGTAGGATAGTTGAGAATATTCTTCTCTTTGTGAACAATTATAGAACATGTTAGGTATGGTGCAGTAAATATGTACTTTTTTATTTGCTAATAATAGAAACACCATTTTTAGGGTTCCGTACCCAAAGGGCAAAAACGGAACCCTATTACTATGACTGTTGTCTTTCCGTCTGTCTGTCACCAGGCTGTATCTCAAGGACCGCGATAGCTAGACAGTTGAAATTTTCACAAATTATGTATTTCTGTTGCCGCTATAACAACAAATACTAAAAACTAAATAAAATAAATATTTAAGGGGGTCTCCCATACAACAAACGCGATTTATGGTACGGAACTCTTCGTGCACGAGTCCGATTCGCACTTGGCCAGTTTTTTATATTTACTTTCATGTCGGGGCACTGTTAGTACGGATAGTCAAACAGAAAACAATACTAATTAGTGTTATGCATCTGCATATATGCATCATAATAATCCATAGCGCGTTTCCCCCCTTGTCCGTCACACAAGCATAACATACCAATGTATTTGTAGAGACCCTGACAATAGTTCCAAGGACGCCTCCCACCCCTAATGACACGGTCACCACCCTGCCCCCAACATAAAAAAATTCTATTCATTTCACTATCTAGCCCACATATCGTCACATTGTATCGATTGCCCTCGTTTCAATAACTTTATGTTGCCTATTTTAAAATACACCATTTATAACGCTTTATCTTGACAAAGAAATTTGAGATAGTGTTATCTTCCAGTTTATCTTCTAACGTGTTATCATTATGTACGATTCCGTACTTTAGTTATTCAATTATGCAGTCATTAATTTATTGTACAATGCCAATTTTCACAAATTATATTAACTTCGTGTGTGTCGTATTAGTGTCATTTTCATAGTACACAACACAATACAAAGTATTTAAAGCAATAATTTATTATAATTGAACTAGTAAATTCTCACACTGTAATTTCACAGGGCCTTAGCGATACAAAACAACAATATACAATTTAAATAATAAATTAATTTAGATATTTAACTTTAATACATCGGCTGTGTGGCAGGGCAGGTAATAATTCACTTCTGAGTACGTAATAAGTATGTATAGAAGTAAAATCTTACTGTGGCGATTGTTTTGAGATCTGGCTGGCGGTAGCCGACCATGTGTTTACATAACATTCTTTTATAACAAGGCGATTGTTTGGTTACTGGTAGTGGATTGGATATTCAAAACAACAGGTATCAATAGATGATGGAATGGTAAACTTGTGGAACTTGGTCAATGTCCGGTGAATCCACTGAGCGAAGTTTCAGATACCTGGCCATCTCGCCGTTCATACATTTTCTTTTTTAAATTGTTGCTCTATAAGTATGTTTATTTTTAATGTAGGTAGTGTCGAAATGGAGAACACGTGTAAGCTTGATTTTAATTTTTACTAGTAGGTACTACGGCTTTTGTTTCCTTATTAGGTCTCTTTCGACCGTTCTGACACTGAACGATGACATTTTGATTATTCATATTGATACTTATATAAATTATTATGAAACATTTTAACTTAGTGTGTATGTAGGTATTGTATATGTATAATAAAATAAATAGTATTAATAATAATTTTAAAGAACGAGTTTCTTGTTCGAGCTAAATGCCGCCCTGCTACAGTTTGTTGCCATTGCAAGCTGCTTTCGGCGTATATTTCGTGCTGTATTCGACATTATTGTTGTCCAATTTTTTTATTAAGTACTTATTTTCGAAATATAACAAGAACATGGTACTTGAGAGCAATCTTTTATCTGAATGGGTGGCGCAGTCTCGTGCCATCATACTGCAGCGCGGGACGTTCAAAAATCACGAAGGTGAATTATTTACGACTCTATTCTTTTCTTATTCCACTTGCGGATAACTTCAGACGCGCACAGCCATTTTGATTGTACTGTGCCTAGCTTTCAATATTGGTATTGAACGTTCGGAGTGTACGTGATTATTATTTAGTATCTTTTCATGCTCTGGAGGAGTCACACCCTCAATTGAGAGGGGTTCACATTAAATCCTACCATTCCATTCCATAAAATGTACCTATATGTAAACATTAACTTTTTAAATATTTATTCTATTTCATTTCATTTTATTTAACTACCGCAAAAAACGATAATTAAATAAGGCATGCCTAATAGCTAGTAAAAGAAAATGTATTTTGCAATTTTAGTGGGTAAAATGGCTTTTTATTTTATAATCTATTATTATTTATATCTTTTAATTTTGATGATAATGTAATGTAATGATTATTTTGATGATGATAATCTGTAGAAAAACTATGTATTACTGCAAAGTACCCCTCAAATAGAACACAGATACTTAATCAAGTTTTTATCCGCATGCAGAAACATTATTCCGAATAGTTTGGAGTAAAGATGTAGGGTTGAAACTGCCATTTAAATTAGGCATCTTTGTATGATATAATATTCTCTTTTTGGATCACTGTTCGGATCAAACCCAAGGCTTTTAAGCAAAGGTCACCTACGAGGTATTAATGAGGTCAACGAAGTCACATAAAATATACATTTATATTTAAATACTGAATTTATTTATTTAATTGGAAGTTTAAAGCTAAGCTAATTTGAAACTAGATAACTACATCTAATGTATTGTAATCATAGTTGATTGAGTATTTATAAAATAATGCAATTCGAGCATAGCTATAAATATTTTGCCAATTTTCTATCGATATTTGAATCGATGTGGCACGTGTTTTCCTTTGCTATTTAAGGTCAACGACTTTATACGAATCTCGTGTCTGTTGGGTAAAAGAGCTATTTATCGATAATACAAAAAAAAATGACTTTACTAAAGCCACAAATAAGGGTTCGTTTGGTAATAAAAATAATTTCAATGCAATGTCATAGTTTAATATTGTTTTGCACGAAGTCAAAAGGGGAAAGGGTTTTCGTAAGTTAGTCTCAAGCAACAAGCTAGTTCGCTGAAACTAAACTCAATCTGATACCAGACTTTTTATACCCCAAAACTGCCGTTGTTCAGGAATATTTACTTGCAGATTATGCAATTTAAAAGGGAAGCCAATTTCAGATTTCAGTTGGGATGGACGAGTGCGTCCTACCCAAATTGATTTTTGTTGTGTGAAAATCCTTATGGATACCCGCCTTCTCTCGTAAGGAAAGGAGGAACCCCTCCTTTCCTTACGAGAGACGGCAAATTAAAACAGAATCTCTCGAAGAACGGAGAATTATTTGCTGGTGAAAACGAGAGCTCGAATGGAGATCGCGTTTAGGCAAGCGTAACATAGGACTCCCGGCTAGGTGGAGTAACGACTTGAGGAAGGCGGCTTCCATCGACAGTATGAGTAAGTAGTCAAAGATCTGAATGGGCTCTGGCGCCATATCCAGCAGTGGACTAGTATAGGCATTCGATAAAATCTTCGGCAGGATACTTATTGCTATTCTATGTGAAGACCATGTATTGAATTTTTAAAGAAAGTTGTTAGTAAATGCAGTCTTTTGTAGATAATGCTGCATAATGTTACTATATTTCCCACGTGGGAGAGCGATGCTTCGGCACAAATGGGCTGGCTCGACCGGAGTGATATCTCGGCCTCACAGAAAACCGGCGTGAAACAACGCTTGCGTTGTATTTCGCCGAGTGAGTGAAGTTACCGGAGGCCCAAACCCCTTTTAAAAGGCGGGCCAGGCACTTGCGACTCCTCTGGTGTTGCGGGTGTCCATGGACGGCGGTTATCGCTTGCCATCAGGTGATCCGTCTGCTCGCTCGCTCGATCCCATAAAAAAAACTAAGAGTTATACATGCAATATGTAAAAAGTTTCCAAAACTTACAGGTAGGCATAATTCTGGAATTTTAAGTGTCTTGGTAGGTATGTAATTTCAGTAGTTAGTTTAGTTTTTCAGTAAAATTAACATGAAACAAATAATGTACGTTATCGGTAAAAGTCAAAAAGGTCATTATTGCGATAGTGAACAAAATTATTATTATACGTCAAATAAAAATTGTTATCTGATGTTAAAATGCACGATTGCGTTGTCGATAGCATCGGGTCATTTGAAAATACATATATGGGATTTGTGTACAATACAACACATACTTGATATTATAGAACATAGTCCTAACGTAACAGGCATTTTCATCATTAAAAATCTTTACAATGGTATACTTATGTCATTTTTTTCGATAGCCATAGTTAGTACATACTTAATTAAAAATATATAAATGATGATAAAACCATTTTTTTATTTATTTATTTAGATAAGGTTCACCAACAGTTGTCACAGATAAATATAGATAAGTACTTATAAATATTTTTGTTTTATGTCTAACTGCACAACCAATTACAGGTAAACACCACATGCAAAATTTACTCAACATCTACATATTCTTTATAATTTTAAATACTTATTTAAAAGGACTTAAATTCTAATTATTAATATATTAAAGATTAATTATTTTTTTTGTATAAACTGGTCTTTGAAGTACACGTTTATAACTCAATGTCTTAATTGTTAACTTTAACTAACTACTAGTAACTTTGCAGTAAACTGGAAACCATGCAGTTTTAAATAGGTAACTACTAAAAAGTTTATTTCAGTATATTTTCATAATGAACAAATCATATACGATTAAATTGTTAGAACTACTTACTTAATCATAGTAAAATAAGTATTATTCAGTATCAGTTATTAGTTCTTTTTAATATAGATAAAGTAATTTTTTTTAATTACTTTCACCTTTACTTATCAAACAAACGCCCATTCGTTTAAATGTTTATTATTTATTATCAGCTCGGTTTGTCCCACTGCAGGGCAAAGGCCTCCTACCCTCCTTCCATAATTCCACCTTATTTAATTGTTCAAAGTCACATTCACAAAAATAACGTTAGTTATCTTATATGAGACAACATTCATTCATATGTACCAGGATAATAATTACAAAATCTTTAGCAAACAGCGACATAATTAGAGTTATAATTAAATTAAACACATCGTGATACAATTCTCGGTTTCAAGGCTAAAACAAATATTTCTTTAGTAAAGCTACCTATCTGCTGCGTTTGGAGGCGCATTTGCGAAGGTACAGTCGCCAGCATGTCAAGTCACCACAAACTGTCTTTCCCTAATGGATAATAAAATCTATTGTTAAGAGATTAAAATGAAAATCGATTGAAGAAATTTGACAGTTTTGGATACCATGATGTAGTATCACCATCACCATCATCGATTTTGTTGCCCCCGAACTGGCCTTTTGTGACCCCGTTTGAATAAGATAACTCCAAAAAAGCTTTTGAATTAGTAAGTAGCTTATAAAGGAAGTCAATGTACTGGCCTGAATCAAACTTAGTATGGTATCCACCATACTAAGTTTCATTCAGTTTGTTAAAATCTCTTGATCAATTTACGTTACTTATATACACTAAGGTCGATATAACTTAGCGCGTCTGGAGTGGTTTTGCAAACACGGTGTAGAGATAACTGGGGTCGTGTTTCGCATTGATTACGATGTTTTTACACAAAAACATATATAAAGGATTGTATGTTTTTCGTCTCAAAATGTTCGGTTCCATGTTTAATTTGGTGTACCTACAATAAAGTATGTAAGTATATAATAAATAAATAAAGTGATTTTATCTGCGCGGCCGCGGCTGTCTTCAGTAAGGTCCGGCCGACCGAGACTAGCTTTTTGACGTTGGCCGAGACCGAGAATAAAATAATATCTCGACAGAGACCGGTTTGGACACCGAGAATCACAAAATGGAAGAGTTACTCATTTCAATTACGAATGAAAGTACGAACCAAGTGGCACTTGTCCATTGTTTGCTTTGATTGTCTGATTTGGCAGTGCTTTTCCGTGATCAGCGGCTCAACAAGCGCGTAAGGCATATTAAAATAATTAACTATGATGTGTAAAATTGTAATTCTCGGCATTGGCCGAAAGTCTATCAAAAAATTGGCCTTGACCGAGACCAGGAACGCTTTTATAGCCGAGAATGGCCGAGATCGAGATCTCGGTCGGACCTTAGCCTTCAGACGCGCACCGTTATTTCGACCGTATTGTGTATAGCCCTGTCTGTAATCCCTATTTTTACAAGCTTTTTTATTCTGTACAGTGATTCAATACAATCATATATTAGTACATTTACGTTGTTTGGTGTCATTGTATAACGGGCATATTTTAGTACAGTTATTACATACACGACAACGTTACCGTTAGGCTCGCTACTGTAGCACTAAAAGGTTCCGTAAATAGTGAACTGCGTTGACTTCGAATGTTGTCTTACTACTAACCGAAGTTTCTTCTGTTAGAGTTTTGAATAATATTACCATTAATATTCCGCCATCCAATGAATATGGAATCTCTAATAAGTATTTATGCATGGAAAGGTATTTTTCATGTTTTTGTTCAACACTGGGGTAAAGTAAGTTTGTCCCGAAGACGGCCAGACAGGGTGAACTCACAGGGCTATTTCACTGTTCGCAAATCAGGGTAAAATAGTAAGTTACGTTACATTATAAGACGCGTAGTAACTTTTAATTTTATTTTGTTGTTAAGGAATATTGTTTTTAAAATAACGACAGTCGACCGTAACACATTTTAATGTATTTTATCGTGGCGTCTGAATAATTCATTGCACTACTTATAATTACGACTATTTTATTATATCTAAAAGTCGAAACGCCTTTATCACGAGCCCGTGTTTACGCACTTTACAAACATGAACATACCTACCTATTATTTATATGATATGTGGGTAAGCGTTTAATTACCTCAGAATATTGATAAGGCCAAGCTGTAATGTTAACTTTAAATTGTGAATAGCGCGTATCACTCAGTAGTTAAATATAGTCGCTAAAATTTATATGTAGGCGAGTGGTACCTACCTGAATATATCACGTAACACTGTACTGAAAGCTGTAGAACTGAGGTACATACCTATTTATATTTAAACAGTATTTTAGGTGAATTATTTTTAACACCTGAGCAAATTTGGATCAATTGTTTGCTCACTTTGTTTGTCTTGGGTACTTTGATTAATCGTTACTCATTAGTTATTGAAACTAAATGATTGCGTATTATCTACTTTATATAAGTATCTAAATAATGGTAAAATTTGAGCGGATTACAGTATAGGTAGAAATTGAGTAAGTATATCACTATAAACTTAATAAAGGCGGGCAACGCACTTGCGACTCCTCAGGTGTTGCGGGTGTCCATGGGCGGCGGTTATCGCTTACCATCAGGTGATCCGCTTGCTCGTTTGCCGCCCTATACCAAAAAAAAAAGTTTTATGGAACTGTTTTTATACATAATTATTTTAAGTACTTAATAGTAGTACTACTACTGTAGTAGTAGTCTCAGTTTCTTGTCATTGCATAAACAGCTGTCATTTTATAAGATAATCTATAAGCTCATATCTGCAAAGGTATTAAGTAAGCGATAAGTAATTTTCACAAACCTTTTGATTGTTTTGTAAGAATCTATCGCTTAATAAAATTATCTATAAAACTGATAGAAATCCTACAGATAATGTGGTGTAGGTAAACATGGAAAATTAAAATTTGAGCACGGAACTCAGGAGTAAACAAGCTAGTTTTATACCCCTGTCTCCAAATATCTCCAAAAAATTATAACAGTTAATATCAATTGCTTATAGTACGAAGAAAGAATAGGTATATTGTTTTACTACCTATTAAATTATCTGTATCGCTTTACTAAGAACAACTGAATGCAAGCGAATAGAAATTCAAGCAGCAGTGTTACATTACAAACGTTGGTACCTACTTACTTGTTTGTGTTGTGACATTATTTCGCACTAACTGCCAACCTCTTCATTAAAGTTCGCGAAATGAACGCGTCATTTTTACTGAAAGTAAGTAGGTGTGAGGTAGCAAAGTACTCAATTTATTATGTTACAGACTACCTAACTTTAAAAAAAATTACCTACAGACAATTTAGCGTTAGGTAGGTACTGAACATTTTAACATATCTAACAAATATGTAGTTTTAGCATTTCATTTGAAATAACTGCTCTTTTTCTTTTGAATAAGTTTTCACATGGTTCAAAATGTTCCATTCAGCCATTTTCTTTTCAAATATTAAACAAGATGGCTGCTGTGCTTGTCATAATAAAACAACTTGATGTTATAATGGTATATTCTGGAACAATACGGACAAATCAATATTTGTGTTATCCATTTTCCTGCAATTGTTTTTGGCATTTGCGATAAGAGTAGGGCCTGATCCTTTTATAGATGTCTCTAACGAGCAAATTCAGGTTTTTTCATGGTTGATACTCAATGATACAAAAATCACGATTATACTTTGCAGTTAGTAAAATATTATTTATCTAATCATGTCGTCTTGGCATTCATTACGTTTTATAAATAAAACTAGCTGTTGGTCGCTATTTCACTTGCATCCCAAATGATGTCGACAACAGCGCCACCTACTGAGACGAACTAACCAAGAAGTTACCTAAGTTAACTACCTTAGATACAGTTTATTTATATGTAAGTATTTATTTAGGCAATCCAACTAAATACACACAAAGACATTTATGGTACATAATATAATTTACAAATAGAGCATTGTAAGTATGCATCTAAATTAAAGGTAAGCACAGCATTTAAATAACAATACAAAGATGGATAACAATCTAATTCAAAATACTAAGTATATTACTATACTATATACATATTAAAATACAGTTAAGTATAGGTACGTACATGAAAACGTAACAATCGATCAAACCAAAAGCCACACCACATCTGAATACTACCCCGAATTACATACTACTAATTGGAAAAACGCTACGAAGACAGGAGACATTTTCTGCTCGTTACGCAAAACCTTGATCGAGCTCCACTTTTCATAACTGGTCCAATACTTACAGTGAGCCATGCTCATGGTAATGGTGATAACTCTAACATCGTACAACGCCCTTTATATCTACTATTACTCTATCATCATCATCTGCAGTCCGATTTCACCTACTGCTGTACTAGTCACGTCCATGTTGGTCCTGCGAGGGAAATAAGTCGTCGCCCACCTTACTACCGACCGACATTAGGTCTTCCAGTCCCTGGTGACTCTGTCACAGGATCCATAGCCTTACTGCTCGCTTTATCATGCAAACAAAACTATGCTATTTATTCTTAAGTTTAGGATACTCTTATTTACGTACCGACATACTTACCGCTAGAAAGATGCCTCTTCTAATGAAAGAAGGTAGGTACGTATCCCGCAAATTTGAGTACGTACTCAAATTTCGTAAAAAAAAAGAGATAAATAAATAAAATACTTTAATTTGACCTGGACTATTGCTCAGTTCCTCATTTATTGTCTGCAAACAAGCAGATAAGCATACCATCATAGCCAGTCTACGCTGCACATGGACACCTGCAACACCAGATAAGTTGTAACCTACCTTAAGAGTCCATTAAGGACTGCAGACTGTTGTACTCGCAGCAACCCAAAGGGCGAGTCGCGCTGCTGAACTGCGATATTTCGACAGACTCTGACGTAAGGGTGGTAGGCAACCAGTCAGAGCCCAAGAGGACTTGTACCACCGAACAAGACATATTTGTCTTGTTCGGTGGTACAAGTCCTCGCGTATGAGGTGAAACAATAATTTCACCTCATACGCGATGTTGATCTGAATAGAATGTTGGGAATTGTATTGTATCCTGTAAACCGTATCCTGTGAATTGTATTTTAACCTGCTAAACGGAGTATGCACGTTATTTAAAGGCAAGCCTCCAAATATTCTCTCATCGTGTATCGAACTTTCCAAGCGGTGCTGCAGCAGTGTCTACACAATTCCATCGCGTTCTTTGCACAGTGGCTAAATAGTAGGGCACCTAATGAAAGTGCATATCCGTGTCACTGAGCCACTGCAGCCGCCAAACCCACAAGAGCTATAGGCTCGCTTCAAAGTTGGACCATAAAAACTCATTTGTACATATTTAGTACCAATATACATACATCTGCAATCTTGATTAATAAATGTTTATCAAACATAAACAATTTTTTTAATAAGTAAGTAGAGATAATAATACCTACTATTATTATCTCTATTTTTACCACATCTGTCCATCCATTTTTAGGCTAAAAACAAAGTTGGACTGTGATTTCATAAATTTAGCGTAAAAAAGTATCTTTTAAAGTTTTGACATTGTGAAACAGAAGACACATACAACAATACATGTTAGCAACTTTACGTTGTACTAACAACGAATTTTTCATGTATTTTTATAGGCTGACGGGTAATCTGTGTAACATTCTACATAATTTTTAAACGGATGATGAGTTTAGCATTTGTCTTCAGGCAACATAACTATCGTACTGCACTTACTAGGACATCAACCTTATTGCCTATTGAATGAAAACAGTACAGTAGTGAGAAGCTTCCGAAAATAAAAGTATTTGACATCCGGTCACAATGACTTGTTTACCTGTCTGTCGTAAAGCTTTAGCTTTTAGCCTCTTTTAAGAGTGGGTTATTTGAGGCTAGGTCTGTGGTGGCAGGCGTAGGGGTCGTTGCTTCGCAGAAACTTTCCCTGGTTTGAGCTGCAAGTAAGTACTCACTTGCACTCGACAGATAGGTTCATAAAGCTGTATCGAAAATATATATTAAACGCACATGGTTCCATGACATTAAAGTGGAATTTATCTTCATTGAGATATTAATAAAAATACCAAATACAAATTTCTACAACACCAACACCATAGACAACGAAGTCGTATGTCAGAAATCAGTAACGAAGTCGTAGTTATAAATAAACCAAATCGAACAGGAACTTCACTTTCCATAAAAACGTTAAACTTAAATTTGTAAGTACATAATTTTAAGATTAGTTTCGCTACCAACGAGCTCCAGGAAAATAATACACACAGAAACGGTAACAAACATCACGAGGTACTTACACATAATCAGCTTTACGAATAACTAGTTAGGTACTTGATAACCTTATCTGTTCAATTAGTATGTCAACAGCTCTATCTGGTTTGTTAATAATACAATACTAATGAACAGGATCATTAAATAGTACAGTCATACAAAAAGTCAAGATCATCAATGTAGTTTTCGGTTGCCTGCGTTTATAAATATTATAGAAGTCTCATTTAATTTTATAAGTAGGTACATTGTATATAATTTATAAACATGAACTTAAATTGCAGCAACGCAGGGGCATTACATAATTTTATGTATTCTTTGAATATAAAAATACAATCATTTTATAGTCACGCACTGTAGATAAGACATGTACCATTGTACCTACCTACCTACATAGTATTAATTTCTGTGCGGACGGTTGCTTGCCATCATAATAATTTATTATAAACAGGTATTGTTTTAAACGGCCATTATCAAAACCATTCGTTTCAGAGTACCCACGTTAATTAGTTTCCGATTTCGATTGTGTTTTAATTGCTTGCGTGCGGGTTTAATAAACGTCGATTTTACGCAAAACTTGTACTGTGGTTTAGTATTTTGATGGCTTCTGATACGAACATGTGAAGAAAGATATCGTTGCACATTATAACGACACGTGGATAACTATGTGAACAGTTATAGGTTTATGGAGAAAACGTGATTTTTTATTCATACACAGGTGTGTAAGGTATTTAGGTAGGTATATAAATATAATATACCTACCTAAGTACTTTATCAGTCGGGGAGGAGTTTCCATCTTTTCGATATCTTTTATTCAGATAGTTAATTGTGACGAAGGCTGAAAGTGTTTTTCATTCGACCATTCTCTTTTAATCGAGCATAATATGTAGTTAATTAGCGACTGCATGTATGACTTACCTACAGCAATACAAATTAGTTCAATATGACTTGCAGTGATGGCGCAACACATATATAAGCAAGATGTTTTTTTCGTATGCTAATGATCATCAATTTCTGTTAGTTAAAACTTTAATCAGAATGAATAGATTTAAAAACATGATAATTATGTAAATTAAGTGCTACCTACGTCAGACAACATTTAAAGCTAAATATCACCCACTTTATTATTCCCAGATATACATAAAACATTCGAGTTGGTAGGTACATAAAACTGAATATTTTTGTAATAATTTATAATTATTATTTGTTTACTAGATCGCAGTTGGCCGCAGTACTCGTGACAATGCTATCGACGTGGACCTGACCCTAGAGGGGCCAGCGGCGAAAGTATCTCGCAAACAAGCAACAATTCGCCTGAGGAACAGCGGAGATTTCTTTATGTCCTCCGAGGGAAAACGGCCAATTTTCGTGGACGGCCGACCGGTGTTACCGGGGAACAAAGTGAAGCTTAATCACAACACAGTCATCGAGGTACTAATATTTTGCGTATCATTAGTCCTGCTGATTATATCACGCCCATTGTGTTGTTTAAACCTCGATTTTGGACGCCACGTCATTACTACATACTACTATCAATTTCAGCGCAACGAAAATGCAAAATATATTTCATACAGGTGAAGTAGTTAGACGTACCTAAATGTTGAATGTCCTACTGAAACCTTCTAGATTTAGAATGTTTTATTTTAGTGAGATCAGTTTTTAATTGATATTACGAATAGACATTTGAGCAATTGATTTTTTTGGACAATTAATAAAGCTGTTTTATTTTTCCCACGCAGATTGCCGGTTTGCGCTTCGTATTTTTGGTGAATCAAGAACTAATCAGCGCCATCCGCCAAGAAGCTGTTAAAGTTAACATACCGGTGTAATGTCTTTTGAAATAATAAACCATATTTTACTCCGAACACATTTATTTTGGTCAATTATAGAACAATTTTCAAAACTAGGTACCACTCGAAAACGTAATACATAATTATTTCCCATTAATTAACACTATAATGTGTCACACTTCAGTTTACAAACACTCAGTTTTAGAGCAAGTGTGTCGAATATTACGTCTATCACCATACATTATCACGTGCGTTACTGGCATAAGAAGATATGCATTAACATTTAAACGACAAACAAATACCTAATTATTAAAATCATCGATATTAACTAATCCATAACCCTTAATTAAATCATTTAACCACGATAGAATATACCAATTAACTTAACGTTATAACAATGGCCAACAAGTGCAGGAAAATAAAACAACAATCCACTCAATAGTGCATAACAAACATACAAGGTATTTATTACGATGAAAGTAAATTCTATGGTTTGGATAAGTAAACGTGAAGTAATCAGTCATCAGTCACCGAGAGCCAGCGCCCGGAGCCTCCGAACGACCCCACGGCCGAGTGACTGCGGCGCCGCCCCTGAGCCGCGGACACACGAGCGCTGACACTCGTATAGTCATTACATACACGTGTTACTAGGAAATTATAATTTTGGTTAATATTCCGCCTCAACATAAACTGAGGCTAGGCATGCCCAGGTACTCACTGGACACAAATCAACACATTACTTAACTTTACCTTTGTACATTTATTATCCATAAAACTTAAATACTATACTTAAAATTACCGTTTTTCAAAGTACAATATATTATGATCTATAAATAAATTAAAAAGTTACACCGATCACTCTATACAGAATTAACACGTATTTAAAATATTTAAATTTCACTAATAATTTAGGTATACTATTTTATCTACGAAGGCAACACTTTGCAATACATGTATGCGGGACTTAAAAGCACATAATTATATTTGGTATATTTATTGAACACCCTGTACATGATATCAAAATAGTGTATTTATTAATATAATATATTTATAGGCACGATAAGGCAAAACATGAATCGGTGAGTGCCTTGTTTATGAGATCAACAAATATAGGTATCCAAAATGTTTTTAAAATGGCCAGAATGTATGAAGAAATAACAGTAGGTATTCCTACATAATATGATATAATATCAGCACAATGTAAAAGGCACTGTCAGCGCATTCTAACGCGCCGTCATCAAGTAACATGTACCTGCTTTGGAACATTATTGAATGCATTAAAAACTTCGCAACTTAGGTACGTATAATATGAAAATATGCCAGATAAATTCTGGATTCTGGTTAAGAATTTGCAGACTGAGTATACCAAGTGGATAATAATATGTTCAATAAGGTATCTTCTACCTATTCAAATTGTCAGTAGCTTTATTTTGTGTACAGGTAAAAACTCATGGTAGGTACCTACGTACACACTTTCTCAACATCTATTACTTCTGAGTATTGGCTTTGGTTATTTCACGCTTTAATTTTATTACCTACCTACGATGTTGTTTCACTGCAACATCATTACAAACAAAAATATTGAATGATATCGAACGAACAATTTCTTACAAAATACATGTTAAGATTATTGGTATTAATAATTAAAGTGCGCAAATTTTGTACTTCGCCTACACAGTAGCATAGATACACATGTCGCAATCAAATCAATTTCCTTAGATATGATTAAACATGTGCTTTTAATACAGTTTATGTGAGCAATCTTGACAGTACCAAAGGCACTGGCCATACTAACACTAGTTTAACATAATTTTCAAAACCACAGTGATTCTCATACATAAATATCAGTTTGTACATCAACTTTATATCGCCTGATAGTACCTATAGCGCTCTTTGGACGTTAATATAATTATAACTTGGTCTTTGGCATGGTGGAATATGACAGACGATGTAAAGATGATGCACTAAAGGTACACTTAGTGCACTCCTAATCGGGTTCACATTGAAGCACCACATTTCTACTCATGATAACGTTCTCAACTTTGGCGACGGAATACAGAAAGAAGTTAAAGATGCGTCTACACCGCGAGAATTGGGTGTTGAACCAATTACTATAAAAAACTTTTTCTTTTACAAAAATGTTTTTCGTGGTGATGGGGTTCGTATAATAAAAAGTAGAGACCTCCCCTAGGTGCGCCCTGTCACGCCTGTTCGCAAACAACGCGATGGGAATACCCTGTTCGCTAACGAATGCAGTTTGGACGCTACGATGCGTCCAAACTGCATTACACGAGACGTTTGTATTACACGTAAATGGAGCGATATAAATGATTATAAATAAAATAATAATAATCTTAGATACACACAAAAAATATAAAATATTATGTAGGAATTTGGATTATCTATTATCATAGACTAGATATAAGTACATTTAATTAGCTAGGTGACCTTAACTGCACACAAAAGTAGTTATTTTTACACAAATTATTAAAACACGAGAAATGTGTCTGTGTGTTAGTAGGACTCCGCCGCCAACACAATTAAATCAAAAGGAATGCAAATGCACCTTAGGTATTATTCTAAAAAATATATTAACTATTAGAAATATCAGTATTATTTGGAATCAAACATTTTATCAAAGATAATACTTATAAATTATGGCTATCTTAAAATCCTCAAGGTGCAATTCTATGACATACAAACTTACATAAATAGTTCTATAACTCTAATAAAAATGGAATGACAATAGGTAAAACGATAACGTTAACGATAAACTATGAAACGCAGTAACAAATTATACAGAACAGATCAAATTGCACTACCAAACAATAAACAATGTCTTTGTTTTCTTTTCCATATCACACTTAGTACAGAATTTGGCTTCGTCATATAAACTACAAATAGTAAACTAACATGGATAACTATTAAATAAACGTTAGAATCGTAGGAATGATATATACGAGTCCTTTATAGGGGGTGGGATCCATTAACACAATAGCTAATATGACTGTCAATCATCATAAATAGACCCATGGAACTGCGAGGCTCGTAACAAATTACCTTAGTAATTATGTTTCAATCTTATAGTGTATTTAAGTCCCGTAGAAGGGTTGTCTGATATCGGTGGAGATATCACGAATTTAGCGCTGCTTGCAGACTTATACTTCTGAAACTTTTCAGCTAAAACATACGTTCTTTTTCTGTGACTGTATATAGCCTTCGTTTTATTTTTGATCGCCATTTTATCAATGAAATGGCTTTTTTCCATAAACACCCACGGTTGCCATTTACGACCAGTCAAGTCAGGGTTGAAATCATCTTTATTTGAAGTACTAGCATAATGAGAACCATTTAAAGTTTTCTTAATTACTACTTTTGGTATCGACTTCTTATTTTTTTTATTTTTTTCCTTATGCATTTTAAATTGTAGTTCATCTATACTTTTAAGGACGTCTTCAAATTTAGGCTTTGGTTTCTTAGGAATGCGCAGGGCAGTAGAATTCTGATTATTCACTTTTGGTTCATGTTTACATATTTTCAATTGTTTAAGTTTCATAAGGCTGTGTTGTGGTAATGAAAGTTTGACTTTGAGGTCACGGATAGATTCTTTTAACGGTGGAATATATTTTTTAGCTGCTTTTGTTAGTAACGGGCGGTTTGTAGGCAAATTGGTATGAGTTTGCAAATAATCCTTATCTTCAGTAAATTTGCATCTTGATCGTTTATCAACTCCACTAATATTATTAATTTGGGATATTCTAGATCCTTTGTAATTTGTTATTTTTAATAGTATCCCGGAGTTTTTTTCTTCCGACGTTGTTGAAGACACTTCTGGAGAGCTAGATGTAGTATATATTGTTTCTTCGTCTTTTTCATTATATTTCAGTACGTCATCAACGCTGGATTCGCAAGAATGCACAGTATCATCCTGAGCTTTAGTACAAACTACCATAGAATGCTTATTTTCATGGTCTGTTTTATCATTATTTACGTCTACAACAATATCTAAAGCATTCCCTGTGGTTTCGAATGTTGAAAATGTTTCAATGTTCTTGTTTTCTTTGTTCTCTGGCGTTTCTTTAGAATTTATAAGTCCAGAGCGAAACATTGAATCTACATTATAATCTGGAACATAAGGTAAGGGTAACTCTTGCTCATTAGACTCTGATAACATTTTTTCCAAAGAATCGTTATCATAATATCTATCATATTCTTCAGAAACACGAGTTTCTTTACCATATAAAGTTTTATTTACATCCATTTGTGGCGTGTTATACAAGGTTTCTACAAATTGAGCGTCATCATTGCACATTTTACCACCATATATATATTTCACTTTGTCAGTGTGCTCACTGCTGCTGAAAACACCGGACTCATCATAGTCGGAAAAAACATCATCTTTGGGAGATGATGGTCCACAGATTTCAATATCTTCCGCAATATCGTCGCTGATAACTGTTTCAACACAAGCGACATCCTCAACCCATGATTCATCTAAGTTACTTTCTTCTTCACATTCCAGAGCAAAAGAATCTGAATAATCACAAGCATTTTCTTGATGAAGATTTGATGCAACTTCCTCTGTCAATGTCTCTATGCTGTCATCAGCTTTTATACAATTATTTTGTATTTTATCCAAGCAATCTTCTGATACCTCAGTAGAACATATCTTTTCTGGTTCCTCATTTTCTTCTTCAGTTATTATACAAGTATTATCTATTAAAATACAAAATGAGACATTTTCTTCATTATAAAAAGATGAAATAGAATTACGTCGATTATTATGTATGATGTTACACAAATTTTGAGCTATTAAATCATTATCGACATTATTAATCTTTCTGCGCTTAAATGGCCAAATAAATTGCACTTTCTCCTCATTTTCTAGTTTCGGTCGTTCGTCACTATTGTATATGTTTAATGCTGAATCTGATAATGATCTCTTTATGGGTCGATATTTTGTATATAACTTTTCCTTTTGTTGTATTCTATTATACAAATGTCGCACACTGTCAAAGGGAGCAGATAATTCTTGTGTTATATTTTTATGTTCAGAATTCGTTTGGAACGAATTTAAGGAAGAGTCTTCAAGATTAGAAGACGTATCCGGTACTTCATCTTGTTTAACGTTATTGCAGAAGTGATTGACTATAGGTGTTCCAGGTGGCGTTACAAAATCAGCGTTTATGTTGTCATTACTATTACTATTTGATTCTAAATAACAACCAAACACTTCAGTCTCCTCAAGTACAACCTCACTACTAGTATCTACTGGGTTAATAATAATATTATCAACTACCTCCATCGCCGACTCGTTTTCGTCTTTATCAATGTCATTTGAGTCTATTTTAGAACTGTCTCTATCTCCAGAGTGGTCAGGTACAGTTGTATTGGTATTAACATCCAAACTAGGTGTATTACAGACATTGGTATTAATTATCTCTTCTACTGATTCATTACTATCTTCATGCTTTGAGTCCTCTGCTACACTTGTACAAGATATTCCTTCCGGCTGAACAGTTTGGATTAAACAATCATCAACTTCCTTTATGGTAGTTTTATCGACTGTTTCTATTGAGCCTAAAATGCAAACATCGCCATCTTTTTTTGTGGTTAAATTGCAACTATACCCTTCAGTAAACATAAGTAGTTTTTGAATCCATGGCGAAAATATTTCTTTACTACCATAACCCAAAAAGCGCCTTACATGCTTTTCATATTCTTTTGGCTTTTCGGTAGGAGACTTTTCTAGCAATCCGACATCTGATTTTTCGTATCTGTTCATTTCAGTATCTATTCCGTATGTTTCTCCAAAATCCTTTAATTCTCTTTCTTGATCTGAATTCTCTTCTAATAATAAGTTTGTCGTATTGCTAATTTCAACTTTATCATTTAAGTCATCTATAATTAAATCTCTCGGATATGAACATGAATCTGAACATGAAATATTATGAGATTGCTTAGAGTCTGGATGTTCACAGTCTTCGCAGCGCGCTTCTTCATTCGTTAAAAGTATTGTATCGCAATCCATATTTTCTGGATGTATTTGATTTAAGTGTCCAGTCCCAGCAAAATCTTTATTTTCAATACATTTAACTTCTGAACTGCTTATCTTAAAATCAGTTACGGTATGTATAGGGCAGCTTAATTTATCAACATTTTCAATTTCACAAAAGTCTTCAACTGCGGTGACATTTGCGGTAGTTATAGATGGATTATTTTCCATTTGCACTTCTTGTTGATTATCGTTTTGAGAAAACTTGGAATCAGTTTCTGTAAAAGATTTTTGAAGAAGGATTTTTGTTTCATCCAATTCTTCTGTTGTTGAATATTCACCTGTATCTATCTCATTTAAATAATTATCACTGTTACTGTCAATCAAAAGTTCATTATCCGATATCTTTATATTGGTATCCGGTGGTGACTTACTACCTTCATATTTATTCATCTCTACGCCATTGGCGTCTGATGCACATTTTTTTATTTCGTTATCTGGTTTAGTAAAACCTTCATCACTTAGCGTCATTTCGTTTAGATCTGCTCTATTATCATTTCTATCTTTTACATCGACTTTATTGGATGTACACTCATTTTCTATATCATGGCCTAGACTATAATTTTCATTTAAATTATCCATATGCAATATTTCATTTTGCTGTTTGGAATAATCAGGATGCAAACCACTCCCTCTATCTGAAGAATTATCCTGACTTATTAAGAGATTTAATGGATTTTCTTCTTCTCGTATCGGAATTTCTATTTGTGACACAATATTCTTTTCCGTACATACGGTATTATCAAGAGCGCCACTTTTATTTAAACTAAAGTCTATCGCAATTTCGACAGGCAAATGCTTTGCTTTATCTACACTACTTAAAAGATGTCCTTGAGAAGTCAAATTAATTGGTACCTGTTGAGCGATTGCTTTACTACAGTCATTAGATGAAGTGTCCAAATTATCTTCATAGTTTTTGATGTTTTCAGGATTTTTTATAATGACGCTATCAGTTCGTATAGCATTGATATTGTATTGTGTTTGATTCTCTTTGGGTTCAGAAGAATTATTTTTAATTTTACGATACTTACTTAATTTTGAAATCTCTTTTTCCGAGTCAACAAGGTATGGCGATTTAACAGTATCACTCTCTTGCCTTGATAGATTTATATTTTCAAACTTATCATTTGCCTGATTTTCAGATTGATCCAAGACTTCTAAAGTCGGTAAATCCCTTAGCGCGGGCGTTAAGGGATTTACCGACTTCAGAAGAGCGGATGATTCCCCTTTATTTGCATTGATAAATTGTTGATTTACTTCAGGGAAATTTAATTCAATGTCATTGTCAAGTCTTGGTAGTGAAGCTAGACATAAGCCCGAGTTACTTTCTAAATCTTGTAAACTGTAGCTACTTTTGATTGAATCAATAGTATTGCTATTGGAGAATTGTGTATTAATCATTTTGCAGCTCGGATTTCTTGGATTTTCTGTTACATGCAGCCGATGATCTGACCTTTTCATTATATTGTAGTCAATGTTTTCATCCAATCCATTCAACAGGGGTGATTTTATCATGACTGGATTCGCAACTTTTTCTATACACCTTTCAGCCAAAATATTATGAACTGGGGCTGCAGCTTCGACATTAAGCATTTTAGGGCTACAAGGTTTAATTTCAAAATTACATCCAACTTCCTTATGAATAACAGATTGACTAATTTTTGCTTCCACATCCAAAGGCGACACAGGTCTCGGTGGAATTACGCCAGTCACCGGTTTCGGAAAAACTCCTTTCATTGATATTTGAAAATCTTTAGGAGTTGGTGACTTATAGTTATTCATGTTGGTTGATTCTATAACCTCTTCAAATTGATTAAGTAATTCAATACTATTGTATCCTTTAATATTTTCAGGTAACTTAGAAACTTTTTGAATATGCTCATATTTTGCAAGTTCCTCGCTTGGGACATTTACAAGTCCAAGAACATATAGTTGTTCTTGATTATTCATTGCTTCATGTGTTTTTCCAAATGCTTTCTTATCACTGGACCCTGTTTGAATAATTATTTCTTTTGAGCTATTTTCTACTGCTTCTTCATCTTCTTCATTCCACATTTGCAAAAACTGTCTAACATTGATTTGCTTTTTGTCTTTGCATGTATTATTATTTGAATGAATTTGAGTTTTTGAAATCATGGGTGCTGTTCTTACTATTTGTCCATATCTGTTATCATAATATTTTCTAAGGTAATCATTAGGAATTCTGTTAATGCTAGAATCCATACTTCTAACACTTGCATTAGATGATTGGCTAACATAACCACAGTCTTCTTGAGAAGTACCTAAAGTCTGCACAGTATCATTGCTGGTATTAGAATCAGTTGGTGAAATTGCTAGAGTATTAGGTGAAAAGACAGGAGCATGTCTTGACATAGGGTTATGAATATTTAAATTAGGGTCCATGGTCCTGAAATGAGCCATATGTTCATAATTTTTCATTGGTTGGTTGTCTTTTTTGTAGAATGGATTTGGAGGTATATTATGCATATTTAATGTGGGATAATTAGGCATTATGACTTGACTTTTCATAGGCATCCTTACCATTTCATTAACAAAATAGCTTTCGGGTGGTGGGTATATTTTTGAACGGTTATTGTCATATTCAATATATGCTTTAGTGTTATTATCATAAGGTATTTTGTTAGGAGCTATTGTTTTGATGTGAGCATCAGGTGGGTAGGAATGCACTTTGTTTTGGGGACAGTTTCCAAGACCTGGCCCATAACTTGGGTGGATTATTTGATTGCGGTACTGTATATTGTAATTACCTTGAAGATTTCGTTGATATCCTTCCATTACAGGCTCAGCAACTCTGCTATCCAAATATTTAATGGGTGGATATGGAGGATAGGGATGAGGTGGTATTGACTTTTGTAACTCATATTTATGAGGTGCAAAACCAGGCGGTGGATGGAATGGATTAGAATAATTACCAATATACTCATACCTTTGCTGAGGATACCTTTCCTTTACACTTGGATAAGGCTTGAAGCGAACATTTCCATCTTGATAATAAGGATCAGCAAACACATAGCCTTGCTCTTCTGGAACAGTTCTATGGGGTCTAGGCACTACTGGTCGGGGACCAGCACAGCTAGGATATTCTTGATATTGGTACAGTTCAGGAGCACCATACATCCTGGTGGATCGTAAATTAACACTGCCTGGTGGCCATCCATGAGGAGCAGTCCGTGTAAGAGTAGGGTTTGCACTAGGTAAACACAATTCAGGGTTCCTAACACTTTTTTGTTCAGTATTATTGGGATTAACAGCATAAGGCACATCACAGAACTTTGCCTCTGGGGGCATATTTAATTTGATATTTTTAGATAGACCGTTATTTCTATCTGATATTTGAGCATAGTTAGTGTCATCATTTATTTTAATAGAGTTGTATGTGGGTGGCACCATAATACGCTGCATATTTTCTTGGAATGTTTGTCTAGGTGATATGTTTCTTGATGGGTTTTGGAAATTGGTTAATTTATGAGGGTACTCTGGTGGACGTCTGTATGCATTGTCTATGCATGGCCATGGTTCGGCGGGACCTTTCTTTATATGATACGCTTCGCTAGCAGCGGGCGGAGGCACGACTCTGTCGGGTCCTATGACGGCGCACGGTCGCGAGGTCGGTACATCCACTTTGCCCAACGAGTTAGATCCGATATCTTGATACGACTTATTTCTGTCACAGTGGAGCGCGATGCCGCTGTTTTGAGAGTACTTGCTGCCGTCATTGTTGCGTTCACTCACAGCAGACTCGGTCCTCAAGTCTTTAGCATCCATTGCCACGGTAACTTGGACACATATTCTTATGTGGTGAAAACATTTTTCAATGGTAGATTATTTTAAATTTCTTGGAATAACTCAGCATCCAGTGTCTGGACAAAACCATATCCATTCTGAAATATAAACAAAATATCAGATAGTGACAAACTGTCAAAACAATTTGCCACATAGGCCCCATTTATTTGGGGTGCAGAACTTAGCACTTCGGTTATCACGTTATAATCTCAAATTTACCTTTAATATTAGATATAATTTTACGAAACATCAATATTATTTCCAAGGAAACACCGATTTATTACGTTTTGAAGTCACCCATAAATTACGCCACAATGTTATCATTGCAAAAAATAATATGGGTGCTTGCACACTTGCAGGTTGTGTGAAATTATCAAATTTGGGGATGCACGCAAAATTACTAGATGATTTTCAACATAAATTCAATATTTTCTCAACAAAGGACCTTTTAAAATATAAGAAACAATAACCTCAACTAGAAGAAAATTAAGACCGAGTCGGATAAAATGGAGTCGATTTTATCGAATTGTAATGTACTATTTGATCCGATCCGATATTTTATACTATCGATACGAGTGTCTATAACTCTATTATCATTCTCTATCATCTATCTTCCCTGATTCTGGTTTAAGTGTTTAAATCACGAGTATTCACGAGAGAATCGGTTTATTCTAGGTAAGCGCGCCTCATCGCAGGTCACATTGTAGCTTAACATCAGGTCAACTGGCGATCAATCGTAATCCTATAATATAATCCTATAACATACTTACTAAAAAAAAATTTATATTCCATTTCTAGGGAATGACATGACACTATAATTATTTTGTGATACATATTTTGGTATCGAAAGTAAGAATAGAAACGGATACGATAATTCTTGGATCAGCTTAAAGGTAGCGATTAATAAAAATCTGATCTTATCAGTTAGGTCATCAGGTGTCGAAAGATAAATCTTGCCTTCACTAGCTCTAAGCGCGTCTTTATGCACCTAAAGTGTGCCAATACAGTAATATAACCCGATTGCAGAACTTGACATAATATATTTTAGCCTAGCTCGACGCCCTGTACTTCCGGTAATTCCTTAGTTTTATTGACATGAGGACCATTGAGTTATGTAAACCGGACTTTACCGAAAAATAGAGAGCTGATTTGTCAAGAATTCAAGACGAGCCGAATTTTTTTTTTCCTCTGTGATAATCTGCAATCAGTAATGGTAATTTTACTGTAAGCAGATGATTTGCTTGACGTTTGGCAGTTTGAGTGTGACATCTAATGAGGGCAACGGGCAACTACACATAGTGTTATAACTGGCGGGCTTGTTATGATGGGATACTCAGGATATCCTTCCTCTTAAGTCGGTTCATATATGATCTAGTTGTCAGCCTGGCAGTTAATTCATTCGGATGCGTCTCGAGTCTCCTTTGGTATGAGTCACAGGAGTTGCGGATTTCCTCCTTTATCGTGTTCATGTGGAATTGATTGTGTACTTCTGTGTTGGTAATGAACCATGGAACTGAACACAGAGATCTTAGGATGGAATTTTGCATTCTTTGGATGATTGAAATGTTGGAGTTACTGCAGCTACCCCATAGTTGGATGCCGTACATCCATATAGGCTTCAAGATTACCTTGTAGATGAGCAGCTTATTAACAATGGACAGTTTACTGTTCCGGCTAACCAGTGAAGGTTCTTGTAGCGTATGTTTAATTCTTCTCTTTTGGTCTTTATATGCTGCTTCCAGGTAAGGCGTCGGTCGAGATGTAGGCCCAAGTATCTTACAGTGTCTTTCTGGGGTAATGTGTTGTTATTGGGCTTCACTGGTGGGCAATCGCCTCTACGTAGAGTAAATGTAACATGGGTCGACTTAGACGCGCTAACCTGGATTCTCCAAGTTTGTAACCACTTACCTAGTAATTTGGTCGAGCCCTCTTTGTAGTATTTTTGTCGCAACCGTGGGGTCTTTGTCACTAGCTAGAATCGCTGTATCATCAGCAAACGTAGCAGTAGTGATTCCATCCATAACGGGGAGATCAGAGGTAAACAATGTGTACAAGACTGGGCCGAGTACTGATCCCTGAGGGACACCCGCCTTGATATCCATAAGCTTCGATGTTGCTTCCTTTATTCTGCTAGGTAAGACCTGAAAAGCTCACATAAGCTGTGTGGTAAGTTCTTTTTAATTTTGTAAAGTAAACTCTTATGCCAAACCCGGTCGAAGGCCTGTTGAATGTTTAGGAAAGCTGAGGAGCAAAATTCTTTTTCTTCCAGCGTCTTTCTTATCCTGTCACATACCCTATGTACTTGTTCAACTGTGGAGTGCTGGGGTCTGAATCCAAATTGGTGACAAGGTAACGTATAGTTAGCAATGGGCGTAGGTTGTATTCTACGTAGTAAAAGTTTTTCGAAAACTTTCGATAATATTGGCAGAAGACTTATCGGTCTATAGGATTTGACTTCATTAGGAGGCAAGCCCGCTTTATGCACCATTATGATATGTGACACCTTCCATAACTGTGGGTAGTATTGGACTCTGAATTTCTCAACATTTTTTTAAAATAAAAAACGTTGCCCCGCACTAGGATTACCCCTGTATCGTGGCCTCGTGGATGCGTTTACAAACAAAATTATTTAATTATAGAATGGAGCGGAACACCTTTTCTTGAAGGGTTTCCTCGTATTTTTGAAACCTCATAGTTTAGTTTCATTGTTCTGAGCAATAGATTAATTTCAGAAAGCAGAAGATACACATTAGACGGATTTTACAGCAGACAGAGGCATCTGAGACCAAGTACATTGACCAATCTGACCACATGAATCATGAACCTCTATAGAAGTAGTAAGAGATATAATATGAAAAGGAGACTATTATAGACTCACTGCTTGAGAGTTGAGACCCAGAGACATTTCACTCACTGTTAAATCACTATATAATCTGTGGTTACTGACAGTGAGTGACATGGAAGTGACAATTGGAAGAAACAGAAATACTGACGTTTTTTTTTTTAGGCGGGAAAATGAAAAGTGCACATTGTCGATTTTATATTATTTTTCAAAACTTGAATTTCTCCGATGTTTAATGTGTAATTATGGTGGATAATTAACCATTAAGTGTTCGTGAATGTGTGAGAGTGTAGGTAAATGGTATAGAATTGAAAATCGTGACTTTTTGGGTTCACTCCTAAACTCCATAAAAGCCTCAATAAAGTTTCTACCGTTTTATTGGGGCAACTAAACAACTTATACTTGACACTGGCGAACACAGAAAGTGTGGTGCCATAATTATAATCTCACGATGGGATATATTACTTAATTACTCTAATACTTGACACTGGCAAATACACAAAAAGTGTGGCGCCATAATAAAAAAAAAAAAAAAAAAATACTGACAGCTGTCATTGCTACGAGTTTTTTTTTTCGGACGCGAGTCGAGTTCCAAGTTTTTCTATTTTGCGAGCATATTTTAAATATTTTTTGTTGGACTACTCACCAATTTGCCGTTATGAAATATATTTCCGTTAGTTTAATATTGTCTTTAATTTTTGGCGTTTATGTTATAAATACTATATGGACATTAGCTGAAATATTTATGCCGCCCGAATGTAGTCGTGGCGAACGATGTTTTTCGTCTTATTTATCTTCAAATCCCGTACAGCACCTAGTTCTTTATACATCTGTAAAAGAACATCCATTACCAGATGGATCGACGGTGGAAAGTGTTACAAAAGTGTATACTTCTCTTAATTTTGACTACCGAAATCCGGCAACCATGTAAGTAAATTTTTTTGCATTGAAAATTGAAGATATCCGCTGGAATGCAATAGAATATTGAGTATGGGGATAAAAGTAACCATATGAGAATTCATAGCAATTTATTTTTTAGTGATATTAAGTTAAAAGTGCCTCGCAAAACTCGCAACAATGGTACATTATTCATGCATGCAGTTTTGTTGGATGAAGGTCGCTTATACAAGGAGTTTGATGATATACTTCTCACAGAGTCCATGCATACTCTTCCCTTGGTGACACATACTGAACCTCAGGCTGCAACATTTAATCTTTTGCAGCAAAATGTGAGTTAAATAATATATACATATTAGGTTTAAGAGTCCATGTCATTGTGAATATTATGTTTAAAATATGATTGTAATTTTTAGGCTGAGGGCAAAAAAGTGGCACAGGCAAAAAATGTTCAACCTTATGCTCATATAACAACAGTAGCTCCATTATCAATTCTCACAGATGAATTGAGGCTTCCCGGTAATAAAATACCTGGTGAATTGTATCCTTACATAAGGTATGTGTGCTCATTCTATTTTTGGTGCAAGAACGCATTGGAATCAGCATCTTGTTGCCTTTTTAATAGTTTGAATCACCTAATTACATTCTTTCAGGGTACGAAGTGGAAAGTTCTTACCTATAATACTGCACAATGTATTGAAGACCAGATTGTCACATTATCAACTATTAAACAGTAGTTCAACAGAAGTGAATATAACAGTGAATGTGTCTCCTACGTCTTACGGTTCTTTACGTTTGGCACTGCATGTCCACTTGGCGCTAGAGCAGCTGTACTCACTTGGCTTTAGTGAGAAAGATGTGGATGATGTTAAAGGAATTTTTGCTGACACTAATTTGTACCTACTATCAGCCACTGTTTTGATTGCTAGTTGTCATGTAAGTTTCATATATAAAGGGTTATGTTATTTAAAAAAAAAATAGTGATAGCCTAGGTGATGTGACCATTGGACCAAGTCAAAGGTCTTGAGTTCAAATCCAAGGCATGCACCTCTGACTTTTCAAAGATATGTGCATATCAATAGTTAATTATCACAAGCTTAAACGGTGAAGGTGAATATTGTGAGGAAATCTGCACACCTGTCTGCAAACCCGCATTAGGCTAGCATGGTGGACTATAGCCTAATCCCTCTCATTGTGAGATCAGACCCATGCCCAGCAGTGGAACATATTATAAGAGGTTTGATTATGTATATTATTTCGTTATTCTACTAAAGATGGACTTAGGCCACTCATCTTATTGTAAGTGCTACACATGAGTAGTCTCTTGATTTTGAAGTGAGGAACATACCAAGTAACATAAAAGTCCTTCTGGGATTGTTATTTCAAGTCAATCAATTCAGTTTTTACAGAGAGCAATAAACTAGTTTTTTTATACAGTATTTGCTATGCTGTATAAATTTTATCGTCATTAAATACTGTTGATGAAAAATTATACTTTTCTATAATATATGAATTTTGTCCTAAATTTTCTGCATTGCAGCTTTTGTTCGATTTCCTGGCTTTCAAGAATGATGTGTCGTTCTGGCGGCGCAAGCGCTCGCTGGCAGGCCTGTCGGCGCGCACAGTGTTCTGGCGAGCATTCTCTCAACTTGTCATATTCTTTTACTTACTGGATGAGATGACATCTCTATTGGTACTTGTGCCAGCTGGCATCAGTGCTGTCATTGAGGTTAACAATTTTTAATTTTTATATTCACTTTTGTAAATCGGATCAAAGAAATGAAGAAAATATATGATCACCTTTTGAATAAGATTTTATTTTTGCAGGGTTGGTTACCTTTAATAATAGTAAACTTTACTATAGAACTGTAAAATCAATTCTAAGACTAAGCAAATGAGGATTATTTGCTACCATTATTGTACATCGTAACTAGGGCTATAAAATAATATGTGTAAACTCATGTCTTTTTTCAGCTGTGGAAAGTGACAAAAGTTTTACATTTGCGCGTATCGTTCTCCGGTTGGCGAGTACGCGTGTGGCGCGACTCGAGTGCGGACGCGGGAGAACAGAGCACGGCCAAGGCAGACGCTGAGGCCATGAGATATCTCTCCATGTTGTTGTATCCGCTTTGCTTCGCCGGCGCTATTTACTCGCTGATTTACGAGCCCCACAGAAGGTATGTATTATCAATCACATGTGAAGTTTAATTACATTTGGCCTATAAACAGATAAGGTCCCTCACCCACGGTGACTTTGTATCGATTCAGTAGCGATGCTGTCGCGCGTTGGCACCGATACAGTCAAGATGCGGTCGCTAGCTGTTTGCCCTCGCCCACGATTCAGTCGCGATGCAAACGTGATACTGTTGCGCTTCTGTCGCAATGCAAACGAATTTCAGTAACAGCACAAAAATGCCTGCGATTGCTACAGTTGCAAGATGAATGGAAGAAGAAGATGGACTCCGTTGAGGCGTAAGTCACGTTGCCTTTGGTGCTGCTTTTACGTAAGCAGCCGAAGCGTGGGCAACGAAAGCAGCGTCAATATTGGATGGACCCATTTAATAAAGAGAGCTTACTTGTTGGAGATTACGTAACAACGTTTAAAATACTAAAATTCTAACAGAATTCATTCAGAAGTTGTTATAGAATATCATATTCGACGTTTTGTGAATTGTTTTCCATTCTAAAACAACGGTGTTGTCGCGCGTTACAGTCACGATGCTGTAGCGCGTTGGTATCGCTTCTGTAGCGCGTTGCAAATGCGCGCGTGGGCGAGAGGCCTTAATGAAGTTGTTGGGCGATACGTAAACAAAAGCATTGCTATGTTTCACTTTTGCCATTGGATATGAAAATCCTCTTTTGTCATGATCCCTTAGTCTAGACATTTATGACTTGCCTTATTTTAAGGACACTGGAATAAGATATAGATATAAAGATATAAAACTGTCACTCTTTTCTTCATGAGTCAGAAAACAAGAGTGAATTACTTGTTTCATGATAAAAGCATTTTATTGTTAAATACCTACACACAAAAAAAGAAAACATTAATTTAATACGGAGAAATACACACGAAATAAATTAAAAATATGAATAAAAAGGAAATGTCAGAACCGCAGAGTATCTCAGAACAAAGCAAATATACCTAAATCCCTTTATTTTTTGCAGTTGGTATTCCTGGGCACTACATAGCATTGTCAACGGCGTATACGCATTTGGATTCCTGTTCATGTTGCCACAGTTGTTCGTGAACTACCGGCTGCGGTCTGTGGCAGCGTTGCCGTGGCGCGCCTTCATGTACAAGGCGTTCAACACGTTCATCGACGACGTGTTCGCCTTTATTATAACTATGCCCACCGCTCATAGGGTTGCTTGCTTCAGAGATGATTTGGTGTTCCTGGTCTATTTATATCAGAGATGGTGAGTGAATTTTGTTAGTGCTTTACCTACACTGTGGTGTAGTTCTTAACAAAGTGACAGCAAAACTCCCGACACGTACGATTTTAGTCATTAATGAAATATTATTGAAACTATTAATAATAGATCCCAAAATCCCCGTCATATAAACAGGATAACAATAAATACTCTTATTCCAGGTTGTATCCTGTGGACAAATCCCGCACGGACACGGCTACCAGCATGGATGAGAACCCAGATGAGGTGGCATTGGTACCCGCTAAGCAGAAAGGAGACTAGTGACCCTCATATTATTTAGACATTCTCGCACTATTGTAAAGAGGCTGTTTAAGCTGTGCTACAAGAGCGCTACGACTGGTTTTTTTAAAGACATTTTTCATTGTCTTGTTTATTTATATTAATTTAACACACGTTTATACACTATGTTAAAAACCCTGTCTGACCCGAAAGGGGAATATAAGTATTCTAATCATATTAGCAAATAAAACAAGAATCATTAAATATTCATGAAAATAAAGATATAAACTAGCTTGAAATGCAAGGTTGTCGTACCCAAATTAATACAATTTTCCCATGCAACACTATCATCATCCTTAGTCAAAGTCAAAGTCAAAATCATTTATTCAATATAGACTACTAGCTAGTACTTTTTAAACGTAATTTTTACATTATAGACAGCCCCCAAAACGCCCCGCCTTTCACCGCTTCCTAGTGTTTGCGCTGGGAAGAAGAAGTAAGTTTGGCACCCAGTGACGTTTGCCACTGTGTTGCCATTTCATAATTTGTCATTTTTTTCTGGGTAAATATAATTAGATCTAATACCTTTACTGATCGAACAGGGTTTTTTTTAATATAAAATATAGTTTATTACGATCGCCGTAACTAGAGGCTAATTAGTTAAGCCTAGACTAATCAGTAAACAGTAATGGCTAATTTTATTGTGGGTGTACATCAGTACACCTGTGTCAAATTCTTCCGGGTTACACGCGTGATGATATGGCATGTAGAGTTAAAAGTAGCATTTAAAATGGTTATTTACTTTTGTAGACATTGTCACAATATTTTTGTATACAGGGTGAATTTGAATAGCCGCGACAAATTAAATGAAATTAAATGATTCTGTGCGTAACAAAGAAAATTTGGAACAATATTGTGAAGAGAGTTTTTTGTTTGTCTCGTGCACCTCAACTGCTAGTTTTATCGTGAATGAAAAAAAAAAGGTAAATGACAGTAAGTACACAGCGTTAATAATGGGCCGGCTCGACCGGAGTGATACGGCGGCCTCACAGAAAACCGGCGTGAAACAACGCTTACGTTGTGTTTCGCCGAGTGAGTGAGTATCCCGGAAGCCCATACCCTTTAAAAGGCCGGCAACACACTTGTGACCTCTGGTGTTGCGGGTGTTCATGGGCAGCGGAAAATGAAAATAATAAAGAAAATGAATTTCACGCGCTGCGTGAATATTTTGAAATATATGTATTCGTTTTTTTTTCAAGTTAAATACCGATAATTTAAGCCTAGCTGAAGACAAGCATAGGTTAGTCATAGACTTCAGATAATTGAAATTGCATTTTAAAACGAATAAGTAAATGTTCCTGAATCTTCCATTTCCATTGGTAGCATGTTTTCAAAGTCACCCTGTACTACATATTTTCAACTCTATTTATATAATAACAGAAGCATTAATATTATGAAATGCCTCCATTAAAACAGATAGCTAAATAAATAAGCCTAATATGTAATAGTGCTGGCTGATAATTATTTTTAATTTAATATTACTATTAATTTAGAAGTTTATTATATAGGAAGTGTTTAAAAAATTGCTCATCTTGTATTCAGGGTAAACTATATTGTAATTTTTTTATTTGGCTATGATTGCATGAAACCATACGCCTAATAGATTATAAAGCAACAAATATGTTCGTATTCTTAAAGACTAGACTCATTTTAGTAATGTAATCATCGGACATTTAATTTATGTTATACTGTGCGTCTTTGTTGATTAAGGTATTTTAAAATTTATTAGTTATTGACCTAAGGGCCGATTTACATTGATTCGACTACTTAGCACTGACGGCAGTTACTGAGCATTATCAGCTAAATAGTCAAAGTCGGCGTTTATCTGACTTAAAAATAATTCATGCGATATCACCTTGAGTTTGAAAGTAATTTCTGGCCCCTTTGAAAGTAATTTTCAGAAGCTTGATCCAGCTATTGAATGCTGTATATTTCGTTAGTGTATGTATACGTAATGTAGTATTTATAAAATATATAAATAATAGTTCAGCAAAAGGTCGTAAAACAATTGATTGTGTCGTAGTAGTGATTAAAAAAAAAAATTTGTCACAAGTCAAAAATAATAACTTACATAAGTTGTTCCAATTTATATGCGTTGTTTTTAGACAATACGTACTGGAACTGGATCGCAAACAAAGCTAGTGCCTGTATTTTGCGAGACAGAGTGCAGTCAAAAATTTACAGCAGTAGACGCTACTGCGTCTACTGCTGTAAATAGCTACGCTAATAATAATACGCTACGCTACGCTAATAATACGCTAGTTTACTAACTAGCGTGGTAGTCGTAGCGTCCAGAATTTCATTCTTATACAAAAGAAAATTAGTTTGCTATAGATTACATGGAAAAATCAAGAAACGACATCGCATCTACAAAAGATGATACAAAAGATGTTGTAAGTTGTAATAAAATCAATAACCCATTTGGAACGTCAAAAATCTCTGAAAAACTGTGCAATAGGTATATTTTGTAAGCAGAAGACTAACACTTCTTGTGTGCCTGGCCTGAAATTTGAGATTACATAATATGTAGATCATAGTTATTTTATCGATATTTGTTGCAAATAATTAAACATTTATGCGTGTTTTATTACGTTAGCATAATTTGTTTGTTATTGAATAGTTAATAGGATATTTTTAAGGTTTTTTTGTTGTTTATCATTATTGTGCAGGCGTTGCTTGTTATGCTACTCGTATCTACACTTAGTGACAGCTTGGGATGGTTACAGCTTGAAACATACAATAATAACAATATCTAACGGAGAAAGAGAGAGTTATATCTTATCTATATATATAAAAGAAAGTCGTGTTAGTTACTTCATTTATAACTCAAGAACGGCTGAACCGATTTCGCCGAAAATTGGTGGAGAGGTAGCTTAGAACCAGGAGACGGACATAGGATACTTTTTGTCCCGTTCCCGTGGGATGTGATGACAGACCGAATTCCACGGGGGCGAAGCCGCGGGCAGAAGCTAGTATAGTATAAATTATACTTATTAAATAAGCTGTCTCCTGCTTTTCGCTGTTGGTTGTTTTCAATAATATCTCGTATCTCGTATCTCGTGCTCAGCCGGACATGGATAATTATATGGAGGTATTTTAATTTCTGGGATGAAAGTACTGCCAAAAATTATGGTATTTTTCCACCTTCCAGCCGAATTAAATAATATTGTTGATTTGAGTTGTATTGAAGGTGTATTGTAGATTGAGTAGGTACTTGGTCGGAAATTTTCATTATTTTCAGAAAAGTCAGTCGGTATTTCAGCGGGAAATCCAGTATAGGTACCTATATGAATTGCAATTGTAATTTTTATTTGTATACTAGACTATAGGAGAGGGAAATAACGAGTGGTCATAATCTAATTTTTTTAAAGTTACAGTCAATAATAGCAGTGACATTTTTGTATAATAATTCGAATTACGTATGTAAGTACGATCTTATACCTATTGATGTTTACTATTATCTTTACTTATACTTATAAATGAAAATAAATTGACGTAAGGATAGTCCGATGATTTTGATGATCAATGTAAATGGTTAATAACTGAATGCAGTTTCCTTATGGAGTAGTATCTACTGTCGTAGTCTAACTAGGTGAGTGAGAGATATATAGATTCTAGTTCCAGTTTATAAAAACATCTTTACGGACGCTAACCTCTAACATTTTTTATGTATAGAAACCTTTTTAGTGCACGTTCGAGGAGCTGAAATCTCTATAAAACAACCAAAGACCGCTACCGCTCTAAGCCCACGGGGTAGGGTATTTTATTGGTATTAAAACGGTTGTCCAATGGTATTAAAATACTAACATTATCATACAGATTTCTTATCTATAATTTTGAAGTCGACGATTAAGATACAATAAAATAAAAGTCCTAGGCTTGGCTATTGACCTGATAGGCACCTACCTGTTCCTGTTACTATCCAATTGTGACATATAGGCAATTAAATATTGAGTATATGTATGTACCGAGATGTCTAGATATTTATATATAACATCGCCGTGCAGTGAAAACCTCTTAAAGCAAAAATTCATGGCTTTTCATTTTATTTATTTCTTGGAAAGAAAACCTCCTCAAGCACCATTAGAATAAACATAATTAAACAGGTTTGAGAAAATATCTCAAACAAACAACAAAGAAAACCTTGTTTATGAGATACTAGCTTCTGCCCGCGACTTCGTCCGCGTAGCGTGATGATATATAGCCTAGCTATATATAGCCTTCCTCAATAAATGGGCTAACACTGAAAGAATTTTTCAAATCGGACCAGTAGTTCCTGAGATTAGCGCGTTCAAGCAAACAAACAAACAAACAAACTCTTCAGCTTTATATATTAGTTTAAAGTATATTATGAGATATTACTAATCCCATTAGCATCAGTAATATCTCATAAACGAGGTTTTCTTTCCAAAAAATACATAAAATAAAAACCATGAATTTTTGATGTACGAGGTTTTCACTGCACGGCGACGATAAGTAGATTTTGTGACCAAGAATGTGAATTTTTCAACTTTTACAGGATTAATTTTGAATCGAATCCGTTGTTACATTATAAGTTAGTGGCTGTGGTTTTTAAACCTAATTATCTATTATCTATATATATAAAAGAAAGTCGTGTTAGTTACTCCATTTATAACTCAAGAACGATTTGGCTGAAAATTGGTGGAGAGGTAGCTTAGAACCAGGAAACGGACATAGGATACTTTTTATCCCGTTCCCGATACTTTTTTTTCCACGGGGGCGAAGCCGCGGGCAGAAGCTAGTAGTAATATAAATGTTTAAAACTAATACACTCGTTTGTCAAGTAGAACATGAAAGATAAAAGAGTATTTAAACTTTATCTTGTAAAGGTGAAAAAATTTTTTCGTGCTTCCGTTCATATTTTTAATTTGCCCGCTTGACTGATACCTACATAAAGTTTAAAAGCCGTTTTACTATTTGCCGTTGGGTAGTGTCTTACCTCCTAGTTGTGTGGTATATTGCATGGGCGTAGACTAGGGAAGGGCCAAGGGTGAGTAACGTCTCCTCTAGAAACTGCCCACCTTATAACATTGACAGTGAATCAGTGTTGAAGAATTATTTATGGTCTCTTATTAAAATGACTGGTCAGTTCAGCTGGATGCCCCTCTCCCTTGGGAAAATCCCTAGCTTCGCCCTGATGGTGTTGTGTAGGCATACTGGCTTGGGATCTTATTTAGTAATTTATTTATCATTTTAATTTATTATGATTAACTTATTATCAATTATTATGTTCGTGAATGGAATCGTTTATGTGGTTGAGCTATATTGCGCAATAAATGATGTCATAATAATTATGTTTTTTTTTATTTATAGCTACTTCATCCATCCGCGTACCTCATCCATCCATCGTCTAAATAGAATCGCCGTTAATGCAGTACACATTTATGAGTTCCATAAATAACATATTCATAAAAACCTGTTCATCGTTTGATGATTTGATTTCTTAGTTATATCTCATTGGCAAATAATATTTTCTATTTGATTTGTGTCTTTAAAGGTCACTTAAAAGAAACTTATGTATTTTTCTAATTATCTACCTATATTAGAGCTTACAGGGCACTATTTAACTATGGCATGTATTAAAATGTCAGATTGTTGTAGTCTTACATTTTGTTGATTATTGTTACTTAGCATTGATTAAAGTACCTAATCTTATCTATCAAATTATTATGACCGTGCAATGATGTCAACACTCTGTGTCAGAGTGTCTCGCTATACACTTGTGCTCGCTCTATCAATATCAATTATCAATTCTAGTCGACATTGAGGTGAACGAGTGGAAGCGCCTGTAGTTTGTTTATTTACTAATGTGATTCGAAGAACAGTGTGACAAAATGGATATTTTTGATATTCTACTACAGTCTGGATTAATAACGGGCGCTATAGTGTTGTATTTAGTATTTTTTAAGAAGCCGACACCTAATAAAGGGAACTATAGAGAAGTAGGTAAGTAATTGGTATCTAGTGAGACTGATTAGTAGAGAATTTAAATGATTAGTTAGCAACGAAGGCAGATTGACGCTACTAATGCGTGTGTCATCAACATATTATGATAAATTAATTTAATTTGATAAGATATTGGTGTCAGATTTAGAAAAGAATATGGATAATTTCTAATGTACCCTTGATTTCGTTCATTATCGAGTCTAGAACAGTCCAGCTGTCCCTTCAGGGGCCATCATATCACTCATGATATTTGACTCCCCTCACGTCTCTGTCACATGTCACATTTGTGAAACTACCTATTAATCTTTAAAGTTTTTAATTTAAAGTTTGTAATAATTTAGAACTTGACTTGTGACTTGATTTATGGATGGTCCCCTATTTAGAATCCAAAAGCGGCTAGGGACGATATAGTCTTCTAGCCGGTCGGAATATAATTTGTCGCAGTTGTAGGTTGGATTTAGCGTACCTAACTAATGACTAAGATCGTCGTACCTGCTAGTCACGAGATTCATCCTGGGCACGCATGTTCGTGTGCAGTAGTGGAACCAGGTGGTGCTCAAGCCCCTAGCAAAGCATCTAGATCTGTCATATAGATATTATACTACCTTCTTAGTAAAAAGATCGTCCAAATTACGATCCTGGAACTTATCTTTTTGGAAACTCGAAAGCTTCCGAATCTAAGAAAACTTTGGCAGCAACGAAAAGATAACTGTGGTTGAGATAATAGGTGTAAGGTGAATAATATTCACCTATATCAAAGAAACAGAACTTGAATAAAAACTTGAAGAACATGTATACTAGAGTCCGCTAGGGTATTGATTGCACACGGGCGCTACATATGCCTCTACAAGGTCTTCTACTGAACCGCCGAACGGCTGAATTCAAACCTGCAACTTTGATACTAGTCGCTTTAACAATTAAGTTGGTCTTAACAGGAGGGTATTTTTTTTAATATGATTTTGTGGAAGAGCCAACTATTAAGCGTTGTTTTTTGCTATTATCTGCAATTAGGATGGAATCATTCATTGCGACTGTTATTCGCGCGATATGCCGTGCGTCGCTGGAAGTCTCAGCTGAAGCCGACGCGCCTGGACGAGCTGCCGCGCCCGGAGCAGTACGCGGGCTGGGACAGCTTCGGCGTGCGGACCTGCGCCCCTGACGGCACCGCGCTGCTCTTGACCGTGCGCAAGTTGTGTGGCAGACAGCCGGTTGCTGAAATAGAATTGTATGTAAAGTTACCTGACGGCACTACCTACAAGTTACCGCGTAAGTTCACATTTACATAATTATTTTATTAAATAATAATTTAAAATTAAGGTAAGTAGGTAATATTATTATTTAATCGTAGATTTATGGCAATGCCAGTAAACTTCAATCTCTCACGATCTTAAACTTAAAGACATTGTGTAATTATGGTGTTCCTTTACCTCTATGTAGGCAGATAACTATTTTCTAATTGAATTACCTAAATAAAAAAATATAAGTCCAGATAATCTTGATTATTGCTTAGATATTGTTTTTATTGTTCCAGAGCATCCAGATACGGCTGTATGTGCTTGGGAGAACGTTGAGGGTAGTTGGAGTGCCAATGGCCTTAAAATCCAGGTCTTAGAAAATCAGGCGCGCTACAGAATTTTATACAATGGACTACTGACTAGAGTTGAAGACGGGGTCACACAGCATGCGAAACTAAACTTTATGTAAGTGATGGTCTATTTATCTAAGTATTATGAGAGTACCTACCTAAAGAAAATTAATTCTGAGTGTTGATTAGCATAATTATTATTGACTAATTTTCGGGATTTTTTGCGGGCTTGAAAATACATCAGTTCAGATTTCTTTGACATACTCGTACCCAGAGTCAACGCTTGCTGAATGCTTCCTTTCTTTGCTGACAAGGCATTGCTTTGTTTGTACCTTTTTACCAGTTAGGTATATACTTATACTTGTTATGTTTACCTACAGGTGGGCATCAGTTACTAATCCGATTTGTTACCCTGATGATTGGAGCAACAAACTAGCAGCAGAGTCCTTAGCCCTGGAACCGTGGCGTGATGACAAGTGGCCATTCATGCTGTAAGTAAATTATATATTAGGCATTTTCATTTCAAATTCATACTAATATTATGATGCTGAAAGTAACTGTTGTTAATATGTTGTTATTTTACTATGTTATGTTGTTGTTTCATAGTAACAATTTTTATGCCAATTTTTTTATTAGTGGTTTGCGGTAATAGTATTGTTGCGTACGCAGGCGGTCTATTGTGATCGCCACTTTATATGCCTAAACCGTTGAACTAATTTTGATCAATTTTCGGTATAGAGATATATTGGATCTTGGATACGGATATAGCCTAATTTTTATCACAAAATGCTTTTGGGATATGAAACAACAGCTAGATGTACATATATCAATTAAATAAAGCCTGATAGTAGTTTGCGTAGATAAAGAGGGAAATAGTTTTAATACGAACGAACTTGAAACAGAAATACTTTTACAGAGGTAAATGGGAAGAAGGAGGCTGGCTGCAATGGGGAGCTGCATATGGGCGTTTCCAAACGTTTGATGGAGAAGGAGTTGTGGACAAGAGTGTGTTCATGCGAACTCGAGGGACGAAGGAGAGGAGATGGGCGCCTCACGCGTATGAGGGCTTGCGACGGTCCATTACCATAACCGCGGCGGCAAGTGACGGGACTACCGTGCAAATCCGCTGCTTGTCCTATAAAAATATTTTAACACAGTGAGTATTTTTGTTTTCATATCCATTGATGGCTTGATTATTGCCATCGGTTGCTTCGTTGAGCAAAATTAGGGAAGCATGACACAACGTTTCACACAGAAGAAATAAAATTGTAATAAATAGTTACTCATAGGATATAATTATTTTGTATAAAGATCAATATTTATAGATCTCAACAATTTGAACCCAAGCATCTTGATCGAGGAGTAACAGAATAGTTCTAGCAAAAGACATTTTCTTCTACTTTTGGTCTGGTGTAGGGATGCTTCTATACTTATACTAGCTTCTGCCCGCGGCTTCGCCCCCGTGGAATTCGGTCTGTCATCACATCCCACGGGAACGGGATAAAAAGTATCCTATGTCCGTTTCCTGGTTCTAAGCTACCTCTCCACCAATTTTCAGCCAAATCGGTTCAGCCGTTCTTGAGTTATAAATGAAGTAACTAACACGACTTTCTTTTATATATATAGATATATAAGATGTATATTATGAGAATTCGTATTTTAAAACGTAGGAAAACTTTTTGTGCTATCCCTACCTAAACATTTGCTGTAGGTACTCTAGTAAAATGATCTCTAGCCCAAGCACGAGCAACTATCGAATTCGTATCGTAAACGTATGAGTTTTTTTCTGCTACAAATCTCATACATACATACATATTTTCACGCATGTCTCCTATTGGGGTAGGCAGAGACTACACTTGCTACGATCATGGCACACCACTTTCGCTTTATCTACGTTCAATAACCTCCTTCTCATACCAATTATTCTCGATTTCGATACGAATACGTTTTCGAAAGTGTTCGTGCTTAACTTATTGAGAAACAATTAACAGACGAGTTATCTATACTAATATATAAAGCTGAAGAGTTTGTTTGTTTGTTTGCTTGAACGCGCTAATCTCAGGAACTACTGGTCCGATTTGAAAAATTCTTTCAGTGTTAGATAGCATTGAGGAAGGCTATAGGCTATATATCATCACGCTACGCGGACGAAGTCGCGGGCAGAAGCTAGTTTATTTATATTTGGTTAAAAATGCTTTGTTTATATTTCAGTTGTATATCTGGGTGCGTTAGGTACCCAGATTTCACCACGAAGAGTATCACGTACACTGATCTGGTGATGTCGGACTTTTGCGAGAGACCTGACGGCATACCCAAAGTTTATACGATAAATGTGAGCAGTAAGTGATAAAAAGTATTTTAACGAGTTTACAAATTGACACAATCGGCTACACATCACTATCACTACATATTATAAAACAAAGTCGCTTCCCGCTGTCTGTCCCTATGTATGCTTAGATCTTTAAAACTACGCAACGGATTTTGATGCGGTTTTTTTTATTAGATAGATTGATTCAAGAGGAAGGTTTTAAGCTATTTAACATCACGCTACGACTCTTAGGGACGGGGCAGCGCGGGTGAAACCGCGGGCGGGTCGCTAGTTTCATTATAAGAGTACTAGACAGTTTATTGAGTATAAAGTTGTCTCGCATTGTAAAGGCTATCAAAAGCTCCACCGCAGAATATTCGCACACAGCGCTATATGTAAATAATATTTTATAATGCGGATAGCAAAGGAATGGAACTCCCTTCCTGCGTCTGTATTTCCGAGTACGTACAACCCAAATCTTTCAAAACTAAGGTGAGGCATCTTCTGGGTGTGCTCGGTCCACCGTCGCCCTCATCTTTGCCCCGGAGGCAAGAGAAAGCCCATTTTTTATTAAAAAAAAAAATGTGAGTAAACGCTATTTACTGGAAATGCGCAGGTTGATGTTTAGCCATGCTTACGGGTAGTTACTTATCAGCAAATAAAAATTTGGGCAAATCTACCCAAGTTGCGTTATATTCCTATTTGAACCTTATGACGGTATAATTATGAGTCACGACACTGAGGAGAAACAATAACTATTTTATGCTTGGCTATATTTTACTTGGTGGTAAGACCTCATTGGGTTTGACTGGCTGCTTTTGCGCGTGAGAGCTAGGTTCTCAGTTGCTGCGGCTCCGGGAGACTCATCAGCAACTCCTATGATGATGTCCATGGGCGGCAATGAGTCGATGACTATAATAACATAACATACCATCACGCTTGTATTCCCCGAAGGGTTAGACAGAGGCGTAACGTCCTAATGTACCTACGTACACCCACAGTTCGCCGGTATGTTTAGGTCCCATGTAATAGGGGATTATCAACCTATTACCATTAGCCGGGCACAAATTCCAAACTCCGAGCTGCTACTGGGAATTTCATAGAAAAACCGAATAACACTTTGCTCGACCTGGGAATCGAACCCAGGACTTCTAGCTTAGCAGTCGCGCTCAGGACCACTTGCCTAATGAGGCAGTCTTCAGAAGACTATTACCGACAGTTAGTGCGACAGCTCGTTTGACGACATAAAAAACCTATACAGGCACCGCTACTACAGTTGGCGCAAAATAACTTGAACCAAAATGGCGGATGCGCAGTAGTCGATTTTTAGTACATTTTGCACGCAAATGCACTGCGCAAACTTTCCCCCTCTCCGTTAGTTTTGGGTCAAGTTATTTTGCGCGAACTATACTTGTACTACACTGGTGTTAGTGTGTCGTATGTAGGTATGAGTTAAAACAAAATTGAAAGCCGAATATCTCATTCCAGCTGACACTAGTGACTTGAAGTTGGTGCTAAGGATCAATGCTGATGGTGGGAATCTATACAGCGGAGTGCCTTACGAACAAGAAGTCGTGTATCGCACCATGCAGGTCGACATCAACTGTGAGCCCGGTAACGGCATACTGGAACTTGGATATGAGTGTTCAGGTAAAGAAAAATATGTCCTTAGTGATTTCGATATTTTTGCTCAAAAATACACTCGTAATTTTACTTGTGCGGCAGTTCGGAACGGCTAACTTCAGACGTTATTTGACAGAAGGTACTCTACATAAGTGCATGCTGTCAAATTTTTTTTTCTGTAATTGCCAGTGTTTTGTTCCTTCTTCTTTTGTCGCGAGCATACGCCACTATTCCTTATCTTCTGCTTTCCGTTTTACCTCTTGATATGACTCGATCCCCACCCTTCCCTTCCGTTTTGTTCCATTATCGATATAATTTTGGTTTTACTTTTTAAAGGCATGTCGGCGCCAGCTGTTCGTATTGCCCCTCCACGTGTGTTGAAGTGGTTAACAGAGAAGCAGGCTGGTGAGGTGGGCTACTGTCTTCCACTCGAAGACCGCGCCGCCGCATGCCCCATGTATGTTGGAGGAAAAGGGGCCTCATTAGCTTTGCTGGCTACTATGCAAGTGGAACAGGTACCAATATCATGGTCTATTTTGATCAACTATCGTGTCTGTATTCCCCGAAGGGCTAGGTAGAGTAACCCACAGTTCGCCGGTCGGTTCAAGTAACAAGGTGCGAGATTACTGTCATTCAACCGGGCCTAAATCCAAACTCCAAGCTGCTACTGAGAATTTCTTAAAATATCCCAATAACACTGCAAACCCTAATATATGAGCAGTAGCGGCAACCGACCTCTGCCTCTGCGGCTCTACATTAATAATAAGGTTGTTTTAACATAACATACCAACACGCCTGTATTCCCCGAAGGGTTAGGCAGAGGCGTACTAAAGTACACCCACAGTTCGCCGGTATGTTTAGGTCCCATGTAATAGGGGGCGAGCCTATTGCCATTAACCGGGAACAAATTACTAACTCCGAGCAGCCACTGGGAATTTCATTGAAAAACCCAATAACACTTTGCTCGACCTGGAAATCGAACCCAGAACCTCTAGCGTAGCAGTCGCGCTCAGGACCACTAGGCTAATAAGTCTGTTTTGATCTACATTTCTAAATATTCTCTGCTGAATAATTTTGCTAAGTTACTACCGATTTATATTCTGAATTGTAGGGTTATAGAGTCCCGCCTGGATTCTGTCTAACGACTCGCGCCCTAGAGAGACATCTGGAAATGAATCCCGAACTTCTAGCTGCAATTCGTGATATTGAAGCTGCTAATGAAGATTACAACGAAGATAACTTTAAAGATAAATGTAAAATGTATGTATTTTTTAATCTGGATACATTCGTACCGTATTCCTCGAATAATTAATAGGCGGAGTTGAGTACTACCCACTTATATAAATATAGATCCACAGTGGCTCAGAAATTGGCTTCTGCAACACGTATTGTGGGTTCGATCCCCATACATATCTTCAGGTAGATGTTCCGCGTCTGCGCGTTTGTGTATATGAGAATTTGTGTTTGTAAACGCATCCACGATACAGGAGAAAACCCTAGTGTGGTGCACCGTTTTTTTCCGGATAACAATACACAATACAATTCTGGATACAAGTAAAGAGGTCTTATTATTTTAAAACCATTTTTAATAGAATGTAGGTACTCATTTTGGCCGATGCTTACGCTAATGACGTACGTGTGGATCCAGGCTCATAAAGTGAAAGCCTTAAAATATTTATAATAACAAATTAACAATATCCTATTTCCATTCCAGAGCATCAGAACTGTTTGCAACTACAGAGATTAGGGGCGATGTCAAAGATGAGATATTAGTCGAGATGAAGGGTCTAAGAATAAAGGCTACAGAGCAAAAGTTAGGTGCTGAACTACGGTTTGCAGTTCGGTCATCAGGTTGGTTGGTTCATCTTCATCAACCCATTTACTGCCTACTGGGCACTGGTCTCTCAGAATGACAGGGCTTAGGTTATATTCCGCTACACTGGCCTACTTTGGGCTGGCAGAGTACACGCAGTAAAATCCATTAAAAAGTAGTTATATTTCAACACCGCAATGAAATTAAACGTTTGACCTCCATAATACTATCCGTAAAAAGCACAGAGTAATAAAGAGATACTTGTGCATCATTATACGCATTGTAAATCTATTGTGAATCTGGTTGTAGCTGAATAAAGCTCAAAGAAGTCTGTATTTCTTAGCAGCTATTTTGTTGTCGTTACTTCATTTAAGCAACTATTTTCAAACAGCCTTAGGTGAGGATAGCGAAGAGTTATCAGCTGCTGGTCAGAATGAAACAATACTTGGATGTATCAGCGACAGTGATATCCTGGAGGGAGTACAGAAGTGCTGGGGATCAATGTTCGCCTTCACCAGTGCCTATTATCGCAGGTAAAAACACAGTTTTTTTTGGATTTCCCTAAAGATTGCAACTAAAATAATCAATTCATTTCCCCACTGTCAAACGTCGTTCTTATCTAGTCCAAATAGAGTTCAAAATAGTATACGAAGAAAATGTATCGATGTTTGGTCAAACAAATAAAGTACAAGAACAAAAGTGAAACTGTTAGTACGTACCTATATATCTGAGTCCCAACTCTACTACTTTGACAGTTTTGTTTTCAAAAGCTATCAGTCATATACATTTAGTGGCATCGTACATTTATTCTGATACAATTGAAATAGTAGAATTGGGCCCCTGGCCGCTGGGTTTAGTTGGTCTTATGCAAAGTCTACCTCTGATGTTGACGATGTTGTTAGAGCTAGTAAGTTTTTTTTTGGTATTGTCGTAGGCTCTCTCTAGAAAGTCTCCAGCCAGGAGCAACTTATAAACTAAGCAACAGCAGCTAAGGGCGTCCCTCACCGTTCACCCAGCAACGCCTGCTGGGTGAACAGCTAGGGACGTTTGGATCTGGTTAAATTTATTTAGGGACTAATTTAAAGCTACTGGTTCGGCGCGGGCCGGCTCAAGCAAGGGTTAGAAGGTCTTCGAGTCGGGCCTCGCCGTCGAGGACGGTAGATCAGACGGCCATGATGGTAAGTTGCATGGTATATGATGGTTTGCAGACAGAATGGTCAGGCATGCTTGTGTGGCGGCGGCGTGGTGGTGCAGGCGCTGGTGGCGCCGCGCGCGGCTGGGGTCATGTTCTCGCGTCACCCCGCGCACGGGGACCCCACCAGACTGCTCGTCACAGCCAACTACGGCCTCGGCGAGGTACTGCTCCATTTTTTTATTTGGTATTGATGATGAAATGAAATGTTATTATTCTGTAAATGTAAATATTTTAAATACACTTTTACAAGTCAATTTTTTACATTTTTTTTACCAGATGGCGCTGGCATTTCCCATCTGACGGCCTCAGAGAAGAAACACCGTAACAAAATCAGAGAATCATGGTCTCTTTTAAAGTTCAGACAGTAGTAGTAGTATTATAGGAAGATATAAATGTGTTACGAAGTAGGGCAATATTTGAACAGGCCTTTTGAAAAAGAGCTCTATGAATACTCTAGGTCTAGACCGTCAGAAAAAAGAAATATACCTATAAACCAGAGCTTCGTAAACTTCTTCTAAACAGATCGAATTCACAATTTAAAAAAAATCACGGAATGTGTTCTTATTCACTCCCTCGCGTATCGTAGAGGTATAACTTTGTTATGGGTACGGCAGAGTCTGAATTGCCCATACGTATACGCCATAAACGTAGTACCAAAATAAGACGTAATTAAAGCACAATTTAATCAAATTGTATGACACTATTTGATAAAATTGTGCTTTTTGCACTTTATGACACCGTATTATACAAAAAACCTAATAAAAACCTTTGGTGCTGAGTTTATTTGCAAATTTAGTTTTTTTAGCGACTTTCGTTGATGACCTTACTGTTCACCGTGTCGATGTACGTGTGTTTTCTATCTCAATGTTTTTTGCATACAGAGTGTTGTATCCGGCGCAGTGGAACCTGATACAATAATAGTAAAACGAGAAAGTAATGGTGAACTCACTATTTTGAAGAAAGAGTTAGGATCCAAGAGTCGTAGAGTTAAGACAGAAGGCAGTGGTATTACTATGGAAGATGTACCAGAAAGTGAAAGAACCGTAGCTTGTCTCACCGACGAGGAGGCTTTGAAACTGGCCAAAATTGGAGTGATTCAGGAAGAGTTATGGGGTGCTGGAAGAGATATTGAGTGGGCTATTACTGAGGTGAGAATATTTTTTGGTCAAAGCCTTAGATCAATTCAAAGCGAGTCTTTATGAATTTCATTTTTGATGGAGTCTCACATTTTTGAAACGACGTTCTCTATTCTACCAAAATTAAAGTAGTTTATCTCAATAATATTATGGATGACTTACATAATAACTTCTTATTATATAGAACAAAATTAATAAATTTCAGTCTAGTTTTGTATGAATACAGTTTGCGCAAAATAACTTGAACCAAAATGGCGGATGTGCAGTAGTCTATTTTTAGTACATTTTGCACGCAAATGTATTGCGCGGACTTTCCCCCTCCCCGTTAGTTTTGGGTGAAGTTATTTTGCGCGAACTATACCTACCTTTTCTCAGTCTCTTAGTCCTCCTAGTTATCCTGTTATTACTACATAGTACCTATACTATAACTGATGTTTGAAGTTTATTTGGGAAATAAATGTATTCTATTGTATTTTATGTACCCTGCGGCTTTAAATGTGATTCTTCATAATAACATAGTACGCCAATCGGCTTAATGTGTTATCATCTTCTATCTTTTGAGATCGTCGATCGACTGCTACGCTAGAGGTCCTGGGTTCGATTCCCAGGTCGAGAAAAGTTGTGTTTTTCTATAAAATTCCCAGTAGCAGCTCGGAGTTAGGAATTTGTGTCAATAGGCTCGCCCCCTATTACATGGGACCTAAACATACCGGCGAACTGTGGATGTACATTAGTACGCCTCTGCCTAACCCTTCGGGGAATACAGGCGTGATGGTATGTATGTATGTAAACCGTAATAAATAACAACAATTAAAGATTACTATAAGGTGCAAACGTCGTAATTGTTGTCCCCAGACTGAGATATTCCTTCTGCAAGCGCGGCCCATCACATCTTTGGATCGTTGGACGGAGGAGGAGCTTCTGTTTGAACTAGACTCTCCAATCATGGCAGACGATGAACTCATCACGTTTGGTAACTGTGGCGAAGTAAGTTTCATTCTCCCTATTTAAAACCCGTATAATATCCTATGAACAATTTTGGCGCTGTGATATCCTACGGACGGTGGGAGTTTCCAATTTCAAACCGCTCTACAAAGGGAAGTGTGACTTTTGAAAAGTTATAGTTAAGTGCAATAGAAGCGGCCTTATCGAGCTATAATAATAAACTTAGGTAGCTCTTATTGTAAAGATACAACTCGTAAAGGTATCAGAGAAGATGATTATTTGCATTATTTTTTCGACAACGTGGAATATACCTCGAGGAATCACGCTCAGCAGACATAATCGAGCAAAAATTTACGGAGTCAAAATTCTTCGGTAGAGTCGTTCTATTAACTAGAAGTTACACTTGGCGCAAAATAACTTGAACCAAAATGGTGGATGCGCAGTAGTCGATTTTTAGTACATTTTGCACGCAAATACACTGCGCAAACTTTCCTCCTCCGTTAGTTTTGGGTCAAGTTATTTTGCGCGAACTTTACAAGCTATTCAATATTGAGGTTTTTTTTTTGTTTGGGATAATAAACAAAAATATTCATTGTTTAGGTTTTTCCAAAACCCCTAACCCCGATGAGTTATGATTTGGTGTCAAGACCGATGACGGTCGGCATGGACTTAGTGGTCGGTACCAATGGTAGCGGCCACGACTGCAGCATTGTTCTCACACACAACAGATGTGCCCTGTCATTATATAACGTGAGTATGATATTACGAATTTTTTTTGTAAGGTATATGTTTGGATGATCGAAATTGCTTTATGTTGGTAAATTCCGTTTATCATTAGTTCGTATGTTTATTAGCTAAAATGGATCAAAGATTTCATTATTACAACAGAGATCACGATAACTGGTCTTGGTGAAATAATGTTCTCAAAATTATTTCGCATATTGGAGCTAAAGCTACAATATTATAAGTCTGAATGAGTTTAAGATAACATACCTACTGATTTGCAAAACTGCAAGCAGGACCAAAGGATACGGTGAGCTCGTTCTGCGTGAATCGGATCATTAATAATTAACAAAAATTTAAGGTAGCTGTTAGTAATTTTAACATAAAGACGTCCAACACCTCAGTCTACCCGTGACCATGGATGCTGTAAATGATTCGAAAAGTCGGGAATGAAATAATATAAATATTAAATATACCGCGATAAAATCCGTAAAAAGTCGTTTCATCTCAATGAGTTTAAGATACAGGTGCAACTGCTACGCTTGAGGTCTTGGGTTCGATTTCCATGTCGAGCAAAGTGTTATTGGGTTTTTTCTATGAAATTCCCAGTAACAGCTCGGAGTTTGGAATTTGTGCCCGGTTAATGGCAATAGGCTCGCCCCCTATTACATGGGACCTAAACATATAGTTCGCCGGTAACTATGGGTGTACATTAGTACGCCTCTGCCTAACCCTTCGGCGAAAACAGGCGTGATGGTATATGAGTTTAAGATAAGCTTATAATAGGCGCATTTTCCGAGGGCTACTTATGTAGTACCATCTAAATCACAGCGACTCCATGTTCGGAATGGAAGCCGAAATCATCATCATCCTGCCGTTATCATCGGATTCGATTAAATATTTCTTAAATTAGATACATATTATAAGGGTATAAGGGTGTGAAAAGACTTTTACTGGGTCAGCATTGCGTGAGGGATACCTGGTTGCAAGCGTCCATAGGCTGCGGCCATGAGCCGTATGGTTGTTTGCCATCTTAGTGGTATAAAAACAGATGTTGTCGATTTACGAGTATATTGATATTATTAAATCCTGTCGTTTCGGACCGTTAGTCCATAGTCATGGGTGTGATAAATCAGTAGTTGATGATAATTAAGGCTACATTTTATTTTTTAGACGGTGTACAAGAGACTGCCCAGTGAAATAGATATAAGTACTCGTATAATAGAGATGGCTATTCATGGTCACACAGTAGCCGACGAGCAAATACAGAAGGTGGCTCATCACAGACGGAAGCCTCAGTGGCATGACAAACTTCAAGGCATCGCAATTATGATTAAGGTAATACAATATGATATTATGTATAATCCTATTTAACTAGAAGGCCTAGAAACTTGAAATTTGGCAGATACGTTCTCTATAAGGCAAAGAAAGACGTTATAAAAAGGGTTTTGGGAAATTCCCGCGGGGTTGGGAATGACTACATAGATTAAAGCGGGTAATAACGGCTAGTTACTTATACCTATATGTAGCTTCTTGATGTTCTACTGCTGGGGTATTATGACAATGAACTAATTTCAGGTACTACTGGTGTCCAAACGCGCCATGAATGATTGTATAAAGGCTATAACTGGGGTGAGCTATGAAGTTGAAACCAATGACCCCGAGGAGTTATACGATGCCCTCGCGGACTCACAGACCGTAATGGAACGGTTTTCATACAATCACGGTGTTACCAGTTCAGCAAGCACTTGCAGCCAAGTTTTGGCCATGACGGTCTTTTTGGAAGGAAAATCTGGTAAGAATTTTTAAACGCTTTGATGCCACAAAAGACTTAGATGGTAAAACTCGACTTTATATGTTTTCATCAATAAGGTTGAAAATTGATCGATTGTCACTGTTGTTAAAAATTTATTACTTTTTAGAATTTTCTTCGGAACAATGCAACGAAATAAGTGGATTGTTTAGCTCAGGTGACGTATTATCAGCAGAAGTACCAATGGCGTTAGCTAGCATAGTTGAGAAATTAGAGAAGTCGGGCCTAGCGGAAGAATTCAGAGCTCAGGATCCAAAGACAGCTTTAGAGTGGTTAAAAAACAATGCTCATGATGATATCTACGTTGATGTTCGTGCATTTTTGGAGCAGCATGGATATAGAGCTGTAATGGAGGTAACAACATAACTATTTAGTTAAATCGATATTATTAACATCGATACATTTTGCATTTTTTAGTGTAGGTAATAAGATTGTGAAAGCGTACTTGATGAGTGGCTGGTAACCGCAGCCTATATACCTACGCCAGCAATACCAGTTGTATCATCGAACGTTGTCATCGTGAGATCTATCTCATTTGCCCAATAAATTCTCTGGCTACATACATATTTAATGTTATAACTTAATGTTAATAAATTGAAAATATTCAATTTTCAGTTTGATTTAGTAACAAAACCATGGGTCCTCGTCCCGGAAGATATGATGAGGGTACTCCAAAACTTGCACATTACTACGGAGGGAATAAAACAAGCTAAAAGCAGCCAAGAGATTGTAGACGCTCTAACCAGTCCTCAGAAATCCAGCACCAAGTATTATTATTTGTGAATTTGTTTGCTAATAGAGTAGTAGGTTCCCATCTTCATTTTCAACTTTTCCAGTACCTAGATATTTTTTTTTTTGATTTCATACAAACCTCGTCATGACTATTACGAACATCAAAAAAATCGGTCGTGCCGTTTCTCAAGTGATAATCTTACATACATGCGGTAATTATTTATATAGATAACTAGCTTTTGCCCGCGGCTTCGCTCACCTGTACCCCAAGCACGAACACTTTCGAAAACGTATTCGTATCGAAATCGAGAATAATTTGTATGAGAAGGAGGTTAATGAACGTAGATGAAGCAAAAGTGGTGTACCAGGATCGTAGCATCTGCAGTCTCTGCCTACCCCAATGGGAGACAGATCAGATGTGAAAATATGTATGTACCTATGTATGAGATTTGTGGCAGAAAAAAACTCATTCGTTTACGATAATCGATTAAAATTATGGAAGGGGATTGAGAGGGGATGCTCTGTTTCTCCGATCTTCTCTATAGCATAAGATTAAAGTGGTACGGTGCACGACATACTGCAGCTACACATTTTCAGGATTACGTGACCTCTCATTGTACAGAAAGTCTATACTATGCGAAGTTAACTTATACTGGATATGTGTAGCCGTGTGTATGTAGGGGCAACTTTAGAAGTCAAACTTGAATTTGGAAGTACGAGGGGGTACTTCCAAAGTCAAGTTTGGTATTGTAAATACAAACTATGTTCGCTCTAGGGTTGATAAATCAGAAATGGCGAGATATTTTCTTTGTATATTAAAGTAGTTAATAATATTCCTTTCAGAAAAGTTCTCCGGTGGATTTTGCCTTTATGTCGACGTACTGTTCGCCAAAGAGAGAGCACGAAAGCACACTTAGTACTTTTTATTCACAAGTTGCGACTCGGGTTCCTCCGATTGGGCAGACTGTTGGTGAAAAAGTGGTACATACCTAATCCTGAACTTGTGTTCTTTTTCCGACTACAAGAGCTTAAAATGTATATTAAGACGAGGGATCCTGCAATTTTGAAAAAGTAAGCAAGTTTAAATAATTTCTTATACCTAGTTTTTAAGCGGTTACTAGGCAGTCCTGGGTTAAATTCCTAGTCAGTGTTATTCGGTTTTCCTATAAAAATCTTTGCGCGGATTGTGCTGAAAGTTGGATAACGTAATATTATGTCAGGTTCTTCTTTAATTTAAGATCTCAGCTGTTGTCGGTGGAGCAAACGCCACTGTTCTCGATATTCTGCTTTCCGTTTTATCTCAACCTTTCCATCACTTGTTCCACTAGTAACGTCGACTTAGTCTAGGACCTAGACTAAGTTTAGTGGAACAAGGGGAAGACCTAGACGTTTTTCATCAATTTTACCTTCAAGTGTAGTTCAATAGAAGTCATCGTGTCGTATCAAGTGGCCAAACATCTTTCCTCTCCTATTCTCTATGGTTCATAACAACTGTCTTTTCTCGTCTACAATTGCTAATACTTCCTAATTTTTTTTCATTTCTGTCCAACTGATTTTCTCCATCATCCTACAGCACCACATTTTAATTGCCTTTTACCTTTCTCTGTACGTTTGGGTCATAGTCCAAGTTTCACAGCCATATTATGCTATATAACAGCCATGGCTATACTCCAGACATAGCTCTTATCAGTCGTTTTCTAATACTGGGTGTCATTTTCGGTGTAAATATTTTTTCCTATTAAATGCTTGTTGTTGCTATTGCAATTATTGCTATGATATCAGGGGAACATCTGGAGTAATGCGTTATTTTGCTACAGTATTTGAAATTCTTGATGTTTATGTCTGGTTAAGGGCAAAAAATTTGACCCTTATTAAATCGGGAATAACCTGTACCTGCGAACTGATGTACGAACAGTTCGCAGGTACTGGGCAGTACTGGGTAATGCTTCGAGAATACGGAACGTACGTGTTGACGATTTTAATTGGATTTCAGAGCAATTCAACGCCAGCAGTATCATCCAGGATGGTGTAAAATAAAGTTTGCAGAGCTGAACACCGGCTGGGTGCAGCAACTGGAAACCAAGGGGCCGCTGGTGATGGCCGGAGACGTGAGGATAGAGGCCACGTCTGTGTGCGCGGGAGAGGTAGTCGCGAGGGCATGCGTTGTCAAAGATCTAGCAGAGGTGCTTTACAAGTAATATTTTATCGACTTTGCAATGCTTAAAATTATGAGTAACTATCTGTACTTCGCGGTTTCACCTGCTCTTCCCCGTTCCTAGATCGTAGCGTGATGTTAAATAGCCTAAAATCTTCTTCATGAATCTGGTGAAAACCATGAAAATCCGTTCGGCAATTTTTAAGTTTATCGCATCCAGAGAGGCCGACAATGCGGGGAGGACTTTGTTTTTATAATATGTACTAATAGGTACCTTATATGAACGAAGAAGGACTTCCGCAAAATTGTTTTGTGACAAATTTGTAATCCCCTCCCAAATTTCTCTTATTCTTTAAATGTATTTTATGAACAGATCGGTGCCTTGCGTCGAGGCGACATCCTGATAACGCACGCGACTGATATCGGCTGGTCACCTTACTTCCCTCTCTTGACAGGCATCGTCACCGAGCTCGGAGGACTTATATCACACGGTTTGAAATTTACATTATACTAGCTTCTGCCCGCGACTTCGTCTGCGTGGACTTCCGATAAAAAGTAGCCCGTGTTATTCCAGACTATAATCTATCTCTGTGCCAAATTTTATCCAGATCCGTTCAGCCGTTCTGGCGTGAAAGAGTAACAAACATCCATCCATCCATCCTCACAAACTTTCGCATTTATAATATAGTAGGATTGTAGTCATAATAATATAAATTGTTTGTTGCTTTCTTAGAATTTATAGTTTTGTTTTGGTATATTAGAGATATTAACCCTTTAATCTTCCCAGTCGGATTTATGTAACAAACATTTTTATGTTCATTTTGCCTGTGCCGTATTACGTCTATTACAAGAATGTTATAATCGTCTTCTAATTTCGACGTTATAGTGTTATTTAAACTTCCTATTTATTTTCCTACTTACGAGACGTGAGAACTAATCAAGTTTTAATAAAAATATATTTGTCTTTCAGGCGCTGTTATAGCTCGAGAGTATGGTTTACCATGCATCGTAGGGGCAGCACATGCTACGGATGTGTTCAAAACTGGAGATCTAGTGAGACTCTCAGGAACGAAGGGAGTCATAGAAAAAGTGGAGATAGAAGAAGAAAAACAAGAGGACACTGTAGAAAATCAATAAGAATTTTTCATATTATGGTGAAGGTTTCAGTAATACAAAAAACATGCATTCTGTAAATTTTATTGAAATAAATCCATATAAAAACAAAAGTATAAAACATTCTCGCAAGTACATCGACAGTCCACAAGACAAAACACAACAATACCACGATTTTGCTATTGTCATAGAAAATCAGAATGCAGACTAACTGTCTGAACATTCTGTAGATGTAGATATCGATAAAAACATCGATTCTCCGAATAGTATCTATACAAAAAAGTGCAGTACGCGAAAGGTCAAAACAAAAGTCGTTTATGAAAGATACATAAAAAACGGAGCCGTTTTCCGCCATATCTCTAGTATATTAACCGCACCCCGGTTGTCGCGTACTGTTAAGTAAGTTTCGTTAGTCGTCGTCGCCAGCGAGCACGAGTAGTTCGTAACAGTTGAAGGCGAAGGGTCTGCCGAAGATGACGACGTGGCAGCGGTAGTGCGGCTGCAGCACAGCGCCCAGCAGGTGGTCGCCGCGGTAGTGCACGCGCCCCACGTGCGCGCCCGCCGCCACGCGCACCGCGCGCGCGCCCACCGCGCCCCCGCGCCACGCCACCCACCGCACGTCCGCGTTGCACATCACCTGCGTCATCACGCATACGTCACTACTACATGTACCACGCCGCCACGCGCACCGCGCGCGCGCCCACCGCGCCCCCGCGCCACGCCACCCACCGCACGTCCGCGTTGCACATCACCTGCGTCATCACGCATACGTCACTACTACATGTACCACGCCGCCACGCCCACCGCGCCCCCGCGCCACGCCACCCACCGCACGTCCGCGTTGCACATCACCTGCGTCATCACGCATACGTCACTACTACATGTACCACGCCGCCACGCGCACCGCGCGCGCGCCCACCGCGCCCCCGCGCCACGCCACCCACCGCACGTCCGCGTTGCACATCACCTGCGTCATCACGCATACGTCACTACTACATGTACCACGCCGCCACGCGCACCGCGCCCCCGCGCCACGCCACCCACCGCACGTCCGCGTTGCACATCACCTGCGTCATCACGCATACGTCACTACTACATGTACCACGCCGCCACGCGCACCGCGCCCCCGCGCCACGCCATCCACCGCACGTCCGCGTTGCACATCACCTGCGTCATCACGCATACGTCACTACTACATGTACCACGCCGCCACGCCCACCGCGCCCCCGCGCCACGCCACCCACCGCACGTCCGCGTTGCACATCACCTGCGTCATCACTCATACGTCACTACTACATGTACCACGCCGCCACGCCCACCGCGCCCCCGCGCCACGCCACCCACCGCACGTCCGCGTTGCACATCACCTGCGTCATCACGCATACGTCACTACTACATGTACCACGCCGCCACGCCCACCGCGCCCCCGCGCCACGCCACCCACCGCACGTCCGCGTTGCACATCACCTGCGTCATCACGCATACGTCACTACTACATGTACCACGCCGCCACGCCCACCGCGCCCCCGCGCCACGCCACCCACCGCACGTCCGCGTTGCACATCACCTGCGTCGTCACGCATACGTCACTACTACATGTACCACGCCGCCACGCCCACCGCGCCCCCGCGCCACGCCACCCACCGCACGTCCGCGTTGCACATCACCTGCGTCATCACGCATACGTCACTACTACATGTACCACGCCGCCACGCCCACCGCGCCCCCGCGCCACGCCACCCACCGCACGTCCGCGTTGCACATCACCTGCGTCATCACGCATACGTCACTACTACATGTACCACGCCGCCACGCCCACCGCGCCCCCGCGCCACGCCACCCACCGCACGTCCGCGTTGCACATCACCTGCGTCATCACGCATACGTCACTACTACATGTACCACGCCGCCACGCCCACCGCGCCCCCGCGCCACGCCACCCACCGCACGTCCGCGGTGCACATCACCTGCGTCATCACTCATACGTCACTACTACATGTACCACCCCGCCACTCGCACCGCGCACTATCGTGCATAGTAACTGTTGGTCCGGGAAAATTTTGTTGAGGTGAAGAGGAATGAAGATGTTTTCCTCACCTGGTATTTGGTGTATCGATGCACTTCGCCTTCTGCGTATACCAAGCAGCAGTGTTTGGAGGGATATAAGGCAGCTGGTAGCACGTTACATCTGTGTAGACAGACCCATTTAATCAGATACTAGTAGTAGTAGTAGTTTGAAAAATAATAACTAAGTATAAAGTTATTATGCTTTCCTATTAAATAGAGAAAAAGGGACAACGTTAACCAAAACAAATTCCAGTTGTTGTTGTAGCAGATGGGGCATGATTTCGGCTACCTTTGGGGTGATACAGGGAAGTCCAGGATAGAAAATGATGAACTGTTGAATCATTGTCAATTAGTGCAACACCATAAAATTTGATATTAATTTACGTGGCAAAAGTTAAGAGGCTGTAAAACTTCTTGGGACACACCTGTGCGTAGTCCTGGCTACCCAGGTGACTTCCCCGTCATACACGCCAGCGGCCACCGCACCACTCGGTACTGCGCCGCATGCACTTACTACCCAAACCGGGCCAGGCTCCTTCCATGAAGGTAAGTAATCTATAAAAATACAACTTGTAACTTAATGTGAATTGACGCGTTTGAGGGACGTCAATTAGAATAGAGAGTCATAATAATTATAATAACGAAACCCTGAAGTCATTTTGAGACACGTACCTAAACATATTTTTTTCAAGAAAGTTCTACCAGCTATACGCAATAAGTACTCGTGACTACATTACACTTATACCCACAACGAGTACGACATTGGCGCGCACACGCACACAATAACTATTTGTGCTAATAAGTTTTTGACGTTTGTATTGATGGATCAGGGGGCCATAGTTCCAGGTATTGTAATTATATTTTCGGGAATAATTAACAAATATAAAAACTGATATCGATGCAGTACGTGGGTAGTCTGTGAACTATTTTCAAGTTTTGCGCTTATTCTGTACTAAGATCCCAGTGGGCAGGTAAGTATCAAAATAACATAACGTATATGAACATACCCGCAATCACTGCACTATACTTCTGCTCCCAGGATAATTTCAAATACCTATTGTACTTGACCCAATCCTTGGAATAATCTTCTGCTTTCTTCTTTAGATGATTCCAACGCCTGTTTTAACGTTGTGAACGTTTATACTACATACTTATAACATTTAAAAAAGGTAGTCGTAAGACGAAGGTAGGTTAGGAAGATAGGTGGACGAACACAGGAAGTAACAAGTATTATTCATTGATACTTACACTTCATGCAAAGGAATATCAGAGGCAGTATTCTCTTGCAATGAATCAGTTTCTTTAACCTGCACAAAGAATATACAAGTTAAGTTAAAAAAAAAAAAAAAAATTGTAGATAATAATAGTAGGTAGGTAAATGGTAGACTCACTGCTAGAAATACTCACGACTAAAGTCAGCCATTGTGTCCACCTGTTGAACATATCAATAATGTCCAGCATTTCCTCCAGACATGCCAAATACGTTTTAGTTTTTACAGTGCATCGTTTAGGGGAAACCATCTACAATATAGAAATTATATTTTTTAACAGAAAAATATGCAGATGTTGCTACGGTCCTCTCTTGAGGTTACCTACTTTATATAACGGTAGGTTTACTTCCAATAATTTCCATAAGGAACTATTCGGAAAGGTTACTTTATCAACAAGATAATTAATTTTATTTGAATTCATTATGTCCTACACGATGAATATGTCGTAAGTAGATGAACATTTGATCCATGTGACGACTTATTAGGTAATGTTATATGTCTTACTTCCTTGTCCCTGTACCGCAAAACGAGGCGGGTTGTGAGCTGACGACTAAATATACTATATTGACGCCATTGTAAGGCTTCGGTAGAAACCCTCCTATGAAACGTTGTCCAGTTGTCCGCAGTTTGCGCTGAAATTTCCAAGACCTTGATAAACTTACTGTTTTTTAGATAATATTTTTTATGTTCTACATATTTTTTAAAACGCACTGAGACCATTCCTTAACGTGTTCACGTGATAATTTTAGGATGTAAGAAAGGGCTTTCGGGACACTATTTTACTTGTACATCGAATAACATAATGGTATAGTACAGCCTCTGATTAAAGTATTTAAATAGTTTTTAAGTACTTACCTCGTGTCACATTTGGATTGTGTTGGTGTGCTAAGGCGCGATCAATAATCTCCTGAATCCAGTCCCGCCACGCCTGCACGTTCCACATCAAACTCACCATCATTGCGTGCCAGTCGGCCATTTGATCCGTCGATATCGGAGTCCCTGGAAATCAATAAGCAGTAGGTTGATGAGTTGAATAAATAAGGTTTCTACTGTAATATTTTCTTTTTATAAATATCTACTTACGAGAGCTGTACCCGCTCTTAGCCTGTGTGATTCTACCAGAAGTGTCGGACATTTGAATGTTACTAAACATCGCCGTTGGACTGTGATGGTTAGACATGCTACTTGTATATTCTTGCGCAGTTCCCGGAAGGACATCATGACTATCGGGAGAATAGAATGAAGGCGACGAATCTTGCGGCGCTTTGGGCTTTTCAGCTTCTAAAGATTGAATTTGTTCTCTTTGTTGTTGTTCAAGAAATTGAACATTGTCAGAGCGCATATCTTGCATGAGGGTTTTGAATGGCGAGGAACGTTTTGATAACTGGACTGAAGATGACGATGACGGTGAAAGTGGGGGGGAGTATGAAGAGCCTGAAGGTGATGGTTGCAACGAATTGTAGCCAAATTTCTTGTACGTAGTAGCATAAAGAAGATAGGAAGTTGTTGGGCCCTGACTGCACCCAGGTGTAGGGACTGCAGCTGGACATGGTTTTGGAGGTTCTGACTTTTCCCCTAATTTGGTTGTTCTTGTTTGTTTGGAGGGACAGCTTGTGATCGATATTTCGAGACCGGGTGCAAAGACGCGGGATTGTCCGGGAGAGATGCGCAGGCGTTGTGCGGGCGCGAGGTCCTGCAGCGCCTGCGCCGACACGTGGCGCGAGCACGTGCAGCACGGCCGCTCCACACGCCGCAGTATCTCGTCGCTCCACATTTCGCACTGGACGAATACGTTTTTCATACACTTGCACACTTGGATCACCTCTGAGGGAAACAATTAGTTTGGTGAAAAAAAACGCTTTTTTTATGGAAACTAATTCATTTTACTAATGGGCTATCTTACGTGGTTGTAGCAACTGTACAGCCAAATACATCGTAGCGTCCTCGATGACATCTGGAAAGTTGGACATGATGAACATGATCATGAATAAACCACTCATTACATGTGTGTAAGTAAGTAGGTCAATAACAATTTCTTACCGTCCATAAGAGGCTTATATCTTTCAGGAGTTTTGTCAAGCATCAAGTTGTTCAGTCTTATTTGTATTTTCCTTGAAACGACTGGGTCTGCACTAGGTACGCTGAGTTGATCTGCAGTTTTTCCTCGCAACCTAAATATGACAAATCAGTAATCCAGATCTAGATCTTAAATTAGTTGGGGTACTAGTCTTATTCTCTAAAAAGAAGGCGCTCACTTACAAGAGAAAACTAAAATAAACATTGAAGTACCTAATTATTTTACGATTATAATTACGTATAATTTTATCGGACTTGTAGTTATTATTTACTTGACATTTATTGATTTGTCTTTCATAAGATATATCTGTCACGACAAGTATTTTCAACATCTAGCTAGCTAGCCCTCTATTTGCACAACATAAAATATGCAAGTAGATATGACAAACAAAAATGCCAATAAGTATTCTCTTATGAAAAATCTTGTTGGTACTAACAAATCAGCACCCTCGTTGAAGGATTTGCGTATAGGGCCATGTCTTAACAGCATACCCTCTCCTGCTTGTTCTATCTCTTGTAACAGAACTTTCAATGCTTCTGTCTTCTCACCTAGCCAAATATTAATTAGTATCTCTACTCTGTACTAAAATACAATTTAAACTAAAGAATAAATATAAGGTAAAGGTAAAATACCTTGAAGCATAATATACGACACCAATAGTCCTGTTGACTCAGCAATTATAGCTGAAATTAATATTAATTTGATTATTAACGTCTTTAACTGCAGTATAATTATAGTAACTTCACAGTATATTAGTAACTTCACATATTCAATCATTACAGATATCTTAAGTTTACTGCCATTGTCAATTAATTAATTATATGTAGGTACTGTATATTGTTGTTGTGCAGGAGGGTACATGCATGTAATGTGTAAATGCATGACTGGCTTGGACAGAATACCAGCGGTTGACACGCTACGTGCTGTCGACCATCAAGCTGAGTCCAAGACCATTTTGTCTTTTTGTTAATAAGTTCTTTTATTATGTACTTAATTAATATTTTTATCTACGTAAAAGACAAATAAAATTCTTTTTCTTTTCTTTCTTTCTTTCTTTTCTTATAAATGGCCGAACTGAAAAAGGCGTTGTGCTTGGAGACGGCAATAATTATTATGAGCCTGTTTTTGTTCCATTGCACGCTCCTACCCTTATCTCGATTTACTAAAGTGGAGAAGAATATACTAGTAATATTGTCCAGTAATTGGGGGGCCACTTACTATCCATGACAGAAGGGCTATATCCACTGGGAGGCACATTGGACATCAGGTTCCTGAGCTTGCTTTGTATAGCTGCTTGCATGACACCGTTAGGAAGTCGAATTTGATCCTCAAACGACGTCAGTTGCCTTAGACTGTAAATTTTCGGAAGTAACATTGAAACATTCAGATTCCTGTTAGCAATAGTAATGGATGTAGTAATAAAACCACTACTAACTAAGCCGCTGCCTCTTTATATGATTTGGGAATGTCTCCACTAATGAGGTTAGTGTCACCGGCGGCTTCCATTTCATCTAACAATGCGACGTATGCCTCGATTTGATCATCTGAAATAAGTCCAAGGTTATTTTAATTCCTAATTTGACCTTACCTATAGGATGTTTCGAATCGCTTACCAGGTTTTGTTACTAGCGCTGACAAGTAATCGGCTGCTTCTCTGATATGTTCTGCAATTTTAAAAAGGTCATAAAACGTATATTATTTCAGATACCTAGTTTTTATTTTGTCAAAAACTTCAAAACCATTAAATAGGCATCTGAAGTATGATTCCAAAATGAGAAGAACGCGCGGTAAACTCTGTGAACAGACTGTATTATTATCAAATAGAGGTGTATGTACCTACTCTATATAATTATCAAATTATCGCATTACCAACCTTTCATTGTTGCGGTCAGTTTTCGTGGCATTGATCGATATCGGATTATATCCTCCAGCTTCTTGGATAATTGGTGTGTGACTTGGTAGCAAGGTTCTTGTGCTGCTAATGTATTTGTTTTCTTCAATCTATTATAACATTTTTAAATATTATGTTACCTTTTTATATTGAGTTGGGTTGTATTATTTGATATTTGTTTATATAAGTATGGTTCTGTTTTAGTCTTATACCTAATAAGGTTGATTGGTAAATTTATTAAGTATTATTTGCATGGATACCAAAATATAATTTACAGTTGTTACCTCTGAGCAGCAAAGAAGAATGTTTCAGCCGCACCATCCACTTCCGTGAATATTTCATTACCGCGCTTTTGCATTTCTGATATTAGAGCTTCACGAACAAGAACCTTGTAATCTGGTATTAAATAAATATATTAAATGATTTTTTATTTTTTTCAAAAAACACGTTATTAAATATAACATTTTAATTTATTTTTGTATAAGTACTTACTTGTCGCGACGAAGAACTCCGAAAGTCTTCGAGCGCTTTCAATTACAACGTCTATAAACAACATATCAATGAGAAGGTGACTTAAGCACTAAAATTAGAAAATAAACAGACAATAATTAATACAACTTTAAGAAAAATATGTGCAATTAAAGTGACAAAATTTAATGTTCAAAGTCTCATCAAATGATCGATAAACGATCGTCTCTAATACCTAAGTACATAGTGTCCCAGACGCTGATCGGTAAAGTACATAATTATTTTAAAAAGGATTACCTTGCATACAGTAGTATAAGTCTGCTGGCGTAACCTTGCTGACAAGCGCATTTAGTTTTCTCTCAAACTTCTTATGAAGACGTGTGGTATCGCCGGAATCTCTCACTGACTTGTCCACTCTCATAGGATACGGAGCAGCAAGCCTGAGCATGTATTGATATAAATGAGAATAGAATACATATAATAGTATTAGGGGACACCTTCTGAAATACTGGAAGTTCCCAGAAAGTTATAGGGTACCTGGGTCTATCTACCTCGCCATTTTAGGCCCTTTGCCTCATATAAATTTTACCAGTAAAACGCTAACATTTATTTGCTTTTGGCGGATAGGAGAGGGCAATTTGTGTCATTCTATACCTACGTGAAAGTGAGGAGTATAAATATTACTCAGTATTGAGGTATATTTTGCTGTGACGAGTTTGGGGATTTTTGAGGTGACTTGATAAATACTTAGCAGTGGGTACCTAATAAACTATTTGGGCCCGTAACTACTCGTATGTGTTCTATTTTCGAACTAAATACTTCAAGGTCTGGGTGTTCGATTGATCGTGTTTATACAAAGTAGTACCTACGTCTTACTACAATAAAATAGGAATATTGTAACGGCATCTAGTGTAAATAAATAGTACCAATCGGAGGCCTGTTTATAGGTCAGGCTTGTTTGTGGCTGCCCATAAAATAATTGGGGCCCGAATGCGCGAAGCTCCCTATGCAGGATGTCCAGGGCTGCCTCGTGCTCAGGGTCATAATCTGTTTATATACCAAATAGAGCAATTTAAAAGTTAAGTTGACGAATCGTATTCAGTATTCGCCTGATAATAAAAAAACTGCCACTTACCAGCGCCCAGCGCACCGCCACGATATTTCCGGCGTTCTGAAATTATACATTTCATATATACCTTTTTATATGAAGGTATATTACTATTACATATTTGATTTCGTCTCGCCTATATTTTCTGAAGGGTTAGGCAGAGGTGTACTAATGTAAACCTACAGTTCGCCGGTATGTTTAGTTTCATGTAATAGGGGCGAGCCTATTGCCATGAATCGGACACAAATCTAGACCCGGAGCTATTACTGAGAATTTTATACAAAAAACACACTGCAGGACCTGGGAATCGAACCCAGCAGCTCTAGGATAGCAGTCACTCTGAAGACCACTAGTATAGGCAAGGCAAAACAGTAAAAAGCTCTTTAAAACTAAAGAGCTTTTTACTGTTTAAGATTCAGCAGATTTGAAATGAACAGGGACGTAAATCGTCATTATAACTTCTAATTAAATTACAACACTTTCTGACACAACAACGCTCAAGCGAGCGTCAGGATTATAATAATGATATCGCTTTGAATCATTTAGTTATAGAATCGAAGTGGATAGAGCAATAATAGGAAAGTATTTATTACTAGCTTCTGCCCGCGACTTCGTCCGCGTAGCCTGATGATATATAGCCTATAGCCTTCCTCAATAAATGGGCTATCTAAAACTGGAAGAATTTTTCAAATCGGACCAGTAGTTCCTGAGATTAGCGCGTTCAAGTAAACAAACAATCAAAGAAAATCTTCAGCTTTATATATTAGTATAGATGGGTAAAAAAGCGATCGCTCACCTGGACCGTCAGCTTCTAGAAGTAGTTTTCTTTTTTCTGCTTGTCGCTTAAAGTACTCCTTGTCACCCAAACGTCGTCTTTCTTCTTCTTCATATTTTCTATATGCTTCTGACTCGGCTAATCTCCGACGGCGTTGTTGCTCTGTTTCACCAAACACAGGGCCGTAATCTACGCCGCCAGGGCCTTGTTCATAACCTCCTGTGCCGTAACGAATGCCACCTGGACCGTAACGGCCACTAATTTGGCCGTATGCTGCACCATCAGGGCCGTATGAAGTGCCAGCATTGCTCAATGCGACACCGTCAGGACCGTAAGCAATGCCGTCAGGGCCATAACTTACACCACTTGGGCCCAAACGTACGCCACCAGAGCCATAACCTGCACCAGCTGGGCCCAAACCTACACCACCTGGACCCAAACTTGCACCGCCTGGGCCATAACCGGCACCACCTGGGCCTAATAAAGACCCGTCAGGAGCGTATCCAGTACCACCTGGACCATGACCAGTACTACCTGCATCGACAGTACCATCTGCGCTACCTGGGCCGTAACCTGCACTAATTCTTCCGTCAGAGCCATATCCGCCACTTGATCTTGGTCCAACACCACCAGGGCCATAAACAACAGCGCCTGTTTCATAGCTGGAACCAGTAGCGTCGGCACTTGCTCCGCCGATTCCACCCGATACTTCACCACCTCCTCGTATACCTGCTACTCCTAGACTCTTTCCTTCTGCGGCCGATACTCCTAAATTAACTCCTCCTATACCAGCCACACCCGCTACGCCTGCGCTTATACCTACGGCACTCACGCCTCTTGCTCCTGTACCCTTTCCAGCCCCATCAATTTTCTCAGCACCTGTTCCACTTTTTACCGCAGATGTACGCTTTTTGTTAGCACTTGCGCGGCCTCCTTCAGTATAAGTATCCTTTGCGTCAACTCCTTCGGCTCCGGCAGCAGTATTTTTTATGCCGCCGCCACCACCCGTCCCCGTCGCTTCTGTATCGACTTCATCGACGCCAGACCCCTCTCCTTGAGAACCAACACCTTTGTTCCTGGAGGTACTCTTTTTCTTGGCACCAGTACTTCCTTCTCCGGCATCATCTTCTGCTTCTGCTTTAGCACCACTACGCAAACCAGCTTCTGTTACTTTTGTACCTACTCCTGCCTCCACTGCAGCTTTTCTTCGCGCCTCTCTGCAGACATAAATACCTTTATGACGAACAAATTATTTTCAGTATGTACCTATCTCTGACTATAATAAGTAATATTTTAATATATTTTTAATAATTTTGTAACCTACGCTGCAGCTTTTGAATCAGCGTTGAACCCGGCTTCGTCTAAAGCTGCTAGTTCTGTTGCACCTAAACCACCTGTTTGAAAACAAAGTTTTTATTAATTATGTGACTTGCTACATAAAATCAACATAAATAACAAAACCTTTATTAAAAAAAAAACAACTTACTCTCCTCGGTTGCCACCCCCGCAATATATTTGGACACTATCTTACTGGCATCTGAAATATTGTTTTCTCGTTTTTATTTAGGCAACACAATTGTAAAAATAAATTTCACACAATATTTAAACCTTGACCTTAACCTTTTAACCTTACCTAAGGCCGATTTTTCCATCAAATTTAACGTTTGACAGATTTTGGATAGAAAAACAGTAAAATATTCCAATTTATTAACATTCCAAAAATAAAGTTATCTAGTGATGGAAAATTCGGCCCTTAAGTATTTAAAATAATTTTACCATCTATATGCTTCTTAGCCATCGTCTTATCTGGAGGCACTTCTTTCGGTACTGTAGCGACTTTATGTTCAACTTTCTCTAAAATAACGGGTGAAGGATGTGCTGTAGTAAAATTTGGTGCATGAGCTAACCTGCCAATGATAAACAGATATGTGTATTTAAATAAGGCATGTTAAACAAAGTATTTTGATTAGTAGTAATAATGAAAATATGTGTAGGGAACATAATTTCATACATGTCCGCTGCTTGTTCATGTGTTTTCTTGAAGGCGCCAACTTCTATAAATTCCTTATCTTTCTCTTTTTTTAAACCTTCTTGTATAACTTCCATTGCTTCACCTATAGATGAAATATAAAAATATAAAAGAGTGTCCATGGAGTTTCTTGCCGGATTCTTCTCCATAGGATCGACCTTTTGGAACCGTGCAACTAGAATCACAACGTTTCATAAACGCTTGTAAAAGCTTATTTGAAATAAAAACATTTGAACTTGAACTTGAACTTGAATATACGTGAGAGTATAATATTAAGTTTATTGCGTAACGAATTACGTGTTACTTCAAATTTACTTAGTTACCTCTTCCTATAATCACATCTGCCAAATGAGCTGCACCTTCTTTAGTTGGTTCTGGAAACAAATTTTGTAATTATCTAGGATTATTTATTTCATGGTGAGATTGTAAATTATCATTTCACGGTCGTAGCCTGAATATATTCATGTTATACACATGAAATATATTTTCTTTCTTTAAATTATCTGTAAACTACCGAAATAAAATATATAAAATATATAAAATAATACAAGCTACGCCTCGTCGACTGTAGCTCGCCTGGTAATAGGCACAGCTACACATCAAGCTATACATATCCAGTTTAAGCTTATCTCTCATTGCACGGAAAGCCATACAATGTGAAGTCAGTTTATAATGGTTATCCATAACTTTAACTTATAGCCCTATGTAGCTTAAGGATAATATAAAATTTAAAAACCTTTTAATAGCGCCGCCATTTTTTTGTCGGGTATCACTGCTTCTAGTTTCTTTTCCATTTCTTTTTTTTTCACTTCATCATAAGCTTTTGTGACACCCACTGGAGCGTTTTTAACTCTAAAATTTTAAACTTTGTTAAATATATTAAAAAACTAAAGCTTATAATAAATTATCTAGTGGCGATATTTCGTTCCGTACGTAGGCATATTTTTTCTACACTATAGATGCTTAACCTACTGGGACACAGTAGAACTTACTCCTGTCCGCCTTCTTTATATGTCATTTTATAAATGCCATCATCTCCCAAAATTTTGTCTTCTTGCCTTCCCATCAAATCTCCTAACACAGTTCGCTTTTCAGCAGGAGCTACGATTAAAACATTAGTTTTATTTTATTTTATCAAGGAAGTATTGTTACAAAATTATATTCAAATGGTTATCCATATTCCAATCCATATAAACACTCACTCTCAGGAATCGGGGCTGCTAGAAACTTTGCCGATTCTTCTACCATCCCTACGGAAATAAAAAATATATACATAGGTACTACATTATCTATTCAACATTTTGTAATAGGTACGATTGATCTCGTTATCAGTTAATTATTTATAAAATTATGTGTTAGTGTAAGTAATTAAAACGAGCACCTTGTTAACGCAAATTATTTAGTTTATCTGTCTTTTCGTAATACAATGATGTGTATAATGATTTTTATGGGATGCACTATTCCGTATAAAGTGGACGGATCTTATTTTCGGACATTCTCAAACGTTTCTTGTATACTTTTGTGGTATAATTATGTCGGTAAAAAATGTTTTAATTAATTTGATGAGATAGTTCTGGCAGATTGAGAAGGTTAAATTAATGAAAAAGCGATTACCAAAAGGACTTATGAGGGAAATGTCTGTGGAAATGTCCTAGTAAGACAAATTCCAAAATTTTTGGTAATGTATGACGAAATCGTCATACATTACCAAAAATTTTGGCTTAAAAGTGGATATTATTATTTATGTTGCGATTATATGTATGTTGGTATATATATATATGATATAGTCTCACATACCTGTCATATGTTCTGCATGTTTTGAAATTGGTTTCTCTGCAGCCAATGCAGTAAGTTTACTTTTTACAGATTCGTAAGCTCCTTTATCGACCTTCTCATTGGTTAACGTTGGAGTATTCTTGATTCTAAAAAAACACAAAGAAATATTACTTACTATTCTGTTTCTGTTCTGTATAAAGATAATATTACTATTCTGTTTCTTTCCAATTAAGTAATTACGGTGGTTAATATTTAAGTAGTTTTACTTTCGTGTTTAGAAAAAAAATGCATGGTTCATCAGAAGCCGTGTGATTTTTTTGTTGTGATTTAAGTACATATTGTGTATTGTTCTTGCTACAAACCTTCTTGCACCATCACTGTGCGTTTGCTCATATCCTTGCAGTTGACCTAGCGGGACTTCGCCTTTTTCTTTCATAAGATCCACTAAGTGCTCCAAAGCTTTTCCTGATTTAAAAGCAAGCAATAAGTAAAATAGTAGAGTCCTCATCATCATCATCATCATCATATCGGCCTATTGCCGTCCACTGCTGAACGTAGGCCTCCCCCAAAGAGCGCCAACCATCCCGGTCTTGGGCAGCTCGCATCCATCCGCTGCCAGCCACCTTCCAGAGTCCTATTTAACTATAATTAATGCTACGTCTACAACATTGTGTCTACCTTTTCCAGATCCAACATTTGCTAAATGCTTAGCAGCTTTATCCATAGTTGCTGGAAAATAAAATAAATGGTTAAAAAAGAGAACGAAGAATATTAACTACTCCACAATTAGGTATCTCACGTACTAAGTGAGTAGATAGTCACAGATAATTTTTGAAGTAAAGCGTACATTTTTGTACCTCCTTGGTAACTTATAACTAATCCGATTCTGAAAATTCTTTCACTATAGAAAACTACATGATCCTTGAATGAAGTATACTTTTTGTGATTATATGGAATCAAAGTTGCGGGAAGAATGTAATTTTATACTTCACCTACTCCATAATATGACCCAGTACTCTAAAACCGGGGTAGATAAGGCACTTTTAGGCACTTTTCGCCCCTAGGACTCCAAAGTGGTATGAAAATCCTATATAATAATTTCTCCCCTTGGTGAACAATTTAGTATTATGTGTTTTATACGTGCAGACACATTTGTTGGATTAGGAGTACAAATGAGAAAATATTACAAGGATGTGTCCACACTCAATACTTTAGAAGGAAATCCAGGAATGATTATGCATCATATAAATTAAATCCATCGACTACCTATGCATATAATGTTGATAAAACAGTTATTTACGTTGCAATCCTTCAGCTATAGTTGGAGCAAGTTGCCCTGGTACGCCTCTTTTCATTTCTGAAGCAATCTCGTGCCTCAACTCTATGGTCGATTCCCCGAGTTCTTGTTGAGCTGCAAGATTTTGTTTCGATGACAATTTCAGCTGCGATCCAAGATTCATTCTCGATACAAGATGGACAGCTGACTCCAAAGGACCCGCGTGCTTTAACCTGTCTCGTAGCATATAATATTCTTATATTGACCATGTTACGAAACTAAGGATTATGTTTATAGGATTATATACATACGCATCTGCAGCATCAGCATATGTTTGTCCGTAATCTTTATATTTGAAAAGAGGTTTATCACCCATAGAATTTTTGACTGCTGCTAAAAAGTTCATTGGGTATCTGTCGCCAGCAACTCCACCTAGTAAAGCAGTGTATTAATATCTTTGATATGTTACTATAACATAATATACCATCACGCCTGTATTCCCCGAAGGGTTAGGCAGAGGCGTGCTAATGTACACCCACAGTTCGCCGGTATGCTTAGGTCCCATCTCCCATGTAATTGGGGCGAGCCTATTGCCATTAACCAGGCACTAATTCCTAACTCCGAGTTGCTGGGAATTTCATAGAAAAACCCAATAACACTTTGCTCGACCTGGGAACGAACCCAGGACCTCTAGCGTAGAAGTCGCGCTCAGGACCACTTGGCTAATGAGTTATGTTACTATAACTAATCATATTATAACAACTAATTTTCTATCTTACTCCGCATAGCCACCGCTTGGGATAAATATTTGGAAACATCCTGGATCAAGGCTGTAAGAAACCAAATAATATTTTAAGTAATTTGTATTTATTTTATATTTCTCTTAACCTTAGAGTTGTGTACCTACTTTGCATTGGAATTTTAAGTTTCGAGGGCGTGACATCCTTCATGTCTCTAGTCAAATTCTGTTTACCTTCTTCAGCGATATCTTTTACAGGAAGATATGGAACTAGTGTCGGTGCATTTATAGCTCTGTAATATTAAAAGCTCTGTTTTTCTTAAATTCTTCGACTTTTTGACTTACGACGTTACTTAGAAACACGTTATTCTTACTCAGTGGCTGCAGTTTCGTAGTCCATAGTATAATCATTTCTCTTTGCTAACACATTCTTAGGTTTACTTTTCATCATTCCCATCAAGGCGTCCATAGCAGGACCTATATTAAGAATTTAATTAAATTATTTACTTCAATTTATTTTAGTACCTATAGACACTAATAAAAATCCATCGCATAGGAAGTAAAGTGGCACTGTAAAATAGTAATGTAATTTCATAAGACTAACCTCTGTCGCGAATGAATCCCGACAAGTAATTAGCACAACGATCAATCACATCTGTCAAAGAAACGAAATGTTCAATTCGTAAAGTGAATGTAGGCAGTCTATTGGCAGCGTGTTTTATTGTCCTCAGTTACGAACCATTCATTTCATGTTTCATATTCTGAGGTGTGACAGCATCCACTGCTTCATGAAGGGCTCGTTTAAATTCAGGAACAGTCTTGGAGTCGGGAGGAACGCTCGCTAGTCCCGGCGCTGATGTCAACCTGGATGTTACAAGAGTTGAATGTAGTTTGTGGTACATACTTACTTCTAACATAATAGGTATCTATTTTAAATCGTTGTTCAATCCTAACTTTGCACTGTAGCAGTCCAGGAAGGCTAACATAAAATTATTTCGTGGCGTATCTATTAGAATGAAAAGAGTTTCCTTAAATTTGCTGTACGGCGTACCTAAGGTGAGGTCACACAACGACTAGCTTATTATAGCTATATTTAACTTTTTTGTAGTATTTTGCGAGAGTCAATACTCATGTAAATACTGATAATCAGTATCTGATTAAACTGGATTGCGGCCCCAACACGGTTGAGAAAAAGCTCCGAAGATGATAAGGCAGATGAGTGAGGATATGTAGCAAGATAGCATTATAATTTGGGAAACATATCGATGATTCGCTTTTCCTCTATCTGTGGTTATTATCTTATACATGAATCTGAATGTAATTACTAGGTTTGGTAATACACACGTATATGCAGCCGTATATTTGGTGTTGAGAGCGGGGTAGTCACTAAACGGGTCACCTCCATGCTTGTTCAGTTCTTTAATCAGCAAATCAAAAGCAGGTCCACGTTCAACTGGAAGGTAAGATCGAATGCTCTTACACTGAAATCTTAACATTTAAAATCTACAAGTTTTAGAAAGGCTATGTTACTTTCATCGACGGCTTTCTGCGACAAATACTTTGAACAATTGTCCACCGTTTCTGCGAACAATTAATAATTGCCGTTTACATCCAATACTTTATTGTGTACCTACTTAAGTCATTTAAAATGAAGTCATTTCTCATTTTCTATAGGTACCCGCCATTTCCTTTTTCAAGTCGTCCGGAGTCACTTCTTTTACTAATTTCGTCATTGCCGAATGTATTTCTTGTGATAAATTGGGATCATCATGATCTGTGTCAAGACCTTTAGCTTCATCAAGTCTAGAAAGTAGAATATAATTAACGTATCATTCAATTAATAAGACATAAGATTTCTGTAGGTATGTACTTAATTATTATATGAAAATTGATACGAACTCATCAGCTGCTTGGGAGTTGGTCCGTTGAATTTTATCTTTTTTGTACAATTTATCATTTGGCTTGCTGCGCATTGCATTGACTAATGCTTTGAAAGCTGGGCCTTTTTTCTCTGTAAAGTTACTTTAAGTTACGCAAAATGTACTTCGCATAAAAATTAATCGTTATATAAGTATTTAACTTAAGTCATCTAAACAAAGAGCATTTTCAAGTATTACAGCTATCAATAACAACGTTATTCCCCTACTATTAAATTCTGCATTTTGGGCCAAGTATTTCGAGCAAATGTCCACCATATCTGAAAAAAGACATTTTAAATTAACATTAACGAGACTTTATAATAACTACGTACTACTATTGCTTAGAAAACAGGAAAACGCAATGTGGGACAACCTCACCAAGATGGACGGACGACCTAGTAACCTAGGTCCCTGCGAGTTGTTGAATGCAGGCGGCGTATAGCCAGTCCTTGTGGAAGTCTTTTGGGGTGTTCTTTGTTCATCAGTGGATTTCCATTGGCTGATACGATAATGATGAAGATATGATGATTTTTTACAAAAATTACATTATGTTCGCAACCTTTCATAGCGCGGTCGATGTTAACCGGTGTGACATCTTTGATGGCAGCGTCTAGTTTCTTTTTAACTTTATCTGCCAACTTCGTATTATATTCGGTTGCTTCTAGATCGGATGTTTGTCTCAACCTAAGTAAAATATAAATAATTAAAATTAGTTATTGTATTCTATTGATTAATCTGAAAAAGAAAAATTATATTTGCTGTAGTATGTAGGAAAGTCTTCTCGACGGCATGTGAAGTCTGCTAGTGGACTATAGCCTTATACTTGTCACTTTAGAGACTAGACCCGTGCCCAGCAGGGATAAAAGATAATGGGTTGATTATGTTATGTAGGTAAATGTTGGAAAGTATATTTAGTTATACATATTTCTTTTGGAAATCGGCAGGTATCGCCCATCTTCATATAGCGTTTTAAAATATGGCAGGTTTATGCACCGACATGACCGACATTAACTTTTGAGCTGACTGCAAATTTTGGGCTGGGTTCTCACGACGATCAAAGCGTTATTTGGCTTTTTCGTTAGAAAGTTTCAAACTTGCTATGAGGTGGTTTTGATTGCGGTAAATGGCCTTAAAATCGTTTGTGAATATTATCCTCCGCGAAATGAGAGGACGTGGAGAGAGAGAGAGTAATCTTATTTGTAGAGGGAGTTATAACGACTTCCACAAATAAGATTATCTCTTCCTAATCGGGAGATTAAACGAAAAGTTTCTTACGTATCTGCGCCCTCAAGATAAGTTTGATTAAACTTTCCATATGACAGTAATTTCTCATCGCCCTTTTTCTCCATCGAATCCGTCAATATATTGAAAGCTTCCTTCATATTACCTGATTTAATTATTCAATCAGTAATATTTTGTAAAAAGTATAAAAGAATAGATTATAAAATATACATTTAGATATTTTGACACTTACTATCAAACTTTGAATAAGAAGTATGCGCTGAAAGAAGGAAATCAGGTTACTTTTAGAACAAAATTCGTCACATTCATGCGAAGGGTTATCTATACTCACTTTGTGATAGAAGAGAGACTGGACCCTGAAAAATAGTCATTGTATGAGTGTCACATATAAGGTAGGTATATATGTAAAGCAACTCATTCTAAGAAACATAAATCTTCATTCTCCCATCTGATACAAATGAACACGACGTATATTGATGATATAATTCAGAGCAAGAAATATGTAAAATTATAAATAGATCAGACGTGGAAAATGAAGATTTTTAAATATGATTTTGTAAACATTAATTACCTCACTCAGCCGTGTTCAGTTGTAAGAGATACGAGGGTATTATAATTAAACAAACAAGTCTCTATTTTACTTTATTTTTTACATTTTCAAAGTTACTTATTGTAAGGTATTAAGTTTATAAGCATAGGTATTTGTTAATTATTCATTTCGATTCAATAATTGTGCAGTAAATTGGTTTCAAGTAGGAGCAGTTGGTTCGGGTCTATATACATAAGTTATTTCTAGGACTGTTTCTAAATTATCAAAGTAAAATTCCTCGGAATTCGTGCTTTTCTTGATGACGATTAAGATAAGCTTGATGGTATCCTATTAAAGTAAATATGATTTAATAAAAGGGATAAAGGACAATTAAATACTCAAATTTAATTTATTACACTTATTGACGATACTTACAGCACCCATTATATCGAGGAAATCATCCGCAAATCTTTCATCACCTCCACCTCCTGTGTCGGGTCCCATTAGTATTTCTGTGGACCAAATAAAAAATATAGATACTCTGAATATTATAGAAACAATAACACGATGGTGATTGCGGGTCGTGGTAGTGACTTCGCCACTACCGTAGGTATCACTCGAGCTCAATTCTCATCAGAGACAAATAAAACTTATAATTTGTGTGATCCACATATATGTATTTGTATCGAGGCTGTAGGTATGTAGGTACTTTCTGTCCCTAGTGCAGGAACTTTCGTTTTAAACAAAGTAAATAATGTAATATACAAATACCTTACTGGAATTCTTAATCAAGAAACATCGGAATAAATATACCAGTCAAAAATTATCGGTATTGAATATGAACTCACTTTATTCTTTTTTCATATCAGTTCCCGAAGCCTTGGGTGTTGTTGCTGGGGTCTCAGCAGGTGTTACTGCAGGCGTGGCAGCTTCCGATTGTGGTGAGACTGCACCTGACACTGGCGTGACGGCCTCTGACTGCGGCGTGGTAGCGGCAGACAGCGGCGTAGCGGGGGGTGAACCTTGTGGTGCCACGGGCGGTGAGCCTTCCGGAACCGCGGGCGTGCCAGGCGGCTCAGGGGTCGTCATAAAACCTGGCGTGATGTCGTCTGCGTGAGCCTCCCCTTCCGGCCTCTGTGCATCTTCGTAGAATCTTTCCACTTCTTCTCGTAAAAAAAATATTGACATCAGAAACGTACCTTAACCAGTGAGATTCTTGAGCTTCCGAGAAAATTGGATAAGAATGAACTAAGTACATTTGAATTTGTAAACAATTGTTCAATATAGGACGCTCGTATTATTGGAATACCATTTTTCTCGGAACTAAGTAAATCACAAAAGAAGTATTCATCCAAGGATTAAAAATGTTAATGAACAATTGTCACAATTTCAAACGGGCACTTACCTTCTAGTTATGCTGGAGTGAAATATCACAGGCTCCGTTGAAAGTGATGACAATTGTCCCTTACAACAACAACAACCCTTGTAACAACTATCAATTGGATAGTTGTTACAAGCAATTTACTCATACTATACTCACCCTCGTCTTCATCAAAGTCCATCATTAGCATTCGGTCGTCTGATTCAGAAAGAATTTCATCTATCCAAACGGCAACCTGTCCGCAAGAAAATTATATTTCTTTACTTTTTGCTTTAAAATGTTTCCTTAAATAAATCTTCTGTTTTTTTAATTAGGTACCTTATCAGACATTTCCATCATAAACTTTGCTTTAGGGTTGGTACTTCGTCGGGAAGGCGTTCTCATGTGCATATATCCGCAAATCTCGTCCAATATAATGTTGGACAACCTTAGCATTCTACGGAACAAAGATACGTTTTGATGAGTTTAGTTTTTCAAGAATATATTTATAACCTGCCAGAGGGTCCTATCGTAATAATAGTTTTTCTATTCCGCTTGCTGTCTATTGCGCTGTTCCTTGGAATGTTAAGATTTTATTTCAAGATTAGTTTATCACTTTGATGTCTAAGTACCTGTTCTATTAGCTACATTACAGATTATCGTATTTGCTTTATAAATTATTTACGATTTAAGATTACCCGTCAGCGAGTGCATAGCGTCCTGGCCTAGACAATCGTTGCTGGATACCTCTAGCAAAAGCTACGGTAGCATTTCTCGCCCACAAGAATCTCTTCTCGCCAACCATAGCCAGTACATCCTTCTTTATTTCATTCACGCGTTCAGTCCTGTAAAGATTAGGTACCTACTTGTAGAGTTCTTGCGGGTAGCTTGGTAAACTTATAGTTAAAATACGAGTTATATGGTTTACATTTGATTATGTAAAAGCAGCTAGCCATTGGTATCGAAAAATCGCGAACGAAATTTTTGGGGCTGTTTTATAAACTTTGAATACCCAGAATTTTGTATTAAAGACCTCTACGGTCGGGTTCACTACGATCTTGTTTAATCATATCATAATCATATATATCGTTTTATCATAATGACACAGTTGGGCTAAAAGACCACTCATGATTAAAAAGAATGACTTTGTAAAAACCATAGCAATAGACATAAATACATTTATATTATCGCTATTGACTACTATGGCTTCTAAAAATGAATTGATTTCTGAAGAATTGAAAATAAATTTGGATTTTGTCTCCAGAAGTCCAGATGTCCAAAATTAAGTATTTTATAATGCCTTATCATCTCCTTATCAGTCAATTGTGTCAATAAACTTACGCAGTAACTTTCTTCTTAGTTTTTTTCAAGTTGACAAAATATTCATAGGCCTGATCTGGCTTAAAAGGTTCATCTGCATCCAACATTGATCTCAAACGAGAAATCTAGATAAAAAAGAAGCGCAGAAATAAATAGAATTGAAAAAACACTTCTTGGATTCTCTAAGTGTATATACCGACCTACGTACCCACATATTTATTTACATATTGCTTCCCCACATGATGCTGGAATGTGTGGATAGTTACTAAAGCTATAGCTAAACAGCGGTCTGAAATTTGTAACTTCTCTAAGGTTACTACAAATATCTAGGCTTTGGCGACATCAGAAGTTTTTTCATCGTAGGAGAGCCAAGCTTCGGCGCGAATGGGCTGGCTCGACCAAAGAAAACCGGTGTGAAACAACACTTACGTTTTGTTTCGCCGAGTGAGTGAGGATACCAGAGGCCCAGACCCTTTTAAAAGGCGGGCAATGCACTTGTGCCCCCTCTGGTGTTTAAGTTGTCCCTGGGCAGCGGTACTCGCTTAACATCGGGTGATCCGTCTGCTCGTTTGCCTACCCAACCCGTAAAAAAAGAATCGAGTCGAAAAATTAGACGAATTAAAATGCAAAAAACCCTTGATTTTGAATAGGAAAAGGTGTCCATAACAATAAGGTATTATACACCCACCGTTTCTGGAGGCAGTGTGTACGCGTGTTCCCGCCACAAGTATATAATGTTGCGTCGTAGAGGCTTCGCCATGCGTTCGAGACGGTCTGTGAGGATCGCCCCGTGCTTCCGCAGGCAGCGCGCATGTGCTCGTAAAGCGCGTTTCGTTAACTTAACATCGGTCGCTTTGGGACCTCTGCAATAATAAATTAAGTATTTCCTAGTAGCGAATATGGGGAATCCAATAGAGTAAATGCAGGTGGCCCTTAATGTATAGGAGCTGGCTAGTAATGGGCCACAGCTATCATAGTCCCATGATCATGAATAAAGGCTAAGGGAAGGCAAGTTTTTTGGTCGGCACTAGTCCGACATTATCCTGCCGCCATCCTAGGTAGCAGACTAACAGACAATCCATGAGGAGTGTGTGTACTCCAAAAAACGGGCAATTGCAGATAATTTCACAATCCATGAGAATTTGCCTCACTAAAAAAGTTAGGTATATAGGTACCTATAGTGTAAGTAGGTACCTAGTTACTTCGCCCCGTAGTAATTCCAGTAACTATTAATTTGTAGTTCGCGACAAAAGAGCGATTCTATTCTTTACCTACCCACCTATTGTCATTAACCTGAGATTCATGACCTCAAACATTATTCACACGTATAAACGGATACTGGTATAACCCTTGCTCTTGGAACTGAGCTAAGCTTAACCCCACATCTAATTTATTTTTATCTAAGTTTTGTTACCTGGGTCTAGCGGGCTTAGGAGGAGGGCGTACTGGTCTCTTAGGTACGGATTTGTGTTGCAGCCGTAGATCGTGCCCAGCTATAATAGTATCAGCCACCGATGGGGGAGCAGGCTCTGTGGCGTATGGTGGATATGGCGGGAAGGTCGGTATGCGAGCTGGCATTGGCGTCGCTGTTTAACAAAACATACCCTGATTAAAATTTTACAAATATAATTATGTATAACTTTTTGCAGCTGTTAGTTAATATGGGTAAAACAGGTTCGTTTCCGAATATTCATATAAACTTGTGGCTACTTTAGGTAGGCACTTGCTGACTTGCCTCATCTGCTGGGGTCGCGGAAGAATGATACCTCGCTCCCGTAACCCCAGCAATAAGTGGTGAGGCGAAACACCCGTGTGGTTTTAGTCGGTAGGTCACCCATTCTGGGTGGAGTCCGACACGCCCCGCCGCCTTCCCCGGGCGGCGGATGTGCATGAGGATTTCAACAAGCACCAAAAAAAGGAACTTGCCTCATACTAGCCTCCGAACTACTGTTAATATATTTAAAAAAATATTGTTTTCTAAAAAGTTTTTACAGTAAACAGTTTATAAGTTTTTTATTAGAGTTGCTGACGAATGTTGTATTCGACCCGGTGGATTGAAACGGAAGGTAAAGGCAATGTTCAGTACACGGCCTTTAAGTACCTTTAGTACATAGTAAAGGATCTTCTTATATTCTTTCTTTATAAAATTGATAGAACTCGAAGTGATGGTTGGTTTGTTTAAAAGAATAGGTAACAGAGAGGTAGGGTAGCAGCAGAGATTCGAAGTGGAAGTAATTACGTTGGTAAACCTACCCTCTCCATCTCCCAATTCAGAGACGGGCATCTCGCTTGTAGCTAACTCTGACGGTGTTCCAGTTTCTGCAGCCATTATGTTATATTGCTACTGCTGCTGCGGATTGAAACTTGGTACTAGAAACAGTCCTTTTATGTATTGAAATAAAGGTGACGATTAATAATAAAATTCAAAGTTTATCATCTGGTTCTTTCGATATGCTTGCATTTTAAAGAATGACATTTATATATTCTTCCATGAATCTTCCAGACAAGTTGTAGGTGGCCAGTCATTTATTTTGATGTTATTATAATTAACCTCATGATAAATACCATAAACATTTCCTGTGTAACCATATCAGCATTGGTACCTCAGAATATTTTAAGTGATTTTATCGTTCTTGGCGTCCACACCACATACAATAAGTATCTACTTATATCGTAGATTTCGGCTCTTGTAAGATCTTAACAAGCAAGTTCCTGAGTTTAGGAGAATATTTAGGTGCTTACAGAATAGCAAAACGTTTATCTAACTAAATGCCTCGTTTACCTGGTGGCCCTGAGTGCGATTGCTACGTTAGAGGTCTTGGGTTCGATTTCAAGGTCGATAAAAGTGTAATTGACTTTTTCTATGAAATTCTCAGTAACAGCTACGAGTTTGGGAGGTGGCTAAGGGCGTATTATCATCATCCTCCGAGCCTTTTCCCAATTAAGTTCGGGTCGGATTCCAGTCGGCTAAATATCAGTATTTTACAAGAAGCGACTGCCATCAGACCTCTGCAGCCCTGGGCAATATCGATGTTCGGAGGATAGACTGGTGTGACTGGTGTCAGGCATTTTTGGCGTCTGACTATCACTAACAATTGTCATAGATGTTCGTATGACTACCGGGACCGACGGCTTTACGTGCTCATCGAGGCACGGAGGGGTCTCGATGTGATAAGAATGGTTTGGTAGAATACCGGCGGATTATGTGTTAATTAGTCAGCCTCTGCCTAACCTTTCGGTGTACACAAGTTTTCAGTTTTATTGCGTTGAAAGTTAATTATGTATCTTCTACTTATTTTTAGTGGGCACGTCGCTAAGTACCTACCTAATAACTACGGTGATGGACCGATCTGCAAGTCTATGCACCATCTGCTATAGTCAGTCTGTGGTTAGGGCTCAGAGGGCACGTGAGTTCACAGGAATAGTAAATGCGCCCTCAACTTTAACCTCAATACTTGTGTTGAGCTAATCCTACGACCCAGGGCTATTGGCTATCAGCTTTTTTTGTCCTTGAATTGTAGGTTTGTTACAATCTACACGAATATTATAAAGAGGGAAGATTTGATTGTTTGTTTGTTTGTATTGAATGAATAGGCTCCGAAACTACTGGACCTATTTGAAAAATTATTGTACCATTTGAAGCCGACATTATTCCTGATGAACATAGGCTACTTTTACCGCGAGAAAATGCTTCATTCAATACCTATTCATACGGGAAAACGGGTGAAGCCGGGATTCCGGCATGATTTTCCTTATAATTTGCACGAGATTTACATCCGAATATAGAGCACGACATTGCTTATGTACTGGTCTTGAGGTTTAACACATTACACAATGAAATAATCACAGTTTTAATTATTTATTTGCGATGTGCAGCGGAACACACGTTTACTTGAACATCTGATGTATTATGTGACTTACTTCTACTTTTTACGCCTCTCCACATAATTGCCGGGGTTACGGGAGCGATGAATCATTCATCCGCGGCCCCGGCGAGTTATTCCCAGTTGTCCCCACCGTCTTCGTCTCCAGTGGTGACAAATGGGAAAAAAAATCCCATTTGTCACCAGTGGTGGCGACTTACTGGGGACAAATGGGAATGACCACTCTTCTTGTTCCCAGTTGCCACCAGTGGTGACTAGAGCTGTAGCGAATCGTATGTATTCGGTACTGAGTAACGGGTGCGCCATCTAGTACCGAGTAACGAAACGTTACTCACGAATGCATTTCGTTACTCGCATCGGTCGCATCTTTCGTCGTATGGGTACCTACACTGATTCAGTTCACCCAAGTACCGTTGATGGTTGATGCGTATGTATTGAAAGGTTTGCTGATCGTATGGTTCACGCACGCGCACGCGTATTCAGGAAATTTTATTGTAGGTAAATTATAATATATATGTTTTATTAATAATTTAAGAAATCTATGTTGTGCTGTTATTTTGATATAACATAAGCTCAATGTAAAAAAAAAAATAGTACATCCATTGAAAAAAATATTTTATTAGATTCCTTCATTGTATTTTAGTAGATTCCGTCTACAGTTCACTTGTAGTTCTACACTTTACATATATTAAATCAAACCTAACATCACAGACTACTAACAGATACTAGTATCATAGCATCAACGTTACATACGTATGCGTTTACTTATACGTATATGAGGATTATGAGGTATCAGAAGTAACGAGTAACGTAACGATACGATAGTAACGAGTACTCATTGTTAAAGTAACGAATACATACGGGTACGCGTTTTTACGTTACTTTTACAGCTTTAGTGGTGACAGATGGGAAAATAAATAGATACGTCCCCAGTAAGGCGGCTAGAGCTGAATATATAGTGATGTGAATTCCGTTTTTTTTTCACGAATTATTTTAATTAGATGATATTATATTAAATTATAAAATGTACATTAAAACGAGAGAAATACCTACATTAGCGATTCGCTCTTGGCACATCGCCGGCCGCTGCCGCGGCACCCTCATTTTATCATTATATCAATGTGCTAGCTTCCGCCGGTGACTTCGTCCGCGTGGAATAGTTACTTAGTCTTAGCGTGATGATATATAGCCTATAGCCTTCCTCAATAAATGGGTTATCTAACACTGAAATAATTTTTCAAATCGGACCAGTAGTTCCTGATATTAGCGCGTTCAAGCAAACAAACAAACTCTTCAGCTTTATATATTAGTATAGAGTTTAAATAAGAAAAGAAGTATACCAGTTTTTAATTTGGAGTAAGTATATACTTTCTGACAGTGATTACAAAATTAAAATCTATTCAGTAGTTTTTGCGACAACCCGTAACAAACAGGCAAGAATTTTAAAAATCACATTTTTGGGTTCGGAGACGTTTATACCTATACCCTAACCCACTTGTTTCTTGCAACTCTAAAACAAATAGCATGACCGACGAAACGATAATCAATCAGCCGACGGCCAACGCCATTAATTTTAATTATTTAATAGTGTTACCATGACTGAATATTTTGTTAATCGATTTGTAAGTAGGTACCAAATAAAATTATGTACTGACTGGAGAAGCTTTCAAGATTTTGAATTCATCCGTTAATAATAATTAAAATGAACCACAAATGCGCAGGCTTTTGCTACTACCTAGTTAATTTGGGTTCCACTTTTTTATTTTTCCACGCGTCTTATTTGGTGAAACTATACGATATTTCATATAACGGATAATTATTTTTCGATAATATCGCATTAATTCGTTACACGAACCGCTTTAAATATCGATTATTTTTGAAATATCGATATATATATCGAGCATCCCTATTATGAATCAACATCAACCAAACCAGCAAACCAACCAACGAATTCAAGAGTTTATAAATTTTTGTCACAACTTTGTATTACTGTGGTCATTTAGTTCCCTCGGGGTGTAGGAATTGAGTACATAAATAATTGTTGGTTCCATTTCTCATGAAGCTAGTGGTGTTTTAATAATAAGATATGTTACACAAATATGTATTATACCCAACCCTAATGATTCTTTCATCCGAATCATAATAAACAATACTTACTTGTAAAAATATGTACCATTGCGATTGAGCACACTTTTAAGTTTTAAACAAATAAATTTAATCATGGGAGATTGTGAAGGTATGACTTTAAGTTAGGTATCATAAATATTAAATCAGAACAATTTTGAAGGCAGAAAGTATGGTGGCATTTTGATAATGGATGAGAGCCTTTTATGGCTGATGACTTTTATTCAAAAGACTTCCAACGCCGAAGTTTTGGCCTTAGTTTATTGATCAATTAATGATATGATTGCGTTCTTTATCAGGTCATGTATGCTTATTTAAATATGCTGTGTAAAGCTTTACTAATAAACACTAAACCAGAGTTTAACAGCTATCCCTTTATGGATTGTAATTATTTATTTTCAGTTGTTGGAATTCCTGAACGCCACACTATATATAAGGCAAACAGTGGTGGTATACGATTTCAAATGAGAACTGCAGGGCGCTGTCCAGAAATGATATTGATTGCTGGACACAACCCCCACCTGTGCCTGTACAAGGCTGGTATTTGAATAAATTAATTTCATTGGATCTACTCCTTAATTATCATCTTAATGCATCTGAATTAAAGTTTTTTGTTATTTTGCAGCTTATACTTGGACATGAAACCAAAGTTGTAAACCTAACAGATTCACAAGAAGAGAAGTTTCCTTCAAATCTTTCTCATTTCTATGAATTCAGGGAATTTTATGTTACCTGGTTCAATAATAAAATCAGAGTAGGTCTCATTGAAGATAATAAGCCGATTGTCGACTATGACAGAATATATACTGAACCCAACATAGGATTTGTGAAATTTAAGTCAGTATGTGGTCCAGTTGTAAGGCGCATACCAGTGGAGTGGATAATTGAAAGTATGTTTATATTTGTATCAGTTTATTTAACATAACACAATATACCATCACACCTGTATTTTCTGAAGAGTTACGCAGAGGCATACTAATGTAACCCACAGTTTGCCAGTATGTTTAGGTCCCATGTAATAGGGGGTGAGCCCGTTGCCATCAACCAGGCACAATTTCCAAACTCCGAGCTTCTACTGAGAATTTCATAAAAAACCACAATAACACTGCTCAACCTGGAGACTAACCCTAAAGTGGGAGTATGGAGTACCAGCAAATTGACAGTTGGTCCACATGGCTATGGAAGCAGGAACCACAGGAGGCAAATGCTTGTCAACTATGGAGAGGGAGAGCGGCTATTTTTTGATGAATTCAATTCAATTCAATCTTGATATCAATTCAATCATTCTTGAACACGTTGGCCGCGGCCTAATATCACTCTTATTATCGGCGCGAGGCGTGTTCGACAGCACATTTGTAACGCATTTTGGTGTCAAATTAAGAGTGCGAGCACCGAGTGCTACAGCAGTGGGGATACCACGCTACGCGTGATTTAATAAAATAGTTAATTATCATGTGCTTTAACGGTGAAGGAAAACATCGTGAGGAAATCTGCATACTTGAGATTTTCTTGACGGCGTGTGAAGTTTGCCAACCCGCACTGGGCCAGCGTGGTGGACTATGGCATAATCCCTCTCATCCTGAGAGGAAAACTGTGCCCAGCAGTGGGATAGTAAAATGGGTGGATTATACAATATGGGTTGATTATACAATATTGGTTGATAATTATGTTACTTTGCTTATTAGAAACTCAATAACCCCACAAATGTATTTTTTCCCCTTACAGCTTCTCCAGTATCGTTAAACCCTGTGCCCTGTAAAACATTTCATGAAGAGCTTTTCTGGCATCCTATGATTGATGGAAAATTGCCTCCAGATGCAATGATTGGTGGATTTGAAAATGAACTTATATACATAGCTAGATCACAACATAATCGTTCACTGTGTCCTGGAAAATATGTGCCATCAACTGGTATGGCATTTGTCCCTTGGGGTCACATGGAACATCCCAAACAAGAATTTGAGGTAAAAAAAAGCTGTTTTTTTTAGCAACCTTTATAGATTTAAATTATGCTCTATTGAACATGAGAATATAACTTCTAGCCATCTTTTTCTTTGCTCAAGGACTTTGGGCTAACCTGTAAGACACTTGTCTATCTCCTTACTTTTGAATATTTATTTAATTTCAGATATTATGCGGATACAATGCACAATGGGTAAAAACACAGTCAAACTGTATTCCACAAAATGCATTTATTGGTGGTCGTTCCGAAGTGCATAATGAACCTTTGTATATAGGTAGAGCTATGTGTGAAGGCAGACTTATTCCTGGGAAAGTCCATGTTCGATACAACTTATGTTATTTGCCATATGAAGGCAAAGAAATTGAAGTCTCTGCATATGAAATATTAGTTATACCACAAAATTACATACCACAGGCTAACTTGACCTTAATAGAGGGCTTACAGGGTCAGAAATAAATGTTAGGTGAATCAAAGATTCACGAAATAACGTAAACTTATAATTATGTAATATTAAAGTAAGAGTAACTCCTAGGTTCTATGCTTATGTTTAGCAGTTATCAGGGTTTTTCTCTATGTCTAACTGTAAGCTTAATATTTGTGCTCAGATAATGGCGATAGGGTCGCGCCCGTTACATAGAATCTGAAACATGCCAGTTGGTGGTTGGTGGTTTTTTATAACTAATACGACTATATTGACTTATTGTTAAGATTTACATAATAGACTTATAACAATTTAAAAGTATTCATTATTTCCATTATTTTACATATAAGATGTCCCCCGCAGCAAGTTTTAGTTTTTAGTTTAAGCCTTTTATTGTCTTTAATTTTGTCATGCTCATAACCTCTTGAACCTCACAACAACTCATAAATTTTCATCACAATCAGATCAATGATATGGCATGTAGGACAAACATTCACTTTTATTTATATAGATGTGAATTACTCCAATTTTGCGATTTTTCAGATAGAACACGGTAGGTAATGATTATTATTGCAGCCTCAGAATGTGTACCTACATATCATTATCGCCATAAAACAAATCACTATAATTATCATAATCCATTGAGTGATCTTCTTCATCATTTTCATCTTCTGATTCAATTGCACTATCGTCTAACCCAGGTAATAAAAACTTGTTGGCACATCTAATTTTCTCTGGGATAATCATTATTTCATACTTTTCTATGGCTACTTCTTTACCATCATATGGAATATAGCAGACTTTATGAGATGGTTGCACTTTCCCTGGGATTATGTGATCTAAATATTTGGCTCTTCCAATGTACAGTTTCTCATGTAAATGGTCCTCAGAGTGCCCACCAACAACAGCTCCTACTGGTATATTGTCCAGTTTAGTTGGAACCCAGGTACAATCAAATCCACACAGAACCTGTAAAATAGTTGCAAAAGTCCATCTTTATGGTTTGTTTCCACATACTACGCTGTAAAAAAACTGTGTTTTTAACATAATTCCTGTCAATTTGATTGTTTAAGGTAGATTGTTCACCTGAAACCACCAAATTCAAATTTCAGTTTAGATTTATAGCAGTAGTAATTGAGACATTAACCATACAATATCTCTACAGCTGAAAACTAATAACTTTGCTTAAAAATCCCTATCAAGTCAAAAAATTGCCTAAAACTATGCCAATGGCTAAAATTGAGGATTTAGTATAGTATATACACTTTATTGCACACCAATAACACAATGTTTACATAAATATAGAATGAACATAAATCTTTAATTAATGTACATTGGGCGGTCTTATCGCACAAGGCGATCTCTTTCAGACAACCTTTGGATGGACTGGAAGAAAAGAATTAGACAAACAGTGGGTAGTGTAGGTGTACTTAATTATGAATAAAATATATATAAAAAGTATACATAACATAATATGTATATACTCAGCAAAAAGAAGTAGGAAACATTAATTACATATAGAGCAAGCATCAGCGTGTGAGGAGATATGCTATGGGGGTGTAATGGATAAATAATGGTTATTCACCATCTTTTTAAAGAGAGGTAGTGATTGGGCACGTCTAATATCAAGGGGCAATGCATTCCACAGGCGAGCTGCTTGGATCGTGAACGATTTATCAAAAAAGCTGGTAGAATGCATTCGAATTTTCAGTTTCAAATTTTCCGTAGATCTCAAAAATTTATCGTGTGTATCGCAGAGAAACTCAAAGCGATCTTTAAGATACTGCGGAGTGGAAGGATTAAAAAGTACACTATATAGTAATGAAAGAATATTAGTATTCCGGCGAAGGCGAATAGGAAGCCATTTGAGCTTAGTACGAAATTCAGAAACATGATCATATTTGCGTAACCCAAATATAAATCTGATGCACAAGTTTTGGAGACGCTCAAGCTTATCAAACTGGTCTTCGGTGAGATCAAGATAGCTGGCATCTGCATAGTCAAGAATAGGAAGGAGAAGAGATTGTGCAAAAGCAATTTTGGTGGTAATAGGAAGGAAATTTCTAAGGCGTCTCAAGGAGCCCGCAGCCGCAAATATCTTACGACTAACTTCCTGGACTTGCGGAGTCCAACAAAGTGTCGAGTCAATGTATATTCCCAAGTTTTTTACTTTGTCAGTAAATGGAATCAGGGTGTTATTAATTAAAGGAGACATGAGGAAGTATAGACCAGTCAATCCTGGACACCATCCGAGAACTACCAACAATAGTCACTTGGGTTTTAGACGGATTAACCTTTATACCAAACTCTGAGCTCCAGTTACTTACACGAGCAAGATCTATATTAACTAAGTCAGTGGCGTCTGCTATCTTTCCAAGTGGAGCTTGCCTGTAAATTTGAAGATCATCAGCATAAAGGTGGTAGGAAGAAGTAAGTTGGTGGGAGATAGAATTTATAAAAATTGAGAAGAGAAGTGGAGAGAGAACGCCACCCTGAGGCACACCGGCAGACGTGTTGCACCAGGAAGAGAAGGAGTCTTCAATGCATATGCGCTGAGGGCGACCAGACAGGTAACTATGAAAAAAATCAATCACCGATGGAGATATTATGTTAAAAGAGCGAAGCATGCCAAGTAAAATATCGAAATCTACAGTGTTAAAGGCATTTGAGAAGTCTAAAAGAGTAAGTACTGTAAGATTTCCGATATCCATGCCTGATCTGATATCATCCGTAATATTCACCAGGGCGGAGGTAGTACTGTGCCCTGGACGAAAGCCGGGTTGGAGGGGATTGAGGAGACTGTGTTTGGATAGGAAAGAACTGAGTTGCTGGTGAATAAGTTTTTCGAAGACTTTGGACAGGAATGGTAAAATAAATATGGGACGAAAGTCAGAAAAGGATGAAGGATTCGACTTTTTGGGCAGGGGGACGATCTGTGCATCCTTCCAGGCATTAGGGAATGTACTACTGGATACAGAAAAATTAAGGATGTGAACGATGACGGGAAGGATTTCATCTAGGATAGGAATGATCATATTACGGCTGATACAGTCACATCCAACAGCTTTCGATGTAATAGATACGATGCCCTTTTTAACATCACAAGCGGTGAAATGATTAATGACAAAAGGGGGAAAATCAGGTGACGGCAGATTCGAAAGATAATTAAGAGTACAGATTTAGGTACACTACATTTAGCTACAATAACGATTTTTAAGGAAAGGTTTTATTTGTCAGTTGTGAATACTGTTTAGTAAAAAAATCACAATTTGCAATTACTTCTGTGAATCTAAAATGTGTTATAGATATATAAACTGAGATAAACCAAAATTGCGATAAATTAAATTTTAATTTGGCAGGCTCAAGTGAATGATCAGGCTTAGATTACAAACCTCAAATGAGTTTTTCACATTGGCATCTCCACCCCAGGGTATGTACCCTAAACCTTCAGAGGATACAAACTTGCCTGGTGTTAAAGAACCACTGTGCTTAGCCCTGATTATATACAGGTTTTCTTTCTCATACCCTCCAATGTATGCACCATCAGGGAACTGTGTTTCTGCATCTACTTGTACCCAATACAATTCACCCCCTGTTATGGGTTTTAATAGAGGCTTTTCTAGTAATGGTGGCACTGAAATTAGAATAATTATATTAAAAGCTTTCATTTAGATGCATAATTTTATAAAAATATAATATTGAAATGAAACTACTTTTTACGGATTTTATCGCGGTATATTTATATTATTTAGTTCCCGACGTTTCGGATCCTTTACAGCATCCATGGTCACGGCAGACTGAGGTGTTGGACATCTTGATGTTAAAATTACTAACAGCTACCTTAAATTTTTGATAATTATTAGCGATCTGATTCACGCAGAACAAGCTCACCGTATCCTTTGGTCTTGCAGTTTTGGGCTTGGATTTATATTTTATAGATTCTATAATGGGATTCCAAGCAGCTGGTAAGACCCAACCATCTTCTTTATTGAAATTTGGGTGTTTTTTAATTCCAATAGCCTCACGAATATCCTGGGTAGGAATCAGTTTTCTTTTGCGAGGACTTGTGGTTTATCAAATCTGATGTAGTGCTGGGTCTTGTCTAGGGTATGTTCACAAACTGCTGACTTTCTGGAACGACCATGGATGCTGTAAGGATCCAAAACGTCGGGAGCTTAATAATATCAATATACCGCAATAAAATCCGTAAAAAGTAGTTTCATTTCAATGTCTAATATTCGCGTAAGTGTTAGAAATGAGTAAAATATAATATTATTTAAAATATATTTTTTTATTTTCACTCACATTCAATCTTCCAATGCACTGGATGTGTACTATCATCAATTGCAATGAAACTAATATATTTCAGATTAGAGTTTTTAATACTGAATGATACTTTAGGTTTGGTCTCCCCATCAACACCTAGGCGGACTACATTATCATACCATGAAATCCAAAATCTTTTGTACTCCTGTGGGGACAGCGTTATTGCTGTTTCTACAGTCTCTTTGCATTTTCCTGCTGTCATTTTCTTTATCCAACAATTATTGTGATGGCTTATACCAATCTGTAAATTAATAAAATAACATAAGTAGTTTAAAAAGAATTTTGTTATAATGACTAAGCATTTATCAAATACTAGCTTCTGCCCGCGGCTTCTCCCCCATGGAATTGGGTCTGTCATCACATCCCACGGGAACGGGATAAAAAGTATCCTATGTCTGTCTCCTGGTTCTAAGCTACCTCTCCACCAATTTTCAGCTAAATTGGTTCAGCCGTTCTTAAGTTACAAATGGAGTAACTAACACGACTTTCTTTTATATATATATAGATTAGGACACTGATATTCTGTAGCAGTGTTCAGAATGCTGTGTGGTAGGTATATTTGCTCAGTTCTAAAATAAATGAAGAAGAAATTAAGTAAAATGTTAGGTACTTACTAAAAAGTCACAATTTGGTCCAGCCTTACTTGCTAAACCAATTCCTGGATTACCAGGAGCTTTTAATTCAAAGTTCATACCATTGCTGGTAATTTTATAATATATATATTGATGTTTTGGCCAAGTTGTGAGTTCTGCAACATAAGTGACTAATGTTTATTGTTTCATTTTATCAACGCATCAGATACATATTTGCGTATAGCCTTATAATATGATTTAGTATATGATTCACGACTGTCATTTTTATTTTTAGTATATGCTGTATATATCAAAATTAGTTTGAATTTACTTTATATAAACAAGAAACTTGCGGCTCTTACCAACTATTTCACCCATGACTTATGTGTAAAAATATTTTGATGACACAAATGATACACTTAAATCTCGACTAACTAACACTTAACAATTTAAATGAAACAACGAACTTCAACGAAGGATACAGTAGTTAGAGCAGGTGCCTGGTACTACTTTAGTACTTATTCTTATTTAGGCCTGGTACTGAGAATTAATCAAACTCATTCACGAATTCACCGATACCATCACTCACTCTCACTGATCACTAGACAGTCCGGAGGGAGTTTACTCTGTCCTGTCAATTGTCAAAGCAGTGTTAAAATGTCAATGTCAAGTATTGTCAAGAAGTGAGTGAGTTGACTATCTCTGGAGTTTAGGCGGGAAAATGAAAAGTGCACATTGTCGATTTTATATTATTTTTCAAAACTTGAATTTCTCTTGAAGTTTAATGTGTAATTATGGTGGATAATTAACCATTAAGTGTTTGTGAACGTGTGAGAGTGTAGGCAAATGATATAAAATTGAAAATCGTGACTTTTTGGGTCACTCCTAAACTCCATCGAAGCCTCAATAAAATTTCTACCGTTTTATTGGGGCAACTCAACAACTTATACTTGACACTGGCGAACACAAAAAGTGTGGTGCCATATTACAATCCCAAGCAATCCCATAATGGGAAATATTATTTGATTACTTTATTACTTGACACTGGCAAATACACAAAGTGTGGCGCCATAATTAAAAAAAAAGAAAAAAAGAAAAGTGACTATCTCTCAATAGATGGAGCCCTGAGCCTAACGCAAATATTCTGCATACCTTCCCATAAATATTATAGAATTAACTAGTGCAAAGGGCATGTAAAATAATTTATCGATATCGATACTGGTCTATGAATCTATGATATTTTTTTCGTATTTATGTTGATTGCACTGAGCGGATGCAGCCAGTCACAAGAATGTAGGATTTTTTACTCTATGCAGCATGCAGCACGGGGTTCAACGTATTTCATGTTCGCGAAAATCCATATGAATGTATCGATAAAATGAAATATAATGATCTAGTGTTTATTTTTCTAGGTTTAGTAGTAATCTTCGGGTGTCTGGAAGCCTACTACTAAATCTATACGAATATTGGACTAATGATTATGCTTAATTAAAAAAATATACTTTTTAAATAATATTATATTTTACTGATTTCTGACACTTACGCGAATAGTACAGTACTTTGAAGTATAATAAATAACTTAATTTATGAGTTTGTATTGACTAGCTTGCCACGGCGAGTGGGGAGGAAGCCGACCTCAGTGAAAACCGTGCAGTGGAGAGTAGGTAGGTACCGTTTATAGCTCACCAACGCGGGCTAGAGGTCCAGAGTTAGCTCCTTCATCAAATAGCCCGGAATGGTGGCTGACAATACCTTTCGGCCCGCAAGGAGCAACATGTTAATTTAGGGACACTTATGTACCTACGTAGGTACTATATTAATAAGGATAGATAATAATTAAGATTGGTTTATGTTTAAGATTGTTGTAGAATGTAATAAATCCATCCATATTCCATCCAAAGGAAGTCTGTAAGAGATCGCTTTTAGCGATAAGACCACCTATTGTACCATATTCTATGATTGATAACTTATACTAACTTGACATTAGTGTACAATAAAGGATAAGTATTCTATTCTGTTCTAATATGTAATTGTTGTTTAATAAGTATACTTAGTTATTAGTCAGTTAGAATTAGATTATAGATTCTATCATAAGATAAGTACATGAATATGGGTGGAGGTGTTGTAATAAGTACTAAGTGTTTGTAAGCACACATCGATTGTAGTATCGCCCCCAGTCTCATTATACGATTATACCAGAGCGCACGTCACAATATTTACCACGACTCTACTTACAAATACTCACAAACATTGGTAACCCATCCATAGACTGACCTCGGCAAGCGCAGCTTAAATTGTGATTGTTATTACGGTGTAGTAATTACGGACTCATGAGTGCTTAGGCATGAGGTATTTCGGCTTCCAGTCTAACCAGATGCTGCTGAATTTCAGTAAGTATTTTACACAAAGCTAAAAATATTAGCTGACAATCAGTATGGCTTTCCGAAAACGCCTTTCCACCGAAGACGCAGTATTAGACCTAACCAGTGAAATAGTTAAACTTGATGGTAAGAGAAAGGTTTTAGGTAAAGCTTTAGACGTGTCTAAAGCTTTCGACACTGTCTCTGTCCCTATACTTGTTGACAAATTGGAGAGGATTGGTGTTCGCGGCGAGGTTTTTAGATCTTCAGAAGTTATTTAAGTGATCGTACGCAGTGAGTTAGGATCGGCTCCGTCGAGAGTGATAGTTTAGGCCTAATTTTTGGTGTCCCGCAGGGTTCAATTCTGGGTCCTACACTATTCCAAATTTATGATAAAAGACTTCTGTAATCTCTCAATTCCAAACTGCAGTATTTTCACGTACGCTGACGACACTGCCTTGATAATTAATGGAGCTACCTGGGCGGAGACTAGGGTAAATGCAGAGTCAGCCATAAAAGTTGTCTTGTCTTGGCTGCGAACAACTTCTCTTGCGAACAAACTCACCCTCAACACTAGTAAAACCACTTATCTTCCGGTTTCCATGAAAAGGCAATGTCTACCGTCACCCGACACCTTTGAAGTCCGCGCTCACTCATGTGCACAGTTGACGCCAAACTGTTCCTATCCTCCGCTAAAAAAAGTGCCATACGTCAGATACCTTGGTGTCTTAATCGATGAAATGCTCTCTTGGTCCCCGCAAGTCACCAGTCTTACTTCTCGCGCTAGGAAATTAATTTATATCTTTAAAAACCTACGATACTGTGCTAACTCTACTCGCTCTGCCAATCTCTCGGACACCTAAACATAGATCCAATCTGACCAAAAGACATAATAATGTCATAGGGGCCCATGTGTACAACGCTTGTCATAAAAAATTAAACATCTACAACTTGACAAAACGTAAATGCAAAACTATCACAACACAATGGCTCTTTGAGCTAAGTTATGAGGAGTGTGAATCCTTTATAAAAACAATCAAGTAACTTCTCAAAAACAAAGCATATTATACACCTATACCTACTTATCTCAACATACTTACCTATGAAATTGCACTTACACATACCAAATACGTCACTCTCCCTCATTCAAACCGATCCACTTCACACACTCAAATCTTAAAAATAATCACACCTACCTAATACCTACACATCAACTCTTCATTCTCACAATACACATTTACTCTTCACTCTCACAACACACATCAACTCTTCACTCACACAAGTCCCGACCTCAAGAGTATAACAATATTTTTTATTATCTTTTTTTGTAAAAAGTTTATTTACACCGTGTTCACATGGCTTCCATATCACAAGTGTGGTAAACACTTGTGATATAGAAGCCAAGGAGTGCGAACGAACAATTTTTATACTCAATAAAACACGATATCTATAAATAGGTAAATATTTTATAATAATTTAACAAAATATTACTTATGTCGTTCCTTATATTCCATAAGTTGCACATAAAATTTTAACACCAGGTTAAATAATATTATGCAGTGCATTAAAACAATTAACATACGTACGAACAGGCACAGCGTGACATACTTTAATGTAGGTAGGTATCTAGGTACTTAAATGCACCATTTAATTGCTCATATTAATTGTGGAAGCAGTTTTCCTAAGATAGGTACACGTACGCGCAAATCCTAAGATTCGTAAAACAATTTGCGATTTTGACTTAGGGCATGAGGACTTCGTAGTCGGGGAAGCCAAGTTCCTGGCCAGCGAAGGAGATGTAGCACACGCCGTGCGACTGCTGAACCTTGCCGGTGGTGAGACTGCCCTCGTGGCGTACGCGGCCTATGTAAAGAGGTTCACCGTCCTCCGTCTGGCCGCCGGGGAATGCTCCAGGGGGCACGTTCGCGCCATTTGTGGGTACCCAGTTGTTAGGACCGCCCACCAAGACCTGAAAATTTATAACCTCATTATTGATATGCTCACATCGACAAGATTATCAAAACAAATACGTGTGACTTTTTTGTTATTTATTTAGCAGTCACATATACTTACGGTTTATTAGAAGAATAGAATAGAATATCTATTCTATTTATCTACTGCGATAGCCTCTCAATGAGTTAGAGTTGACTGCAAAACTTTGCGAGTGCCGGTACCTATGCACTGCAAGATTTGCTTAGGGGTGAGCATATCGTGTGACTAACCTGATACTCAGGTTTTCCATGCTCCATGCCGCCCCATGGTACGAAGGCGCATCCATGAGAAGAGCATAGTTTTCCGGGCAGTATAGCGCCCTCGTGCTGTGCTCTGGCAACGTAGAGAGGTTCGCCATTGCAGTCTTGACCACCGACAACGGCGCCGGGGGGCACTTGTCCGGCAGTCGCGTCCACCCAGGCTCCCACGCCAGCCATTACAGGCGGTGCGCCCGCGCCAGGGTAACCGGGCGGCGCAGCATATAAGGGTGCAGCTACAGGCGCCGATGGAGGCACTACAAAATTATGAGTACATTAAACTATGTACCAAAGTAGGTACTTAGATAGTATACGTAGTAATATTTCAAAGCATATTTAAGCGGAATGAACTGTTGTTTGATAAAATACAAATTCAGACAATATTGAATTTAATACACATTTCAATTAACTATTGAAATGTAAACTGATATTTAATGGAATAATTATGTTCTGGTCATTTACGAATAACAGGTAGACAGAATAACCATGCAGACAGAAAAAATATGTTGTGTATAAACTGAATATCTATTTTTTTTATAATTATATATATGCACAGGAATAGTATAATCCTTATAAATTATAATTATTACTTATGATGGAGATTGGAGATTGGCTTTTAATTTATTGTTAGCTATTTATTACAATGATGTTGATATTGGACTAAGTTCCAAGGCATGCAGACTCAGGCTAATTTATTTTTGCTATACGTGCATAGAAATCTTAGTGCTATTTAGTCATAATTAGCAATAAAAAATGGTATCATTCCATTTGTTTGGGACTTATTTACTGATGTAGGTATTACAATATTATATATAACCTTTGCCTGTGCAGGTAATTTCAACATACCTACGTATTTACCTAAGTAAATAACAAGAAAATAACACAAAGAAATAAGGACTCACTAAACACTAGGTGTGTTTCAATTAAAATACCTTTAAAAACAAATGGAATAAATACTGAAAACAACAAGAAAATGCGTGTAAGAACAATAAGGTAAAAAAAGAAAAAAGCTTAGCCACAAAATGTACCCAACGTACCAAACACCAATTGAGAACAACAAAATGCAGACCTCAAGACTTTACCAATTGTCAGGATTCCAAACACACGCAATTTCCTTAAGGACACAATATTTATTGTTAGTCTAACATGGTGGTTTACAACGATTACGAAAGTAGTAATATCTACCGACATAAATATTTAAGATTAAAACTCATTTGAATGCGGATTAGAAGTCAGCAATTAACATCCAAAGCATTCTCTAATAAAAGAAAACTCAACGTGGCTGAGCGCCAGACTTGTTGAAGTGGGAAATACGCCACTGTCCGCGAGCTCCCCAGCCAGTCCGCACACCAAAGTGCGTGACACCGAATGGCGAAGGGTCCTGCCACTCCATGATAACCATGCCAGACTCTCCGTCGCGAACAATCACTCTTCCACACCTCCATTCAATCGCAAATTTCCTGAACTCTGCAGGATTCATAATTCCTGGAGTCGGTACCTCAACCTACAAGTCAACAGCAAAGTTTTAACGAAACGTTTCAACAACAGAACACAACGACGCGTACAACATTCCATACTACCTTATCTGGTTTCTGCTTGCAGTATCTAATAACTGATTTGGTGTTCTCCCAACCACCGAGCATAATTTCGTACATAGGATCCACCTCAGCGGGGGCAGGCGTCAGAGCTACATGGCAGTTGTGAGGACCGCAATACTCAAATTTCAGAGAACCAGCGACGACAGGTCCGAATTTATACTCTAACTTGTCCGGCGAATCAAATTCAGCCCCATCTGTGCCGACAACAAAGGGATTTTATATTGTTGGGTACATTTTATGTAGCAAGCAAGAATTTGACGATATTTACCTTCAATTTTCCAAGTGCCACTTGCGCCCCAGCCGGTGCATACTCCAACGAAAGCAATTGGGAAGGGTTCAGGATCTGCCCATGAAATGAAGGGGATGGCTTCGCCTTCGCGTCCGGCTGATACGATGCCTGCATCCCAACGTACCCAGAAACCACGGAATTCACCGCCATTCAAAATGTTAGGGGTCTCCATTTCAACTTTTTCGGGTTTCGTTCTGTTCCTCCTGATCACGCTCTTTGTGTTGCCCCAACCTCCGATGAAGATCTGTCAATTGAGAATTAAACAATTAAACATTATAATTTGAATAAATTTTAAGTAAATTAAAGTCACTATAATAATATTTTCCTAAAAAAAGATACGTACCTCAATCATAGGATCACTTTCTTGTGGTCCCATAGTGAGAGCAATGTGTGCATCATTAGGGGTCCTTACTTTGAACTGTACGGAGCCACTCGATACCGGGAAGAAGTGATATTCGAGTTTGTCCTCGGTAGCTAATTCTGTAAACAGCAATAAACATAATATTATTTCATAGTAGTGATACTGTTTCAATTTCAAAACCTCACAGAATCTGATATTGTTGCCCCAAATACCTTTGTCATCAACTGGTGTATTGGTTATAATAGATACAAAAACAAAGTTAATACCTGAACCGTATGTAGCTAGAGATTATTGTAGTTAATTAGGTACTCTTATAATATTTTCGCTTGTTTCTAAATAATTACAATCCAAAGAGGGGTCGGTGACTTGAAAGCTATTATAGCAACTTTAGCTATTTAAAATTCTCTAAACATTTCTAGTGCTTTCCTTCATTCCTATTTAGTCTAACGATATACGGTCGTTGGCTTCGATTAGTTTCATGCGAGGCATGTCTCTTTCCACGATTCTAAATATAGGCTTGAGTATTGGTATGCGAGCTAGGAGGTGTCTCGCTCGGCACCCACGAATTCATAACTTGATTGTGTAATAGTTTAAGTGGAATCTATTCATTACCGGCTGCGCAAAGACCTTGTTTTGTAGTTAAGTGAGACAGAAAATAAGTTCATGGCGACTGCGCATTGGAACTCAGTCGTGTATTCGCTTCGTTTATCACGAAAGTAGTCCATTCGATGATGTCATCTTATAAAATCAATGTTGTTACAACTTGTAGGTACCTAGGTATTTGATGTTGAGTTTATATATCTGTGTAGGGTCAGCGTAAGATAGTAATAAACTCCGAATATCGTAAGGGTCAAAGATTAAATTTAGATATTTCGGGAACGTGTTCGTGATTCATATGGTTTTTTTTAATCTTTATTTATTTACAGGGATTTTTCTTCCTTAAGGGTTCCTAAATCTGTTTAGGAACCCTTAACTGACTATACTTTCATTATAATCAATTTATTTGATATAGCAGCTCGCCCCGGCTTCGCGACATTTTAACAGATTCTATCGCCTATGTTCATCAGGGATAATGTAGGATTCTAATGGAAGAATTTTTCAAATCGGTCCAATAGTTTCAGCGCCTAAGTATTCAATGCAAACAAACAGTAAAAACTTTCCTCTTTATAATTTTAGTTTAGATTAATCATATTTATCATTACCTATACACATACTCACACTGTGTTGTTGGTACTACCCGTTAAATAACAAACTAACTAACTAACTACCTACCTACAGACATAATGCAAAATCAATTGTTAGTGAATACCTGGGCCATAAAAGTTTTAGGGAACTAGTTAATGGATTTCTCACTGATTCACTACGATACAATATCTAAGATATCTATTTAGGAACATCTAATTATTTAGATACTATGATGAAATGCGTTTTTTATTTCACAATGTAGGTAGAACAATCTTATCTGCGTTTAAATTTTTTTTCCTAGCATTTATTTTCCTTTTAAACTGGTGCTCGCCGCACCCTGGAAAATAATTAGCAAAAATAATGTTATTTACATTAGAAAGTGTACCTATGACTAACGCCTAGAGGTTTCACTACTAAAAATCTTTATTTAATTAAGTAGACTGACCGAAAGCCAAAAGAGAAATTCTCAACGAAAATAAAAATCCTTTCGTCAAATACATAGGTAGGTACGCGGTTGGTTAAAATAAGATAATTTAATTAACTAATTAGCAATCAACGAGTAATCTGCCGTGAAGATCGATCTACTCGTACCCTGAGAGCGTTTAAAATTGTTCGCTATTAGCTGGAAGGTGATAACTGATAAGTTATGCCTGACATAATGTTTACATTTATGTTTTGAAACAATGTTTGAACGTTATCAGTCAAGTCAGTTTACCAAAGATTTTCGCGGCATGCAGAGATCTATTAGGTCAATTATGCCATTTTAACATTCATAAATGACTGTAGCATTTTATGAATACGGCGATAGACAATTTTTCCTATTCGGGGCTTGAAAATGATGTTAATAGCGTAATTGATACTTAAATTCTTTTTGCATTCACTTATATACAGGAAAAATAATGATGAATTAAACAGGGTCACATCTATAACCAGTATGGCAACCTTCGTTGTCAATAGAACTAAGGATGACTCATCTCATACATTACAACGTTTACTAAGTGGGTAGGTACAATCAAAGAACGTGACCTAACAAACAACCTGAATAAAAACCAGATAATTGTGAGAGACTAAGTTAATTGTTGGTAAAATATCAAGGTAGGTACGCTTAATACTACCTACATTAATTACCAAGATAATGCAGCCGGTTTTTATCAGTATTGTCATACGAATTTAGCATTCTATATGTGCATTTGAAAAGTGAGGAGGATGCTTGTATTGATTGTTTTTAACGAATTTTCTATGCGGCATAGCCACGCCCGTTGTTGGCTATGTGCCAAGAAAACGCCGGTCCGGTATTTGCGGCACCGGCTTGTCAAAAACAAGACTAGATTATAAAATATTTGAGACTAGAAATATCCTTAGATATAAGAATGCTCCAGCACGTATTGCGTCGGTGTTGAGGCTCCATAAACCGTTATCAAGGGCGCGAAAAAAGGAAGGAATAATGACATAAATACTCCTGAAATTGATTAAGAAATACAAGTGTTTATAATGATTTACTTACCCATCGTGTTAGCCATGGTTTCAAAATTGCTGATCTTCTTTCACACTGAATTTATCCTCGTACGTGTTACCTAGTGCGAGTGTTGTTTCAAACTGGGGGCCTGCGCTCTGCGGAGCGAAGTTGGTGCGACCACGTCTTGCGGCCTCGACTCCGACGCGACGCATAATTCTAGATGATGTCATACTATACTTTTGAAATAAAGTTCTCTCATTAAACTTTTAAGTACTAAATTAACCGTTAACTTCACTTTTTACGTTTTAAATATCGCATAATGTCGTTGGGTTTACTTACCATAAATGTAATTGGTGTTTTCGCTATTAATGCAGTTTTGAATTAATTTATACAGACATAATCAGAATAATCTATAAAGAATATCATTGTTATTACAGTGACAAGGCGTTACATAAGTAAATAAAACAATAGGCGACCTCCACAGGCCCTTGTCTTGACCAAGGTCAGACTAACGCGTAATGGCTACGCAGATGTGGATTATGAATGCTTATTTCATTTATAAATTACACCGAATTCCTCATAATTTTTGATAGCATTCCAATAATATATTCTTAGTAGACTAGCCAGATTACCTATGTGAAGACAATCCCAGGTTTAGGTTGATAACAACGTACGGACTAACTATGGAGGCTGGCATTAAATCAGTCATGTATCATACAAATGGCATTTGAACAGTCTGATTATAATTATTATGAATCATTTTCGAGTACTTGTTATGTCTATTTGACCCGATGCTGACCGCTAATAATTATTTACGCTTTTTACGCTAGTCGGATAGGTGATATTTTCGGCGCGTACCTACCTATGCAATTTCTTTCTATGAGGTAAGTATCTTTGTAATCTGCACTGGGAATATGCATGATAAATTGATAATAGAATTGTATTGATTTCTGAAGCTTACGCGAATATCAGACATATTGAAATAAAACAACTTTACGGATTATAGGGATTTGTATTGTATTTGATACTAATATAACGCGATATAATCCGTAAAGTTGTTTTATTTCAATAGAATTGTATATTCAAATTAAGGAATAAGTACAGATATTCAAGGAAGTAATGCATATCGAATTATCCACTCTTAAACATGCAAGTTATGTAGTACTTACTAGGTACTTATTATCTGATCGAATTATTTAATACATCCCACTTATTCTAATAAGGCCTGTATGAAAACGTTGTTTCTTTTTACAGTAAGTAGTAACAAAAAGTATGAGGCTAAGGCCTTTTTTGTCACTCTGTTGGGTTTCCGGGATCTCGATCGAGAGCAATAAGGTGTCCTAATGCTGGTTGGCAGTTTTTGACTTCAGGTATAATGAAGATGGCTATGGAGACGAGAAACGGAAAGATAGTATTATAATTAAATGAAGAATTATCTGATTCATGGCAAGTATAGTAAAAACTATGTTGCAAGAGGCGATGTCCTCTTAGGAATTTTGTTCATTTACAATAATTGGTTTTATTTTATGACATGTATCTACCAGATTTTTTTATTTCTTTTATAAATATTATAAGCATTGCCAAGCTATAGAACTACTTCCATAAAAGCTCTAATAAGACTAGTCAAGCGTGATACGTCACGGATATGACACATGATAGTCGGCAACATGATTATAATGACGCAGCCTTATGACGAAAAAGTTTCTAAATAGTTATTTTATCACCAGCCATTTACAGCCAACCCCTATACATTGTGAACATAAATGGAAAGGGCAAGGTTTCAGCAGTATGACGTAAGCTTGAAACAGGTCACCTAGATACCCAGGTGGGTAGACAGGTTTTCAATACAGATTAACTCTACGAAATTTCCAGTCACTACTTATAAGACTGAACTTACATAGTGAACATGTTATTTAGTATTTTGTCACACAAATAACACAGAATGAATCTATGTATTAAAATAGCGAAAGAGAGCGGAGCTTTGCAACCCATCGGAAAATAAATATAGGTGTCATGGTATGTTTTCAGAAGATGGTATTTAACGATACACGAAATAATTTTTAATGAACCGACGATTTGAAGAAGGTAGCTGGCAGCAGATCGGTGTGTGCTGCCCAATACTGGGATGGTTGGCGCTCTTTGGGGGAGGCCCACGTTCAGCAATGGGATATGCAGGCCCGTATTTCCCCTTAGGCCCACAAGGCCCTGGCCTAGGGGCCCAGCCATCCTAGGGGCCCCAGTTCGAGTGGCGGAACCTGCGTACAAGCTCAAAGGCCTAGGGGCCCAGCCAGCCTGGGGGCCCCAGTTCCAGTGGCGGAACCTGCGTACAAGCTCAAAAGCCTGGCTTGCCCTATAAAGAAACTATTGAAAATATTCTTTAAAGTCTTTTAAGGATATTACGCATTCGAGCTATTTAAAAGTTAGTGGTCTTATTGTGGACACACTTTTGCCAGGACTCGTCTACCAAATATCAAATAAACAGACGTCACCTAAGAAAGAGTTGAGTTATGGTCGTTTATCTTACTCGCACGCGCGTGCACTTTAACATATCTTTACAATGCACATATTCAGAAAGTACTCATTTACTAGGCTATACACAGCTACAGAAAGAGTCTCTTATAACCTTTGACTATCTTAGAAGCTTAAAACTGAAAGTAACTTTTTAATTTGCCGGTTCGCATAATATGTACAGGCCGATTTTTTTCCTCACATAATTAATTGTCAAATGTTGTATGATCTACTTACTAAAAGGTAGGAAATTCCTGAAATTTTAACTTGAGATATTGGCCTTGTATGAATACGCATACGTAGATGGTGGACGTCGCGAATTATTTTGCATTTAAAAACAATCAAAACTAACTGATATCACATAAAAAAAAAAAAAATAGGTTTCGTGTAGTCAATTTAGCATCATGAAACGTGGAATATACAGTGCCGGTTTGAGCACCACCTGGGCGAGATTTTGATCGGCGCCAAACCCATACGAAAAAAGGCAAAAAATATAAATTATATATAATTATAGATGTTATAAAAAAGCACATCAACAAAATCTAGGGATATTTTAACTAAGACTTTTAGTGTAAAAACTTTCTACAAAAGTTAGCTCTTTTATTCTTGCTAATTTTATTTTATTATTTATTTTACTAAATTAAACTGAAATATTTAAAAACAAATGATGGTGTCAAAATTCTGGAAAGGCTACAAAAATCACATTGTTTGTTATTGATTTTCTGTTGTTTTTTTTAGAAAGAAAAGGTTGTAACCGTTAACTTTATTTAAAATTAACTGATTACGTAACACGCGTACCATGTCGTTATTTAAGCCGGTAAGAAATGCTTCTAGCTGTAGGCATGTGGTTAAACATAGTCTAACGCGTAGTTCCTGAGGCTCTGAGTGTAAATTAAAACATGATATCCAGGTTGTGCTCACGTTATCGAGCTTCAGGAGATGTAATTGAACTGCATACGTACAGGCAGAAACCATGATACTTCTCCAAGACCTATCACGATTTATAGGCATAAATCGTGATAGGTACAGGCGTATGGTAGAAGTTGAAGCACATCAGTAGAATTGGTGAGAGGCTTGAGCGCCTTCCTTCGTGAACTCGTGCGTTCTGGTCTCTTGCCAAAGTTCTCGAAGGAAAGTAAGCCATCATATTTTCTGTTAGCCATCTTTTTCACCTCTACACATGGGAAATGGTCGTCGCTCAAATCCCTCAAACTATAGACCGATAGCCATAAGAGAAGAGAGAAGAAAAGGGAGGCCTTTTCTCGAAGATAATGGAGTCCATTGTCAACTGCCAGCTCCTTCGGTTCTTAGAGGATCTGCTTCGTGACCAGCAGTACGATTTCCGTAAGGGTCGATCGGCTGTTGATCTTCTATATGGTATACCTGACACATCGTTGGTCTTAGGCGATCGAAACTAAAGGCTTCCCGAGAAACTATGCGAATAAGTCACAGCTTTCTTGTAGACCGGAGCATGAAGGTCGTAGTCGACGGTGAATGCTCGGATTTCACACTTATAAATGCTGGTGTCCCTCAAGACTGCTATCGCCTACTTTGTTCCTCCTCTATATCGTCGACTGCCAAGATATTTCAAACCGACGAATTGAGAACCTCCTCTTTTTTGAAGCCGGATGAAAATGGAATGATTTCGAGATGGGGGAGGGGGCCCCCAAATGCCAAGTGCCTAGGGGCCCTGGCCCCCTAAATGCGGGCCTGGGGATATGAGACGTAATGATTTTAATTTTAATTGTGTTTTTGAGCGAACTGTGGGTGGTAAAAAGTAGATCTCTGCCTAATATATCAGGATATACCAGGGATTTTGACCCTCTATCACATCAAACCGATTTCATCCTCGGAGACAAATTTTGTGAGTCCTAGGAAACTATAAGACTGGAGACAGACACAGAGAACATTGCCAATTACTCTTTTTCCGACAAGAGAAGAAGAAGAAAAAAGAACTATAAACATTTAATAGATTGCTTGAAGTTGGTTTCTGATCAATAAACTGATGTCATCAACTATAAAAACGAATGGAGCTCGCACCCTGTAGGTCACCTACGGATATTAATGGCTTTATGACGTCACTGGCCAGTTCTAATATATTATATTAGTATACAATGACTGGTAGGTGCAGCCGACCTTGATCTGACTGACTGACATACTACAATACGTATAGTGAATCATTCTATTGTAATTGTGACATCTCATGGCGCGTAATTTTGTTCTCTTCACTCAGTTATGTAAATTTGTAAAAGTGTAAACGCACCTCTGGCTTTTCGAAGTCATGTACGTATATCACGCGCTTAGACGGTGAAGGAAAACATCGTGAGGAAACCTGCACGTCTGAGAGATTTTTCTCGACGGTGTGTGAAGACTATCAACCCGCACTAGACCAGCGTAGCGGACTAAGCCTAATCCCTCTCATTCTGAGAAGTGACCCGTGCCCAGCAGTGGGCCAGAATAATGGGTTGATTATCTACTACTGCCACTGTCCACTAACAGATCAACAGTTTTTAGTTTTACGTCCCATGTAATAGAGAACAAGCCTATTACGATTTACCAGAGAATCTCTTACACCAAATAAAATAATGAGGCAGTTCATTAGGTATTTAGAAATATTAATAACTAGCTTCTGGCGGCGGCTTCGCTCACCTGGAACTCAAGTGATGATATCAGAAGATATCATCACTGTTTTTTGAGATTATAAAGAATTGTATGGGTCTCTATACATCATAGAGTCTCAAGCTGTATCTCAAAATCCGTTTAATTAATTGAGATAGAAGTTCACCTGTTGTTAAGTTGGAGCAAATACTTCCTGATAACAGTGATAACAAAATTAAAATCTATTCAGTAATTTTTGCGCCAACCCGTAACAAACAGACAAGAATAAAAAAAAACACATATTTGGGTTCGCAGACGTTTATATGCCCGAAACCCACTAGTTTTTTTGAATATCTTCAATGTACAGACACAGATTTTTTAAATGTTATTTATGTAGATGTTATTTCTGTCTATTTGACTGATAAGACTCAGTTTGTTATGTCAATCATGTTTCTTTTAAAAACTGTACCTGAACGACAAAAAAAAAACAAACGGAATACTTGTAGGCTCATCGTTTCGGTGTTAGTATGTCCGTCACAGCCATACCAAGGCAGATACTATTTTGTATTTTTTTATATTTGGTAGCTACGCGAGGAAAATGACAATAATATTCTATTGTAGGTATGTGCTAATTATTTGCATGATTCGTTTTAGAATATACGAAACAATTCCACAGGTTAGGTGTCTACGCAATATTTATTTTAAACTGTGACGTATCATATATGACCGGCGCGTCATTATTATTTATGTTTTAATGAATGAGCGGATTCGAATGAGTGAGTGACCGAGGTTGAGCAATTGGAATGGTTATTGGCGCAATTTGCTGTGAATGTGAAATTCGTAGAAACAATCAAAGAAATAATCGCAAGATATTTCTTCATCTCTTAGCCGTTTCCCGACTATACCTATTGGGTTTAGTTTAGACTTGAGTAGAAGGTTGATGATGAAGTTCGGTGACCCAATTAGATGGTACTAGTGTAAGTACGTTGGAATAGCTAATAGCATTACCGTCAGTCTGATAAAAAATATAAATAAAAGATGAGCTTTGACAGCCGGGCCTTGGGGCACTGTCAACTGTTTTTAATTAAAACATTGTTTATTACCAAGTTTCTTAAAACAAGATAAGAACCCATGTTTATACTCAGGGTTACGTACATCCATGAAAAATAATATCTAGCAAAAGGGTTTGTTTAATTGACTCAGAAATGTGTTAACGTTTGAAGTTTATTCAATACAGTTAGTAGTTTATCTATATAATTATATTCTCTATTGTTCTAGCTGGCAAAACCGATATCAGATATTATCTTTAAGTAAAATATTCTTCAGTATAAAATATTTACCTACTTAGTCCCTACTCTTTCATCTTTGGATAGTGTAATATTATTATGTTTGATTGAGAGGAAAGGTTTTTATCCGATTTCAGGTTTGGGTAGGCCTGTCGCAGCGACATCTATGTATTTACTCACGATCTGCATAGTTCTCTGTACTTCATAGCAGTACACCATTGTGTGGGTCCGCGGAGTTCAGCACAAATGGTTAGTTTGGAAAAATTACACTAGATGGCGACGTCAAAGTTATAATTTTATTATACTATTACATAACATACCATCACGCCTGTATTCCCCGAAGGGTTAGGCAGAGGCGTACTAATGTACACCCACAGTTCGCCGGTATGTTTAGGTCCCATGTAATAGGGGGCGAGCATATTGCCATTAACCGGGCACAATTTCCTAACTCCGAGCTGCTACTGGGAATTTCATAGAAAAACCCAATAACACTTTGCTCGAACTGGGAATCGAACCTAGGACCTCTAGCGTAGCAGTCGCGGTCAGGACCACTTGGCTATTGAAGCAGTTTACTATTATTTTATAAGAATTTAATAAGTCTAAAGGAGGGGCTCGTGACTAAGGCTAAGTAATAACTAAGCTGATCTGCAAGGTTAAGCTGTGCCCGCTGTGGTCAGTGTGTGGATGGGTGGGCATTCTTAACACATCGATACCCATCTATGATAATTGTTAGTGGTAGTCAGAATCCCAAAAAGTCTGACAACCAGTCTGTTCTCCGAATATCGGTATTGCCCACAAATTCGGTTGCGGAGGTCTGATGGCAGTCGCTACGAGTAAAATGCTGATATTCAGCTGCATCTGGTTAGTCTGGAAGCCGACCCGAATATAGTTGGGAAAAAGCGAGAAGGATGCTGGATATAAATAAAAAAAAAATAATTTAATTTGTAAACAAATCATAACATGTTGTACTATATTTTTTATTTGTTTATGGACTTAATTTTGACAAAAAAACTATGGTGGTTAAAGTGTAATATTGCCTCTATTGTCTACATCAAGATCTTGCCTTCATGTTAATTCAACAATACTTTTCGAAAATTGAAATATTGCTATCTACGATTGCTACGCAACTTTACCCTTTTGCTACGCGCGCGTAGCACACTTGCATAAGTATTGGCACAGATAATAGAATACTAGTAGTATTGGCTATGGTATGTATTGTATCCTACTCTATCTACTAATATTACAAACAAACGTGAAAGTTTGTAAGTAAAGATATTTCTTTCTTTCACGCCAAAACGGCTGAAGGGATCTGGATATAATTTTGCACAGAGATAGTTTATAGTCTGGAATAACACATAGGCTACATTTTATTCAGGTCGGACCACACAGACGAAGTCGCGGGCAGAAGCTAATATTAGTATAAAAAGGTTCGGGTACTGTTGTATTGTAAGTAGGTATAAGTTTTAGTATTAAACCTACATGACGACTATAAGATTACTAAGTAGTACCTACTTGACTATGTGATGCTAATTGAATGTTACCCATATTAAGAATATTCTAGCCGTTTGATAAATGAATGGAAAATAAAAGTAGGACAGCAAGTAATTATTGAGTTTTCTTTCAGATGACATACGTTCTTATGACTTCCCCCTGTAGTAATTTATATTTTTCTTCCCATATTATAAAAAATATTTAAAATCAATACGTAATACCTACCTAATATAGATAAACCAAGAGCTTTGGTCTGGTTTTACCAAAATTAGCCACATGTGCGGATAATTGTTTATACTTTAAATAAACTTTAGGTGCTCTTTTCCTCACACTTCCACTCATCTGCAACATGAGTAAGTATCCGAGGTGTCGTCTGAAGAGTTACTTATTTATAGAAAGCGAAAATATTAGGAGCTCGCTGTCAGTTGAGCGGCGCGCGCGACGGTTAGAATACTGCAATCGGATCTCCTTGGTCCAAAAAAACATACGAGTTCTGTCGCACGAACATGGAGCGGGTTACTTCCCGGTGAAAATCGGGAGGCCTATAAACGTAACTAGGTATTTCTATTTATCCGATGCAGGAAGAATTCAAATATTTTCTTTTGGAACGGGTTGAATCCGGATTTATACAGATTTAAAAAATAAAATAAAATCGTTTAACTTTCTGCTTTTTATATCGTTATGAAAAATAAATAACTAGTTCTTTTATTTTTGGGCAATAAAACGACACACTCATAGACTGTAGTCATTGAAATTGTGGTTGAAAATATAGGAAAATCTTTTCAGTGTGAATAGCTTTCTTTGTGAAATCTGAATTCATAATATTTCTTTCTGGTGGGAATGTTATTAGCTAGCCACAGATATTTCGTTTTATTATTATCACGTTGCTTATTTTGTTATTATAATTAATATAGATACTTGCACGATGTCTTTATTCTCATGTTGATGAGATATTGTACTTACCGTAATTTCAAGATTTTCTAACAGTAACTGAGCTGACCATTTAAGAATCTACATTCCCAGAACATACGGTCTTTTTTATAGTGCGATTACTCTTCATAGATCTTCTATCGCCAGGGGAGGTGGCAGGGTAAATCGGAAATTTGCCCTGCCACCTCCCCTGGCTCGTACCGATTAAAAAACACATTTTCCTTTCCTTGCCCTATAGTCACGACTATGGCAATTGTGACATTCGCCTCGACCACGACGGGCAGCGGCACGACGGGCAGGGTTCAGCGTTCGCTGGACCTGTTCAAAGAGCGATTCCTCATCTCGCATCTTACTTTTTTTTTATTCAGAGAAAAATACTTGCAAATTATTTAAATAATCAAAATCGCCAAACTGTACAACAGTTTGTTGGCTATAATGGCGCTCTTATACATATTTATTATGTGTGTCGCCTACTGGGGCCATTGTCTGGTCGACTCGAATCCCTAAGTCATACGCCGCGGGCCACAACTAAAGGAGGCCGGAGGTCTGTGTGCACCCTCTGGCGCCCGGTGCATCTACTGCGGATCGGGAGAGGGTTGAGAAGTCTCTCTCCCTCGCCACAGCCTCTTTAGCACGCATAACTTGCTCGCAGTAGGTAGGTATTAGAATTTTATTCTTTGACATCATAACTTGGCGTTCACAAAATATTTGTACCTACTTTAATTAGACGTATGGCTGTAAGTAGCACAGGCCACAGCACAAAGATTATCTGAATGAGTTTTATCAGATCTCTACAAATAATATTTCGGGCCTGATTATTTTCTCACATTTCTATTTTACAACTGTATGTATAGGTTCCGCATTAGTGACGTGGTAGCTCGACTGCTAAGTCGTCATGGGTTCGCTTCCCAGATTGTGAATTCGCAGTAGCAGTTCGGAGTTTGGATTTGTGCGTGGTCACCCACTAACCAAAATTACATAGGACTTAAAACATACCGGAGACATGTAGGTGTAGTACCTACATTAGTAACCCATCTGCCTAACCTTTCGGAGAATATAAGCGTGGTGTAATGTTTGGTATATTATTATCATAGATGTTCTTATAATTATAACAACCCTTAGCGATGAACAGCAATAGTAACAAGTAAAACCAAATTACACAACAGCTTTATTTTCTAATTTAAAAATTTAAATTCATGCAATTCTATTGCAAATAATTGACAAAATTACTGTTGGGTAGCTGAAGTAGACCATTAGCCGTTAACTCATTACTTTGTGGAACAACCTGCAATCATAGAATACAAAATGATGCAACGACTTAGGTACTGCTATAAATCACATGTCATGTCGAGGGTACCTAACTTCGAACTGAAGAACATTTGAATAGGTAACGCGTTTGTTGTTCATATTGTTGTAAATGTGGGTGTTAAAATGGTCTATTCTTCAAAAGGCCATTTGATTTTAGTGTTAGTTTCTAATATATTAAAGACTAGCGGCCCGCCCCGGCTTCGCACAGGTGCAGAAATCTCAAATTGTTTTCAAAATATTCTATAGCCTATGTTAATCTGGAATAATGTAGCATTCGAGTGGTGAAATAATATTTCCTCTTCATGGTATTTTTATAGAATACTAGTAGTTTGTTACGGCGCAAAAACTACTGAATAGATTTTGATGTTGTTTATTACTGTTGAAAGTAGATGTAATGTAGAAAGTATATGCTCCAACATGAAAACTGGTGAATTTCTTATTTTAAATTATTAAATGGATCCTGAGATACAGCTTGACCTCTCTAAATATAGAGAGACATACAAAAAAGAGATCATCACTGCTGGTTTTTGATTAAATTATCTTTCGGATCCATTTCTAACCCTGCTTCAGGTGAGCGAAGCCGCGGGCAAAAGCTAGTATAATTATATTTTCAAATTCAAATTCAAATTATTTGTTTGCTCAGAATGTAGGTACATATGTATTTACAATAGGGTATATTTTGTATCTCTTGTGTTGTATACTGCTTTTAGTCGCCATGGTTACTAGCATTATTGTAAAGGATCTAATATACTGTCGGTGCCAACAGGGGTGCGCGAGCGCAGATCCGACTGCACCCCGTGGCCGCAAACTTCCTATTGATTTTGTACAAAAAATGGTTGCCTATTTTTGTTTTTTTTTTGAGTGGTTATTTGTTGACTTGACTTTTAGACAAGAATGCTATGATATAAAACGTATTGTAATTTTTTTGTTACTAGGTAAGTCCCTAGGTACTATTGAGTTGAATCTATGTGAATTGTAATGCAAATAATGCATTGCATGATTTTTATGTGTTAGGGAAACTGTGGTGTTAAAAAATAACACAGCTTTTATAGGGTAATTTTAAAATGAAAACGGGACAATACTCTATGGAGACTACACGATTAAAGATTTGTGATCAAAAAAATTTGCATATCGCTGTACCCGTTCAACTATCACTAAGTTTATTCACAATAGATATTGTTTGATAGAAAAAAATGTTCAATATCTAACATCTGCCTACCCCAAAGCGTAGGGCGCGGGTTGCAGCTGCCGCCGCACGCGCTGCTTCCACAATAGATGCGATCAATGAACCCGGCACCCCTCACCCTTCATATCAGGTACCGTACCGTTCCTCTTTCTGACTACCTACGAACACAAAACAAAATTACTAAAAAAACCAACGAACAGCTGATTCCTCAGCTGATGCATCTGGATCTTTGATTTGATGCTACTGATCACAAAAATTCAAATGACTGAGAAAATAAGGTCTCAAAAGTAGCATTTTAGAAGATACTAAACATACACAGTGTAAGTTATAAAAATGGAGTATTATAGTTTCGGAATATTTAGAGAATCTCAACGCAGACACAGAGAAGTTGTTAGAAATTATAAAATAAGTTAAAATTACTTGTATAATGTATAGATACTTTAGTTCTATTATTCTTTGTTTTTTCTATTAATTTAATTATGTTTATTCAAATTTGAAAAAAAATAAAATAAAAATAAACACGTAAAGCGGTAGCCTGAAACACAGGTTTAACCTAGTTCAGGCAGGCTGTTATGTATTTTATTCGAGCTGACAAATGAAAAAATGTACTTATTTGCCTTTGTTATATCTTAGGATTACTTTTAGATTTAGATATTATTAAGTATTATTTAATCCGTTTTGTAAGGATTTTCTTCTGGAACTTCTATGTACTAAATTATTGTATCATTGAATAAATTGAAATTGAATTGAATTGAATTGAATTCTATTATCTTGATGTTCAAGAGATAATGTTGAAGCGTCTAAGCAATCCTACTGGATAAAATAATAACGCTTATGGGGATACCATTGGTGTTTGCTAACGTATAAAGACTGCGGCTATCTTTGAGTACAGCGGCTATAGACGCCAAGTAAAGCCAGATAATACAACAATAAAGGATTTTTTACATTGGACCAGAATATAGTAGATGACATTGTCACATGAATACCGCGGGAGGTGCGTTCAACCACCCTTTCACCCAAATGACTTAGGCGTTCTCTTGAAATAATTAATTTAACGTTATAGTTTATGTTTTGTCTTATCGAACGCTATCAATAGATGTCTCTGTCGATTTCATGCTAAAGCCTATCATTGTCCCACCGTTGGGCACCAGCTAGGACGATAAGTTGTCCTGTACCACCCGTCTCTTTTAATAATGAGTGTTTAGTTTACAATTCACGTTTATTATACACACGTCTCTTATGAGAAAATCTTTCAAGCATGCAGGTGCCTCGGAGATACTTGCCTTGGATTACAACTGCGTAGTAATACATAATTATATTTATTAACTTTTAGCAAACATAACTTTTAAATAAAAACGAAAATTTAAAACTGTCGCCTATTTCCGGACCAATACGACCTACAAACTTTGCTGCGACCGGCGGCGCACTTGTGACTCCTTTCTGGTGTCGCGGGTGGGTGTCCATGGGCAGCGGTGATCGCTTACATAAAAATAATAATTAAATAACTTAAATTATCTACCGGTAACCAAAATAACTAATATAACTCCTATAACATAACATACCATCACGCCGGTATTCCCCGAAGGGTTAGGCAGATGCGTACTAATGTACACCCACAGTTCGCCGGTATGTTTAGGTCCCATGTAATAGGGGGCGACTCCTCTCAACTCCTATAAACTAGATAAATATAACTAAAAAAGGCATTAAATAACTCCTCCGCATCGCTATCAGCGGGTACCCAAAAGGCTGGCTGCATTGCTACGTTGGATGGCAATACTGATCCTCTGACCAAAGTATAGGCAAGCCAACTTTTACAACTTATTTTATCAATTTAACCGATACAGTAGTAAAAGCTGTAAACAGGGCATGGATCTCGTAATTCTGAAGTAAAAAAAAACTCGCAAACAAACACCTCAGGAACACTCACGTGTTATTTACGACATACCATCACGCCTGTATTCCCCGAAGGGTTAGACAGAGGCGTACTAATGTACACCCACAGTTCGCCGGTATGTTTAGGTCCCATTGTAATAGGGGGCGAGCCTATTACCATTAACCGGGCACAAATTCCTAACTCCGAGCTGCTACTGGGAATTTCATAGAAAAACCCAATAATAATTTGCTCGACCTGGGAATCGAACCCAGGATCTCTAGCGTAGCAGTCGCGCTCAGGACCACTTGGCTAAATAGGCAGTTGTTATTTACGATCACCTGAATATGTCCCAACAAACACACAGTACTGTAAAAGGAAATAGTGTGTGATTATGAATTGTAACAGCCGCACTAGTGACGTAGAGGAAGCGTTTGGTTCCACATAGTGTTCACAAGAACAATACGTTTCCCACACCGGGCGCACACGGCTCTCGCTTCCGGCCCGGCCGAATACGAAACCGACAATTGATTACTCGATTGACAATTACAAATATCTTGCGACAATATACTCGTAACCTAACGGCAATTAAGGAGATGATTTATTTAATAACATACTATCACGCCGATATTCTTTGAAGGGTTAGACAGAGGTGTACTAGCATCAGACAGATCGCCTGGATCGTAGCATTCGCGGTTGAGACCACAACATTACACGAAGGTTATTACTGCATATTTACAACAAAAAAAAAACGATATTTAAATTAAATAAATAAGTCATTGGCTTAGTGATCCTAACCCTAACTGCTGCGCTGGAGGTCTAGGTTTCGATTCCCAAGGTTGTTTGAAATTCTCAGTAGCAACTCGGAGTCTGGATTTGTGCCCAGATGGGACCCAAACATGCCAGCGAATTGTGGGTGTATGTACATTGATGCACCTCTACCTAACCATTCGGGGAATACAGGCGTGATGGTAAAAATACTATGGGGAAGCCTATAGTCTTCTGCAAGGACCAGTTATATTATTATCTCCTGTATCCAGCGACTTTTACTAGGTCGCCTATCTCGTTGGAGGTCGAGCTGCTTATTTATCACATTATAAACATTAACATACCATCACGCCTGTATTCCCCGAAGGGTTAGGCAGAGGTGTACTAAGGTACACCCACAGTTCGCCGGTATGTTTCGGTCCCATGTAATAGGGGGGCGAGCCTATTGCCATTACCCGGGCACAAATTCCAAACTCCGAGCTGCTACTGGGAATTTCATAGAAAAACCCAATAATACTTTGCCCGACCTGGGAATCGAACCCAAGACCTCCAGCGTAGCGGTCGCACTTGAAACCACTAGACTAACGAGGCAGTCATAATGAAATACAAATTATAATTATTATTGTAGCCATGTAGCCATTTGTTATAGCACTAAATTTCTCCGATGACAATTATTTATATCAATGTAGGTAACATTAGCAATGCACTCTCTGCGTAGGAAATGTAATGCATTTTCAAAATAGTTAGTCGTATAATTATGGGGGCTATGTATTTAGGTGGAGGATAAATATTATACCTCATTTTATCCCTAAGTATGCTGACCCGATCTAGAGTTCTAATGTCGAATCTCGATAATTATAAGCTAATCGTAATCTTTGAACTGTTCACAATCACAATTTGACGAAAATATTTAGATCCATTTTACAAAATGGAATTCGGGTACAGCACGTGAAAGAAATAGATTGTACCTGTATTTTGTTACTTCCCATATCATCACGCCTGTATTCCCCGATGGGTTAGGCACAGGTGTACTAAATAATGTACACCCAAAGTTCGACGAGCCCAATGACACTTTTCGACCTGGGATTCGAACCTAAGACCAGAATATTTGGTTGCTTTAACTAAAAAAAGTAGATACTGTGATAAATACTAGGTAATGTTATTTCTAGAGGGAACGTAGTGAAAATACCACGTTGTTATAATATTATCACTATTCAGCTTTTGCCCGCGGCTTCGATCACTTGAAGCTCAAAAACCAACAGTGATGATCTCTTTTTTCTATCTATTCAGTAGTTTTAGCGCCAACCCGTACAAAACAGAAAAACGGTCAAGAATTTTAAAAATTAGGTAGGTACATTTTAAAAATAACCCACTTGTATTTTTTAAATAATTTCAATGTACAGACACAGATTTTATCCAATTTTATAATAGTAGAGAGAGATTATTATAGATGTTGAGTGATTTAAGCTCATGCTTGCTACGCAGCTACAGCTATGCTACGTCATAAAAAGCTCACATAAACAATTGACTACGCACGTAATGTTTTATCAGAAACTAGCGACCCGCCCGCGGTTTCACCCGCGCTGCCCCGTCCCTAAGAGTCGTAGCGTAATATTAAATAGCTTAAAACCTTCCTCTTGAATCACTCTATATATTAAAAAAAACTGCATCAAAATCCGTTGCGTATTTTTAAAGATCTAAGCATACATAGGGACAGACAGCGGGAAGCGACTTTGTTTTATACTATGTAGTGATGATATAGTGATTCAACTATGTTGCCTTCGCGTCGTCACCTGCACAATTTCCTATTTTAAGTAAAATCTATATTATTTTAATAAATTAGCACAAAATGTTAACAATTTCTTGATCACAATTATTTTCATGAATACATCTTGGATCAATTAATATGCATCCGGTACGTTTCTTTACATGTTCATAAAATGTACTTTTAAAGGCAACTTAACTTTTTTGAAATATGTAGGTTTTATATATTTTTTTATTACAAATAAATTTATATATTTAGTAGTAAGTCTACCAAATAACGGAAGGCAATGTGGTAAGTAGGCCTTTGTATAAACAACTGATAACCAAAGGCGCATTGACGACTTCTTTTGGTTGATCTATGATGATTATAATAATTGCAAAAAAGTTGTTACATTACATTATTTGGCTAATTCAGGCTACTAAGGTTATAGATTTTTTCTCTATATCTCTTCTAATTTTTTTGTGGATAGATTTGTATGAGTTCATTGTTCAGATTTGTTGAACAATTCATTACCATTGCTGATTATTTACGCGCGTCTTCAAATGTTTTTGTCTTTGTCCTTGTTACTTGTTACTTAATGCTCTGTGCATTTTTATACTTTTAGAATAATGTCCGACCTAATAATAGGTTTGAGTAAACCTAGTTCAGGCAGGTCGTATCTTATAATGTAGACTAATTGACGCAATATGTACTACAGTATAGATCTAGCAAGTGGGTACAAGTTAAACCTATACTTAACTTAATTTTGCATTTTCATAACTACTTATCTATTTACTTCAACAGACTACTTGATAAAACTATGTGACAAACATTGGCGCATGTTCTTAGTCGATTTTCTACAACAGGCATTATAATAGGTGCGTCGAAGTTAGTTATCGAAGACCAACACAACTGTGATAACGAGGCATATCATTAAGCGTGAGTGGAGGGTAGCAGGCAGTAGGGCATGGTAGGGCACGCAACGCATGTGGCCGGGACGGTGCCGACGCATCTGGTGACGAGGGGGGCGCGGCGGGGGCTAAAATTAGTACCGGAGCGCCACGTGCGCTACGAACGAGCATTAGTCCGCGCTCAACCACCACGACGAACGGCCGCTCACCCACACACACCAGTGTTTACAACTGTAACTTAACCTACACACTCGTGCGGCCCGTAGACTAGACCGCGACAGCGGCGGCAGTGACAGTGTTAGCAGAGTGCAACGGTGGCCGGCGCGACGGAGGCGGTGCAAGGCATGTTGATGGCGGGCGCTCTGCCGGCCGAGCCCGAGGGGCTGCTGGCATTGGGCGCGCTGCCAGGCCAGAAAGACACAACCTGGACCAAACTGTTCGTCGGAGGACTTCCGTACCACACAACCGACAAGAGCCTGAGGGAACATTTTGCCGTCTATGGTGACATCGAGGAGGCGGTCGTCATCACAGACAGACAGACCAGCAAAAGCAGAGGATATGGCTTTGTAAGTATTTTTTTATAAATACTGAACATATTTTTTCATAATTACCGACTGAAATTAACATTGCTGAGTTTTTCATGAAAGCATAATGTGAAACTGAATTGACACGTAAACTTTTAATGCTCGTGCGCAGTCGACTCGTGTCGGCTCTGAAACACCGACCGTATCGCACAGTTAGCGCGTTATCGCACCTCATTGCTACCTACATTATACCTAACCCATCGGCAGCTAAGTACATACATGTACACACATGAGGTATATCGCAAAATTACATCAAACACGGAAGTTGTTCCACGCAGGTATTAATGTCAAACGAAGTAGGCACCTACCTGAAAACAGAGGGCTTAATGCGCAATTCTTTTAAGATGCATCATCATTGCTAACGATTTTCAATACACGACGATGAGTTAAATCGGGAATATTTACAGTGCCAAATACTACCTATATATAAAATAAAAATGAATCACAAAATGATCCTTCAATAATTAAGATTTCTTTTTTGTGTGGAGAATGAATTAGTCGCGCGAAATAATTTGATGATTTCTTACAAAGTAATTGGTTATTACATGAAAACAATAAAATTTCTAAACAGATGCAGTAAACGACGCATATTTCTATGCAGCTAGTATGTAATAAAGTTTGAGGCTTTTTGTTTGGTGCAGCGCGGGGCTCGTGGGAAATGAATCACAACCCCATTTTCAATTCTTGCTAGGGGTGGTTGGACCCTGAGGGAACACGACGCGTAGCACCCTCGCTGTGACATCCAAATAACTGTAATAATCGCAATTCACCGTTCGTAGCACTTTACAAATGCGTCGTAAACTTAAATTTTATACTGGAATACCAGCTATAAACGTGATAATGTAATAACTTTGTTTCGACAAATGATTAGGTGTTTTGAACATAAATGATATTATTATGCTATTTGTATGCTTGCCTACGAGATACAATCAAAGATTTGCTATGGAGTTTAAGGTATACTGCGTTTTTATCTTACACTAGCCTTTGCCCGCGGCTTCGCTCACCTGAAGCTATAGTAGGATTAGAAATGGAATCCAAAACTAATTTAAAAAACCAATAGTGATGATCTCTTCTTTTTGTATTCTTTCTTCTTGTATGGGCCTCTATACATCAGAGAGGTCAAGCTGTATCATAGGAACCGATTAATTAATTGTGATAAAAGTTCACCAGTTTTAAAGTTGGAGCTTATACTTTCAAATAATGATAACAAATTTAAAATCTATTTAGTAGTTTTTGCTCCAACCCGTAACAAAAATAGTAAGAGAGACATAAGATACCTATATACAATTCTCGTGTCACAATGTTAGTTACCATACTCCTCCGGAACGGCTTGAGCGATTTTTATGAAATTTTATATGCGTATTCAGTAGGTCTGAGAATCGGCTCCTATCTATCGTTGTCCACCCCTAACATATAGGCTATAGAATATTTTGAAAAAGTTAGGGATTCTCCACCCTTGCGAAGCCGGGGCGGACCGCTAGTATTATCGTACCTACAATGGATTAAAGAAGTTTAGATCTTCAAGGGTCGATCTTAGTCTGCATTATAGGGAGACATGTTTTGGTTGCCTCATAGCGAAGCGTAAGTTACTTACTGCATTAAATTCCCAGGCATTAAATTCGAGCAGATTTATCGAGTATCTATGAAATTCTCAGTAGCAGCTCGGAGTAAGGTATATTTGCCTGTAGGATATGTAGGTACCTTACTCTGAGCCTAATAAGGCCCGCCCCCTATTAAATGGGGCCGTACTGTACTATCTTTATCCTAACTCTTCGGTATACAGGTATAGACAAGCATTTTGCATTTTAATTCCCAAGTCATTTAATTATACCTAAATTGTATGAAAAAGACACGATTTCAGGCAGGTGTCGAATATGCCCTCTGGTCTTGTTCCCCGTAGATCTTTCCTTAGTTAAGTAACACTTCATCTTAGTAGGTGTATGTCCCTTTGCTCCACATAGCCGCTGGGTCGAAGCGACCGGTTGCCGGCGTAGTCGGGACGTGCTGAAGTACTTGTAAGAAACAAAAGAGTGTCATCTGATAGCGTACGGGTACTGAGTATACAGACATCTAATAACAACCACCACAATAAAACACGATAGATGCTGAGAAAAATAAAACCCCATCACGCCAAGCCTGTACAGTAGGGTAAAAGTGTAGTATTGTACCCACCGTCCCCGTGTCCGCTAGGTCTACATCAAACTCCGAGCAGTTACTGAGAATTTTATAGAAAATCGCAATAACACACCTCGACCTGGGATCAACCACTAGAAAAAATAATGACAAGTTATCACTTACTCACGAATCTCTTAAATATAAAAATGAATGTTCGTTTTTAATTGTACTCGTCCTCTTTATTTCATCACATCTATCCGTTCACAGGAATCACAGGTGTTACTCAATATAATAAAAGATACATTGAAATCCAATGGACCATAAACTAGCTTCTGCCCGCGACTTCGTCCGCGTGGAAAAGTCACTTGGTCTTAGCGTGATGATAGCCTATAGCCTGCCTCAATAAATGGGCTATCTAACACGGAAAGAATTTTTCAAATCGGAACAGTAGTTCCTGAGCATTAGCGCGTTCAAGCAAACAAACAAACAAACTCTTCAGCTTTATATATTAGTATAGATTAATTTCACACCCGTAAAGATTTCTGACAAAAGAATACAAAAAGAGCTAACGCAAATTCCTAGTCTTAGAACTATAGACTTCAAATGACTTGGTTAGACGCCTGATACGCCTCAATAGAAGTATTTTACATGAAATAAAGCCACCCTTTGCAACTCAAATGCTGGGAAATACCAATATCCTAACCTAAGGATAAACTGGTTGTCAAGCTTCATGGGCTCCTAACAACGACTAACTGTTATCATTGGTGTTATAATGAGGGCTTTGCGTGCTCTTGAAGGCACGAATGCCACAACTGCCTCATTAGCCAAGTGGTCCTAAGCGTGACTGCTACGCTAGAAGTCCTGGGTTCGATTCCCAGGTCGAGCAAAGTGTTATTGGGTTTTTCTATGAAATTCCCAGTAGCAGCTCGGAGTTAGGAATTTGTGCGCGGTTAATGGCAATAGGCTCGCCCCCTATTACATGGGACCTAAAAATACTGGTGAACTGTGGGTGTACATTAGTACGCCTCTGCCTAACCATTCGGGGAATACAGGCGTGATGGTATGTTATGAAGGCATGAATGCAGCGTGGTTGTTCACTGTGGAGTATATTCCTAATTAAATCAATTTTCATGATACCTTCTTATTGTAATAAGACTAGCTTATTGCAATAAATCGCACAAATCCAAACTGCGAACTGCTTGTACCGGAAAATTGCAAAAATAATTTGCTCAACCTAGGAATGGAAATTAGATATTCACATGCTAAATTCTATAATTGCTAAATAGCAATAGTGTAGTGAGTATTCATCACAATATTGCGAGAAAACCTGAATGCAACAATCGCATGCGAGTCATCTAAATACGAGTTTATTTGGATTAAACAACATTTATAACGGAAATGTAATTCCAAACATCACCATTCGAATAAAGCCACATTTAATTTAAAAAAAAAGTAATTGCCGTGTTAAGTTATACTTGTTGATCGTAGTTTTAGGGCTGATTACAAACTTTTCCTATAAAGCTTTTTACAAACCTAAGAAGAATATTCATATATTTTAATAACTCATTAAAATGATACCTTTACGTTGTATAAAAACTACATACTAATAGGTAATAGGTAAGTATGTACATACATATATACAATGTTTTAAGTACTTAACATTAAAGAATAGGTACACGCTATGCCCATGTAAGGATTAATTTGTAGAACAGATATTATGTATTTTAATTTTTTTAAATTAAGGCCCACTTGCACCATCTTCTTAAATGTGTTTAAATTGTATTTAAACCCGAAATTTCTATGAAAAATTGTGTTCAAATGCAAATCTTTTAACGTGGAAGAGCCATGCTTCGGCACGAATGGGCCGGCTCGACCAGAGTGATACCACGGCCTCACTGAAAACCGGCGTGAAATAACGCTTGCGTTGTGTTTCGCCGAGTGAGTGAGGTTACCGGAGGCCCAAACTCTTTTAAAAGGCGAGCAACGCACTTATGACTCCTTTGGTGTTGTGGGTGTCCATGGGCGGTGGTTATCGCTTACCATCAGGTGATCCATCTGCACGTTTGCTCCCCTAACCCATAAAAAAAAAATTAAATATATTTAAGAAGTTGGTGCAAGTCTAGATACGGAATAATTTGATATATTTATGGTAACATCAGCGCATATCGATTTAGTTCTCTAAATGGTCAAAACTAGGTATGACGCAATAAAATATACTATTCGTTTAACCTTTGAATCAAATATTATTAATATTTTAAATAATTGGGAAACTTAGTAACGCTAAAAGTTCAAGGGTACATATGTTTGCAATAATATAATAATTATTGTAATACCGTACGTAAATAAATTGTTTGTAAGTAAGTATTTTATTGAATTCTTTTGCAGTTTAATAGTTTTGAGTGTTTTTTTATGGAGGTTTTTAAATTAATTAAGCTGCCTTGTTAATTCAAACCGGAAATTTAAAGTAAGTAAATACAAACCGGAAATTTAAAGTAAATATAATACCCTATCTTGGACAAAATCCATCAAGATCCATTTCAGCAGAAATTTGTAGTCTTCTGAAAGAAATTACTGAATATATATATGTAATAGGTACATACAAATAATCATTGCGTAGAATGACTTATGATTTAATAAATAATTATTATAAAAAACATTCAAATTTCGTAAATTATTAAATTATAAAATACTTTCATTTTTATACTTACAACTGACCATTTAAATTTATTAAAGAAAGTCGAGGCGCGTTAATATGGGCGGATCTTGGACACGCCTCCCGTGGCTACGGGCTACGTCGTAGACGCTTTAAGGCTACACTGTCTTATAAATGTGTCTATCATTTCTATCGCATTTTTCAGTAGATCAACGATTTTAGACTATATTAGGACAACCTTGACAAGCTGCCTCATTAGCCAAGTGGTTCTGAGCGTGACTGCTACGCTAGAGGTCCTGGGTTCGATTCTCAGGTCGAGCAAAGTGTTATTGGGTTTTTCTATGAAATTCTATTCAGTACCTACTGATAGATTCATATTGGCAAGGCCATACTTGAATATTTTGCTCCGATGCAGGAATCTAACTTGTTAGATAGAACAGATACAAGTCGACGAATATTAAAATAATGACAGTCTTTAACCTAGACAATGCAGTGTGTTATTTATTATGTTACCGCAACTGTGGGGAACATGTCACTATGGCGCTAAACGTCCTTCCTTGCCTTACAGCACGCTCAAAATAGCATAGCTCGTCTGAAGTTATCCTAAACTATCTTTTTGTATTTTTTTTGCATGTTCCAATATGCTACGATTATAAAGTTAATTTGGTGAAAGAAAATATACAAAGATATATAATAAGTAAGGTGTCATCGTACGACATCGAACCAACTGCAAAGCAAGTCATTTCGGTGAAGCAAAGTAACTTGCTTTTCAATAGTTATCACTGACGTCACCTTTGATACGTAAATTCAGAATGTGAAGGCAAATGTTGACATAGCGGGTTGGACTCGCAGGTTCGAATCCAGCCCGTAAGTCGATTTTTTCCTTCAATAAAATAACTATCCGCAAGTAGTTCTGCAGAGGTATCTACATTTTATTCCATTACAGCAGATCCATCATATTACAGAGTACCATAGAGATTTGGTTCTAATTATGTAGATATTTGATCATTTTCAATTGACAAGTAAAAAAATACCACGAATTATAGGTTGCAGCGACAACCCTGGATGCCAAACACAAAATATGTCGATGATGCTCTTACCACATTTAAAAAAATTGCTAGATTTTGGAATAATTGCGACAATTTGAGCACGAGGATTGTGCATTTTAAACTTTGTTTTAGGTTAAGTTCGTGATTGATGATTATGTTTGCGATAACTAAACTTTGCAACTTTCAGTTCGCTTTATAAGCTTTTTTGATCAAAGTGTACCTATATCTTGAATAGGGTTAGCATTTTTTCCATTTCATTATAATGTAAAAATGACGTTCAAAAAGTACTACCTAGTAGTCTATATTGAATAAATGATTTTGTCTTTGAATTTCTGCAACACAAAATGCACCGGGTGACACTACCTGTTGCCAGAGCAATACAGTTAGCAACAAACCTTTCAGTTTTGAGTGCGTGAATTGGTAATCTGCCTTATATGACTAATATAAGGTCCAAATTGTGTTAATACTACTTTTTGGGCCGTAAATAACTCATGCCATGCAGTACAAAGTATATAAATAAGTATGTATATAGTTATAATATTACTAGCTTTTAAATTAGGGGGTTTAATTTGGGTCTATATACATCAGAGCGGTCAAGCTGTATCCCAGGATCCGTTCAATTAATTGAGATAAGAAGATCACCAGTTTTTAAAGTGGAGGTGGAGCTTATACTTTCTAACAGTGATAACAAAATTAAAATCAATTCAGTCGTTTTTGCGCCAACCCGTAACAATACAAGAATTTTAAAAATCTTATTTTTGGGTTCGGTTATGTGTTTATATACCTGAACCCACTTGTTTTTTTATATCTTCAATGTACAGATACAGCTTTTTTCGACTTTCTATTAGTATAACATATTATTATTATCACGATGCTGTTGGAGAAGTATCGAGCTATACACATCAGCGTCGTCAGCGACATCAATTGTCATGTATTTTATGCTAAACTTCATTAACATACTGCTCGTTTGCCCGGTATCGCATAAAAAAATCCTAAAGGACAATTCTTAGCCTGTAAGGTTATAAAGATTTTTTTAAGCTGTATCAGACAGTATTGGAAATTTAATATGCACTACATTCCCATCATGTTTCAAGTATTTTAAAATGCATGACGTTGAAATAATTATGTATGTACGGTTGATAAGTAGAAACGGTGTACGGTTTGGGTAAGTTAATAATATGCTTAACTGTGTTTGCAGGATGCGAGGAACTCATTCAGTGTAGAATTTAAGTAGGTAGTATGTATAATGTGAAACTTGTTGAATTCTGGTTTAAATTGGGAGGAAAATTGTAATACAAGCTATCAATATTACCTACTAAATAATCAAAAAGTCTCAGACACTAAATATAAACCTTACAAACTTGAAATTAGGAGCGTTTTCTATAGAGAACAGGCGAGATAAGATTCAGAAAACGTTCCACGGGATTAAGAAAAAATTAATCAGCTCTGGATAAAAGCTAGCTGATGACTTTATTTTTTTATTATGGGGTCAAACGAGCAGATGGATTGCCTGGTGGTAAACGCTGAACGCCGCTCATGGACACCAGCAACACCAGAAGAGTCGCAAGTACGTTACCGGTGTTTTAAAAGGGTATAGGCCTCCGGTATCCTCACTCACTCGGCGAAACGGCCCATTCGTGCCAAAGTATGGGTAACATAACAGCCCTCAGTTCTATTCGGATCTCCAAGGATTTTTTTTGACAAAAAGAAGAAGAAGTATGTAAATTGCAATATATATTTTGCTAATTATACACACAATTTGTGTATTATTATAACAAAAAACTCTTTATGTAACAATTTCACAACTAAGTATTTCCTATGTAACTATGTTACGAGTACATACTCGTGCAAACTAAGTATAACTAATTGTTCTCATTTTAGGAACATAGCCCATTACCATACGACATGTGTGCTGGAATAGTACAATTTGAAATACTGAAACAATGTTGCTTACATTTTACTTAGAGATTAGGTAGGCTAAGAAGGCCACGTTGAGAAATTACCCAATTAATTCATATTTAGAATTCGTAGCTGCAGGGCTGAAACGGTGGCTTTGATTCTTTAGCTTTAGAAAATTGCTAAAAACCGAGAGGGATAAAACGGCCACTTTTGGTGAATCATATTATGATTCATATTAGAAAATTGCTAAGGAATTTCTACTGGTTCATAATAAGATTTAGAGGAATTTTCGATTATTTGTATTTTACCCTTCTGCTACTATAAGGATTCTGAACATGAAATGATTTCAAAGAAATTGCCTGCGGCCTTATTAGCCTTTCAGATTCTTAGCAATCTTTTATGTGTTTTATGATATCCTGAAATATAGGTTTTCACCTAGTTTGGGTGTCATTTCGGAGTCAGAGGCTTCAGGATATGTTTTGGTAACCTTATTATGCCAATAAAGATTTACAATCTGGTCAGATTAGTCATGAGCCTTTTAGTTAGACCTTTCAGGCCTGCTGTAACTGTCGGTAGAACAATCAAATGTACGACCAATCAGCTAACAAGTAGTTAGCTGAACGTTGATAGTGTACGTTATCGCGCACCGCGCCTAACTAACTGCACCTAACCGATTTATGTATTAAATTATACATGTTCCTGTGTCGGGGGAAATTTCCATACAATATCTACTGAATTACAAAATTCGCTGGCCATCTACTTAACGCGTGACTTTTGTTTTGATTAACATTGAGAAGGGAAGTTTTACAAAAGGTTTCATGATCTATGATTATGAACAACAAAGTAGGTTTAGGCGGGAAAATGTAAAGTGCACATTGTCGATTTTATATTATTTTTCATAACTTGAATTTCTCCGAAGTTTAATGTGTATATATGGTGGATAATTAACCATGAAGTGTTCGTGAACGTGTGAGTGTAGGCAAATGATATAAAATTGAATTTTTGGGTTCATACCTAAACTCCATCGAAGCCTCAATAAAGTTTCTACCGTTTTATTGGGGCAACTGAACATTATACTTGACACTGGCTAACACAAAAAGTGTGGTGCCATAATACAAATCCCATGATGGGAAATATTATCTACTTGATTATTCTAATACTTGACACTGGCAAAGACACAAAATGTGTGGCGCCATAATAAAAAAAAATATAAAAATCTAAACAACAAAGTATATAACTTTATAATCTTAGCATTTTCTATGCTAAGATTATAAAGTTACTTTAGTAAAGGAAAAATTCGACTTGCGGGCAGGAGTCAAGATTACATAGATGTTACAAAATAAATGGATAAAGAGACATCCAAAAAGCATTAATAGTACCTAGACCTACCTATCTTTTGTTTTCGAAGTTATGAATTCATCATACTTTATATTCTAAATAAGAAAGTATCTCTGTCTGTCAGTTTGTTACCTTTTCACGCTTAAATCGCTGAACCCCTTTTGATGTATTTTGGTATAGAGATGGATTTAATCTAGGAAAAGGACCAGGTCACCTTTTATCTCGAAAAATTCTTTGGGTTGCCCCAGGTAACAGCTAGTAACAAATAATTTGAAATAATTCAACATTCAGTACATTGATCTAGCACACAACACAAAACATATATCCAAGAGAGAGGTATTTGAATTTTCAATTGTTCCAAGTAGACGTTCGATATCTGGAGGTCATCAAGCATTTGCCATGGAGTTGGTGTTCCATTTTAGATTGAACCCCCGGCGTCATATTGTTAGGTCCTCTCTATGTGAATCAACACTGAACAAAGAAGCTCAATTTAAATTGGTCGGTTCTATAGTAGAAGCGACGCGTTGGCGACCCGCGGAGCACGCATGCATTACAATAGGTAATGTCGGCTCGACGTCATCCTTCAATGTATTTGTTAGTTAAATGGATTCGGTATAAAGTTACACAAAAAATGACAATACGCTTGTTTTTTTTTCAGGTTATAATGGGTGACCGAGCGGCTGCGGAGAGAGCGTGCAAAGACCCTAATCCTATCATCGATGGGAGGAAAGCAAACGTGAACCTCGCCATTCTCGGAGCTAAGCCTAGAGGAAACCTGGCGCCAGGTTAGTGACACGCTTGGCTTATCGATAGTAAAGATAAGAACAGCCGGCTGCCGGAAACAGGTCAACACGGTGAAGGCAACGGGTATTGTTAACCTGCTACTATATAAAATACAAATTTAAAATAAATTCAATTGAATATTTTAAGTTTATAATTAGGTAGTATATACTTTCACTTACTTTAAGTAACATATAGCTACCACTACTTTGTATGTATCCTTTAGAAAACAAAGACGTTACAGAGACTAATTTCTATCTTAATCAACATAATTGCCAAGTTAAAAATAGCATAGCAAATAAGTATTACTTAAAAGTAATAACAGGCAAAGACCATTTGAAAAGAAGAAATCTTGTCCTTACAGAAGCACTTAGGTATACGTAGAAGGTTGTCGTAGGTTGAATTTGACATATTCGCATTACCAAGGTATACTATGCTGGTTAGTTTGGAGAAACTTACTATCGCTTTGAAAGAAATAGGTCACGACCAACAAGATCAGACGTGGATTCAAAGTAGACAACCTTGTTGGTACCTGTTGAATTGAAATATTACTATTCTAGACTCTTTCAAATACATAATATCTATGTGGTGGGGAGCCAAAGCTACTTAAATATTAAAAACAAAGTTAAATGCTAAATCAAATAAAGTTATCATTTGAGGCTGTCTTTGAGGACGTGGGAAAACCGTCTCTTTAGATTGATAAGATCATACATTTTTTTTGTACTCACTGCTTGAAAGGACGGGTCCATTGCCAGTGTTGTCACACGAGACTGCTGAATAATATAGAGGAAATTCTCGGTATCGATGTAAACTACAGAAATTATTAACAATCCTAGTGAAAAAAGTGCAGTTTACGGGTTAGAATACTGTTCCTCACTGCATTTCAGATAGGCATCTCATAAGAGGAGAGAAAATATCTGACTTGCTCGGTCGTAGGACCTCTGGGGGTATGACTGGCTGGCGAACAGCCTCACGTGGGTGGTCTGGCAGTCTGCAGTCCGTTGGGGCTCTTAAGGGTCGGCAATGCATCAGCAACTCCTCAAATGTGGCACTGTCCATGGGCGACGATGATTCCCGCCACCACGTAGCTCTTCAGCTCGTTTGCCAACTTTCATTCCCATAAAAAAGTAAAGGAAAGGAAGTCCTTGCCGATTCTTTAAACTCGTTTAACGGACTGAGAGTTAAATCAGTGACATATCATCTTCATGGATTGTTTTACTAAGGGTTGTATAAATGATGTTTCGGAGCGACGCACGACGCTTATCAACGCTCAGCTGTTTGTAAAAGGAGCATTTTTTGTTCATACAAACGTACACATGATTGTTTTTTGTGCTTCGCCTTCGTTTTCGAAGACAGCGTGTTGTCAATGGACAAAAAATGGTGAGATCGCTTCGTGTGTGATACAATGCCTTCGCGGGGGTCAGCCTTACATGTGTGCTGTGCCGCATTAAAATGTATAAGTAGGTACCTAATATGCTAATCGTTCTGTATAAAATGTTGGCATACACACTGATAAAGCTCGATCAGTCGAGTCGATCGATCAGAGTCGGATCGAAATTCTTAACACGTTGTTATTTTTTGTTGACTTTTAGAACAAATAATTTCATTGAAAGAAAAAAGATGAGAGAGAATTTGCAAATAGAAATGACTTAAAGAAAACTTAAGAGACATTACTTTTATTAAACTAAACATGTCGTACGCTCTATACTATTATTGCAATACTTTTTTGAGCTTAGTTGGACCTACAGGGCCGTCTTAGCCCACCCGGCCGCCCTTGGGTAAACAAAGCTTATTCTAATCTCGATGTAGTCTGACCTTTTAGAAAGTAAAAAATGAAAGATTTTACGATTTATAACCCTTCTTACAAGCCTGGAGCCCTGGGCTTATGCGGTTTGTGATCATATAGAAAAAATATAAATATAGTGAAAGTCCAATATTTCGGTGTCTGAATTATGTAAAATAATGGAATAGATTATCGCTTACGCACAAGTGGGTCATTTAATTTATATCATTTGATTACCACGATAGTAATGCGATAGGCAGTGCTTGCTGATATCAATATATTCAATGTTTTATCTATGGAGTGTAGTGATGTGGAGGTATCAGTAAAGTGCCATTTAATGATGACACGAGAAGGAAGAATTGTATTTACTTATATGGGAAATTAAGTTGTTTACTGAATAAAACTGGTTTAACCAGCTTTGGAGCACGAAAGTGTGCCTAAAAAATAAGAACTGAAGATATGCATAAACTAGGAAATAGAAAAATCCCTCTTAGGCTGTGTTCGAATCTGAGCAAAGTAGGATAAACGAAAAAAAATTCAGAACTGTTTATCTTACGTCTATAATAATTAATAATCATATCATATCAGGTTGATTTTTTTATAAATTGTTCTGATAATATCTATACAAAACAGTGAACAAAACACCAACTTGACAACGAGACAAAACATTTGTACGGAGGCATGACTTCGATTCATAAAAAAATTAAAACAATACCAACCTTAGAGCAGATAATATCTATGCATAAACATAATATGCCATCCCGCCTGTATCCCCTACGGGCTCGGCAGAGGTGTGCACCCACAGAACGCCGGTTAGGTTCCCTGTAATAAGGGGAGAGCCTATTAATTACCATTAAAAATTACATAATCAATTAACCAATTAAACTAAAAGCAGGTACTATTTATAAGTTAATTTAGTATGTGATTACCTCTTAGGGCCACATGCACCAACTTCTTAAATGTGTTTAAATTGTATCTAAACACAAAATTTGTATGAAAAATTGTATTTAAATATGATTTAAACACATTTAAGTAGTTGGTGCAAGTGGCCCTTAATCTAGCAACCTGACTTCCTTATATCTTTTCTATTAATGCGCAACAATTTCATTAATTAGAATTTATTGCTACTACCGCGGTGACGTGTCGAACACAAAGCGATTAGTACACTAACGTCCACAGGACATAGGTATTGAATGCCTACATCTAATATTAAACTTTAAGTCGACTGTTTAAAGTTTTAATTAGGTTTGAGAGAAGTGTCCCGCTGCCGGTTGTACCGTAGAACATGGGGAGCGATCACCGTTCCGCCCCCGCCGGAAGTCCCTAAACGCTCGGAAACGGAAGTGCTCGGTATACGCGGCTCGCTAATTGATTGCGCCCTACGGACACGCACCGCAACCCTTACAAGGTGACATACTGTAACCTTCGTGTAATCTCTGCATCTACATCTCTGCTGACATTCATGATAGTAGTAGATTAAGGTTACATTGAATTGTAACCAGTTTTTGGCACAGACAATGGTATTTTTTTCCTACCGGAGATTTGACAAAGCCGTCTACGCTCGTGAAAGCTGCTATCTACGCTGTGACATAAAAACTACTAGGTACCTAGTTTCGGTCCTCATTGATTTAGTTTTTGCCAATCCTAAAGAAAGGCTACCTGGTGAATTTCAAGATTCTATACCCAAATGGTCTTCTGCCTCCTAAGTACAGTGGTCGTAACCGCGACGGTTTCAGGCTAGAGAGTCGAGCAAAAGTGTGATTGTGTCTTCCTACGAAATTCTCAGTATAATCTCAGGATTTGGATTTACATGGACTATAGATAACTGACGCATCGGACTAGACACGACCTTAAGTAATGAAGACAGCGACTAGCTAGACTAGAAGAGATAGATACCGGTGAACTGTAGGTTCGTAGGCAATCCTAAACCTTTATGTTATGTAATACTTAGTGGTTTGGGTAGTACGTTTATCTACGGATAAGGGCTTCATCTACCTTATCGAATTGACAGCATACGGAAAGAGCAAGAGAAAAAAAAGCGCACAGCATTTTCTGTAGCGGTCATTAGCTCTTGATGCAGGTCTCGGGATACGCTAAGCATTATACCATATGGACCATACCTTCCAATGCTCTACACTTACAAAATAAGTAAGAATCACTGGAGAGTCCCTACCAGAACATGTTAATCCTTACTCTGACCAACCTGAGTACGTAATCTGTTGAGAGACTTCCAGGTGGCCCAAGAAAGACCATGTCTCGGCGGGAGTTCGCCACACCATAAAGCACTTATGACTACAATAACAATAATTATGACCGATTGATGCGTAATTTATCATGAGCTATGTCCATTTATCATAGGCCATCAATATTGCCTAATTAGCCAGCTACTGACATCGCTAATGACCCTGCATGCTCGAAATATTTTTTCTAAAAAGTTAATTATTTCAAGTAGGTACATATTAAGAAGTTTCTTGATGAATGGGACTTATCAATACAATAACGTTCTGCATCACAGCATCGGGTATGAAATATTATCTTCGATATGAACTGATGTAGTGTAAATGCTTATATTAAGTATATTAGACACATACAGATCTAAAGTATTCATAACTTATACTATTAATATTAAAAGTAACTTTGTCTGTTAGTTATATTCCACGCCGTTGAACCAATTTCAGTGAATATTGGTATAGGGATAGACTGGACCTTAGCGAATGATATAATTCCTGTTGTCTCAAAAATCTATTTGAGATGCCAGTGAATTCGCGGGCAACAGTTAGTTAATTATGAAATTGTCCATTTTTGTCACTAAGTACGTTTTGTTTCTCATTGAGATATTCTTATATTAATGTATCAATAAAACACATTTTGTTATAAAATCTATGTAAATAGATTTATTGTCCCCTATTTTCAATTTTATGAATGATATCTAAGTTTCATTCATTATAATCGGAGTAATTACAATTTCCCTAATCAATTCGTTTGGGCTGAGCGCAGAGAACATTGGCAGAGGTTCAAACGATTAGCCACATAAACCAAATTACTACTTATAACCAACCATCACATGCTCAGAGGCGACTAACATGAATGACATAGCATAATGAAACTTCCGCACATAAGCAATCAACAATACCTTGATAGTCGTTCCACGTATAATTTTGTGCAAAATAATCATTACATTTTGTAAACTCATTGCAGTTGCAACTCAAATCAAAACATTTATACCCGTATGATTACGTAACAATGAGGCTGTTGCACAGAAATTAATTGATATTTTAAACTCTTTGTAATGTTTCACTCTGTCGTTGTTAGGACCTAATTGATTCATATTGTATAACTGTGACTTCTTCTGCATGGACTTCGGAATTGGGTCCCACTTGGGCAAAAACCCTATGTGTTTATTCAGACTATAATCTATCTCCGTGCCGAATTTTATCCGGATCTATTCTGCCGTGATTGAGTTACAATCCAACTATCGAAATTATTATAAATAGAATAGTAAGATCAATTACCACCACCATCTAACCAGAAGACGCAGGTTCGAATCCTGCCCGCAAGTAAAATTTTTCCATCACTAAAATAACTTTATAAGTAGTCTTAGCTTGGAAAATTCAAAAAAATTACAAAAATAATACAATAATTAATATCGAGCTAGAAAAGACAATGATATAACTAAACAATTCTTCTAAGAATTCAGTTTAGTACATTTCTTTAGTACAGGCACTTTGATTTAAGACCCAGTTACCAAATGTCCGTTACAAAAACCAGTTCATTGACGGCCGCTCGGAACAGCTGATCACCGAATCTTAGTAAGATGTCTGAGAAAAATAAGAAGCGTATGAATGGATCGACATCCTCACTACGGTAACGTTTACTGGAGGTCGCGGCATTGTTCACTGTGGCGGGTAGTGCACACATTGAAAACAGTTGCGCGGCTCCGCGGGGAGGGGTGCTACACAATGGGTGCGGGCGCGCATGACGAGACACCTGGTTCGCTATACCGGCTACGCCATATGCCACACTCCTGTGATATGTGCGCGCACCACGAATATATTCAACGCGGGGCAACCCTACATCATCGTTATTCGCTAAAATCTTCAATTTGTTGGATTTCATTTATATGTTTGTTTTTAAATAGTAGTACGCTTCGCTTTTGCACTTTATGTAAACTATAAGATGAACGTAGCTATAAAAAATACAAATTCTGCAATAAGTTGATCTGGTTACATATTGATAGGGTATTTTTTCGCGATAAGCGGTTGTAAAAGTGTCTATTTTTACGAGAAGAGCTTTAGATCATTTATTCTTTGGTTGAGGAATATTTTCTTCTTCATTTTATTTAATAGTAGCGATCAGCCCGTGGTTTTAACCTCGTTGGCCGTTCCTAAAAGTCGTAGCGTGATTTTAAATAGCTTAAAAACTTCCTCATTGATCATTTTGTCCATTAGTGACAACCGCATGAAAATCCGTTCAGTAATTTTTGTGTTTATCGCGAACAGACAGAGAGACTGACGCGGTGGGGGACATTGTAATATTCTGTTTTCTTGTTAGTCTAGTTGTCTAGCTTCTAAACTATTCAACGACACGCTTAGTTCTACCGCTCGTCATGATGCTTATTTGAAATTCTGATAAAGATCAGGACGCTGGAGGGATGACCCTTGAATTTGAATTCTAAATTTCAAAAAATCAAAATCAAGAAAATACGACGGTCATCGGAGTCAGGGACGCTGGAGCGCTTGAATTTAGAATTAAAACTTAAATCAATTCAATAGATAATCTCACGAGTAGTTATAAATTATTTCTTGTAAAAAAACAAAAAAGTGTAGTGACAACGGTGCCTGCCCATTTCATAACTCGTAAATTTTTTTTGCAAGGCGGAAGATTATGTTGAAAGCATATGCGCTCAAATATTTGTTTCAAACAGTTTAGTTTCAGCACACATAGCTGGAAACAGAGCGGGAAACGCATTAAATCTGCCGCCTCGGAGCCTGTTTAGTCTGCATTCTGTGTCTTGTAAAATTGGTTTATACACAACGCCTGTGGCACATTGTTTGTTTACGAAGCCCTTCAACAGTATACCTTTATACTAATACATTGAAATAATAATCCCAGTCTGTTCGCTAGTCATAGATGTGAAACTCACGTTGCAAATATAAGTCCCCTTAATCTAGATTCGGTTCATGTGCTTTGAAATGAAAATGACCGTTAACTAGGCCGGTTTTTAGGGAGACCGTTATGTCCTTGTACAATGTGAATGCAACGCTTTGGCCGTTACCTACACAGAGGGGAGCTAGAATCTGCTTTGCACAAGAGAATTATGCACACAGCGCATACTACTCGGCACTCATAACCATGGAGTAAAAAGACTAAATTTTTTTGTGAAGATCACGGAATGAAAATAATGAATTTAAAGAAATGTGTTATGTTTGAAATAAGTATCTCTTTTACAGGAATAATAAAACTGGCTTAGCCATAGTCTGGTTTGGATTAGTTCGGAATAATATTTTTTTATGGAAATCCATTGATTGGATTTGATGGAGGCGTAACGGCTTGTCTGTCTTCGGCGCCCGCGCATCGCTGCCCGCGCCAAAATAAATAAGCAAACTGATCGCGTATGTAGAGTTAAAGGAAATCGATATTCATTTTAATATTTTCTCTAAGCAGCGAAGAATATCTTCAACGTTTTTGTAATATGCTAACATTTATGCGAATGAGCCAGTTACTGTGACGATTTCTGCTCTTGTTTGATTAGGTGTCTTTTGTTATACAATATAATAAAATGTAAACTGAATTTTGCTGCTACATTGTGGCACGGCGGTAGGTATGTTGTTTACGTACATAATGTACACGTTAACTGCTGCGGTAGAAATTTGTGTAGCCCAGTTTCTAAATACGCCGTAGTGGTTGCAACCAATGGGCGATTTCAGCGGGCCTGGCGTCGATTATGAAAACATTGTTAAAGTTTTATTATATGGGCGTGTTGATGAAGGCCGAGCGGGCCACTTGTCCAAACACACCAGGCGACACTGTGAATTATTGAGTGGAACGAGCACCGCAGTAATCGATTCACACCTGTCTATGAAAGGCTTCCAATCGAAAACATTCGATCAGTGTCCAGCAACATTAGGGCCAAATAATGACTGTTGTTACAAGACGAATGCAACAAGCTCTATCTACCTTCACATGCTTACGTGTGATACCAGTTCTTATAGCGTTTATATAATTAACTTCCGCATTATTCGAAAATATTTAAACTATTGTCTACTCGATGTCATTAGCATATCTTAGGAAAAAATCTTATATTTTTATTAGAAACGATAGTTTATTAAAGTGATTTGTGTTTAGATTTTCTTAATATACCTACCTGGATATTTATTTGTAAGGTATAAAATAAATAATATCACCAGTAAGATTTCCGAATTTCAGGCTTAAGGGGTAAATCGCTTGTGAAATGGGATGGAAATCAGTTTTCTTTTTGGCAAACTAAGGATGAAAAAGTCAATGTATGGGTCAGATGGTGTATTATATTTACAAGAAGCCTCATTGTATTATGCAGGATGTTAGCTGATATTTTTTAAATTATTGAGGTATAATTTCCTGTTACTATAGTGGAATTGGGTCTCTCAAGCTGAAGCTTCTTTTGCTAGAAAGCAATGAGCATGTAAGTCATCATTGATTAATGGATAGCTTGGCCCTTTGCGGTGTTGGGAAGGGGTTGTCCCTGTGTTTGGCATTGCAGGAGGATCGCGTGCGCCGGCCGCCCTTCGCTTGTGCATGACTTATGCATGTGCCCAACTCCCGAGCCCCCCGCAGTGGCTAACACACCCCACCGACTATTTTTATTTAGTCTTTGGGATTTAGGCGATGAATGCACTGATGGGTTCGCACGCGTCGCTTGCTCACAATCGATACGGCACAGCGAGTAAATTCATTTAATTATACGATTTTTGTACGCTCAGTTTCTACGTAAATTTGGATTCTGTTGCTTACTTTTCAGCAAGTTGTGTGAGTCAACTAATGGGTTTTCGGTCGATGGTAGAGCGTCTTTGTAGATTGAGTAATTTTCGAATCTAAATAACTTTTTATTAATATTTTCGGAAGAAGTCTAGGAATATTTTTTTAGGCTTATTATTTCTTCCCTTTATTTGTTCAGGGAGTTTTTCTTCAGTTAAAAGGACATGAAGGAATGATGATGCCATCTTAACGCCATCTTTGGGATCCAATTTAAAACACTTTGTTAATGAAATACAAAGATACAGTGAATATGGACTATAAAGATATCTTCGGTTATAATTATGTCCTTTTTGATCGATTTAAAAGGAAGAGGTTTGATATCTTTGCCAAAGTACTTCTTAGTTCGTCTCATATAAGGGATGGTGTCTTCATCGTTTCTGAAGATACACAAAATGCTTGAATTCATTACTTTTTAGAGATAAACAAGCAGTTCCATCGATTACTTTTTAGAGATAAGCAAGCAGCTCCATCGATACTTGGCTAGTTTTTTACAGAATGTTTTTGATGGGATAATTATGTCCTTTTTGATCGATTTAAAAAAAGGAAGTGGTTTGATATCTTTGCCAAAGAATATAAGTACTTCTTAGTTCGTCTCATATAAGGGATTCATCGTTTCTGAAGATACACAAAATGCTTGAAGTTAGTTTAACAACAATCTAACTATGGCCTATAGTTCCTACCACAGCACGTTAGAAATCCAGTTAGAGAGAGGCAACTTCAAAAACCTTAACCACAAATCGATATCCGGCGAGCATTGTTTATAATTGTATGAAGAGAAGCCATAATGGTCAGCGGGTGGCGGCCGCGAGGATTGTGATAGGATCTTACTTCACACCAATATGTCCTATCTTTGTTTTTATTGCAACAGAAACTTGTAATTACCACCACAATGTCGCTTTTGATGTGATTCCGGCTATAAATTAGCAGTAAAACTCTTAAACAAAAATGTTTATTCACTATTCTCTACAATAAATAGTAGGGTTTTTTATTTGAAGGTGGGTATCTGGCTGTGTTCGGTTTGCGTTTGTCTTCTGCCAACTTTCATAAAAAAACATTCAGAATGAAATGATATTTTTCAGAAAAAAGCGTGTGTTAATATCAAGTAGGTAATTAATTGTAGAAACCGTGACTAAACAGAGGGTCTCAATTATTGATTTTCTATTGTGTCAGATAAATGATAATTGTTTCTTGATAGGTTAAAATGTAGTCAATGTGTTCTATCTATCCAATCGGTACCTATATGTATCTAAAAACAGTAGGTTATATATCAATAATGAAGACAGGAAACGACCGTTAATTTCTCATTCTAAAATATGTAGCAGTATTCAGTAGCTGTAATATTTTACACACGTTATGGTTTTATTTCTCTAGCAACGCCTAATCATATTATACATTATAGCTTCTGCCCGCGACTTCGCCCGCGTAGCGTTGTTATAGCCTACATAGCCTTCCTCAATAAATTGGCTATCTAACACTGAAATAATTTTTCGAATCGGACTAGTAGTTGCTGAGATTAGCGCGTTCAAGCAAACAAACAAACAAACTCTTCAGCTTTATATATTAGTATAGATTTACCAAGTATTTTCCAGATAATATTTGGAAATCATGAGTGGATTAGAGGGAAACCAGATTTAGCACATGTAAAGTGTGTGCACAGATAAATTAATTTGTGATGTCGTCGCCGCACTAATAACCTCGAAGTTGTTGAACACGATCCAAGTAAATAACAGCGTCTTCCGTATCATGCGGATGTGTGGCGTGTGCCCGAAAGTCCTAGTTAATTACATTACGATATAAAACTCCACAGATCACTGTATCTATGTGATTGGTAGTCTACATGATATATGTAGTTAGATGAAGGCCGATGATATATTGGCTTAGTAGGCGATTCGGACGCTGACTTTCGTCCGATCCGGTCGAAACAGGAATTTAATTATTATTAATATTTTTGAGTGGTGTTTCGGCCGATACTTTTTTTAGCAAATATTGTACAGTCAGAATAAAAATCTTAGGTAGGGTTATATTATTTAAGTAAAATTGAGTCTTGTCACAATTGAAACGTGTACAAAAATAATATTCAATGTAAATTACTATAATCAGTATTGTATTTAACAACCACTTTACTAACATATTAAAAATAGCGTCTAATATCAAATAATATCATATAATATATATAAAATAATATCAATACTAACTATGTTAGTAAGTCACTACTAGCTATTAACTACGTTAATATCAAAATAATCATTGCTTATGTTTATATTATCGATAAGATATAATAAGTCTGTAAAAGTCGTTTCTGTTAATAACATAGTAAATTATTTAAATATGCTGCCGACGTTACTTTGCCTCTAAAATAGTTATCGTCCGAAACACCACAGAAAAATATTAATAATAATTAAATTCCTGTTTCGACCGGGTCGGACGAAACTCAGCGGCCGAAACGCTTACAAAGCCGATATATTTTATTCAAACACTGTTAGTATTTTCAACATAACAAATTATATTTGTGCGCTGAAGGAAACTGAACGGCAGAGTTATGAGCGTGGGTAGCTGACTGGTTGGCATTAAAACAGCGTACACTGCGAGCACCGAGCAGTGACCCCCCGTGCACACAGGAACACTTCACTGTAGTAGTTCCGTTCCCTTTGTCACCATCTGAAACTCGATCCCCGTCCCCGACTTCCGCACGAAGCCCTTCGATCCTCCGATAATCCTCTTGCATACTAGATTACAAACTAGTTAAGTATCCTTTAAACCATTTACAATTTTGTACCCATAAGAAAACTCGTTTCTCAGCCTATTCATTTTCGCCGTGAGCTGATGATCCTCAAAACATAGACGTGGAGCTTTCTTCGTGTCTTAATTATTATTTATGTACAACAGCTGGCGTGCAGAGGTTGGTCGAGCGAGGCTGAGTCCGTCCGGCGAACGACGCGGTTATTTATAAAACAGAGTTGCGTCTCGTTTTGTCTTCGGCGCGCTCTTTATTTTGTCTAAATATACGCAGTTTTGGGAACGTCGTCGCGGCCGACTCTGCCGCGACACCAGATCTGGCGTGGAGCCAGAACCTCATCTTTCCTCGCCAGCTTATCTTTTGTCGGGATCTACAAAGCATAACCCACTTCATATCTGCATAGATAAGTCTGTGCTGAAAAAATATGACAAAGATTTTTATTAATTACTAAAGAAAAATTAACTCTTGTAAGTTACCTACACATGATTGTTAGTGACTAGCAGATCATTAGTACAAAAGAAAAGAAAGATACGTCGACGTGGGCCATAAAAATGATCGGCTCATACCGCGCACGTGTTCTCTACAAAAATAAATGCTCCAGGAACTGATGTCGCGTCGGGGAGGGGTGTAATTAATCGCTCCGCAAAACGTAAGGCCTGCAGAATGTGTGGTTTTTGATTGCCCACGCTGTGGTAGAACTCGTAGACGACACTGGTCACATCAAAGGCCTGCCAAACACAAACCCGTGACGGCCGTGAGTCCAACACGGCCAGTTTGGTCATACGAAACTGGGCCACGACACATCTAGTTCTATTCTCGTACCGATAAACTAACACGACATATTTATTCTACAATGTATTCATGGAACCGTGTTCTTATAATAATGAGAGGATATACTATATATTGGAAAATTTCGCTTGCGTAAACACATTATCTATGAATCTAGAACTCATAAATGAAATAATTACACACGGAGATGCTTCAGTTGTTGGAAACAACACATGTTTATTTGCCTTTTGGTATACATAGGTATTGTGGAAATGTGAAGCGTACAAAAGGTAATGGCATTGAAAATACATACACACGTCGAGTCGAATACCTAGATATTATAATACTCTCTTTCTATCCCGCTCAGGCGGCTGGCGTCTAAAATCGTATTTCCGTAGAATCCTTACAAGCGACGTTAAGCACTTACTGTCGGCTTTGCAGTTCGACGACCTGAGCTTCAGAAGATGCCCTGAAAAAAAGACAAAGTAATTCAAACAAAGCTTTATTCGTACCACCTACACGAATGTCCGAATTATTTTTCAGGAGAATTCATGACTAATTACTAAGAAATTTTGACGTCTGGATTCATTTTAGGTTCGCAGCGTGTTTGGACTGCGTCATATTTGTTCTACATTGTTGAATAAATTGTACTGTTTGCCTTTTGTGTCGTATTTGACAATCGATTACGAGTAAAATTTATCTGGGTCACATATAAGCAACAAAAGCCCATCGCGCTACATTCAGGCCAAATGACAATGGACATAAAAGGAAAGAGAAAAATTTAATGAATCAAGATAAGTTGTGGTGGACAGTGGTTCGACCTCGGCCGTCAAATGGCACCGCATCGATCGAATTAATGTGGTGGCTCATCACGCGCACCGTGTGGCACGCGATTAGCCCTAAACTTCGGAGCTGACTTCAGAGCTGACTTCAGAGCTGATCAGCCCTAATTTTATTACATAACTAGCTTCTGCTCGCAACCTCGTCTGAGTGAACTTCAGAATTGGGTCCGATATGGATAAAAAGTAACCTATGTGTTATTCTAGACTATGATCTATCATTGCGCCAAATTTTATCCAGATCCGTTCAGCCGTTCTGGCGTGATAGCGTAACAAATATCCATATATCCTCACAAACTTTCACTTTTATAATATTAGTAGGACAGCTGTTCCGCTTTCAGTCACAAAAGACTTTCTTCTATCCTTTTACCGAAATTCATTAAAATTAGTTCAGCGGCTCAGGTGAAAACGTAACTGACAGGGTTGCTTTCGCAATATTGGGATGGGTGGTACTAACTAGACTGAAAATAGGAATACTTCAAGTATTTGAAAGTAAAATATTAATAAGACCAAAGTAGCTATTGTTAGAAGTGATTATTTTGTCGAACCCACAAGTTGACAATTATTTAATCAGTATAAGGTACTTAAGCGTTGCAAGTAGGTAGATTATTATAGCTACTCTCGTAGCAAACGAACCGCAACACCATCCGGAGAGGCTGCGGATGTGATCCGCTGTAATTACCGATGAAATTTCGCCACACAATAGCAAAACTTATTTATAGGCCGGTAGAGGTCACGCTCTTCTGAATATTCAACCATCAATCACCGGTTATGATTCAAAAACGCCATTACTGTGATTGCACATTTCCTAAATACGACATATCATTTGGTTTTCGACATCGATGACCCTGTAATAAGCGATCCATAACAAAAGAATAATATGTTCCTGTTTCATGTGACACCCGGGACTTTCGTCGGGTTGGCTGCTAATACCATTGCCTGTCTGGTCTGGAGATGCCTTAGCAAACCCTTTAGAAACCGTGCATCGACCTGTGCCAAAGTTCGAAAGCCATTTATAGCGAGTGGTTGTCGTCTTCTTGTCACAAGCTATGTCCATGGACGCCGGTGCCCGGGCGGGCGGCGAGCGACTAAAATAGATGCCGCCTCGCGCGACTTAACAATGCAATAAAAAGAAATTAACAGTGACGTTGCCTGCGCTAAGTTGACTCCCGTGTCATTTGGATGTGGTCCAATCTCTTCGAGTTATATTTTAGTTCGACTCTTCTCTAGCCATTTCCGCTAAGTGAGACCGAAAATAACATCTTTACGAACGTTAAATGATGAAAGAGTAATGTCGTTGATGTCTTTTAAAGAATTTCGAGACTTTTTTGTATGTATAGTGGCGACATAGTTATAAGTACTTGTATTTATTTCAGGTTTCGGGCTGGCTGCCGCCGCTGCAGCGGGTGTCCGCGCCGGCTATCAGACTGTGCTGCCTTCGCCATACGGGTAAGTAGCCTGATGTCTCGTTACATATGTACCATATCTGTATCATGTATCAATGTTCAGTGGTTCAACACTTCAATATTTGCCAGCACTAGCGGCGCCGCATGCCGCTCTGAATACATCTCACGAGACAAAAATCAGACGAAGATTTTCCTTTACTTACGAAAATGTTCGATATCTTTCCTTTGATTATAGATCTGAAATAAAATAAAATATAGTTGCTTATCCACAAGCAGTTACAACACAGCAAGATTGTTACAGTAACGTACGTGAGTTTGTAATGTCTTCTAGGAATTATTATTATGTTGTAACCTTCAGATTTGTGTCGTTACAAAACCGATTAGTTTTCTTACTTTGACATTACAGAAACACGTACCATTGCTTTCCACGATATAAGTCTGCAATTGAATCACAACAGATTTGCAATGGGAATAGGTTTACATAGGCAGCGCTGGGATCTTTCCGCAAAATATGCTCCCAATTACGAAGTTTAGAACTGAGCAGCTAAGGTCCATGTACCTAGGGACATATCGTTTGACGGCATAGACTTAGTATGCTGACTTTTGTCTCGGTAGATGAGGCGAGCGGCGTCTCCGGACGGCTAGCGGCGCGGCGGCCGGCGGACCACACCTAGACTAAATTATCAAACATTTTCACATAGGTATCTATGGCAAGCGTGAGCGTGAGAGTGAATTTTTTTTCGTTTTGGGTGTGAATTAGTCGATTGGGTTTTTTAATGTTTACGTTTTACAAAGCTATACCGGAGCATGGGCGGCGCCGGCGGCGACGTCGTATGTCGCGGGCGCCGCCCACCGCCGTCACACTACGCATCGTTCTCGACACTCAATGTTTTCTTTACTTTTATGTTTTATGCCGTGTTCGTGTAAGATTTTGTTGATTTGAATTGAGTTTTGTTGGTGGTGGATTTCGTTTAATACACTTACTAAGTATTTGTCGTATTGCGGCAGCGGTGATGGTCGAGGGCGCGCTGTGTGTGAGTAGGTGTGAGCGAGCTCTCGGCCAGCCGCCGCCGCCGCCGGTGCCGCCGTGCTGTCTAACCTACATGTGATACAACGCGGCCTGCCCGTGCCGACTGCTGGCCATGCAGTTCTCGTGTCCCGGTTAATTACATATTGACGTGAGCTCGATCGATGCTTAGCCAGGGCCACCACGCCAACACAACTGCCCATATATAATTCAGTGACACTCGTGTTTTAATGGAATATAATCAAGTGAAAGCTTCAATCTAATTAACGCTTTTGTTTACGTTTCCAATCAAATAGGGATTAGGTACTATGTCGGACGTTTCAAAGAACATTCTATGACATTTATTATTTATCTAATGTCCACACTTTTTGTGAGTCAAATTTATCATTATTAAAAAGGCCAGGCTGTCTACGACCAATTTATGACTAATGGGATTCAAATAATTGTACGCCTAAGTCCACCTGAATATAGACACATACCTAATTATGTACCTGTCCATGTACATTTATGTAGGCAGTGTAATTTCTGTTGTAGGAACATTTTAGATATAGATTTCTGATTCCATGTCTATTGTGAACCTTAATTAGTTTAAGGGCTGGGTTACACAGATCGAAGCTGGAGAGTTTGTGTGGGACTGACGCATAGGATCAGTCATAAGATATTATACTAAGGCGTGCACACAATAAGCGCAGAACAGAAACAATACGTCAACGACAGTGTAGCACCTTGCATACACGAGGATTCAATAACGCCAAATATACAACCAAGAGTACATCGTTGTTAAATCATAATATGTATCAACGATGTTTGAACATACCATCACACTTGTATTCCCTGAAGGATTGGCCACAGGCGAACTAACTTACATCAACAGTCGGTAAATCAATCGGTATGAGATGAGCATATTGCGATTCTAAGGACACAAATCTAAACTCCGAGCTGTCACTGAGACTTGAGAAAACCCCAATAACACTTTGATAAGTTGATCCTAGAACCTCTGGCGTACCAGTGGTGATTCTCTTGGTTGTTTTAATGTTTGACGTTAGCGAATCGCCCTGAAGCTTCAAACATTACAATTACTCATGTTCTGCATCGGTTCCACTCCTGTTCTGCACTCTCATTCTATGTAGCCCAGCCTTATTTATTTCTGCGACTACTCTTTGCATGTAGTTTATGTAATTATTAAGTACATACTTTCTTCGACGAACCATGAAAGTGTAATTTAACATAACGATCCTTTACATCCTCTTTAGCTATCAGAATAGTATGTGGTTGTGTTTTGTATTTTAGTAGATGTGTCAGCTCAGCTTATGTGAGTATATATGCCAGTTTAATAATGCTGTTTGTTTTTCACCTACTACTATATCTCTCTTTGAAGAATTAACTCTGGTATGAAAATAGAAAGGCAAAGCGAGACATTTGTAGGTCATAGACTGACTGTAGATGAGACTTTAAATTAGAAAAAAGATCTTCAATCTTCGATTTCAAATAAGTTTTGTTGATCAGGCTACTACCACCACATAAGTAGGTATTTTCTGGTACACCAGTAGACCACAGGTGGGCGTATAAGACGGGCGGGGCGTTGATGCGGGCGTGGACCACGCATGCGTATTGCCTCCGATTCCTGTACCAAGCTAATTCAGTCGAAATAGAACAAACAACAATCAACCCGTCTCTATCACATCTTATAGTGGCAGAAAAAGATGGATGATTGCATCATAAAGTGGTGCGATCGTTAATAGTGTGGATGAAGAGAGTCCTCTAAAAACGCTGACGCGCATAAAAGCGAATTCAAGATGCTCTTGAACAAACTTGGTCGCTTTCAAGCAAATTATGCGGGATTGGCATTTTATATTCATGCCATTTCGTGCTACTTTATTTATAAAAATTTTAAAGATTTGTATACTTATGAGACGTTTTGTAAAATATATCACACAGTACAGTTCCCGAAATAGCTAATCTCCGGGAAGGAAAATTCATGTCCTTTGAGATATTCTTCCATATCTTTACATTGTTATACATATACCACATTGTTAATCAATTACCTAACAACTATTTGCATTCTGTTAAAATACTATAGATAGTAGGTAGCTAGTACAGGGCTTCAATTCAGCTAATTTATTACTTCAGTCGTAATCGTCATTCAGTGACTTCAAAATTGTGGACAGTTTTGTCAGGCTTTGTCTATCAAATCCGTCAATCCTTGTCATTGGATGAATTTATTGACAAGTATAGCCGACATAGGCTATGTCTGTTAATTTTGTAACAAAATTGGAACGAGACTCGTCTCCATTGCCGTATATCTTTTCATCTAATTTCCCCTATCGTAGACGATGATGAAGCGATAAGTAGGCAAATAGGTACCGAGTAGTCCGGATATTTCGGTCGAGGCGGAGTGCCGTCCGTTGTATATTTTTATTACATTTTCCTAAACTTTTCTGGCACTGACGCACGGCGGCGGATCCGCAGCGGCGACACAAGCCGACAGCCGCATACTTACATAATTATAACAGTTTATCGATGTCTACTAACATAACAAGACTAGATGCTCGTGCCTGTCGAGGCTGCTGGGGCTAGGTACAGTGTGAACGTTTTGAAGAGTATTAATTTTTCGATGTCTCCTCACGACATGCTTGGTGAGTGGACATCGCGGGTGACAGCAGGCGTCAAATGCGCAGTTACTTTTCGAAGCAGCTGAAAATTTGACGCCCTTGATGCTTGGAGGATTTTTGGATGTAAGGATGTTGTAAATTGGCAGGTTGTCGCCTGGATACATGTACAGCACTCCTGCTGGGTACATGAACGCAATGAGCGGGGTGGGAGCGGGCGTGGGCACGGGAGCGGGCGGGTTGGTGCAGCTGCCGCAGTTGCAGCATGCGGCGGCAGTGGCTGCCGCCAACCACCTGTACGAGTACCAGGCGGCGGCAGCACAGGGGGCTGCGGCCTACCAGCAGCAGTACGCCGCCGCCGGCTTCGACCCGTATGCTACAGCCGCCGGTTTGTATCTAACTAAATACAAATCCTCTCAAACATGATATGGAAAATCTTTTTCGCAAAACTTCACTGTTCATATTTCAGTTACCTTTGCTGGGAGATTAAAGCAATTGCGCAGTTTACACTATTAATTTATTATAGTTTTCTTTTTATAAATTAAAATAATCAATAACATATCCATTATGCGTTTTAAGTCTGTCCTATTACTTAGATTGTGTAAAATAAATTTTATACGGAACCTAAGAGATTTTCATTCGACATTTTCCAATTTAAGTTAGTACTTGAATATGACTTTGGAATCTCTTTTTTTCACGAATTTTCACAAAAGAGTTTTCATGGATCTTATATTTATTTATAAGGGGCGCTGGTAGAATAATCAGTATTAATTATTAATTAGTTTAAGAAGTAATTACTTATTTATAATTAATGTTTCAGCAGCAGCGGCGGCAGCGGCTAGCGGTGCTGGCTACATGTCTCCATACTACGCGCTGCCCGGGGGAGGCGTGCAGGCGCCACTGCTGCCCCCACTCTCATACCCCCCACAGCTCCAGGAGGCGCGGATGCAGTAGGCTTCACGTAACGCTAGTTCTCGATACATTACTAGGCCCACGTTAGGAATTGTGAGAACAAAAAGCACCCACAATATAGTTCAGATATCAAACTAATATTTCGGGAGGATCATTCCCACAACCCGTGGCGTAGTGCCAATCATTAGCCACTACGCCAAATGTGTCGTCGATGATGACGTATAAGTTGTTGATCTGAGCCTAAAAAAATATTCCTTATATTGACATCACTGCAAATAACATGTTTCACTAGTAATGAAGTCGTGAACTACTAACGCACGTTTATAGGTCTGAATGTGAATTATAATATGAAAATGACACAGCTGTTACAGCAACGTTCGGTGCCTTTTGTCGAACGTATAGATAAAGACGATAGCAAACCATGTCATTAGAACATTTAAATACATGCTGAGAGAAGAAAAGCCAAATAATATATAGACAAACGTCTAGAATATAGTTGAATCCATAAACCAAAAATGTTAAAGAATGACCAAAGGCTTTGAGCTTTTTATTTAGAAGTAAGACCTCGGTACTTAACCATTTTAATGGTAATGAAACTATGTAGGTAATAATTACGTACTTAATACCTATTAAATTAGGGTACATACATAACCATGGCTATGTTGAAATATTCTTGCCTTATCCATATAACTTCCTAACATCACAAATTTGCAATCATATTTTTATACTTTAGATAAGTTAGACCACGAAACAGTACCTATGTAAATATTGCGTGATTAGATATTATATTTTCTTACTCTTCTCATATTCGAATATATATAAAATTTAGAAATGCAAGTAAGATTTAAATAGATACAGCTGTTAAATGACAATAAATACCTACAATTATTAACAAAAGCATTTTATGCGTTATGTATGTTACTATTTCAAAAGGGTCTAAATATAGTAATCTTTGGAAATAATTTCTTATTCTTTGTTGCTTATAAAATTCTCGTAAAATTCATGTGGCCATTTTTCTTTACATTATGCAATTCAGATTTCACTTGTTATTGCGACATAAATCTAAATTGAAACACCTTTCGGCCTTTCTACACAAGAACTGATTATCAAGTTGTTTTTACAAAAATAAGTGGGTTTCGTGATATAATTTTTCCAATGATTATGTCGGAACAAATTGGTTTAAATTTATAAATAATTGGCATCTATTGATAAGCGCTTGAGAAGGTGCATTAACTGCCTGACAGCTATTTTATAGTAACGTATTCATTGAAAATCTCCTGTTGGGCTATTCTGTAACAACTTTTTCTAATCTCGACCGTTGAATCCGCGTTGAGGTTCTAAACTCGAAATGCATTGTCAAGCGTGAGAATGTTGCGCATTCCCGGCTCAATTGTCGAGGTGAGCGAGACTAGATATCGAGATAGTAATTTTCAGAATAGTTCTACTGTTTCTATCATCACATAGCATATTATTGTATAGTTAACAATAATTTCCATTGTACGTAGCTTTTTATTTTAAATAAGATATAATTATTAAAAACTTTAATCCTGCTATCGATTTGCTGGACGCCATAAGGACGAAAGGAGACCTCAGGATATTCTGAGGAGGCCTATTGAACGTAACAACGATTTATTCAGAATTTGATCGATTCACATTCGTTAAAAACTATCATTTAGTTTGGGTAGTTTTTGACAAATAATTTTGTTAGTTGAATCGGCCTCCAGACACGATGCAAGAATATCATTATCTAAAGTTTATATAAGAAGGTACCTAAATCTAAGCCAAGACATGTCTCTTACAAAAAGTGATTAACGTCTCTGTAAGTTAATTCTTATATTATTTTGCAATACCAGTTCTTATCATAGAGACTTTGCCAAAATGGCTTCATTCAAAATGAAGGTTTTATTATTCGACTTGTTTTGGTTGTAAGACACCATAGATAATTCTTAGGTATCCTAGGTCTGAATTAACATGTCCATTGCTCAATAAGTCCGAAAATGGACTTGGTTTAGCTTAAGAAGATTGAGGGAGAGCAATAAAGGGCTAAGTAATTAATGTAATTTTAAGTAATGTATGTACTTATTATTGTCTCCGTGAAAAGCAACAATATTTTTTGTACACTACCTTTACGCCCTTGTAATATTAACTATTATTACTTATAATTTGTTCTCCAAAGCGGTATAGGGTACTTAGTAGTTAGGATAATTCAATTACTAGTCCATGTAATTTTAATGTATTGAATTATAGACAGTCGCCGGTAATACCACTAGCGTAATAAATCCTGTACCTTCACAACACTAATTGAGTTAATAAATTTAATCAACAATGTACTGTGTATAGGTAAATGAACTATCCTCTTGGTCGGGTTTTTCAGCACTGCGCCACAGTGAGGTATGGATTATTCATTTTTATTTCTTTGAGCAGCAAGTAAAGTACTTATCTGTGTGGGAATAAAATTCATTTAGGGTGAAGGCGAGGAATTTTCCGGCGACATAGTACAAGTTAGAGGCATTAGATCGAGTAGGTATCACTGATACATAGTTTTTAAGTCTAATTTTAATTGTAATATTCTGTTATTCGTAATTTATTTTGTTGATATTTGTAAATCTACATGTTGATAACTATTTATTATGTGGAAGATAAATAAAATTGTTGAATATTTACCGACCGAATCGAATCTCTTAACGCCTGGGGTTGTCACAGTTTAAAAACATGATTCGGTCTTATATATTAAATTATATTCATTCATTATACTTCTAAATGTAGGTAAGTAGAATAATATTATGAATAAGTAGATGCGTACCATACGGAACATAGTACCATGTTAGCCATAGTCGTGGCCATCTTGCCTTATATATAGATGAAATATTGTACTTAGTCATATATATAATACTTACAAAAAACATAATAATATACACATATCATCAAATGTATAAAAATTTCAGAGCGGCGTTACGCACTGAATTGTCCATAATAGTGCATTTCATTCACAGTAATTTTAAGCACAACTACGATTATATATTATTATTATAGTATTACATATCTATATGAAGGTAAATTCATAATAAATACTTAATAACTGTTATAATTAATTTAAAATTATAATATTGTACTTAATTTAGGATAATATAAAATGAAAAATAAATTTTTAAGGTACACTGGGTGTTTTTTTAACTACTCTGAAACCAGCGAACCAAAACGATGTCGCATGGAACTCTTCTATTACAAAAAAAACGAATCTATTTTTGAAGACGAAAAAATGTGTCGTGTCGCGAAGCATTTGGCTCTGTGCCAAGTTAACTTTCTATTATAATCTATCCCATCAAAAACATTCTGTAAAAATCTAGCCAAGTCTCGATGGAGCTGCTAGTTTATCTCTAAAAAGTAATGAAATCTAGACAAAGTCGTGCCATGTCGCCCATGTCTAAGGTTGCTTACTATTATTTATAGTTAATGTTGTGTGACTTGGCCGTTGACTTGTACCCTTGTTGTAAATCCAAATATAAAGGTATTCACCGTTCAACACATTTGTACACAGAGGATTACGTAGTACGAATGTTCGTTGAGAATATAATTTGAACATTCTATATACGTTAGTGGGTACAAGTCAACGGCCAAGTCACACAACATTATATATATATATTCTGGGACATTTCCACACAGCACCATCTAGTAAATACATACTTATAATACATAAGGAACACCCAGACGAACACAAACACTTATCTTCATCACATAAATTTTTGTGTCCTGTGGGAATCGAACCCACGATCTCATGGTCAGCAGTCCGGTACTCGAACCACCAAACCACAGAGGTCGTCAAAGTCATATCCTAATTTGGTTGGGCTCTTGTGTTTTCTAATCAGGGTCACCCGGGACCTACTCCAGATCTTCGATTATCTCTGTTTGTTCCGGCTTATCTCTGAAATGGCTGGGCCGATTTTGACGGGACTTTCGCTGGCAGATAGCTGATGTAACTAGGAGTAACTTAGGCTTTTTTTTAAATACCACGCGGGTGAAGTCGCTGTTTACAGCTAGTATAGAAATAAGTTATAAGTACCTTTGTACTTTGCACTCGGTTTTTACCCCAGTAGGTAATAATGTTATAAACTCATAGGACAAAAAAGCTAGAGTTCCTGGGTGCGATTCCCAGGTCCGGCAATGTGTTATTGTTGTTTTTTATGAAATTCTCAATAGCAGCTCGAGTGTGGATTTGTGCCCGGTTAATAGCAATAGGCTCACCCCCTATTACATGGGACCTAAACATACCAGCGAACTGTGGGTGTACTTAAGTACACCTCTGCCTAACCCTTCGGGAAATACAGGCGTGAAAGTATGTTTTAAATAGGATTGCACTGCGCTACCGACGTGAACCCACTCTTAACACAAACATTTAGCTTAGCAGGAGATGATCACAAGTATGCTAGTAAAATGTGACCTACATTGCTAGTACCTAATCTTTTTTAATTGCTTCAGTGTTTTGGAAGCTGGACATAATTTTACTGTTTGATTGAAAGACACATATCATAACATAAAAAAAGTTTGAGCATGACACATTGACACATGTGACAAGTGGTAGTCTGACAGACGATGTCATTCACATTTTGGCACTGGCACTGACATTATTGTGAAGTGTGTGTGAGTGACACTAGAGTAGTGGCAGAATTATTTGACAAACAAAAGGAGTTTAGGACTATTTTGTAATTGTACAAAGAAAATAAATCAGAATTTGTTGTTTGTTGAAAAGTCACGATCTTGCTATAAGTTACATTCCTGATCCTTGTTCGGAAAAGTAACCTCACCATGGCTGGACAAGGGCACCAGTTCCCTGGGAACTTTCAAGGTAGTGCTGGTGGTATGAGGTCAGGCTTCGGCGGAGGTCCAATGAGCGGCCAAATGCAGTCGATGCCGAATCAGTTAGCAGGTAAACTTTATCTATATAGAAAAATCAGGATCGAGCAGAGAGTCCTCTGGAGGTTGTCCAGAGTTGGGAATTTACACTGATCAAACCGTAATTTACGTGGGAGAGCCATGCTTCGGCACGAATGGGCCGGCTCGACCGTAGTGATACCACCGCCTCACAAAAAACCCGCGTGAAACAACGCTTGCGTTGTGTTTCGCCGAGTGAATGAGGTTACTGGATGCCCAAACCCTTAAAAGGCGGGCAACGCACTCGTGACTCCTCTGGTGTTGTTGGTGTCCATGGGCGGCGGTTATCGCTTACCGTTCGGGCCATTTGCTCCCCTATCCCATAAAAAAAATCAGATCTGTAATTTTCTCTAGATTTCTGGTGAGGCATGACAGAGTTTAAATCCTGTTTTTATAATTACTATTGTGGAAAAAATAAGGCGACTTTGATTTGATCCTTCGTTGGAGAGTTGCTCATGCAGTGGCTGACATGATGTGACACACTGAGTGATATTGTAGTAGATTTAAATGGGTTACAATTCAAGAGAACATCAGGGCTTGGTTTAAAATAGTACTAGTTAAAGTCAATATGTTTTATTTCAATTAGACCATTAAAGTACCTTTGAGGTCAAAACTAGTTGATTATTTACACAAAGTATGAAGAAAAGCCGACCAAAATCTCCATAGGTACTCTTAATTTTAAAAAAATCCTGAATTTACATATTTGTTTTGCTATAAGTAAATTATAATTGGTTACATTATATTAAAATGATAAAATTTTGTAATGACTGAATATTTGTGGACATTGTATTATAACTCATTTCTTAAATAAAATAAGGGTCAGAAGTAGAATACAGTCAGCTAGTGCTTGTATTTATAATTGCAATATTACATTTTAGGAGTGATGGGTGGGCCAATGTCTAACACCGGAGGCATGGTTGGTATGGGAAACCAAATGGTTCCACCATATGGGGCCACCATGCAGAATCAGATGGGGAATATGGGAATGGGACCACAGGTATGGGAAAATTTAATTATTATCTTTGAATTATATTAGCAAGGTAAGTATTTTTTAAGTGCTAAGAATTTTCTAAAGTAAAAATCTGCATTGAAACTGTAAATCTATTTTAAATCATATCTAAACACAACCATTCTGGGTTTTATTATAAGTTATAGACACAAAATCATACCTATTCTTATGTAAATTGTCACAGCATAAAATTCTCCTGTAACACTTAATTTTAAATATTACATAAACAAAGTTAGTTGCTGAACACTCTAGAAAAACAATTGTATCAACCCTTCAGATGGTCACGGTTTCTTTGATGAATAGCAATCTATTAAATGATTTCCAGGGTATGGGTGTTGGAGTCAGTGGTGGACCTGGTGCTGGTATGGTGCCACAGAATGTTCCCCAATCAGGTATAACTTGTTGCTTATCGATTTCCTGTAACCTAGTAATTTAATACTGCTTCTAAAGTTGTGTTCTAAAATAATTATTAAGAGTATAATTTAATACAATAGCCTTTATTCTATTAAAGGCTATTCATACCAACACACCTGTGTTACCTGAAGGGTAAGGTAGAGGTGTACTAATGTACACCCACCGTTTACTTCTATTTTTACAGGAGCCGATAGCCATTAACCAGATCCAAAGAGAGAACCACAAATCCAAATTCCCATCTGCCACTGAGAATTTCATAGAAAACGCCAATAACAATGCTTGACCTGGGAATTTAATCCTCCTCAGCTAGTGTAGCAGTCCAGCTAGACAAATACTCTAGGTGTAACTAATGAGGAACTACAGAATTACAAGCTGAAGAAATTTAACTGTCATTCAGCTAGTTTACCTTTACTCAATCTACTTATAGAAGTACTATTTTTTAAGGGCTAATGTGCTAATATTGCTTGAGCTGGGAATCGAACCTTGGTCCTCTAGCGTAGCAGTCCCGTTTAGGACCACTAACTAGGCTATTGAGTCACCTTCTATATTAATTATATGCTATTTTGTATTATACATAGGCAATAATGTAAAATTATTTCTTTTATTGAACTCCAGGTGGTTTGCAGGGAGGAGGTGCAGTGGCAAATAATCCAGCGCCGACGCCCACGCAGCCGGCCCCGGCACAAGCACCGCAAAACAAAGAATTTAACACCGCATCATTATGCAAGTATGTCCTAAATTTTCGACCTTATGCTCTTAATAATAAATAAGCATAAAACATCGTCACGGTCACGATATTAAGTTGTTTTAGTATACTCAAACATTTTGTAAAATAATAAAAACTAATAAATGGCAACACTTGTAAGTATGGTCGCCAGCATAATGATGTTATCCAAAACCAAAACTGTCAAATTTCTTAAATCGATTTTCAATTTAATCTCCATAATTATAGAGTATATTATCCATTAGGGAAATTTGACAGTTTCTGGTAACTTTCTGTGCTGGCGACTAAACTCAAGCAAACTTCTCACCCTAAATACATGCTTACTTACATCTTTTTCATTCTGTTCTGGGTAAAAGTTTTATGATTTCATTTCATACATAATGAGAATGTGTTTCATTCAGAATGTATTGTTTTCAGATTTGGTCAAGAAACAGTGCAGGATATTGTCAGCAGGACACAAGATGTTTTTCAGACATTGAAAGCAATACAAGTAATGTTTATTCACTCTATAATTTGTGACATACAATGAAAATCTATATACTTAATGTATAAAGCTGAAGAGTTTGTTTGTTTGTTTGCTTGAACGCGCTAATCTCAGGAACTACTGGTCCGATTTGAAAAATTATTTCAGTGTTAGATAGCCCATTTATTGAGGAAGGCTATAGGGTATATATCATCACGCTACGCGGACGAAGCCGCGGGCAGAAGCTAGTTATAAATAAATCTAAACACTTTTTGAGTACCTACTTGTAATATTAACTTATCTTAATTAATTTAACGTGGGAGAGGCATGCTTCGGCTCGAATGGGCGGTCTCGACCGGAGTGATACAGAAAACCGGCGTGAAACAACACTTACGTTGTGTTTCGCCGAGTGAGTGAGGATGCCGGACGTGCAGCAAACCCTTTTAAAAGCGACTGCGACTCATCTGGTGTCCCAGCTTGTCTACGGGCGGCGGTAATCGCTTACCATCAGGTCGCCGTCTACTCGTTTATACCATAAAAAAAGATAGTTCTTTTTAGATTTATCAATTTCCAAAATTTGGTTCAGTTGAAATTTATTTAAATTTCATGTAAAAACTTGTGTTTACTTACATTTTAACAACGACTAATTGTTATCATATCACAATTTTTATTTACTTGACCTTTCTTTCCAGCCGCCAAACGGTACTCATAATGGAGAAAATGCCAGTAATGACAAAAAAGCAAAAATGCAAGAACAACTGCGCACAATTCGGCTATTGTTCAAGAGACTTCGACTTATCTACGAGAAATGTAACGAGACTTGTCAGGTGTGTATTACATTCAAAGCAAAAAAAGTAAATTGAAGCAGCTTTTTCCGTAAAACTATGAATCGTACTCCTGACTCCTGTAATATCATAGATGACACAAGTTCATACTGGATTAAAAACGGATGTTGCTGCAGTCAATCAGTCTAGGATAATCTTGAGTTTGGTCTTTGGTTGTTCACAAGATAACAAGAGCCGCTTCAAATTAAAAATAAATATATATACATAAATTAGGAGGGAGGGCCATAGAATATGTTTCACCCTTAAAGTATTCAATAGATTAATCTAACGCTAAAAGTCATCTAAAAATCTATCTGTTTAGTTATAGTTTAGAACAATTGCATGCCTGTCTTTGTCATTTTTAAATCAGTATAGTATGGCAGCAGAGACAGCTATCTCTTTGGTAATACACATTTTAAAAATAAGGTTTTTAATGCTTAATGACCTCAATCGAGTTATGTGACTATTTTCTTTAGGGAATGGAGTATACTCATATGGAAAGTTTGATACCACTGAAGGACGAAGCAGAGAACAAGGCGTTGGATGAAAGACGCAACACTGAGTCATACAGACTAGTATTGGAAGAAAATAGAGAGCTTACTGAGCAGGTAACAACATAATGAAGGTTTTATATCTCTCATTTTTTTATTTGGCCAGTGTTAGGTAATTTCAGAAGCAAAGCGAAAAAGCTAACAAAGATTTTTTTTATCAAATTGCCAATAAAAAAAATAATTGTAACTGTTTTAGTTTCTTGGAGCGTATTATCTAGGGTTCGATTCAAGGCCGCTAGATGAACAAGGGTTCGATATTTTCCCCAAAAACCATAGACGATTCGTTAGCAATTTTTCTTTTGTCACCGTTGCGTCCAAAGCGTAAAAACTAATGCCTATATTTATTGGTATAGATCGTAAATATTTTTTTCACAGGTGGTGCTAAAGAATAAACAGTTGAAGGAAGTGATTACTAACCTGAGAACTATTATATGGGAAATTAATGTTATGTTGACAATGCGAAGGTCCTAAGATAATTTAATTTAAGTAGGCTAATATAATGTAAGCAGTAATATACTAGTGATATATAATTTGTGGAACGCAATTCATAGTTCTTGAATTCGATTCTTTGTACCTACCTGTTTTGTACTACATATATCATATGTTAATTATTACTTGCTCAAAAGAGTGAAAATCTTTGTGAGGAAATCAGTCTATATTACAGCTTACCCATTCAGGGAGTCATGCTCAACTGTGTGGATCAAATGGATTTATAATGATGATTCATGTACATTAGAACTTATATTGATTACCTCTCGGATGTAATTCCCGCATGGTACAAATTTTTGTATGATCTACATGTTTAAACATGATTAAAACTTTAAGAATTTTAGGGCCACTTGCACCAACTTCTTAAATATGTTTAAATTGTATTTAAACACAATTTTTCATAGAAATTTCTTGTTTACATACAATTTAAACACATTTAAGAAGTTGGTGCAAGTGGGCCTTAATATAATAAGATTTTTTTTAAACATACTACTGTCAACTAATTACAATCATTATTTTAGTGTAGGACAAATTCGACTCGCAGGCAGGATTCGAACCTGCGTCTTCTGGTTAAATACATCAGACGCTATTACCACTAAAAGAGGTTCTGGGTTCGATTCCCAGGTCGAGCAAAGTGTTATTGGGTTTTTCTATGAAATTCCCAGTAGCAGCTCGGAGTTTAGAATTTGTGGCAATTATTGACTCGCGCTCTATTACATGGGACCTAAACATACCGGCGAACTGTGAGTGTACCTACATTAGTACGCTTCCGCCTATCCCTTCGTGTAACAGGCGTGATGGTATAATATGATTACGTTATAAACATGAATACTGTTTTGTAAATAGGTACTTAAGTATTTAATCGACAATAGAAATAATAAGTAGTAATATTAGTTTGGTGAATACGATTTCATTATAATAGATAAGTAAGTAAATAAATAATAATTTGCATATATTTGTTTCTATCCTGATTTTTTGTGTGTATGTATATTGACATACATCACGCCTCTCTTATTGGGGTAGGCAAATACTATAGATTTCTACTTATGTACTACGATCCTGGCACACCGTTTTAGCTTCATCTAGGTTCCTTAACCGCATCATCCACGATCTTGTGTTCCTAATTTGTCCTTTTTTTAGATTGAGAACGTCCGCTTTACACGGACACCCTTATGCCCCGAGAGTTAGACAGAGGTGTATAAGAGAGAAAGATGTATTAGTGAGAGGTGTACACCTATAATTAGAAGAAAATAGCAGCTGTATCACCAGAGTTCTAATTCCAAGTATTATGATCAAACTGGTTGTGTAGTAGTTATGTGAGGCTGCAGAGGTCATGGACCACGGTCTGGGTAGATCCATGGGTCGGTGTTTATACAATGGTCTTTATTGGTCATCGCTTCATTCATTATAAAAGTAGTTAAACATATTAAATGGTCGAAGGCCGTTCAATCGGGGACGACCATTGTGCATTCAAACCGTTAAGTTTACATTGTATTTCCATCTCGGTTAGGCAATTATTTGTTGAACAAGAATTTAAGTAGGTGCTTATATCGTTGAGCTGGTTTAGATAGTAATTCCGAAGAGTAAAACAAGCAAGCTAACAAGTTCTTTACTCCAGCCACAGCTACAGCTAACAAGGTTGCTCCGTTTGAGCTTTTAGCAACAACTTTATAGGTACGTATGAAATTTTCAAAATCAATTGTTTTTCTGCTTCATTATTCGGAGGCGCGACTGCTACCTACACCATAGGTTTTGGGTCCGATTCCCAGGTCAAGCAGTGTTATTGAGCTCAGTAGCTGCTCGGAAGTATAAGCTCGCACCACCTCAGCTTACCCCATTAGGCGACAGGCGTTATCATGTATGAGATGTTATGTATTATTTAATTGTTAGTTGACACGGGTGCATAGGTTATGAATTAACTGTGTCGGCAATGAACAAAACCCTTAGTGCGATGAGCAAATAGGTTCCCTCAGAATCCTTGTGTTGTTGTTTTGTTTTTTCCTCTGTTATTACCTACCTTATCTTTAGTTTGGGGTATATATTTTTTTAGTATATCCATCATAGGCCTCCACATAGTAGGCTTCACAGCCAGTTCCTACATTGTAAAAAAGGAAACTAGTCGGCAGGTAATTCAGACACATTTATAAAATAAATTATTCACGTCATTTAATAAGGTCGAGGGTTTTATTAAATGGCAAACAGCTACGATTACACATTGAGTCATAATAAATAACATCAAATAAATAAAGCTAATGGCAAGCTTTTAGGAAACTGAGTATTCAACATTTTAAAGTAAGAAATATTTAAAATTAGTATCTTAAAACTAAAACTTAAGTACGCTTATCTATCTACGTTCGATCGGTTTTGGGATTTCGGAGGTAGCCTTCTTTTTCTTTTCGAGAAGCTTCTTTTCGTAGGGGCGGTGGTCGACGGTCTCTTCGGCCGGGGCGGGGACATCGTCGGGTTGGGGCTGGTCGGCTTGTTCAGGGATCTCTGGGGACGCTTCCAGCTGTTTCCCGGCGCTCCTGCCCGATGGCAGTTCGTGGAACGCCTCTGCCAAGTCCAGGTTTATCTCCTCAAGTGGTGTGTCGCCTGACCTGATGTAGACTGGCACGTAGCCTGGCACCTGTGGCAGGAACTGCCATTTGGGGCGTGCTTCTGTAACAAAATAATATTCGTGGTGATATAACTGCCTTTTAACTTCCTTGTTAGGGTAATGGTCGTAAGCGCGAGAGGTGGTGGGTTCGATTCTCAAGTCGAGCAGTGTTATTGAGATTTTCTATGAAATTCCCAGTAGCAGCTCGGAGTTTGGATTTGTGCCCGGTTAGTGGCAACAGACTCGCCCCCTATTACCTACGTGGGACCTCAATATACCGGCGATTGTGGGTGTACCTATTATAGAACACCTGTGACTTGAGACTTCTGGAATTTCTACAGTCGTGATGTATGTTTTTTTCATTTTGGATGGTAGGCAAAGTTCGCGCAAAATAACTTGACCCAAAACTAACGGAGAGGGGGAAACTTTGCGCAGTGCATTTGCGTGCAAAATGTACTAAACAGCGACTGCGCAGTAGTAGTTTTTTAGTACATTTTGCACGCAAATGCACTGCCGGTCCACCATTTTGGTTCAAGTTATTTTGCGCCAACTATCTAACAAGTTATTTTCCAAAAAGACGCAATACATACAGGTTGATCCAGGGACCGGTTCGCTGTTCTGTTGAGAGTAAAGGATAGCGCTATAAGGGACAAATAGGCGCCATCCCCTTTTCTGATCCTATAAAATCGCAAAAGAACGGACCACATTGGGCTTCTATGTTGAATCCCCTTGTGAGTTTCAATGAACAAGTTGTTAATAAAGAACGGTAAAGTGGACTATAACATTAGAATTGACTAATAAAGTGACTTTGTCGGAGATTAGTTGAAGGCAACTGAAATGGATCGCTACACATCTTACGACCAGATGAAATATAGGAGCTCTCACCCTTAAGAAAATATTGGCGAATTAAATGTCAAAGTCTGGCGATCACAATAGACTGAATAAAGTCGGAGTGATAGGTTCCAACTACGTATAGTCGTAAGCGATGGACGATGCTTTTGACGCAATACAAAACGCTTCATAAGAAACTGCGTTAGAAATTGATTGGATAATAGAGAATCTGCCTGCACGAGCACTTGGAATAACAAAGTTGTTGTTTAGAACCCCCGATCGCCTATGAACACTAATATTTCGCTTCCTCCTTATATCTAGGACGAATGTGACATAAGCACCTACTGCGTTTCAGAATTCTTGGTCAAGGTGACAATATAGGATGACCGATGATAGTAGGTATAAAAGACCTATAGGTATATACCTACGACACGGTATTTTTGTAGAGTACCTACATTACATACCTATATATACTACCTAGATTATATATATATATATAAGGGGCTAAGATAATATCACCACTGATTAAAGTTAGCAGAATTTAGCAATTTTGCTATTGCTAAATTTTGCAACGGGTTCTAAATATTAATTGATTTAGACTCTACATCTAATTCATATATAAAACCTGTTATTTTTTTAACCAAAAGAATGAGATTCCTCAATATTTTAGAGAAATAGCTGAAACGGCTACATCGAGCAATTCATCTAAAATTTTAATAAAATTTCATGCTCAAAATATCAACTCCAATCGAGGGGTCGCTATACTCGCTATATTATCTGACTTTGAGGTCAATGGTGCATAAGATCAACGAGCTTTTATCAATGGTTCACTAGATCAAATTTCATAGTCCAGATCTACCGTAGGTATGTAGGTACCCTGTACCTATTAAACCTATTAAAAAAAACACGGAGTCTGTTCGTTAGTTTAGTGAAATTTATGATGGTTGGATCGAACTATGAAAGTTTTACATTTCATCGACACCACATTACACTGTTGGAAACAGGCCCAAGATGAAAGCGGAAATTCCTCATGGGTCTGGGCGTCTGTCACCTGCGGGTATCTCCGATTCTTAATGACTAAAAGCCACAGTTTTTTTCCCTTGGCGATATTCGGCCATGGGATTCGCGTTATTCACCATGACCGTGACAGAGCCTTTAGTTATTTGCTTAGATAAACATTAACATAAACGTGCGTTTAGCTGTCATAACCGATATTTTTTACAACACTCAAAACACATATGTAAAGCCGTTTTTTTTTCATAAAAAACCTTACAAAGCTATTAATTACAATATTGTTTCCTACTAAAGCGGTTGACCTTTGATGGATGGACAGTATTGTAAACGAAAAGTCATAATATATCCATAAAATTGTCTACGCGTTATTAGAATAAGTACCTACCTACATACATTTGAGTTCCACGAGATAATAATTTATTAATGTTTAGTATATGTAAGTCATTATTTCTTGTCGGTTAAAAATAGCTCACTGCGTGTGCGCACTATCTTATACTATAAAACGATATTCCGTTTTGCATAGAAGTAACACGCGAACTTTGACAGTTGTATCTGATAGGTAATTATCGATATCTAATTAGTATTTCTGCATGCATGCAGTAGTAAAAACTAGCTTATATTTTTGGTGCTGTTTTAATTGATAGAAGTTTTGAATATGTAAGCATTGTGGCACGATTGATTTTCGAAGAAAGTTATTGAAGTCGTATTCATAAGTTTATGCACGAGTGCATAAACACGGGACGACAAGACTCGTAAATTTTGCTAATACCTAGATAATAGCTATGTTGTGGCTGGGCTGGTTTAGGTCGGTTTCCTCGTCTGCGGTCGTTCACTCTGCCTATTAAATGCAGATGAAACAAGAATCTGAAGCGCTCTCAGTGATTCATATTTACTTATAAATAAAGCCATCGAAACTATACTATACATAGTAAATATAATTATACAAAATCTTTTATGTAGAGTTTTAAGTATGTAAGGATGACAATCGGCATCATCGTTCTTCCAGCCTTTTTCCATGTATAAACTGCTGAATACCAGTATTTTACCTGCTATTAGATCTCCGCAATCCCATTTATCGGCGATACAGATATCGCAAACATCCCTATTGAGAATATCACTATGACCATTGGACTGCCAATTCAAGGTACACACTCTCTGACTTATAAAAATAATGTGCGTACCTATAACAAAACATTTGCGTGCCTGAGAGATTTTCTCGACGGCGTTTGTAGCCTGGCAACCCGCACGCAGGGAGAAGGGTTAGGCTATAGTCTACGTCTAGCACCCTCTGCTAGACGTAGACTATAGCCTATCCCTTCTCCCTCTCACATTCTGAGAGGAGAGGAGAGCTGCACCGAGTACCTAACCTAGAAACCTACCTAGGAATGAGAAAGTCACGTTCCATACCACAACAAACTCCTAACTTCGGAGTTAAGAGATAGAGATAAGCTTTTACAAGCGTTTATGAAACGTTACATGATTCTAGTTGCACGGTTCCAAAAGGTCGATCCTATGGAGAAGAATCCGGCAAATTTTAAAATAAAATAAGTTACAATCTTCACTGGTACAATATTGCGATAACAAGATTCTCTAGATATAACTACGTCCGACACTGGCAATCAAGCTTTAACAATCTGGTTATTTCGATTAGACAATTGCTGCAATTCAAGTGCAATGAATAGATATTCGCGTGCCTCGATAGAGATCTAGTTTAAGTGGTGGTAGGTAAATGAAAGCCGTCACCTTCCTTCAAGGAAAACGAAAATGCTCCTAAGAGCTCCTATTGGTTTCGAGACGCCTTAACAATCTGTTACCATTGAAATAAAACTACTTTTACGGATTTTATCGCGATGTATTGATATTATTTAGTTCCCGACGTTTCGAATCCTTTACAGCATCTATGGTCACGGGTGGACATCTAGGTAAGTATGTATAGAGTCCACGGGTAGACTATATATAATAATAAGGGTAATATATAGGTATCTATAGATTCTCCAAAATCCAAAATAGTTTTATTTCAATGACTAATATTCGCGTAAGTGTCAGAAATCAATCTATTATAAACATTTTAGTACTCGACAGAAATATTGTGCTAAGTTAATGTTTGTTATTATTATACACACTTTCAAAGGTGTGTAGAATTGCGCCTATAACCCGAAGGTTTAAATTATAGCATAATCACAGTTTGTGGGTATGCTTTAGTGTTTGCTCTGGGCGGCTGTTGAGATCCCAATAACACTCTGTGGCTTGGGAATCGAATCCGAGACCCTTACGCTCAAAAGCACTTGCGATACCTAGACCAATAAGGTAGTTAAAAGTGAATAGGTAATTAAGAATGGTACATTTATAAAACGCGATTGAGCAATGAAATTGTATGATTCACTTTCATGTTTGCATGTAACGTTGCATGCACGTAGGTACGAGCTTTGTTTTTCTGTCTATGTTGTATCCACCTGCGGGCTTAATAGCTGTCTATATAGGTATCGCAACATAGTTGTTGTTTTTTATTGAACACAACAACAAAGAACTTTCAAATTTTCTACTGGAAGAGTTGGAAATTACAATGAGAAAATTTACACTGCGCACGGGTTGCTAGTGTAAAAAATAATCTGACAAAACACATGATTACATTCCATATTACACATTATTACCTATGCACTTTGTTAAAAAACCCTGTCCGATCCGAAAGGGAACAGGTATACCAATCATATCAGTAAATAAAATAAGAAATATTAAATATTGGTGAAAGTTAACATTTAAATGAATTTTGAAATTCACGATAGTTGTGCCCAAAATGCCCAAAATCTAGTAAAATGTTATGAAAGCACAATCGGCCTTATTGTGTTTGTTAGTTAGGGACGGTGTCATTGCCACCGTAAGCTAAGCCACTTCAGCTTTCTCGTTATATAAAAAAATATCGGGGTAATTAATTTTAATTGAAAAGTAAAAAGAACGGGATCTCCATATCAACAATACCTTCACTGGTCGCACAGAGCTTTTTAACACATTATATAATTACGTCTTACTATTGAATTAATTTGAATCTGTTTTTTTTTGTTACTAGCAACGCGTGTTGCATAGTTATAGTATTATCGTTAACCCCTCGTGCTAAGCTAAATGCTTGTGTTAGGAGTGGATTTACGTCGGTAGTGCAATGGGTGGACCACCGGAAACCACATGATCGCAAGTCCGACTCCGTAGCCATTAGGCTACCGGCGCTTTTAAATTACCATTTTATTACATTATAAGTTATTAAAACTTAGGTATTTAGTAATAAGACAACTTCAGAAGTTCAAAGTGTAAACACATTATGAACTTTTCAATTTGAGAGCTTTTGAGAGAACAGCTGTAGGATACTTTTTTATCTGACTATAAAAAGAACTAGTGTATAACAAACTTTTTGTGATTTTTTTGCATTTTTCATGCTAATTTTATAAAGTTATTTAGTGAAGGACTCGTGGTGGCTTAGTGGTCATAGCGTCTGGCGTACCTAGCCAGAAGACGCAGGTTCGAATCATGCCTGTGAGTCGAATTTTTCCTTCACTAAATAACTAAATAACTAAATAACTAGTGTATAACAGTTATACCAAAAAACCAAATAGGTACATACCAAAGTTGCATTTTCGGTCTCACAGATGTAATGTCCCTTTATTATACCGACTTTATTATACCCTTTATATACGACAACCTGACTGAGTAAAACCGTTAAAGAAATGCTTTCATGATTACCTACCTATAAAATGCTCTAACAACTACCAGTTTGTGTGTTAGCGTCGTGGTGATGTGAATGTATGGCCGCACCGGCTTTCTAACGGTCGGGCCATCCGACTCAAGGCTGAGTTTTTGCTTGTCAAAACGCTAACTGTACTGGCTTCATTTGTCCAGTACATTTCACCTAAATTATTTCTACGGCTCCTATCAATTTTGCTCTTAAACTCTACTTTGATAAGATTCACATTTCAACGTCTGACCTCTAATAAAGAAGTGAAGGTGTCTCCATCTTATAATGATCTCAAAACCAACAACTTGGCCGAGTTCTAAAGCTCAAAACTCAGTAAATATCTCTCGAAAGAAATATTATCACTTTTGAATGCCTACATTTTTATGTACGCCGTCTGCGAAATACCTTATAGTTAGTGTGCATTTGTCAGTGTATCTATATTATTTTTTCTTTGTTATTGCTAAAAAGTTTGTAAATACAACATTATCGCTCCGTGTCATACATAAACCGAAAATAACTCCGCTAATACGCAGTTGAATAGGTTGAACTTAGGTATCAGACATAAAACGGTCATACAAGATCATACTGCGTAGAATATTTTTTACAGATAGGGCAAAAAGTAATAAAATTAATGAACGTGAGTAACTATAATAATTGTTCCTCCTATTCGCAATATAAATCTGTAAAGTCACGCGATACCTATGATTTTTAAAAAACCTTAACAATTTACCTGGGTCTATTATTAAGTAGAAAATTATCATTATCATTGATGTATTATATTTTGTCACACGACATCATTTAATTAATCAGTTTAATAATGATTGATTTTTACGATATCTAGATAAATATTTAAATTTTTCTTTAGATTTCTAGAAGCTTAAAAGTACTATAATAAACTGTAATTGTAGGTAGTGTAAAATAGAGTATAATTATCATTGATATAATATACTTATATACTACACAAATTCATCAGTTTATTAATGTCTGATTAGTTCATGTAAAAAGGTTGTGTGAAATTTAATTATAGTATATAGAAAAGAAGTCTGGTATGTAATTTTATTAGTGAGGAGCTTTAACCTACATATTGAGAATGGCTCTCGCTGAATGGCTAATGGCGGTATATAGAAAGTTGTAATTTTGGACACGGCACTCATCGTGATCCTTACATAGCTTACAACCTAAGCTTTGTGTGTACCGGACTCCTCACAGAAATCGTGAAAGAACGCTTGTGTTTCGTCGAGTGAGTGAGGATACCGGAGGCCCAAACCTTTTAAAAGACCGAACACGCACATGTGACTTCTCCGGTGTTGCGGGTGGCGGTTATAGCTTACCATCAGGCGATTCGTACTGTGCTCGTTTCCCATAAAAAAGCTATGTCCACTTCGTCGAGGGCGGAGAACAACTTTATACAAACAACTTATACATTAAAAGAATTCAAATATGTACTACAAAATTAGATATAATTAGGTAAGAATATATTTTTAACTTTATTAGCCTTTAACCTACTTTGCAAGAAAGAACCCTAGAATGTTTGAAGTAAATGTTAATCAATTAAGATCGTAGTGAAATGCAGCTAGTTTTGCTTCATGACTACGAAAGTAGGTCAATGAGGAGTCAACCCGCGAGTTTCTTATCTATATAAGTCTAAACAACTTTGAATAAACGGCGACAATCTTAAGATTCATTAGTACCTACGTTTAATTAATACGAAAACATTATATTACGTCTTAATGATTGCAGGAATGATCCATCGATCGAATGAGCGGCTATGATTGACGCATGGGATCTATTTAAAATCGATCTGTCAAAGATCCATTAGCGACTGTCATTGTGTTTTTGTGTGTCCTGATTAAGGTCCATATTTATTATACTAAATTAACTACATACATACCTACCATCACGCCTGTATTCCCCGAAGGGTTAGGCAGAGGCGTACTAATGTACACCCACAGTTCGCCGGCATGCGAGCCTATTGCCATTAACCGGGCACAAATTCCTAACTCCGAGCTGCTACTGGGAATTTCATAGAAAAACCCAATAACACTTTGCTCGACCTGGGAATCGAACCCAGGACCTCTAGCACAGCAGTTGCGCTCAAGACCACTTATCTAATGAGGCAGTTATTAACATTAAAGTAAATTAACTATTATTTTAACTATCATCTAAACCCAATTAAAGTACCTAACCTGTCAAGTCAAGCCACAAATTACGTAATTAAAATAACTAAAAAACCCGACTGCATAAAACACTTTAAAAAAAACTAAAAAGACAAAAACAAGTCTAGTAGTCCAGACCTATGTAAAGTAATATTGAATAACTACACCATTTAAATGTTTTCATGATCTTGCCGTCGGGACCCATTCAAAATCGTGACCGTCTCTAAAATTCCCAGTAACTAATGGGTCCCGACTGCAAGATCATGAAAACATTTAAATGGTGTAGTTATTCAATATTACTTTACATAGGTCTGGACTACTAGACTTGTTTTTGTCTTTTTAGTTTTTTTTAAAGTGTTTTATGCAGTCGGGTTTTTTAGTTATTTTAATTACGTAACTTGTTTCCGGATTTTTAGTGCAAAACTACGAAAAATCTGCAGACGCTTAATTTAAAACTAAGGTGTGTTATTTACTTGTGCAAGATTTATACAATACTGTTACGGAATGCTCAAAACATATTTTTCAGCCCACGCATTAAAGCGCATAAAATCCGCCATTTTGTTTTTTTTTTAATTTCATGTACCCAGTGACACTCGTGCCATCAAGACAAATCTAATGAGGTATCATTTATCTAAATCGGTTGCTCCGTTGAATAGTTACGAGCGGACATAGGAACGGACATACATACATACATACATACATACATACACGTCAAACACATAACCCTCCTCCTTCGGCAGTCGGGTAATTACAGACAATTCGAAACCTATTTAATGTTCTTCTCACCGGGAGATTGTAAGGCTTTGATGAATTAAGAATCTTGAATACTGCATTTTCTGTCTCAGTACTATATTAATTTTCCAACCATAATTATCTATTATATAAGTATTGGTACTAGTATTCTATTATCTGTGGTATAGGTAATTAGGTACATAACGGATCATTATTACTCTAGTGGTCCTAAGCGTGATTGCTACGCTAGAAGATTGAGATGGATTCTCAGGTCGGATAAAGTGTTATTAGATTTTCTATGAAATTATCAGTAGTGGGTCGGAGGGATTCGTGCGCGGTCAAAGCTATAGGTTTAACGTCTATTATATGGGATCTAAACACACACATACCTGTGCCTTCTGGGAATGCAGGCATTTTCTAGGGAGCTAAGGGGCAACATTCTACCTTTGGCCGTTGATGATAAAGAGGAAAACGCAAGATTTATTTAAATTCCTTATAAATACGTGTCAGCAAACTTCTATTTCCTAAATATAGACGTTGAGTCGAGAATAGATAGCATAAAAGCCACATGAAAGCTTTTTAATCGCGACGGGACGTTATATGAGTGTCATTGTCCTGTCCAGTGGTGTGTAACCCAACTCGACTCGGACCGGGCCAATCGTGTTTGTTTTTGCATTATTATAAAATTCCTTCCATAAATTCTTCATGTCCCACGTTGTTGCCGTGTTCACTCGATCTCCAATGCTTTAAAAGTTCCGCACTGTCGAGCTGGTTTTCCAAAATTGTATGTTGTCATGAGAATTTATCACGATTACATTACACTTGTGAGTTTCACATAATTTTATCTTAACAAGTACCTACAATCCGTATATATCCACAGGTAGGTACCTAATATAACCTTTCCCGGTATTATTTGAGCTTGTACGTCGATGATATCATTTTCCCGGTTCGATTTTAATAAAAAGAGGTGTGCAAAAACTAAACGCGGTAAGATGACTAATATTGATGGGCTTTGATTATGAGTAAGACTGTTGTTAATCATGTCAAATATAGGCACAAAGTACTACTAAATTAATGGAAGGTACATAAACAAATATATACCTAGTCGGATGTCTTAACCTGTCAAGCAACGATTAGGAGAAAATCAATTATTACAATTGATGGAGAGTCACAGTAAGAGGAAAAAAAGTTGTTTTTTTATTGTGTATCCCTATATAAGTATAGCTTGTAATGAGGTCGTGATTCCCGTTTTCAGAGACTACAATAAGATGTACGGAATGCGAACAAATCTATCTAGTTTGTAAAATATCTTAGATCGGGCGAATACCACTGCATTCCAATGCCGCTGAGCTGGTTAGTTATTCGTACATCCTCCAATCTTAAGTAAAATAGTACTCATTAGCCCTATGAATGATGAAAAAAAAACGCGTTTATTAGTATCGGTTTTTGTTCAAATTAGTAATTCCGAAAAGATATTATGATTTTCAGCCAACGTCAAAAAGGGTCTCTATCTTACTGTATTTTCTTGAGTGTATGTTCCGCGATTTCTTTGATCCCGATCCTGATCGTGAACCGGTTTCAAATTTTCTTAATTTTATCGATATCGAAATACATAAGTATATGTACATAAATTATTTCAATTTGGTGTTTGACCATCAGTTCTGAAGTCCGATTTATTTTCGTAAAAAGTTAAACATGATTGAAACAAATGTTTTGTTTCTTAAACGCATATCCGGCAGGTTATATTCCTCATTAAACTTTTAGTAGTCTTTTTTGCTTTACATTAACGGTAAATACGCTACTATAAAAATCTTCAGCGGTACATTAACTTCTTTAGCATTCTGAAGACAACAAACAAGAATTTTTAACGTAGTTATTTGATATTATTTAACTAAGTTGTTTTATTTAATTGTCTTTTAAAATTAAATGTTCGAAATAAATAAGATGCCACGGTAAACGTGACTTACACGAGCCAAAAATTAATTAATGAAATTGTTTTATGATACTATATAATTCAATTATGTACTCTGGAACTAGTTAACAAATACTTACAGCTCAATTTTATATGGATAACTAACATTACAGTACTATTCAGTGTAACAAGCCAATTAGCATGTCGTTATAAGGTGCCAGACGTTTTCGAATCACCATATAATTTAATTATGAGCTTGTTAACTTTTCCTTTATCATCAAATATATTTTTATGTTAGTTATGAATATTGAATAGCTTCTAATTGAATATGTATTTTATGAAAAACATACGAGCTGGGCTCACGATCACGGAAACGGATCATCGTGTCACGATATTATGGCTCAGGCCCGACATCTCCGTGATCATAACTCTAAATAACTAAGCTATCACGTAATAATTAACTTCGTGAATTGTTTTTGCTCCAACATTAGTTATCTGATACAAGTGTTTTGTTCTTATACATTAATGTTACTCTAAGTAGTCATTACGAATTGATGAACAAAAAACAGCCAGGTACGCGAGTATTACGGTTTAAATTGAGATTTATGCTTATTTAATGTTGCATGCAAATTTGTAAGATCATAATGATAAGCCTATTTAAATAATAATTGATTCTGTTTGCTATAATGCGACATTAAATTATAAACGGTTTTTATTTTGATTTTGGCGTCAGACTTTTTAATTTATATATTTTTTAAATTATGGAAATACTTACCAATAACAACACAGTAAACCACACATAGAACTATTAGCGATTTGTACATTTTGAATTAATTTAGATACTTAGCAATAAAATGTCTTATTTTCGCGGTATAATGTCGCTGTCTGTGCTCTTGCACGAGTGACGGGTTGCGCGTGAGACTGCGGGCTAGCGAGTGATGCGCGCACGCTCATATAACCGGATTAAAAGGACTAGAACCTGCACACATTGCCATTAGCAAGTAGTGCAATACTTGCACTGCCTAACATAAGATAAATTCTAGTACCAACCTAGGTCTATTGTTCATGAGAAAGTTCCAGGAAGGTTTACTAAGACCAACTTTCTCGCCTAGGTAATTACTTTGAAAACGTGGTTTCATGTGTCAATTCATTTGTACTTAGTTGCTTATTATTTGGTGACAATTAAAGTTATTAATGATAAATACAAGACAATAAATGCACATAATTATATAACATGTAACTGTTAGATGTAGGTACGTCTCTAAATATATTCGTCATAGGGTTTACTTCTAGATGTCGATAAAATAAAATAGGGATTAAGTTTGTAAATATTCCCAATTCTATAATCCTTTTTAATACAAGTTCTGAATAGACACGTTTACTTCAATAAACGCTTCGAGAATTTCAAACCGTTTTCATTGATTTCACTTTTCAGGTAGAAAAAAAAAACTTTTACTTCATTGTCACATTAAAACTTTTACAATAAATCTTACGCAAGGGCCTCCTTTTAAGTATATGAAATACCTGTGCTAGGAGACCCCAAAAAGCGTAGCAAGTATTAGGTACCTACAGGCCCGATGTAGGTACCTAACAGTGGCGTAGGGTTAATTTTCGGCCAGATGGAAGGCCAAAAAGCGTATATTCTTGTGTAGATACAAACTATTTACCAATATTTTGAATAATAAATTTACATGGCCTGCTTAGAAATTGCGGTAAGGAATTTTGCGACACCTATTGAATTGTATGATAGAGTAGAAATTACAGTGCACGGTCGTTAGACAATGGTGAAAAAAATACAATACAGGTATCTGGTTTTCCCAATCCTGTAGGAATTTCCTAAAATCTTTTGCCCGCCGTCGTTATTTGTACGGAAAATCTTCTGTCTACAATTTCATGCTTCATAGGCGCGTTGTCTCTCTTTCAGTCAATGTTATAGTATAATTTAGTCCCATATAAAAAAAAATCTGCTACTCTATTACTCCCTCAAAAACCCAGGAACTTCAGTCCCCATCAATGTGTAAATATCCATTGAGAAGGTAAACAAATCAGTCAGAAATTATCTGATAGCTAGGCCTCTGGGCCTTACTAATTGCTATTCATATTATATTTTGAACTTTTTAAATCCTCGAGGCTCGTGGGCCGTGGCGGACACTCGATCTGCAGGGTGGGTGATAATTTTCTTATCACATGGAGATCAAATATATACCCAGAATTGGACAACGCGGTCTGGGACATACTTTATACGGTAAGTTTCAATGGGCTTTTACATTCACCAACCGACCTGAAAGCGACGTGAAAGTCGACAACGAAACATAAACTTTACTTTCTGCTTTTCCCGCATACATATATTAACATTCTGACTCGACCATAACTGGCGTGGTGATAGGGTGGGTAGTTGTAAATTGTTGTTTACACCCGTATGAAGTAGAAAAGCCCATGAAATATATTCAATATACCGCAGAATAGGTAAAGCTAGCAGAATAGAGACGTTTCACGCTTTTTAGTGATGTCGACTATAATCAATGTTTTTAAGTTGAGTTCATTGTTCTATTGGTTGCATTCGAATCCGAGGTAAAGTATAAGGTGAGATTTTCGATGAAAGTTTGAGTAGAAGCTTAGGTGTTTAAATAATCTCGCCTCCTATTGTGTGGGAGTTATGGGACCAGGGAGGCATGGACCCAGGCGAATAGTAAGTAGTCGATGTCTGTCTAACTTTTTCTTTCGAGATTATAGGCATGAGTTATTTTTTTCTTTAAAAAAAAAAAATTACTGGCAATCTGGATCGCACATTACTAGTATTCCTGTTAACCCCTCGTGCTAAGCTAAAATGCTTGTGTTACGAGTGAGTTTACGTCGCTAGTGCAATGGCTGAGTTTCGAATCGGCAACCACATGATTGCAAGTCCGGCGCTCTAGCCATTAGGCTAACGCCGCTTTTTTGTTTTGCCAGTTGCGTTGGGTAAATCGATGTTAGTAGGTAGGTGCCTACGATTGTTTTTTTTTTCTAGTAAATATAACCTAATGCCATCACTGTCCAATTAAATTCCATTAAGTACCGTATCTAATGAAGTTTTTATTCTATAAGATTCCGGAGATTTTGCGATGAGTGTTTTGAATAATGGGATCCTGTAAATAGTTTTAATATATACGGTCCTGATGAAATTACAGACCTTATGGACCTATATACTGCATTTACAGTGTTCACATGTAAAAAAACGCAAAGAGGACTCATGAGGCTTACTGCCCCATAAAAAACCTCATGTCTCATGTCCGTCGCGTCTCGTACCAAGATCAAAGAATCACACCTTTAAAGATATACATTTTCATCATAATCATCATCCTATATTCGTCCACTGCTGGACGTAGGCCTCTCCTAGTGAACGCCACAGAACCCGATCTTCGGCATTCCTCATCCAGTCACTGCCAGCTGCCTGCCGCATGTTGGCACTCCACCTGGGCCCCAAGTCTGCTATTCAGTCGTGTCAAAATTGTAAATTCTCTTCAGAATTGTTGATTTTTGACGGTTTTGTCTACGAAATCTGTCAGTTCTAATGTCATTTAGTGCAATTGAACGAACATTGTGATACAACTGAAATAGCAGACTTGGGCCCCTGGCCGGCGGGCGCCCAATACGTTTGCCTAGTGGCGGTCTCTACTCGAGAACTCGAGAACTGTTGTCCTTGGGTAGGATGTGAACCTGCGTCTTCTGGTGCGGTACACCGCCAACTTCGTTACCGAGATCACTGCCTGTAATATAATTCAGTAGCTTGATCACATTTTTGTGCTACATAACATACCATCTCGCCTATAATCCCTGAAGGGTTAGGCAGAGGACACACAGGGTTGGACAGAGGAGAGGTTTATTAAATAACTGCCTCATTAGCCAATTAGTGGTCCTGAGTGCGACTGCTACGCTAGAGGTCCTGGATTCGATTCCCAGGTCGAGCAAAGTGTTATTGGGTTTTTCTATGAAATTCCCTGTAGCAGCTCGGAGTTAGGAATTTGTGCCCGGTTAATGGCAATAGGCTCGCCCCCTATTACATGGGACCTAAACATACCGGCGAACTGTGGGTGTACATCAGTACGCCTCTGCCTAACCCTTCGGGGAATGAATAAAATATTAACAATTAATAGCCTAGAGTAATTTGATGAGCTATGGACGATCTGTACGATAAAATGAATTTACGGGTATTTTTAGTTATTATATTTTTACAGATAAAAACTCAAAGTTCTGAGAACTCTATGTAAGTAATTATTTTAGTGATAGTACCTAACTGACCGGCTGTTGTAAATAAACATTGGAGAATACGTGTTTGCTGCTTGTTATTTTGTCAATGATAATTATGATTTCTTCGTACCTATTAAAAATTATCTTTGTTTATTTGTTTATGAAAAAAATGATAAGTAAGTATTGCAGAGATCGCTGCAAAGTGTCAGTATTACTGTATATTGGCTGGTTAAAAATAAATAAAGAATAAACAACACATATAACATAACATACCATCACGCCTGTATTCCCAGAAGGGTTAGGCAGAGGTGTGCTAAGGTACACCCACAGTTCGCCGGTAGGTTTAGGTCCCATGTAATAGGGGGCGAGCCTATTGCCATTAACCGGGCACAAATTCCAAACTCCGAGCTGCTACTGAGAATTTCATAGACTAAATAAATATTCTGGGACATATTACACAGCACCATCTAGTCCCAAACTAAGCAAAGCTTGTACTATGGGTACTAGACAATGGATATAATACTTATATACTTTTTTTGTAAATACATACTTATAATACATAAGAAACACCCAGACGAACACAAACACTTATATTCATCACATAATTTTTTGTGTCCTGTGGGAATCGAACCGCTAAACCAAAGAGGTCGTCAACCATAGAAAAACCCAATAACACTTTGCTCGACCTGGGAATCGAACCCAAGACCTCTAGCGTAGCGGTCGCACTTGAAACCACTAGACTGACGAGGCAGGCCGGAAGAATAAACAATCATTTGATTTTTTAGGACACGTATCTTTTTCTTATGATTCGTACCACAGCAAAGATAAATTTACTGTGATCGTACCGACAAACTTGCCTTGGCTTAGGTATTTTAATTCTAAGCCTGAGACCCTCATAATTAAAGGTTATTCTCTTTCCCTCATTATAATAATGTCTATTTTCTTTATTGAATCTGTTGGAGTAGCCTACCTTGAATCCGTTGCACTGCACTTCAACATCCAATCTCATCAACTTGTGATGTTTATGTATAATATTATATTCAATTCAGATTTTTTTGGCTACAGTGGTTATGTTTATTTTGCAATTGTGCCAATTTCAGGTGAGATGAAAAATTGCGCGATGCGTACTTATTGTAACTATATAATTATACTAGCCTCTGCCCGCAGCTTCGCTCACGTGAAGCTACATCAGGAGTAAAAATGGAAAAACCAACATTGATGATCTCTTCTTCTTATGGGCCTCTATACATCAGGGAGGTCAAGCCGTATCTTAGGATTGTTTTAATTAATTGAGATAAGAGGTTCACCAGTTTTTAAGTTGGAGCACATACATACATACTAACAGTGATAATAAAATTAGAATCGATTCAGTAGTTTTTGCTCCAACCCGTAACAAACAGACAAACAGGCAAGAATTTTAAAAATCACCTTTTCGGCTTTGGAGATGGAGACGTTTATATATCATAACCCATGTGTTTTTTTTTTAAATATCTTCAATGTACAGACACAGCTTTTTTACAATTTTATACTTAATTAGCGACCCGCCCGCGGTTTCACCCGCGCTGCCCCGTCCCTAAGAGTCGTAGCGTAATATTAAATAGCTTAAAACCTTCCTCTTGAATCACTCTATCTATTAAAAAAACCGCATCAAAATCCGTTGCGTAGTTTAAAAGATCTAAGCATACATTGGGACAGACAGCGGGAAACGACTTTGTTTTATAATAAGTAGTAATCTTACATATAATAAGAATGTAAGTGAGCCGTGTCTGTACATTGCTTATATTTACAAAAAACCTAATTTGGGGGACTCAGAATCGGTAACACAATCCATTTCTATCATTTTTGGAACTTTTGTCTGTCTGTTTGTCTGTCGGTTTGTCTGTCTGTTTGTCTGTCGGTTTGTCTGTCGGTTTGTCTGTCGGTTTGTCTGTATGTTTGACCGCGCATCAAATGATAACTACTGAAGAGAATTGGAGAAAGTGGGCAGGAATTCATAGCATGTTTCTTGGATTAACATTTAGGCTATTTTTAATTCAAATCGGTTCTCTCTATCAAAAGTTATTAATATTTTAACCATTGAAAACGTTGAATTTTAAAAATAACCATTGTAGTCAATTTCTTTTTCAAGTATTTCTGTACTAGACTAGCACGGATCAAAAATTATAACAGAATCAAGTAATAAAATTAAAAAAATACAGTTACAGGAACTAAATAAGATAAAACAAGAAAATAAAGCAGATCAATCAGAAACCACTATTGTGACCAGGAATTGATTATTAGTACAGTTATTCTAACTCTACTTATACAGGGAATCACGGGACATACATAGGATTTATCCAGGGAGCACAAGCCGGTGTAAAAACTAAATATTTGAGTAGGTTAAAGAAGTAAACAAAGAATGACAACTTATTTTCTAGCGGACTAACACGGCATCGATATTACCTCAATGAAATTTGATTCAATAACAGGTGTCATTTTGAGTTGACAATTTTGACAATTATTGTTTTCTTCTTTAAAGCATCCAGCCATATAGTAACTCATTTTATAATGTGAAACCTCCATAGTGTCGATACAGTGCGCACACTATTTTTGAGAAAGTAACTAAAGAGTTTCCAGTTATTCAAATAATATACCCTAAGAATATAAACCACATATGTATGTATAATAATAATAAAAAATGCAACGTGCGTTAATCTTAATTTACTGATGCCGAAACAGTTTTGAAATTAAGTAATTTATAGGTCAGAAACACGGTATTCAGAGGTCTATGGCGCTAAGTGTATTAGAAATATGGAAAATCAAATTTTTCGAGGTGGTTAGTTGAAACCTGGAGAGGACAACGTCTCTCAGGTCAGCTAGTTTTAAATAAATTTTATATTTTATAATAGTAATAGTAATCTAAAAAAAAGTCGAGTTAGTTAGGTACACAATTTATAATTCAAGAATGGCTAGCTCTATTTGAATGATCGATTCGTTATGAAGAAAATAGTTTTTCTTATACATTTTGTATCGGGAACGGATTGACGATCACACAGAAATAAAACATGCTCAACAATAACCATGGCGTTGTATGCTGTTTCAGCAAGGTAGATAGCGTTGTATGCTTTGTCTTGAACTGCTCTAAACAGCTGGTGTGATTTTGATGAAAAAAGTGTGTGTTTAAATGGGTCCCTTGATGCTCCCTTGAGGCTCCCCGGAACTTGGCACCGAAATCGGGTTTTACAATTTTCTTAATCTTCATGACTGGTCAACTTTAACTACTAGTCCGCTAGTTGTTATAATAATAAGTTTAGTTAGTATACAATGTACCATCACACGTGTATTCCTCGAAGGGTTAGGCAGAGTTGTACACCAACAGTTCGCCCACATGTAAAGGTAAAGGGTTCATGTTACATGTAATATAGGCCAGGCCTATTGCATTATAATAGTATAGATAAAATGATAAACTATATATATAAAAGAAAGTCGTGTTAGTTACTCCATTTCTAACTCAAGAACGGCTGAACCGATTTGGCGGAGAGGTGAAAATTGGTGGAGAGGTAGCTTAGAACCAGGAAACGGACATAGGGTACTTTTTATCCCGTTCCCGATACTTTTTATTCCACGGGGGCGAAGCCGCGGGCAGAAGCTAGTATGATATAGATAAAATGATATTATATGTGAAATATTAATCATCAGTTTGACCGCCGGAATAGATTTTTCGATCTGCTGCTGTAAATACGATCGGCTCTCGTGTATACAATAACACAATTTATGGGTTTCAGCGAGTAATCTAAACTGGATATCATAATATACATTACCTAATGTAAATAGCGATAAGTTCATAAAATAATATTGACAATTGCTTTCATATGCCCTTCGTAAACAGGCAGATCCACGCTAAAATTAAAGAGATCTGTCTCTCTCCGGATGAAAAGGTATTGATTTTTAAGAAGGGCGTATTTTTAATTAGAGTTTGCCAATACTTGCATAGTTGCATACAAAGTAAGCGTGGGAAGTTTCATGAATGAAAACTTGCGCGTATTAAAAGAAACATACATACCATCACGCCTGTATTCCCCAACGGGTTATCCAGGGGGCGAGCCTATTGCCATTAATCGGGCACAAATTCCAAACTCCGACCTGTTACTGGGAATTTCATAGAAAAACGCAATAACACTTTCCTCGACCTGGGAATCGAACCCAGGACCTCTAGTAACCGTTATTTTATTTTTTTATTTGTTTATTTTTTATTAATATAGCAATTATACTAAAACCATATTATCACATCCTTGTCTGATTATAGGTTACTAGCTTCCGCCCGCGACTTCGTCCGCGTAGAATATTTACTTAGTCGTAGCGTGATGATTTATAGCCTATAGCCTTCCTCAATAAACAGGCTATCTCTGCAACAATTTTTCAAATAGTACCAGTAGTTCCTGAGATTAGCGCGTTCAAGTAAACAAACAAACAAACTCTTCAGCTTTATATATTAGTATAGATAGATTACAGATCTATCTAGCTTTTTTGGCAATTTGTTATTGTTATTATCTTAATGATATCAACCAAAGATTTTATTTTAAAGCAGTAGCCCTCATTAAAAATACGAATTATTTGTGTATAGTAAGTGTTCATCCGATTATACGAGTTAATTACATTCCTACCGTATTAGAAGGTATTATGGTAGGAATTTGATCATCTGGTTGATTTACGAGTATGTACGATGATCACCTGTCGACATTATACCTACCTACATGGTCCGTAGTGGTCGCAGGCGCCGGGATGTGGTCGGCCAGCGGTCAACGCTCGCGTGGGGTCGACGCACCTGTCCTCGGCCTTGCCGACGATATCCTCAAAATCATTCAATTTTTTTCGTTAAAAAGGGTTATTTCGAAAGGTTGTTATAGTATCTATTATATTAAATACTTTTAAAGCAAACATGCGGGATTCGAACGCGTCGTTTGTGCGTCCTTTCAGTAAAGCTTTAGCTAATTAAGCCCTCGAGACCAGTGTCTGTGATGTGGAATTTCTCTTCCACGGTCTAGTTTTCTTCTACGTAAGCCTTTTCAATCGTCATCATTTGTCGCTTAGTGCCAACAATTAAAAAAAAGTCTTACTTATCGAGAGTCTTTTGGTTGGAAGTAGGCACCTACCTATTTTTTTGGTACTTCTTAAATCTGTAGAACGGAATTGTCGTTTTTATCATCCATTTTGTTTATGAATGCACTCAATCTCTTTTCGATGGATTTTTGAGGGTCCTTGCGTCAAAAATACTTTTCGTTTGAAATCCGATAATTACTTATAAAAACATAGTTGTCGAATATACATAGTTGCGTACTCAATTTTTATCACAATCAGAAATATCCATTTAGCTGTCTGTGATGCGCAAACGCAACAAACATACATCTCAATAGATAGCAATGAGCTTAAAGGTGAAGGATCACAGTTTCATAAGTAAGTTAGGTACAATGTCACTAGACGGGATTCTAAGCGATTAAGAGCCGTTTGTTTATGTACTTATCTTTTAATAATTTTATTATGATGCTGATTGGTGTTCATTACCCTGTATTCAAAGTCCACTGTCCATAAAATCTTAGTGAACCCGAATTCTTAGAGAGACGTTCATACATAGATCTACTCGTTTGTCGTTGTTCACCAACTCGTGTCTAGTTGTCTAGTTTCTAGCTCTACTCGTTTGTCGTTGTTCACCAACTCGTGTCTAGTTGTCTAGTTTCTAGATCTACTCGTTTGTCGTTGTTAACCAACTCGTGTCTAGTTTCTAGATCTACTCGTTTGTCGTTGTTCACCAACTCGTGTCTAGTTGTCTAGTAGTCTAGTAGTCCATAAAATCTTAGTGAACCCGAATTCTTAGAGAGACGTTCATACATAGGTAGGTATAATACATATAACTACTTGTGTTGTGTATACCAGTATCGATAAGTGATCAGTGATAGCCTAGTGATATATCCATTGGACTAACAAGTGAATAGTCTCGACTTCAAATCTAAGGCACGCATCTCTGAATTTTCGAAGTTATGGTTTATTATCACGCGCTTAGACGGTGAAGGAAAACATCGTGAAGAAATCTACATGCCTGAGAGATTTTCTCAACGGCGTTTAAGTCTACCAACCAGTATTAGGCTAGCGTGGTGGCGTGGTAGCCTAACCTCTCTCAATCCGAGAATAGACCCGTACCCAGCAGTGAGACAATTATAATGGGTTGATTATGTTCAGGTATTTGCCTGATGACTGGTCGAGTACTCGACATACTGCGCTCACGCATAGACTTGTCTGACGAAGATATCCCTTCTGGGGTAAAAATACCGTTCACAATATACCAACCTACCAATCTGTCTAGGTATGTACCTACCTATCATAAATGTGTCAAAATCTCCGAATGTCTGAATCACATTTAAGACATACGACATAACCCTAGATCAAGTCATGCTTGTGATTATTAGGTGATACTGTATCAGCATGTAAGTAGGTACCTATAAGTAAATAATGTTTTTGAAAGTTTGTTTATTTGACCTAAGATCTTTACATTCCACGTCAATGAATCGCGTAGTGCTGGACGTAATTTAAAATGTTTGATTATAATATAGAAAAGGTATTACTCAGAACTAAAGTTTACGATAAACTTCATAATGACGCGGTAAAACTTGGTAATATAGGCAGTTAATTATTATTTGTGTAGGTTATGTGTACGTACTCGTTTGTATTGTTTAGCAACTCGTGTCTAGTTTCTGGCTCTACTCATTTGTCGTTGTTCACCAACTCGTGTCTAGTTTCTAGCTCTACTCGTTCGTCGTTGTTCACCAACTCGTGTCTAGTTTCTAGCTCTACTCGTTTATCGTTGTTCACCAACTCGTGTCTAGGTTCTAGCTGTACTCGTTTGTCGTTTTTCACCAACTCGTGTATAGGTTCTAGCTCTACTCGTTTGTCGTTGTTCACCAACTCGTGTCTAGTTTCTAGATCTACTCGTTTGTCGTTGTTCACCAACTCGTGTCTAGGTTCTAGATCTACTCGTTTGTCGTTGTTCACCAACTCGTGTCTAGTTGTCTAGTTTCTAGCTCTACTCGTTTGTCGTTGTTCACCAACTCGTGTCTAGTTTCTAGATCTACTCGTTTGTCGTTGTTCACCAACTCGTGTCTAATTGTCTAGTTTCTAGCTCTACTCGTTTGTCGTTGTTAACCAACTCGTTTCTAGTTTCTAGATCTACTCGTTTGTCGTTGTTCACCAACTCGTGCAACCAAGCGTTCATGCTACTTGTCTAGAGGCTCTGGTAATCGAACCCAGGAACTCTAGCAGATGCGTTCAGGAAATCAGGAGTTCAGGACCACTAGGCTTACGAGGCAGTTGAGGCAGGGGAGGTTATAAAGATGTATGGAAGAAAAGTACGCTATTACCAATTGCATTGAGGGCATGAAGGAAGCGCCTACAAAGGAGATCAGTCTTCAAAAGCGAGGAATGAGGACCCAAGAATTTAAGAGACTACGATAAGAGTGAGAACTATTGAATCTATTCAAGATTCACCGTTCACATGTTATTGCCGGAAAATCAAATCAGCGCTCATGATTATGTGAGTTGTTGGCTATTTTAAAAGCACCTGCTTACATGTACGTTACAGGTAGATAAGTATGGCGCATCTCTATTATATAAATGCTTAATTTAGTCATATCAAATGATCGATTTTCTCATGTTTTGAGTAGAATATAGAACATTCGCAAATTTACTTAATTCGGTTTAAATTTATTACTTGACTGGAGTAGGTAACTCACTCAAGACACTACTGAGTGTAATAAGGAGAATTAATTCTCATTAGTGCATTCAGAAGATAAATAAATAATTGAATGTGAATAAACTCATTTATTTATTGGAATTGAGGGTGTCTAGGTATTTTTGAGGGAACAATTAGTAGACATAACAGACGTTCTTTATTGAATAAAGATAACGTACCATCTCGCCTGTATTCCACAAAGGGATAGGCAAAGGTGCAGGGCTGCATACCAGCTGTTCGCCGGTATGCTTTAGGGAGCCTATTGTCATTAGCCAGACACAAATCCATACTACGAACTGCGGAGAATTTCGTAGACCGAATAACATTTTGTCTAAGTATTATTTTAATAAAACCAGCACAATTGGTAGACTGGTTTTCAGCCATATAATGTGTTAAGATAACCCTCTCCAAACCGTTAAGGTACTGTTTGGTATCGAGATGATCCTTTATTTACGTATATAATTATTTTGACAACTAAACAAACCCTGGAAAAAAATAATTAATACTATAAAACTTAAATGGCAATACCTTATAACTTCTTACGGTGGCAGTCAGCGACACCATCCGCGTCCCTTGTTGCCAAAACTGCCTTCATAACATAATCAAAAAATATCTAAAAACACACTCTACTCTTTCAAATAAAAAAAAGAATATTCCTAAGCGGTTCATAAATGGTGGAATGATTGCGTAACAACCATACAAAATTATTATAATACAGACGAATTGGGAACCTCCTCCTTTTTGAAATCGGATAAATATAAATTTATTAATTATAAAAGACGGAACAATAACCGAATACCTATGTAATTGCAATCTACTGGTAACCGATTATTAAAAATCGAAATTTACCGGCTATAAAACTATTTACCTAATTGAATTACTCGGCCGTGGGAATTAGCCGGCATGATGTATAATAAACAAAAAATATTTTGCTGGTGTTTATATAGATACCATTGAATTCTGTATCGATACAAAATCGTACCTTCATGCCTGTATTCCCCGATAGGTTAGACAAGGATATACCAATGTACACCCACGGTTCACCGGTATGTATATAATGTTCTTTTTTTTATGGGATAGGGGGCAGACGGACCACCTGATGGTAACCGATAACCGCCGCCCATGGAAACCCGCAACACCAGAGGAGTCACGAGTGCGTTGCCCGCCTTTTAAAAGGGTTTGGGCCTCCGGTAACCTCACTCACTCGGCGAAACACAACGCAAGCGTTGTTTCACGCCAGTTTTCTGTGAGGCCGTGGTATCACTCCGGTAAAGCCGGCCCATTCGTCCAAAGCATGGCTCTTTCATATGAGCCATGTGGGTGACCCATGGCTCATTTGGGAGCCATGGCTCCAATGTAATAGGGGACCTGTTGCCACTCGAACCGGTACTGAGAATTTCATAGAAAAATCCCTATAATACTGGTACGATCGAACCCAGGACCTCTAGCGTAGCAGTCTTGGTTTGGACCACTAAACTAATGAGGTAATTTCAGGTACCCAGATAAAATAAATTATGGCGTCATAAGCTAACCAGCAGGTTCATAGTTTTTTTACTAGTGATTCTGCTGACGAGTAGAACCGCAAAAAAGAGTAAGTACCTACATATATTATCTCTAAATAAGTATATACTTAAGTTAAGCAACGTTGCTGTTCTCGTAAGAAAAGAAAGAATGAAAAATATTTATTTGGCCACACAAATAAATAAAATAAAAAACCAACTCAAAAATAACAAAAAAACTACTTTTTTTTTTCTTGTTGTAACTATATCACATCCGTATGCATCTCTTATTAGTCTGTGTATAGGTACCATTAAGAGAATTAGTCTGTGGTAATGGAAGAAAGAGCATAGTTATGTTGGTCCGCATTAAAATCAGTTGCAGAGTTTAGAAGAAGTTAGCAGAGAAACATCTCTGCTAACTTCTTCTAAACTCTGCAACTGATTTTAATACGGTTTTTGTAGATAGTAATACTTATAATTAGAATATAGATAATACATGCAAATTATGGTAGAGAAAACCCGAGAATTGCAAATCGTGCGAAGCCGGGGCGGGTCGCTAGTTCAAAATAACCAAGCTACGATTACATGAGTCACTGATTGTCGGTAACCTGCGTTAACCCAAACGTTCCGACTTATCATCCTTTATCAATAACGGGCCTCAGTGATCACGACCACCAATTAGGATAAATTATATTCCATTGATTTGCTGATTGCAATGATTGGGTATGGAATATATTTATTTTAAATGTGTAATAGAGTACAAGACCGATGATAACTTTTTTTTATGTGATAGGGAGGCAATCGAGCTGAAGATCGCAGACTGACCCATTGACACCTGCAACACCAGAGGAGTCGAAAGTCCGGCCTTAAATAGGGGTTTGGTGTTGCAGGTGTCCATGGGCGGCGGTAATCGCTTACCATCAGGTGATCTGTCTGATCGTTTGCCCCCCGTATCCCATAAAAAATGGTTAGACAGTGGCGTACTAATGTACACCCACAGTTCGGCGGTATGTTTAGGTCCCATGTAATAGGGGGACAAATCCCAAATTCCGAGCTGCTCTTAGGAAGGAACATAATTCTGGTAATTGTAGGTTCAATCCATTCCACATTTGTTAGCGTTTAGCAAGCATAAATTGCGATATAGACTTTCAAAGATGGCCATGGTCAGTAATAAAGAATAATAATAGCTATTATATCAGGATGTGGATTCGCGGAAATAATAACAAGCTTGATTGATTGTTCCTGAATTGTGATGAGTTTTGTATTTTATTTTTATAGCTATCTAGCGACTTGAGATTTTCTCATCAACATTTCCGAATATTCAAACCTTGTCTTGACAACTACAAACATAAAAGATAAGCCAAATTGGTCTAGCCGTACTCAAGTGAGGGTTTTTCATAGATGTAGCAATTGTTGTTTATATAAATAACTTTACATTTTAGGCGCATTACTTTTTTTATTACGTTGACCCAGTCTAGAATGTTCTCCTGTGTCGTGGGTGCGTTTACAAACACAAATTCTCACATACACAAGAACCCAGACCCGGAACAACTAGGTAGATCATACAAATATTTGCTCAGTGTGGGGATCGAACCCACAACACGTGGCGCAGAAGCTGATCTTTCAGCCGCTACGCCAAACGTGTCGTCAACTATTATAGTACCTATTGTTATTATTTTTAAACTAAATTAATTTTGTTTCTTTATGCAGTAATGTATAAACAGATGGACGTATCTACTAATTGGATACAATGGGGAACTAGGTACTTTTCACGCATAAAGCGTAGAGTGTAGACCATATTTTTTTTATAAAGTAGCTAATTAGTACCTACGTCAGGACTAAAACAGACTTAAAACTGCATTAAATCATGTAAGAACCTAGTTTTTTTTTTCTCGTAATTTCGCGATAATATTGATATGATTAACAAAAGTAAGTACCTACATATTCTTATTAAATCGCTCTATTTTAGGTTAAAAGAACTAATGATGTTCCATTTTGGAGAGTAGAATTAATTAGTTATTACCAGTTATTGTGAAATGCATAAGTACCGACTTGGGTATAAGATTTACTGCTTCTCAGTACTTAAGTAGTTCTGAGAACATTGGCTCATTGAATTTTGCATCTGAACTTCTTGATGATAACCTTACGCGTGCGTCTTTGATGTTACTTGGCGATTATATTAAAATTATTGGAGCAAGTACCTAATTGTATCAATATTAAAACACTGGACAGATATCCAGGAATTACTTACATACATTGAGATAATTAACCAGATATTCATAATTATTTAAACAGTAGGTAAATCTACTAATTTGCATTGCGATATTATCTACCTTACTAATATTTTTTTATGTCGCATCAGTGTTAAAAAATATTTTTTTGGCCCCTCCTAGGGTTGCTGTATTTATATGATTTAATCTTATGTGTTGTCTGTGTTGCAGAATGTGTAGGTAGGTATTGTGCGTGTCCAAGATAAAACGTCTTCTTTCTTTTTGTTGAAGGTAAGTATCCACTTACCTTCCTATTATTTTAATCTTGTTTCCCTATTTAGAGTTGAGTTTACCATGCTGACAATATGCAATACAGTAAGTAAGAACCTAAATATTGCATAGGTAATGTCAGTAGGTATGCATCTGTTTTGACTTATTTTATCTAAGTATGCTTATTTCGAAAACATTTTGCCATTGCATTATCAAGTCTCATGGCCATTGTTTTGGTATGAGATACATATATGACATAAAAAATATCTCGTAGCGCGCCAGCATAGATTTTTTTTCTCTTTATTTAATTAGGAACTTTTGTATAGAATACATGGCAGCCCCATTGTACCTTATAACTAAATCTTATTAACAACATTTTTTTATCATAATAAATAGTCTTAATCTTATTATGAGAATTCTATTCTCTCTATTTGACAAAACGAAGTCCTACAAAGCTAAACAATTTCTTGGCCGCATCATATAAAGGTGCCGATAAAATTTCATTGAACAAACCTATATTGTACTTAACTAGCCGTAACTCTTTTATTAGTGTATCTCTTTCAGCTTGAAACCGGACACATTCCGCGCCAGCATAGTTGATGAGTCTCATGCCTTCAGGTCTTGCTACCTGTATAATAGATACCTAGATAAAACAGGCTTAATAGTGGTTAACGACATCAGTTTCGAGTCAATGTAAATGAGAAAACAGCAAAATGCATGTAAGAGTTTAGTTGCTCATACTTTTTTTAGTATAAACTAGGTATTACAAAAAATACTTCAAAATATTTTTTAATAATGATAACATGATTATTATGACATACCTACGCCAACATAATGATAGTTGTTAAAGACCACAAAATATATTTAATCGAAGTTTTACCGAAGTAGAAACTTGTAAATATAAAGCTCCTGTGAGTTTTCAAAGAGCGATGTACTTAATTTACTCTAGATGCAGATACTTAACTTCTTAGTTTCGTAACAGGCACTTATATAGGTAAGTGACGAGTAGGTATAACATACATATATTTATTTTCAGAAATTATAAACTGCCTCAATAGCCAAGTGGTCCTGACCGCGACTGCTACGATAGAGGTCCTGGGTTCGATTCCCAGGTCGAGCAAAGTGTTATTGGGTTTTTCTATGAAATTCCCAGTAGCAGCTCGGAGTTAGGAATTAGTGCCCGGTTAATGGCAATAGGCTCGCTATTACATGGGACCTAAACATACCGGCGAACTGTGGGTGTACATTAGTACGCCTCTGCCTAACCCTTCGGGGAATACAGGCGTGATGGTATGTTATGTTATGTTTATAAACTTGTGAAATATAAACTTGGGAGGCTTATTAGTGTTCCTACATTGCAGAAAAATATGAGGTACCTACCTATATCCTTATATAAGCACAGAGGTCTTCGTGGCCAGAAGTGTAGGTACAACATTGTTCTTGAGTTCCTTTGTATATCCTTGCCCCGACAGAATTACATATAGGTAGATCATACAAACCTGGAGTAACTAAATACCCGTACTCCATACGAATATACGATTGTTATTTTTTCCATTTCTATGCGGGTGTCACAGTACCAATTCTGCGTTCATAAGCATTATCTTGACATAATAAAACAGTAGATACCTACCTACCTAGGTAATATTCTATATCGAAACTAAGCTTGTCAAAAAAGTCTTCGGGTTTTGCAAATCGACAAAAAAGAACTTAATAAACCTAAGTTCATTGAACTCGAAACTAAATAAAGGTGAACCAAAAAAAAATAATTTAGATTTTTTGGTTATCGTTTATAATTTGACAGCATTCAAATTCACTAAATTGCATATAAATAAAATGGTTTGCTCAGTTGAATTGGCTAAAATAATTTTCACACGATTCTTATAATTTTACTGAAAATTATTTATCACAAAAAGGTACTTTACCTACATTATACACCTTTGCTTTGCCTAAGGTCTCTACTTATGATATTCTTATATCTAAATTTACGAAAAAGCATTCATAAGCAATCTACTACAATGTCTCGCTGCTGGGTACGGGTCTCCTCATAGAACGAGACGGATTAGGCTATAGTCCACCACGCTATCGCTAGCCTAATGTGAGCTGACTTCTAAACCTGTAGATTAAATCTCTCTGCCATTTCCTTACGATGATTTCCTTCAATGCGTGATAATTAACAAAAATCTCAAATAATTGTTTCAGCATTGCAATTATTATTATTAAATTACCCATTTTTTTATTGATTACACATACATATCTACGTGGTATAATAAGTACATTTAGGACTTCGAAAAGGCGTCTACTTCAGAGGTCAACCTCGGACTCAAACTAGAAACTACAGTCTTAGGCCCACATGCACCAACTTTTTAAATATGTTTAAATTGAATTTAAACACAATTTTTCATAGAAATTTCGTTTTTAAATACAATTTAAACACATTAAAGAAGTTGGTGCAAGTGGGCCTTAGTCTTATAACTAGGTTATCACTGCTTTTTAAAACAACAAAATCAAGTTATTTTCCATAAGGATTACCTCATAACTTCGCGGTTTTTACCACAATAATTTTCAATCTCGCATTCTTGTTTACTTCGCTTAGGTTTTACTAAGAAACGCGATTAATATCGATAGGTATCAGGTGTTGTAATTAACGATGAGATCAGGGTTGACGCTTTGTATTGTGTTGTATGTATAAAATAGATGATAATGTACCTTTTCTGTTGGCAAAAAGGTTTATAAATAACATTACGGGTCGGGGTTAGTCGGGAAATGTAAGTTACTTACTTACTGTTATTAGTTTTTTATTGTTATTCAGTGACAAACAAACATACGGGGCCGCCTGTTGGTTACCAGAAACCACCTGTAGACAGAGATGTATGAATGTGGGCGGGCATGTGGCAGTGGCAGAAGCAAAAGAAGTATGCATGAATCGTAGCAAGTGGCGTTCATTAGTTTCTAGTGTTTCTACCGCTGTGGGAGAAAGGCGTGAGTGTAGGTATGTCTGTAATATATTGGCAATACGATGGTATAACTCCAAGTGAACTCAGCAGCAGAAAAGTACTCCAATTTTAATGTTTTTCCTTTTTGAGCACGATTTCTTGAGGGTTATATCAGACTCCTTCCGAAAGACTGACAAGGACAATTATGCATTATTCTGGTATATTTGGAACTATATTATTGTCATAACTAAATCATGTAAAGTTTAACAAAAATAAAGTCATAGCCTATGACACTTACTGCAAAGACGAATCAATCGACGCCTCATTAGTTAAAATCTGATCAGTAGTTTTTGAGCTACGATCGAAAATAGGTACATACATTCATAGACTGTGAAAATAATTACCTACCCTTCCTTTTTCGTAGTCGAGTAAAAATAAAGCTCAATTTTAGTTGTACTTGCATTAGCATAAACGTGTGTTGTTTTTGGGGAATCTATTAATCATTTATTAATCTCTCGTGAGATACTTACATCGATTAAGGCTTTAAAACTATTTAGTACGAGTTCATATAACTATCAATTGTTTGCACTTTGCACTTATGTTATAACGGATATTATCAAATATTTTATGGTTGGTACTATCTGAACGTATAGATATATATATGAAGTGAGGAGATCAAAACAATATGAACTTATTAAAAAATCTGTATTTCATCACTTACATTACTTACATTTTACATTAAATTTACAAATACCTATGCATAGTAACAATAGGTTTTTTATTGGCAGGATACCAACTACACACATTACTACAGACATTAAAATAGGTTTCAGTAATGAGGTTTTAATTATACGTCATTAGAACCTCAGACTGCCTCAAACAAGTTTATTTTCTCAAAAAGAATTACATTTCACTTACATGAGAAACAAAATTTCTAACACTAGGGCGACGAGACAGTTCATACTTCAATTTAAAAAAATTATAACCGATTTAGACAAAATCTTATAAGAAAATAAAAATACATTATGACTTTGCAACTAGTTTTCAAAGACACAATACAGATAATTATAGAATATTTCTTTAAAAAATAAGTCGTTATAATCTACAATTAAAATAATTGCATAAACGTGAAAACCAAATTGATTTCGAGATTAATAAAATATCTACGTTATAGAGTTCATAAAACAAAATTTGGTTTTAAGGAGTGAATCATTTACAACTTTATTATGGTTTCTTTTGCAATGTCTTGTAATATGGGTAGTAAGTAAAGATTTAGTAATTAAAGCTATTTGGTGTGCAGCGATTATCGTCCAGTCACCAGTAATCACAGCTCGTTCAATGCACTTCATAACGCTCTGTCATTTCACTGAGCAATTCGACGTTAACGTTTTCTGTAATAAAAAAGCCATGAGTTTAGTACAGCCTTGAACTTAGTACCTCTATGACGCAAATTTAAAAATTATGTAAGGAGTTTAAGACCTGTGTGGACCTTCATTCAATGAAAAAGAATCGACAGTTTAAATAGCGAATTATAGAAACAATCGCCAACATCAATTTATTATAAACTAGCTTCTGCCCGCGACTTCGTCTGCGTAGTCTTCAGATAAAAAGTAGTCCATGTGTTATTCCAGACTATAATCTATCTCAGTGCGATATTTTATCCAGATCCGATCAGCCGTTCTGGCGTGAAAGAGTAACAAACATCCATCCATTAAAAGTTTTCTAGTTGCGAGCTTTGTTTGTGATTTGTAGAGCACAGAACGAGAAAAAAACCAAAACTAATTTTTTTGCGACTGTACGAAAATTTTCATTGAGAAAATCTCTAAGGCATGTAGGTTTCGATACGATGTTTTCGTACCAGTAATAAATAATAAACACATGATTCGATCCTAACTGAAGACTTTTGACGTACCTATCACTACATTTTATTGCTGCCTTACGTATGTGTATAATAACTGCGACACACACACACACATTACCAACCTCATGATGCATATTTAACGATTAGGTAAATTGTTATGTATTATTTATTTGAATAGAAGGAAATAATATCATTTCGAGAGTGCAACGACTTGGCAACGACTTTGAAGTCGTATGTAGGTACGTTGTATCTTTGTCAGGTCAAATTAATTTGGCTCAAGTTCAATGACTCTTTCCTTAATGCTAAATTGGTATATAATTATGTTATTCTGCAGCAAAACTGTTAAAGTGATTTGTTGGAGTGAAGTGGATTAATTATGTCCTTCCTTTTCTATCGTGTCGTCATAATATGATTCAATTATTTTGTAGCTGAATGGTCATGTTGTATCAAAATGGGCCAAGTGACATTGCATTTTTTTTGTGGAAAAATGGCTTTTATTTGTAGATGGGTCCGGGATGGTTCAAGTATACTTTTTATTTCCACGGTGAATATATCTTGAGCTGTTTTTGCTGAATAATAAAATACCTATTATCATTACTCCTTTACTTCCATTTTGGAATATCTAGTCCCACCAATTGTTTAACCATATTAATGACACAGGAGAAATATGTAAGGAGGTAATTATAAAAAATAATATTCTCACCCGTAGCTGTTTGTATGAACGGTCGCGGTAGCGGTTGCGGTTGCTGTGGCAGAACTGCCGCTATGGCCACCTCCGCCGCAACCACCTCCACAACCTCCACCGCCCTGATTGTAGTTGCCGCCGTTACCATTGAAGCCACCGTCGCTACCGCCATGACCGCTGCCTCCGCCGTAGCCACTACCTCCGCCGTAGCCACCGCCATAGCCGCCACCTCCACCGCCGCCCCCACCGCCACCTCCACCTCCGCTGTAGCCGCCGCCATTTCCTCCACCGTAGCCGCCGCCATTTCCTCCGCCGTAGCCACCACCATATCCTCCGCCGTAGCCACCGCCATTTCCTCCGCCGTAGCCGCCGCCATTTCCACCGCCGTGGCCGCCGCCATAGCCGCCGCTGTTTCCACCGCCGTAGCTATTTCCACCATTAAAGCCGTGATGCCCACCATGGCCTGTAAGATAAATATATTCAAATAAGTTTACCGTTATTTAAAGATGGCTAAAATGTGATAGAAAATCTATTCTATATTTATCTTGTTACCCTATGTTGGCCAAATCCACAAACATACTAAACCCAAGTTATTATTTACAAAGCATAAAACAGCATAACTGGTTTTAGGTTATTTTACCTAAACTATTATGCTCCAAATACTAAATTACCTATTATTGATAACGAAATCTACGATTAGGTACTGTTAAGGGGTTTCATTATTGCAGATTTTGACTATTATTTGCGTATGTATAACACGGAAAGCGTCTAACGGCCGTTCTAAATACCAAACCTGTCATAGATTGTCATGTCATAGATAGCATTTTGACATAAGATTTATACAAGTTAAGTCAAAATCTAGCTCTACTATGCAAATCTACTGGCTGATTTGCTGTTAGAACGGCTGTAAAAAGCATAGGTCTATAAGTGTGTGCGCAAGAAGCCTGTGCAGTGCGTACCCTCCTCTTTCACCACTTTAACAATAATGGTTTTAGATGGCTCTTCGTAACCGCCACCATAGTTTCCTCCGTGGCCGCCATAGCCTCCACTATAGCCGCCGCTATAGCCTCCACTATAGCCGCCGCTATAGCCTCCGCCATAGCCTCGGCTGTAGTCTTCGCCATAGCCTCCGCCGTGGCCAAACCCGCCATCGCCAAAGCTAATGCCACCGCCGCCAATTTCTAAACCGCCACCGAAGGCAATTCCTCCTCCTCCGATACCTAGTAGCTTCTTCTTCAGCAGATGGCGTTTCTGTCTATTCAGACTTTCAGGCTTGTCTTGGTCTTCGAGTTTCTGTATGAAATTAATAAAAACAATCTATTAAACAAAATACCATGTTTTGATATTGTCTCAAATTAAGTGATACTTGCGTAATTAAAATATAACTTATGGACTCTCATATAAAGAAAGGCACTCGTGAAATACCTATACATGCTTAGGAAGGTACCTTTTAAGTGGTATTTTGGGATATTTAATGTCAAAATCCCTTTCAGCCTGAACTTGTAGTACCAAAGGGGATTTCGAAAATAGAAGTTTCAAAGTAAAATATTTTATTAACATTTGATAAAATATTATTTCCGTTACATCGGTGACGGTAAGGATTTATTTATTGTAAAAAGATAATGTTATTTGTTTGTAATTTGGTATAACGTTGACTTGCTTGGAAATTGAAAGAATTAACTTGGACTTTGACGTTGTAAAGTAACTTTATTGACTCTATGTTGTTTTAATGTCGTATAAACGTTTCTTATTTTCTAAAGCTTTTGGCCGGTGTAATTTTGTAGATATGTATGTCTGTCTTTTTTAGATGTCTATAGGTAATATCATAAATCCGAAGTTTGAGGAAATCCAAATACTCATTTTCAATGATGATTATAATTCCCATAGGCTTCCAATTTCAACTTACCTATATTTAATGATCAAAGAGATGTCTCTTTGATTAAGCGTCAAAGAGAAATCTCTTTCGATAGCGATCGGAGTATCCTTTCTGATCTGATTTTGTGCCTTGCACAAAATCACCTGTGTAGCTGCTGGTGACAAATTAGTTAATAGAAAACCCAATTTAAAGTTATTGCCCTAAGTCACACTTTACGGCTTCAATAAGTAGGCAGTTTTGCCTTTTTAAATCATTAGGAATACTTATACTAATGGGCACTTAATCAAAAGTAATTATAATACCTCATTAAGTTACTAATCAACCCTATAATTTTGCAATTTAATACTTAAGTTGTTAAAATATGATCTATAAATAACTTCAAACAAAAATTTATTCCTTCTTGCCATAAAAACTACCCCTTATGCTTGCCATAAGAATTTTGGTAACATTTCAATTTATTGTTGTGTGTTGGTGATGTCACATTGGAATAAGCAGTCTAACGATACATAACAAGCAGTTGTAGTCGGATATTACCTATAATACGTAGGTACGTATTCATTAATGATCACGTTCATACCCATGTGTTGGTCAACCTAACTGGGACTGGTTGTTGATTACCAATTATGGTAAAAAATATTTCTATGGGATTTATTTTTAATCCCATCCCATCCACAAAAAGATTTGTTTGTTATAAGTTTAATAGCTCCCAAACGGTTCCGCTTTTTTTGTTTGAATGTTTTATTTGATTTAATCGAGTGTTTAAGAAAATCTAGCCAGCCGTTTATCAGCTCTTTTCTAGTTCATGAAGGGATGTCAGTAACGTCCACAGATCTTATCGATTTGAAATTTGGTATCGTGTTATTTCATTGATATTGTGAGAACATGGTAACCATGACTTGATGCTGCGCGGTTATTCTAAATTTCAAATTTATGATATCATGCTGGTTTCTGATACTTATGCGAATATAAGACATTAAACCTACCTTTTAAATTACTGATTTAATTGCGTTGTGTTGTTATTATTTAATTCCCGACATTAGGGTTCTTTTACAACCTGAGTTGTAACGTTGTTGTTGAGTTGAGTTGTTGAACGTTCTAATGTTAAAATTAGTAAAAGCAGCCTAACATTTTTGTTTATTAGCGATCCCATTCACGCAGAATGCTTTATGTTTTATTAATCACGGATTTTCTGTTTAAGCTATATTTTTTTCAAATTTATTGAATATTTTTTCTAAAATAACAAATATATTAGACTCATTATCCTCGTTGTCGTTACCTTTCTCCCAACTGTGGGTTCGGCTTCTAATCTAACAAGATGTGGTTGATCTCCTGGCGATCTCCGCAAACTAGCAATATCCGATATTTTGCGGATATTCGAAAAAGAGATTTTTTTGATAGGTTTCAAAAAAAGCTTAACTTTGTTATTATTATCTACATAGCTATGAGCTGCTCAAATATTAGACCGGTTTTAACGTCTGGTATAAATTTTGTCAGATTGATTCATTATTCTTATTCATTTTCTGTCATCAATTTGAGAATATGCCAAATAGGTATACGTACCTCTGTAAATGTTTATGAATATGCTTATGAACTTTATGAAGTCGTATTTAATTTAGTAAACTTGTTTTGGATGATTACCGAATCTCAATGGAATGCTTTATCAGAGATTTTATCAATAAAATGTCTAGTTATCAAGTCTTACTAAAAGCTTTTATTTTATACTTCAATGCATATAAACGAACTTCGCGCCTTTTGCCGACATAGTAATTATTATGTCATAAATTATTTTTTCTTGAGCGATTATAATTAATAAGGAATTTATCGATATAAGGTAGTCAATGTATGCTCATCCCTAATTACTCAAAAATAGGAATGTAGTTTTTTTGTTAGTCCAAGATAAGAGTAATACATAATTATACGTATAAACAAACGAAACTAATACTGCTACAACTTTTAATGAAAACAGAAAATGTAAGTTTAAGTTCTGTTATGATGTTATGATTTCGCAATTGATAATATCCATGTACTTAACAGCGAATTAAATTGTTTTTATTGCATAATAATATGTAATTATTGAGAAAAGGGTCGCGTGGAATTATGAGTATATCCTTTAATTAAATAATTACCTTAACGTAAATAGGCTGTGGGTTTCCTTTTAAGGACTTAGCTTCGGGTTCCAGGTGAACATACTGTGTGTTGCTCGGCTGGGCAAGGAGCACAAGTATAGGGAACTGCCTTGAGCGAGTCGTGTCGTGAGTCCTGGAGTCTCTCGGGGGGGCTAGCACCGGCGAAACGAGGACCACTCGCTCTCCGCCTTCCAAAGAATTATCGCCGATTGACGGCGCTGCAGTCGCAAGCGCAAAAAGCGCCAGCGCGCTCACCACTACACCACCGTATCCCATCGCGATCACTAACGCAGGACTCACAAAGCAAAGCTATTTATATGACGCGTTTTTCCTGCGTCCGCGTCGACGTCATGGACCGCCTACAACAACGGCTAGTCGGCGGGATCAGTTCGCCGAACGCTCGATTCCCACGATGACGCAGACCAACGGATAAGTCCGATTGTTTCCAATATTACGCGACTAATTATTATTGTACACGCATCACATATCATTCGCCATAGAGAAAAACAAAAAGATGATATGTAAACGTGCGGTTGGGCGAGAAAAACGTGATGCTACACGCCTGCCAATTTGCTGAGTCCATGCACGTATTAAGCTGGTTATTCCCATAAACCGGATGCTCGTCTGTATGTGTTTGGATACATAACTAATAGCAGTGAACAGGTTCTTTATGGTCCTTGTAGCAGATTACGAAGATAGTTCTCTTGTTTAATACAAAGAAGTAGGTTTGAACAAGATTTACAAACAAGTTTTACTTCGTTGTAACTATAAATATAAATATATTTGCGACCGCAGCAAAATATGGATGAACTTCGAAACTTTAGGGACGTATGTTTATAAAAATGAAAACCAACTTGCACAATATTTATTTAGGGTGGAAGGAAGGCACGTGTTGGTAAATAACAGAGGTGACTGTCTCTCTAGTGTTGGGCATTAAAGCATTAAAAAAATTCAAACAATTAATTAAAAATAACTGCATCTAGGTAATTTAGTTTCAATGTAATCTAATTGAAATTAATTTATTGCAAATTATTAAAAGAATAATAGATTGAAATTTTAATTGATTAATGTCCAATGAATGCCCATCACAGTGCTGTAATGAATGAGTATACCTAGCACAGAATTATTGTGATAAATAAGTACCCAAAAATGAAGATGAACAAAGCTAGTATTGCTAAGAATGGTAAAAAACATTTGAAAAGTGTGTTCTGACCCTAGAATCTAGTGGTAAATTTTAGAATGCAAATAAATTTTAAGTTTATACAGTAACCTGTTCATTCGACGCGTCAGGTTAGTTAAAAAAAATACTGCCTAACGAATTTAGGTACGCTTATAATATTTAGACCCAGTTTCACCAATTTCTATTTAACAAGGCATTAACTAATCAGCATTTAAAATTAACAAAGCTGTTAAAATAAGATATGTCCCACGAAGAAAATGTAACAGTGCGTTACTAAATCAAGCATTTATTGAATGATACACAAAGCATTCACTCACATTCTAATACGACCAAAACAGTAAGTCATAGCAACGTATATCAATGATACTGATATGTCAAATATTGTAACTAGTCGTATAATAATGTTATACAGCCGAATTTATTACATCGTTCTTTTTCTCTAATTCAAAAGCAACCGGGTATTTATAATTTTGATAGGTAAAACGTCAACAATAATTTGATAGGTAAATTGTCAATAATCATTTTTGTGTTCTGTTGTGCGGATTTTTTTCATATTTTTAAATTATAATCTCTGTGAAAAGTACCTTCACCCTTAGCCCTCACCATGAGAAATATCTAAAAAACATTCACGCTGAATTTTTCTTCGAACGAGAACAAAATTTTTGTATATCTACAAAGATGTTATGAAGAATAAAATATGATGCAACTGCAAATAAAAACGAAGATTGGAGCAAACCACAATCACTTCTTCGAGCTTTTTCAATGCCATGGAACAATTCAATCGTGTGGGGATATTATACAATATAATATTCTCAACAGGTAGGAACTAATTTTGAGTTATCTATATGAACTAAATGTTTGTTACTATTTTATTTCAGTGTTTATTACTGAGGTAAAATGTTATTGCACCTTTTTCAGATCAGATTTCAAACTTCGATAAATGACGAATTGGTGCAGAGCAAACTGAATTACTTATGATGACAAATCACTAAAAAACATGGTGAGGCTGAGGCAGCGATGACACAGTAGCTATAAGAAAAATCAACACAACGGAAAATGAAGAAGGAAATATCTACTCCAAATTAATTCGAAATAAAGTCGAAAATGGCTGGTTAATAACATAATTATGTAGTTTTATTTATTTTATATAGTAATTATATCTTTACCAAACTATAAAAATAATAAGTACCTACAAAATGTATAGTATTTAAAACTAGTATCCTACACACCAATAGGCCTTAGGCAAAACTTCCTGTTTAGGCTAAGTGTTGAGCTAAGTTAGTAGGGCCTAAGCACGATCGCTATGCTACAGGCTATGACTTCGATTCCCAGGTCAAATAAAATGTTATTGCCTTATTGGTTTTTTCTATGAAATTCGCAGAAGCAGCTCAGAGTTTGGATTTGTGCCCGGTTAATGGCAAAAAGCTAAGTAGCTCTCTATTCATCCAAATTTTCTAAAACAATCCGAAATAAAATGATTCGCCTTAATTAGACCTTCATGAAAGGATCTCCTTTGTTCTTTCAAAACGATTTTGACAGTACACAAGTCATAGTAACACTCTGTTAAAAATTTAACAGACCCGCAGAGCAGTGATTAGATTTAACAGCTGATTAAGCAATTTAACAAGCTATTAGCATGTGGTGGGACACTCACAAGCCTTAACAGTGTGTTAAAATATGAACAGGATGTTAAATTAACAAACATAGTATGGTGAAACTGGGTCTTAGTGTTGTGTTGTTATGGATATTCGGGGAAAACACAAAATCAAGAATTTGGGTGTATAATTTACGTGTTTAGCAAAAAAAGGTAACATTAAAAAGACGAGATTATTTACTTGGAAATATAAATAAAACTAAAGTGGTAAAGCAGTGACCTGACAGCATCTCCGTGTAAAATATTGATATTCTTTTGGATCACTTGGATGATGATTCAACTCTAATCAAACAAATGCTTATTCTAATTATTGCACAATTTTGAATAATGATTATAATATTTCCTTCTTCTTTTTCTTAAATTAACTTGTCGCTATAGAAACAAATGGAGGCGGAAGTTGTTGCATGAGCGAACATCATCTTTCAAACATCATATAATTACACCTCTAGATTCAATTATCAAGGAAAAGGTAAATTACCTGACCTCTGCAGTAACATGCAATTCAAAAACATACTAGTTAGAATGTCAATAGAGTTTTATTTTAAATGACAAAGTTGTTATTCTTATCACATGTATATTTTTGAATCTAGAATCTTCTTGATGGAACGTCGTACGGCCTGCCAGCTATTGGTGTTATGTAGTTATCATCTGAAATAATAGATAAATTGTATTAAAAGATTAGAAGCAGTGATAGTCTTAGGGTGTAGCGGGGTTTGAAGGGTTCCTGCTAATCATAGCCTGTCATGATCATGACGAATGTCAAAACTTATACCATGATTTGATTCATGGTACGAATCCGCATACACTGCAATTTCCCATGTTCTGACTAAAAATCACATTTGTCTATTGTCATATTTAGAGATTTTCAGATAAATTTACTTTTTTTTTTATTTACTTTATTAGTTCAGTAATTCTTCGAAACGTGCACCCATTAGGTGACACATTTGACAGGTGACAGGTATGAATGGAATAAAAAATATTTGTTTCTTTTCTGAAAGTCATTGATTTAGCTTAATGCCTCCACCTCTTAGAGAAGGGCCTAACAGCGCCTAATATTTTTTAATACCTCTGCTGGTGGTTGTTGCTAAGGGGTTATACAAACGTTTTTTAACGATCATGAATATTCATGATTGTATTTAAATGGGATGGGATCATGGGATTTCCTTATCTTCTAATGTATGTTAACTATCACTACTTTGTATAATTATACGAAATAATCTTATTATTGAATACCGTTTAAAGTAATTTACAAGAAACATTTAAGTAGGTAGTTTAAATGTGACAGTATACGGTGAATTTTAATTCATTAGCAAATAAATAAAATTATACCATAGCAATCAAAGTATGTAAAATACTTTGATTGCTATGGTATAATTTTATTACGAGAAAATGAAATCAAAGATTTTAATGTGTCAACCATCTGAAGAAGGCCTTTGACCTTGGAATCAGGTGATAGGTACTGTAGAGACGACCGCTCCAAGAAGGCGACAATATTACGGGTTGACTGGCTGGTTAAAGAATAAACAATCAGTTTGAAATTTTACATCTGACATAGAAGTGTCTAGTCTGCGAGTCTTGACAGACACTTGTATGAGCTAGGGCATCGCCCCATAATAAATACGATAGTTAAACTATAAATCTGTATTAAATTGTTTAGTAAAGCTCGGTACCTCGACAGTACACTACCTATAATATTCAAATAAAAAAAAACAGTTATTAACTAGGTACAAAATTTTGATAAATACTCATTACTCAAAATATTTGAAGATTTTGAAACGAACACATACCTTTTTACGTACCTATCTTAACATTTTTTTTTCTTCGTTCTCTTTTGCTTACAGCCACTGCTTTCTGTAGCATATCAAATATGAACTTGTTCAAACTTAACACCCCATTTTCGCTTTCAAGATTGTAAGCAGATACATAGAGGTATAATATAATACAATACTGCCTAGCAGTACTAGTATTCTATTATCTGTGCTAGCAGTCAATTCTGAAACTAACGTCACTCAATTATTTTGCCTTCCCGAAACCCCTTAAAAAAACTTAAACTTTATGGTATGTTAAAGTTCAAATTGACTTTTAGGTATTATTACGAATCTTTTTAAGGGAATATAGAAAAGTGTTGTTAGACTTTTTCAGGCTATTTTTTATTTTTTTCTCTCCGTAAGAACCATTCTCGTACTTCAAGAAATATTATAAAAAAAGAATTAGCGAAATCGGTTCAGCTGCTCTCGAGATATGCGCTTAGCAACACATTTGGCGATTCATTTTATATTATAGATGGCCAATGAGGCCGGCTACATAGGATCAGAAAATTGTTCAATTCTGACATGGGGCAGGGATAGCACAAAATGTAGATAGGTATGCACTGAGTGTCTTCCGGTGCACATTTTTTATAACAGAATTTTCAGAACGTAGATAATATGTAACCAGGCTAAAACCTATAATACAATTCTCATTATATTGGCGGGCTATACAACAGTGGTATAATTGAAATAAAGTAATTACTTTACATATCTTCCAAATATTTCAATGCCTTAATATGAAGGACTAGAGTAATGTAGAATAATCTTGCAACGATAATAATAATAAAAAAACAATTGCCTGATTTCATAATTACGTAATACTAATAATTTTATAACATAATAACATACCATCACGCCTGTATTCCCCGAAGGGTTAGGCAGAGGCGTACTAATGTACACCCACAGTTCGCCGGTATGTTTAGGTCCCATGTAATAGGGGGCGAGCCTATTGCCATTAACCGGGCACAAATTCCTAACTCCGAGCTGCTACTGGGAATTTCATAGAAAACCCAATAACACTTTGCTCGACCTGGGAATCGAACCCAGGTCCTCTAGCGCAGCAGTCGCGCTAAGGACCACTTGGCTAATGAGGCAGTTCGGTACCATAATATTTTTATTATTATGGCACCACACTTTTTGTGTTCGCCAGTGTCAAGTATAAGTTGGTCAGTTGCCCCAATAAAACGGTAGAAACTTTATTGAGGCTTCGATGGAGTTTAGGAGTAAACCCAAAAAGTCACGATTTTCAATTTTATATCATTTGCCTACACTCACACACGTTCACGCCGCCCATGGACACCCGCAACACCAGAGGAGTCACGTCACACACCAATTGCGTTGCCTCCGGTAACCACACTCACTCGGTGAAACACAACGCCGGTTTTCTGTGAGGCCGTGGTATCACTCCGGTCGAGCCGGCCCATTCGTGCCGAAGCATGGCTCTCCCACGTTTAATTATGTCATTATGACGAGGTCGTCAGGTCGACCTGCGGTACTCGAACCACTAAACCACAGAGGTCTGTGGTTTAGTGGTTCGAGTACCGCAGGTCACAACATGTGTGTTCGTCTGGGTGTTTCTTAAGTAGTATAGTATGTATTTACAAAAAAAAGTATGTAAGTATTATATCCATTGTCTAGTACCCATAGTACTTACAAGCTCTGCTTAGTTTGGGACTAGATGGTGCTGTGTAAAATATGTCCCAGAATATTTATTTATTATTATGTCTCTTATCTCTACCTCCGCCAGCCATGACGACTACACTCGGCTGCACCGCTGCCGCTTGCAAAAAGTTTTTGTTACCTGTAAATTTACTTTAATTTGAAACAAGCAATCAGTTTAATTTGGAAAATACAGATTTTATTATCTACGAAAATGAGAAGGTTGGTTCATGCTTTTTTGCAAGTAATATGGATGTAAAAAACAAGTCCTGATACCTACCAATGTTTGAAATAGTATTAAATTTATACAAGTCTTTCAGCATAAGCACCATGTTTATTTACGAGTAGTTAAGTGAAAAAATAAAATAATAATGTTCGTACATTATATTGAATCGAAATTGGTAGCAATGTTGATCTCTGAGACTTATGCGAATATCAGTCTATACATATGTATTTTTATTAGACTATATTTGATATGTAAAAGACTACGAATTGGCATGGTTTGACATAAAAAATATTATGATATAGCTTCTGCCCGCGATTTTGTCCGCGTAGCGTGATGATATGTAGCCTATAGCCTTCCTCGATAAATGGGCTATCTAACACATAAAGAATTATCTTTTTGTGATTTTTTTGCATTTTTCATGCTAAGATTATAAAGTTATTTTAGTGAAGGAAAAATTCGACCCGCAGGCAGGATTCGAACCTGCGTCTTCTGGTTGTCGGTTGAGAGCCAAAGTAACTTGCTTGTCAATAGATGTTACTGACGTCACCTTTAAGACGTAAGTTCAGAATGTGAAGGCAAATTTCGACATGGCAGGTAGGACTCGCGGTGGCTTAGTGGTCATAGCGTCTGGTGTATCAAACCAGAAGACGCAGGTTCGAATCCTGCCTGCGGGTCGAATTTTTCCTTCACTAAAACAACTTAAAGAATTTTTCAAATCGGACCAGTAGTTCCTGAGATTAGCGCGTTCAAGCAAACAAACAAACTCTTCAGCTTTATATTAGTACTAGCTTCTGCCCGCGACTTCGTCCGCGTAGCGTGATGATATATAGCCTATAGCCTTCCTCAATAAATGGGCTATCTAACACTGAAAGAATTTTTCAAATCGGACCAGTAGTTCCTGAGATTAGCGCGTTCAAGTAAACAAACAAACAAACAAACAAACTCTTCAGCTTTATATATTAGTATATATAGATAGATTAGTATAGATTTGAGGAAAAATAACATACCTAATGGAGAAGTCTGTCTTTTTAAACGATTAATGTATAATTGTCCTTCAGAATCCTGCAAGAATATATATTTTTATAAACGTTACAACTAATTAAAATTATGTTTATAAATAAAATAATTAAAATAATATTTACCTGCTCATGCAAACTAAAAAACTGATGTAAACTCCTTTTTTTATTATTTGGAAAACAATTAACACATATAGCTAAAATTGTAATTGACAAAATCGTCCATAAATTCAATTTTGAAATCATCTTTTAAAACAAGAACAATTATTTTAAGAGTCAAAATGGCTAGTTTATCATGCGTTGTTTTTTTTTCATACAGAATTATGTAGAAGGACACAGGGCCTTTATAAACACATTGTCAACAACTGATTTTATCTTCTTCTCCTCTCAACTATTATAAAATTGAAAAAAAGCTTTGTCTGTACATTGAAGATATTTAAAAGAAACAAGTTGGTTTGGGTATAAAAACGTCTCCGAACCCAAAAAAGTGATTTTTAAAATTCTTGTCTGTTTGTTACGGGTTGGCGCAAAAACTACTGAATAGATTTTAATTTTGTTATCACTGTTAGAAAGTATGTGCTCCAACTTAAAAACTGGTATACTTCATATCTCAAATAATGAAACGGATCCTAAGACACAGCTTGACCTCTCTAATGTATAGAGACCCATACAAAGAACAAATCATCAATGTTGGTTTTTGAGCTTCAAGTGAGCGAAGCCGCGGGCAGAAGCTAGTCTCATATTTATAATGATGAATATTCTTTAAATTACACCTAGTTATGCAGTTAACATCACACTTTATAATATCATGGCAAATGGCAATGGAATTTTTCTAGACGTCATAGTTGTAATAGGAAGGAATGAAAACCTCAAGTGTTTATCTATCAACTTTTTTTATTACCATATTTTTTTTTAATACATACATAGTATCAATTTCATACTATGTAGTGCTTAAATTTAAATTGAATAACATTTTGTGACGTGTCAGGTCATATTTTAAATGTCAAATACTAACATTTAGCATCATGTCGCTTTTAGAAGTGGAAAATTGTGAGCACCAGCTAGGTTTGAAGTCCATTATAATTATACAAGTAGACAAAAATTGAAAAAGAATGAAAAATGCTAAAATATGTTATGTTTTTTAATGTATTATATTATCTAAATTGTATTAATATCGGTCGGTATAGAAGCCATTACGTCATTATTTATCAATAAGATATTAAATGGCGTTTACGTCTTTTTGCCATTAATAACTGGTTTAACACCTAATTCCGGAAATAAAACGCTCATCAAAGGTAATTTTTTATTCAAAGTAGGTATTATTCGTATTTGTGTACGAAATAGATTCTACTCATTCTTCTGCGACGCCTCAAGCGATCTTTCTGGTCCTCCAGTTTCTAAAAAACACAAATTGTTTGTTGAGAATTGAATTGATTCACAATAAAGATGGTCATGTACCTTAAACAATGTTTTAAGAAAACTCAGTCCGACCAGTGAAGGTATCGTTAGGTGTCCAAATCCGGTTCTATATTAATACTAGCTTCTGCCCGCGGCTTCGCTCACGTGAAGCTATGTCAGGAGTAAAAATGGAAAACCAACATTGCTGATCTCTTCTTTGTATGGGCCTCTATAAATCAGGGAAGTCAAGCTGTATCTCAGGATACATTTAATTAATTGAGATAAGAAGTTCATCAGTTTTTAAGTTGGAGCATATACTTTCTAACAGTATTAATAAAATTAAAATCTATTCAGTAGTTTTTGCTCCAACCCGTAACAAACAGACAAACAAACAAAAATTTTAAAAACCACATTTTCGGATTCGGACACAGCTTTTTTACAATTTTATATTAGTAGACAGAGATAAGGCTTATGACGGTTTTATCACATGTTAAATTCCTAGATTTTGCGGTAATTGCGGCAATTTGGGCACGCCAATTTTTAATGTTTCTTATGTGATGGTTGGATAGGTATCCATGCCCTTTTCGAATCGGACAGGGATATTTTCACACATTGTATGAGTTACCACTAAAAACTCAACCACTTACTTTTAAATACTCAATATCAACATGTTATGACTGCTACTTGTTCCCGTAGTACTATTCTCAAAGGTACAGTTTAAAAATCCGGGAATTAACATTTTTGTACAACCCTATTTTCATTTACTATGTAAACTTACTTTCACATATACAGGCTGATGTATTGCAATGGTATCGTCTACTTTCGCTCCACCAACATCTCTTGCTTTGTCATCACTGGCCAGTAGCATTAGCAAAGGGAAATCTTTTGCCGTTTCATTAGACTGAGCTCTCGCGTTTCTGTAAGGAGCTAGAACCGGAGCAACAAGGACTACTCTCCCATCCTTACTTATTTCACTCTTTGCAACACTAATAAAAATTAACAGAGCAAATATTTCAAATACTTTACAAGTATATCTCATCGTGTGCGAATATGAATGTGTACTTGGTTTTATATTGAAGCTTTATATACGATGCTTGTTCAATAACACATCACGATTTGTTAAATGATGGACACCAAGCATGAACATAAATCCTTGTTTAGTCACGTAAAGATATGTTACGGATCTTGTCGGGATCTAAACAATGTTTTTTATGCCACCAGTCATCGCTTAGTTCAGTCGATAATATATAGTAAGACAAGTGAAGTCCGCTGTCAGAACAGACAATGGCCCCAATGAGCGGTACGTGTGTTTGCTGGACGCGCGCTTTCAGGTAGGATGTGAGTCTACCCCTCGCCCTTTGAAGGGGTCCAGCAAACGCTGACCCACAGCCCGCCATGGTCGTGGCGAAACTCTCGAATACCGTGGCCGTGACCATAGCAGGGGAGGACAAGTCAGTATTTAGTCAGTTCGAGTCCGACTAACCCTGACGCCACTCCTGGTGGCAGACGATCTATGAAGAATTTCTATACCTACTATAAAAAAGGGCGAATGAAATCAGGTTGTGGATGATGTCAATGATAACATACCATCGGGCCTGTATACCCCGACGAGATAACCACAGATCGTATCATGACGTATTATAGCCATAATTTTTAGTTTGTGAGAATGAGATAGCGGTACCTAATCTGTAGAGCGACATCCATCTCTTTCAATCGCAAAATGATCGCAATAAAACATCATTGATATGGCGTGTGAAGTGTGCCTCAGTTTGCCGGTATATTTAGGTGCCACATATAGGATGAGCCTTTTGCCATTAACCGGGCGCGAATTCGAACTGCGATTTGCTATTGAGCAATTCTAAAAACCCAATAAAACTGCCCGTCCAGAATCAGACCCAACTCTAGCTAGAGTAACAGTCGCGCTTACAACAACTGGAATCATTATAGATTGATAATGATGATGTTATTTGTAGAGAAAGCAGTGACGTCATTATTTATTTGATTGTTGTACAGCGTCTTATCTAATATATTTTTTAAGAGTTTTAAATATTGTCATTGGATATTGTATTTCACACTATTTTTAAAGACTATTGCGTTGTTTAAATTCTGCTCAATCGAATAAATATAATTATGTATAATAAATAAGATCTGTAGACGGATGTAAACATATTTTATTAACAATGCATGTAGTGATGAATGAGCTCATCTTAAGGCTTTTTGTATCGTCTATGCTTTGTAAAGGACCTCGGCGAGTTCGTAAAGGCTCTTATCATTGAGTTAATAAATACAAACGAAACTTTTTAATCCAGGACTTGTCGATTAAGCGCCACAATGGACTTTAGATTGGGCTTTTGATGTAATCCACCAAAACTAAGAAAGCACGGAGGGGCTAAAGGGGCAACAAAATTGAGCAATTGGGTTTGATTTATCAAAAATACCACCACCTAAGAGAAAATTTTTCTCAAATGATCTAAGATATTAATAATTTTCAGATGCTTTATCCCTTTCTCGCAAAACGAGTATAAGTAGATGTATTTTATTATCTGTAGTATAGGATTTGTATGTGAACCATAAATTAAAATGCTTGTAACTAGAATTAGTATAGCTAAATCATGTCTAGAAAAACAAAGGTCAAGGTGAAATCTCTGCTAAGGATTTGGTTTTTAGCGTTCAAAAATGTTGTATAACGAGGCTGTTCTAAGTTCACCTACTTATCCACATACAAAATCTTCCTTAAATACAAGATAGATACAAGTTTTGAATGGCAACGTACTAGTTATTCTGCAACAGTTTGCCTCGCAAAAATGATATGTAAATCCCTAATACGGCTATAAATATTATCTCAATAGCTTAATAAAGATAGGTACGTACATACATAAACACGTGGCTTAACCCCGTAGTGCAGAATGAAGTAATTTAAAGAACTTCCTACAAAACAAAGCATCAAACTTCGCTAACAATTAAAGCTCGTCAATATTGTGCTTCTTTTTTCGAATGACATGACCTTTTATATCTATCATGATTGAGGTATCATTTAAAATGCCCATATACTTTTAATTTTGTTTAATATGATTGAAATATGAATGGTTCACAATACATCTAATGGTTCATCGTGACTGATGAGTGTTTTTGCCCAGGCCTGCCTTTTTTTCTTGTCCCTGCAAAGATACGAATTAGTAAAAAAACTTATCGAAAACAAATTTATTATTTATTTATACCTACGTTTTTTTATATGATAAACTGCCACATTACCCTAGTGGTCTTGAGCACGCCTCCAACGCTAGGGGTCTTGGGTTCGATTGCCAGGTCCAGCAAAGTGTTATTGGGTTTTTCTATGTAATTTTCAGTAGCAGCTCGGAGTTTGGGATTTGTGCCCGGATAATGGCTCGTCATCTATTACAAATGACTTAAACATAGCGGGGAACTCTGGGTGTACATTAGTACGCCTCTGCCTAACCCTTCGGAGACAGGCGTGATGGTATGTACGTACAAGTTTGTTAATTCTCTGTGTTTTTTATTATTTTTTCACGCTCTTCCGACAAGGTCAAGGTTACCTTAACAATTAAATTTTATTTTATCTTTAGGTACTTGTAATTATTTCAATCTTCACGTGGTTTTTTTGGATTCTAATTAGAGGTAACATAACAAGACCTTTTTTTACCCGATCAAGATTAAAATTTTCCAACTTTCAAAAAAATACTGAAATTTGCTGTTGTAATAGTGTATAAGTGAAAGATTTACTTAATACTTTTACTATTCACCTTTAATACTCGTGTGCTTCGCAATAAATATTGCAATTACCTCTCTAATTAAAACCACACCGTGCGAAACAGAATTAGGCTCACATGCACCAACTTCTTAAATATGTTTAAATTGTATTTAAACACAAAATTTGCATAAAAAATTGTGTTTAAATATGACTGCTCTTTAGCCAAGTGGTCCTGAGCGCGACTGCTAAGCTAGAGGTCCTGGGTTCGATTCCCAGGTCGAGCAAAGTGTTATTGGGTTTTTCTATGAAATTCCCAGTAGCAGCTCGGAGTTTGGAATGTGTGCCCGGTTAATGGCAATAGGCTCGCCCCCTGTTACATGGGACCTAAACATACCGGCGAACTGTGGGTGTACATTAGTACGCCTCTGCCTAACCCTTCGGGGAATACAGGCGTGATGGTATGTTTTTTTTTTTTAATATGATTTAAATACATTCAAGAAGTTGGTGCAAGTGACCCTTAATCTCTTACCACAAAATAATTTCAGTCAATTCTTGCAAGCAACCAAAAACGTAAACAAAATGTTATCTTACGTTGTAATGCAAAACTTTAGGTTCCCCAGTCAGAGCTTCATTTTCAACAACGAAGAAAATCCCTGTCGAAAGGTTGGTTCCATCATCTTCCACTTGGGTTAACTTCAAATTTAACAATTCGTCTTTTGGATAGCCCCGTATCAAGTCTATTACCTTGATGCCTGTTAATTGATATATAGGAGTTTCTTTAGCAACATTATTTTGTATTAAAATAATGAGAGATAAAAATAAGATCCACTTCATCACTGATAGGTCGTGCTACAAGGATAAGATCAGCACTAATGTATATTATAATAATTTGTCCACCTGTATTTATAGGGTCACTAGGGTAAGCACTAAGTTGTTCTTTTTAATATAATTCTCTGCAATAACCCGACTATATACCTTTATGAGCACGATATTGAGACAATGGTGTGAGAACGGTCTAAATTTAAAATGTACTTTTTCCTCATTGTTACTGTACCTAATCTTAAGTTTGTGGCAAATAAAGACTTATCTATACTAATATATAAAGTTGAAGAGTTTGTTTGCTTGAACGCGCTAATCTCAGGAACTACTGGTCCGATTTGAAAAATTCTTTCAGTGTTAGATAGCCCATTTATTAAGAAAGGCTATAGGCTTTATATCATTACGCTACGCGGACGAAGTCGCGGGCAGAAGCTAGTCCTATATATATCTTAACGGGAATATCGACATCGATATTGAAATAAAACTATTTTTTAAGAATTTTATCGCGTTGTATTAATATTATTTAATTCCCGACGTTTCGGATCCTTTACGGCATCCATGGTCACGGGTAGACTGAGGTATTACTAACAGCTACCTTAAATTTTTGTTAATTATTAGTGATCCGATACGTGATCCAATAATAATAATACAACACGATAAAATCCGTAAAAATAGTTTTATTTCAATGTCTAATATTCGCGTAAGTGTCAGAAATCGACATCGATATATATCGTGTTTATCGAACGATACAGAATGTGGCAGCTTGTAAATGATATCTTATTCGTCAAGACAATTTTATCGATTTGCTTGGCGTGGAACTTAGATTTTACAGTGCTAGAATTTATCGATATTTAATTCCGAGGTTATATGGAGTTTGGTGTTGCAGATAGGTATATAATGGCGGTGACGATCACTTAGTATCAGGTGATAATGTAACTGGATAAGCTCAAGATCTCAAACATTTTATTTAGAATATAAACATACCATCACGCCTGTATTCCCCGAAGGGTTAGGCAGAGGCGTACTAATGTACACCCAGAGTTCGCCGGTATGTTTAGGTCCCAAGTAATAGGGGGCGAGCCTATTGCCATTGACCGGGCACAAATTCCTAACTCCGAGCTGCTACTGGGAATTTCACAGAAAAACCCAATAACACTTTGCTCGACCTGGGAATCGAACCCAGGACCTCTAGCGTAGCAGTCGCGCTCAGGACCACTTGGCTAATGAGGCAGGCATTGAGAATATCCAGTCATAATAAGTTTAACGAAACCCTAAAGTCATTTTGAGACACATAAGCATTTTGTTTTTCAAGAAATAAATTATCCCAGCTAAAGGTGGCTGTTCCCATAACGATTACGAGTTCGGCGCGCACACAGTTTCAGCGCGTTTCTGTTCTCCATAACTCTAGCCACTAATGGATCAGGGGGACATAGTCTCAAGTATTGAAATTTTTATTACTTCGGAAAAATTAACACATACTTATTAAAAAACTCAACTGCCTCATTAGCCAAGTGGTCCTGACCGCGACTGCTACGCTAGAGGTCCTGGGTTCGATTCCCAGGTCGAGCAAAGTGTTATTGGGTTTTTCTATGAAATTCCCAGTAGCAGCTCGGAGTTAGGAATTAGTGCCCGGTTAATGGCAATTGGCTCGCCCCCTATTACATGGGACCTAAACATACCGGCGAACTGTGGGTGTACATTAGTACGCCTCTGCCTAACCCTTCGGGGAATACAGGCGTGATGGTATGTTATGTTTATGTTACTTATTAAAAAACTCTGTAAACGATTCTGAACAAACTACATTCAGGTCTTGCATTTATTCTGTTACAGGTTATAGAAGCTTGATTGCCCCTAAGAATAAAAAAACTGTTTTATCCAATTATATTTCCTGCTTTTAGAAATCAAATGTATTTTCGATGATGACGTCAAATCTTAGTAGGAGGTAGTCGTAAATTCTTTAAGTAGGTATCAATATTACGGATTGATTTATTTTCCAAACTCCAATTAATCTGGATGTTGTTGTGTATAATTTCAGACAACCGAGACTACTTGATTGCTCGTCTAATTATTGTTAAGGACAGAACAACAAGTCCTACACAGTAATTGTAAAAACTATTGTTATTGCGATGGAATACGGGTGTTCTAAAGGGCAAGCTACATAGATTGATGTGTTGCTGCGTGTAAAACTCTACTTCAATGAATGATGATACAATGATGGGAAATAAAAAGCAATAAGTTCTGTTGGTTTATTATGTTGGTCGTATAACATAGTGGTTTGGCCGGTCATCGGGGATTCTCCACGATCAACATGCGAGACAAAGGCATCGAGCTCTATGTAACGTACCTATTCATATTATAGTGTAGGGTTGCCATCTAAAAACTAAGTACTTACCTAAGTATGCCTCTATATTGTCGTCAAGTTTTACAGTCATGCTTATAGAAAATTAACAAGCTTCTTTTTAACACGCTTATATTAGGTTCACCTGTATGTAACTAATTATGTAAGGGATTCTAAGGTAACTAATTTAAGCATCTTCCAAGGATCGTAGCTTCATGAAAATTGGCAGCTGTATGTAGTTCTGATGACAATACAATAATATGGTACTGTCGAACTGATCTGATGATGGAGCCGGAACATATGAACTGCAACAACGCCCCACGCTTTTACAATCAAATACCTTATTATAAGTAGGTACATAGTTACACTTCAGCCCAGAAATAGAGACAGACTTGAACGATCCATAATTTATTTTTGGTTTGTTTTTCTAGTGTTTTTTAAACTATGAATTTATTTATTGTTTCAATGTTTAAATAACAATCGGCAGCAACATGTTTAAAAGTAAGGCAATTTTTTTTCATTCTCAATAAAATTATTCTGGTAAGTAATTGTTAATTGGGTGACCACATAACAATTACACAACAAAAAATAACAGTTACATAACAAAAATATTTTAAGAATCACTTATTTTAAAATTTTAATCCGGTTTTTAATAGCTTTTTTTAATGAACTGGGTACAAAATATTCAATGTACTAACTGATTAACATGTATTCTAATTGTCGCCTACTAATTAATAAAAAATAATTAAGGTTGTATCTTTAAGACACTAATAACAGCATTTACTTCGTAAGCGCTATGTAGCGTTATTAGGATTTTGGGTTTTTAGAATATACTAGCTTCTGCCCGCGGCTTCGCCCCCGTGGAATTCGGTCTGTCATCACATCCCACGATTACGGGATAAAAAGTATCCTATGTCCGTTTCCTGGTTCTAAGCTACCTCTCCACCAATTTTCAGCCAAATCGGTTCAGCCGTTCTTGAGTTATAAATGGAATAACTAACACGACTTTCTTTTATATATATAGATATATAGATTAAACTTGACCTTCCTCCGATGTTCCTCAAAATGTTCCGAAATAAACTTTTTATTTTAACTTATGTTGTCACAAATATAGGTAATTATGATGAATCTGAATCAAAAATGTTGTTTTGTAGGTACTTAGTTACCTGATGGCTATTACAAACGGTATTTATTTTTTTCGGCAAACAATTGTTACTAAGCTAACCACAATATATTGTAACCGTATAAAATCACACTCAGATACTCACTTAAGTATTTACTTATAAGGACGTTACAGTATATACAGTCTGCTTTTATATAATAAGATTATAAATACGCGACAACCCTACGAAGACAGACCAGTAATAATACACTCATAACTATACACCGTGTAATTTAATTGTTAGATAAATATGCATATACGTAATGAAAAACATGAATTTACATAGAAAATGTGGAAGTATTCGACGATGATTTTCAAATTCTACACGTATGAGGGGATTCCCAAAATGTTTGATAACAAAACATCAGCTTTTTTTGTAGATACTGTAGTAGGTATTATGTTTCTTTAATTGTTGTTTTCCGAACTCTTCAGTTATGTCATTCATGGTTCGTATTCAACGTACTCCATCTGAAAAAAAAAGAAAGTTTCATCATTACCAGCCCGTATTTGCCAAGCTGAACTAGGCGTCTTTTCAACCAAAAGAAAGATTAAGTCAGTGAATTGGATAATTTGAATTCTCTGGAGAGCCTAGGTGTTATAAATATTTGAAGCTGAGTCGGTACATCAAACGTGTCGTCGGGTTAACTTAGTAACCTTTTTTAGTGGTAGAAAAAGCCTACGGGCTTTCTCAGGATCGTGGTGAGTGTGATCTTGAGGCCCATGATTTCCACCGTAGGGCAAGAGAAGGAAAAAACAGTTTTTACTTGGTTACGAGTCCTTTTTACCTTTGGTATGTTATGGTACAGCGTGCACACACCTCACAACTCAACTATACATAGCGTATTTTGTAAAAAAAATCATAGTTATTGAAATACAATATCCTGTTCTGTTCATACATGTCTCAATGTGATCTGTTTGCTTTTGTTTAAGAAGATTTTTCTCGAAAAGAGTATGGGTTGACTATTCGAATCTCTATTAGGAGAAAATTATGAGTACAACGGCTAGAATTTCTTCTTTAACGGGGTAAGGCGACTAAAGGCCGGTCCCAATAGATAGATCGGTCCCAACCTGTCGATAGATTTGCTTACTAAAGATATGATTTTGACATTATTTGTATGGACCTTTTGTCAAAACTCTTCCGCTAGTGAGAAAATCTACTGACAGGATTCTTATTGGGACCGGCTGTAAATCAACAGGCTGTATATTCTCATACCGGTTTTCCGCGCTATAAAAAAAGTCTGGTAGGCAATATGACGTTACATGGTTGTAAATGTAGACCAAGTGGTCATAACTGATGCATTTGAATATCTTGTAATCTATTGAGAATGCAAAAACGTTTAAAACTTCCTCATTAGCCTAGTGGTCTAGAGCGCGACTTCTAAGCTAAAGGTCATGGGTTCGATTCCCAGGTCGGGCAAAGTGTTATTTGGTAAAGTTGGTTTTTCTATGAAATTCCCAGTAGCAGCTCGGAGTTTGGAATCTGTGCCCGGTTAATGGCAATAGGCTCGCCCCCTATTACATGGGACCTAAACATAAGCCTAATCCTTCGGGGAATACAGGCGTGATGGTATGTTGTGTATGTATTTTATGTTAGTAAATGGAGAGTAGAGTATAATAGAGTAGGTTCACATATTTATGATAGTTGGTACATAATAAATAAAGTCTATAATGTTTCGTCTTAAAATAGCATTCGAGTAGATAATGACTTTCTGTTTGTTAATTATATGGGTTTATCATTATAGATGAACAGTCTTTCATTTCTCGTTGCTTCGCTATTTAAATTAATGTTTGTTTTTCAGATAACCTTAATATACCTACCTACTAACGGTAGTTTTTTAACTTTACGACTTTACATGATGTTTGTAAAGACATATTATTATAGGATAGGTTATGAATAAGACCACTACTTCAAAAGCCACTAGTAAACGAATCCCTTACCATATTTGTTATAAAACCCGGTTGTAAATGATGTGACAATACATTGGAACAATTGACATTATACTACAATCACCCATTTTAAGCAGAACTCTCTCTGTACGAAAAGGCTCTACAATATAATATCAGCTTATACTGGGCAGACAGGCGTGGTCATTTATCATTCGTGATTATTTTCCTAACATTGTTTTGTTATACACACCACAACACTTTTGTATGCTACTGTATCTGCGCGGAAAGGCTTATTTCAGTATGACACAGTATAAGGCAATCAAAGAAAAAATCCTATATGGATTCTTTAAAAATAGGAATAAATTGACGATCGCGTTATATTTTCAACTAGCGACCCGCCCGCGGTTTCACCCGCGCTGCCCCGTCCCTAAGACTCGTAGCGTGATTTTAAATAGCTTAAAACCTTCCTCTTGAATCAATCTATCTATTAAAAAAACCGCGTCAAAATCCGTTGCGTAGTTTTAAAGATCTAAGCATACATATGGACAGACAGCGGGAAGCGACTTTGTTTTATAATATGTAGTGATAATTTCATAGGGCGGGTAAACATTGCTCATGGATCATAAAATAAATATAAAGCATTCAACACAGCTTCAGAATGAAGTCAAATGGATTAGGGCTAGACTAGTATGTACCTTGGGTGGCAGTAGGTCTGAAGATGGCACACTGACATCTTGGGTACTAGATAGAACGGGTTTCACAGACGTGGCTGAGATGTTCAAGGCATTTGCATGAGAGTACGCGACCGTTGTAGTAGCCACGGGAATTTTCGCCAGGACTGGAGTAGGTTTCACGAATTTAGTCTTTAACGGCGCAGGCGCATTGGGTAAAGGAAACACTACCCAACCATTAACAAAACACACAACACCAGATAAGACTAACACGACCAAGTAATTCCTAATCATTTTATTTTTGTAAATCTTCGGTAGCTCGCACAAAATAACTGGTTGAACGATAAAATCGGAATGGTGATCGGGTTTTTAATTTATAGAGATTTTGGCACTCAACTGAAGTGTTCAATTAACATAAATTCTTAGGTAAGAGTGGCTCACCCTGAAACGAGATCGGTTTAGAGAGGTATAGGTTACCAACCTACACACATAAGATGTTCCGCGGAAGACGAACTCGTTACGATTTACCTATTCACAAAATTAAAATACTTCATATTCAAACAAGATTTTGTAAGAGAAACAATCTGATACTTACCTTCTCGTGAGGTTCTTATTACTAAGAAGATACTTAAAGGAAATAAACGTTACTTTATTGCGTAGTGGCGCCATCTTCGACCGTTAGTTCTTGATCCTCACTATTTTCAAATAAGGAAACGGAAAAAACCAGGCATACACTAATTATGAATGTTAAAATGAACAAAGACATAATACAATAACCAGCGGTGTAACAATCACTGAATGAACTCCTACTGGACTTTACTTATTTATAACAGAAAGAGAAAGATAGCAATATAAATAATAATTTGTGTACTTACATACTTACTTAGTTGGACGATAAAATTTGTTTACTGTCATAAAGGACTCAGCCGTAACCTTAATGACAGACAGGCGACTTTTGTTGCGGAGGAAAGTTCCTTGTAGAGACTCCGTCAGAACTTCTCTAGGCGTAGTAGTGTTAGAATTAGACAAGAGTATTTCAATATAGGCTGTATGAAACAGTTTAAAAACTTAACAAGTAAGTAACAGACGTTTAAAACGTAAATTCAGAATGTGAAGGCAAATTTCGACATGGCGTCTGGTGTATCTAACCAGAAGACGCTAGTTGCATTTTTCCTTCAATAAAATAACATGATAAAGCAAAAAAAAATACAAAAAGGTAAGTAAGTAACAGTAAGATAATGAATGAAACAGATTCAATTAAATGCCTAGAGAATCAAATACAAAAACACCAAAAGATATTGGAAAAAGAGCTGAAGGAGGATGATTATTTTATGTCACAATTAATTAAATGGTTACGTGATTATTTATCAGCGACGTCAATTCGACGTGAGCGTGAAAGCTCTAGTAAAATTATTCAAACGACAGCTGCTGTACAAAAATGACCTTTATAGATATTAGCTTTACTTACCTAATTAGTAGAATTGTTGTATAATGTCACGATCTTACTAGCTGGAAATATTGAATCAATTAAAAGCTGGATATCAGGTGTAGTACTAGTGGTTGTAGTGTCGACCTTTTGAGAATTGGCTCTAGGCAATGTAGTGCAAGAAACTTGAATCACGGCAAACATACCAACCATTAACGATAATATTAATAAACTTTTCATCTTTCTTGATAATTATAAAACTTCTAGACACCGCACTGGTATAAATGGTATGAATGGCTCTGACTGTCAACGCAGTTATTTATAATTTCCCGACTACGGAAAAAGGAAGGATAATGAGTTCAACGGTCTATGTAATGTATGTGTCTGTGCTATTATATTGTAAACTTGTACCATAAATTATTGGAATAAATAGATTGATTTTGTTCCTTTAATAGCTCAAAGATTAGATTTTAACAAAATGAGGTGTCGATCAAGTTATCTTTATAATAAAAAGTTTAATATGAATTTATGAAAAATAAAATAATATGGCCAACCAAACTTAAACAATAAAATTTACTCGATTTTAACAAATTACGTGTCATAGAATTAATCAAAATAGTTTGACCACAAATAATCTGTATCTTTACATTGAAGATATTTAAAAACCGGCCAAGTGCGAGTCGGACTCGCGCACGAAGGATTCTGTACCATAAATCGCGTTTGTTGTATGGGAGCCCCCCCAATATTTATTTTATTTTATTTTTAGTATTCGTTGTTATAGCGGCAACAGAAATACATAATTTGTGCAAATTTCAACTGTCCAACTATCTTGAGATACAGCCTGGTGCCACCTGGTGGTTTAGGGTATATAAACGTCTCCGAACCCAACCATGTGATTTTTGAAATTCTTGCCTGTTTGTCTGTTTTTTGTAGGTCTGGTTTGGCGCAAAACTACTGAATAGATTTTAATTTTTTTATCACTTTGCTATTAGAAAGCATATGCTCCAACTTAAAAACTGGTGAACTTCTATCTCAAATAATTAAACGGATCCTGAGATACAGCTTAACCTCTGTGATGTATACCGACAGACCCATACAAAGAAGAGATCATCACTGTTGGTTTTTTATTCTAGCAGAACTGCTGAACGTCTTCAGCTGTTTTACATAACAAAGCTGTTTTATAAAACAGCTAGCGGGTAGGTAAAACAGCGAATTAATAAAATTCAACTGCGACTATTTCAAAATTTCAATTAATACTTTAAGAGAAAATAGCTTTTGAATTTTGCCAAGTGCTTTTGCCAAGTATACATAGCCTAGGTATCTGTGCTCGGGCAGGGTCATCGCTCGTGAATATACATTAAGGATCGTTTATAATCAGAAGGTTTGAGCAGAGAACAAACCGTGAGTCATTGGTATATCCTAATGGTAAACAATGGTTGACTTGTGACAAACTTGCATTGTTGGTAGCCAAATTACGTAATACGCTTGTGAATATTCGTGTCCGTTGGAATTCAATAGGACATTTGGAAAATCCTTGAGTATTTTGGAATTTAGGATCATTTTTTCATTTTGTCTGCCAGGAATTGGCAGTTATCAGTGAGTGTGTCATGATTCTTTCGCACAAATACCTAATTACTTCAAGCTTTTAATTAAGTAGGTACTTAATGTAATCCCCTATTACATTGTGAGCGAGAGCGAGAGAGAGTGAGCCTATTGCCATTAACCGGGCACAATTCCAAACTCCGAGCTGCTACTGATAATTTCACTGAAAAACTCAATAACTCTTTAGTTGACCTGGAAATCGAACAGGACAACACACAATTCACAATCACAGGACCTCGAGCGTACTAGTAACACTCAGGACCTAATGATAAGTAAGAAGATTTCAAAAACATTCGTATTCCGTGTGGAATACCTTCAATAAATGCTATAATTTTATTTGTATGGCATTGTCCGGCTTACCAGTAATACTTATTGATGGGTTAGGTACTTACATAACAGCACAAGTAAATAAGAATTTAAGAGTCTCCATACTTGCCATGTACTTGTAAGGATGAAACAAAAAGTCTATCAGGTATTTTTAGCCAAGGCGAGCGCGACTGGTTTATAATAATGGTCCTTGAAAACGTGAGATACATCTTCAATATAATGTATTTTACCTGTTTTTGTTTGCAAAGTGAACCGAACCATACTTGACCGAGTTATATTGTACAGCCACAGTTTAATTATAATATTAGGTTCAATGTACCTAATCGGAGGCGAGGCTATAAAATCCAAACTATTAATAATTTCATAGAAAAACCCATAAAATAACAACTAGTTCGACTTGTGAATCGAACCCAGGATCTCTACCGTAGCAATGGTTTAGGACCACTAAACAACAATTGATTTGAAATAAATAAATTGATCAAAACACCACTATTCTTTTTTATTAATTGAGCTACAGATATAAAAATTGGCCCCAAGAAGTTAATTTCAAGAAGTAATTTTTTTTACAAAACTCGTAGCAATTATGTAATTAAAATAATTATCTTTTGTATTCTTTTAGCATTTTACATGCTCAGATTATAAAGTTGTTTAGTAAAGGAAAAATCGACTTGCGGACAGGATTCGAACCTGCGTGTTCTGGATAGGTTAGCGTCTAGTGTACCTAACCAGAAGACGCAGGTTCCAATCCTGCCCGCAGGTCGAATTTTTCCTTCACTAAACAACTTTATGAAAATAATTATTAAATATTATCAGTCATTATAAACTACGTAATTATAAATACGTGATGCACTAAACAAGAAAAATTTTTTGACGTGGGAGAGCCATGCTTCGGCACGAATGGGCCGGCTCGACCGGAGTGATACCACGGCCTCACAGAAAACCGGCGTGAAGCAGCGCTTGCGTTGTGTTTCGCCGAGTGAGTTGAGGTGACCGGAGGCCCAAACCCTTTTAAAGGCGGGCAACGCACTTGCGACTCCTCTGGTGTTGCGGGTGTCCATGGGCGGCGGTTATCGCTTGCCATCAGGTGATCCGTTTGCTCGTTTGCCCCCCTATTACATAAAAAAAAAGAGTAACCACAGGATCAAGGAAATCTAGCGTGTCGCGAGTACACAGATATTTACAAAAGGTTGGAGTTTTATATTTCATAAAGAAATTAGTTGTTGCAGGAATGTTATGCCTCTGCCTAAAAGTTCACAGTGCCGGTGTGTGTTTTAAGTCTGTAGTGTTGCTCAAGTTGCTCATACATTTTAAGTAGTGCATTACCATTTTTAAGAGTACCTACGTAGGTAATATTATAATTTTACCTATTGATATTACTTTTTATTGGCAATTCGATTATGATTTACGGTAATATATTTACTGATAAAAGACAAAAAATATCTATAAATAAAGTCTTGCCGAAGTTCGAAATATTTAACTAGTTACGTACAATAAAAGCTTTTAACCCGATAACTTTCTATCTTTTCTTTTAACATTATTTTAGTGGAAATTATTAATACTTATAATATTTGCTTGTAAAATTCGTGGCCCTTTATATTCTTCATCATCAGTTCACAAACAAAAGTTATTATTCCGCCTGATAATATTATAAGAGCAACAATATGAGTAGCTGTGTAGTTTCTATAGTTGCTTACTTGCTGGCTTCTTAAGCTAACACTTTAGAGATACGTGAGACAATTTGGCTTTTACTTGAGTTCTCCGTTAAATATATCTCGTGTGCGTCTTGTCTTCTTCTTCTTCTCTACTATTATTAAATTGTAAAAAAGCGATGTCTGTAGGTACATTGAAGATATTTAAAAAAAACACGTGGGTTATGGTATATAAAAGTCTCCGAATCCGAAATTGTGATTTTTAAAATTCTTGTCTATTTGTGTGTTTGTTACGGGTTGGAGCAAAAACTACTGAATAGATTTTAATTTTATTATCACTGTTAGAAAGTATATGCTCCAACTTAAAAACTGGTGAACTTCTTATTTCAATTAATTAAACGAATCTTGAGATACAGCTTGACCTGCCTGATGTATAGAGGCCCATACAAAGCAGAGATCATTAATGTTGGTTGTTACATTTTTACTCCTGATAGCTTCACGTGAGCGAAGCTGCGGGCTGAAGCTAGTTGTAAATAAATACATTTATTTATTTTCTTCCTTACTTCTTCTTCTTCTTCTTTGAACCTGAACGAATGTAGAAGAACTAAGACTAGCTTGGTGGAACTTATGACTTGCGTCTGGTCCTTCTTAGTCGGAGAAAGGTCCTTATGAGAAGAACTTATGGATTGACAACCAGCGCCATTACCGTGGAAGAGTCATGCTTCGGAACGAATGGGCTCGAACGTAGTGATACCTCGGCCTCATAGAAAACTAGCGTGAAACAACACTTACGTTGTGTTTCGCCGAGTGAGCGATGATGAGAGATGCTGGAGGCCCAAACCCTTTTAAAAGGCGGGCAACGCACTTGTGAACTCCTCTGGTGTTGCGGGTGTCCATGGGCGGCGGTAATCGCTCACCTTAAGGTGATACATCTGCTCGTTTGACATAAAAAATCCATTAATTGTGCTTGATATTAGAAATTTGTAAACATGATCATAATTCACTATTTCATTGATTGGTGAAAATATGAATACTTATTGTCTTGAGCAAGGATTTTGGCTCTACGCGTCTTATTATTTTACCTCTAACTGTTATGAAAGGCAGCCTTATCTTGTGGTACTTTATAAATTTCATTTAAGGAACTAGCTTCTGCCCGCGACTTTGTCTGCGTAAACTTCAGAATTGGGTCCGACCTGGATAAAGAGTAGCCTATGTGTTATTCCAGACTATTATCTATCTCTGTGCCAAATTTTAGACCTGAAAGAGTAACAGACATCCATAATATATCCTCACAAATGTTCACGTTTATAATAAGTATTAGTAAGATGTTTTTTTAAAATAAAATGACATAAACACCGTTTTTTAAGTTTAATAAAATTATCGATTTAAAACATTTTAATGTCAACAAATAAATTAATAAATAAAAATCGCTCTATCTATGACTTAAGTATAAATACGAAGGCAGTTCAAGTAGCTAAGATAAAAATAAAAAGTAGCTAAGATAAAAATAAAAATACATAAAAATCACTGTTTATTTCCTACCCCTGGCTACGATGTAAATGTTGAAAACTATTATAGAGAAATGATATTTATACCATTAGAATATAATCAGTGGCAAATTAATTGGATTCGAACCTGCGTCTTCTGGTTGAATTTGATGCCTACCTTTTTTTGTACTGAGTCGAAATCAACTTACTACCTATTTAAATCGTGAATAATCTAGGTAGGTACTACATTGCAGATTTCTTAATTTTGTAAAACTGTATGTAACTATATACAGTTAATAATTTAATAATTTATAAATTACTATTAAATAAAAATCTCGTGGGCAACCTTCCCACAACGCGACATAGGTTACTTACACAAAACTTTAACTTTGCTGTACCTAATACTTTCTAGTTGACTAAAGTTAAAGTTTTGAAAACCCACCCCTAATTGATTGAGCACGTTTTTATTTTAGTTTAACTTAGCTTAGCTGTCATTTAATCAGAGACTAGAACCGCAAGGAAGTCATCCCTATTTCTCGAAGTGGGGCCACTCTTCCCGCTCCTGAAGGCCGCAGCTCCTACCCCTTTGCCCACGAAGTTGGGGAAGGGGAAATTGGGTACGCCTCTATGTCGGACATCCAAGAGGCCGTCGCCGAAGTACTGGAAATTGTTAGAAAGTTAAAATTAGTAACAGACAATACAAAGAAAATACAGAGATTATATATAGATATACCTATACAGAATAGAGGGATACAGTGCAGAAACCCAATATCCCATGTTAATATTATGAATGGCAGTCAAAAGATTGCTTATAAATATCGAGGCAATACAGATATGGAGTAGGCTAATATTTGTCAGTGTTACAAATTATTTTATTTTGGATTTTTACCGCATTTTACGAAATTGATTATTTGTACCTAGTTCAATTTTTTTTTTATTTGGCAAACCTACCCATCGGTATAAATTAATCATATTTTATAAGTACTATTAGCTGATTCTGGGATCAACACCTTGATGCACTTAGTCGATTTAAAAAGTATCTTTGTCACATTACATAACATCATGCCTGTATTCTCCGAAGCTTTAGGCAAAGGTGTACTCATGTAACCCACAGTTCTCCGGTATGTTTAGGTGCCATGGTATAGGGCGAGCCTATTGCCATTACCCGGACACAAGTCCAAACTCCGAGGCACTGCTGAGAATCTCTTATAAATTATATTCATGAGTTAACGAATAAAACATTTCAACTTACATCAGGTTGCTGTTGTTGGAAGCCGTTGAGAGAGTTGAAACCGAAAGCCGAAGAGGCGCTCTGGCTCTGGCTGCCGCCGAAATTACTGCCGAGGGCCGAAGCCGAAGAAGCTGACCCTGATCCAGTTAGCCCGGAACCGCTGAACGACGCCGCTTGGCTACTCGCCTGGCTACCACCGAAACCACTGGAAATTAAAAACAAAATATTCTTATCAGAACAAATAAGTACTTATTATCCTCCTTTTTATCAGAAGGTACTTTTTTGTACAGAATTGCCCTGCACTAGGATTTTTTTTGTATCGCAAATCACCCAGCTTTTGCAAAAACAAATTGTCCCATTCACAAACGCCCAGACCCTAGTCATACAACTATTTGTACTTTTACTCCGTATGGGGATCGAACCCACAACACGTGGCTTAGAAGCCGATCGCTTACCCACTACGCCAAAACTAGATGAATATCAGAATCATTTTGTCTTCTAATGGCGGTAAGCTGCCATACATGTGCATCTTATAAGCTACGCGATTGTTTTAATATTCCCATCTTAGTATATCAAACAACAATTAATTAAAAATACAAAAGAAAAAATATTTTTTTCTCAACAAGCTGTAGCCTGTAGGTATTATTAGATAATTTGTAAGGATTTTAGGAAGAAATTTTAAGCTAAAATTAATTTATACATTTCCCAATTTCAACTGTATCACCTGAGTTGAAGGACTTGACTATATTAAAATGCACGTGTATATTATATATCCATGCTTAAGTGTATTTTCGAAACAGACACCATAATATTGAATATGATAATGTTGACAGTGATAAATATTAATTAATAGCATTCCGTAATCACATAATAAACGACGTCATACCGACCTGTTTAAATACATTATTTGAAAAGACTATTTTTTACAGATAATTTACTAAACATTTATGTAAACGACTGTTTGCTCACACTTAAGTTAACTTGTTGCAATACAGCCAAAATTGAGTTTCGAAAAAAATTGCGCAAGTTAAGTAAGTAAGTACTTCAGAAGGTCATAGCAATCTGTACTAATCTTAAATATGTACCTAAAACGTAAAATAAAATATTTGAGCTTTCAGCTAGTACTTAGGTAGGTAATAGCCGAGTTGCTAAAAACCTTAACATACGAGTAAAACGAGCAAATTTTTGTCAGACTTGCATAAACAACACACACTCGTGTGTGTATTACGTGTATGCCTATGTGGAACTGTGTAGTTCCACATAGGCATACACAGTTACACAAAGACCTGCTAATTAGTGTTTAAGTAATTTACAGTTAGTATATTTATAGTAGCCATTTATCTTTTGTTCCTTTTAATTACATTCATACATAAGACAACGTTGCGGACTGAAAGATGATGTAGTGACACGTATTGAAAGGAATATGCTGAGATGGTTTGGACATGTTGAGAGAATGAATGAAAGACGATTAACGAAAGGCGCATATCAGCGGCAACGTCAGAAGAGGTCGACCTAGAAGGACCTACACCGATCTTATTGGCGAAGTCCTTCAAAAAGGTCAGGTGCGTAGTACTCGCAACCGGCGCGTATGTATGAGAAGATGTATGAATGTCGCAGAAGCAAAAGAGGCATGCAAGAATCGTAGCAAGTGGCAGTCTATAGTTTCTGCCTACCCCTGTGGGAGAAGGGCGTGAGTGTATGTATGTCCTTTTAATTATTATTCACCTTATTGAAAATAAACGTCTCAATATTGTTAATGAATTAACGGAAAAAGCAAGACAGCCCCAATACAAGCGTTATTAATTACTTACTTAGGCTGACTCATTTAAAATCTATGTAACTGTTTTTAGACCAATAAACATTTTTCATTTTAATTTTTTTTCAAAGATTGGTGCAAGTCATTGACTCCTGAATCAGCTGTACGCATATTAATATTGAAAACAGCGATGTGACTTCGATTTTGACATTATTTACATTACATGACACTAATCATGAATTTTCAAAACATGATTTTTTATATTTATTTTCTCATAATATATATTTCTTTTCTCATCTCTACTAATATAAAATCGTAAAAAAGCTGTCTGTACATTGATGATATTTAAAAAAAAACAAGGGGCATATAAATGTCGCCCAACCCAAAAATGTGATTTTTTAAATTCTTGTTTGTTTGTCTGATTATTAGTGGTTGATGCAAAAACTACTGATTTTTTTTGTTATCTGTTACACTGCTATATTTATGCTCCAACTTAATAACTGGTGAACTTTTTATGTTAATTAATCAAACGGATGAGAGACAGCTTGACCTTTCTGATGTATACAGACCCATACGTACAAAGAAATCATCACTGTTTTGATCTATATCTAATATAGCTTCACGTGAGCAAATCCGCAAAAGCTAGTAATATATACGAGTATATATATTAACTATAAGCAATGAGGCAAATGCAGTTTTATCAATCAAACCTACAATCTGGTACAAGCAATATGAATTATTTTTATTTAAAACTCACTGCCGTATTATTATTTTCAATATTACATTAGCTTTATTCGGGCGTAAAGTTACGGGATCCGAATTATCTGGCTGCGTTTCGACCTTTCGACGTTTCGATGTTTCCTCTGAAATTCGAAATCGATACGAAATCTTTGCAGTCCAACGGTGTACATTACCATTAGGTTACGTGTAATTTATGTATGGACATACACGAGTAAAAGTAGGTAAGCCACTGAGACGTTGAGTGACATTTGGAAAACCCGGGCCATTTTTTTACGGATGTTGTCTTGACTAAGTACATATTTCAAAATTATATAAACGACGACGTGTAATATAAAATGGTTACATATACGTAGAAGTAGGACGAATTATGAGATTGCAATGCAATTGAAATGCATACATATTACACACGTTTTTAAGAGTTGTTATGTCACACAATAGACTGTTATTTAAATTTGTCATCGATACTGCTAATGCTTTTTTCCCATTCGTCACCATAAAATACGAATCCGGTGATAGCATTTGAAAGAATAGTCAAGCATATTTCAAGAGCATAATATTTTTTATTTTATAAACTAATCCGTTTAGAATTTACCACAATTGACACTTTTATTGCTCATAAAATATGAGGTCTAAAGTTGACGATCTAATTTCTGTTTATTTATGGACGTGTAAGGTGACTGACCTTCCGAAGCCATTGAACGACGACGCTTGGCTAGCCGAGTGCGACGCGCTGAAGCCTTCGTTGAATCCAAAGGAGAATGACTGCGAAGCCGACTGGCTGGCACCAAGACCACTTGCACTGCTGCTCACACTTGCCGTCAGACCACCGGTACCAGATGGCGCCACATTGAAACCTCCACCGAATCCAAATCTCGGCTTGACTTGATTATTCCTCTGAGCCAGTCTCTCTTGAGGGGTCAATGTACTCGGATCACGCTCCAAATGTTCTAAAACTGGAAGAACGGGTGGAGTTATCACTGGCTCCAGTTTCTTCTCCCGCCTTCTATCATCAGGGAACACGAAGCCATCTGCCGGCGCCGGCAGGACGATCTTCAGCACAGAGGCGAAGCACAAACACGTGTAGATGAACTTCATGGTGTCTTCTGTTGACTACATGAGATTGACGATGTATCTTGTTTTAATAGGGTCGCACGAGGTCATCGGCTGTGTTGGCATGCGGCACGCGCCGCAGCCTTCAGAAAACCCACTGCGCTGCGCCCGAGTCGACATCCTGCCATCTATCCATCCCCCCTCTTAACGCCCATGTCCATAAAATATGCATTCCTTTTAAATTTAACGACTTTATTGTCTTCAGCTAGTTTAGTGGCGACAGGAAAATTAGATGGTTAAGGTGCAGCTCGTGATTGGGAAATCCAAGTGTCCTACTTTATCGGTACAGTTAAACACTCCAAGCACGTTGGCATTGTGTCAGCCGCGGAAGTACATGAGCTTGTCGGAGGTTTTATTCCAACTGCGCACATCACTATCTCTCTAAAAATCATTATGGTTGCGATCTTTTTATTTCTGAATACAATAATAAAAACAAATAATCGAACAGCTAACGAACTAAGTCCATTTATTATAACGAACCTAATTGGTTGTTTTTTACCTCAGTAGAAGATAAATTAACCATTTTATTTCCGAAATGTCAGAGGGCGACGGATATTTTAATTCTAAAATATTTTGTTACTGTATTTTATTTTTTGAATTCGGTTTTCAAGTATGATGGGGGAATTATTAGTTCTTTGGTACCGGTTTAAGCACCTGCGTATGTTAGCGGTATTATTTAAATAAATACTTTAAATTATAAATGGGTTAATATATAGGTATATACTTATTAGGCCATTATCAATATTATAGTATGTTGTATAGGTACACAACATACTATAATATTGATAATCTAAACAATATTCTAAATACAGTTTAAAAAACGCCCACATATTTTATATTCTGAATGAATTAGAAGACACTTTATGAACCGAAGCTATACTCACAATGCAAAAGATTAAAAATATTCTTAAAGAAATGTATATAATTACTTAACTAAGCAAACTACTGACCAAACCAGAAATCTCAATAACTAAAATTTGGAAGTTGCAGGTCCGCTAATAAAGGGTTTAGGGAAATCCTGAGGGATTGTGAAAAGCAAGAATCGAGTAACACCCAGGGGCTAATAATATGGTACGAGTATGTTTGGACGTTTGTCACTGAATAGATATGGATAAAATATAGAATAAAGGTTCTTTATAACGTGGACTAAAACGTAATACTTATTCTTTTTTATTCGGGGTGGATCCACACATTCTGACATCAACACAGCTTAGGTTGCGGGCAGAAGCTAGTATTCTATAAAACATAAAAATGTACATAATAAAACACCCGGCTACTCTTACACTACTAAAAATATATATTTGAAGCCTGTCATTATAGCAATGATTTTCACAAACCTGAACAAAGAGTAAATAAAAAAGTAATAATGACCATGATTGTAAATAAAAACATAACTTTTTCTAGGAGAAAAAAAAAATATTTTCCACCTGATTCATAGATCACTGTTATTACCTTGTAAAGAGCTTAATTTACGTCAAGAGCGGTTACTGATATTTAACCGCTGTTTTAATCTTTGGTTTTAATCTTGACATAAAGTAGCAGTTACAAAGCAAATTGCCCTATCCTATCATTATTGTTAGGGTTGTCTAGTGCCAAGTCTGAAAGGTAAAAATATCACTCCGATCTAATTTAAATATCATAAAGCCACAATTTTATTGTCATCTTTCACTTTTCGATCTGATTACAAAAATTTAGAAATTTCTTATTATTGCAAGTTATATTTTCGGTATTTTATATTCAGGATTTACAATAGGTACGATCCAAAACTCAAATGGAAATTGACGCTCCATTGCAGTATGTCTCACGGAAATGAATGATCTTAGAATCCGCACAGAAATTAATCAGAATAACTGTATCATACTTTTGATGTATAAGATCCATCAATTACTATGAACTTTACAGTCTATTATATTTTGTGAAGTTAGTAAAAAAAGGTAGGTGATTATATGACTGAAATAAATTAACTGACTCTTTAATACATCAATGCATAGCTCAAACTGCTGCGTTCAAGAAGTTTCAATCTAGGAAACTACTACGGCGTAGCAAAATACAAGATAAGCGACACCGCGGAAAACAACTAGTAAGTTATTAAATGAATGACAGATGATTTGCTTGATGTGATAGCCCTAAATAGCAGTGGTCCGAAGTGTAAGGTGAGTGTGAACACGGCCGGGGTCACACGTCCCGTGTCACGGTCGGCGATCAATGCACATTATCGCACATATTACATGTACGATACATTTCATTGTATACTGGATTCGATTGATTGAATATCAGACATCTAGAGCCTAATTCCTAAGAAATCTATTTCGTGGAATTCATAAGATTTACAAACAATACCGATGAGCTGCTGACGTTTCTTTGTATATACCTAAAATAAATATTTTTCCAAAAATTTGTAAACAAGTTTTTGGGTTATGAGGCTTAGCAGGCGATTCGGCCGCTGAGTTTCGTCCGATCCGGTCGAAATAGGAATGTAATTATTATTAGTATTTTTGAGTGGTGTTTCGGACTATACGTTTTTAGCAGTTTTTTTAGTCAGAATGACTGTACAAAAGTGAGTTACATTCACTGACTTTTACATAAATAATATAACACTAGAAGATTTTAGGAAGTGTTATATTAAGTATTTAAGTAAAAATCAGTCAATGTAACTTTAGTGTTGGTATATATGGGTACCGCCTCTGTCTAACCCTTCTGAGAATACAGGCATGATATGTTATGTTATGATAGTAACATAGTTATCTTTGTTAAGTCTCGAGTTAATTTATTTATTGATTACCGTAAGTAAATTAGATACTTATGCATGTTACTTAAAGTATTTCAGATTAATGCATAGGTATTCATTACATACTTTGTAGTCATATGCAACTGTGCATATATGTAGGTAATTCACTATCACTGGCTTAAACGCGAAACTTGCAGTCTGAAAGGAATTCTCAACGGATGTGTGAAACTTGCCTGCACTAGGCTTGGCTCGTGAATTAAGAGTCATATTCTCTTAAACATTTGTGGTATTCCCATTATGATCTCATCAATCATATACGTTACATAGCTTTAGGTACTTACAATTATAATGATTTCTTATTAAAGGATGTATTTATATATTTATATACGTAGCTAGCTGAGAGTAAATTATCTCAATATGATTCTACATAATTAAAGATATATAAAAGAGATGTTAAGATCATTTGGTAATTTTAGAAGAATTAATGAATGTGGGTATTGTGGTAGGTGAACGCCATAGAAAGACATACTGTTCTTATTACGGAGAATACATTTAAGGTCAGGTGCGTTGAATATTTATGGTATTATTATCATGTTGGAAAGTTGCGAGAGAACTAGTTTCTGTCGGGATCGTGGCTAATTCATTGTTAGGGACGATTATCTGAATAAGACAAGCTAAGAAATGACTAGCATGGCCGTAGGACCCCAAATATCTAAGCCAACCTACCGCTTTCATCTATTAATTCTGGAACCTATACCACAAATATAATAACAGGCCTGCCGCTTTGTTTCTTAATTTGTGATTTTTTTTCTACGGAAAACACATGGTGGCAAGTCCTAGCCCTTAAGCAACCGCCGCTATAACTCTACTCTTTTCTTATTTTTAAATAAAAGTTTCTACGGAAAACACATGGTCGCAAGTCCTAGCCCTTATGCAACCGCCGCTATAACTCTACTCTTTTCTTATTTTTAAATAAAAGTTTTAAATAAAAGTTTCTACGGAAAACACATGGTCGCAAGTCCTAGCCCTTATGCAACCGCCGCTATAACTCTACTCTTTTCTTATTTTTAAATAAAAGTTTTAATTATTATTGTTTCGGGTCCAGAGCTTGAGCGAAGTAGGTATATTCCCAGGAATTTACTTGTCTCAATCAATGGTTTATAGTTGGTAAAAGTCCGACATAATTACGATACCCCAGATATGACCTACAAGAGAAGTATAGATGCATGACTTATTTGTGAGTCACTCAGTTTATTGTCTGCAAATTATAAGTAGTTATGAAAGGTGTTGAGTGTTAGTCATACTCCAATGATATCACAATTTCAGAATGTATTTTTAAACTAGTTTACTTCAACTCTTATTCATAGTTCTAATTAGCTTACATAATTTTTAACTTATTTTTTTACTGATACGAAATAAAAATGACTAGTTATTAGAATTATTTTTGACGAGAATCCACAGTTTTGACCTTTTTCGGAGAGATAATTATTTTGAAACAAAATTGTTACATATTGGTCCAGAGCTCAAACCCCTATGCTTTTTTGGAGGGGACCAATTTGGATGGTACCATGTTCAAAATTGTCACGTGCGCAGTACTTGCAATTATTGCGATTGTATGACAAGGTAGCTATTATGTATAAAACGAAGAAATTTATTTTGCGTACTACTGAAATGTGGAAATGCGCCCGAGTGGGTCTTCCCCGATAGATATAAATCGGGTGTCTTTAAATCACGTATGAATCGGTTTCTTCTACGTAAGTGCGCTCCATCGTAGATCGCAGTGTCGCTTAACATCAGGCGAATCAGCGGTCAAGCAGGTTTACACTTGACTATCACTTATCAGGAATAACAAAAAGAAGAAACTAAATAAAAGTCGTGTCAAATTTGCTGTGTCTGCGCCTACGGGAAAGGAGTCTTATAGGATGCATTACTTCTTCACACCACGCTCCTATAAAGGTACCATGGATATTAGTTAGACGGTATTATATTTGCGAAAACTGTTATTTGCTTACAACTGAGTAATACATTCAAAATATAAAGTTTACATAGATGGTCACAACTTCCAGACGAGACAAATAAGGTCAAGAGTACATTTGATGTGTAAGTACGTGCAAAACTCCTTTTGTTTTTCCTCTCGACGAAAAAGAGGGGTGTTATAAATGTTTGTAGTGTGTTTTTGTGTATTTGTCTGTGGCATTGTAGCTGTCAAACGAATAGACCGAATTTGATTGAGTTACGAGCATGTTACGAGTATTTTATTGGTGGTGACAGGTGACTTGATCGAGTGTGTTCTTAGTTATGATTCAAGAAAATCTTACCAGCCGTTTGAAGGGTATCAACTCTTTTTAGTTGATGAAGGGGTGTTAGCGACTTCCACAGGTTTGATCAAAATGATATTTTGCAAGAACATGTGTTGCAGGGTTGTTTTTTTATTTAATGTTATTAAATTTCTACAAATAGACTTAGTTTCACTCAACTGAATACCCGAATGAATACTATAATAATAATATTGCATTATGAAGTTGAAAGACCGGCATTATCGATGCTAATATTATAAAGGAGAATATGAATCTGTTATAAATTTTGCATTTTGTTTATAATTTGTTACTTATCCGGTTAACCCTTTAGTTCATATAGGCGTTATGGTATGTACCTTATGTACTACATGATGTACAAATAAATATACATTAAAGAAATCTATAATATCCTTCGCAGTAAATAATAATATGTTTACTACGAATCGTCCTTCCTTTTGAAACCTTGTATGTTCACAGTAAAACAAATAAAAACAAACATAAAATGTCTCCGTTTATAGTTTCGCGAAAGTTGTAAAACAGAACTGAAGGTGGGTCATGCGCAGATACCTATAATAACATAGCTTCATGATTATATCCCGGCGAATAGCTCTATAAAAAAAACTGTAAACATGGTGACATGCAGTGTTCCACAATTCCCTGAGGAAGACGCTAAGGTCTCTAAGGTCATCGTCAACACAGTTTTTATCCCGCTATTGGGTACTGGTCTCCTCTCGTTGATAGTCTGGTAATTATCCATTAGAGTCTCATGGATAATCACCAGCCGAATGATTAGATTGTCGTAAGTCTCCAGTTCGTATCCAAGCATATCTGACTTTTTGTGTTCATGGGCAACGTTGATACTTAGTTATAATATTGTTGCTACGTAATATTGAAACGAGGGGTAAAATTTTAGGTCGCTTCATAGATACGCCATGACCAATTCATTCAATTTAAAATTGAAAACAACCGCAACGTCGTCTTATTACAATATAATTGAATTAACAGGATACCGAGTTTCAAATCACTCTGTGAAAGTGGCTTACATCCCTTCTTGAACTATAAACGGGCTGATAATCTTCAAACAGCTGGCCAGATTTTCTTAAATCTTAGCTGAGTGTGACGTCACTTTAAAAAAACGGAATCGAAATCGGTATTTTCATTTAGGATTAACGATGCAGCAGACAGAAATACAGTTACACACGTTAAACTTATAGCCCCTCCTTTTTTGCGTAGGGGGTTAAAACATCATTGAGGGTGAAATTGTGAGGTCGACCAATGTTTGTCGCATTTCGATTCGTCAAATTGTAAGATGGGATCTTATAAAATACCGGCGGGGTTACGGATGTAGGATAGCAGTAGGTATACTTCTGTATAACTTGCCTTTGAAGGTAATATAAAAAAGTTACATTGCATTATTTATCAATGACGTGTCGTTAAACTAATTCATTATTCAAATTTGGAACAGATGCGTAATTTCACAATGATCGCCGCGTGCGCATCAGTTAGCAATGACATTGAACGTGTTGCTTAATTTCTTGTACGAGGAGAGAATACATTATGCGGCATTATATAAGGGAATCTGCACACTGAATGACACTTACATGCGTGATTGTTTTCACGTATGCAGTATTGACACATTTGGCACATTCGCATTAGTGCCACCTTTGTTGTTATCAGGTTGCTTTACCTATGATATGCGAGGCATGTTCGCACGGAAAGAGACTGGTGAGTGGGGCTATTAATATAAGGAATAGGAATGTAAACACAGCATAAATGCGAACTCTATTTTAGTAGTAGTGGCGGTGAAGGCGATGTGAAGCAAGCTTTATGTATTCCTACCAAAGTATCAAGTTAGCTACTGTTTATTTTTTGTTCTACTGAATAAACATTTTGTAAGTTTGGAGGGAAAATACTGGTGGATCATCGAACAAGATCAGAGGAGACAGTGGTATGGATGTTACGTGCTGCCGTACATAGCGAGGCTTAGGGAAGACTCCTTTACAGTTTCCTCTTATGCCATTAAGTGCCATTATACGACCGTTCTGATACTGTTGAAATAGTAGACTTGAGCCCCTGGTCAAAAGTAGTCCTTTATTATATTGCAGATAGATTTCCAAGCCTTAATCTTACGGGCTGCAGACTTCCTGAGTCGCAGCAATCCAGGGAGAACTGGCTCTCACGCGTAACAGACTAAACACACATCAAGCTGCTTTATGATAAACTCCAATGCAAGAGTGGTCGCCAGCTTGTCGAACCCCATACGTATGATTTCGTCTCATGAAAAAAGAAGACCAGTAACCTTTCTTTTTATTAGTTTTTGTACCTATCAAAAGTGTCCGCAGTATCATATGAGTTACGAACATTGTTGACTTACGAGTTTAGCCTGTTCTTTGGCAGCAATGTGATCATGACTGTCGTTTCCCAATATGTACTATGTTGATGCAGGTAAATAAATTGACAACAGAATGTTGTAAAATTATTTGTGTTAATGCTTAGAACGTGTGACGACGAACTGTTATGTGGTCACAGTGTCGCAAATGTAGAAAACAGTTGCCTATTTCCATCATCTGACTAATAACATCATGCCAGTGTTCCCTGAATACTTGGGAAGAGGTGTACTGATATACACCGTACAGTTTTTGCTAATATGTTTTATATCCCTTGTAATAACGAAAGGCCTATTGTTATTATTCGACCACAAATGCGAACTCCAAGCTGCTAAATAGAATTGCCTAATAGATAAACACTTCTGCCTGACCTGACTTGGTCCTATCTACTGTACGCTGACCACGCTCCACGGTAATAAAGTTTCATTTATTTTGATTCTGGCATGGGTTAAGCTGCATTTGCCCCAGTATAAGAAGTAATGAATTTTAACCTAGTATCTAAACCTAGAAGGGGTAAGATGTTTGGCCACTTGATACGACATGACGACTTCTTCAGAACTATACTAGAAGGTAAAATTGAAGGAAAACGAGGAAGGGGTAGACCTAGACGAAGATTTGTGGAACAAGTGAAGGAAAGGATTGCGATCGAGTCGTATCAAGAGGTAAAACGGAAAGCAGAAGATAGAGAACAGTGGCGTTTGCTCCACCGACAAGAGCTGAGCTCTTAAATTAAAGAAGAAGATCTAAAGCTCAACAGTAGGTAGTGCTTTCAACTACTAAATCAATGATGTAGTCTGCGGGCAATTGAATTGGAGCGTTCGCCGCCCATTAAGTGGATCTAAGGCTTCGAGTTGAAGGAACCCAGTGACTGAGCTGGAACACAGCCTGAGTCACGATAATTATTACGAGTCCCCTGGCACTGACAGGGCAAGGAACGGGATTTGCAGTATTTAGTAACAACAACTCCGATAAAACTCGTCGCCTGGTGACTGAAGATCCATGAGAATTTTCCGTACGTAAAAACAGAGCAGGAAGATGATGAAAAACAATTACTTAATTGTTGTAGTTTCTTAATTACTATCTCAAATATTTAAATGAGGGTTTTATTATTTATACAACAGTTATGAACGTCATAGAGTTAGATCCGCTTACTATAGAGGTAGAAAGGCGGATTATCAAAACTAGTCAGCTCTGACGTCATCTCATACAATCAAGATCCGGAACCTTGTCTGCAGTTCTGTCAATGAACCCAGGAGAATCCAGAGATGGATTGAGTTTTATTAATACGTAGGTAATAAATGTCAAAGGTATTTTTTTGTTTTATTTCTGGGTCAGGGTAAAGGTACAATGGTCTTTTACGCACGGAAACACATCAAGCTATAATTTCTAGTACCTATAAGCTGACCTCGATTTGTACAGGCTTTCCTTACAATCAGAGGTCAGAATCAGAAAACTTGTGTACAGGCCCTGCACGCTTAATATGCAGACTAGTTATGTCTTCGCTTATCTCACGCAATAAATATGACTGCATACGACATAATGTAGCGACAAAATTATGTCGAATTATACATGCTAGTTCCTATGATGTTTGTTATACTGGGAATTTATAGCTTGATGCGTAGCCGGGCGTATGATAAACAGTTGCGTTGTCAAATGTTTAGTGAACTAAAAGTGGCTTACCCATAGCTAGTGATGCCATTTCATAGATTACTGCCCAATTAAAGGCACAAACGTAATCGTGCACAATCAGATTTCTACACTTCTTTTCTTCGATAAAGCTTATGAATTTTAGCAGCTTTGTATTTTTGTGTTGTTGTTTGTTTGTGATTAAGTACTACATTCTCTCTACTCCCTCTTCTCACTTAAACAATGAAAGAAAATATCGTAAGGAAACCTGCATACTGTAAGATTCTCTGGACGGCGTATGATGTTTAGCAACCCGTATTAGGCTATTGTTGCATTGTGCGCAGCAGAGGGAGAATAAATGGCTGGATTTTCTACTTCACCGTACTTCTTTTTTTAATATCTTATTCTAAGTCCCTCTCTGTACCTTGTGCCTAATAATAAAGTATTGTTTCTTTCATCTTTACAAGTTATGAAATTCAAAAGGTTACGTTCTTAATGCTTGTCCAAGTATATTTGGCATCTGTCATTCTGTCCTATAGATGATGAAGACGGAACTGGTCTAAATTCAAGGCTACCGCGTCACCCTTTCTTTGGTAACAAAGGAATGAATTGTTAAAGCTATTAACCTTGTGCTTCAAATATTGATGGTTCCATCCACAATGTAGATAAATAGGTTTAAAATAGTGACGCAGAGAATACAAGTATTCGTATTGGCCGAATACTAGCTTAAAACCGAATATTGAGAAGATATTATTTTGTAATAAAAAAAAATACGGGACGCACACTTTTTGGTAATTATTTATGAAATTTGAGAACATTATAGATAGGTACCTATAATAAAATATAAAATTAAGTATCAGGGGTCATCGCACAATAATGTTGACCAACGGAATCTTTATTGCTTTTATCCTAATTAATTACATTTGGATACTGGTATTCGCCAAATATTTGAATTATTACTAACATTCGTAAAAGTGGTGTTCGTTACGTCATTCTTAAAGCCAATGTGACTGAAATTACTTCTTTACCTACATATTAATAGTATTCAGCAAAAAGCAAGAAAAAAAGGAAATTTATGGAATTGTTGAACATTAGCAATTGCTGTAAATTGCACATACTTTTTTTTCGGCTCTAGTACCTAAGCCATCATTTAGAGATCATGAATGGATCAATACCTAATTGACATTGAGCTAGACTTTCATATAAAACTAGCTTTTGCCCGCGGCTTCGGTCACCTGAAGCTATATTAGGATTAGAAATGGTTACGAAAAATAACGGCCTCAATAGCCAAGTGGTCCTGACCGCGACTGCTACGCTAGAGGTTCTGGGTTCGATTCCCAGGTCGAGCAAAGTGTTATTGGGTATTTCTATGAAATTCCCAGTAGCAGCTCGGAGTTAGGAATTTGTGCCCGGTTAATGGCAATAGGCTCGCCTCCTATTACATGGGACCTAAACATACCGGTGAACTGTGCGTGTACATTAGTACGCCTCTGCCTAATCCTTCGAGGCGTGATGGTATGTTATGTTATGTTACCAAAAATAATTTAAACAAAAACTTAGTGATTGTCTCTATACATCAGAGAAGTCAAGCTATATCCCATGAACCGGTTAATTAATTGAGATAAGAAGTTCACCAGTTTTTAAGTTGGAGCGTATACTTTCTAACAGTGATAACAAAATTAAAATCTATTCAGTAGTTTTTGCTCTAACCCCTAACAAACAGACCAACAGACAAGAATTTTAAAATTACATTATTGGATTCGGAGACGTTTATATACCACTATAATATTACTTTATATACCCACTTGTTTTTTCAAATGTACTTACGGACGTAATTTAAACATGGGAGAGCCACGCTTCAGCATGAATGGGCCGGCTCGACCGGAGTGATACCACGGCCTCACAGAAAACCGACGTGAAACAACGCTTGCGTTGTGTTTCGCCGAGTAAGTGAGGTTACCGGAGACCCAAACCCTTTTAAAAGGCGGGCAATTGTGACTCCTCTGGTGTTGCGGGTGTCCATGGGTGGCGGATATGGCTAACCATCAGGTGATCCGTCTGTTCGTTTGCCCTCCTATCCCATAAAAAATGTACAGACATAGCTTTTTTACAATTTTATAATAGTAAAGAAGAGATATGCGCGCTACTACTGACTACCGTCAGATGCAATAAGACTGACCTCAGACATGCAGTCCATTACAGCTTATTTATCAGCATGAATATCATTCTTGCTTTGAAGTCATTAAGTACAATAAAGTATAAATAAAAAAAATGCGTCAATGAAAACCGCACTTAAAAATCTGACAATCCTCTTTACTTTTGCCGCATCCTGCTATGATATATTATGAAACACCACGAAATAATTCTGTTGTCCCATAATTCGTGCCAAAAGTATGCCTAACAACGAGATATTGGGACGACGAATTTAAGTCGTAGCATGCATGTTAGTCAAACTCAAACTATTTATTTGCATACTAAGGTTAATATGGCTCTTAAATATATAACATTGTACAGCTTAGCACCTTTTTCAGATTTTGCAAAATAAATGTCGTCTAAAGTCCCCTAGCGGGTTGAGAATTTTAAGAAAATTCAACCTCCTGTTCTATACAAGTGGCAATGTGTAAAAAAAAATGAAAATGTAATTACTTTTGACACGGGCGTTTATGTTGATTGTGAGTTCCCGTCATATCAGTCACTACGTAATCCTAAAATATAGTTTTTTCACAAAAATCTTGCCCTCAATGCATCATTGTGACGTCACAGTTATATATATAAGTAACACAATACAACAGTGATGCAATTTCGAAAGCCAAAAATGCATCGAATGACGTCACTTTGACATGTGAGCACCTCTTGGCGCCACCTACGTGTTCCAACGCGGATGTGTTGTACACATTTTGTACCAAATTACGGTAAAATGTTGCGCTATATCTTGCGTAAAAGATCGTTCTTGACATTTTCATCCACTGATCTCAAAGTTTGTTGGGTTTCGGTTACACCTTATGAACGTACGGAACTCAATCCGTTACGAAGTATGACAATCGATTTGAATCGATATTGTTTTTTTTTATATTTAAATTTATATTTAAGTGTTGTGGTGAAATAGAACAACCCTATCGTTAGTTTATTTCTTTTATATACCTGCCTAGTAATAAAATATATATTTAATTTAGGGAGATCTTTTAGAGTAAAGACTAAGTTTCATTTGTCTTCTGATGTATGATGGATGATATCTGATGTTGTCGAGAAATTAAAACAGTTGATTGAATGAAAAGTTTTCCGAATGTTCGTCTTTGACTAAACCGAGAATTTCAAAAACCCATTTAACTCATATTTACGATAGCAAATAACTGCTGTTATAAAAAAATATTAGGTATACCGAGCTCAAGAAATATAGCCATAAAGTTTTCTTCGCAAACGAACAACAACATTAATATTATGACTTATCAGTTTTGTTTTCTTGGAAACTGTACAGTTAATGCGAATACAAGTCAGATTTAATATGGTCATTAAAAGCCATGTTTGTATAACGAGAAGTATGAGCGAAATTCCTTGCTTTTATATTTTCTCATATAAGTAAGAGAGAGGTATTATAGTAAGAGAGAGTATAATAAGAAGAGTAGGTATTTTTAGCCGACCGTCGGAGTTTACCCGTCTCGCACTGCCGGAAAAGTAAGTAAAACAATTAAATAGGCAATGGAAAAGATTGTTAGGGTTCGATAGTCATGACATACGATACAATTTATTGTTAATACCTACACATCATTCTTGATAAAATATCGAGCAAGTCACGTTTTGAAAAACTGTTATATTTTTTAGTAATTTTAGTGCAACGAAAGAGTGCGGACGAAATTCTTACGCGTACTTATTTGTTTTTTTTTTTAATATATTTTGAATGCTGCACACAAAAGCTACTTGGACACAGTTTCACGTTCATCGCTCGATTTGTTTGTACAAAACCATTTAAATCAGTTTTATGAGACAACTATGGACGTTTAAGTGGGCCCAACTGGATTTTTCCGTGCAGAAGCCTAGCTAAGTTATAAATAAGAGAGAACAAATACATGTTATTCTACAATTTATTTTTAGTTGCAGAAGGTACTGTTGAATTAAAATCAGGTAAATACTATATTTATTATAAAAACAAAGTCCCCCTTCCATCTCTGTCTATCTATCTGTCTAAGGGCGGTAAACTCAAAAACTACCGTACGGAATCTGTCATTTCTTATGTCATTTAGCGACATTGAATGATTATCCTGATTCAATTGAAATATCAGTTCCTCTTTCAAATTTCAATACTCTGAAACTTACGCATAATGGTCTGCAATATAGATTTCATACATTTTATCTACTCCGTCCGATTTGAGGTCAACTTCTGGCTTCTTAATTTTTATTTATAGGTCTATTGTAAGTTAACTATTGACTTTTTATATACATTTACATTCCCATCCTGTGTACCTGACTACTAACGTATGATCAGTTTTACAAAATTTTTCGACGCAGAACCTCATAAAGCCGTATCAAATCGGCGATTGGTATATTTTCCAAGTACAAGCAATAAATTATGACTTGTTAGGAAACAATAGAGGATATTTCGTCACACCCTACCTACACAGGACAGAAGATTAACGAAAACAGCAGTACTGACGAAGTAGGTATTTTGTGTAACAAAACGATTCTGCATCGCGCCTTACCTACATTAGTGAAGCGCTACACATTGGGCCCGCATTCATAACGCATGAAACTTCCAGCCACCATTTGGTTCATGCAAGTTATTCACAGCCAATAGCCATTGAACAAATCTTATTATACACCGTCGTGCCAAGGTGTGGAGACACCATTATACTCAAAATTTGATATTTTTCAGCGGCACAGAAGTATTGAATAAGGCTCCTGTAAAGACTCATTCGTCACACTATTTATACAGCTTGGCCGATGAACAACAAGTAATGTTTAATATTTAAAAGCACATTTGTTGCAAGGAGTTCAGTTATTCATCAACTGTTGGTTAATGCTGTACCTACATATATTGCGAATAGTTTATCTCTTGTAATAAAACTGCCATTATAATGGCGTTCCTCACGTTACTCACGATTACCCTTTTGGTCACCATCGCGAGCGGTAAGTGTTTTTTGTGATATTTTGTTTCCTTTTTCCTAAACCTGTTTAGATGATCGACTTCTGCGCCACGTGTTGTGGGTTCGATCCCCACACGGAGCAAATATTGTTCCGGGTCTGGGCGTTTGTGTAATGTGAGAATTTGTGTTTGTAAAAGCATCCACGATAGTGGAGAAAATCCTAGTATGTTTTATTAAAAAAATATAGTTTATAAATAACTAGTTTTTTTTACACAGTATACAGTTTAATTGTTGTTATTACTAATTAGGTAAGTATATAGGATTGTTCTCTCTCTTCTGTAGGTTTTTATATTGATGTTTTATGTATTTTTGAGTTTGTCCCCATCACAATGAAAAATATTAGTCCATAGATGTTCAAAATTAAAAAAAATAGCTCTGTAATATAATACATAAACAGTATTTTTAATATAATTCAGATTGTTTAGAAACTAAAGGATTATAAGTTGTAGAGTTTTTTCAATATAATTTATTGCGCAACATTTTCATAATTTTAATTATTGTACAACTTCAATGTGGAATTGGCCAAGCCTAGACTGCGTAGACGCAACAGTTGTGTAAATATAGTTTTCCAACATATTGAATAATATTCAATTGCTAACGTTTATAACGTCGTTATTTATTCCATAGCATGTTCTTCTTTAATTTAATTTTTGATCATAATGATTGTTATGTAAATAAAACGACACAATAAAACATAATGAATCAAAAAATATTTTAACTTGCTAAAATGCTAATTAAATTCTGAATCTCTGAAAGCTAAAGCTCCTTGCATATCCTACCAAAACAATACTCTTCTTTCAACTGTAACACTGAAATTCTTACTCCTTAATATAATATTTTTTGTTCTTACCTAAACAGGATTTAATTTTGGCCAATTCTTTTTAGCTGGTTCACCATGGCCCGACAGCGAAAGTCCGTTTCCGGGGTAAGTTAATAGCGAATGAGGAAGCGAGTCAGGTCTGCGAGTAACCTTGGTAACTCGCAACCTACTGTCAAACTGGCATTGATAAAGTAAAGGAGTTGGCTGGTAAGAAAAGTAGATTATGCGGGATGGGTCGACTGTAGATTGCAAGATTCGAACCATTCCAGGAACTCTCTCTACCAAGAGTTTAGTGAACGGAATATGATACGAGTCGAGGAATTCACACAAAGCACACTGTCTTTCAATTTCGGGTTCAATCGCCCTAATAAAAATATTTCTATGGTTTTCAAACTGAAGTAACGATTTATGAGAAATCCTGCTTTGAGGCATCCTTTTATTGGTAAATTTAGAAAGACATATCCAACCTAACTCCAGCAGTTGATTATAAATAGATTGTGAAAATAGTTTCTTCAACAATTAATTTCATAAGTAATGAATTAGTAACCAAAAAGCTAATTTTAAAATTATTGTTCCAGGTTTAATAATCCGATGGTAAGCTTTTTAAAGGAATACTGACATACACACATACACAATACCTACATACATAAAATCTGATGAGCATAGTTCGTCTTTGTCATTATTTACAGATGATGTTGCGTTATGCACCCCCGCCTTTCCCTCAAATGCCCAACTTCCCCTTTCCTATGTTCAGTCCATTCCCACCTTTCCCTACCATGGCGCCTATTCAGTTTCCGCCATTGCCTCCGATACCAACACCAGAACAAATAGCCAAAGCGTCGCCACCTAACGGGGGGACGTATAGCGGCTTAGTGGTGGCTTCGCAGACATCAAACCATGCAAACGAGGACGGCACACTTTCCAAAAAGGGTGGTGTCACCATTCTTTCGAACCAAGATGGGAAAGTTTATTTAGCAACAAGTATGTACTTTCTTTACATTTCTTCATAATGGAGTGCCTATCGCAGTTTTTCATAATGTTGTGTAATTAGAAATAGTTAGTCCTTGGGACTAACTATTTACGGCTACTGCTAAGCTAGAGATTCTGGTTTCGATATCCAGGTCGACCAAATGTTGTTGGGTTTTCTATGAAATTCTCAGTAGCAGCTTGGAAAAAGGTAAGTTGAGGCTTAGGCTAGTTTTCTTTAGGTAAAAAAAGTTAAAGGATTTTTTTAACGTGATAATACTCGCACATAATAGTTGATACGAGTATTATTTATGGAATATTTTATTGGAAATTGGTCTCTAATAGATTATGTGAATAAATGAAAATTTGTATTAATTTTCAGCTGGTGACTCACCTCCAGAAATATTAACCAAGTATGTTTTATGTTCATTAATAATCTAGAGCTCAGAGGGTCAATTCTGCTAATTTAAAATAGTTTAAATATAGTTGCAATCTAGTCTCGATGTAAATTACCAATCAACTTTTAACATAACCGAATTCAAATAATAATGAACTCATAAAATTGAATCACCAATCAATCTCTCTCTACTTTTCTCTCTTAGTGGAAAAGAAATTAGATTGAAATTATATTTCAATCATTTTCTTATTACCAGAACAACCCTTCTGCTAAAACATGAATGTTTATATAATTATAAATCTGTTTTTGTTTCAGAACTGTCCCGGTAAGCAACGATTCGTAACACATGGAATAAAATATTATAATTAATTAGTAATATACTTACATAACACAAAACAAACAAATATATACACATATACATACATAATTTTAAAATAAACTTATTTAGTCAATACAGGATCAAAATACTACTAAACAGGTAATTAAGTGGAACACTTACTAACTTTAATCTTCATTCTACATTTACATACAAAGGCGAACTATACTTGCTTGCTCCACTTCAGATGCACTACACACTGAATTAAATACAAACTTAATTGTAATTTATTGATGAATTAATTAAGTATTTTTCTTTTTGTTGCAGTTTGAATTCGAAGACCTAAAGGTAACTACAAAACTACTTTGACTTCTCGGACCTCTTCATGAAATAGTCCCGAAGTCGTCTGAGAGCTCACTTATTCATTTTATTACCACCGCCCAATACATTTTCATTAGTTACTAGCTGTTTCTTGTGGATTCACTAGCGACCTAAAGTTACGCTATATCTAACTCGATTGATAATATAGTATAATATGTTACTCAGTGATACCTAATGTAGGTACTTGGAACTTATTCATTTCAAACAAAATAAAAAATTTTTCTCTTTATAATTTTAGTAAAGATAATATACACGACGGTACCCATATAAAGTCATAAGTAAAACCTTGTAATTTATTCCGGGATTACTCAACTAGTTTCCGATCCAATTGTCCAAAAGCTCATCTGTAAAATCAACCTATTTATAGAATACAGATAATCTAAGCTCCAGGTCTGGTATGTTTTCAAACTGTTTTGTAGTTCTTCATCAAGAACAGAGGTGTGTCGAATGAATCCATTCTTAAAAAGCAGTTTCAATGAACTATTAAAGTCGCGATTTTTTCTCAAAACCTCAACGATCAAATTACACCAGAATTCAATTATAACTTAGCAAGTTTGCAATTGATTTTCATGGGCGGTTCTGATAGCCTTTTCGTCATCGATAAGATGGCGATGGGCAGGTACCAAAAGGGCCTCAATTTGGGACAATTTACCAACCAAGAAACTGAAGCTTCTTAACGGGTTCCCAATAATAAATGCGTTGATAGATTTGCTTACCAGAGATATTATTTTGGCATTACTTGTATGGACCTTATGTCAAAATTCTATCTCTAGTAAGTAAAGCTACTGACTAATTTGTTATTTGGAGCGACCGTTAGAAAATTGTGGGGAGACGTCTAGTAAATGGACGAGATCATAGTATTTATTTATAAAGCTAAAAGATTTTCTTCTTACGTTTGTTTAAGGGAAAATTTACGATTAGGAATTATTATATTTAATACTCATCTTATAATAATAAAATATTGACAAATTTTTTGCCAGTGAATATAGATTTTTTTCTTCTATAAGTATTTTAAGTACCTACACTCGAAATAGGTTGCTTATACTTCGATTATATTTCGGTTACAGAACAACTAGAAAATCGCCGTTTATTTACGTACGTACATTTGCTGTTACTGTTAACATTCTAGATCTTTCTTCCGTTTAAAAGTATTGGGCGTGGGACACACGGCCAGTCTTGACTTCAGAGTTCTGCGTTCCCTTGCGTCGCGTTCCGAAATTCAATATCCAGACTATGGGATAGACTACAGTGATCGCAGAACTCTGAACTCTGCACCCTTCGCTATGTGCCCATTCAGTTTCTAGCTACGCTTTGTCGTATTACTGTTTACTGACATTTATTTCCCAGCCTGCTGCACTGGTATATTGTGCGTAATCACGCTATCATTAAAATCTCTTTGATCTCTTCAATATCTCTTCTTACCACCGGAATTAATATCTCAATTATTTTTTCTCTACCGGCAACTGGAGTTCGAAATTTGACACCAGCTCCATTTAAGTAATTTCAAATGTCTGTAAACCATTTAGTGATAAGTATTAATTCCGAAAGTAAATGTTTCATAGCGTATGCTTATAGTTACTCATTTGTTTTTGTCACTGTGTTGTTTTTGTTTTTAAGGCATTCCGATGGGTATAGGATCTTTACTTTTGTTGTGCGTTTGTGAGTTTGTGCGTGTGTATCGTTACCTATGTGTTCATGTCTATACCACATATCACACACACACCTTAGGGATGTCACCGCCTCGCCATTGTTTTTAAATTTATCTCTATATATCTATACTCCTCTTGTAACACTAGGTTCCAAAAGTTGTTGAATTACATTCTCACAAAATTAATTGCAAGGGTTTTCCGGGATTCAGAATACGCTATGATTATCATTGTTAACTATAAACCACTCTGTCTATACAGGCTGCCGATTTTACAGGATGCGATTCGTCCAAGGTGTGATTCAATCCCAAATTCAATAATGTGATCAACTTTCCCTATGAAACTCTTAACGATACGCGACAAAAAGACGACTTTTCAAACATGCCTAAATGCATGGCAGAATATGATTTCCTTACGCCCAGGTATTCTCTCCCCGCGATGGCTCGTACCTCGTAGCGACATCATGAATTTCACGTTCAGTGATACCGTTGATTAACAGTTTTGATACCATTAAATAAATTTTTAATTAACCAGGATGAATATAAAATGAATTCCTTACGACCCAATTATTAATGTCTCGTGTTCTTTGTCAATTTACTTAAAAAAGTAAACTTATTAATATAAAATTATTAATTGAATATTCTACTTTTGAAGAAGCAAGTAAAAGAAAGCATGCATCTTACTCAGTTTTTTCAGTTCAGCTGTCACAGAAATAGAATACCTGGTATCCTTTTATCATGGCTATCTTTTTACTTTTGTACAGAAATATGTCTTTATTTTTTACGAATAGGTTATGAGTTTCGTATTAAAAGTTATTGATTACGAAGGTTAGAATCTCCCTTTTGATGAGGGTAGGTCACTAAAACGGCATCCTGTATTATTTGTTTTATGTAAAGCACTGAGCGTTGGCATAGGTACATACACGATTATGTAAACTAACAGGTTGTTAGTTTAGAGGAGAATTGAAGATTGAGAGACGCTTGATTGTAAAGAATGCATGTGTCTCTCAATCTTTCTGCAAAGATTCGATACTTTTTAGGCAACGTTTAATATATTTTTTTATATCTAGGTCAAGCACTCTAAACTGCCCAAATTCCCCAAGAGTCAGTTCGGCAAGAACTTTGATGGGTTCGACCATCCTTTCCCGAGCTTCAAGCCGATAAGCCGAAAAAAGATTGAAACTTATGTGCCAAAGGAAGGCGAGACTTTCACCGGTCATTCTGTGCGCACCCATAGATATGTGAGCGAAGTGAATGGCGTTAAAAAAGAAGGAGCAAGTTTAAGCAAAGTGGAGAACGACAACGGCCTTGTTAATAAAGAAATTCTTGCTTATCAGAAAGGCGATAAACCTGAAGACTAATACATTTGAGACACCCATTTGTTTTTCATTGCGTATAGAGTGTTTTAGAATGGACGTAAACTTTAATATTACATAAATAAAAGCTTATAATCATTAACATAATTCAATTCAGTGCAATATTTTTGTATTAATCTTTGTATTTTTCAGTTTTTTATTCGAAATCAATTTCTTTTCAATTTGCTGTAAATAGAATAAAACTGTATTTTATTAAGGTTGATTTATTTAGAAATATTAAATACAATATATATTTAAGCATCGTCCGATTTCATAAGTTTATAATTATTATAGCTACTAACTAAAAAACAGTGTTTTATTCACCAAACCCCAGTTCATCAATATAGAGGATGAAATAGATTTGACGCAACAAATGTATGGATGTATCTTTGTAACTCTTTCACGCAAAAACTACTGTATGGATTTAAATAAACCTTCACAATAATATAGCTCATACGTCAGAATAACACATAGGCAAACAAACAAACGTAGACAAATATGCAGGCAAAAGCTAATTAAAATATATGATTTTACATAATTATATATTACTAAGAAAATTTAGAGCACGTGATAAAGGAAAAGAATTATACTTTGTTAGATTTTAAAGAGATTTAAATGAATGTGAATTTGTAAATAGAGAAAAAGAGGTAAATGATAACCGCAAAGCTTTATAAGTATATTTTGATACTTGCTTGAAATTATTTATTTGTGAAATTATTTTTCGGATAGTTTAGATCAATAAAATATTTTTTTTAAAGAATAAGTGATGCTTACTCAACCTCCTAATTCGATTTGAAGCATGTTTTCAGAATCAAACTGTATATAATTTTCCTATTTTAAGAATAATTGGTCATCTGGGCTATTATTTCCATAATAAATATACGACCGTAGTGTCTGCTGTCGTGGATTCGATCCCCACACGGAGCAAATATTTGTATGAACTACAGGTAATTGTTTCGGGTCTGGGCGTTTTTGTATGTGAGAATTCGTGTTTGTAAAAGCACCTAGCTACAATACAGGAAAAAATCGTAGTCGTTTTTTTTTAATAAACGATGCCCCCACCATAATGTTTATTTTAAAAAAATTAAAAAAGTACCTACTGAGTGCAGATAATGATAGCATCGATATCTACCTAAAATGATTGTCACTATTGTCATAAACTTTATTTATTGATTTTTATAATTATCACTCGCTTACAACGCATGAGAGATTTTCCTGAAACCTGCATGCCGGAGAGATTTTCTCGACGGCGTGTGAAGTCTGCCAACCCCCATTAAGCAAGCGTGGTGGACTGTAGCCTAATCCCTCTTATTCTGAGAAGAGACCCGTGCCCAGCAGTGGGACAGTATACTTATGGGTTGATTATGTTATATTTATAATTTCAAAATCCATACCTCTTGAAGATTACAGATTTTCTACCTCCAGCTCAAATCTTCCAGGCAATGATGGATTAACAAATTCCTTTAAAAAAAACATTCTCAGAAATCCTAATGGTTGGTAGATAAATTGTGTAATTATTTAAATAGTTTTCAGAAAAAAGAAATAACGTAGATCATAGGCACATAGAAATTAACCAAAACCCTAAAATGACATCATTGTACACTCATAAGATAAAGCACATACAAAAGGCCAGTATATCTTGGCACATGGTGAAATCGAGTACTAGAATGAATTCTAGTGAATTTGGCGTCACATTGATATAATTCTTTACAAGTAGCGCCGCTCCGGAGGGCGAATATATATTGGACGAATTATACGTGCGTACACCGATATATTAAACAATACAATTATATTCCAAATGTTCCACTGCCTTTTGTTAACAAAAACATTGTTTTAAATTCTGAGAAAACTTTCAACAAAAGAAAATCGTTAGTCATCATCACTGTAATTGGTTAAGACATCCATTCAGTCTGCTATAGATACTGTAATAGGTGTGTTTAAAAATCTATTATTTCTGTGATGGACACATGGACATAACAAATTTTGACAAATATTGTTGAGGTAGGGGAAAATGTAACCACAGACTTTGAAGTATTAAAATAACAACAGCCTTCTAAATAAAAAATGTTTGAAAAAAAAATCCAACTGCCTTTTTAGTCTAACGGTCCCCGGCGCAAGTCCTAGATACTCCGGACAGTGTTATTAGATTTGTATGTTATGTACACCTAAACTTTCGGTGAATACAGTTGTGGTATAAGTAAGGTAAGTATTAAAATTATGTTACCAATATAATTTTATCAGTATGAGTCACGCTCACAAATTGACCTGAAACATTTCCCAATTTATATACTGATATTTTTTTATATTTTTCTTCGTCACCTATTGAATGGTGATGAAGAAAAATAAAAAAAATATCACGCTTGTATTCCTCAAAAGGTTAGATAGACTCTGAGACTCACTGAACTAACCAACCCGACGACGGTTGGTTCATAGGTTGGTTCACGGTTATGAGGGCGGGTCTATTGTTTGACGACCTCTGTGGTTTAGTGGTTCGAGTACCGGACTGCTGACCATGAGGTCGTGGGTTCGATTCTTACAGGACACAAAAATTTATGTGATAAATACAAGTGTTTGTGTTCGTCTGGGTATTTCTTATGTATTATAAGTATGTATTATAAAAAAAAAGTATATAAGTATTATATCCATTGTCTAGTACCCATAGTACAAGCTCTGCTTAGTTTGGGACTAGATGGTGCTGTGTAAAAATGTCCCAGTATATTTATTGATTTATTATTGCCAGGCACAAATTCAAACTCCGTGCAGCACATTACCAGGATATCTCGAAAATATTTAGTTGTTTTGTAGGTGTGGTTAAGCCTGGCGTAGATTCCTATCGGGAATTTGACCTCAGGAAAAGCGGCGGAAAATACATTTGGTACTCTATAAAATCATATTGAAAATTGACCGAAATATTCTACATGAAATTTTATAAAAACTCTTCAATTCCCATTGTCACTTGTTGTAGGTGACAGAAGTCTATATTTTTTTCTATCACAAAGATATTTTAATTTTTAATTCTATCACTATTAGCAAAGCAAAGCCAATTAGTGACTAATCAATATATTTTTCTAACCCTTCGTCATTTGTCAAATACATTTAGTTGTTTCGCGCGTACTTGGAGCAATCTGAGTCTGTGATTTCTTGCGATATAAAGTGTAATAAAAAAAATCAGACCGTAATTATTGTTTTTTTTTCTTATTATATATAATAAATGAATAGATATAGGCTATAATAAAAACGCATTTAGCAATAAAAGTAACTTATAATATTATTGCTATAACGTTGAAAATATGCGGTGTGTCACCTGTGGGTGACACTGGGCAATATAATAACTCCACTGTTCTGAACTAATTGTAAGATTGTTGTTTACTTTTGGTCCTATTGCTTTGTGGTGATGGTATTTTAGAGCGTGTTTACGTATTACAGTAGGCCGGGGAGGGCTCAGGCACCCGACTACGATAAAGGAAGGAAGGGCAATGATTTTATTTCTTCCGAATGATGGTGTGGTGACTGACGAAGACAGTGAAAGAAGTAGAACTGTGAAATAGACCTTTCGTCCCTGGAGGAAATCGCGTACCGTCGATTATTCCGAATTGCTCTATATCGACGACGGTTGACGAAATACGACATAGCTGTTAACAACATTTTGTACGCTTTCAAAAAAATCACTCTAAATTGGTGACGCAATGAGGATTCCCCATGAGGGTTGGTCATTGCGGCAACAGTGGTGGTTCTCTCTGGTTACCTTTGGTTTCGATGCGGTTTGATGCGGCCTGAATTGAATACAGTAAGAAAACTATTGGACCTACTGCGATTCCGACGAAATGTGGCAACTGCTTACCCGTAAAAATCGAGTCGGTAGCTTGCTATTCTACCGACTCACAGTTCTGTTTGTGGTGTTCCCGTTCAGATAGGAGTGCCTACCGAGGTGAGAAGTGCAGGAAGTGCAGATGATCACTCACAAATCGACTGTTCTCAACGAAGATGCGTATATTGTTACCAACGCAATAGAAAAATTCGCCTAGTACAATGTTTGTTTGCATCTCAAGTGTTGGTACCTACAGCTGTCATTATAAACACCTTAGTGTTATATTTTTGACATAAATAAATATTGTTAATAAAACTGACGTTTTATTTTTACCGAAAGAATAAAAAACATCCTGTGTGTCCTTTAGTCGTAACGTTACACCATGCCCAGTGTCACCCCCCATTACGAAAAATGGGGGTAGTTTATTTTTTTTTGTTTTTTGAGAAAGGCATTTTTTTTATTAACTTAGGCATTGGAATTGAAGAGTTAAAAGGCATTGTTTTTAAGTTGATCAGTTTAGCCGAGTCTCCCCTAGTCTTTTATCATCACAACAATACTGACCGTTTCAAGGTTGTCCACGCACGGCAAGTATATATACGTCCTGAATTTTACATAATTTTCATAATATTGTGAACCTTGCTTCAACGAGTTGCTTCGAACGAATATTAAAAATAAAACCAACCATTAAACATGTCGAAAATCGTCATATTTATCGCGATTGTTGCATTAGCCTGTGTTAATGGTATTAAAAATTAATATTTTTATAATGATAATTTAGTACAGTGTGATTTTAATTGTTTTTAGCTCTCTCTCTGGTGTTGCTCGCGTTCGTGTTAATTTTTACGGGTTAGGTACCTATGTGCATTCGGTGGAGGAAAACATCGTGAGGAAACCTAGGGACCTTTATACGACGGCGGGCGTATAGTCTACCTACCCATATTAGACCAACGTGGAAGATGTCAGCCTAAACCCTCTATTCTGAACGGTGACCCACGCCCAGCTGCGGGATATTACTTAAATGGCTTGATGTGTACATAAGCTTTCGCTAAGAAATTGATTAAAAATTTCATCATCATCATCATCAGCCTATCTATACTTATTCATCCACTGCTGGACGTAGGGCCGTAGAGCCGAAGATCGGGGCCTGAGGCGTTCACTAGGAGAGGCCTACTCTCCTAGTGAACGCCACAGAGCCCGATCTTTGGCTTCTCTCATCCAGTCACTGCCAGCTGCCTTCCGCAAATCGTCACTCCATCTGGCCAAAATAAAAGAAAAAATTACACGGGTTTGAATATAAATTACGATTATACGTGGGTAACACCGAGCGATAACATATTTATATTAAGTTATGAAACAGACTGTGACCCTCTAGGGTGTTGAAACAATTGTTTTTCTATTGTGTTTGATAGTTGTCGCTTCAAAGTTATTATAATGAAAACACGTTTGACGTAGTGGACTGAGCGATCGTCTTCTGCGCCACGTATTCTGTGAATTTGTTTGTAAAGAAAAACCTAGTGTGGGCAATGATTTAAAAAAAAAACATTTTTATGTGCTACCTATTCGTCTTTGCATAGTGTATCTAAGCGGTTTCGACCATTCTGTTTAGAGTAGAATAAATAATACAATAATAATATTTTTTCAGCTCAACTGAATCCTTGGAACAACGCTTTGTTGTAAGTATCTTAGCTATATTTAAATAACAATGAAGACCATAGAAAAGAGCGCTGGAAAAGTCATGTACCTAATTAAAAATTAAAAGTTATATTTTCGTTAACACCTCAGTATCGTATATTTTCTTGGGTGGATTTTCTTGGGCTTTTATATAGGTATTAAAAGGTAGGTAAGTCTAAACTTGCAAGTATTTTAGTCGGCTCTAAAATATTTAATCGTATTTCGATTAGGAACATTCGTTGTGAGTTTTTATAAAAGTTATATTTTATTGTTTCTTTCCAAAAAATATTTTATACATTATTATATTACTTATTTTAATATTACTTTTTGCTATTATTTAGTGCATATGCTACTGAGCTCTGCACAAGACAGAAGTAAATCATATTACATGTACATATATCAAGATATGTGATGACAAAGATCTTTGTTGTTGTTTTTATGTGCAAATATACGGATTGCCTATGTCCTTTTCCAAGGCCCAATGTCTATGGTACTGACCAAAATTTATAAAAACAGTAATTGTAACAGTAACAAACAAACAGACATACGAAGTTACTTCCGCATATTATTATCACCACAATAGTATAGAATTAGAAAGAAGAAAGATAATTTATTTTGGACTCCCACAGGAAATTAATGCAATTAAAAACATACATAATACAATAAAAAAAAACCTGCACGTACCCAAAAAAAGCCCCTATCTCAGCATATTGCTACAACATTTTCAAAACTAAAATGTAAAATGAATTAATTTATCAATCGTATTTACAGCGCCGGCCGTGGCATCTTCCCTGCAAATTTTGTAAGTATTTATCCTCACATAATCATTTAAGTTGTATTTAACATACATAACATACCATCACGCCTGTATACCCCGAAGGGTTCGGCAGAGGCGTACTAATGTACACCCACTGTTCGCCGGTATATTTAGGTCCCATGTAATAGGGGGCGAGCCTATTGCCATTAACCGGGCACAAATTCCTAACTCCGAGCTGCTACTGGGAATTTCATAGAAAAACCCAATAACACTTTACTCGAACTGAGAATCGAACCCAGGACCTCTAGCGTAGCAGTCGCGCTCAGGACCACATGGCTAATGAGGCAGTTCAGTGTTGTAATGAAGTATTGTATTTACGAGATCAAAATACGAACGCCTCGTTAGTCTGAGTACGATTGCCAGGTCGAGAAGTTTTATTGCAAAAAATAGTTTGATATAAAATTGTCAGTAAGTAGCAAATCAGAGTTTAAAAAGTCATCGCTAACCGTGCATTTAACAGTATTTTTCATTAGTTAGGAAGTGGTAGACGTAGACCTAGGAGTCGTTGGTACCATGCGGCATACAACTAGTCCTTGAGGGAGGCCTTTATTCAGCAGGACTTCTTTTAGCATAAGATGAATATCATTGGACTTTTACAGTAGTTTAAATCTGCATTACTATTCAGCGAATGAATGCTTGATATTACGTTTTGTATTTTGAATATATTTTTTATCTTCCTATGTAGCTTCTATTGTATCAAATATCTCCAATTTATATATCTGAAAATCTTCAAATTCGAATATCTTCAATTTATATTTATATATCTTCAATAATAAATGTTATTACTAACTAGCACGGGTATGCTCATAAATTATAGCCTTTTTGATAATCCCTCTTCCTATTAGTGAAAATTATATGAAAATATAATTTTACATACATAGATAGGTACAGTCGTTTCTGAGATTTGCCCGAACACAAACTCAGTGCAGCGGAGACTTGGATGTATAATGTCTAATAAATAGTCTGTTTAGTTATAGATAATTATAAAGCCGGGTATCCATAATGTTCGCGAACCTTTTGCGCTCCGCACTCCTGCAACTGCTTCACATTGTGGATACGTTCGCTATTGGAGCGCTCCTGGAGCGCGAAAGTATCCAGAATGTGGAGCAGGTGCAGGAGCTCGGAGCGCAAGAGGTTCGCGAACATAGTGGATACCGGGCTTTATAGACATATTGTCTATACAATAGACACATTGACACATTGTCTATTACCTATATATAATATAGTGATTTAGATTTTTAGATCATATTTTTAACCATCGACGCATAAATGGCGTTATAATTTTAACGTGTTTATCTGTGTCCTCGTAGCTACCAAATGAATGAAGCGATTTTGATAAGGCGTAGATTTATTTGAAAGGTGACTAGATCCAAGTGTTCTTAGTTAAAATTTAAGAAAATCAGGCCAGAGTTTTGAAGATATCAACTCTTTTCTAGTTGGTGAAGCGATGTGAAATACTTACACAGATCATCGACTGCATGGTATAGTTCGCGCAAAATAACTTGAGCCAAAACTAACGGAGAGGGGGAAAGTTTGCGCAATGCATTTGCGTGCAAAATGTACTAAAAAACGACTACTGCGCATCCACCATTTTGGTTCAAGTTATTTTGCGCCAACTGTACCGGTATCATGTTACTTCAATGTTATTTCAAAATGTCATCCTGCTAATTTAATGTTATTATTATTGTATAGAATCCAGGTCAATAATGTGCGATGGGCAGGGGCTTTGTCTGGTCCATATGGGTTGGAGTGTGGGGTGAGACAGGGGGGTTTGAACTCACCAACGCTATTTAATGTATATGTTGACGGGTTGGTTGACGCACTCAGCAGTATCAGGATCAATTTACTTATATTCAATTTAAGTTACTTTAATTTAATTTACTAACATAGCATAACTGCCTCAATAGCCAAGTGGTCCTGACCGCGACTGCTACGCTAGAGGTCCTGGGTTCGATTCCCAGGTCGAGCAAAGTGTTATTGGGTTTTTCTATGAAATTCCCAGTAGCAGCTCGGAGTTAGGAATTTGTGCCCGGTTAATGGCAATAGGCTCGCCCCCTATTACATGTGACCTAAACATACCGGCGAACTGTGGGTGTACATTAGTATGCCTCTGCCTAACCCTTCGAGGAATACAGGCGTGATGGTATGTTATGTTATGTTAACATAGCATAAGTATTTTTACTAATAAACGAGTCATGGTTACTTGAAAATAAATATTAATAATAATTATTACAGGTGAAGTTAAGTCCTGAAGATATAAAGAAAATGGGGCCCGTGAACGGCGGAGATTACCAAGGGTCCTACATGTCCCAGTCTTCAAATGCAGATGGGACAATCACGCGCATTGTTAAGAACGACAATGGAAAAGTTAAAGATTACACACTTAATAACTAAAACTAAATTTGAACTATTGTTATCAAGTAATAAATAAATAATAAATCGTAATTACCTGTATAATATTTTCTTTCAATTAAATAAAGCAAGATTTTTCCCGCTCTATCTCTGTTTATTTCCACTGGGCAGTTAGCTGGTACGAACTATTGAACGGGATGTGAAGCTACCTGGGAGGTTTTGTAGGAAAATGATTGAGATGACAATTATCACTAGCTTGCATTCAAGCAGAAAACCAAGGGATTAATCATCACAATAGGCTCGGGTCCACTACGAATGAATCAAATGGATTAGTTTCTAATGATTAATAATGATAGAGATAACTAATAATTGTAAAAAAGCTGTGTCTGTACGTAGAAGATATTTAAAAAAGAACACAGGTTTATGGTATATAAACATCTCCGGACCCAAAAATATATTTTTTTTAATTCTTGTCTGTTTGTTACGGGTTGGCGCAAAAACTACTGAATAGATTTTAATTTTGTTATCACGCTGTCACTTTCTGTATGTGCTCCAACTTAAGAACTGGTATACTTCTTAAGTCTACTAATTAAACAGAACCTGAGATACAGCTTGACAAAGAAGAGGATCACTGTTGGTTTTTGAGCTTCAAGTGAGCGAAGCCGCGGGCGCGGCTAGCTAACAATATTTTTGAAAATAACGTTGACAACGTGACAGTAAACACCAATCAGCAACTGCGACGTCACGCGCAGTGTGAAACGCAATTTTGTTGTTGATGACATTTCCCTAAACCACAGATAATAGAATACTAGTACCTAAACTAACAACCGTCTTATCTCATACATAATAATTTGTTGGATTTAGCAAGTCGTGACGTTATTCAAGACGCCATGACATTTAGGGCCACTTGTACCAACTTCTTAAATACGTTTAAATTGTATTTAAATACTATTTTTGATTAAAGTCAAACATTCGTCTTGCACCAAAATAATTTCCGTGTTAAATACGTTGAAAGACCTGTCAAAGTTTTTTTTTTTTTTAGTTATGGCGCCACACTGTGTATTTGCCAGTGTCAAGTAATAAAGTAATCAAGTATTCAAAGAATATTTCCCATCATGGGATTGTATTATGGCACCACACTTGTGTTCGCCAGTGTCAAGTATAAGTTCAGTTGCCCCAATAAAACGGTAGAAACTTTATTGAGGCTTCGATGGAGTTTAGGAGTGAACCCAAAAAGTCACGATTTTAAATTTTATATCATTTGCCTACACTCTCACACGTTCACGAACACTTAATGGTTAATTATCCACCATAATTACACATAAAATTCGGAGAAATTCAAGTTTTGAAAAATAATAAAAAATCGACAATGTGCACTTTTCATTTTCCCGCCTAAACTCCACCTGTCAAAGTTAAATACGCTGAAGACCCTATTTAAATCATATTTAAATACGAATGGCCGTTTATTGAACTGTCATCTGACGAATGGAGGTTATTTTGAGATAAATACTACTACTGCCTTGTAATAATTTCTATGAGAGATTATTCACCTATTTAAGATTATTTTTCATTTAATCAAATAAAAACACAACAAATAAATACGACTTTGTTTGGATTGGTTGTCATGGCAGCGAAAAGTCAAAATAATGGCGTAAGCTTCGTTACATGCCTTTGACTATCTATCTATAAGGACCCGCCTCTCATGATCATTCCCCTCTGGCAAGGTAGTGGATTAAAAAATCTAACGCGTTTATCAAAACTGTTTCCGAAATCGATTTTTCATTAACAGAATCGTTTCCGCTCAGTAAGGTCATCATAAATGCTCCGTGTAAATACCGATATACGTGCAGTTAATGTATGCAAAAAAATATCTAATATCTTATTTAGATAAAGATTTAGTTATTTTCCGTATGTAAGTATTATAGTTCATTTATTTCTATTTAAATCACATAATACAATTTATTAATAAAGATCGAGGACGTTACTGATTCAATAATCGAGTATAAAATAATCGTTTAGTTCAAGCATGCACTCCCCACGAGACTACCCGCACTCCCCACGAGACTATCCGCACTCCCCACGAGACTAGCAAATTTTTTTTACTAACAATATCAGCCTTCTGCTAATACACGTAAGATTTAAATTTGAAATATCCATCAAAATGTCATTTTTTGATTTCAATTATATATCATCCAATAGGATGTCACCATTTATGATTTCCAATTATAGGTCTTAATGCAGAATTACCGTTTTTTGGCAATTATAGGCCTTATATATATTATGACATAATGCATAAAACTCGAATTTTAAAAAATGTAGCGAGACTATGTCCCTCTTTTGTTTTGTCATTTTAATTAATGATGTGATAGTGTTTGTTTACGATTTCGAATCGATATCGATATTATTTTCGTGTTCAATGTAAGACCAAATTATAATAATTGCTAAAGATCACTAAAGATGAATATCATGAATTTATGATATCACTATATTTTAATAAAATAACATTTTTGGAAATGACGTAACTAAGATTATTGATTATTTTTGATATCCAGTATTAGATAGTTTATTTGTTACTTTTTCAGATCTACAAAAGACCTTCATTTAAAATGATATAGGTGTGATTGATAAATAATAGCTTAAGCCGTTGCGGATAAATTTGTTGACAAAAGAATTTATTAATTAACATATTTAAATCGTATTTCTAAAATCATTGAAAATGATTTCTAAGATACGGTATGTTTAGAAGGTCTGGGGTCTCTTTTACCGCTTAGGTGGAAAACCTGAGGTAAACACCTGGGGTATCACTCGCCCGTTGCCGAACCTGTAAAGATCTTTTCACACCCGGTAGACAACCCACAACACCGGTACCCCCACTGCCAACATAACGCTTCCTCGCGGAGCTCTGGCGATCTTGCTCACCGTTAGGAATACAACATAGTACAGTCACGGATAATAGAATACTAGTAGTACAGTGCTATGTTATTTGGCTACTATTTTCTGCAAAGTGTAGGTGTTTCCCCAGTTGGGCAGCTCCAATTGTAAGTGAGTTGAGTCCACTCTCGGGGTGTTTCTTCAAACACATCAATTTCTTTTTTCGATATCCGGCTCAAAGAAATAACGAGAGTACGGAACACGACATACCATCACGTCTTTATTCCCCGAAGGGTTAGACAGATGCGTACTTAGGGGGCGAGCCTATTGCCATTAATCGGGCATCAACCCTTAATTTAATAGAAAAACTCCAATAACACATTGCTCGACCGGGGAATCGAACCCAGGACCTCTAGCGTAGGGCTTCTGTTCATATTAACGCGCGACATAATGAACAAAATCGTATTTACTCCTACTTATATCTCGTGGGAAACAAAATGCTCTGTCTAGTGTTATTCCTTATATATCAGCCTGGCAAAGAAAATCAAAATGAAAGAATCAAACTAATTGGTATCAAAGTATTTGTAACATAACGTCCTCAATATCCGCTCTATCTATACTAATATTATAAAGAGGAAAGATTTGTATGTATCAATTTATGTAACAAATAAAGTCAAAAACTACTAGGCCGATTTAGAAAATTCTTTCACCATTTGAATGCTACATTATTCAAGATTAACATAGGCTATAGAATATGTATTTCGAAAGGTTTGCGATTTCTCTCACCCGTGCGTTTATTTTCCAATTACATAGTATGTTACACCTATTTATCTATACCAAAACAGTTCCTTTGTTTTGTATTTCATTATCATGCAATGAGAGCATTGCATTGAAAATAATTATGACGCAAGATATTAAAAAGGTGTGTATGGATGATTTTAATTTTGCAAATAAATAATTACATATAAAAATAATTTGTAATGTTGTTACGTTTTTCTCCATTCTTCCTAAAATAATCTATCGATATAAAATATCGACATAGTAGCTTCCTAATTATTTTTATTGTATTATACGTTCGTATTGTCGTCAATTCTTGTATGTTGACGTATTTGACCTCTATGTGTGCGTAAATTGTGTTAGTGGTGAAGAATTTAATATGTGTGAGTTCGTGGCGATACAAAATGATTTTGAGTATGTGTGCAGCAATGTCTATGTAGTGTTTCCTCCCCCCGCACCAAAAGTGACAGACTTTTTTGTTCATAGAAATAAGCGCGTCACTTGTCCAGGGATAGATAGTCAAAGTTACATGCAGACTATTTTCAATAAAAAATATCGATTTATCATTAATTAAAATTAATTAATTATAATAATTATAAAATTTGATTTAATTTTATATCTATTATTCATAACATATTTTTTTTAATAGATTTTTCACATCACTATGATGTAATGTAGATGTAATGTAAAAACGGAACTTAGAGAACTGTTTTAACGACATGTTAAATCATTTAACTAAATTGACACAAGACAGACTTGGTGCAAGACAATCATAAATGTGTCTAAGCTAAATCTGTTTAAGGAGTTAAACATATTTTACTAAATGCATTTCAGAATGATTTAAATAGAATTAGGTGCAATTGGCCCTATTAGAGTTTTTGTTTTTGTTTTTTAAAACGCAATAAAAAACTTATCGTAAAAATAGCTTTTTTTGAATAGTTTTTTTTTGTAAAACAGATTTTAATGTAGGTACCTACAGTATTAGCTATTTTTTTTTATTTAGTCTTGCCATTTAGGGTTGACATCCGTCGCGGTACACCGGGACATGTCGCCGGTCTGTCCCGGTCATCCCGGTTGATCTACAAAATGTCCCGGTATTTCAATTGCAGGTAGACATTGAGGACAAACATACGAAATCTATACTTATACTTACTTTTTCACGTGGGAGAGCCATGCTTCGGCACGAATGGGCCGGCTCGACCGGAGTGATACCACGGCCTCACAGAAAACCGGCGTGAAACAACGCTTGCGTTGTGTTTCGCCGAGTGAAAGGTTATCGGAGGCCCAAACCCTTTTAAAAGGCGGGCAACGCACTTGCGACTCCTCTTGTGTTGCGGGTGCCCATGGGCGGCGGTTAACGCTTACCATCAGGTGATCCGTTTGGTCGTTTGCCCCCCTATCTCATAAAAAAAACTAATATATAAAGCTGAAGAGTTTGTTTGTTTGTTTGAACGCGCTAATCTCAGGAACTACTGGTCCGATTTGAAAATTTCTTTCAGTGTTAGATAGCCCGTTTATTGAGGAAGGCTATAGGATATATATCATCACGCCACGCGGACGAATTCGCGGGCAGAATATTATATATAATTAAAAAAAACACAACGGGTTGCACTCCAGGAATGTCGGCAGAAGTAAAAACTTGAATATTAACGAAGATTTCACTTCAATAAATGATTATGTTCAGTTGTACTGTCTAAGAAAACATTTGTTTTCAATTTTGTTTTACGGTCTTACCTGTCCCAATATGATCCATATTCCCTATCACAAAAAGTGCGCAGCGCTGTTTAAGAAGTTTTCACTTCAAAAATTGCTAACCGCCTAAAGAAACTCGTAAAGCAATGTTTTTCCATGGTTCAATATTGCATTGCAATTCATGTGATGTAGGTGCTTTATTTAAAACCTTGCTTACGACGGCAGACGGCTGGGTTGGCAGACTACACACGCTGTCGAGAAAATCTCTCAGGCATCGAGATATTTCTTCGCGATATTTTCCTTCACTGTTTATTAATTACTAGGTGTAATACTAAGTTTCACTCGTGACCTAATGAGACGTTATGTTTATTTAACTCGATAACTCAATATACCTAGCCAATGTTACTACCAGATGTGAAAGAATTTTTAAAATAGGTTGGGTAGTTTTTGAGTTTATTCATTACAAACAATTTTACAAACTCTTTTAGTGGACTAGCTTCCGCCCGCGGCTTTGCCCGCGTCGAGTTGGGTACAAAATTTTCATTGATGCTCCGCTCCTATTGGATGTGGTCGTATCGTGGTGTTATTTAACCAGCAAGATTTTTTCATCTCGACCCAGTAGTTCCTGAGATTACAAATTCTTCAGCTTTATATTTTTTAGTCATCCTACGAAAGCGAGACGCCTCTAAGATATAAAAATAGTAAATGGACGACATTATAGCAAGTATGACGTAAAACCGACTACTTAATGACGTAAAAGGCATTGTTGGGATATTGTATCTACATTAGACTCAACACCTCAACAAAAGCCTAGCACAGACATAATATAAATAGGTGATAACATTACAACAAAGACCATTTTCTGGTGTAGACAAGGCGTGGGTGTTTTTTGTAAAACATAGCATTAATAATATAGATATTGACGATATGGTAACCCAACATGACATACGGTAAAGGTAACCAATGGCTTTTGAATAAAGATGGCTATTTAAAAATCTGATAACACTTTGACCAACCGCGGAATAGAACCAAGGACTTTACGCTCAGCTGCCATTTACCATTGCCATGAACATTAGACCAATAAATTACAAACTCAAACATCTGAACATCTTACAATCATGCTTGTATCCCGCCACGTAATAGGGGGCGAGCCTATTGCAATTAACCGGGCACAAATCCAAACTCCGAGTTGATACTGAGAATTAGGTACACAGAAAACCCAGTAAAATTTTACTGGACCTGGAAATCGAACTCAGGACTAAAGTAATTTTCTAACTCGTTCTCATTAGCGGTTAGAAACCTAAAACGAATTGGAAATATACTAATTCGGTTTGACTCGAGTTCTACACTCACCCTGGTTTGACCCGAGTTACACTCAACCCGCTTTGCCAAACCAAATTGAGACATCGCTATTGCTAATAAACATGGTTCATACCAAAATGATTCGACTCAAGCACTAACTACGATATATTTTCTGATTTTCCTTAATGATTAAAAAGATACCTAACTCCTAATTGTTAATGAACTTAAGAAAATAGGATATTTATTATTATTTTCCTTCCTGTTGTTGATTAACATTTGTAGCTAAGGTTAATGAAAGGAAAATGGAATTAAACTCATTTCATTGTTCAGTTCAGTGTTTAAAGTATTAGACATTGTTTTTTTTAAAGCTTACTAGCAATGTGGGTTTTTACATTACATTATGCTAAATGATCGTGTTACTTGATTTTTTTTAAACTTAGCAAGACTCAAACAAGAACATTTTGATGTAAGTAGGTAGGTAAGTAAATTGAGATCGTAAATTTACCCCAAGGTAACATTTATTATTTTGTTAAGTACCAGAATTAGTTTAATTACAAAAGCTGCTTAATTAAAAATATGCGATTGTTTTTCTTTATTATTAAAGAAAAAAATATAACTCTGCCTCAAATAAATGCACTTTTAATTACTTAATAAGTATTATTTTTACTAATGGTCTTCAAAAAAAAGGAGGTTATCAATTCGACCCGTATGTATGTAATATTGTTGTTACTTGTTTAAATTTTGTTCAGGATATACAAAAACTGTGCAAGTTTTGTATATCCTAAACAAAATTTAAACAAGTCGTACCTACCTTCTAAAGATGCGTATGTATACCGTATTATTTCCACCCTAATTATTAATTAATTTTTACTGTCGATTAATACCCTAAGCCGGGCCTTGTTGTAATGTCAAGCCAGTTAAACAAGGTTTTATAGGAACCTTAGCCTGTCATCCTCGCTTAGCTGGTTTGAGGCTGCTTTCCCACCAATGATCTGCGAGAGCTAAGCGGTGAGCGATATTTAAGCTAAGCTCCGAACAACGTCTCCATTTTCGTGAGTGAAGGGGCTCATAGCTAAGTAAAAACGACACTGTTTCTGCACGGTTAAGATACGCTTTGCTCTGTCAGTCTATGGATGGATAACCATTTCTTACACATCGGTTGTCATACGAACACCACTATGATAATCGTTAAACTACTAACGATTGTCAGGCATATAGGATATTCAGGCTTCTGACCACTAAGTTTGAAGAAGCCTGAATATCCTGCCAAGTAGTCTTTTCTTAGAATATAGGGTACCGCCAGATGCGGCATTTTTATTTTTATTTTATTTATTTTATTCATTTTAGGAAAACTTACAGCTAACAATACAGTGATTAAATTTGTTTACGTAAAATATGGCCAATTACAGGCATCCTGCATTGCGGATATGAAGGTCTGTTGGCAGTAATTTCGCACCCTCGCTTCAACGCGTTAGTATGTAAAAGCTTCGTTGAACTCCACCAAAGCTAACCTAAGCAGAGCTATGAAAATCAGTTGATCCTACAAATTTGTGGATTTGACACATATCCGTAGCTTAGCAACTTAGCACATCTCTTGTGGAAAGGCAGCCTAAGATTACTATCGTAGATAACTAATTACAAATGGCGGATTGGCCTTCAAGTTCAATAACACTTATAGTTTCTACTTACGGTTTATTCAGTGGTTCTTCTTCTTCCGAGCGTTTTCCCAACTACGTAGGGAATGCGGCTGAATATAAGTATTTTACACGAAGCGACTGCCATCACACATCCACAAACCAATTTCTGGGCAATACTTACCCATATTCGGAGGATAGACTGATTATCAGACTTTTTTAGGTCTCCTGACTACCACTAACAATTGTCATCGATGTTCGTATGACAACTGGGACCGACGGTTTGATTGAGGGGTCTCGATGTGTTAAGAATGGTCACCCATCCAAACATAGACCGCGGCGAGCGCAGCTTAACCTTGCAGCTCAGTTTGATCTGCTTAGTACTTACAGTGGATATGGGGCACTAATGAAAGAGATGACATAGACCAATGTAAGATTTTTACCTGTCACTTTGTTGTAGCATTAAAGATTTAAATCATGCATAAAAAACAGTCAATAAAATTACGGTTGTTTATAAAAGGTATATAAAAGTTTTTTTGGTAGCGTTTTTAATAAGCGCCTTGAAAAGAAAAGCGTGCAAATTTTAAACTGTCTTAGTTACGACGTAGTCCTCATAGGTACGCATGTAGAATTAACTTGGTACAGAGTATCTGAACTACGAAGGGTCATCTGTTCCCCTTTATCCGCAAATAATCAAAATATAACAGGTGTTTGCCATAAATTAACATAACCTAATGTAGCCAAAATTAATGAGTATCTATATCAATATCAGAATGATAAACATTGTCATTATAAAATATTAAGTAGGTATACATAAATAACCCGCATTAGTACTGTTTGTTCCCTATGAAGGAACACAAAAAGTCTTTTGTAAGTACCTATAAAAAATTGTTCTAATCAAAAAGGACGAGCGCTAATTGGATACATTAGTGATACTAGAAAAATAAAAGAAACCCTTCAAGAATATCCAGTTGTTGATATATGGATATAATATGTGGAGAACAGCGTTCGATATAAACCTTGATATCGCATCTGATACGGCATTTATACGCGACAGGTCACACGGAGCGTGCGTGTTTACATGAAACTAGTTATACATTCATACGAAATGGCAAAAATCGTCACTATATTAGTATTAGTTGCCGTTGTTCTCACCGTCCAAGGTAAGCTACAATATATCTTTAACCTTACAATCCTAAACAAGGTAAAATTTTTGCAATGTTTTGTGATCAAATCCTACTCAATTTATTAATTAAATTATTTTTGTAAAAAAAGCATGCTAAATCGTTTAAAAATTGCGCAGCAAATTATACGTTAATTTGCTGCGAAATATTCAAATCGTAACGCGGAAATTAAACAAGATAGGTTTGTTTTGTCTATGCCTTTGCCGAAAATATTGATCTTACCTACGTAAATTGAACGAAGGACGAATATTTTTGTAACAAGAATACTCCCAAAAGATCAAAATCAAAAGGTTCTGCTAGGTATTTAGATGTTTTTTTTTTCTGGATCACAACAACAACATATTTTTTGCTCATTAAATCCTTTTCCTCAAAGGATCTTCTTGTAAATGTGTATGATCTTATCATTATCATTACGTTGGTACTTACCTACACAGATATTAAGGTTGACCGTTGTGTTTATTAGTACCTATACGTTAAATGTATTTTAATTAAAAGTCGTTACGGTTAGTCGAACTCAACGGAAATCTAAGAAAATCTCTAGAAATTAACGCTTACCTACGATGCTTCTTATTTTTATTGAAACGTTTCACTGTTTTTGTAATTTTCAACAATATTTGTTCTCAAACCATTGTATTTTGTATTATATACCTACCTACTTTCTGAAACAAATCTATATTTCAAATGATTGGAAAAATCTTTACGGTTTTGTGTGATAAAATCCATTATCGAATTCAATGCTGATACCTAATAGAAATAAATTATTCAATGCGATTTTAGGGTTGATTTAGAAAAATCTTAAATAGTAATTTAATTAAGATTGTTTTTTTTAAGTACGTAATATTTGCATAAACATGGTTCAGATTTTTTTGTGTGTCAAATTGTGAAAATGTCAAACATACTAATAAGTCTGTAAACATTGCACATGTCGGTACTTAATGTTATGTCACGGTCAATCCGTCACCGGCAAGTTCAACGATATTGAAGTATCGCCATTAATCTTCTTCTTTATAAAAGAAAGTCGTGTTAGTTACACTATTTATAACTTAAGAACGGCTGAACCGATTTGGCTGAAAATTGGTGGAGAGGTAGCTTAGAACCAGGAGACGGACATAGGACTTTTTGTCCCGTTCCCGGGGGATGTGATGACAGACCGAATTCCACGAGGGCGAAGCCGCGGGCAGAAGCTAGTATTTAATATTTAAAATAATTAGATATGTCCGCAAAATTCGAAAAACAATTATTGGATTGACTTGAAATGTTGATTAAGTATACCGCTGTATTCAAATACGCGCTTGTCATAATAGAACAATGTTTTCATGTATGAAGATAGACTGAGCCGCATTGAAGCTAGCCAGGGTTTAGCTAGTCACCTATATTCAAAGTCAAAGTCAAAATGTTTTATTTCAAGTAGACCTTTAAAAAGGTACTTTTGAAAAGTCAAAACTAGTTGCACGGTTCTAATGCTAATGCTGGCAAAATACTCCATAGAAACTTTAAAAATAAATCTCGATTACATTACAATATTATCAAAGGTGTATTAGTTTGTTTTAAATAGTTGCTGAGAATTATGCAGTTTGATGTGTAAAATGTATTCATTCATTATAAAAAAAAGAATTGCCACAGATTTTTTCTACTTAGTTATAATTTTAAATACCTACTCAATTTTTGCTCGAAATTGATTGTTTCTCTCAATAAGTACCTACCTACATAAGCACTTTGTTCTCGTGGATACGTAAGAATTCATTAAACAAAAATAAAACTACAGGAACATGCCCACAATGAGTACAATGACCCAATTGTTTCCACGGCTAATGGAACAAAAGAAATACATTTACTAGAACGCTATAGAAGCCTGGTACCTACGGAGGAAAGGAAAAACGGATATTTGCCTTGCTACATAAGAAAGAAAAAAATTATTTGTAGAATAAGAAAGATAAATAATAAAAATATATAATGAAAATTTTAATATATAGATATTTTGGATTTAATAGGTAGGTATCTATTAAATTTAAGTATACCCAGTTGAGCATTGTGCTAGGGTAATTATTAGCCTAGAACTGATTTACAAGTGAGCCCTTGGTGACAAACAGATGACACGAATACCATGATTAAAAAAAATATATTTAAAATTTAATGCAATAGCAAATTGCAATTAATGCTGTCGCATAATTAGGTAATCCTGAGAAAAAATATTGTAATACTGACAAGACTGTACAGTCACGGGCATGAACATGTATACACTTACAAAAATCAAAACCGATTTTTTTCGTAAAATTATGATTTCAAACTTTAAGATAAAGCAATATCATTAAAGCGTTGATTCAAAAATACTGTGTTCGTATCACCATAAAATAACGTTTATTTGGACTAAATACATTATAGCCTTATACAAGTTATTCTTATGTGCTAAATATTAATAATTCCAATAAACCTAGGCTGCTAACACTATATGACTCCTGTATCTCAAAAATTTACTATAATAAGAAAGAAAATCGCTCTTGAATTTTGCCAAGTGCTCGTACATCACTATAACTCTGCCTGCACAACCCGGGCAACCCACCCACAGTTCTTATATTTATATTATTTTATCAACAAAAAGCCTTTACGGAGAGACTAAGTTTTATGTCTTATGATAATTTTGCCTTTGAGAGTTTTTGCTAAATATGACATTCAACATCTTCTATAAAGGCGTGGGTTTATCTTTATATATAAAACAAATCCTAATATATTATTTTATTAACCTTGCTTACAAACGCAGTGTTCTTTTGCAATATTTTGTCTAAAAACACAGTTTAATATCCTTGTCGACAAACGAGATTTCGCATTTTAAGTCAAAATGCAAAATATTTAATAGCGGGCATTTATCAAAATGTTTTGGGTTTGGCTTTTATGTAAAATATACAATTTAATAGATATATATTCATGATAAATAATCGTTACTTAAAATGTTATTCGACAAACTTAATCGTATAGTAATTAATTAGTAGATTTTAGAATTATCTGCAATAACACGATACAATTCATCCTTGCTTAGACCTAGGTATACAAACTGCAGCAGTTTCAGTATGATAATGATTAAATTATTGACAGTTAGATTAATAATTTCATCATCACATGCCGTCTGATGATCTGATCCCACTGCTCGGTAAAGGCCTTTCTCAAATTATACACAAGTGTTCGTTCTGAAACTATGCCAGTCTCATCATTTTTGTCAAATCATTCGTGTTTTATACGGACTTATGGATATTGCTCTCAATTAGAGAAGAGATTTTAAAACTGCTAGGAGTCCTTTGCAGGCGTTTTCTGGGCTGGTACCACCACATTGCCAAATATTTGCCATGAAGTTATACGCTACCATACGCGTTAACATTTTTGTGTTACGTTTTGAAGCGCAATTTATATACGTTCATACAAGACTTCGGTATAAGCATAGTATACGAGAAAAGAAAAGATCCAAGCCTAGTATAGTAGGCTTAGTTGGTTTACTATTATGTGAATTCTGTGACCTCATTGACATGAAATAGGTTCATAGATCAGAGTAGCCTAATCAACAATATTCGCATGACATAACGAGCTTTGCTAGGGAATACAGGGCCGGATCGACTATGAACATCAAGCCGCCTAGGGAGAAAAAAATTATTTACATTTATATCACAGAAATCGAAAAATTTATATTGGTCGAATCAGCCCCTGTGTGTAGAGGGTGTTCAGGACCGCGGCATTTGCAAATTATTTTGCAGATCAAGTGAAAAGTACATTGGACTATTTGACCCCAAGCCCCCACCAAAGTAAATATTATCCAAAAATGCAAATCTAGACATCGATCTGCAAATAAGTAAGTGTGAATAGATTGTGATTCGAAGAATATTATTTTATAGATTTTTCTAGTTCCGTGTTTATTATGCGAGTTATCAACGAGTTTCTAATAGAATAACCACTCCAAATATTATATTACTATCCTATTCATGATGAAAACCCAAACTGAAATGATTGTTATATCAAATAGACGTCACAATGGTTATAAATTAACATTATCTGACGAGCCATATTAATATTACCCATTTTATGGATCATCCATCGACAATTGCTGAAAATGAAAATGATTTTTTATATGAAATAAAAATTTGCTGCGGAGCAGTTTTTCATTTTTTTCTGTATCGTGGGTGCATTTACGAACTCAAATTTTCTCATACACAAACACCCAAACCGGGAAGAACTGTCTGTAGGTCCTACAAATAAATATTTTCTCCGTGCGGGGATCGACTCACAACACGTAGATTAGAAGCCGATTGCTCAGCGGCTACGCCAAACGTGTAATTTTTTTATTGATTTGCTAAATGTGGTTTGCTTGATAGCTTTATAGGATGTGATGGAGGGTGAAACAGCTCATAGACTAGCTAGTTGCTGTGAATGGGGTCGTTGACCGAAAAAATTAGATCTTCTTTGGTATTGTCACGCGCTATTTACAAAAATATTAGTGCCTTTAACGTAATTTAATAACAAGATAACTATGTATATTTGTATTGCCATACTGCTGGGTATTCCTAAAATGAGTTTAGACCATAAGTCCCCTACGCTGGCCAAGTGCGGGTTGGCAGACTTCATATGCCGAGAAAGTCTGTCAAGCATAGGCACAGACTGTACATATTTACAAATTAAAACTGGATTTGAAGAAATTTCTAAGACTAAAAAAATATACTAGCCGAAAAAATATATTTAGTTAATTAAGGCTTTATTTTTTATCCAAGATGGAACGGAGACTACATATGCGTTTCGGATGAGTGATTTTGTTTGTTTGTTCAAACGAATGTTTCGTTTGAACAAACAAACAAACACCCATAACGGTTTGACCGATTGAAACGCGGTTTACTGTAAAGGGTTCGGAATTCATCAGTGAGTGTTTATGGATAGGTACAACACACATTTACAATATCTATATCTATCTATACTTAATATATAAAGCTGAAGAGTTTGTTTGTTTGTTTGTTTGTTTAGTTGAACGCGCTAATCCTGAGATTAGCGCGAAGAAGAAAGAATTTTTCAAATCGCACCAGTAGTTCTCAGGAACTACTGGTCCGATTTGAAAAATTCTTTTCAGTGTTAGATAGCCCATTTATTGAGGAAGGCTATAGGCTATATATTATTACGCTAAGACTAAGTTCCACGAGGACTAAGTCGCGAGCGAAAGCTAGTAAATAATATATTAGAATTTTAACCTCAAACATATTAAATTGATAAATCTTTAATGTTGTAATGATTAAGGTTGAAGGAAGTGTTAATTAAAAATGTTGATTTGTTAATTTCAGGACGACCAGCTACATACGATGAGATTCTCGCAGCAGCAAAGGCCGGTCAATGGGACCAAGTTCAAGAATTGTAAGTTGAACATATTTTTTTAAATTTATTGTTTAATTCAGATTACATCGATCCATAATGTGTTAGTAGAAGTCACTTATAAACATCTTAGTAAACAACATAATAATTTAACAAGAACAACAACACAATAATTTAACATTAAAATTTCATTAACGTTTCAAATACTTCGATAGATTCGATTTCGGTTCAAACGATGCCTATGTTGACAATTTTGGCAATGACTTAAATGGCATATCAGATAGAAAGGAGAAACAAAGTAAGTACATAGTATCAATCAAAATAATTAAAACGAAGGAGGAACCGATATTCAATCAACTGTTTTAATTTTTTTTTTCATTTGTACGGCAAGAAAATACTTGAGATGAACTTACAGACGATGCTATAAAAGGTGGTCACGACAATACGGTTATATGTGAAACGGCAGCTTATTTAATTTCGTATGAAGAAGCACTAAACGTTTCATTTTTTTAAATAAATTATCTGACTATCTTTCAAAGAAATTTGTTTCTTTTGTTGTAATATAAGACGAGAATAGGCTGTGGTTTCATTCATTGCGTATTGTTCTCCACCTCATATCTATAAAAATATCATACTGTCAAGTGCGACATGGAAAACCCAAAACAAAGGATTTGTAAAGAGATAGATCGATATAACTGAACAAAAATAAACAAGACGATCAATGACATTAAGGTGATCAGAGGTGACGTGGCATCATTCATTCTAACGAACTTCTTTCACACACGCCCCGTCATTATTCGGATACTCCGGTACCGCTATGGTACCAATATTTCCGGAAGTCGAAAATTTCAAGGACAATGATATTGCGATTTCTATTTTCTGTGGTATGCGACATAGTGTAGATACTGGTTTGCAATCAGGTTTATATTTTTTTTTTATCTGGGACTATGTTCTTATACTTACTTGGACAGCTTGGACTTCGGCTAGCCGAACTTGAAAAAAAATAAAAATATTCCCTAACGGAACCAAACGTGATTTCGGATGAATTACCTATATTAGATACCTATGTATATAATAATATATTAGATAACTGTCGTGACTTGTGATGTGCGGCTATGATTGCGTAAAGATACAGTATATATAGTATAGCTCGGTGTTCCAATTGTAACCTTTTTTAATACCATCACGCCTGTATTCCCCGAAGGGTTAGGCAGAGGCGTACTAATGTACACCCACAGTTCGCCGGTATGTTTAGGTCCCATGTAATAGGGGGCGAGCCTATTGCCATTAACCGGGCACAAATTCCTAACTCCGAGCTGCTACTGGGAATTTCATAGAAAAACCCAATAACACTTTGCTCGACCTGGGAATCGAACCCAAGACCCCTAGCATAGCAGTCGCGCTCAGGACCACTTGGCTAATGAGGCAGTTAATTAATTTTTGGTACAAAATGTAGCATGGTGTAAAATTAACCATAAAATTAATTATTTTTTTTTGTTTCTTTTTTGCATTTTTCAAAGTAAGATTATTTAGTTATTTTAGTGAAGGAAAAATTGGACTCGCAGGCAGGATTCGAACTGACGTCACCTTTTTAAGACGTAAGTTCAGAATGTGAAGGCAAATTTCGAGATGGCAGGTGGGACTCGCGGTGGCTTAGTGGTCATAGCGTCTGGCGTACCCCGCCAGTAGACGATTTTTTCCTTCACTAAAATAAATTTAAAAAAATGTCATATCTTAAAAAAATGTTGTATGTAAGATGATGATATTATTGGCAAACTAGGGTATCGTGTGTAAAAGTAGAAATCTGTGTTGTGTGAAGATTAAGAACACAGTAGGTAAGGTACTTATAAACTTCTTTGGCTAATTCTTTGCTACCATTGGTTATAAGTACCGCAATATAATATTAAATTCTATAAAATAAAAATCCTATAAAAATCATTATCATATCGTAATAAATTTTGGGAAAGTAAGTTTATAATATCTTTAACATTTAATAATATATTCATCGTCCTCTCGACAGTTCACATAGTCAATCAGAATCAATGGAACAGTGAGTCCTCATTTTTATTTTTGTTTCTATTTGGTTACTTAATGTGAGATAAGACATAACAGATAATAATATGTATCTACTTATATATATGGAGTCGACTAACTCGGTAACTACATATAAATTATTTCAAAATATTAAAACAATCTTTAATTATCTACGCCTAATTGAACTCATTTTAATATTACACAGCATTTTTTATAGATTACTCGCAAATCCTACGGTTATAAACAAATAATAAATTGTTAATATTAAATGACATAACATATCCCTCCCTACCTATAGTCAATTTAAAAGGAACTCTATGTTGGCCCATTATATATAAGTAAAAACTAATTCAGAAATAATATTGATGAATTTTGGCATAGCAATAGATTTGACATTGGAGAAGGATATTATAGGCTACCTTTTGTAGCAAAAAGTCCTTTGAGGAGCGAGTGAACTCGCGGGCAACAGTTAGTATCGTACTATAAGGATTAATAAATGATAACTGGTCATTTCATTCGTTTGCCATTACGTTGAGTCTTTGTTTAGTATTTATTGTGAAATAAGAATTCTTAAATTATGTTGCGGACACTATTGTTTACTATTTATGTTTTACCATTTGCGAATAATGTCAATTCAGACGAAGAATGTATAACTTTATGTAAACTTGCTCTTTCATTTCATACTGGTTTTTTATTATAAAAAACATAATGATTTTTTATTAAGTATCCTATTCAATATTAATATTAGTATTCTTTCTTATTTTCAGTATACACAGCGATTTCCCTAAGGATCCAGCTTGGAAGGTATGTTTTATTGTTTTTAACATTGTATACTCACGATAGTTAAAAAATACTGGTGATGGACGTATAATGATACTGAATCTATCCGCCTTCGTCATCCATCTTCTACAATCCAATAGCTGGCCATTCAATCTATAAAATATTGGATATAGATTAGGCTAAGTTACTGTTATAAAAATAATAAGGCATACTAATTTAATTACAGATATTTACCGATGTAAGTAAAGCAATACACCTACTTTTACTATGAAGAATTAATTTATTAGAACAATTAAGCAAAGATTAGCAAGTAGCACATATCTACTTTAATGGTCACAAATTCAACATCATCAAATTCAACATTATTGATGTTGAATTTGTGCCCATTAAAGTAGATAGGTGCTGCTTGTTGTCCACTTCCTTCTCAATTTTAGTCCATTACTAACAACACTTGTTCGAAATCAGCGCCCTTAAGGGTGGTAATCCAATCATATTTTCGATTACTCAGTAGAGTTAGTTATGTGAATGCCTAATTATTTGGTCGACTGTACATGGACACTCAAGATGGTCAATACGCAGATTGTGATATAAACAATTATCTTTCAAAGGTTTTGGTATGTTAGGCAGCTAACCTGCGGGTTGTAAGCTGTCTATATAGTGTGTCGTAGTCACATGCACCCGTCATACTGACCAAGTTTCCCTTTGTAACCCTTAACTGTAACATGAAAAAAATACGACTTTTCATATACAGCTAAATGTGATGTCTACCTTTGTTTAAGAAGTTGTATTTATTTTTCACGTATTGGGTACGGGTTTCCTAGGAAAATTTGTTGAGTACAACAGGTAGAATCACCTCTTTAATGAACTAAATCGACTAAATTGACACCCTGTATACGTAAATCTTTCATCGATTGTACAGAATGTTCGTTCGTTTTAACTGGAAATGCTAAGTAGAGTATTGTATTGCCATTTCAGCCTGCTTCGTTCAGCAGTGTGCGCAATCTGAAGCCTCCACAAGGCGGCCAAGTGTTTGGCGAAGCGGAGTACTCCTTCCACTCTGCCTCCAACATCAACGGCCAGACTACAGAGGACCACGCTGGTCACAAAGTTATCAACGATAATGGCAAAGTCAAAGAGTTCGATTTCACACCAAGCACCGATAAGATTCCTCTTTCTGTAAGTTGGTTTTAATACAAAATTTGTCTCATATCGTCTTCAGTGAACGCTTGTCTAAAGAAATTACTGGGTGGGGGTAACATTAATTTCTTATCGTATTTCTTTCCGTGTGTACGTACGGTCACCTCATGATTTCCAAAACTGACAAATATCTTCAATCGATTTATCATCCATCGGGGAAATCTAATCTAATAGTATGTTTGTACACAGAAACATGGCTTGTGCCCTAGTACAGATGATCTTTTTAATAAAAAACGAGACGTCGTCGATGGCGATGGCGTAGCGACGTAATATTTGACAATGCGGTTGTATCCACCCAGACCCTACCGCATAGTCCTTTAAACATTCATTGTTATCACACAATATAATGTGGGCACTATTCTGTTTCAGCTTCTGACATTCAAAGACTTACCAAATCTGAAGCCGCTGCAGAGTCCTGATGACGAGGGTAGCATCTTCCATTCTGCTACCGCCATTGAGGATATAATGAATAATGGACACGTTTTTCCTCAAAAATCGTCCCTTTCCGTAAGTATTTACTTTATGTAATAACTTGAGAACGACTTCGATCACATCATTGAACGGAAAAATATTATGTAGCATCGCAAATAACTGACCCATCGTTATTGGTGCTTTAAAGTCTGTTTTGTACCTACCAGTGGTATATTACAGTAAGTCCCACACATCTATTTAAAAAAGTAGTGGCGTTGCTCAGAGGCGGTTCAGGGGTAATCTTGTAAAAGTACCTACATGGTGAACTCCTCCAATTGTAAACGGTGGCAACTAAGTATTGGTGAGATTAGATTCCCACACTCCGCCGTCTTATCCCCGTAGACCAGTCAATGTTTCTTCTCTAAAACAAAAAAAAAAGAAGTTTATTAATTAAAGATCATGTAGACTACAGGAAAAATTTCAATAAGCAGCCTTGTTCTTTTAATTTACTTAGTTTGCAAAGTATATTACTTTTGAAGACCGGGTCAAGCTTAATTACTGTAAATCATCATACCTATTACCTATACCTTTTATTTGGCTACTTGAGTTTGCCTCATTAGTGGTCTTGAGCGCGACCACAGGATCACTAATGAGGTCAGGACCTCAGGTTCGATTCCCAGGTCTAGCAAAGGATTTTTTATGAAATTCCCAGTAGCAGCTCGGAGTTAGGAATTTGTGCCCGGTTAATGGCAACAGGCTCGCCCTTTATTACATGGGACCTCAACATACCGGCGAACTGTGGGTGTACATTAGTACGCCTTTGCTTAGCCCTTCGGGGAAATGGTATGGTATGAGTTTGCCAAAAGCAAATTCATCATTCAAAGTGTGAGCACGGGAATAATCCCGTGCCAGAAAATCGTAGCCATACAAATGGCTACGATTTTCTAAGAGATCGGTTTGCAACCATACGCAAAACGACCTATCATTTAATAATTGCGCATTGTTTTTCAGCCTCTGACGTTCTCAGGTATACGTAATCTGAAGCCTGCACCGGGTGGTCATGTTTTTGGTGAGGCGGACTATACCTTCCATTCAGCCACAAATATAGATGGCAAGAAGACAGAGGACCACGGAGGCCATAAAGTTATAAACGACAATGGAAAAGTCAAAGAGTTCGACTTCAAACCAAGTAACGACAAATCTCTGCTTTCAGTAAGTGCCATTGAGGTATATATTTTAGTAAATTACCTTAAAATTTTACTGCTCTCTAAAGAGTGCATAGATTGGACCATTGGTATACAGGTATAAGTATACCATATTTTATAATTTCTTCCGTTAGCCTGTTACCCTAAATTGTCCACCACGCTAGCCTACTGCGGGTTGGCAGACAGTTGCTAATAATTAATACGCACATGATTCCGGAAAGTCAGAGGTGTGCCTTGGGTTTGAACTCGAGATCTTTGACTTGCCTGTCGTCTTGCGTATGGTCTAATAATTTGACATTAATGGATTGATCCCCGCACGGAACAAATATGTGTATGATCTACAGGTAGTTGTTACGGGGCTGAGTGTTTGTGTATGTAAAAGCACCCACGATACAGAAGAAAATACTGTGGGTACTAATGTGGGGCGACGTTTAAAAAAATCAAAAAAGGACTCGGCCGGAGTTCAAAGGTGCTTCCTTCCAGAGCAATAGACCAGACGCTTAACCCAACTAATAAATATTGGTTATTAAATAAAATAATGTTCAGGTATTTATTTATAATCTGGCAACGTTCGATTCCAGCCTCTGACGTTTACCAGTGTCAAGGATCTGAAGCCACCGCAGGGAGGCCATGTATACGGAGAGGCGGAATATGCATTTCACACCGCCACCAACGTCAACGGCCAGACCTCAGAGAACCACAGTGGTCATAAAGTCATCAATAATGATGGCAAAGTCAAAGAGTTTGATTTCACGCCAAGTCCTGGTGACTTGAAGTCTCCTTCTGTAAGCGTTTTTGTTTGTTTGACTATTACTGGTTACTTTACTTTTTTTTCCTTCTTCATGGCAATTGAGTCGACAGCGACTATTTTTCTAAACTGTGACAGCTGATCGTGTGGAAATGAATAAAATATCCCAAAAAGACTTACACATTGTGTGAAGGCACTTATTACTATAAATACCATATTTTATAAATTAAAATTTGGTGTAGATGTTTAAATAACGCTTGTTGGTTATCTGGCTTTACTTGGTTTTTATTTATTTTTTTCACTGAAAGATATGCATGGTCAATTACTGAAACATTACTTAATTTTATGATGCCGTTAAGTCTACTACTGCCTCAATTTAAACCAATCTGTTACTATTGACTTAGTGCTTAACGCTACTCAAACTTATCTTAAAATTGAGTAGCGTTTAAGTATTTGATACTTAATATTTTTTTTGCGATAGATTTTGTAATGCTTACATTTTTTACAATTTGTTACTTTTTTACATTTTGTTACGGAATTTGTGATGTTTACAAATTGTGTGCAAAAACCTAACAATGATTGTTTTTCTTTTTCAGCTTTCTATGTTGGATCAAGATATCAGTGCTATAAAAAGTTTGTATAATATATAAATAAATATCACGTGTAGAGTTCCAGTACATTCAACATTGGACAATTAAGTGTTAGTCGTACCTATAAAGTATGTAACTTACTGATTTGCCGAAAAATTGTTGCCATAGGTATACAATACTGTCAAAAATAGATTATGTCAAAATTGAATGAATTCAATATGAGGAATCTGGAAAATTACTCGAAAAGTAGTAGGTAAGTTTTCAGTGAGTTAAATGATTTTGTAAGCCATAAAGTGATATTAATTTACCCTTAATATTTTTTTTAAGCATGTCACAACAATTAAAGTATTTTTCTGTTTGCTAAGGCTTAATTTGGAGTGGGTGGAGAAAAACTTTAAAGTCAAAATGGAAAACTTCGTTTAAAAAAATGTATCCATTTAAGAATTCAATTTGAAAACATCCCAAAATTATGGGATGTTTTCGAACTTAACAAATATTTGGAGCATCAGTTATGCCTATCCTTATTAATTGGTTAAGAATTTCTTCGGAATATGAAGAGATTAAAATAACAAAGTACGATGAAAATATAAATTGTGAAACTGAAAATTGTAATTCATACCTAATTTAACTAATATGAGATTAACTATTAAGTCATTTATATACTGTGATTGTTATTAAAATAAATATAATTGTAAATAAATTAATTAAAAATTACATTTTGTTTTTATATGCCGATTTTATGATTATTCATCATAGAGATCTTCGTTTAACATAAAACAAACGAAGATCTCTTATATCAATTATTATTATCAACTTTCCTTTAATTTGGTTTTAACTGCAATTTAATGACTTGATGAATGACTTGACTAACAAACGTAAGTATTTACATCTCGCGAACTGCAGGCAGAACGTCCGCCATTTTTAAATATATTTATCATCCATCACGCCACGCGAGCTCTACACACCGGCAATTTACTGGTATATACAATACATATTTATTCTCACCCAATGTAATAGGGGGCTATTTTAATTGCTATTTTTTATTTTTTGGAATATTCCTTCGGATCGGGGAGGAGGCGAGGTTTATCGGAAATGAACCGATCGACTAAAAACTGTATATAAAATCCTATGGCCCAATATTGACCACAATAAAATTAATATTGCCCTCTTGTAGGTACTTATACAAATATTTATCCCGTGCGGGGTCAAATAAACCTGAGACGCTGAAGCTGATTTATAATAATCCAATCATTAACTGAACTATTTACCTGCTGTAACCCGTCAGAATAGGTGTTTTTTTTTTAATTTTCCTAGTAATATAAAACTAGTCATTTTGATAGTGCACAGATCCGGCCCTGCATGCCGTCATGTTTCGCACTGTGTGAACCAAACGAGTGGATCGTGAGGCACGATTATATTAATTAATACATTGCATATAAGTACCTATTTGGTTTGTATAAGCTGTCGTAATTGATATGAACAAAAAATACAGGATAACACTGATGTGTATCAGTAAGCAGGTAGAATAGTTACAATCATTTGAGTTTTACCCTGCAGCGCATTGTTCAGAACCAATTTTGTAATTTGAGGAGTTTTAATAGATGATATGCGAGTTAAAAAAGACGTTTGTTTTAGTATGAAATTGATATACTTAGCAGCCCTAAACAGTATCTATTTGTTTCTTTCCGCTTCCCCCGAATACTAATAGTTAATAGCTGCCTCATTAGTCTAGTGGTTGGGCATTTTCCATGAAATTCTCATTAGCAGCTCGGAGTTTGGATTTATGTCCGGTTAGGAGCAAAAGACTCGCCCTCTTACATTGGAACTTAAAAATACCACGACCTGTGGTACAACTCTGGTTTTTTTTTGTAGTACGGAAAATTCTCATGCATGTCTCCCACCCAAGGAGGTGGCAGGGTATGTCGGACTCGTACCGACTAAATACCGTAAGTGCCTTTCTTTTTCCTATTATCATGGTCCTGTGATTCGAGACATTCGCCACGACCACGACACACTGAGGTGCAGCGTTCTTTGGACTTTAAGGGGGTAAAACCACTGCCTATTAACGCGGGGAATACGGGCGTGATGGTATTGCCGAAGAAGGGGGCTACCACCAGTATTAGGCTTTATCGTTAGTACTTTTTAAATGAACTAATTCTCACACATACCAATACACAGACCCGGGACAAGTAACTGTTTGTAGACGATACAAATAAGTATTTTTTATATGCAGGAATGGAACCCGTAACTAATGGCACAGAAAACACCAGCTGATCTGACGCTCTAGATATTGTTTTACATCAGCTTACAGTTTGCTAGTTCATTTCTAGAGTTTCGCCATGATCGGAGGATGCTAAGTTTGTATACCTCATATTCTTTTTCCTTTATTGGTTCCAATTTAGAAGCAGAAATCCATCCACTCGTCTGCTCTCTCAATAGCCAAGTGGTCCTGACCGCGACTGCTACGCTAGATGTCCTGGGTTCGATTCCCAGGTCGAGCAAAGAGTTATTGGGTTTTTCTATGAAATTATGAGTAAGGAATTTGTGCCCGGTTAATGGCAAGAGGCTCGCCCCCTATTACATGGGACCTAAACATACCAGCGAACTGTGGGTGTACATTAGTACGCCTCTGCCTAACCCTTCGGGGAATACAGGCGTGATGGTATGTTATGTTATAATAAATCCACTCGTCTCAATATTCCTGCCCAAGAGCCCGCGATTCTTCCTTAAAAATGTACCAAGTCGCTATGCAAAATTATTCCAAACCTAAACACAAACGTAACGCGTACAGTTATCACAAAATGATATCATCAGATGCTCTGACGACCTCTCTAGATAGAACCATCTAACCTTGACCGGATATGTAATATTGAAATATTAATATTATGCATTTATATAATAATTGTTATGATAATATTAACGTCTTGTCACAATTAAGTAGTTAAATAGATTTTATCAACGTTGTTAATAAAAACTTGGCTAGCTGTGCTTGACTTCCTTGCAAGACATCCTGTAAACAAAGGATGTATGTGACATTTCGTTCTGAAGTGAATGATATAGCATTATCGATATTTGTATACATATAATAGTCAAACTAGGAACACTTTTATGAATGTATTTATACTGGACTTTGTATGTATTTAATTGCTTGTAATTATATTATGTGGTTTATTAAATCAATTAGTCATGATTATTATTGCTGACCTATCTACCTATATTAGGTAACTACATTTCCGTACCTATGAATAATGAATGAAGGTGAATAAAAATAAATCATCTTATCTTACATATATCTTATCTTATCTTACATACTTATATCTTATCTTATCTTACATATACCTATCTTATCATATATCTTATCTTATCTTATCTTACATATAATAAGAATGTAAGTGAGCCGTGTCTGTACATACATTTCTTATATTTACAAAAAAACTAATTTGGGGGACTCAGAATCAGTAACACAATCCATTTCTATTATTTTTGGAACTTTTGTCTGTCTGTTTGTCTGTCTGTTTGTCTGTCGGTTTGTCTGTCGGTTTGTCTGTCGGTTTGTCTGTGTTCCAAAAACTACCGAAGAGATTTGGAGGAAGTGGACAGGAATTCATAGCCTGTTTCTTAGATTAACATTTAGGCTATATTTCATTAAAATCGGTTCACTCTATCAAAAGTTATTAACATTTTAACGATTGAAAACGTAGAATTTGAACAATAACCGTTGAAGCAAATTTCCTTTTTAAGTATTACCGTACTAGACTAGCACGGGTCAAACATTATAACAGAATCAAGAAATAAAATTAAAAGAATACGCTCACAGGTACTAAATAAGATAAAACAAGAAAATAAAACAAAGAAATCAGAAACCATTATTGTGAACGGGAATTGATTATTAGTACAGTTATTCTAACAAGGCATCACGGGACATACATAGGATTTATCCAGCGAGCATCAGCCGGTGTAAAAACTAAATATTTGAGTATGGTAAAGAAGTAAGAGTTTTTGGATTGTTATAATTCCTTTAGTAATTATCTTTTTGAAAAAAAAGAATTAATAAGGGCATGTTATAGCACGCCCTAGATTTTTTGGAAAAAAATCATTGCTCTAGAGCCATTATCCACGAAGAAAACAGTGGATTACGTCGTTTCCCTCTTAAGTTGTTCAATTTCAATTATTTATTTATTTATTAAATTTGAAAGGTAAATGTTAAAACTTATGATCTAAAACAGTGTCCCACAAAACTGTATGAACAGTTTGACTGTGGGATCAAAATTAAAAATAAATATTAGTATATGTCTAATATTCGCGTAAGCTTCAGATATCAGTATAAAAATAAATATTTTATTTTTTTTACGAATAAGGGTTTCTGGGAAACATCGAGTAGACCGAGGTGAATTAGAATCAGCAACAGGCGTAGGTGACTGAATCTTCTCCCTATACACAGTGATACAAAAACCCTGAGCGATCCTTAAGGGGCATATCTAAGGTATCTCAATCACATCACCAAATAAAATAAGAAACATTAAATATTCTCATGAAAGTTAACTTATTGAAGCTAAAATTAAAAAAAATGTTTTGCCCTAATTGCCACAATTATCACGAAGTTAAGAAAATGAACTGAACCATCGATATCTAATATCAGATAATGGACCACAGGGCACATAGTTCTACAACTCATATAACAGACACAAAAATATTTTTATAGGTACCTATTAAATAAATGAATAACAACGACGTCTGTAAAATTATTGAACGCACAATTGAACACTTGTGCAAATATATTATTTCATGAACTTACATTGTATTGAATGTGTGCCATCTGTTATGGCTTCTTACAATGGAACTTTCAAGAAATCCCCTTTTATATTTTATGCTCTGTTATTTGTTTGACGATATTTAAATAAGATTTGCGGTGTACCGGGCAAGTAATTTTGGTGGGTCATATAAATGATAACGTGACTCAGAGGCTTCTACGCTAGGTATAGTTCGCGCAAAATAACTTGACCCAAAACTAACGGAGAGGGGGAATGTTTGCGCAGTATATTTGCGTGCAAAATGTACTAATAATCGACTACTGCGCATCCGCCATTTTGGTTCAAGTTATTTTGCGCCAACTGTACTTTGTATTTGTAAACGCATCCACTTTAGTAGTGTGGGGCTAAATAAAAAACAATTGAATAATATTTTTTTAAATTGAAGTGAATGTGATAGCATTATCGATCTACCTATTTAAATAAAGAATAGTTAAATTAGGAAAACTTTTATAAATGTATGTATTAATACTAGAGTGTACTTATATCTATTTAATTGCTTGTAAATATGTTATAATGTTGTTTATTAAATTTCTGACCTATGTATTCTTTACGACGATACTTACATTTCCAGGTGAATAAAAATAAAGAATTTATTTTTTTACGAATAGGGTGCGGGTTTCGGAGGGAAAGCTGTTGAGTAGCACGAGGTGAATTAGAATCAGACCTTTAACAGGCGTAGGTGACTGAATCTTCTCCAGATAGTACATATTGACATACAATAGAGAAATTTCGATTTTGATACTTATTGCAACCTTACAAAATAAGTAAAGTAAATAAAGTTTAACTACCTGAACTATGCGGTGCTTGTAATATAGGCGCTATACTCGTAATAAAATACCTTTCAAGCTATTCTGAACATGATTATGAAGTAAAGCGTAATAAATTATGCTTGTAAATGTGCTGTTGATACGTCTTTAGACTAAGGAGAGATGTACAGTCAACGCCAAAAGTCGCTGAACACGATGCAATCTTCAAAACGTTTTATTTTGCCTTATTCTTAGTATTGTATTTTGCTGTTTAATTTATTAGCACCCGAAGCTAATTTATTCCTTTGACCTGGGCACAGTATTTTTTTGCCAAACTGTTTGAGTTGGTGTATGTTCTGTTTAACTAGGTATGTTGGGTTCAACTTCTTGTCTAACTGATTTATTTTACTCGTAGCGAATGCCGTCAGACGCCTCCACAACTCAATTTAAGCAATAACTATTAAGCTTGCCGCCACCAAATTGCGGAATGATCCCATTTTTCTTCATAACTTTGCATGTAAATGTAAAATACCTATTTAAATTATTAATAAATATAGTATGCAATATTAATTGTTAATTGGCAGAGTTGCAGTGCAGAACAGTAGAACATATCGCCGGTGAGTATGTTTTGGTCCTATGTAATTTGTGGCGAACCTATTGCCATGAACCGAGCACAAATCGAAACTCCGAAATGCTACTGAGAATTTCATAACACAACCTAATAACCACATCGCTCTACCTGGGAATCAAACCCAGGACCAATACTACAGCAGTCGCACTTAAGACCACTGAGCTAATGGGGCAAATTTCCTTTATGCAACTCAAGTAAACGACCCTACTTTGGTCACTTTTGTGTATTCAGAGAATACCAGTTTATTAATCATTTTGTCTAGTCGATTGGACCTGACATTAGTAGGCAATTAGATATACGGCATGACGACATTGCATGCATATTAGTCCATGGTTAGTAACTGGCCTATTTTAAGTTTGAGACCACAGACCACTGCTGTTTAATTGGGAAAAGTCTAAAGCCCACTAGGCTTCTCTCAAATAGAGAGAAAACATCTTTTTGTGATTTTTTTTGCATTTTTCATGCTAAGATTATAAAGTAATTTTAGTGAAGGAAAAATTCAACTCGCAGGCAGGATTAGAACCTGCGTCTTCTGGTTAGATACACCACACGCTATGACCACTAAGCCACCGAGTTACTCCCACTGGCGAGTCCCACCTGCCTTGAATTTTCACATTCTACACTTACGTCTTAAAGGCGACTCGCGGTGGCCATAGCTGTATCTAACCAGAAGACGCAGGTTCGAATCCTGCCTGTGAGTCGATTTTTTCCTTAATTAAAAAAACAATCCGTAAACATATTTATTATTCGAACAGAATAACCAAAATAGCAGGTAACATTGGTTATTCTTGAACCAGAATATACACTGCAAATAATATTATCTTTTTTTACAATGTAGAAAGAGTAGTCCCGTACGCACGTCTTCCAGTTTAAGCTGAGCTCTCATTGTACGGGAAGATATACAATGGAAAGTCAACTTATAAAAGTTATGTCACATATGACTTGGCGTACCTGCCCTAATAGTAATAATCATTGTTCTTCAATATAGTACCTAGACGCACAAATTTAAATAGAATGTCTATTGAAATGTAAATATATCGCCATATCCTTGTAGAGTACTGTGCTATTCATGAGCCAACCCTAGATGGAGCTCCTTATTGCAACATCAATGACATTGCCCCCGGACGTTAAAAAACATCTGGGGCCCTAGTCTGCTATATCAATTGACTCAGAATGACCGTCCAATGATGGTCCAATGGCACTTAATGACAGATTTCGTAGAAAAAACTGTAAAAAATCAACCATTATGAAGTCACTGAATCACAATTCTGACACAACTAAGTAGACTCGGCACCCAGCTAACATGTCACAGCGGGGGTTATTATCTCAAGACATCTCAACTCATCAACCTGCTAATTAGAACTACTATGAATGTGGAAACATACTTACAGCTTTTCAATATGGTTTCTTTCGTCGCAAGCGATATTTTTCTTTCGTTGCGATTGTGACTGCGGTGTTAAGAGTAACGTAATATTATTCCCCGGTCCCGGTCTACAATAGCTATGGTTAGTCGTAGTAATAAGTCAAAAAGCCTGATTTATCCTCCTGATCCCTATTATCCAGTAATAAAATATTACTGGATAACACCTGGAGGATAAATCTTTAATTGGAAAGCTTTAATTCAAACAATGTGGCTTGTGCGTACATTACTAGTATTCTTGTTCACACCTAGTCCAAAGCTAAACGCTTGTATTAAGAGTGAGTTCGCGTTCGTAGTACAATGGGTGGGTTTAGAATCAGCAAGCACATGATCACAAGTGCGACGCCCTTGCCATTAGGCTCCCGCCGCTACATACTTAGGTATATTCAACCGCAATCTGCCCTGTTCTGCAACTAACCTAACTATTTTAGGGTTTAGTTTCAAGGGAAATTGATCCTAACATACTTAAATGGGAAACAGGCTAGAATGAAAGCACTACGTGATAAATGTGATTGAAATGTGACACGATTCGAGTCTCACGGCCATAAAAATAAATAGATGATAGCATCTGACGTCTGCCTTCAAATCCTCCAGCCAGCTTCCATTGCATTGAAATTTCATTCATGCTTTCTCCGAATACGTGATATTTGTCTTATCAGTTATCAATGTGTACCAGCTAACCTTACTGCATGCCCGTTTGATCCTACACATCTTCAGACTACACTAAAATGCACTTGACTACGTGTCAAAAGGACAACTGTTGTTAATCGTATTTTATTTCATTGGTTTACAACATCATAATTTTTTTGGGAATTTGATTTGTATTAATATAACGCAATAGAATCCGTAAAGTTGTTTAATTTCAATATCACTACATATTATAAAACAAAGTCGCTTCCCGCTGTCTGTCCCTATGTATGCTTAGATCTTTAAAACTACGCAACGGATTTTGATGCGGTTTTTTTTAATAGATAGATTGATTCAAGAGGAAGGTTTTAAGCTATTTAACATCACGCTACGACTCTTAGGGACGGGGCAGCGCGGGTGAAACAGCGGGCGGGTCGCTAGTGTCTAATATTCGCTTAAGCTTCAGAATTCATTATCATTAATTTTCTCTGGTTTCACAGGTAATCAAATATCACACCACTTTAGTTAATTTTTTCATTATCATTCCTTTTAGTACTGTGCCTTGAAGGAGAAATAGAAAAATCTATGGATTTGAGGATGAAGAGTAAGGTTAATGAGGTACCTACCTACTTAACATAACATACCATCACGCCTGTATTCCCACAATGTAAACACACAATTTGCCGGTATGTTTAGATCCCATGTAATAGGGGACAAGCCTATTGCCATTAACCAGGTACAAATTCCAAACTCCGAGCTGCTACTGAGAATTTCACAGAAAATCTCAATAACACTTTGCTCTACCTGGGAATTGAAATCAAGACCTCAAGCGTAGCAGTCGCTCAGGACCACTAGGACACTATTTAGTTTTGTAAAAGATGAGCAAGTACCTAATTATAAATGTTTACAAAATAAGATTCAACCAGTAAAGATACATAATTATGGCATGCAAAAAATATGACCTTGACTAAAATGCAGCCTACCAATTAAAATATGATTGATTACATATGAATCCATGCTTCTTAAATATAATAAAAAACAAAATATATAATTATTTACACATCTGAGAGCCAACTTAATCCAAGAACGGAATTTCCCAAAAATGGCGTCGGTTATTAACTATTGTTACCAATTACTTGTCTATGGACCCATCAATTAAATATCAATCGACGCAAAACGCAGTTTACTGCCTAGCAAGCTATACATAGATGACTGCTACACACGGCTAACCCTTTTAAATCTCTGTGGCTTCATCATCATCAGCCTATACTAGTCCACTGCTGGACGTAGGCCTCCCGCAATGTGCGCCATTTCACCCTGTCTTCGGCTTGTCGCATCCAGGTTCCGCCAGAAACCTTTCGCAAGTCATCACTCCATCTCGCGGCAGGGCGTCCTACGCTACGAATGCCGGGTCGCGGTCTCCACTCAAGAAGACGTCTACCCCAGCGGTTCTCGGTTCTTCTACAGATATGGCCAGCCCACTGCCACTTCCGTGGCTCTCTCTCTGTGGCTTACAGGTATTAAATACTACACAGTGTGTCCATACCTTTAGTATTTACTAACTTTTTACTATCCATCCAAACTTCCTTCCAGTTTTACTATAAAATAAAAGTTGTTTTTTCAAGGGCATGAGTACGGTTCACGGTTTGCTTTTTTTATCGTCGTCGCTTTGCATACATGTTTGTGAATCATCATTAATAATCCTAGAAAGAGCGCCCAACGCTCAAAGGAAATAAGGGAAGGATTGGTATGAAACATCTCGGTTATTTAGGTATATAATTATACTAAACTAACTAATACAAATATGAAAAACATAATAATTTAGTTAAATAATATCAAACTAAATATTTAAAAAATATTTGTTTTAAAAAAACCTTTCACGTATCGTATAGAACCTTACACGTACTTATCTACATAACTATATAAATTTTAGTAATAAAAAAAACAGCTGGATACACACTTGCGTTTCCTGGCTTAGATATACAACATCCATGTACGTATATGATATATATTTAAATATATAACAAGAGTTGATAGTATTGATTATAGTGTTCATGACCTTAGATAGTACTTAGTCCATTCTTCTAGTCCTTCTTCTCCATGTAGTTTTATTATGGTTTTAACTTATAATTACGTTCTGTAAGTAAAGGTATATAATATTCTCATCTCATCTCTTAAGATCATAATAATGTCTCTAGAATAAAATTGATAAAATAATAAATACAAGTTAAAATTACAATAAAATGTAAATAATTACATAAAATAGATAAAAGTTTTGTTTATTATTATAATTAATTATATAATTTTTGTTTATTTGTTTTCTTATAAAAATAAACGTCTAAACAAAAGATATTCATAATAAAAAATTGCGGTAGGTACTACTTGATACATAAACGTTCCTCCCTAGTACCAAGACTACCTGTACCTTTGACCCGGTACCTAATACTGGTTAGGCTAATATGTTTTAAATTTATGTATAATTTACAAATAAATATACATATTAATATAATCAAAAAATATAGTATTAAACATTGGGGTATTTCACAACACATGTCAGTAAATCTATTTAAAGCTAACTGTGAAAATTGATAGGTAAATAATGATATATAACATGCGTCTCTGCAGTTCAGTAAAGCGTTAGTGATGTGATAAGCGCAGTGAAATATATTTATTAATGCGCGTGTTCCGACAACCATCACAACACACCGGCCATCCGTCCGACATACTCGTGTATCGATACTAATTTGTGTCCTATTATAGGTGTTATTGTAGTCACGACTCTGTTATTATTTTATTTAGGATCCATCACAGTGAACGTGTAAAAATGATGAAACTAATATTTCTAGTGATGCTACCGTTGGCTTGGAGTTATGGTAAGTTAAAATGATATTATTTTCTTTTTTATCCATTTTAAACTAATACGATTTTAATTAAATGTCTAAATATTTTAATTGTATGTAATAAATTTACGCGGTTATAATACTTCCCAGAAGTAAGTTTCCCTTCTTTACAATAATAATACATACTTAGCTACTAAATATTAAATAAAGTAACTATATATTTTTATGATTATCCTACAGCTGACTGATTTCTGAGGCTTACGCGGATATTTGACGTATTGAAGTCTAAAAACTTGCCGGATTTTATCGCGTTATATTAAACAAAATCGAATACCGACGTGTCGGACTCTTTAGTGGATCTATCGGACTCATGGTAACGCAATAAAATCCGTAAAGTTATTTGCTTTCAATATAATTTATGGCTTTTTAAAAATCATAGAAACGATGTACTTTAGTTGAAATTTTTTCTTCTTTTATAAGCCTCTTTTATGATCCACTATTGGGTACACACGTTCCTCAGTCCTGGAATATCTATCCCTCGTCCCGCTAGTTCCAATTGTCTAAAAACAAATCGCATTTATGAATTTTGAGGTAATTAACATAACTATTATAATCATATGAAAATATTCTAAGTAAAGATTATATAACGTGAGAAGTGCAGAGTTGCTTATAAAAGAATGTCAACTAATTAAAACAATAACGGAAAAATACAGTCATTAACAAATATAATACAATTAAAAAGCACTTTACATGGTACAATGCTGTTCATTAATTACTATTCAAGTAGGTAGTACTGGTTATTTACATTATTACGGATTGCATGAAAATACATATTTGTCTTACATGCTTGTTTTCAAATGGAAAGACTGTTTTGTGAGTCAAGAATTTAAACAAAGGAACTTTTTATGTTTCTTGACCTGATAATAAATGTACTAAGTACCTGATGGTTCATATTGTACATGTACAGTCAGCGCCAAAAGTCGCTGAACACGATGCAATCTTCAAAACGTTTTTACATCATTACTAACCAAAAAATTCTGACCTGAGAAGTTAGTACCAGTTTTCTTATATGCAGAAAACTGGTACTAACTTCTCAGGTCAGAAATCGTGTTCAGCGACTTTTGGCGCTGACTGTACCTACATAAGTGTATATATATACAATTTCAATATATACGGTCTGCTTAAATTGAAACCTCGTAGTGAATAATAAACATTGTGTCAGGTTAAGATGATTGCATCAGGTATATAAATGTAATATATCTAAGTACATATACTGTACCCACCTACATATTGTATATCGTGGCATTTAAGGAGTCTTACAGCCCAAAGACCATCTTTGTTTTATTTTAATCTAAAGAAAACTTATGTGGATACTCATAATTTCTTCGATATACATATATACTTTTTAATATAGATCATATAAAATTTACGGCGACATAATTATTTTATGTAAGTATAACCAACAACGTTCTCCACATATTACCTATAGCATATCACATATACCTATAGAAAGATTTTTGGTGAAATTGGATCTTTTTTAATACTGAAAAAAGATATTTTCTGTTTTCAGTATTGGTCCTTATAACTTGTTTCTATTGATGAGGAAATGACGTTTCGGTTAAAATAGGGATCAAAATGTCACGATGTTATACAATAAGATTGCATGATTCAAACTCCTATAAAATACTGTGATTTTTTTTCGTATCAATTATGGTTTTCCCAGATGGAAAACTTTTTACGAATAAACACACATCACGTGTAATATTAGATGATATTCAGAAACAGCGTCAGAGTCATTGTTTTATTACTAAAAATAGTTTTCCCACGTATCGTATATATATATAATATAATTATGTATTATATAGGTAGGTACCTACATATATATACAAACTAAGCTACTTTTATTATTACACAACTCAGTTGAACTGCCAAAGATAAAATGTCATATTTGTTTTAATTAATATACTTACAGTAAATAATAACAATATCTATTGGAATAAAATATTGTTATTTACAATCAAAATCAAAATTTATTTACGTTCCCCTAAGGTTTAGGTAGAGGTGTACTAATGTACACCAACAGTTCGCCGACATTTTTGCGTCTCATGGAATAGCGGGCGAGCCTATACTTAGATTTAAAACACTTTGAACCGTAAATACTGCTAATTGTTAGTACTGCTATTAACTTTACATACAAGTCTCACGGTATCTATTCCCATGCTGTATATTAGCATTTACAGGAAGATTAACTACTCAACGGGACTTTGAGAGCCATAACTTAAAAGCTACATAAAGCAGGCCATTTATAATTTCCCTAAGTCAAGAGTTAAGTTCATGAATACAAATGTAAAATTATTAAGTTAACTTTTTGAATTCAAATGACACGTCTTTGAGAAAATTAAACATTTGGGTGAACTAGATGCGGGAGACGGTAGCTGTTTTTAAATTTACGACAGACCTATAAATTTTATGCGAGTATCTTCAGAAATCTACATACTTAGAGCTCATAGTAAGTTCTCTAAATATAGATCACCATTTCGACACTTAAAAGTCGTTAAAACAAAAAAGGAAGAAATTTATATTTATTAACAAGAATTCTAATAATTGTGGTTTTGGCTTCTGTTGCTCATAAGTTTTTCTTCAATATCTTTAATGTGCAATCATCAACCCGTTACAATTTTATCAAAAGTAAAGATTATTTAAATCGATCGATAAAGTAATGGGAAATAGCGATGTATAATCAAAACAAAAGCAAAACTTCTAACAAATTCATTTGTTTTTTTTTAAATATTCCATTTATTTTCCCGTGCACGCTCAATACCTTAGGTATAGTCTTCGTTATCATCGTCCGAACCTTTTCCCAACGTCAGGGTCGGCTTCCAGTCTAACCAAATGCGGCTGAACATCAGCATTTTACTCAAAGCGACTGACATCAGATCTCCGTAAAACAATTTCTGGGCAATACCGATAGGTATTCGGAGGATAGACTGGTTGTCAGGCTACCTCTAACAGTTGTCAAAGGTGTTCGTATGACAACCGGGACCGACGGCTTTACGTGCATCGGGTCTCGATACCCACTGAGCCATTCACACACTGACCGCGGCAAGCGCAGCTTAATCACGGAAGTATTCCTTGAAAGGTATTCTTTATTTGTCAAGCCCATCACAATCAGATTAAAATGTTCAAATCGATCATTGTATTTTATGTTATCTATGCTCTAGTCTCAGAATCTCAGTGATCAAACGATGACTGCCTCACTTATAAATTTCTAGTGGTTGTAAGCGTAGCTGTTGCTGTTCAGGGTTCGATGCCAGATGAGGTCTCACTAGTAGATCATTACCTGGTTGGCAAGTGAATTAATGGTTAGGTACATTAGTACCCACTCCTGGCATGATGGTTAAATTGAAAAACAACGTCAACAAATTATATTGCAATGAGACGTTGATATTACGCCTCCTTAATTAAATGAAAAAACAAATGAAGCTCAGCTGTTCCACTAAACAAAAGATATTAACTACACAAAATATTACTAAACAACTTCAATGTTTATAGTCATGAAGAAACATCAGGAAATAAAGTTCAGTATTGATAGCTTCGAATCGAGCAATACACAATACGCAGCCAATTTAGCCACAGTACCCTTGAATGTATTGAAAGCATTGTTGTTTAAATAAATTAGTTTGAAGGTAAATATTGAACGATTTATTAACCATCTGTGAACTACAAGGGCTATTTATATTGCTGAAAATTATTGATAGTGAAACTTATAATACGTAGATATTTTTTTTCGAACGAATGTAGGATGATAGGAAAAACAAACTCAAAGAATCATGGTCTCTTTTAAAGTCCTTTGATCAGAGTAACTCGTAAAGGAATTTCAAAGTTTGAAATAAATAAATATATTTTCATCTGTATAAAAGAACAAAGGGTGTTTATGTGCCATAAAATGTGACGAATTTTGAATAGTTTCATTTTATAAATGCGTTAGACATGCCTTATTTAACTGGAGAATTTTAATATTATTCTATTATAATGTTCCTATACACTTTTTATGGACTGATGTTCAAGTAATCAGAGTATTTGAGTCAAAGGATGATAATTTGTACCATTCCTAAAAATCACACAACAAAATTCACAGATAATAAATATCGTTAGGAAAATAAAAAGTATGCACTACTTCCATGATTTTGCTAAACAAAAGAGTTATAGAAAATTGTTTTTACATACCATCACGCCTGTATTCCCCAAAGGGTTAGTGTACTATGGTACACCCACAGTTCGCCGGTATGTTTAGGTCCCATGTAATAGGGGGCGAGCCTATTGCCATTAACCGGGCACAATTTCCAAACTCCGAGCTGCTACTGGGAATTTCATAGAAAAACCCAATAACACTTTGCTCGACCTGGGAATCGAACCCAGGACCTCTAGCGTAGCAGTCGCACTTGGGACCACTAGACTAACGAGGCAGTTAAAATAGTTTTTATATCATAAAATATATCCATTTTTTTTTATCAGTAAAAATAATATATATTATTTATTAATCATTATTACTATAAATACTCGGTCAAAATATCTTGCAAAAACTAGTGAACCGCTCCCATGTATTGTAAATCACAAATTTTCTTTTGTATACGTCCCAAACACACAAAATCGCTGCAGGCGACTGGGATCGGCGACAATAAACAGCGATTTAACTGCTTAAAAATAATAAAGATGTGCTCATTATTTAGAATTAGTTGACAGATTTATTAAACTTTCACAATAACTGTTCAAATAAACGATACATCGTCTTATGATGTCTTTCTTAACAATAAGTTATTTTTAACAACTTTAAAGCGTTAAACGCCGGGAGGCAAGTGCTACTTCACTAATTGTTATTTTAGCTTCGATTCTTCGATATTTTTTTATATTCTAAACAAATAACGAGTTCTATTCTTCTTTAACACTTCCCTTATTCAAAATATTACTTTCAAGATTTAAATTAATTTCTAGGTTTTATAGTCATAATAGTTCAACTGCCTCGTTAGTCTAGTGGTCCCAAGTGCGACTGCTACGCTAGAGGTCCTGGGTTCGATTCCTAGGTCGAACAAAGTGTTATTGGGTTTTTCTATGAAATTTCCAGTAGCAGCTCGGAGTTAGGAGAATGTGCCTGTTTAATGGCAATAGGCTCGCCCCCTATTACATGGAACCTAAACATACCGGCGAACTGTGGGTGTACATTAGTACGCCTCTGCCTTACACTTCGGGGAATACCTACAGGCGTGATGGTATGTGATAGTCATAATAGTTTGAGGACTGTTCAAAAGTATATATGGTGTCGTTATCAAGCGCTGATTTCGATTAAGATAAACCTGGTAACACGTTGATGATAAATATAATAATATTTAAGTTGCTTAATGAACCATAATTTATGGTTGCTCATCGTGTCAAAAATTCTCGTTTTGACTAATTATCACGACAATGGAATGTATCTGACTACTATAATAAAAACTTGTTTTATCACAAGATAATATGCAAAATTAAAAAGTATACCTTTCACATTAACATAAAATAATAAGGATGTATTTTTAAATATATCTAACTTAAAAATATACTAATAAAAGTACAGTATCAAAAAAAAACTTAATATTCTACTTTACCGTAGCCAAATGACAAATCATTTAAATGAGTTTACACAAAGATCTCGCAAGGAAAATTAGCTCTTAAATTAAGGGGAAGATCTTACTCAAAGTAATTACCCTAGGACAAAAATGATAATGTGATAATTGTCGTGGATCATTCCTCCTTCTCAATGTACTACTACTTTTTTATTTCGAAATGCCACAATCTCATTCTTTATATTATCTATTAAAATAAATTAATTTATGCGTAAAAGTCTATAATGTATCCATAAAAGCTTAAATTATTTCACATAAAAGACAGATCATTACTTAATTTTAATCAGCGTCTAGATCAATATGGCTTGTTTTTCTAAAATTTTCACTACTTTTACTACACAACTTTCGTTATATACACAACAAACGTAAAACTCACCTTGCCAGTTTATAATTTTATTTATTTTTATTGTGGTATCTACTTACTAAGTCACGGAGCAGATGCGGCACCTTCACCCTGGGATCTCGAAGCGAGGGCCCTGGCGACTGTACCGATGGCGCGGGGAGGCGCTAGGGCGGGGCGAATTGCCGCGTCCTCGTGAGATTGAGGTGCGGCGTATCGAACTCCGCCGAATCCTAGTAGGGGAATGGCAGGCACGACTTGCGCAACCTAGCGCAGGGCACGTCACTATAGTGGCGGTAAGGCCCGTCATGGAGGAGTGGCTGGAGAGACGCCATGGCGCTCTCAGTTTCCGGCTGACGCAGGTACTCTCGAACCACGGCTGTTTCGGGAAGTACCTGTGTCGCATACGCCGGGAGCCAACGCCCGGTTGTCACCATTGCGTAGACTGCCCTGAAGACACGGTGCAGGACACGCTGGAGGTTTGCTCAGCTTGGGCGGCTGAGCGCCGTGATCTTGTCGCGGCAGTGGGTGGTGATCTCTCGCTTCCGGCTGTAATTCGATCCATGGTCGGAGTCGAGAGCGCGTGGGCAGCGGTCGCCTCCTTTTGTGAGAAAGTAATGCTTGCAAAGGAAGCGGCGGAAAGGGAGAGAGAACTATCGACCTCTCTCCCGATCCGCAGAAGACGAACCGGGCGTAGGAGGGCGCAGACAGATCTCCGGCCTCCATAAGCTGTGACGTGCGGTCGGATGACTTGGGGAGTCCGTCGCTCGATCACACTAGGTGTCGCGCGGATACGGTGCACGCGCGCTGTCTAAGAGGACACGAGGCCAGGCCTTGCCTCCACATGAAGGGGTCCAGCCCATGCTGGACCATAGCTTGTCACGGTCGTGGTGCATGTCACTGATCCCATGACCGTGGCTGCAGGGCAAGAGAAGGCAAGTACGGTTTTTAGTCGGTACGAGTCCGACATACCCCGCCGCCCACCAAGCGGTGGACGATCCATGAGGATTTTCCGTAGTTAAAAAAAAAAAATGCGGCACCTTAATATGTACCCGGACTGAGTTAATTAAATTATTTCTTTCTATAATTAGGAACGCTTTATTTTGAACACCGACCGAACGAACGGCCAACGCTCGCTTTGATGTACCTAAACTATTAATATTATACTAAGTAATAGTGGGTTCCAATTGAACCAAAGCTAGTCTGATTACGATTAAATAAAGTCATAGTAGGTTTACCCATTTCTAAAAAGGTACCTACTTTGCTTTTTGCTTGTGCTTACAATTATTTTTAAACATTGACCACAGATCTGGTGATGTGTCATTTGTATTTTCTCATGTATTTTGGATACGTTTACGAATACTGATTTTGACATCATAATCATGATCAATTTACCTAAGTAGGTAAATCAGCCCACTGCTGGACGAGTAGGCCGCCCATATTGTGCGTTCACCCTGTCGTTGACTTTCTGTACTCGATTTTCCTTTATACTTATTAAAATTAGTTCCAAAACAGTAAATATGAGTCTTCCAAAAGTAACTGACACAAACGTTAGTCGACGGTATTGTCCTCAACATAAAAGCTTTGTTCAAAATATTGTGAAAGTCGTGCAAGTATGTCGCACTTTTCATATCTGGGGAACAAACTTGAATGTCTTTTGTAAGGCTTATGTTTACTTTGACCCGACACGTAAATCCTTAATGAGGCGTTCGATACCGTCAGATCACTTAGGGATGTCACGTCGCAAACGATAGTATAAGTGCCAGAATTAATTTACACAGCTTTCTGAGTGTTTTTTTACCCAATTACAGGAATTATACCAATGTTTATGTAGATACATAAGTAATACAAGTCGCAGCTTAGATACACGCATTGTTTAAATATTTGTATGGCCTACATGTACTAGTTTCAAGTCTGGTATTTGCCTATGCGACCAGTATCTAGGGCTATCTCGTAACGAAACTCAGAACTTAGGTTACTTTGAGGTAGCCAGGGATGGCGTGATCTGGATGAAAATTATTCAGAGTTGCCATCTGCGATCAGTAGGTACTTGGGCTAGTACTAAGCAAAGTAAAAGTAGTAAGTAAATGTGTCTTTTATCTCTTAGTAAACTTGTAAGTTTATAAGCAACAAGGAAAGGAAATTTATTAAAAGTGGCCTTATTCCACTTTAAATAAATCATAATATTATGATTACAAATTGGCTAAGGATTTAAACATAAAACAATTTAAAAAAATGGCATAATATTCAATTTTAACCAGGTGTGACAATACCTATGAGGAAAATGAAATACCACGTGTACAATGTTGATATAATTTTGTATACAACCCAATCAAATAATGTGCTAAGTGACAAGTTACATATTCTGTGAATTCACAGTACATATCTAAAATTGGCACAACACGTACCTAGTCCACGTAAGATGACGGTATCATGTTTTGCCATTGGAAACGGTCAAGTAATTTATGTTGATAACATCTATCCTGGTTGGGGCTCATTCGCCATGCACCACATGAAACAATATCACACGTCGTGTGACTCTCATATTAGACATTTCTTTGTCGCTTAGGCCTTTTTAAAGGTGTAATTATTGTCATGATAATACCAGTACTAACTGTAATAATTACGATGGTTTTCTATTGTGTCCAAAACATTTTCTATTATTAATTATGGTCAGGACAGTACATCTACATAGCGTTGTGATTCGAAGGGTTAGCCAAAGGAGTGCTCGTGTATGCCTACAGTTCACCGATATTGTTGTAGGTAGTTTATACATTTATACATCTACCTATATCTATACATACCCATTTGTATAAAAAAATCGGGTTAGTTACACCATACCATTTATAACTCAAGAACGGCCCGATTTTTGCAAAAGAACATCACGAAAAAGAAGATTTTGAAGAAAATTTATTTTCTCATAAGTAGATATTTTATCGGGAACGGATTGACAAATTACACAGAAATAAAACACAACGAAAAATAACATGGCGTTTTTTTTTATTATTTTTTATTAATAAGGCGCCACACTTTTTCTGTATTTGCCAGTGTCAAGTAATAAACATGGCGTTGTACTCGTATGCATTATCCTATGACAGCTGTTTTTTTAATTTAGGTTTAAGGGCAGTACTATGTGTGCCTCTAGTTTTAAATAAATACCTGGTATTATAAACAAAATATTGTTTGAAAAATATTCCAAATTCTAAATTTAACTACTTTATTTCCACAGTAGTATTAGTATATAAATCATTGTGATAGAATATTTCCATTGCAATAAAAATCCTCATAAATTTATTTGAAACGGAACTTCACTAAACATTATTTTTTATAATAGTAATAGAAACTCGATATAATAATATAATATTTTATTGTAGTACGTATGCATAATATTACAATTTGTATTTTTTACCTAATGGATCAATATTTTATTCATATATGTATTTATTCAAAAGGGATTAAATTTAACAGCTGTCTAACATTATTTTAATTTAAGTGCCATATAAAAACGCAAATAATGTACGTAAATTTAGAATAACGTTTTCTATAGTTCTCTTCTTTAAAATATTTGCAGACTTAAATCCACAAACAATTTTTTTTTTAATAAACCTTCATAATCTACCCACCTACTAATATATCACCAGAATTAAAAGCCGAAAACCTAGAAAATAAGTACAAGTAAAAATAATTCATCGGCGTTCGAAACATAACAGCGTTTCCTTTCCTGCCTTCCATAAGGAGGTTATAATCCTCGATCTTATTTACTTCATGAAAAAACCTGGAAGCACGCCAAAAGCCTTATACGAATACAAACATAAACAAAAAAAAATAGTTTAAAAGTTTTGTACTTAGGTATTTTTAATGCATGACGAGTATCCTAATAATGACTGCATCATGTTGCATACTGCATACTGATGCATTTAAATTGGATGCAATGACGTCATTTTCTATCAAAATGGTGATTTAGCCTGTCACTCATATGGTTTTCAAATGTAAATTGCAGTGTTAAGGGGCTTCAAACCTTAATTCGACCTTTAAAAATGAGCATTCCCAAATCATTGAGATGACACTTGTGGTTAGGAAAATCCTCATGCATCATCTGCCACCTGGGGAGACGGAAGGAACTGACTTGTACTTGCCTTACCTAGCCTTATTTATAGTTACGAGTTAGTGAGATTTGTAATATTCGCTACGAAACGTAAAGGACTTTGAAGGACTCCTGCGTGAGCTGAACTTATTAAAGGGAAACTTGAAGCCCGCCCTAAATTATAAAATAACAATACTCGGCTCGAATTGAAAACCTAATTTTTAAGTCGGTTAAAATAGGGACTTGTATGCAATGTTGTGTGTAAAATTATAATACATTTTATTATTATAACAAGACTTCACGAAAAAAAATTTAATAAAACAAAATGCTGTTCTGTGTGTCTACTAGTACAGTATTATCTGTGCTAATAAAAAGATGAAAAGAAAGTAGAACCTACATTTATTTTCAAATACTAACAAAAGGAACGGGACTATACTTTTCAAATAGAAATTTAAACAGTATAAACAACAAAATGGTACCTTTACAAATTCAAGAACCACAAATAATTATTGACCAAAATATAATGGCTCACACATTTTCATAACAAAGTAAATTTTCCACAATGAGTAACTTGCTACAGATAGTTCAACTCAGTTGTGTGCGCGGCCCTATGTGTGCGTGGGCTTGTAAATATACAACTTTCATTCGTGTGGCAGTGACGCGGCAGTCGTCGTCCACTGCCACACGAATGAAAGTTGTATATTTACAAGCCCACGCACACATAGGGCCGCGCGCACAACTGAGTTGAACTATCTATAATGAACGAGGTGCTAATGATCTCTTGTCACACGCAACAGGGCCTGGAAATGATAAATGTAGCGTTGACAGTTGCCACTTCGGTCTATCCTCTTATTGAATACTTGAAAACAAAAATAAACTTGCCTTTAAAGAACTGGGCGCAGAGTCTACCATTTTATCGTGTGAAAAACCTTCAATCAATGATTTCAGAATTATTTTTAATTGACAATTTTGCCTCCAAAATCTGTCAGTTCTTATATCATTTAGATCCATTGGACGACAATTCTGATACATTATAGAAGACTTGTGCCCCAGGGGCTGTATAAGGACGTGTTAATGCCATAATTTTTAGTTAGTGAGAATGGGATGGGAGTGGCATCCCTTTCATTCAACGGGAAAATGATTTTTGCCTTTTTAAAACTAAATATTGTGGATCAATAAAAAATATTTAATGGAATGGATATTTATTAGGTAACTATTAATAGCAATAAGATATAATCAGCGTATACTGGATGCGTATAAGATGGAGTTTTTGCCTGCTCTTCTCCTTATGACCCACTTTTTGGAACCGTGCAACTAGTTTTGACTTTTAAAAAGTACCTTTTTATTGGTCTAATAGGGTATTTTACACGATGTAAAAAAAATATGAAAATGCATTTTTATGATAGATTTTGAAAAAAATAAACGAGAAACGTTAGTATTTATTAATAAAAATGCAATGTAAATTTTATAATTCAATTTCAAAAATCGTCTTTTTTAATCTATTTTAAAACGCCATCCGCCATATTGGATATCGACGTGACGTCACTCGTTCACTCGATGACGACGTTTGTCGTCTCAGAGTATCAATTCAACAATAATTGTTTGTCGTGCTGTGTTAGTTTGATTAAAATCGCATAATGGAAGACGGTTTTGTGAAAGCAGAAAGTACAAATCTACCAATGATCAATACGTTGATGGTGGCAATTTTTTTTGCATCCAATCCCGATTTCTGTTCTGCAGAGTTGAGAAATATTAAAACAGTAATGTAAGTACCTACCTAACTATCGTATCAAGTTTTGTCTAACAATAAGACCCAGTTCAACCAATTTCTATGTAACAAGGCATTAACTAATCAGCATTTAAAATTAACAAAGCTGCTAAGGCTTCGTCGTTCACCTGAGCCCGCCAAATTCCCGCCAAAAATTGCGAAAAACCAATTGAAATTTAATTGTTTTTTCGCAATTTGTAGGTCTATAACACATTCTAGATTCCTAGCTGTAGTAATTGCGGCATTAGCTATACAATATTCACAACTGAGCATTAAAAACTTTGCTTAATAAACGTTAAAGAAGCTAAACTCACTACTTAATATAGGTACATAATATAACCTATAAATACATTAGGTACAAATTATGAAATTGTAATATTAACGAAGTTTTTATTTGTTTATTAGTTAACATACTATTTATAACGCATACTTACATCAAAGTGGTCTTCACAGGAATACAGTACCTATAGTCTTTGTGGACAATAATTTTGGATCTCTTCTTGCCAGTTCCAACCAAGGGTTTCTCATTTTAATACCACTTGGCAAATGAATCCACAATTTTTGTGGCGTTTTTACACTTGTATTATTGCATTCAGGCACAAGACACCAATGATAAACATTATAACTCATTATTTTCACAAATCGTGTTACTTGGTCTTTGGCAGTTACAATACAACTGCTTCACTTAATAATGAAGTGACGTCACGAGCCGAAGTAGCATGGCGGCTAGCGTTTTCACGAGTAAATTCAAAATCATAAATTAAAAATCGTTTTTAAGGCATTTTTTGGTTGTATAAAATTGAAATAAAAATTCTACTGGTTCATTACGATCTAAGGATTAATTTAAAACAGTTTTCAAAAAAAGGTGTAATACCCTATTGAAATAAAACATTTTGACTCTGACTAAAGTAAACGGTTTACTGATCAACTTATTCAATATGAAGAACGTCATACTATTTTTTTAAATTATTCAAGTCTAACAAAATAAATCATTAACTCTTTTGCAGACAGCTTCATTTTTTTAGGTACCTAGTTGAACAAGTACCTCAACCATCAATAAAATTCCCTTATTATAATATATAGACAAAATACAAAATATTTTGTTTTGGTGTTCTGGGGTCATTACGGGCGTTGCTGAATAAATGTCTTTGCCCCGTTTTAGGTTTTCTCAGACTCCATTTTGCATTCACCGTTCTAACAAAGATACGATTATTATCAGGAACAACTAGCATCCGGTGTGTTAATGCAAAATCACTATGTTTTTATATAACTATAGTAAAGACAACATGAGAACTGTTCAAGTTAATTGAGCTATCATTATCGGAATCGAAACCTTCTGATATTTTTGTTATTCAATCTCATAGACATAATTTATTCTCACCTTCAACAGATTTTTATCTCTATCGTCATCATCTCATCATCATTTCAAAGAAAGTTTATTTTGTATACATACAAGTTGTCATGGCGGCGTTTATTCTATATGTATATAAGTGCTATATGTATTATAAAATATAAGATTACGCCTGTGTACCCTGAATGGCTAGGCAGAGATGAACTGATTTACTCTGTATTTAGTGTAGTATGAGTTTGCTTGATTGGGGACGATATTAAAAAATACGAGTCCAGGCGAGTCTATTGTTTATATAATTATCTCTACTATTATAAAATTGTAAAAAAGCTGTGTCTGTACATTGAAGATATTTAAAAAAAAAACAAGTCGGTTAGGGTATATAAACGTCGCCTCGCCGAACCCAAAAATGTGTTTTTTTAAATTCTTGTCTGTTTGTTACGAGTTGGCGCAAAAACTACTGATTAGATTTTAATTTTGTTATCACTGTTAGAAAGTACTTATGTGTTCCAAATTAAAAACGGATATACATCTTGACCTCTGATAAACGGAACAAGAGATACAGCTTGACCTCTCTAATGTATAGAGACCCATACAAAGAAGAGATCATCACTGTTGGTTTAAGAGCTTCACGTGAGCGAAGCCGCGGGCAGAGGCTAGTATAATTATATAAACATACTTACATATAGTAATAATGGTAGTTAAAATGAAATGTTATAGTATCAACAATGGTGTATTTAATGTCCAGCTGTTATCAACATAAGCCACATAATATTCTAGAACCGTCTAGATTAACAACGCTTTTCTTTGTGATTCTTTACATCAGACACGTCATTTTGTGGAGGCAGTATGAATGCAATCACCACCATTATTACGTTGGTTTAGTATTATTGCTCACTGCAGACTTGTGTTGGTTGGTGGCTATTGATTTTAGTCCATTATTCGCCGCTTACACGAACACAAGTAAGGTTAGAAATTTTCTTTTTACTGTTTCTTTATTTCAATCTAAGTAAGGTACATACTTGTTCTTTCCATTTTTCATTCATATTTTAATAAAGATTTGAATTTGCTTTTATGCCTTGCATGAAATTTAGATTCAGATCAAGTTGTTTGTTCTCATAAATCATGATCCAAATGTAACAATTATCTACCTGGATTTAAATTGTTGTTGTATAGCAATTAGGTACTACCTAAAATCTAGATATTCTACTTAATTGCAGAGCCTATAAAATTTGCAAATGAATTTAAAGCACGCCTTACATTGCGTCATGTTTATTTTTACTAACAAAAGAATCTATTCATCCTGTAATGTTCAAGTGTGAAATGTTATGGCTCCAACATTTTTCGCAGACTAATAAGACGTAATTAAATTCATAATTACACAGTACAATAATAACAAATGGGAAATCCCGTCGATTAAATAATGATCTCAGATGGGTCTGAGTTTTTATATAAACCACAATCCTAATAGATCCTCATGTTAAACGGTTTGACATGAAATTGTTTTGTTATCTCAATATTATTGATGATATTGACTTTTTACGTCTGTACGTGACTTGTGTACTTTTTCATAAGAAAAATTTAACAGTTGATGACCAAATAAATTAGCAAGTCAAATCGACTTATTGTTTTGGTCAGTGATTCATGTTAAATGGGATTTTCCCCATTCAAAAACACTTTTAAGTTTGCATAAGTATGAAAGTGCTTAGAAATAAAACAGTGGCTCATAACTATAGTGAAATAAATATATTGAATTGTATAGAATCGTTTGTAAGCATTTATTTTTAAATTCTACCTACAGGTAATTCAGTGTAGAAATATTTACTGTGCACACCTTGCGTAACTTGCTAATGAATATTTTTATCGATTTGATTATTAAAAACGAATTCATTCGACTGATCGATTAATCTAAAATTTACTAAAACGAAACCCAACAAATGACACCATTAATTATGTTCAATTACAATATTGTTTTTGGAATTATAGCTGGCTATTATTATGGGTAGGGTTTCTTCATTAGTAAAAGTTTGATGAAGGCTGTCCTATTAAAAACGCATTTTTGATTCTCCAAAACTTCAAGATCATTCTTTAACTTCATGAGTTTGTGCCGATTAAAAATAGTACCCAAAGAATTTTCGAAGTCATTGTTAATTATTACGCGCTTAAACGGTGAAGGAAAACATCGTGAGGAAATCACAACCCTAAGAGATTTTCTCGACGGCCTGCTAACCCGTATTTGGCCAGTTGTGGACTTTAAGCCAACCACCAACCGTGCCCAGCAGTGGGACAGTATAATGGGTTTATTTTGTATGTATGACTTCTCTTTTCAGAAATGTCCCAAAATTTACAGACATTTCCTTTTAAAAAGTCATGAATAATGATGGTAATTCTAAATTTTTCAGGAGCTGCAACAGGGGGTGGGGCATTCTCATACGTGGATTCAGCAGGCAATAGGTACGGTGGTACATACGGCTTGAATAACGGCAGGTTCATAAGCACCGGCGACGAATTTCCAGCGCCCTTCGCTGATACGGCCTACCAAGGCGACGACTTCGGATTCTCCTATTTCTCGAATCTTGAGAATTTGCTCCAAGAGTAAGACTTAAAACGTGTAGAAGCTGCATTCTTCCGGTGGAGGAGCTGCCGTTTGCATTCGTATGGTGAAGGGCTCTTATACAAAATTATCTTCTTCTTTTTCATACTTTTTCATTAAGGAACCTTGCAACAAAGGTGAATCTGCTTAAATACCTAGTAAAAAGAATCAAAGTAGTACCTACTTTTAATCTTAAGCATGATAGAGAATTCACGCTCGTTCTTCAGTACTTCTAAGACTGTTGCGTGTGAATTCTCTCTCTACTATGTATTTCTTGGAAAACTCTATTGAACTTTTTGACACCCTGGTCAGGCATTGAAAATAAATATTGTACTTTTTATTTTATATTTAGACCAGTGATATGACTATTAGACGCGACTTATTATCGACTATTCCGTTACACGTTTTCTCGACGTCGTGTGAAGTCTGCCAACCCGATTTAGGCTAGCGTAGTGGGTTATAGCCTAGTCCCTCTCGTTCTGTAAGGAGACCCGCGCCTAGCCCGTATTTAGGAGGAAATATTAAATATAAATTTTATTGTGGCAAGTCTGTTATCATGTCTTACACTTAAATTTGATCAACAATTACAATATGTAGCTATGAGTCAACAACTTTGACTATCTATCTATAGTCAACAAGGAACACGGATGAAAAGGTAACCTATAAATGCATGTTCTTAGCGTGCCCTTATATTCGTGGTAACTTTCCGTAGTTTTACAACTAATTCTCCTTGCCTGATCTTCTCTGTTGCTTCTATCAGATATCGTTTAACACACTACTACTAATTGTTCAGTGTGTTTCATTAACGATTTTGCACTTACAGGGTATTCAAAACAAATATAGACAACCAGAGGCTAGCGTTCAACGCAGCAAGAAAAGCCTACGACTTATCGTCGAACCAGGCGTCTAGTTACTATCCGAATCCAAACATTGCCTCCAGGTTCGGACCTTTGAACAATTTCCCGGCAGCCGGTTTCCCCTTCAGTAGCTTCCCAATGCCGAATTTCGCGAACGGCGCGTTTGCCAGCGCTGCTGCAGGACCAGGCTACCGACATCAAGTTGCCTCAGTATATCCAGCTAATCCAGTGAGTTTTTTATTTATATTTTATCCGTGAGAAAATCTTGTACGTGACCGATGTGTATCTTTGTAATGATCAGATCACGAATTTTAACTTGCAAATCCGGATGGTTTTTCATAAGGTCGTGTAATTCGAATGAATAAGAGAATCATTATCCTTTGTCACGTGTCAAGTAACATCTACATATTTGGTTGTTATTTATCACGTTCTCGAAAACTACTGCGATTTATGGCGCCGGTGGTAAAAAATCAATCGCATTTATTGGAGAATTTGTTTACCCAATGTTTTCACACAAACAGCAACAATCTTGGGTTAAAAATAAATTTTGGGTTATAAATTATTAAGATCAATAACCAAATATAACGTTCAGGAACATTCCTAAACAGAGCTCGGTCGTCAAGTGGTTTACTTTATTACCTACCTCCTACTACTAAAATTTCTATAAAATAATAATCATGTAAAATAATTACATATGTTTCACTTTATTATTCTTCCAGATACGCATAGGTTTTTATTTACATTAAACGGTCATTAAAAAAATAGTGCTCTGCACTTGTTTAGGTACTCTACTGATATTAAATCCCACTGACGTGGCTTTCGTCTCTCTCTAGTCGTGACTAAAGTGCATAATAGTAATATTTAAATGGGCTTGATACGGCTTACTGTTTTTCAATACATTACTTCTCTCTAAGTAAATAATATCTACTTGTTTAAGATTATATTGCATTCAAAATCAATTGGATATCATGACTGAAACATTAGGTATTTCATTAGTATGAATATGGATAAGGATGACTACATCTGTCTCGTGTTAATGCCATCTTTATTTTAGGGTGAATTTTATTATTTTAGACCTGTAAGTTGTACTTTTGTATATAACAATGCTGGCCAAATGTTTGGGCCATTAAGAAGATAGATGAAAGAAGACTAAATGCAGCGAAGATGAAAATATTAAGGTTGATTGATGATGTAGTGACTAGAATTGATACAATAAAGAATGAGTACCATAAAGAAAGTCTGAAAGTGGCGCCAGTGGCAGAAGTTGGACAAGAAACTTTTGTCTTGGTATAGGCATGAGATGAGGAGGGATGATCGCATGTAACGAAAAGAGTGATGAATATGAATGTGCAGGGACAGAAGGGTAGAGGAAAACCAAAGAAAAGATAGATGGAATATGTTAAGGCCGATATGATGGGATAAGAAGTGAATGATGAGGTGATAGCTGACAGGGATAAATGGAAGTAGAGGACATGCTGCGACGACCGCAAATACCTACATAAATTGGGACACAGGCAGGAATCTGATGATGAATGCGAATGCCAGAGAAATGTTTGCACCATCCGAAAAAGTTATTTTGCTTTCTTTGTATGATAAAAAATCTTTTTTTTTTCAGCTTATCCCCAACGTGGATACAGTAAACCGTTACTCGGACACACCGGCACCAAATAATGGAGGATTCTACAGCGTCTCAAGCAAGTCTTTCGCCTCTTCAAGCAACGTTAATGGCAAGGAACTGAGCAACAGAGGTGCCGAGACCGTTGTCAACAACAACGGAAAGGTCACGGCGTACAAGGTCCATAATTAAATCTGAAACGATGCCTTTTAAACTCAACGCCACTATAACATTTTGACATGGATCTCGTTATAAAAAAGATTGAAAATTAAATTTTGGTAGGGAATGTACGAGTACTTACTATAGATGAAATTGTTATATTTTTATTACTAAATATTCTGTTAGTGTAGCGGCATACGAAATTTAATTTTAGCGATGTTGGTCAGTCGTTTGGTTTAAAAAAAGATGTTGTATCAATAAAATGATGACACGTTTATGGGCTGCTCATTTACAAGTTGAGAAAAAATACTGTAGTAAAAACGCTACAATAGATTCTCTTGATGTAATCAAGAGTGTTAGTTGATCTACAGATAATAAACTAGGTACTCGTATGATATAAATACCTAAAATAATGATACTTATATTATCATTTCACATAAATAAGAACCTATTTCATCTCTAAGTATGCAACAGTAGAAAAAATGTTCTTGCTTTTTAAAGTGAAGAACATACAATACGAAGTCTGTGTTAGTTATTATAAAACAAATCCTACGATCTAAATCTGAGCCCGTTTAGATTTTCCACACAAGACAATAGAGGTTCGTCTACCTTAAAAACTTGAATAGTAATTAAACATGACAATCCATAAAGAATGCGCACCCAGTGATGAACAAGAAGATATCTGCACATCCAATAAAATATGACGAAAAGACAAAGCATTTGTGAATACTGGAAACGTGCACACAATTATGAACATCTCATTATACCATGCCTTTCAACCTCTGAGCTACGTCTCAAGGTCGCCGAGATAACATCACTAAGTTTTTTCCACATACTTACGGATACGGGATGAACAAAAACAATGACCGCAAACAAATTAGTTTAATTTCGCCAATTTGCCATCCAACTTCATTTTAGGAGTAGTTGTTTGGTACGACCAAGAATTGCTTCTTTGTTGTGGACAGCCTCTGCTATCTAAACCATTCAACTCCCTACATTTTTGACAGTAGAATTCTTTGATACCATCGTCGGTTATTCTTCTATGAAACTTTCCAGGAGTTTGGTAAGCTGGTCTACTTATTTTCCAGCCTGAATTGTAGTCTGTATTGATTGGTAGTTCTTGACTCATCCAGTTTATATTATTGTAGAAGGCTGAAGGTTTCCACTGCGTAGGGTTTGTAATATAGTTAGGGTATATATCGAACTCGTCACGCACGTTTCTATTAATAAACGTCGACTCAGGATAAATTTGACCTTTGTTTCTCGTGTCTGGTGTTCTTATTTGTGTTGTTTCGACTGATTTATAACCGTTTACTATAGGCACTTCACCACTATCTTCTTTTGCTTCTCTGTTACCAATCTTGTAAGTTAATGTCCCTGTATTACCTGTAATTGTTAGTAAATGTATTAATTTTAACTTCTTACATAATCCATCGATTAGAATAGTCCCGGCTTGGACAAGCTCTCATCATTAATGCCTATGATGGTGCTCCTTCTTTTTGCAGAGAAACAGTTTTCTCCATGTGAATGTTGGCAAATAAGACAATAAGATATTATATTTTTTTTATCTGGAATAATGGGTAAAGGAGCACACGGATTACCTGATGGTAAGCGATTACTGCCGCCACACCAACACCAGAGGATTCTCAAGTGTGTTGCCGGCCTTTTAAAAGGGTTTGGGCCTTTGGTATCTCACTCACACAGTAAATAGAAACACATAAGTACATGGGTACTTTTGAGACTTACTTGCGCTCAAAACGTTCATTTATGTACCACACAACGTTTGAATCGTGGATCGTTGTGCCAAGTAGACCCGGTAAAATAAGAGTTTTGGCGCTTTATGTTGTGATATAATAATAAAAGCCCGTAATTGTAATATGAGATAACTATGTCATTACAATCAGGTCAGTAGCATCGACCTTGTGCATACACTGATAACGTACCTACTGCGAAATTCCGATCAATAAGTACATTTTGTTGTTAACGCTTCGATTGTTTAGAGTTATTTTATATTGTAGCTTATATAAATCCTAGTCTAGTCTCAATAAAATACAGATGCAATTTATAGTCTCTAGGAATATTTTTGACCATTTGCTACTTAGTAGGAACCTCGTCAGACACTGACTTTAATGACTAAACGTATTTAGTTAAATGTTTTTTAAATCAGTTTTTTTAATGGACCAGTGTAAAGGTGCATTCAAAATGGTGACATTTTTGTGTCTACAAATAAATGTCGATCCACCGGTAATATTACCAAGAGTGATATTTTTTAATTTGTAATCTTTATAATGTTACACAGTCCCATACTCCCTTAGCTTCAACCATAGGACAATGAAAAGCAACTGCGATTTTAAATTGGCACGATTTCGACAAGATCATCTTAAAGGATTCACCGCACTATAAAAGGAGGTAGGTATTTTCGACTTTATCCACATTATGTAACGCTAGCAGTTTCAAGTTAACTCAGCTCAGCCAAGTGGAACTATGCATTGCCCCACTCGTTCATAAGATGTCCTTCAATGATAGGAGCAGCTAGTGCGCTAACGTTTCAAGAAAACCTATCTACACATAAATCGGATCTTCTGCTTATCTCAAGGTTGGTCACAGGACAGGTACTTAAAAATATTCATACTTATAAGCATGGTTGAAACAATTACAAATTGAAGGAATAATAAGAAATATTATATAAATATCTAATAATTAATTAGACAAGAGATCGCTCGTCAAAAGCAAAAACCTATGTATATTCCCTTACCTTCATTAGAGCTATGTAGTCCTCTTCTATTATTATTTTTAAGCTTAGTCGACAATACAATAGTATGTTGGACCTCAACATCTTCATCATCTACTTTGGTAGTATTTGTGACTGTTGTTACAATCTCGTCTCCGCCAAAATCCATCTTTGTTGATACGCCATCACTCCAACCAGCAAGAGCTGAAATAAATAAATGCACATTACAGGAAATGCGCCTAAGGATGCCGTCCCGCTTCGGGGACGCAAAACCGTCAGTCAGTCTTCGTCAGTCTTCTTCTTCTTAGTCGTCGGCCTTCAGCCAGATGGGCAGTATACCGAATAAAACCACCAGCACTACCATCTTCCGTATATTGGTGGTATCACGGTAATCGCTCTCGCTTGACCCGCAATCCCACTACAGACGTCTAATGTTGGGGGCTCGAGGGCCAAGTGCAATGGGACGGACAACCCTGAGACCGCCACCCGTCCTTTCCTTCCATCCCTCGGGGAGGGTCCAACATTGTTTGCATGCCTATTCTAAGTAAATTATCTACTTTATTGATATTCAACTTATCATGTTTAAAACAGATTGATATTGATGTGACACTGTATACTGTAGGTATTCATTTACTCTAAAAGATATAAATTTCATCGGATCGTCGATCTTAGGAAGGATCATTGCAGATAATTAGACTTGTATACTTTCTTTTCCTTTAAATCCGTATAAAATGGCAATACGTCAACCAGTACCTATATTTTTTTCTTTTTTAGAACGGTGCTCGCGTACTTACTTTTGTAAGGACCTGGGACTTTAGGTACATACAAAAAGGACACAAAGTATCTACAATCACAACTGCACGACTGAGCACGGTCGAGCAAAGTGTAATTGGGTTTTTCTATGAAATTCTCTGTAACAGTTCGAAATTTGTATTTGTGCCCGGCTAATGGCCATAAGTTCGGCTCTTATTACGTGAGACCTATTCATACCGGCGAACTGCGGGTGCATTGTTGAATCCTCCCCAAGGGCCAAGTGCAATGGCGATGGACTACCCCAAACCTACCTACACCTCAGCTTAATCCTTCGGGAAATGCAGGCGCGATGGTACATTTTATGTACTTCTATGAATTCAAAGTGTTAATGTCAAGTAGCACCGAGAATCGTGTTATCAACTACATTAAAACAAGTTTATGTGTTCCTACAACTGTGAGTGATAACATGATGGCATATCTGTCACAGCATACCTAATAATAATATTATAACTCTTTGTTGAAAACTGGTTAATCTCGTCTCTTGTATGCATGGACTACCTACATTCTATTTAAAAAATACTTAGACCGTGATGTTTAAAGGGCATAAATGGCATAAATAATTGCTTTCTACTTCCAAATTATCCATTAATTAAAGCATTGCCATTAAACGTGGCAATCGTGCCAGTCTTCCGGGCACGTTGCCAGACGACAGCGATGCCAACTAACCGTGCCTCAGTCTTTTAGTTTTAGTTTTATATACCTATATTTTAATTTTATGTAAATAGTTTAAGTAAGTATATTAATAGGTTTCCGTACCTATTTTAGTTGGTGAAGGATTTTGAGTTTTGATTTTGACTTTTAGAATCTTAAATGTACCAAAATTGATCAAGATTGGTTTGACGGACCAGAAATAGAAAGAGTTACCTATGTACTTTTCCATGTATAGAAATTAGTATAGGTAGATGGTATAGATGTGAAAGATAAAATTTTAGTCCATAAAAAACCAACTATGTAAATGGGTAATGCTAATAATTAAAATTACTATGACCTCAGTGCTTGCTCCTTTGTCATTGAGTGTTTTCGTCTCAAGGGTGAACGTTTTCATGCCGATGTCGATCATTAGCCTCGGGCTTGCGTGTAGGTATGCGAGTTAAAATTCGTCTACTTTAAAGAATTAATAGGCAATGTACTATCTTTGAAAAATTGTTTAGACTAGTTATTAAGTTTGCCATGCAGCAAAGCGCTATAGGGACCGGGCACAGAAAATTAAATACTCCTCCTTCTGTCGCAGTCGGGTAAAAATAGGGTTTGTAGATTTATAAATTAAATTGAGGATTCGTCAAGAAAGACGAAAACCAGAAACACGGTAAAGACGCATTAGTATCTAAAAGTAAACGCAAGGAAAAATAACTTTAGGTAGCAATTCCTGAGGAGTCACCCATTGAGAATGGATTGAACTGCTTATTAAGACTATTTTGTAATCACAATAAAAGATATGAGGCAAATAACAGTCCCAACCCTTATTAACACTCAAAAGGATAATGCTTCACTGGACCCACAAGACATTACAAGCAAAATTCTGCAATTTCTTACCACAAATACTCAAGCAGAAACACAAGAGCCATGTCATCTTGTCACTCAAACTGTTCACAAACAATATGGCTTTGCGTGTCACCTACGTTTTATATAAACTATACGAAATTACTCTAAATGATGTTGCAAAGGAAACACAATTACCTGCCGTGTCGATGCTACAAGAAACACAAGACACCTGAGCTGTAATGATGGAAACTAATGTTGATTTGTCATGGCTTGAACGCTGAGTAATATTGTCAAATGCCAGTCACTGTAGGGCAGGCTTATCCCTTTTAACACACGGAGATTTCTGTAAGGAATTATTATAGGAATAAAGTATTTAACAGTACATACATTGTATATCACCGGAATGATATCAAGGCCTCACAGAAAACCGGCGTGAAACAACACTTAGGTACCTACGTTGTTTCGCCGAGTGAGTGAGGATACCGGAGGCCTAAACCCTTTTAAAACGCCGGCAACGCACTTGCAACTCTGGTGTTGCGGTCGTCCATGGGCGTTTACCGTCAGGTAATCCGTCAGCCCCCTATCCCTTTGAAACAACAACATGTCGTGTCACCTTAGCAAATATATAAATTAATTGGTTTTTTTTAATAATAAGGAATATCCTCAAGTATCGTCCATCTCCTGGGGATACATATCAAGGACTATTGGTGACTAAAAATCTCAATTATTGCTTTGTCTAGCCCTATAGTCACGTCTGTGGAATAGGCATTAAAGTCGATATATTATGACAAGCATTATGAAGACTCGAACTAGGTACCCAATCGAATAGACGACCAAAGTTCTGATGAAGGGAACTGCTTGCACAAACAATTTATTTTTTGTTCAGGACAAATCTATCGATGTTAAAATACTCCATGGAGCTTCTACCCAACTTCTTCATAGGAAAGGACGGATTAGAAGCGTGCAGGTGATTTCCTATTTTTTCAAGTAGGTAGATACCTACTTACTATACTAAACAGATGGCTACCTACATCTCCATGACTAAAACAGTCATACCTAGCAGAAAAAATCTAGACATAAAAGTGAGAAATTAGGTTTGGTTCATACTTACATTTATTATTATTTATTTCTCTTAAGAATTTTAACAATTCACTTTTATGAGAACTTAATTACCTACTTACCTTACTTGTATTACAAGTATTTTAAGTAAGTATATTACACCGTCAGCGTACAGACGAATAAAACATAACAAATAATAAAACAAAACCTAGACTAGATAACAACTTAGGTAGCTCAACCAAGTTAGAAGTAAACATTGCTTATTACATTACATTTTAGCAATGCAAGCTCAACTGGAAGTGCTAGTAAATTTGACCATATCAATCAATCAAATCAGATCAGTTCAAAAGAACAGACCAGTGATGTCGACTGACATCATAATAATTATGTAGGTAGGTACTATTATAAAATTGTTAAAAAGCTGTTTCTGTACATTAAAGATATTAAAAAAAAAAACAAGTGGGTAAGGTAGGTAAGTACCTATGTAAAAGTCACTGAATCCAAAAATGATATTTTTAAAATTCTTGTCTGTTTGAATAAAAACTGTTATGCTCTGACTTAAAAACTGGTATACTTCACTTGGATTTGAGATATCAAATAATTAAACGGATCCTGAGATACAACTTGACCCATACAAAGAAGAGATCATCACTGTTGGTTTTTGATTAAATTATTTATGGTATCCATTTTTAATACTAATATAGACTAATGTGAGCGAAGCCGCGGGCAAAAGCTAGTAATAAACACTACCAAAAATAATTTTAAAAAAGTCAACGTCACGCGGTGTTCCCAGGCGGTCACCCATCCAAGTACTGACCGCGCCCGATGTTGCTTAACTTCGGTGATCGGACGAGAACCGGTGTTTTCAACATGGTATGGACGTTGACAATTATGGTTTTGAAATAAATGTTGTTTATCAGCCTCAGCTGGTATGTATGTAGACATAAAATTCATTTTTACACAAATATCAAAATATAAATTAATTTGTACAGTGTACTAATTTGTATCTGAATTTTATTTTGCAAGCAGTCTATTTAGAAACTAAATCAGCGCCATCTTTAGACTTTTAGTGGAACTATTTGAAGCCACTCTTGTCGTGTTACGTCACAGTTTCTACAATTATAAAATAGATGGCGCAAACTACAATCTAAAATGCAAAAGATTTCTCGCCCAACGTGGGGCTCGAACCCACGACCCTGAGATTAAGAGTCTCATGCTCTACCGACTGAGCTAGCCGGGCTGGTGATAGGTGATTAGAAATTGAGCTTTAGTTTCTGTTATCAGAATATAACTCATTTCACACATTGAAATGAGTTCTACGTACATTCTCGTTTGAAATCTTAACATACAAAATGTTTTTTGGCAAAGACTATGTTACATTTTCTGATAAACCTAACACACCTACCTTTTTTCACAGAAGTTCTCAGTCGTAAACAGTCGTGCCTCGAAAGTTATGATATATTTCCAGGCATAAAGGGACTCACAAAGAACTAACTCTCTTCGAGGCGGATAGGGACATGTTTACTTGCGGATATTGCGCGCTCAAAGCTCAAAGCTGCATCCTAAGGGGATAGCAGTGACAGCACACGTTATTTGAGATATAACTGGGAAGTGGAAACGGACCTTATTTGAGTTGGTTGAGTGTTGGCTCGTATCGGTTCAAATAAGTCTATAGAACGATTGTAACACCTACCCAATACCCACTTAAGTACCTACTACACTTTCAATTTATTTAAGATATTCAACGCAATAGTAGGTATTGCCTCATTACTCATTAGACTAGCGCTACTCATATCCTAGCCTCCTAGGTCCAGAGTTCGATCTCGAGCCATTTTAGTCTCTCTCTCAGTTGCAGCTCGGAGTTTAGGTAAAGGCCCCCAGTTCCATTGAACTGTCACCTCTGTATAGCCCTTTGGGGAAAAAAGGCGTGATGGTAATGTTATATTTATTCGTTTAGTAGGCATGTAAGTATTAGGTTCATCTTTATTTAAACTAAATAAAGATGAACCTACCATAATTATAACAAGACAATAAAATATAATACGAAAAGATTTAGGTACCTACCCTGATCTTACTGAAAGGGTAGGTAGATACATATGGCTGTCAAGTATGCTACATAAGTACCTATTACTGAAAGTGAAACCATAAGAAAAGAAAAGTTGTGTTCCTCTTACGGTAAGGAGGGCTGCGAGGGATGCGGGTGACGCTTTCAAATTACCAAGATGCTGTGCTAGTTTTGTACAGCATAGGTACGGTACAGTCAACAGGAAAATATAAACGCTACGAGATTTTCTTCAAGCTATTATTTTAGTTTTTAGGTAGCTATTAGGTTAGTATCGTGACCTGGTCTGATAAAATTTTACCATCAGATACAGAATTCTTAAAATCTTATTAGGTTACAAAAATTACACCCAGTTTAAATTATAATAACAACATCCAAAATGTATCTTTCTTAGATATTAATCTACGTTCCTACGAGGCTACGAGTTGGTAGGTATGTTGATGAGTTAATTATTCGTAGAACATATAATTGTATCTTAATTACAGACTAAAGTTGTGCACGATGAAAAAATATAGGTACTTACCTACTTAATTGTTATTAAGTAATAACAATTGAAATGGGGAACTTATCATATACTAGAACGTGAGAAGCATGTTTTGCTTTAAGTTATAGAGTTATAGGGGTACCTACCTACTTATAGGTACCCCTATAACTTTATACTTACTGTAAGAAAAGTAAGGAGCCATTGTGAGTACTATGGGCAAAACCCTGAAATATCGAAAACTTCAGCAGTCAGTACCTACTTACTTACCTATAAAATGTCGAGTTGAGTAAACCCTCATGTGGGTAGGTATAAAATGGCTTTGTTTTGCGATTTCAGGGTTATAGTAGCAAACCTACCATCAAATATTTTCGACAACTCGCTTCTTTGCTGGAATAAAACATAGATAATTATTATTTTGTTTGTCCGATTGTACTTTGTAGCCCAATATGGCTGATGTGAATGGCGCGCAATCAGCAGAGTGGGCTCGATGCCGTCACTACCTGCACCTCTTCTAACGTATTCGCATGCTAAATATTGCAAATGCTAAGTTTTTCAAGGAAAAGCACTTAGGAGCGTACAATTCCTTGCAAACCGGACGAATAAGATTCCGAGTGCTGTCGTAATGTATTAAATTAGCTAATGCTTATCTAATCTTATATTATGTGGGGCTGGGGCAGCAGGACCTCAGTGCACTTCGACCCAATAGGAACTTATGTGGTTCCCCTAGATACCTATTATCCTCATTCTCTCTGAGTTCTTCAGCTCTTCCATGAGCTTTATAATGAGAGTCAAGACCAGAGGACAACTCCTCTGGCTCTGGTCTGGATAAAGAGGCACATTTGCTTTATATCCATTGCAACACATGTACACAGAAGGTGTTCCATACTCTCAATTTCCCTTTTGCAGGCCCTGCCGGCTGATGTTTCCGTCAGACCCATCTTTTGTAGAAGAGCGTTTAACTTTGTCCTGGTTGTAACCGATGTCCGGCTAGCGCCTCCATCAAGTGACGGCTTACCGCCTGCTTGAGTTCCAAATGGTATTTTGGCATCTCGATGAGGAACCTATGAATGGCCTACGTCCAGCAGTTTGATGATGATTACGATGATGATGAAGTAGGTACCCACCTACCTCTATCTAAATCCGAGCTGCAACTGAGAATTTCCAAGAAAAACCCAATTGCCACTTTTCTTGTTTTTGTAAATACTTATCATCTAAACCCACCCATCTCCAACTCGGTAAGTAGCAGCTCTGTCTTCCAACAAACCTTACAAAGATATAATATGTACCTACTATATAAGTATTAAGTAGGTACCGTTTAGAATAAAAAGTGTTCTGAAAATAAAGTAACAAGGCAAACACAAAACCTCCATAACAAATAGTTATCAATTAATAAAAAGTGTAAAACTATTAAAAGTTTTGACAGCCGATTACTGGGCGTTATTTCAATAAAAACTTGTCCATGCTCTGCTAACAAGGCAAAAAATATCGGCGTACATAAAGCGAAGCTGGAATTTATAGCATGCAAAATAACTGGCTATCGTACATAGTTGTCGGGTCACGATTGAAACAAAAAATCGAGCACAATGTAAATTCAATAGGAGATAAACAGGCGGCAACTTCTGAGAGCACCGGTGTACTGTCAGCATGGCTCCAAAGTTAGACGAGACAATTTTCAAGCACAGATTATAAAAATCAAATGGATCAGCGTATTGATCGCAGGTGAACGTGAGCCCTAACAGTGGACAGAGGAAGGGCGAGCAGTTGGCAGACCAGTTGCCAGATTGATAGACCATATACTTAGGAGCTGTTGCTGACTCAAGGGAAAGATCTAGAATGCGAAACACAAAAAAGAAAAGACAGGATATCACGCATGTGAACACTGAAGTGTTATTCAGAGGTATTCTAATGTATATCCACAGTTCACTTGTAACAGGAAGCGAGCCTATCGCCATGAATGGGCATGAATCCAACATCTATGCAACTCAGAATAGGTGCTGAGAATTTGAACTCAAGGCCTCTAGCGTAGTAGTCACTAATGCCCTAATAGGACAGGTTATCGGAAGGTACAATGTCAATTATATTTTTCGTTGAATAAAATATAAACCAACCTACTACTTACCTCACCTCACAAATGTCACCACTAGTACAAGTATTCTATTATCTGTGCCACTAGCATAATCTTTTCAAAATTCTGATATTTTTCATATAAGTAAAGGAAAATAAGTCCACATTGCATTATTCTTTGTATAAAATTCAATTTCCTCAACACGAAATGTCATACGAATAATGGAATTGGGTATTAGATACTGTTTTTTCCAGTGAATGACTTAAGTAACTTGCCGTGTTATATTTTTGCGACATACTGTCACTTTTGATCATACCTGCTTACAACAATAATATGTATGTCTTTTAGATTTGGCCACGTAAAATGAAACAATGATTAGATTAATTCCTTTCAATAGATAATATTGATAAAAACCTTTAAAAATAAGACTTGTTTTCGTCGTAATTTTCTTCCCCAATGTAAAATGCTGTGACTGAATTTTAAATCATTATAATTAGTTACATGTATATATTTGAAGGGCTTGTGGTTAAGTAATAACTAAGCTTATCAACTGGTCAGCAAGGTTAAGCTGCGCTCGCAGCGGTCAGTGTGTAGATGGGTGACCATTCTTAAAACATCGAGACCTCTCTGTGCCTCGGCGAGAACGTAAAGCCGTCGGCCCCGGTTGTCATACGAACATCTACGACAGTAAAATTGTTAGTGGTAGTCAGAAGTCCAAAAAAAACCTGACAAACCAGGCTATGCTCCCAATATCGGTATTGCCCAGAAATTGTGTTGCGGAGGTCTGATGGCAGAAGCTTCGTGTAAAATGCTGATATTCAGCCGCATCTACTTAGACTGGAAGCCGAACCTAATTGGGAAATGACTAGGATGATGATGAGTTATTTGTATCCCACAACTATTATGAATAACATAATTCAAAGTTGCTGTAGGCTAAATCATTAATGTCCGCGGACGAATGCTACAGCGCTCCCGTAGGCCCGGCACCAAAGTGGTGTCGCGAAACACCGAGGTTGGTTTTAGTCGGTAGATCGCTCTTTTCAGAGCGGAGTCCGACACACCCCACCGCTCTCCCCGGAGTGGTGGATAGTGCTTAAAGCATTTCCAACCCCGTCAACAAAAAAAAAAGGCTAAATCATTACATCCCCATCATACGATAACAATTTGAAAAGATACATTGTAATTGAAAAATTAAAAATTGTCCAATTTTCCTATTAACATGAGTCACGCTTGACTTGTGACTAATCCTGTTTCTTGAATATTCATGAACACCCTACTCGTAAGGTGGGAGGGTCAAGTGTTATTCACTCAGACCTAGTTAGCTGTCAAGCGTACAAATACATTTTAAGATACATTTTTTGCTGCAAACGAGGCTGTGGTTTATTTTGGTACCTAAGTCTTCTCTTCGATTCTCTCGTCGTCAAAAAGATATTAGGCGTTTCTCTTAGGAACTTCTGCAGTTTTCGCCGTACTGAGTTTCCACGAAGAAAATACCACATTGTTAATTTATTGAAGTGCAGTTATAGCCTAGTGATTTGACCACTGTACTGCCAAGTCTAAGGTCTCGAGTTCGAATCCAAGGCACGCACCTCTGACTTTTCAAAGTCATGCGTTAATTATCACGCACTTAAACGGTGAAGAAAAATATCGTGAGGAAATTTGCCTGCCTAAGAGATTTTCTCGAAGGCGTGTGAAGTCTGCCAACCCGCACTAGGCCAGCGTGGTGGACTATAAATGATATCTTAATCCCTTTCAATCTGAGAGGATACTATAGGCACGGGCCCAGCAGTGGCACAGTATAAAGGGTTGATTATGTTATGTTAATTTAATTTCATAGAACAGCATCGAGATCTCAAATGCTGGAAACCTTCCTTTAATATTATCGACTTCGGTCCACTTGGACATTCATTGTCCACACATCCTGGGCCCCAAGTCTGCTATTAAGTCGTGTCAAAATTGTAAATCAATGGCTTCAGAATTGTTGATTTTTGACGGTTTTGTCTACGAAATCTGTCAGTTCCAATGTCATTTAGAGCAATTGAACGACCATTCTGATACAACTGAAATAGCAGACTTGGGCCCCTGATATCGCAATATTGTACCAGTGAAGAATGTAACACAGTTTATTTTAAAAGAGTGTCTTAAAGATTCTTCTCCATAGGATCAACCGTTTGGAATCGTGCAACTAAAATTAAAACGTTTCATAAACGCTTTTAAAGCTTATTTGAAATAAAAATATTTCAATCTATATCTATACTAATATATAAAGCTGAAGAGTGTGTGTGTTGGTTTGCTTGAACGTGCTAATCTCAGGAACTAATGGTCCGATTTGAAAAATTATTTCAGAGTTAGATAGCCCATTTATTGAGGAAGGCTATATCATCATATATAGGATATATCATCACGCTACGCGGACGAAGTCACGGGCAGAAGCTAGTGTAAAATAAAGATAAAGGGAGAGTGCTCTGTTTTTGCTTACACATGAAGTTGTTCATACATAAGATCTTGGTAGCCGTGAGGAAAGCCTTACCAGGCTAAAGATCATATATATATACCATACTACAGCATGAGATTCTTCAAAAAACCAGTGAAAAGGAATTTACGGGGTCGACAACGCGCGAGCGACATATCTGGGTGTTGCAGACTTCATAGGCTACGGATCTGTGGCTACGGTAACTAGTTACTATCCTGCGGGCCGTAAGCTTATTTGCCACCGCAGTGGTAGATAATAATATAAAAAAAAGGCCAATGATGATCAAACAATACTTAAAATTCATTAAGTCAATCACTTTTACGTAATAGCATTTAAACTGAAACATAAAATATCCATTCAACGTGAAATTATTCAATTAAATCCAATAAACGCACCGCATTGTAGTCACGAGGTTCATAAGTGGCCAGAGACCAGACAATCCCAAAGGTTAAAATATAATAAATAAACGAAATCACTCACAAGTCCGTCCGTCCTTACATTCGATAATCACGATCGTGTTTAGATAAAAAAGAAAAAGAAACAACATAAACAAGGCCCGTAATCACTTCATGTCAGACGAATGAAGAGTAGGGTGGCCAAGCATTTGTCAAAATAATATGATGAATGTTGGTTATATATTTTATTTAGTTTAAACAATTTATAAAATACAAGAATTTAAAGAAATCGGCCCACACACATACATACAAAACTTTCCTCTTTATAATATTAGTATGGATATTATTTTATACAAAAAAAAAAACAAATTTCAAAGTTTCCTAGACAGTTTTTTACTGACACCGTGACAAAATCATGAACATTGGTTTTCGAAGCGAACTTTAATTATAGTGCAACATTTTACTAAATAAGTCTTGATTACGCACTCCTGGAGTCCTTCGTAGAGACGTTTGAGACAAAATACATCTATAATTTGTATACCTAACTAAATTCATCAAAATTGATACAGCGGTTTAGGTGGGAAAAGGTAACGAACAGACAGACAGATCGAATTACTTTCGCAATTATAATGTTAATAAGCATGGAGGCTTTAATGGGTTTTTTCTTCATAAATAAAGTTAAGAACAATAATAGGTTAAGAATTTTCATTGAGTTATAATATTTTCATTAATTAACTAAGTTATGGCCACTGTACAATGTTATACTTGAAAGTTAAGTTACGTCATGATGTGTGACAGCGGGAAACAGCCAAAATACTTATTATATTTATTTAGATGATTATCGAGCACATTATGATTTTATATAAGTACTTATAGTTTTGACAGAGCTTCTAGTTTTTACCCGTTTCACAAAATAATAAATTAATATCAATATAGATACGATTAGTATGTTAACGATTTAAATAGTAGTAATAGGCCTTCGTTCCTGTAAATTAATGAACATAGTCGAGTCGAAACAAAGGTCTGAATAATTAAATTGTCAAGAAAACAACCATTTATTTAAATCTCGTAACTTAAGACGATAGGGACAGCCACCTGCGCCAAATGCACTTCTGTGCTAAGACATTTAACTCAGCAATGGAACATATAAACCTTATTGTTTAAGCAGTAAAGATGAATATTGTAGGTGAAAGATGTTACAGAGGGGTTTCGGTATGTTGGTTGATAAGTTTATAGAAGTCTATGCAACGTTAGTCATGAAGTGATATAGGTACTCTAGTAGATTATAATGGGGAGGACACCTGAGGTTTGTTGTTAAGCTTTGTCGCCATAGTCATAGTAAATTTCAAACTGTGTTGTAGGTAAACAGTAGGTAAACTTGGGGCCGCAGTTCCCGAAGATGCAAGCAAAAATAAACGTTTTTACTCACTTCAATGCAAACTTTTTGCGAACGAAACTAAAATAAAAAATGAAGCAATAGAATATCATAGTTTTGGTTTTATTTTCGTTACTGTCAAACATGGCAATAGATTCAGTAAACAGACAGAAAGGCTCAAATTGTATGTTTTTAACCTTTCACTGAGAGTAAAGCAAATTTTGTCCATAATCAAAGTAGCTTTTTGCATAAAATCGTCTTAAAAGTCGCTTCAGCAAACAACTTTGGTTGCCAGATAGGAATATTCGCGGTTATCGTAAATTTTAATCATAATTTAGGAAGGGCGATGGATAAATACGACGTAATAAGAAAGTATAGGGAAGATGAGAACCTCGGGACAGACTTTGTTAGCAAAGAGGGCGGGAAGTGAACTGAAGGAAAATAATTGTTATGCATTATGCTCGAGAACTTGGTTTTTTATTAAAGAAACAACCTGTACCTGCTGCTAATTTTTTACGGGGATCTGAGTGAATGTTTGTTTATGCTCATTTTTGCCTTTTAAGAACGGTCAAAATTTGTCCGGTAGAATTGTCTCTTTTAAAGCATGTTATGTATTATACAATCATATACTTTACTTGAGCTTATGTATCTTATATTTGTTTTTACCTAGAATGTTTCTTGTGAATAAATTTAAAGTAAAGTGGCCATTGGGAATATTTTTTACATACATACATTTTATGCCTCATCTGCCTCATTAGCCATGTGGTCCTGAGCGCGACTGCTACGCTAGGGTCCTGGGTTCAATTCCCAGGTCGAGCAAAGTGTTATTGGGTTTTTCTATGAAATTCCCAGTAGCAGCTCGGAGTTAGGAATTTGTGCCCGGTTAATGGCAATAGGCTCGCCTCCTATTACATGGGACCTAAACATACCGGCAAACTGTGGGTGTACATTAGTACGCCTCTGCCTAACCCTTCGGGGAATACAGGCGTGATGGTATGTTATGTTATGTTATGTTACATACATTTGGATCCAGTTTTAATTCGGATTCGTTCTTGACTTGACATAAGACACTAGATATAGGTAGTACCTTACTTTATATGGGTACCAACAAGCGTAACACATAGTAGATGTTTCTTAGTTAGTTTCGCAAGGAATAAATTGATTTTCTTTTCTAATCTTTCTAGATTCAAAATTTTTCGCAGTGCCCTGTTTATCAATTATACCCTCTTTCAGAATGTCTTTGTTTTCTTGCATTTATACTTCATACGATATTTTTCTTTACAATTTCCAACAAGTAAACGCAGAACTATATTAACTATCATCTATAATTTCAACAAACAAATACTCTATCCTCATTACAACTGGTAGAACGAGTTGCAGAGGTTGCAATTTAAAATCTCTTCGCGAGCACTCGTTACCCGATATTGATCCGACAAATTGCAAATTGCATCCCTTTTAGATATGTTTTTACGAACGATGCCCTGAATTTTAAGATGTTTTTTTTATTGTTTACATCTAGAGTAGATTCTACAGCAATATTTATAAAGTTATAATCGTCTGATTGTATCCAAACAGTAACTATTTGCTTGAAATGTAAATGAACGTAAAATATTACGTATCGTTCTGGGCCCCAAGTCTGCTATTTTGTCGTGTCAAAATCGTCACTCAACGGCTTCAGAATTGTTGATTTTTGACAGTTTTGTCTAAGAAATCTGTCAGTTCTTATGTCATTTAGTGCCATTGAACGACCATTTTGATACAATTGAAATAGCAGACTTGGGCCCCTGGTCAATGGTTTTTCATAAAGAGTGCCACAGGGAAGCATACCAGGACCTTCGTGGAGGTTATATTAAGTAAGTAATCATTTGTAAATCAGTCAGTAGTCATAGAAATTGTTCTTTCGTGTCTATTTCTTTGGTATTAAGAGGTAGGATTATACTTAAAATTTCTTAATTTTGTCTATTGTTCCTCATTAGTCTAATCACTAGTGGTACTAAGCGCGACTGGTCCACTCGAGGTCCTGGGTTCGATTTCCGGGTCTAGCAAAGTGTTACTGGGTTATTCTATAAAATTCTCAGAAGCAGGCTCTTGGCTTGCCCCGTATTACATGGGACCTAGTACGCCTCTGCTTAACCCTTCGGCGAATAAAAGCTTGCCAGTATGTTAATCCTCAACTTTTTTTAAAGGCGCACCTGTCAATTTCGTTCTTATGCTTCATTTGGGTTGTTATAATTGGTAACTATTGTAATTAATTTTAATCTACTTCAATAATGACTATTTGACAGTTTGTCTTATTGACATGCAAAATAACGTTACTAAGACGTTATATATTTTTTGTTGTAAAATATGTATGTATATACAGGTATGTATTAAGTAAAGATATTACCTACTCTATGTAAAGGCACCAGTTTTAATAATGCCTGCCGGCACATAAACACAAGACATTGAAATCCCACATTTTTTTACGAGAAGTAATTGTATAGGATAACTTCAGAACAAGTTTGTTTGTTTTACCCATAAATGGTTGGTTAAAATTACCCAGAGAGGGTTATTGATTACCTTTCTGTACTCTGCAATTATGATAATATTATGGTTACCTTCATACCCATTTCGTTGCGATCGTCTTTTTTTTTTAGTAAATTACCTACTTGTGCACTTTACAAGTAAATAAGCATGGTTATTTGATCTTGCGTGTGTTCCAGAATTTTGGGCTGTAGGCATTATTATTATATTATATTAAGTAATTATTACGTGAAGAGAAAACTTTGTTCCCCTTTTAAACATTTTGCTCGTGGAGGAGTGTGAGATTGTGCATAGTTAAAGTTTATATGGGGAAACTGCCTCAATAGCTAAGTGGTCCGGACCGCGACTGCTACGCTAGAGGTCCTGGGTTCGATTCCCAGGTCGAGCAGTGTTATTGGGTTTTTCTATGAAATTCCCAGTAGCAGCTCGGAGTTAGGAATTTGTGCCCGGTAAATGGCAATAGGCACGCCCCCTATTACATGGGACCTAAACATACCGGCGAACTGTGGGTGTACATTAGTACGCCTCTGCCTAACCCTTCGGGGAATACAGGCGTGATGGTATGTTATGTTTATATGGGGAAATGGTGGTGAAATGGGTTAATAACTCATAACAATTTTAAGTTGTGAAACTTGCGCGAGAATACCAACTTTACTCACAGTCTGCCCGTGACCATGGACGCTGTAAAGTGTCCATAACGTCAGGATTTGACAATTTAAATATGACGCGATAAAATCCGTAAAGTGGTTTTATTTGAATACCTCATCATCTTCTTTCTCAGCCTTTGTTGAGGAGTTTCGTTGCACGGAAATGCTGCCTTTAGAGAAAGCCAATAATTCCTTAATTAGCCTAGTAATAAGTATTGAGCGCGACTGTGGTTCTGAGGTAGAGGTCCTGGGTTAGAATCCCATGTCAGGCAAAGTGTTATTGATTTTTTTAAGAAATTCGTAGCTGGGATTTGTGCCCAGTTAATGATGATAGCCTATATTGCATGGATTAAGACCGCCTTTATACCAACGGTGCATAAAGTATAATAAATAAATAAAAATAGCTAGGTACATACTCACCCAAAAGTATCTAAATAATTTATTTTATCGTAAATATTGCCATCTTCAAAATTATGACTCATTTACGTCGCGTGTCGCTGTGGGGTTGTAGCAATCGTTATTGTGCGCATCCCCAATAAAATAACGAACGATAAATAAAATAAACATTGTTATAAATAAAAAATTAAGTGTGCATTGTATGGAGGCGTATTGCGTGGGAATGACAGTCACCGAGGGTGATCTCTCTGGGAATGTCCTTACTTACTTATTAAATTAATGGTATATTAGACCAACCCTACCAGGAGATTAACTATCAGTATCAATGTTACTGTATAAATTATGAATATTAGGTATTCATTTTTATAATAATACATTTGTTTAAATGTGTGGTAACCTCTCCTGCACGTCATAGTATTCAAAACTGTCAAATTTCTTCAATCGATTTTAAGTTGGGGAAATTTAACAGTTTATGGTAACTTGATGTGATGGCGACTGCACTTAAGCTTATACCTACCATCACACCAGGGCCTACGACAACATCTTAATTCTTCGGCGAAAGTGCCTCGAAATGACGAGTGCTGCAGCTTATTATATCTAGACGCACTCCCACCACTACTCATGATGTCATTGATAGCATGAAGTACCACCAGATGGCACTAGCGTCTCGATAAGTCAACAGACCTTCCGTAGTCATAACTCCTCCAATAAAGTAATCTATACCTACTTCTATACTCTATATACTTTAATATATGTATATAACGCCGAAGAGTTTGTTTGTTTGTTTGTTTGCTTGAACGCGCTAATCTCAGGAACTACTGGTCCGATTTGAAAAATTCTTTCAGTTTTAGATAGCCCATTAATTGAGGAAGGCTATAGGCTATATATAGGACGAAATCGCGGGCAGAAGCTAGTTATTATATATAATGGGTGCCTAGGTAGGTATCTAAAGTACGGTCCACAAATGCGATACTTATTTGAAGATCTCGATAACCCCTCCTCAATGTGCCATGGATGACCGTGTGATTTTACTTTTTAGCCATTGTTAGAAATACTACAACATTAAAATTATATTGTCATTTGACTTCCAATAATTTTCTAAGTTCCACATTAATTAATTCTTGGTTTCAAATCGTTAAATATTGTACCTATGTCATGTATGTTATTGACTACCGAGTGCAGTAGGTACGTGCCTATCCCTCAGAGTAACAATATTATGCTTGTCTTACTTCAATGGCCTATCCAATATCAAAAAATCCATTCAAACTTCATAAAAAACAGTGACATGTCATTTGTGCATATCACACCATCACTGATAAATGCGCATAATATATCGTGACTTTTTATCTCTTGCCATGACGAAGCACTCTATACAAATCTTTTGACAACATGCGACTAAACTGTCGCAGCTCCCCACATGACGCAACAGTTTTTGCGACAAAAAATCCATTCTGTTTACTCTAATTTTAGTTCTGGTAGATTTTGTATAGATACGACGGTTACGGCGCGACGCGGTCGCCAGTAATTCGGAGGTGCTCGTGCAAAGAATGTGGGTTGCACATTACTAGTATTCTTGTTAACCCCTCGTGCTAAGCTAAATGCTTGTGTTACGAGTGGGTTCACGTCGGTAGTGCAATGGGTGGGGTTCGAACCGGCAACCACATGATCGCAAGTCCAAACTAAGAATGCATTGTCATGCAAGTAATAATAAAAAAGGGGATTTATTTAATAGCATTTTAATTTGACGAAAACAGCTATTCTTAAATTGGTATATAGTAATATTGTACGTATGGCATAACAATTAACGTTTACTTGAGCCCGCCAAATACAAATTACAATTGGTTTTTCGCAATTTGTAGATCTATAACACATTCTAGATTCACAGCTGTAGTAATTGCGCCATTAGCTACACAATATTCACAACTGAGAATTAAAAACTTTGCTTAAAAACGTTACAGAAGCTAAAAGTAGTGTCAATCTTCAATTTTGGCCAAAAATACTTATTATAAACTACTTTTAGCTACAATATCGATTTACAATTGTGGCGCAATTACTACAGCTATGCTCAGTTGGCTCAGGTAAGCGATCAGCCTTATAAGCTCGTCAAAATAGTTAAAAAAGTCGGTTCAGCGGGCCCCCGACACAACGACGTTTGGATTAAAGTATTCTACTGAAGTAAACGTAAACGTAAACGTAAACAAACAATCAAGTTATTTTAGTGAAGGAAAAAATCGACTTTCGAGCCTGCGTCTTCTGGTTAGATGCACCAGACGCTATGACCACTAAGCCACCGCGAGTAACATGCGCCCGCAATTCTGTCTGGAATACGAATTTTTCCTTCACTAGTAAGAACAAGAATAATTTATTGTCAAAAACTGTTACAAATATTGATGAAACCGTGACTCCAGAGCTAGGTTAGGATACCTGTGTTTCAGGAGTCAGTGACTTCTTCCAGTACCTATTGTTACAACTACAAGTTTTTGTTAAAACTAAAAAATAATATTACCTATATTGTTGAAACATATAATTGGCAGAATTTAATTTAATATTTTTCATAAATGGAAAAAATAATACAAAAAGATAGTAAAGAGAATACTTATTAGGGTATTCTATTTTCGTTTTTAGATATTTTCGTGTCAGGGGGTTTCATTGAATTTATATTTAATTTTTTAAAGAAGTTTTTACCAGGCTTTTAACAGCATAATTATTATTATACAGTTTGCCATTTGTACCATCCGTATAACGTTGCAATAGCGGCTATTTTTGTAGTGCATCGTTTAAATTTTGATGTGTGTCAAAATTTAAGTTACTGGCAAGTAGATGAGATTACACTAGAAAGGTACTTACCTACGTTTTTTTAAATAAAATTGTTTTAGTAATTTAAATATCAATAAGTTTTATTATATTCTAACAGTAGGTAGGTTTTGCGTCGAGTTAATAATACAAATACTTACCCTATTTAAGTTCAAAAATATATATTTTATTAACATCCAAAACACGTTTATTATATTCCAAAGTGCATAGCAATATATTGCTAATAATGTATAATGTGCTATAGCAAATATTTTCTGTTTCTCTAAAGCCTTCACGCTACCTTCTAAACCATCTTTCAGTATATATTTCCTTAAACCAATAACCCAGATTGACGTATATTCAGTGCGACTCATCGTAGTTAAATCGCAGTTGAATATTGTTCTGTCGACGTCACTCATTCTGTTGATCATTGCTTTTACATTTTCGTTCGAAAATTCCCACTCTTGTGTCAAAAAGTGCCTGTATATTAATGCTAGTTTATCTATTGTGCTGTATATCTTCACAAATCTATAACAAAAATGTAATGTGTAGGTATGTAGAGGCCAGAGACCTGTCCTCCGACACTCGGTGCGTCTACTGCGAATTGGGAGAGAGGTGGACAATTCCCTTTCCTTTTTAAAGAAGTGATAGATTTACGATTCGAACATGGCTCTACCAAGTCGTAGGTCCTGAGTTCAAATCCAAGGCCTCTGACTCCGCAAAAACTAGTGTAACTCTTTTCATGCTTCGGCACGAATGGGCCGGCTCGACCGGAGTGATACCACGGCCTCACAGAAAACCGGCGTGAAACAACGCTTGCGTTGTGTTTCGCCGAGTGAGTGAGGTTACCGGAGGTCCAAACCCTTTTAAAAGGCGGGTAACGCACTCGTGACTCCTCTGGTGTTTCGGGTGTCCATGGGTGGCGGTTATCGCTTACCATCAGGTGATCCGTCTGCTCGTTTGCTCCGCTATCCTATACAAAAAAATGTAACAAATATTAACAAGTTTACTTTTTATATAGACGAAGAATACCAGACAGATGTAGGTAGGCTAGGGCTAGTAAGTTACTAGGTAGTACTTAGTCAGGCTTTTTGAGCTTCTGACGACCAATGTAACCTTTATTTACTGTCATAGGTTTTCGTATGACAACCGAGACCAAGTGATCAACGTTCTCTTCGATGCAGGGAGGGATCTAACTGTATTAATAATGGTCCACACTAATCCATATATCCATATGTCTATAATATATTAATACTTTTAATTAATGTAGGTGTGAGTAATGTGCAAGTCAAGAAAAAAAGTTTTCCTTCTTTCTTTAAAAGTATTATTCCTGAACGATTTTACTTACGATGGTATCTCCTTTGGTTTTATTGGCACCACGGTGCATACTGCATCAAGTATATAGGCAGGTATGTAGTGCAGAAACCATACAAGAATCCAGTAGAGCACTCTGTTCTTGGTCTCAATAAGATAGCAATACCACACAGTTTTTGGAGAGATGAACCTACTAGATTTTGTGAGCATAACTGCACGGCCTTTACCTAAAATAAAGTGTTATGTAGAAGAAATAAGAAGCATAACTCCAACACACACGCGCAAGCTTTGGACACGGTAGCTTTCGGGCCTAGAACATTTAGACCGGTAACTCAGGTCAGTTTAGCTTTTTGTCTTTGATCTCTTATTGTCTATGCAGTATGTTATGTACAGTCCAAGAATGTTCTAAAATATTCTTGGTAGAGCCTATCCTCAGAAAATCAGAGAGGCAATAAAATCGTGATCGCTTCGGCACTGTTTCCTAGTCGGATATATCATCTGACTATCGGATTCGATGAGTACCTAATGACGGTTCGAACAAATATAATTATGGTGCCTGCCATATATTTGCCTAACCGATAACCAACCTTTTTTACCCTGTGTGGAAATCCTCACGGATACCCAAAGGTTATGTCGGACTCCTACTAACTAAAACCACACGGTGGCCATTTTCCGCCCATTATGAGGATCCTCCACTATCTCCAAACGGAACGCCCATACCATAAGATCTCTTGTGCAAATTTTTTTTTTAGTTTCCCGTTAGTACCCCGTAACCCGTATGGGCTGGGCAACAAGGTGGTTTCCTCTCTGCCTTTGTCTCCGGAGTCTCGATTGTCTCCGTCGACTTCGTCATATTTATTGTAATAACAGATGACAACCAAGTATTTGGGACGCCTTGTAGGCAATCGCAGCTTATTCCTTGATGAGTGGCACAATATGTGGAAATGCGATGGTACTGCTTAGTACTAGTACCACCGCAGCAGTGGAATTCAAGGTAAATTTCATTTCGCTCCTATTGGCCGCGAGAAATCCATAATGCGTAAAGACCCTGAACATTAGTACCAGTCTGTTTGCACAGATAACTTTTTAATTTGCGTTTTTCGTTAAAATTTGATTGCGTTACCCCATTCAATTAAGCAGTCCTTATTTGCGACAGTGTACACAGTGATGTTAGTATCGCCACTGATTCGTCTCTTCGCCGAGTCCCATCCGGCCGCGATGATGGCATTGTTTACGTAGTCTACTGGAACCAAAGCTAATTTCTTATGGGCGTCCACGTAAAAAACATGGATGATACCGATTATTGCACCCAAGATTACCTGAAATGAACAATACATCATATTTATTTGATATTACTGTGATATTATCCTATCATAAATACTATTTTAAATCAGGTAGTATTTGTTTAAAACTTCTTGACGACTCATCGAACCAATTTCAAATACTAAAATTTGGCATAGTCTACTTACTAGCCTACTTACTACTAGTATTAATATACGGTGTTCAGCAAGCAGACAGATAAACATTTATGGCAAATGTTTATCTGTCTGCTTGTTACAAAACCTTAACATTCTGATTTATAGTTACCAGAATGTGAAGGTTTTACTTACTCCAAGGGGTCCCATTACGCAGCTCTTGTCTAACCAGCCAGGCATAGGCTCTTGATAACTGTTAACCACTGGAAATAACAGTAAAACTTTAAACTACCTATAAAATAGAATAATGAGTCTATGTTTTAGCCTGTCTAAACTAAATCACAATAATGGGTAAGCACAACAGCAGAATTTATATAAAACGTTGCTGATAAAAATATACGTCTCACTCACCGATGGGCGGTCTGATGACGCACACGGGCAGGTCACCACCAAAAGTCCTGACTAACTCCTCAGCCACCGCCTTAGTATACGTGTAAGTGTTCGGCCAGCCTTTGATTAATCTAGAAGGGTACAACGTATCGTCATACGATAGATTGTTCTAAGAGAAACAGTATTTTTTAAACCGCTATTGTTCCATAACCGTAATATATTATTAAGTAAGTACTTACCATTATTTTACGTGAAGGAAATTGCGTCTTCTGGTTAGATACACCAGATGCTATGAACACTAAGCCACCGTACATAACTTTATAATCTCAGCATGGAAAATGCAAAAAGAAAAGTTTACGTAGGTGTTTAGAGCACACACATATAAGAGAATGTAAAAGATAAAAAGAGCAAAAAAAAATCAACATGGATTGGGTAAGCGGATGTTATAAATAAAATATAGTATACTTAGGGCCACTTGCACCAACTTCTTAGATATGTTTAAACTATATTTAAACACAATTTTTCATAGAAATTTCGTGTTTAAATACAATTTAAACACATTTAAGAAGTTGGTGCAAGTGGGCCTTAGAATTGTTGTAGTATTAACAGGTTTAAAGGCTGCCCCGCAGACGTAAAATTTGCCTTGAGAATATCTTATCTATATTATAGCTTCGTGGGTTTATCACAGTAAAGCCATGAAGTTGATCAGATTTTCTACAGAATATAAATCAAGCCCCATAGATTGCTGAATTATTTTGAGCATCCAAATCCCTCAGGTCTACCGCCCGATCTGATAAACCCAGAAAAAATTGCACACCATAATTATTTGCTTACTCTGGCGTAATAGCGGTAATCTGGTCTTCTGGGAGTGTCTCAGCGAGCTGTATGAGAGTTTCTGGGGCTATAGGGGATGGGTAGAACTGCTCCAAAACTTCCATACCAGCGCGTTCGCAAGTTGCATGGGTATACGCTGTAGAAACGTACACAAAGTTTCTGAAAAAAAGCCGTAATGCTTGTTCTAAAGTGATCTACTTACTTACTACATATTTAATTCCTTTGTATATGTTATACAAATATTATAGTTACATATGATTAGATTAGACTTACTTAAGGTTCTTACATTCCCTGGCAAGATCAAGAGTGTCTCTAGTGCCACGAACGTTAGTCAGCGCTGCCTTTTGCAGAGACTCATCAAATCTAATTGTTGCAGCCAAGTGCAGAACCATATCTACCTGCAAGAGATTTGCAAGGGTATATTATTGTTCGTTGTAAATAGCATGCCTAGGTAAGCATATCATTATGGTCTACTCCAACATTACAATTTTTCATTGTCTTACTTGCACTAAAAGGCACTTAGTATTCATGAATTATTATGTAGTTTTGTGCGAAACAAGAGACATACTATCGTGTTACCTCTTTTACGATCGTAGCCCTGTCCATATCGCTGAGGCCGAGCCTATAGTTCGCCACGTCACCTTCCACTGGAATAATTCTATCTGCAAAATGGGGCTGTTTTGGCCAAAACCACGTCAAATACCTGATTTTATAAAAGAAGGCATCATTAACTGAGGAAGAGTTTATTTAGGGGAAAATTAAAATCAACATCATTGGGCTTCTTAGAAACTTAGGTTTATTAAAAAAATATTTTTATATCATCTGGTTCACCTGGTTCAGCTGCTTACTGTCTCATTGTCAGGACTTGGACGTGAACCTTAGGTAATCGTAAAGTGATTGAACTCACCGGGTCATCAAGAGTGTAATCTAATCTTTGCTGTATCGTTTTTCCTTTTTTCGGTCTCAGCAGAACATACATTTTCTTAATCTTACAGGATCTGAAATGTGAAATCAATAATGTTTGTCCTATTTTGTGATAAATTGTTAAAAAAATCATCATAGCTTAGGATGAATCAATGCTGTGCACATGCAGCGCTGGTAACATTGATCGGAGAATCGCCCAAGATGACAATTTGCATAAGCCATGAGTCGTTTGACGGCAAGATGTTATTCAAACTCCAAACATCTTGCTAGGGAGACACAACCACTTTTACTCAAAAGTGAGTTAGGAATGTTCATACCTCAAAAGTAAAATAGAACCATTATAAGATCACTTCGTTGTCCGTCTGTCTTTCTGTCAAGACCTCTTTCTCAGGAATGCACGGAGAAACAAATTGATTTTTTATGGAATAGGAGGCAAACAAGCAGACGGATCACCTGATGGTACACGATTACCACCGCACATGGACACCTACAACCAGAGGAGTCACAAGTGCGTTGCCCGCCTATTAAAAGGGTTTGGGCCTCCGGTATCCTCACTAACTCGGCGAAACGCAACGTAACCGTTGTTTCGCGCCTGTTTTCAATGAGGCCGTGGTATCACTACTTACGGTCGAGCTGGCCGCAGCATGGCTCTTCCACGGTAAAAAATTAGGTAACTAATAAGTATACATCTACGTTCTTTGCTGTAAAAAACAAGCCTTTACGTCAACTTAATAAAAAAATACGGCCATAAACATATATCGACACTCACAACTAAATCAAAACCTATAGAGTAGGTACTTCCTGAGGAGACCTAGAATCATGAAATTGGGCAAGGGAAGAGGTCTTAAACCGAAATTAAGGGGGAATATCCGAAAATCGCTTATTTTCTTTTTGTGATTACACTGTTTAACAGTAGGGGAAATCACTGCAATCAACATTTATTAAATTATAAAGTAGGTACTTATTTTGTCCTTCAATCCGATTATTTATTTATGTTTCGCAATAGCCAGTATTAGGTACCTAGCCAGTTTACACACCTAAAGAGCTTCTCTATGAGCTGCTTGCCAAGGAAGCCGGAGCCGCCCGTTATGAACAGCGTAGCGTCGCGATAGAACTGCTGCACGGAGGAGTCTCCACGATCTATTACATCATTCATTGGCTTCTGCCGGGATAGAATGAATTTCTCAAATTCTTGAGCTGGATCCATGGTCTTCTGTAAAAATATAGGTATACTCAAATTGCTCCGCTAACATTATTTTTTAGTGTAGCTGAATGACAGAGTGACCCTTTTGTTTACGTGATAGTAAGTGCCGAACAATAAATTAAAGAAGTTACTCTTATGCACGGCAAAATCTGTGTATCGCCCACACCGAGACGTCAGATAAATCGGATGTTACGGCCTAACTAGAAGTTCAATGACCGATAAACACTAGCGCCTCCGATTCGTTCTTGCTATGAAGAAAGGAAAGGTAATGAGCCCATCGAGCACGCATGGAACATGCTCCAGAGACGTGTTCTAGAGAACCCGGTGTGTCGACCACCCAACCACTGAAAGAAATCCATTGGGAGCGATTGCCGCAGGATCAGATAAACAATCTTGTAGTTGTAAATACAATGAAAATTCGTTGAGGTGGTCACACTTTGTATTGAATTGCCAAATAATTAAAAACAATATCTTTATTTAATTTTGTAAAACATGAAAAGTTTAGTTTTGTTATAACTGTAGTTTATACAACGTATTTTACGGTACACATATTGTTAATTATAATTATGAACAATTTAATGAAGGATTTTGTTGCTTTAGTCACTATTTCATAAAAAATGCTTAGTTATTATTTATAAGAGAAATAATTATAAATATTATATATTATAATAGTAAAAATCGTTCAAAACCGTATATTATGTTGCTTAGACTTTTTTGATGTGTGTACTTACATATTAAATTCACTGTAACTTCAAGAAACCTTTTTAATATCTAAAGTATAAATACGGATATTCTGATTAGAAGCAGGTATACTCCAGTGCGTCTGTTTGATTGAAATAATTAGTACTGACCCGAATGAAGAAATTTATATTGACTTCTACATGACTAGCATAACTATAGCATAATGTATTACGCACATTGCAAAATCAATTGTTTTTATTATTACCTCTGGCCTTTTACGGAAATAGATGAATTAATTAACATTTGACTTCTGTTGGCAACTTTGTTAGATAAGACCATATTATGCATTCTTGTATGATGTCATGTGTCACTAGTGTCATCAACATCGGCTCCGTATTTCAATATTAAAATTAATTACTTACATCAACAAGAACGCGATAAAGCTAATAAAATTATATTCCAAATTGATAAAACTTACAGTGATATTGCTTGCACATAATTATATGGAAGTGCCCCAGTGAATCGACCATACTAAATAAACAATCGTTTTTTTATTACGTTCAAATCGTAAAGAAGTCACAGCCTGTCACAGCTGACATATTAAGCTTGTCGCTTATTCTATTCTGTACAACGAAAATTTCCCCTTGCTCACTTGATTCACGCGTGACTTGGATAATAATATGCCTAAGATGCATCGTACACCGCCTACATCCCCGAAAATGGGGGGACCAGGACAATCACAATCTTTTCCGGACATAGCATCGACTTCTAGTTGCAAGGAGCCTGATGCTAATGTTACATTCAGGGGCAGACGGCCACACATTGACGACTCACCCAACAACCCCGCTATCCACAACTCATGTGCATGTCGCGTGTTGAAGAGTGAAATACTGGAAATGTTGGCTTCATGGAAGGCCGACTTCGATCTTAAGTTGTCGGCATGGAAAACTGAGCAGGACAAAATGCTATCCGCCTTGGTTAAGGATGTCTCTGAAATTAAAAACCAATTTGCGACAATCTGAAAAGCCACGACGAAGCTCGAAGCTAAAACTAAAACTAGCACAGCCACTCCCCAAGTAAAAACGAATGGGACAGATACGATTAAACATGGGCAACAAAAATATCCCGGCTTGTACACTGAAGTTACTCAACGTCGTGCTGCTACACCAAAAGTAAGCGGAAGGGTCACCGATTCCTTGGTGATCGCGTCTAAATTGACGGAGTATGTTGATCGGGAAAATCCCGAGACAAGTCTGCAGGATTGTTCGAAACCCCGTGTCGTTGTGCCGGTGGGTGCCGCTGTTGGTGACATCTCGATGGGCGACACAGAAAAAGATGGTTGGACAGAAGTTCGATACAGACGTTCCCAGCGTTCACTCAGTAATGTGTTGCGAGGAACAGCACCTCCTGGTACCACCAATCTAGAAGCCTCTGAAAGATGGAGATACCTACACCTCTTCTACGTTAAGCAAGGCACATCTGATAGTCAGGTACGTGATCACCTAATTACCATTTGCGGAACAGATGTTTGCACGGTAGAAGTCCTCAAATCCCGTGGTAAATACGCATCCTTCAAGCTGGGTGTGCCCTCAAAATTGGCTGATCAAGTTTTGGCTCCTGAAAACTGGGCAGAGGATATTTGCGTCAAACCATGGCACCGTAATTTTCGTGCCCGAAACGATGAGACCCGATAAGCCCTATTGCGTACTTGCCGCTCCCGCCTCTCGTGGTTGTACTGATCGCAACGTCTACCTGCGCTTACTGTACCAGAATGTGCGTGGGCTCAAAACCAAGCTCCCCATATGGAGGTCAGGCTTATTACTGTCTGAGCATGATTTGATAGCCGTGACCGAGATAAACCAGGACAACTCAGTGGAGGACTCAGAAGTATCGGCTGGAGATTGGCGTACTCTTCGACGAGACAGAGTGACCACAGGTGGTGGTGTGCTGCTTGCTGCGCGGCCTGGGGTCACCATGAATAGGACACATGAGCGTGAGGCTGCCTGTGGCGAAGATTTGTGGGCTAAGATCACAATTTATGGCATAAATATATATGTATGTGTTGTTTACGATAAACCTAGTGCAACTGACGATGATTACCTGGCGTGGTTTTGCAAGGTCGAGGACATTATTCACAGTTTGAAGGGAACTATTATTATGCGACCTTAATCTAAAAAGTGCGTCTGTATATGTAAATAATTACTACTGTTATTTTCTAAGCTTTTGTAGTCTGGTTGAGATGAATGAGGTGATGAATATGCGTGGTAGTAAGTTAGATGTAGTGTTAGCTCGGGAGGGCGCTGCTGTAAACTGTGAGTATATCGAGGGTACGGAACTGGTTCCGATTGATCTGTATCACCCTCCGTTAGATATTGCTGTTACCATCCCAAGGCATAAGGTACATGAAAAACTTCACCCTAGCAATATTGACCGTAGTAAGGATTGGAACTTTTGTAAAGGTTGTGGTGTGGAGTGCATAGTGTATATACTGCATTAGATATAAGTACCTTGAGATATAGCTATATGTATATAAAATCAATGTGCATGATCAATGATTACATATGATAGAGCGAATGAGATCGAACAATAATGTGTAGTCAACACATTATTGTTCGATCTCATTCGCTCTGCTCCATGGCAAGACGTTTTTCGCTGCAATGACGCGTCCACCGCTGCTTGTAAGTTTTATAATCTAATGTACGATTTATTTGATTCCTCTATTCCAAAGAAGACGAGAAGGACCTCTGGTATTAGGCGGTACCCAGTTTGGTTTACTAGAGATATCGTAAGCGACACTCGACGTAAATCAAAACTCCATAATAAATGGAAACAATCTCGATGTGATGCTACATATGCTCTGTTTAGCGCACTGTGGTTGGAATTAAAAGTGAGAACGGAGGAGGCATATAGACTGCATTGTTCTAATGTGGAAAACAGCCTAGGCAGAAACCCAGAATTGTTCTGGCAGCACATTTCAAGTCTGCGATCTAAGGGTGGGTTTGAGCCAAACGTTGTGCTTGATGGCAAGATCTATTCAGGTGTCAAAGCTGCTGAGGCATTTGCTGAGTATTTTCCAGCGTATTTCTGCCGGACACACCAGAATTGGACCCGAATTCAAACTCTGAATAGTGAGGGAGGTAATTTTCCCCTACCCGTTTGGCCCCTCCGGACGTAGTTAGGGGTATTTCCAAACTCAAACCCTGCAGTTCGGTTGGCCCAGATAACATCCCTGTATATATCATTAAAGGGTGTAAAAGTATATTAGCAGCCCCTTTATGTCATGTTTTTAATCTAGCTCTTCAGTCGGGCGTGTATCCGGAGCTGTTGAAGACTTCACGTGTTACTCCCATCCCTAAAACCAGTGACAAGACCTCTGTCGTGGAACACAGACCCATCGCTATTTTATCAACCATTGCAAAGGTCTTTGATCATATACTTCACACTGTTATCTGTAAACAAACCATTATGTATCTTTCTGATGCTCAACATGGTTTTCGACCTGGTCGCTCCGTGAACTCAAACCTGCTGATTCATGTTGACTTCATATCCGGTAGCCTGGACTCTGGTAGGCAGGTCGACACTCTGTATTTTGATTTCCGGAAGGCGTTTGACAAAGTGGACAACGATGTACTTTTAGCAAAGTTAGGGGCTATGGGCTTCTCATCCGCCTTCTTAACTTCTTCGCCGACTACCTACGGGATCGCAAACAGTTCGTCCGGCATGGTTGCTTTGAGTCGAAATCTTATTACACTCGCTCGGGCGTGAGTCAGGGATCCGTATTAGGACCGCCTCTATTTCTGATCATGATCAACCTAATTTGTAAGATTCGATTCGCTAAATGTTTACTAAGTATATTCCGATGATCTAAAACTAGCTGCGCAGATCAGGACAGAGGAGGATTGCGAACTCCTACAAAAAGATATCGATACCGTCTATGACTGGAGCATTGCGAACAAGTTGTTATTTAATTTAATAAATGCAGCGTTATGACTTATGGTCGAGGGTTGAGACCAATAAAATATGATTATAATTTGGGGGGTACAGTGATCACTCGTGTCACCAGCGTTAAGGACTTAGGAGTGATTTTCGACCGCAGTCTGACATTTAGAGACCACGTGTCTGCCCTTGCAAAGGAATCCTTCAGGCGTCTGGGATGTGTCTTGAGGAACGCTCGTGACTTTTGCAATCCCAGTATTATTAAACTTCTATACACCACTTTGGTTCGGAGTAAACTCGAGTCCAGCGCCTGTGTCTGGCATCCGCATACCGCGTCTCAGGCACTGATGCTTGAGAAAGTTCAGAAAACCTTCCTGAGATTTTTGTATCAAAGGCTGTACTATTTCTTTCCATTCTTGTACCCAACGAATTATCTCCTAGGGGTATTGGGCTTCAACTCGTTGGAGGTGAGAAGGGGCTTTGATCAGCTCACGATTGCATGTAAAACCCTAAGCGGTCGTATTGACTACCCTGAACTCCACGGACTTTTCTGCCGCCTATTTGTGCCCGACAAATACCTTCGGCACCGTCAAAGCCGCCGTCATGAGCTGTTCGCACTACCGCTATCTAGATCTGTTGCTAGAGCCGAATCCCCAGTATGTCGAACCCTAAGGATGCTAAACGCCCTCCTGACTGCCGACCCTGAATGTGATGTGTTTGCTGATGAATGGAAGAAAGTAATGCGAGCTTGTCTGGTGTTCTGTGAGAGACAATATGCGAGGGTGTCCACTGTTACATGATGCAAATTTATGTTAATTTGTAATGTGTTTAATTTATTTAACCATTTACTCAATTTTATCCACAAATTGTTTAACTTTGAATTTAATTTTTCTATTGTATGTTACCTTAATGCTTATTTAGTTTTAATATTTATAACTCTATGTTAATTATTAAGCTTATCATCTTGTTGTTCTCTACTATTATATAATCGTAAAAAAGTTGTGTCTGTACATCATCATCAACATCTCCGAACCCAAAAAATTCATATTTTTCTTCACAATGCTCAAGTCTCTTATGAATCCCAATATGGCTCAGATAAGTTCTCATATCTTATCAAACCTACTTCTCACCAAGGTACCATACTCACTCAAAGCATAGGCATAATGCTACAGCGGTCCCGTAGCCCCGGCACTAAAGTGGTGACGCGAAACGCCGAGGTTGGTTTTAGTCGGTAGCTCGCTCTTTTCAGAGCGGAGTCCGACATACCCCACCGCTCTCCCCAGAGTGGTGGATAGTGCATAAAGCATTTCGAACCCCGTCAAGAAAAGGTCACCGCACATGTCCAGCCAAACTTGCATAATAATAACGAATTAGCAATTACGACTTTAGTAGTTGCAGTAGTAGGTAAGCAGTTCTTAGTTTAGTTTACTCACTGGCACACACATGACCAGCAGAAATGTGTGCATTAAATCGTGAAAATAGGTGTTAATATGCTAATAAGAACGAATCCAAGCTTCTTTGACATGTTTTTAACCGACTTCGCTTTTTTTTTTAAAAAAGCTTACTAGCAATGTGGATCTCACATTACTAGTATTCTTGTTAACCCCTCGTGCTAAGCTAAAATGCTTGTGTTACGAGTGGGCTAACGTCGGTAGTGCAATGGGTGGGTTTCGAACCGGCAACCACATGATTGCAAGTCCGGCGCCCTAGCCATTAGGCTACCGCCGCTTCAAATTCATTAACCATCCTCAGATTCAAAACAAGAGGAGGCCCTTCTTCTGCATGTGTTTTTTATAGCGGACCTAATTCAATTATTAATTTTTTTTGAGAGCGTATTATAATCCTGTAGTGGTCCTATTCAAATCTGGTGAAGACACCAAATTTAAATCAAAATAAAAAAATGTCTTGACTTTCAAGTCATGTAAGATAAAAAAATGTGTTTGGCTGTGACCAAAAAAGGGAAAATGATACAGGAACAATTTTTTTTTTTTAAATAAATATTCTTCGACATTTTACACAGCACCATCTAGTCCCAAACTAAGCAGAGCTTGTACTATGGGTACTAGACAATGGATATAATACTTATATACCTTTTTTTTTTGTAAATACATACTTATAATACATAAGAAACACCCAGACGAACACAAACACTTATATTCATCACATAAATATTTGTGTCCTGTGGGAATCGAACCCACGACCTCATGGTTAGCAGTCCGGTACTCAAACCACTAAACCACAGAGGTCGTTTAGATTAGATTAAATTAGATTAGACACAATTATATTAAAATCTTAATGAACCGGTTAGTTATATCACTTTACGACTACTAATCTAATCTTATCTTGTTTAGGGCGGAGGCAAAGAGGCCTCAGTGCACTTCGACCCAATGGGATCTTTTGTGCTTCCCCTAGATAATCTATTCCTCGTCCCCTCCCAGTTCTGCAAACAGCTCTTCCATGAGCTTTATACTGGGGGTTCGAGTCTGTAGTCCTCTGGTCTTAGTAACTAACGACTACTAATAGTACACGCCCAAGTTTAGACAAGGTAACAGTGACCAGCTGAACCAGGTTGTGATGTTTTTCATAATAGAAATCGCTGAAATAACCCTCTAAATATGACGGAGAATCGGGGAGCTTTGCCCGTCTCGTAATCAGAAGTGATACTTAGTGACTTTAGCCTGTGGGCTACTGTGGGTCGTGCTGGTTCTGAGTTCTGAAATTAAAACAAACGTTTAGTAAAATTTTCACTTTACAATTAGTATTCATTCATTCATAACATACCATCACGCCCGCATTCCCCGAACGGTAAGGCAATATACACTCACAGTTCGCCGGTATGTTTAGGTCACATGTAATAGGGGGCGAGCGTATTGTCATTAACTAGGCACAAATTCCAAACTCCGAAATGCTCCTGCGAATTTCATAGAAAAACGCAATAACACTTTGCTCGACCTGAGAATCGAATCCAGAACTTCTAGCGTAGCAGTCGCGCTCAGGATCACTAGGCTACTGAAGCAGTTCATAACATAACATATCATCACGCCTGTATTCCCCGAAGGGTTAGGCAGAGGCGTACTAATGTACACCCACATTTCGCCGGTATGTTTAGGTCCCATGTAATAGGGGGCGAGCCTATTGCCATTAACCGGGCACAAATTCCTAACTCCGAGCTGCTACTGGGAATTTCATAGAAAAACCCAATAACACTTTGCTCGACCTGGGAATCGAACCCAGGACCTCTAGCGTAGCAGTCGCGCTTAGGACCACTTGGCTAATGAAGCAGTTCATTCAGAATTAATATATCTATTTATGAATTATGCTGGTCTAAAACGATGAGGGAGTCGGCATGAGTCAATAAATAAAAAAAAATTCTTTATTTGCAGTAAAGTACAGATAGATGTGTTAACAATAGTGTTACAATTCCGGTTATTAGTAGAATAGCATTAAGGATTACACTTATGTTGCAAAAATCTGTACACATATAATTGGACTCTGTCTCATAAACTAGGAGTTCCTGTATCATAAGACAGTGTTCGGCAAGGTTCCAAGAGATTTGTACAACGAGTAGACTGTGACGCTCTATTCTGTTGTTATACATTATTATCTGGTTAAAAGATAGAAAGCCAATAATAAAAATACCATAATAATAATTTAGTTCAAAAATATATATTTTATTAACATCCAAAATACGTTTAATATATTCCAAAGTGCATAGCAATATATTGCTAGTAATGTATAATGTGCTACAACAAATATTTTCTGTTTCTTCAACGCCTTCGCGCTACCTTCCAAACCATCTTTCAGTATATATTTCCTTAAACCAATACACCAGATTGTCGTATATTCGGTGCGACTCATCGTAGTTAAATCGCAGTTGAATATTGTTCTGTCGACGTCACTCATTCTGTTGATCATTGCTTTTATATTTTTGTCAGAAAATTCCCACTCTTGTGTCAAAAAGGGGCTGTATATTAATGATAGTTTATCTATTGTACTGTATATATTCACCACTCTATAAAAAAAAAAGTGAATTTCAAGAGATAATTCGTTGGAAAGGTTTGTGAAATGGGTATTAATTCTGACAGGAGGACCGCACACTCCCGACCTGCTTGTCGAGATGCGATATATAATTAGTAAAGTATTTACCTATACTATCAAATTTAAAAAAAGGTTCATTAAGTACTTATAATATTAAATAGTGATAGCCTTGCGACATGACCATTGAGCTGCCATGTCGTAGATCTTAGTTCGAATCCAAGGCCTCTGACTTTTCGCAATAATGCGCATATTCATAATTAATTTATCACTTGCTTAACCGGTGAAGGAAAACATTTTGGGGTAACCTGCATGCTTAAGAGATTTTCTCTAGGGCCTATAAAGTATTCCAACCCACACTAGCGAGTGAAGACCTGTGCCCTGCAATGGGACATTAAATGGTTTTATGATGATAGATATGTGTGTATCTTTACAGTGCAACAGAAAAATAAAATGTAGATAAAATAACAGTTTTTTTAACATAATATTAGTAATCATATAGATCATAATATTAGTTTATCTAATGTGATTATATTATATAGTTAAATATATCATTGGTTTTTATTATCATTTGAGCGCTAATGACAACAATGGAATATCAAATCGTAGGTAGAAGTACTACTTCTATGCGACAAGTTCATTTTTTCATCCTATAGGTGGTAGGTGGGAAAAAATGTAATTATTTTCAATTTCTATGATTCTTCCTATTGGGCCGAACATCTTTGTACCAATGTTAATCGTTCAGTAAAAGCGTAAAATATATGTGTACTAAACTGTTATAAGGCCTTTTAGTTGATTTCATTACATTTGCCCCTATATACAATAGCCCCTATTACAGGGGACCGAAACGTACCATGTAAGAGAAGTGGGTGTGTTACGTCTCTGCCTAACATAATATTTCTGAACAATATCACTTACGGTGGTATCTCCTTTTGTTTCACTGGCACCACAGCGCATATTGCATCAATTATGTAGGCAGGTATATAATGCAGGAGCCATCTAAGAATCCAATAGAGCAGTCTGTTCGTGGTGCCAATAAGATCGCAGTACCACACAATTTTTGGAGATAATACCATTACAACATTTTTATGTATCACTGAACGGATCTTACCTAAAATATAATGCTGTGTAAAAAATAAGAAGAACAAGACACACACACGCAAGCTTTGTACATGGTAACTTTTAGGACTGACTAAAGGTAGTCAAACATTTAGTCAGGGACGTTAGATTTTGTTTTCTGTATTTTATGTAAAGCCTGTTCGGGAAATCAGAAAGGCGCGAGGCCCTGAAATCATAAACGCTTTGGCACTGCACTTCGAACTAATACCTACATATTATCCGTCTATCGGATCGGATAATGGGCGATCTAACAAATATGGCGGGAACGCCTTAGCGTTCTTGTTTTATTTAGCCGTACCTAGGGCTAAATAAAGCACCATCATGCATATATGTTTATCTTCTCTCTCACAGTGGCCTACTTTATCAATTAGTGATATCATTAATAGGTATTTCACTTTATGTATAGGACACATTATTACCATTTTATTTTATTATTTAGTTTCCTGATAGTAGTATTTCCAGATACTAGTTTCCTCCAACCACCATTATAAAAACACCAAAACAGCTGTCGTTTATGATCAAAAAGTTAAGCTTAAAGCCCTAATTTTTTATCATCTAACCGACCACAAAGTTTGTCGTAGAGTCATGAAACCTGGATCAATCTTTGCAGAAAAAATTTATTCGCTGCATTACCCCACATAAAAAAGTGGTCCTTATTTGCGACAGTGTACACAGTGATGTTAGTATCGCCACTGATTCGTCTCTTCGCCGAGTCCCATCCGGCCGCGATGATAGCATTGTTTACGTAGTCCACTGGAACCAAAGCTAATTTCTTATGGACGTCCACATAAAAAACATGGATGACACCCGTAATTGCTCCGAAGAGTACCTGCAATGAAAAATTCATAATATTATTTGTAATACTACGCCGATCTTATTAGCGAGATCCTTCAAAAGGGCCAGGTGCGTAGTAATCGCAATCGGACCCTATGTATGAGAAGATGTATGCATGTGGCAGAAGCGAAAGAAGTAATTATGTAAGAATCGAAGCGCCAAATAGCAGATTATATTTTCTGTGTATCACGAGAATGTACGAGTTGTCGAATAGTGATAACGAGAACGACAGCGGTAACCTAGCTTATTTGATTTTAAACTGATGGATGGAAATTATGTTAATTGTGAAAAGGGAGGAGGCTATATGTTCGTCTGTATATATTTTTTGGTAATAAGGTGTGTTCACCGATATTTTCGTCAGTTGTGGACCAGTGAAGTGCATGGTTGAAAGTTCTCCAAGGTTTTCGAGAGGAGACTTGAGAACCTTAGAAAGGGGCTGTGGCCAGTTAAATTGTGTATGGTGCTTGCTTTAGGAGTGACGAAATAAAATAAGTAAGTAATCCAATCGCGTGCACAATTTTTCAAGCATAACAGCAAAGAAGTCATTAACCATTGCATCAGCAATAATTCCTGAACTGAGTCAGTCCCACCAGATTCTGGTGGGGCTTACTCAGTTCTGCCGCGTTTAAGCGTTATTATATTGTATTCTAAATGCCTCTTAGTCCCGTAAAATGTAGGCCTTGAGCAGTTCCACTTTCACAGGTACGGTAGATAACTGCACCTTCCCAATTTATGTACTAACATGTTATTCCCGGAAAATTTGGCCTAACTCGAGACGAGAAAAAATGGTTTGAGAACCCGAGAACTCGTGAAATCTGAAGACCACAAAATAAGTTACAAAATTAAGTAATCATATGAAGAAATCAATTTAAAAAAAAAATAGTGAAGAAAAGTTCAACTCAAATTGTTTAGCATGTGTTAATGCCACATTTTACAAAAAAATTGAATATGTACTACGTTGTCGCGTTGTCACTTTGCTCTACAGACTAAAATCTCAAATTATGAAAGAACTTAAGAGGAAAGCACTTTCGTATCTACTTTAAATCTAAGAATCCGCGATGTTGCATATTTTTATTTACTTTGTTTTTTCGAGTACGGTGAAGAAAGAGGAAAGCACCTGAAATTCGCTTACACCAGCCTACTCACTGGTATCATAAACAGCGTAGAGGCTGAGCAGGCTTTTTTTGTCACAGGCTAGGTTATTGAGTACCGTTGAGGTGATGCCGACAACCTAAGTACTCTTATGCTTCTTAAGAAGTAATTTCCAGAATATTTAATAGATACCTATCTGTTGTGCACTTAAGTATGCTGATTTGCTGCGATATGTACATACCATATTCTTTTTTTCATTCAAGGTCTAAAAAAATAAGTAATTGCATTTATCATGATCATCACTTATCGTAAACTTGAGATTAATTCATTAATATAAAAAAAATCTTAATCTTGATATTGTCGAGATTATTCCTCGACTCATCTCTTACTCGAGATTACATTTCGTTTGTATGTGTGTGAGTGTGTGAGTCTGGACTGGGTGTTGCTTCTCAGTGGTCATCAGTCGGAACACTTCGACGCTTTCTGGTACCCAAGAAGAAAATTTTTTTCTTGTAAAAGGTCGATACTAGTTTCTGACACTAGCGCGAATATTAGACGTATAAAGATAGATATAAATAAATAAATATTCTGGGACATTTTTTACACAGCACCATCTAGTCCCAAACTAAGCAAAGCTTGTACTATGGGTACTAGACAATGGATATAATACTTATATTTTTTTTTTTTTTGTAAATTCATACTTATAATACATAAGAAACACCCAGACGAACACAAACACTTATATTCATCACATAAATTTTTGTGTTCTGTGGGAATCGAACCCACGACCTCATGGTCGGCAGTCCGGTACTCGAACCACTAAACCACAGAGGTCGTCGTACAATATAACATTGACTTTAACTTGAAGCTTGCTTCAATCAAAGCTTACTTCAAGCCTATGAAGAAGATCGGACAGTTACCGCTTGTCAAGTCTCATAGAAAAAAGAACATATCGCCGATGTCAAACACCGTCCTTCCAGGAAGATACTTTGTAAACATACCCCTGAAAAGGCCCAGCACTACTTCAGATGATGATGATGATGATGAACTGCAAGTGCTTGCAAATAAAGCCGATTCCTGCTTAAGCTAATTCGGAAGGCTACTTAAATAAAAAAAAAAACACATTTCAATAGATACAATTTCTGCGTTGTAACACTTGCTTGGAACCCCATTATAAATTCGATTAAATCTAAATCCAATACCAGAGGATAACAAAAGTGTAAGCTAGTTTTTAGTAATCCAACACCTGAATCTACTCGTGACCATCGATGCTATAGCCTTTAACGGATCCTTAACGTGGAAAATACATAACGAATTTAATAATATATATATATTTTTTTTATGTGATATGGGAGCAAACGAGCAGACGGATCACCTGATGGTAAGCGATAACCGCCGCCCATGGACACCCGCGACACCAGAGGAGTCACAAGTGCGTTGCCCGCCTTTTAAAGCCGTTTGGGCCTCCGGTAACTTCATTCACTCGGACGAAACACAACGCAAGCGTTGTTTCACGCCGGTTTTCTTTGAGGCCGTGGTATCACTCCGGTTGAGCCGGCCCATTCGTGCCGAAGCATGGCTCTCCCACGTCAAAAAACAATATAACACGCTAAAATCCGTTAAAAAAACGTTTAATTTAAATTGTAAATATGACTGAAGAGTCTTTGTAGTTTTTCTAGAGTCCCAAGAAAAAAATTAAAGCGAGAAATCAAAGATTCTAGTTTGCTCTCACTTGATATCTGCATCTTTATCAAGTTGAAGTTGTATGAACTGATCTTAGAGTAAGAATATTATGAACTGATCGACATTGGTCCATATTCAAAATTGGTTCCGATCCCGCTCGCTCCTGCTACAGCGCCAAAATGGCGAAAATCAAAGAGTTCCAATATTATACATGGGTGCTGCCCTTTGACATAGAAATTCTCAAGTCAAATTATCTAAAGTAATCTATGAATACGAAATGAAAAAAAAAACTTCACATTCTACTTACTCCGAGGGGTCCCATTATGCAGCTCTTGTCTAACCAACCAGGTAAGGGCTCCAGGTAACTGCATAACACTGGAAATAACAGCAAAGATCATGTTCCGCTCTCTTAGCAATTCTCTTCGATTCTCGGTCATTTGGCTAAGATCAAAAAGTAATATTGATAATGGTATCTGTTGGTAAGTATTATTCCAGATTACACCAAATTTGTCCTAATAATTAAAATAACTAAAAAACCCGACTGCATAAAACACTTTAAAACTAAAAAGACAAATACAAGTCTAGTAGTCCAGACCTATGTAAAGTAATATTGAATAACTACACCATTTAAATGTTTTCATGATCTTGCCGTCGGGACCCATTCAAAATCGTGACCGTCTCTAAAATTCCCAGTAACTAATGGGTCCCGACTGCAAGATCATGAAAACATTTAAATGGTGTAGTTATTCAATATTACTTTACATAGGTCTGGACTACTAGACTTGTATTTGTCTTTTTAGTTTTAAAGTGTTTTATGCAGTCGGGTTTTTTAGTTATTTTAATTACGTAACTTGTTTCCGGATTTTTAGTGCAAAACTACGAAAAATCTGCAGACGCTTAATTTAAAACTAAGGTGTGTTATTTACTTGTGCAAGATTTATACAATACTGTTACGGAATGCTCAAAACATATTTTTCAGCCCACGCATTAAAGCGCATAAAATCCGCCATTTTGTTTTTTTTTTAATTTCATGTACCCAGTGACACTCGTGCCATCAAGACAAATCTAATGAGGTATCATTTATCTAAATCGGTTGCTCCGTTGAATAGTTACGAGCGGACATAGGAACGGACATACATACATACATACATACATACACGTCAAACACATAACCCTCCTCCCTAAAAGCTCTTTGTGTTGACATACTGTGCTTAACATGCTCTTAGATTTTTTTGTCCATTTTTTTCGGTACTTACTGCCTCATTAGTCTAGTGGCCCCCAGCACGACTGCTACGTTTAGGTTCGATTTCCCAGTCGAGCAATGTGTTAATACTAGGGTTTTCTATGAAATTCTCAGTAGCAGCTCGAAATTTGGAATCTCTGCCTGGTAAATGGAAATTGGCTCGCCGCTTATTAGGTACTTACATGGGACCTAAACATACGGGCGAATTGAGGGTGTACACATAACTACCTAACTCTTAAGGATTATACTGGCGTGGTAGTATGTTATTTTCGCTGATTTATACCAAGAGTACCAGAGAGTTGATGATAAAAATATATATCTTTTGGCCGCGGCTTAGCTCACCTGAAGCTGTAATAAGCTTAAAAATGGATCCTAAAAATAATTTAATATCAACAAACAGTGATCTCTTCTTTGTATGGGTCTCTATCTATCAGAGAGGTCAAGCTGAATCTCAGGATTCGTTTAATTAATTGAGATAAAAAGTTCTGCGGGTATTTAAGTTGGAGCATATACTTTCTAACAGTGATAACAAAATCAAAATCTAATCAGTAGTTTTTGCGCCAACCCGAACTTTCAAGTCACATTTTTGAGTTCGGCGACGTATAAATACCATAACCCACTTGTTTTTGAAATGCGTAAAAAGTACGTAAAAAGAAATGCGTAAAATCCGTAAAAAGTAGTTTCATTTCAATGTCTAATATTCGCGTAAGTGTCAGAAACCACTTGTTTTTTTTTTAATCAGATTCATCTTCAATGTACAGACAGCTTTTTTACGATTTTATAATAGTAGAGATTTCACTCACCAATGGGTGGTCTGACGACGCACAAGGGCGTGTCACCATCAAAAGTCCTGACTAGTTCCTCAGCTACCGCCTTCGTAAACGTGTAAGTGTTCGGCCAGCCCTTGATTAATCTAGAAGGGTATCGTCGTATGTACATATATATACGTATTGTCATTCAATAAAATGTTCTACCATACATATACCATAAAATATTATTACGTACCGAATAAAGAGGACACATAAACTACATTGTGACAGTAAAAGAATAAGAAAAACAAAGCAAGAAGTTGTGCAAACATAAATAAATTAATATTTTAAAATACACTAGAAAAACACGCTCTTATAGCACGTAAAAATCAAAAATAAAGTATGGATCGTTCAAGTTGTCTCTATTTCTGGGCTGAAGTGTAACTATGTACTTTTAATTATAATATTAATTTGATTGTAAAAGGTTGGGCGCTGGAACAGGAAAGACTTTCTTATAAACAAATACTAATACTAACTTCCTGACTACAAACAAACCATTGACTTTTAAAAGTGTCTCTAAAGATCTACTTAAAGAAATAAATATCATTTCATTTCATTTCATCTTTACATATATATATATATAGGCTATACATTTTTGGGTAGGAGTAAAGAGGAAAGGATATGAAAATGTTTTAGGTGGATTTGGAGATGAGAGAGTGAATGAGAATGGAATGAATTTATTGGATATATGTGTGGAGAAAAATCTTTTTGTGATGAACACTATGTTTAATCACAGGAAGATTCATATGTATACGTGGGAGAGGCAAAAAAGTAGAAGTATGATTGATTTTGTTATTGTAGATGAAAGATTGAAAAGTAAAGTGGCAGATACAAGAGCTTACCGTGGTGTTAATGTGGGTACTGATCATTACCTGGTTATATGCCGGATAAATGGTCTGTTCAAGCGTTGGCGCCATCGGGTTCGAGTGCCTGTGACCGCACTTGATAGAATAAAAGTAGAAAGATTGCGAGAATTGGATGTACAAGAAGAATACAAGAGAAACGTGCGAGAGAAGACAAAGGACATACTCGATGATATGAAAGATTATAGTATAGAAGAAGCCTGGGAGTGTGTAAAATCTAGTATGGTGCAGGCGGCCACAAGTATTACAGGAAACCCTGCCTACCTATATAGCAAATATTGGATGAATAAAAAGTGTACGATCTGTGAATTTCTAACTACTAGCGTCATCTTTTTAATTGACGAAGTACATTTTTTTGTTATTTTGCGCCATGACCATTAAAATAGACTGTATATCTTGCTTCCTGGTACACGAAGAAAGCACGAGTCACCAAAAAGTGTCAAATAAAACGAAAGTTCAAAAACTAAAACCTGACAACGAAAAAAGTAAACTGAAAAGTATGAAACAAGACCATTTTCTTCCGTTATCATCATTCATTCCTCCGTAATGTAGATGGCACTAACACGGCTATAAACTGTAGGTACTGTACTGTTTCTGGACAAAGGAAAATTGTCTTGGAAAACTCTACAACGAAAAAATAAAATGAAAAGTATGAAACTTTTTATTTTATTTTTTCGTTGTAGTGTTTTAGTTTTTGATCTTTCGTTTCTGACCTTGAGAATCTTCTCAGGGGAAAAACTTAGCTAGCCTCTACTTGTACAAGTGGAGGTGTCTGTTCATTTTCTGTTATTGAATCCTACCTGGGGCGGTGAAAAGGGCGGATAAGATGTACCCATAAATCGAGTGCCGCATTGTGCTGAACGATCTCCAGCATATAACATAATATAATACAACCTCCCTCCTCAAAACCCTCCTTAACAGTCCACCGTCCTTTATGATAAATCCCGAAAAAACTTCACACCATGATAAATTCCTTACTCTGGCGTTATAGCGTTGATATGGTCTTCTGGGAGTGTCTCAACAAGCTGTATGAGAGTTTTTGGGTTCATGGGGGATGGGTAGAACTGTTCCAAAACCTCCGTACCTGCGCGCTTTAAAGTAGCATGGGAATACGCAGTAGAAACGTAGATGAAGTTTCTGAAAAAAACGCCGTAATATTTATTCAAAAGTGACCTACTTATCGATATTACAGTTTCATTACAATTCATTTTATAACATAGGAAAGAATTTAGACGTGGGAGAACCATCCTCGACCCGAGTGATACCACAGCCTCACAGAAAACCGGCATAAAGCAACGCTTGCGTTGTGTTTCGCCGAGTGAGTGAGGTTACCGGAGGCCCAAACCCTTTAAAATGCGGGCAACGCACTTGTCACTACTCTATTGTTGGGTGATTCTTTGAAAACGAGTGTTTTTGACTAATTCGTATGGCTTTAATTAATTTTTACTTTTAGATCCAAATTAAAGTACTAGTTTTTGTAAGTCATTAAATGTAATAACATATATCAAACGCATTTATTTTGTCCCAGTTGTTAATTATTTTGAGCACACAGATGAATCATGCAGCCAGGTAAATTATGACAATGGCAGAAGAATGAGATTTTATAGAAATATTAATTAGAATTATACAGATAAATAAAATTTTAATGATTTTCATCTTTAATTAACTTTATTAATAAATCAATAACAACTTTTTAATCACCTTATGAATTGTCAAACCATTTTTTATATTCTATAACAAACTGTATTATTCTTGCATACTGAACATGTTCTTTGTAAACAATCCACATTATAGACGTTAAAACATAGCAAAGACAGAAGATCTTGGGAAGTCTTAACTTATAGTATCTTCCTCTGGTGCAATCCCTGAACGTATTAGTGTACAATATTAACAAATAAGTGTCTCGTGATCGAGAATCAGGTAACAGTGCAGTATCCAAATAAGTCTTAACTTGGAAAATGCTAAATAGCTGATGTTAATAATGTTAATATGGTTATGGAAAGTAATATGATTTTTAATACTTTCTCCATGTCTTTCTCTGTAATCTCTGCTGTCTAGGATTCATTTCGTGTATGTAGTTTCGTTTCCTCCTTCCTTCCTACGTATGTAGTTTTGTCTATTCTTTTCTTGTTTTTATTTCCATAGATCATCATTGTTTTTATTCTTATCTGGTGCTATTACATTGTATTTTATTTTCTTTTCTCTGAGAGCCTTTTTCTTCTTAGCCTTTCTTCTCGTGTTTGCTTTTGATTTTGCCATTACAAGATAGATATCTAAAACGACTCATTTTTTAAATCTTTTTGATCAATACTTAATATCTTAATACTAAATCTTAAGACTATGTATCTGGCTTATAAGCACTTGCAGTTTTTATACATATTAATGTGTAGGCTACAGGCTAAAGTATTACAGCTTTTAAAACCGTAAAAATCGCTCAATAAAATAAAAACAGTGTTACATACACTACGTTTTTTTATTAATATATAAAATATTACTTTATCGAGTTATACTTTTGCTCAGTAATTATTCATCTGATTTTATGAGCCGCCATACTTTATGGTTAAAATCTAATTCATCTTGCCCATTCAAATTCATCTGGCCTAAAGAGCCAGATAAAACCAGATCAATGATATCCAGATAAATGAGGAATATGGAGATAATCGAATTCTACTCATTTATATAAAAACGCTAAACTAAAGAAGCATAATTAATAGTAGTTAAAATTTGATGCAAACCTATAGTGACGCTACAAATCATGACGATAGCACACAGTTTTTCATAAATAAAGACAGATGGATTATGCTACTTACCTTACAAATGCCAGATTACAAGTTTTAGTTGTATTTTTTACCAAAATATGCGCCGGCCACGAGTGCTTCGTATGACAGATCGGCGCTCACTGGGACAACCAATCACGAGTCGGTATAATTCAACGGAATATTTTGAGATTGCGTTGAATCTAAGTTTCGACATATTGAGCCAGATGAATGATTATTTTTACCGCGGACACTTTTATAATTAATGTAATTTTAAGAAACTTATATTATTAGAGATTTTGACTTGAAAATATCAGGAAATATATATTAAAATATCGGTACAACTTGCTAATTTTAGTATGATGCGAAAATTATTTGATGAAATTTGTGTAATTCAACGAAAAATCGTCATTGGAACAGGCAAGGTTAATGAGGTTTTAACGTTTTCTGTCAGTTTAAATAGGGTTTATTTTGAATATTTTCAAATAATTACATTAAGCCTCGATAGACAATTATCTTTAACATTAAACCTTAAATGGATGTTTAATTTGGAGATTAGTTAGATATGTTCTTCAGTGAAAATAGCGTCAAAACTATGTTTCAAAGAATCACCCTGTTGCGGGTGTCCATGGGTGGCGGTTATCGCTTACCATCAGGTGATCCGTCTGCTCGTTTGCTCCCCTATCCCATAAAAAAAATAAAATTGTTATTACACTAGAATATTTTTTGTTGGTAAGGGAACAACAACATTGATGAACACACATCATTTCGTGTATATTTTTTCATAAATCGGAATCTGGCAACGGATCTGCTCGAGGACGTCAGTATTTGGAGACGTGCTTGGTGACATGATTTAGTCATTAAGATAATTTTCTGTGAGTAGCGTCATTTTGATGAGACGCCCAACAATATCCTGCATTTTGTACAGGATATTGTTGGGCGTCTACGTACCACGCAATTTGTAGGACAATATCACAGTTAAATTATATAAATACTAGCTTCTGCCCGCGACTTCGTCTGCGTGGACTTCAGATAAAAAGTAGCCCATGTGTTATTCCAGACTATAATCTATCTCTGTGCTAAATTTTATCCAGATCCGTTCAGCCGTTCTGGCGTGAAAGAGTATGTTATACAAATATTATAGTTACATATGATTAGATTAGGCTTACTTAAGGTTCTTACATTCCCTGGCAAGTTCAAGAGTGTCTCTAGTGCCACGGACGTTAATCAGCGCTGCCTTTTGCAGAGACTCATCAAATCTAATTGTTGCAGCCAAGTGCAGAACCATATCTACCTGCAAGAGATTTGCAAGGGTATATTATTGTTCGCTTGGTAAATAGCATGCCTAGGTAAGCATATCATTATGGTCTACTCCAACAATACAATTTTTCATTGTCTTACTTGCACTAAAAGGCACTTAGTATTCATGAATTATTATGTAGTTTTGTGCGAAACAAGAGAGATACTATCGTGTTACCTCTTTTACGATCGTAGCCCTGTCCATATCACTGAGACCGAGCCTGTAGTTCGCCACGTCACCTTCCACTGGAATAATTCTATCTGCAAAATGGGGCTGTTTTTCCAAAACCACGTCAAATACCTGATTTTATAAAAGAAGGCATAATTAACTGAGGAAGAGAAAATTAAAATCAACAACATTGGGGTTCTTAGAAACTTAGGTTTATTAAAAAAATATTTTGATATAATCTTTGATTTTAAATAAAGGGCACATTTCTCCGATACGACCTTCAACTCAGAGCACGTATTGATTATCACTTGCTTGGACGATGTAGAAAATACGGCTATAGAGATTTTGCATCTATATGTTCTTGAAAATGTGTAAAATCTATGTTAACAAGAGGCTCTTGGATGGCTGTCTATACAAATAAGCTTATTTCAGCGATTCCAATTACGAACAACATCACAAAGAACCTGGTTCAGCTGCTTACTGTCTCATTGTCAGGACTTGGACGTGAACCATAAGCAATCGTAAAGTGATTGAACTCACCGGGTCATCAAGAGTGTAATCTAATCTTTGCTGTATCGTTTTTCCTTTTTTCGGTCTCAGCAGAACATACATTTTCTTAATCTTACAGGATCTGAAATGTGAAATCAATAATTTTTGTCCTATTTTGTGATAAATTGTTAAAAAAATCATCATAGCTTAGGATGAATCAGTGCTGTGCACACGCAGCGCTGGTAACATTGATCAGAGAATCGCCCAAGATGACAATTTGCATAAGCCATGAGTCGTTTGACGGCAAGATGTTATTCAAACTCCGAACATCTTGCTAGGGAGACACAACCACTTTTACTCAAAAGTGAGTTAGGAATATTCATACCTCAAAAGTAAAATAGAACCATAATAAGATCACTTCGTTGTCCGTCTGTCTTTCTGTCAAGACCTCTTTCTCAGGAATGCACGGAGAAACAAATTGTTTTTTTATGGAATAGGAGATAAACAAGCAGACGGATCACCTGATGGTACACGATTACCGCCGCACATGGACACCTACAACCAGAGGAGTCACAAGTGCGTTGCCTGCCTATTAAAAGGGTTTGGGCCTCCGGTATCCTCACTAACTCGGCGAAACGCAACGTAACCGATGTTTCGCACCTGTTTTCAATGAGGCCGTGGTATCACTACTTACGGTCGAGCTGGCCGCAGCATGGCTCTTCCACGGTAAAAAATTAGGTAACAAATAATTATACATCTACGTTCTTTGCTGTAAAAAACAAGCCTTTACGTCAACTTAATAAAAAAATACGGCCATATACATATATCGACACTCACAACTAAATCAAAACCTATAGAGTAGGCACTTCCTGAGGAGACCTAGAATCATGAAATTGGGCAAGGGAAGAGGTCTTAAACCGAAATTAAGGGGGAATATCCGAAAATCGCTTATTTTCTTTTTGTGATTGCACTCTGTTTAACAGTAGGGGAAATCACTGCAATCAACATTTATTAAATTATAAAGTAGGTACTTATTTTGTCCTTCAATCCGATTATTTATTTATGTTTCGCAATAGCCAGTATTAGGTACCTAGCCAGTTTACACACCTAAATAGCTTCTCTATGAGCTGCTTGCCAAGGAAGCCGGAGCCGCCCGTTATGAACACCGTAGCGTCGCGATAGAACTGCTGCACGGAGGAGTCTCCGCGATCTATTACATCATTCATTGGCTTCTGCCGGGATAGAATGAATTTCTCAAATTCTTGAGCTGGATCCATGGTCTTCTGTAAAAATTTAGGTGTACTCAAATTGTTCAGCTAACACTGTTTTTCAGTGTAGCTGAATGACAGAGTGAGTCTTTTGTTTACGTAAGTGGCGAACAATAATAAGAAGTAGTTAGTAGTAGTTAGTAGTTACTAGTACTTAGTAAGTAGTAGTTACTCTAATTTATTGCACGGCAAAATCTGTGTATCGCCCACACCGAGACGTTAGATAAATCGGATGTTACGGCCTAACTAGACACTCTAGTTCACTGGCCGATAAACACTAGCGCCTCCGATTCGTTCTTACTATGAAGAAAGGAAAGGTAATGAGCCACTTTGTATTGAATTGCCAAATAATTAAAAACAATATCTTTATTTAATTTTGTAAAACATGAAAAGTTTAGTTTTGTTATAACTGTAGTTTATACAACGTATTTTACGGTACACATATTGTTAATTATATGAACAATTTAATGAAGGATTTTGTTGCTTTAGTCACTATTTCATAAAAAATGCTTAGTTATTAATTATAAGAGAAATATAAATATACCTACAATAGTAAAAATCGTTCAAAAGTTCAAAATCTTATATGTTGCTTAGACTTTTTTTGATGCGTGTACTTACATATTAAATTCACTGTAACTTCAAGAAATCCTTTTTAATATCTAAAGTATTAATAGGTACGGATATTCTGATTAGAAGTAGGTATACTCCAGTGCGTCTGTTTAATTGAAATGATTAGTACTGACCCGAATGAAGTAATTTATATTGACTTCTACATGACTAGCATAATGTATTAAAGTATGCACAATGCAAAATCAATAGTTTTTATTATTACTTCAGGCCTTTTACGGAATTAGATGAATTAATTAACATTTGACATCTGTTGGCAACTTTGTTAGATAAGACCATATATACACATTCTTGTATGAAACCTGGGTCCACTTTAAAATTATGCAGCAGTGATGAAACTTGGGGTACCTATAGACCAGGTAGGTACTTAATTTCGTTTTGTCGCAGCGGAGCCGGAGGTCCATACCATTTTAAAAGGCTAGCACGCAAGTGTGTCTGTCGTATCCTCTGGTGCTGCGGGTGTCCATGGGCGGCGGTAATCGCTTACCATCGGGTGATCCGAGTGCTCGTTTGCCACCCTATCCCATAAAAAAAGCTTAGTTCCAATCCGGCGCGTAAATTTTGTAATTTTACGTTATAAACGTAGGTACATGAAACAATTAAATTAATAACGTAAATTTTTTTTTCATGATTCTTGTTGATTGTTGTAATTTAGTACCTACATACATATAAAGATATAATTATGTATGTACGTATAGTTTCAGCTTTATATCGATATTTGATATATGTAGATGTATGTATGTCGCTTTATATAATACATGATTGTATGTATAGTTTCAGCTTTATATCGATATTTGCTGCATTAATTTGCTAGAAAATACCTACACTTTTAATCTGTAACGGTGATATTGGCGCTTCAATAGATCGCGCGGGCGAACGTACTTACAACGCAAACTCGAATGTTTGAGTGGATAAACAAGTATAAGTTATTAATTCAAACGAAATATACTTTACACCGATAAATAATCTCAGAAACGTAAAAAATGGTGATCATCAAATTCCATCACCCGAGCCATCATAGTTTCGTAAAAATTACCATTACTATGCAAAGAAGAATGGTGAACTTATTGTAGTTTAAAGCCGATACTTCAAGGCCCCGTTCACGACTGAAATAAACTGATACTTGTAGAAGTAAGCCTAAAAAAAGTTAATAGGCGTTACCCTCTGAAAGCAGGGAATAAAGAGATATAGAAGGAATATTTTTAGTGAGATTTGGTTTTGTATTTTTTTTAATATTTACGCAATTAAACCAACTGCTGCTCCTGGGTTTGATTTCCAGGTCGAGCAAAGTGTTATTGGGTTTTACTATGATATTCCCAGTAACAGCTCGGAGTTTGGAATTTGTGCCCGGTTAATGATAATAGGCTCACCCCTATTACATGGGACCTAAACATACCGGCGAATTGTGGGTGTACATTGGTATGCCTCTGCCTCACCCTTCGGGGAAAAACAGGCGTGATGGTTTGTTATGTTTATGTTATAAACCAAACACATGCATTTTTGATAATAGCTTATCAAAACACCAGAAATGGATCTTATGAATACCCTCTATGGCAGGTGGGACTCACGGTGGCTTAGTGGTCATAGCGTCTGGCGTACCTAGCCAGAAGACGCAGGTTCGAATCCTGCCTGCGAGTCGAATTTTTCCTTCACTAAATAAATATACATTATTTTTTATTGCTACGCTGATGCTCCGGGTTACATTCCCAGGTTGAGCAGTAATATTGGATTTTTCTATGAAATTGTCAGTACCTAGCACGTCAAAGTTTTAATTTGTGCCTGGTAACCTACACCTCTGTCTAACCCTTTGGGGAATATGGGTTTGGTGGTCCACATATTGTAAGTATATGTCTACTAATATTAAGTCTTTACCTATGAAATTGCCGTTTTGTATGAAAAAATTTAAACGAATTTTTTTCATGTATTTTTTATTTGTATTAATCGAAGTAATCACCCATGCTATCAATGCATCTTTGCCAACGCAGTGGCAGTTTATTGTTGCCCTTCTTAAAGAAATCAGCTGGACGGGAGGCAACAAATTCTTCAAAGGCATTTTGTACTGCCTCTCTGTCTCGGTACCTATTGAATTTTTTTCCCGCCAAGAAGTTATCCAAATTCTGCAAAAAGTAGTAGTCTGTAGGCGCAAGGTCTGGTGAGTAGGGCGGATGACGGAGAACTTCCAACCCCAGTTCTTGCAACTTGGAGACCGTCTGCTGTGCAGTATGAGGTCGCGCGTTATCGTGCAGGAGCAGCGGAGACGAGCGATTGACCAATGCTGGTTGGAGATGTGCCAGCTTCTCCATCATTGTGTTCAGTTCTTCACAGTACACATCTGCAGTAATGCTCACCCCGTTTGGTAAGAAGCTGTGATGAATCACACCGGCGCTAGACCACCAAACAGTGACCATTACTTTTCTAGGGGTAAGTTTTCGTTTAGGGCATTGTTTAGGTGCTGAACCAGGATCCAACCAACTTGCTGAGCGCTTGCGGTTATCAAACAGAATCCATTTTTCATCGCAGGTAACAATGCGGTTCAAAATTCCTTCATTTGTGTGTCTGTTGAGCAGTGCAAGGCACGTTTCGACGCGTACTTTGCGCTGGCGATCATTGAGTTCGTGGGGCACCCATTTGTCAAGCTTTTTTACCTTGCCAATTTGACGCAAATGGACCAATATTGTTTTGACGCTAACGTCGAAAGCTGCTGCTAGTTCAGCCGTCGATTGTGTATCATCAGCTTCCACAATCGCCTTTAATTCGTCATTGTCGACCAAAGGCTTCGGACGACCACGAGGTTCATTTTTCAGGTCGAAATTCCCAGAACGGAAGCGAGCAAACCAATAACAGGTGGTGCGTTGGTTTGTAGTGTTAGCTCCGTAAACGTCGTTGATGTTGCGTGCCGCTTGTGCCGCGTTGCTGCCACGACGGTACTCATATTCCATAAATAACTCGAAATTTTAACGTATCCATGATGACGAAAAAGATTGAAATGCGATGAAAATGTAACACTAATCAATAAACAAATGACTACTTTTGGAAAGAGAATTCCATGTTTTTAAAATAAAATGAATTTGAAATTAGAATTCTTAGCTAAACAGAAATTATTTTGATTTGAAATGGCCAGAACTGCAGAACGGCAATTTCATAGGTAAAGACCTATTATTATTATAAAAGTACCCAGAATATATTCTAATATTTAGGCCCACTTGCACCAACTTTTTAAATATGTTTAAATTGCATTTAAACACAATTGTTCATAGTATTTTTTTGTTTAAATACTATTTAAATACATTTAAGAAGTTGGTGCAAGTGGCCCTTACTTACGTGAAGACACCAAATTTAAATCAAAATAAAAAATTGTCTTGACATTCAGGTCATGTATGATAAAAAAATGTGTTTGGCTGTGACCAAAAAAGGGAAAATGATACAGGAACAAACAAAACAAACATACCATCACGCCTGTATTCCCCAAAGGATTAGGCAGAGGCGTACTAATGTACACCCACAGTTCGCCGGTATGTTTAGGTCCCATGTAATAGGGGGCGAGCCTATTGCCATTAACCGGGCACAAATTCCTAACTCCGAGCTGCTACTGGGAATTTCATAGAAAAACCCAATAACACTTTGCTCGACCTGGGAATCGAACCCAGGACCTCTAGCGTAGCAGTCGCGGTCAGGACCACTTGGCTATTGAGGCAGTTACAGGAACAATTAGATTAAAATCTTAATGAACCGGTTAGTTATATCACTTTACGATTACTAGTCTTATCTTATCTTGTTTAGGGCCGAGGCAACGAGACTGAGGTCTCGTTGCCTCGGCCCAATTTCAAATTTAAATCTTTTCTTCAGAAGTGACATTTCTTTTTTGATCAGATGAACAGTGCTCATATAACAGTGCAATCATTCTTTCACCGCTTACACTGCCTATATAATAGCAATACTTTGTAAACTAATTAGCTGCGTTAAACAGGTTTGTCGTATGAGTCGTTGACCTTGACACCTATTAACATCTGCTTGCATCGTTTCCTTTGTTCATGCACAACTGTTTTAAATTGTAACTGTAGTCATTAACGTTTTATTTGTTTAGTTTAAAGTAAAGTTGAATTTTTTTTTCATAATGGCAGACAGCCTTAAGCCTTTGAAAAGCGCAGTTCAATTAAATCAAAGCTCACTATTTATAATAACTACATAGCTTTAGTCAAAAGTAGTTCGGAAATATCTGAGTTGCAGCGCTTATACTTGCAAGAGCGTTTTAATAAGTTCGAAGCCTTATATGTGGAATTTGATAATTTACAGACACATATTGAACTGCTTGCCTATGATGCCGAGTCTACGTTTGCTGAGCGTGAAGACTTCGACCGCCAGTTTTTTAACCTGGTGGCACTCACGCGCAGCCTGCTCGGCGCATCATCCGACGGTGCTGGTTCGGAGGCGGCCTTCAAAGATGCTGACTCAGGTGCACATGTTTCCAATAATAGTTTTGTTCGTTTGCCCAAAATTTGCCTCATTTTGATGGTAACTGCCAATGCTGGCTTGAGTTTCGTGACACCTTTACGTCATTGATTCACGATAACGCTAGTATTAATAACATCAACAAGTTTCACTACTTACGAGCTTCATTGCAAGGGACAGCGGCATTAATTATAAAAAATATAGATTTTAAAGGTGATCACTACAGCATCGCATGGGACCTGTTGTGTGAACGCTATAACAATACACGCCTTTTAGTTCATAATCACTTACAGGCATTATTTGATGCCGAGTCAATTTCAAAAGAATCGTGTGCATCTATTAGGAATCTTGTAGATCTAATTAATAGGAATGTAAGGGCACTTACTACATTAAAACAGCCCACTCAGTATTGGGATACGTTGCTTATCTATGTCATGACAAAGAAATTAGACATGACAACGAGTCGTAATTGGGAAGAGCACAGGAATAATACTATTAAGGATGATCCTACATTATCCCAATTCTGTTCCTTTTTAAGCAGGAAGGCGGACTGGTTGGAGTCCGTCGAATCCAACATTGGCTGTTCATCTATTGATAACAGCACCACTATTGTCGCCTTAAATAATAATCACTCAAATAAAAGCTATTCTACAATCAATAAAAACCCTAATAGTATTAATAAAATGAACCCAATAAAATGTCCACTTTGCTCCCAAGCTCACACTTTGTATAAATGTGAATCTTTCAGGAACTTACCCATAGAAAGTCGCATACAAAAGGCGAATGATTTTGAAGTTTGTCTCAATTGCTTGCGTTTTGGACATTCTGCTAAAAATTGCAAACTGTCACATTGCAAATATTGTAAAATAAAGCACAATACGCTTTTACATTTAGAAAGCCAAAGTTCCAAACCATTCTCCGATCCATTGCCTTCTGCCTAGTTCTGCTATGCTTTCATCGTTTTCTACTATGCCAGCCAATTCTTTGCACCTTGCTACTTCTGCGCATGTTTTACTGTCCACAGCCTTGGTGAAAGTGACCAGTGCCATCGGTAAGAAGTACACTGCGCGCTTGCTGCTGGACAACGGTAGCACGGCGAACTTTGTTACGCAGAGGCTATCAGAGGAACTTGGTTTGTCACGACGCGGTACGAGTATCAAGGTAACGGGTATTAACAATCACATATCCACCAGTACACAGTCTTGTCACCTCACAATAGTCTTTATGCTGTGCCTACAATGTAGATATTGAGTGTCATATTTTACCTGAAATTACAAAGGTTCTACCGTCTTCATTCGTGCACGTCAGTCATGTCCCTATTCCTTCAGGTCTTAAACTAGCAGACCCGAACTTTAACGTTCCGTCGGTCGTAGATATCCTGGAAAGGGCTGAATGTCTTAGGCAGTAACACTATAGATTTAGGGAAAAATCTTCCTAGATTATGCGAAACCAAGTTTGGATGGCTTGTATCCGGTAGTATTTCGCATCAGTCAAAGTTATCCCATTCACATATCGTGTGCCATCATTCCAATGTCACTCCTGAACTTAGTCAATTCTGGGAGCTAGACAATGTTTTACCAAAGCGTTCACAGTGTTTGGAGGAAAGAATGTGTGAACAACACTTTCTTCAAAGTACTGTTCGTAAACGCGATGGTAGGTTTGTCGTCACCATGCCTTTAAAAAAGGATCCTAGCACTTTAGGTCATTCTTATATTACCGCTAAAAACGTTTTTTATCCTTAGAAAGGAGATTTAATAATCATCCTTCATTCAAAGAAAAATATAATGACTTCATGCGGGAATATGTACGCCTAGGTCACATGACTTTGGACTCTTCTGACTATATTTCCTCACCTGAAAATTCCGTGGTTAAACATTACATACCACATCATGGAGTCATTCGTAGTTCTAGCACCACTACTCAACTACGCGTAGTATTCGAGGCATCAGCCTCTACCAGTTCGGGAGTGTCTCTTAACGACATTCAGATGGTCGGTCCCGTAGTGCAAGACGATCTGCTTAGGATTCTAACTCGTTTTCGTCAGCATAAGTATGTGGTCTCAGGCGACGTAGAAAAAATGTACAGGGCCATAGAGCTAAGCCCAGGTCAAAGACCTCTTCAAAAAATCATTTTCCGGTTTGACTCCTCAGAACCTCTTAGAACCTACACATTAAATACGGTTACCTACGGTACCGCTTCTGCTCCCTATTTAGCCACCAAGTGTCTGGTAAGTCTGGCTGATGACATAGAGGACACCCGTGTTCAATCCGCCATACAACGTGACTTTTACGTAGACGACTATCTCAGTGGGGCGAGTAGTATAAACGACACCATCGAAATTTCAAAAAAGGTACAATCGGTTCTATCTTCTGCTAAATTCAATTTACGCAAATAGCGATCCAATCATCCGGAAATCATTAAAAAAAACACAAATAGTAAGGAATCAAACAACATGATACAGTTTTCTGAGCAAGGAGTAAATTCCTCTCAGTCCAAAACTCTAGGTCTTAATTGGGTTTGTGACTCTGATTTGCTTACTTACACTATTAATATTACGACTTCGGCAAAGGTCACTAAACGTCATGTCCTTTCTGTCATCAGTCAGATCTTTGCAAGAGCCACTAGGCCTTGTAGGTCCGTGCGTTGTTGAAGCAAAAACTGTCATGCAGCGTCTGTGGCTGGACAAATATGACTGGGACGACGAAGTATCGCACGAATTAAAAAAACCTTTGGTCTATATTTGAAAGCACAATAACATCTTTAAATCATCTAAAAATACCTCGTTGGGTTTTGTGTGAAGACTCTATTATGCATGAAATACACGTCTTTACCGATGCGTCTGAGAAGGCATACGGCGCTTGTGTATACAATCGTTCATGTAATAGTATTGGGTTCACAGGTGTACAACTTCTAGTTTCTAGAAATCGTGTAGCGCCGATTAAACCAACGACTATACCGAGGCTTGAACTTTGTGGAGCTTTGTTGGGTGCAAGGCTGTTTACTAAGGTTCAGGAATCGCTTACTATGCCAATTAGTAGATGTAGATTCTGGTGCGACTCTTCCATAGTTTTGGGTTGGATCTCTACTCCTTCTAACCAACTAAAACCATTTGTTAGAAATAGAGTAAATGAGATTCAGGAGAGCACATGTGGTCATACCTGGAGCTATGTACCGTCGGAAGACAACCCGGCGGATCTTGTTTCCTGTGGTCTCAGAGCCAAAATTATCACATATACACCTCTTTTCTGTTACATGGCGAAAAAGAATGGCCTAAAATGCCAAACACAGAGAAACTTGATTTGCCGGAAGTAGTGACTCATTTCATTAATCATTTCAGTAACAATCATTCGTTAAACATTCATCATGTAGACGTAACTAGTAATTCATTAATTATTCATAACATATTAGAAAAACATAGTAGTCTTAGTAAAATCCAATATATATTTACATATGTACAATGATTTATTCACAACATAAAAAATAAAGATAAATTGTGTGGCAATCTTTCACTAACAGAACTAAAAAATTCGTTGTTTTTAATTTAATTATCCGTCATTCCCAACTTGAAATGTTTCCTGAAGAATGGAAACTTTAAAAGTCTGGTCAAAAATTACCACGCAAAAGTAGATTGCTTCCTTTGACTCCGTTCATTGACAATCATAATATCATTCGCGTGGGCGGGAGGCTCGATAATTCCCTCTACGATTTTAGTGTGAAACATCCTATTTTGTTAAGCAGTAAACATATTTTTACTAAACATTTATTTCAAATGCAACATTTAAAGCTTTTACATGCTGGTCCGCAATTGCGTTTATCACATATTAGACAGACTTATTGGCCTCTGGGTGGTAGAAGCTTGGCTAGATCTATCGTGAATCATTGTCTTAAATGTTTCAGACACAAGGCTCAATACATACAGCCTGTCATGGGTCAACTACCTCATTCAAGAACTCATCTTGAGTTTCCATTTTTAAACTGTTATGTTGACTACGCAGGGCCAGTATTGGTAGCCGACCGCAAAGGTCGCGGTTGCAAACTTACAAAGTGTTATATGTGCATCTTTGTTTGCTCGGCAGTAAAGGCCGTACTATTGGAGCTCGTCACCGACTTCACTACTGATGCTTACATGGCCGCTCTAAATCGGTTCGTGGCGCGTCGAGGTAAGCCCCGAAGCATCACGTCCAATAACGGGACGAACTTCGTAGGCGCATCGAATGAAATGCGTAGGTTCTTGAGGACATCAAATGTTGCATCTGAAATTGCACAGGAGGGCATCGAATTTATTTTCACGCCTGCCTACAGCCCTCATTTTAATTCACTGGCTGAAGCTGCTGTGAAATCATGCAAGCATCATTTAAAAAGGTTAATAGCATCTCACCCATTTTACCTTTGAAAAAATGGCTACTTGCCTCTCTCAAATAGAGGCAGTCTTAAATTCACGTCCTCTCACTCCTCTCTCTTCAGACCCTAACGATTTTTCGGCGCTAACTCCCTCTCACTTCCTAATTGGACGACCTCTCTTATCTGTACCATACCCACAGGTGACTGACGCTAACATTACGCATCTGGATCGTTGGAGAAGAATCCAGTTCATCAGGCAGCACTTTTGGAGCAGATTTCATAATGAATACACTTCTCTGCTGCAGGCAAAAACTAAATGGTTTCAGTCTAAGCGCGAAGTGAAGCCAGGGTCCTTAGTTCTAATCAAGGACAAAACAACGCCGCCGCTCCTGTGGTCCCTGGGTCGGGTCACGAAGACCTACCCCGGCGTGGACGGGGTTACGAGAGTTGCGGAGCTGAAGACTAAGAGGGGCACCATCCGTCGTGCCTTCAACAGCATCTGTTCACTCCCTGTGGACCTTTGAAGACGTCTCTTCAACCCGGGAAATATGTCCACGCATCGAATGCGTGACAGAGGAGATGGAAGAAGCTGCGGGATGCGGGGCAGAGGGGTGCCGCCGCACTCGCAGCGGTCGTTCAACCGCCACCTGCGACACTCAGCTGATCGACTGACGCGCGACCGCACGGTCATTTCTTTACAATCAAACGTTCATATTATAACGGTCCTTTTAATAATTTATTATATTTAAGTGTAAACTCCTCAAAGTCAATATTCATTCGGCTCTTACTATTATCCGTTACTGTTGTTTTGGCCCTAAATTCATTTATAACTTGCGTTCTTCCCACTTGTGGAAGCACCCACAACTTTTAGACAAAGTTGACAAAATTATTAGGAATTTCTTAACAACTATTTTAAACGTGGCTTTGGACGACCGAGCTTGGCTTCAAGCCACTCTCCCCATTCGGCTGGGTGGTCTCGGCGTCCGCAAAATTTCCAGTCTTAGTTTACCAGCGTTTCTGGCCTCAGCTCACGGCACTGAAATTTTAACGAAGAAAATTTTAGCTCCTTCTCTCGTTGATTTTGAGGTGCCGTGTTTGACGGATGCTGTGAACGCTTGGAAAATGGCTTGTCCCAATAAGGTCTTGCCCGTCATCCCATCTTCCCAAAAACAGTGGGACTGGCCGCTCTGCAGTTTGACACGGAAATATCTGATAAATACGTCAGTCAATACTGCCGAGCGTGCTCGTTTGCTGGCCTTGGGTGAGTGGGAGTCGGGCCTTTGGCTTCAGGCACTTCCATCACCTAATATAGGTAGCTTGTTGGATGACACTACTTTTCGGTGTGCTATTTGCTTACGTCTGGGCGCTCCTTGTGTTGCTCCGCATCGGTGTCACTGCGGTGAAGCTGTCGACAGCCTCGGACACCACGGCTTGTCTTGCTGCAGGAGTGCGGGGCGAATAGCACGGCACGCCAATATTAATGACATTATTCGTCGTGCTCTTGTCACCGTCGGTGTGCCAGCTGTATTAGAGCCTAATGGCTTGGCACGTGACGATGGAAAGAGACCAGACGGTATGTCACTATTGCCATGGAAATTGGGTAGGCCTTTGGTGTGGGATGCAACTTGCGTCGATACCCTTGCTCCATCCCATCTTCCAAGCTCGGCGGGTTGCGCTGGCGCTGCCGCTGCTGGTGCAGAGACCCTCAAACGGCGCAAATATAGCAACCTCAATGGGAACTATAATTTTGAGCCGTTTGGAGTGGAAACGCTCGGGCCGTGGGGTCCGAGTGCGCGCCATCTCTTCAAAGAAATTTCTAAGAGACTTGTCGACTCTTCGCGGGCTCAGAGGGCTGGTTTATTCTTTGGTCAAAGGATTAGCATTGCCATTCAACGTGGCAATGCAGCCAGTCTTCTGGGTACGTTACCCGATGACAGTGATGTGGAGGAGTACTTTGACGCCTAGGCGTGTCTATTTTTCTTTGTTTTTTTTTTAGGTTATATAGATAAGAAATATTATAAAGAGGAAAGATTTGTATGTATCAAAGAAATAATTAAGGTATCAATTAATTATTTCACACTTATCAATAAATATTTTTTATTTATTTAGTGTATAGTCCACACGAAGTTTTTTATTTACGTCCTATTAGGCCTATTCAGTCGGCGTGAGTCAAGAAATAAATAAATTAAAAAAAAAAACTTTATTTGCAGTAAAGGACAGATAGATGTGTTAACAATAGTGTTACAATTAGGGTTATTAGTAGAATAGCATTAAGGATTACACTTATGTTGCAAAAATCTGTACACATAATATATAATTGGACTCTCGTCTCTTAAACTAGGAGTTCCTGTATCATAAGAGACAGTGTTCGGCAAGGTTCCAAGAGATTTGTACAACGAATAGACTGTGACGCTCTATTCTGTTGTTATACATTATTATCTGGTTAAAAGATAGAAAGCCAATAATAAAAATACCCTAATTTAGTTCAAAAATATATATTTTATTAACATCCAAAATACGTTTAATATATTCCAAAGTGCATAGCAATATATTGCTAGTAATGTATAATGTGCTACAGCAAATATTTTCTGTTTCTTCAACGCCTTCGCGCTACCTTCCAAACCATCTTTCAGTATATATTTCCTTAAACCAATACCCCAGATTGTCGTATATTCGGTGCGACTCATCGTAGTTAAATCGCAGTTGAATATTGTTCTGTCGACGTCACTCATTCTGTTGATCATTGCTTTTATATTTTTGTCAGAAAATTCCCACTCTTGTGTCAAAAAGGGGCTGTATAATAATGATAGTTTATCTATTGTACTGTAAATATTCACCAGTCTATAAAAAAAAAGTGAATTTCAAGAGATAATTCGTTGGAAAGATTTGTGAAATGGGTATTAATCCTGATAGGAGGACCGCACATCCCCGACCTGCTTGTGGAGATGCGATATATAATTAGTAAGATATATATTTTTTTAATTATGCTTCACCAACAGTTGTTACAGATAAAATATAGATAGGAACGTATAAGTATTTTTGTCTTAAGTCTAACTACACAACCAATAGGGTATTACACCTTTTTTTGAAAACTGTTTTAAATTAATCTTTAGATCGTAATGAACCAGTAGAATTTTTATTTCAGTTTTATGAAACCGAAAAATGCCTTAAAAACTATTTTTAATTTATGATTTTGAATTTTCGCGCGGAAACGCTAGCCGCCATGCTACTTCGGGTCGTGACGTCACTTCGTTAGTAAACAATACAACTGCAAAAGACCAAGTAACGTCAAGTAACTATCGGAGTGACATCACGTTGGAATCCAATATGGCGGATGGCGTTTTAAAACAGATTAAAAAAGACTATTTTTGAAATTAAATAATAAAATTTACATTGCATTTTTATAAATAAATACTAACGTTTCTCGTTTACTTTTTAAAAATCTATCATAAACATGCATTTTTATATTTTTTCTTACATGGTGTAAAATACCCTATTATAGGTAAGCACCACATGCAATACTTTTTCTGAATCAACATCTTAAATATTAAATAGTGATAGCCTTGCGACATGACTATTGAGCTGCCATGTCGTCGGTTTTAGTTCGAATCCAAAGCCTCTTTAGGACTTTCCGCAATAATGCGCGTATTCTTGATTAATTTATCACTTGCTTAACCGGTGAAGGAAAACATTTTGAGGTAACCTGCATGCTTAAGAGATTTTCTCTAGGGCGTATGCAATTTTCAAACCCGCACTAGTGAGTGAAGACCTTGTGCCCTTATATATATGCCCTATAACAGTTCCTTTTAAACATATTAGTAATTATATAAATCATATTAGTTTATAGATATAGGTAATGTCTTTATAATGATTATATTATATAGTTAAATATATCATTGGTTTTAACTGTCATTTGAGCACTAATGATAACAATGGAATATCAAATCGTAGTAGGTAGAAGTAACTATACTAATATATAAAGCTGATGAGTTTGTTTGCTTGAACGCGCTGTTACGCGCTAATCTCAGGAACTACTGGTCGGATTTGAAAAATTATTTCAGTGTTAAATAGCCCATTTATTGAGGAAGGCTTTATGCTATATATTGTCATTGTCATAGTCAGGTTTTAACCAGGTTTCACAAAAACATAATATGTCAATGCAATATTTATTTACTAATTGTTCTACATTTAAGATTTTGCCAGAGAAGCGATTTATGTTCTGGTGGTAAAGAAGAAAGCTATCGTTATGCCTCTCTATTGTCGGTTGGTAAAGTTTAAATAATCTATCACAGTATCATTAGTGTGGCTAGATAATACTGATTCGTCACTAAAAATAACTAACCTATTCTTTGGTATTTTATCTATCATAGATTGAATATAATAGGCTATCAAAGATGCCATCAGATGTTTGCTGATGATCTTTTGGGAAGAAACATAGCTTCGCCAGTCAATTGAAAGCCACTAACAAACCTTCCTCTTCCTCCTCAATAATAAGTCGTCGGCTGAAAAACCTGCCTCGTTAATCTAGTGGTCCGAAGCGCGACTGCTACGCTACAGACTGGGTTCGATTCCCAGGTCGAGCAATATGTTATGAGAATTTCATAGAAAAATCTATGAAATTTTCAGTAGGGAATCGGAGTTTTGACATTTGTCCCCATTTAATGGCAATAGGCTCGTCCCCTATTACATGGGACCTAAACGTACCATGTAAGAGGAGTGGAGAGGAGAAATAAGAAGAGTGGAGAGGAGAGATGTGTTACGTCTCTGCCTAACATATTTCTGAACAATTTCACTTACGGTGGTATCTCCTTTTGTTTGACTGGCACGACAGCGCATATTGCATCAATTATGTAGGCAGGTATATAATGCAGGAGCCATCTAAGAATCCAATAGAGCAGTCTGTTCGTGGTGCCAAAAAATTCGCAGTACCACAAACTTTTTGGAGATAATATCATTACAAAATTTTTACGTACCACTGAACGACCCTTACCTAAAATAGTGTTGTGTAAAAAATAAGAAGCACTAGACATCACACACGCAAGCTTTGTACAAGTTGACTATATGAATATAATTGACTGACTACAGGGACTCAAATGTTTAATTAAGGACCTTAGATTTTGTTTTCTGTATTTTATGTAGAGCCTTCAGATTACAGCGCCTTTCTGGTCATCAAAAAGGCGCTGAAATCGTAAACGCTTTGGTAGTTTCCAACTCATATACATACCCTCCGGCTATCGGATCGGATGTATAATGGGGTTTCGAACAAATATGGCGAGAACGCCTTAGCGTTCTTTTCTTATTTAGCCGTAGGGTTAAATAAAGCACTATCATATTTATAAATCTTCTGTACTTTGGCGCTAGCGTGTTATTAAATGTGTTAAAGCCATCTGAGTAGATAGTTATATCAAGTTAACCAAGCTGTCACCTTAGGCCTCTGTACCCTTACTGTTTGTCTCCAATAAAATTGCCGTCCTTTTTCATTCTTATAAGACGAAGATCAAGCATACGGCCGCTTATAGTAAGCGACAACCAGCAGCCTATTGCTTAGCGGCAGAATTTTGAAATATTGGGCAGAAATATTGGCAGAGGCATCAAAGACGAACTCCAGGAGTAGAAAAATACTATTGTAGTATGTAAAGTAAACATTATTTCGCTCCCATTGAGTACAAAAAATCCATAGTGTGTAAACACCAACACGTGTTTGTACGGATGGCTTTTTAATTCGCTACATTACCCCACTTAAAAAAGCAGTCCTTATTTGCGACATTGTACACAGTGATGTTATCCCCACTGATTCGTCTCTTCGCTGAGTCCCATCCGGCCGCGATAATGGCATTGTTTACGTAGTCCACTGGAACCAAAGCTAATTTCTTATGGACGTCCACGAAAAAAACATGGATGATACCCATAATTGTTCCGAAGACTACCTGCAATGAAAAATTCATAATATTATTTGCAACTAGCTTCTGTCGCGGCTTCACCCACATGAAGCTACATTATGAGTAAAAATAGAAAACCAACATTGATTATCTCTTCCTTCTGGTCTATATACATCAGAGAGGTCAAGCTGTATCTCAGGTTCCGTTTAATTATTTGAGATAAGAAGTTCACCAGTTTTAGTATTGGCACCGACTTCAAACATATTAGTAAATAGCAAATATAAATAATAGGTAGTATATAATTAATATTAAATTTTTAATATTTTTTACTTTTAGTTGGAGCCTAAACTTTCTAACAGTGATAACGAAATTAAAGTATAAGTATTCAGTAGTTTTGGCGCCAATCCGTAACAAACAGGCAAACAGACAAGAATTTTAAAAATAACCCACTTGTTTTTAATATCTTCAGTGTACAGACACAACTTTTTTACAATTTTATAATAGTAGAGAAGAAGATACTACGCCGATCTTATTAGCAAGATCCTTCACTTTTGAAGATACGCCCGTATCTAGTAATCGCAACCGGCCCCTATGTATGAGAAGATGTATGAATGTGGCAGAAGTGAAAGAAGTAATTATGTAAGAATCGAAGCGCCAAATAGCAGATTATATTTTCTGTGTATCACGAGAATGAACGAGTTGTCGAATAGTGATAACGAGAACGACAGCGGTAACCTAGCTTTTTTGATTTTAAACTGATGAATGAACATTATTGTGATTGTGAAAAAATGAGGAGGCTATATGTTCGTCTGTATATATTTTTTGGTAATGTTGTGTTTACCGATATTTTCGTCAGTTGTGGATCAGTGAAGTGCATGGTTGAAAGTTCTCCAAGGTTTTCGAGAGGAGACTTGAGAACCTTTTGAACCTTAGAAAGTGGCAGTGGCCATTTAAATTGGGTATGGTGCTTGCTCTAGGAGTGACGAAATAAAATAAGTAATCCAATCGCGTGCACAATTTTTCAAGCTTAACAGCAAAGAAGTCATTACCCATTGCATCAGCAATAATTCCTTAACTGAGTCAGCGAGACCTGAGTGAAGTCAGCCCCACCAGAATCTGGTGGGGCTGACTTCACTTTCCCCATCAAAAACATAAATATGAAAGTGGTAATTACTTTTGGTAAAGAAGTTATTATTTTTCAATATTCAAAGTGATGTGTAAACTTAATCTTTTTACGCTTTATAGTTACGGCAAGCACCAACAGGGCCTAACATTGAGGCGCTCCTGAAATACACAACGTTAGAAGCACCATTCATCATAGAACCTATTCTCTTGCGAAAGAAATCATTTTTGTTAAATATATTATAATTTTCAAAGGCGCTAGGTGTTAATAAAATTCGATTGCTTGGAAAATATTTCAAATTATAAAATTCTCTGTATTTTTTCCGTTGAATACACACAATTACCCAGCCGCACGACGATTTTTAACTTTCTAGGCCATCTGGAAGTGGATGAAGTTAGCAAATGAAGCAAATCTTGGTCTAAGTCTCCTTTTCGTTGATAAGTGGAATTGTTGGTTTTAGGAAGAACCATGTTTAATCCTATTGATCTGTTACTCATTCTGCAAGTGAAAAGAAAAACAAAAATTATAGAGGTAGTCAAAGAAAAACGATAGTCCAGAAAGGTATGTTGCGTTCCCGTGTGCATGTAGAAAGGATGAAAGTCTTAACTTACTTTCCTAATTTACAAGCTATAAAAAAGACTGACATAAGAAAAGACTAACTTAGTATAAATCACTAAAAAAAGCTTTAGTGTAGTTAGTAAAAATATTTTTTTTATTGCACGACATCAAATATCCATCACCAAGCAATATCAAATTGTATCAAGGCCTTTTGTCAAAAAGACAACATCGCAAGCATAAAAATGTTTTGAGCAAAACAGACATTTCACAGAAACAACTCATAAGCTTTTAACAATAATTATAATATTAAGCATATTTTGTTGCTAAACAAACACTTTCCAAAATGTGGCACCTTCGCTCAAAAATATTTGTATCTAGGTACTTACTTTTTTTATATGCCAAACAGACGAATTCCCAAGGGTGGCCTTGTTGCCTATAAAATTTAATCACAACACCAGTAACTTTTCGCGATGTGTGACGAGTCCCAAGAAAAAAAATAAAGCGAGAAATCAAAGATTCTAGTTTGCTCTCACATGATATCTGCATTATCATATTCATATCTTGATTTATCAAGTTGAAGTTGTATGAACTGATCGATATTGGTCCATATTCAAAATTGGTTCCGATCCCGCTCGCTCCTGCTACAGCGCCAAAATGGCGAAAATCAAAGATTTCCAATATCAGACGTGGGTGCTGCCCTTTGACATAGAAATTCTTCCGTCATCGTCAAATTATCTAAAGTAATTCTATGAATACGAAATGAAAAGAAAAATTTCACATTCTACTTACTCCGAGGGGTCCCATTATGCAGCTCTTGTCTAACCAACCAGGTAAGGGCTCCAGGTAACTGCATAACACTGGAAATAACAGCAAAGATCATGTTCCGCTCTCTTAGCAATTCTCTTCGATTCTCGGTCATTTGGCTAAGATCAAAAAGTAATATAGGTACTTAATGGTATCTGTTGGTAAGTATTATGCCAGATTTGTCCTAAAAATGCTCTTTCTGTCGACATACTGTGCTTAACATGCTCTTAGATTTTTTTGTCCATTATTTTCGCTACTTACTGCCTCATTAGTCTAGTGGCCCCCAGCACAACTGCTACGTTTAGGTTCGATTTCCCAGTCGAGCAATGTGTTAATACTAGGGTTTTCTATGAAATTCTCAGTAGCAGCTCGAAATTTGGAATCTCTGCCTGGTAAATGGAAATTGGCTCGCCGCTTATTAGGTACTTACATGGGACCTAAACATTGAGTTGATGATAAAAATATATATACTATCTTTTGGCCGCGGCTTAGCTCACCTGAAGCTGTATTAGGCTTAAAAATGGATCCTAAAAATAATTTAATATCAACAAACAGTGATCTCTTCTTTGTATGTGTATCTATCAGAGAGGTCAAGCTGAATCTCAGGATTCGTTTAATTAATTGAGATAAAAAGTTCTGCGGGTATTTAAGTTGGAGCATATACTTTCTAACAGTGATAACAAAATCAAAATCTAATCAGTAGTTTTTGCGCCAACCCGAACTTTCAAGTCACATTTTTGAGTTCGGCGACGTATAAATACCATAACCCACTTGTTTTTTAAATATCTTCAATGTACAGACAGCTTTTTTACGATTTTATAATAGTAGAGATTTCACTCACCAACGGGTGGTCTGACGACGCACAAGGGCATGTCACCATCAAAAGTCCTGACTAGTTCCTCAGCTACCGCCTTCGTAAACGTGTAAGTGTTCGGCCAGCCCTTGATTAATCTAGAAGGGTATCGTCGTACGTCGGTATATATATATACGTATCGTTATTCAATAGAATGTTCTGCCATAAATATACCTTATAATATGATGACGTACCGAATGAAGAGGACACATTAATTAACTACATTGTGACAGTAAAATAATAAGAAAAACAAAGCAAAAATTTTATTTTATATGAAAAGTACGAAACTTTTCATTTTATTTTTTCGTTGTAGAGTTTTAGTTTTTGATCTTTCGTTTCTGACCTTGAGAATCTTTTCAGGTGAAAAACTTAGCTAGCTTCTACTTGTACACGTGGAGGTGTCTGTTCATTTTCTGTTATTGAATCCTACCTGGGGCGGTAAAAAGGGCGGAGAAGATGTGCCCATAAATCGAGTGCCGCATTGTGCTGAACGATCTCCAGCATACAACATAATATAATACAACCTCCCTCCTCAAAACCCTCCTGAACAGTCCACCGTCCGTTATGATAAATCCCGAAAAAACTTCACACCATGATAAATTCCTTACTCTGGCGTTATAGCGTTGATATGGTCTTCTGGGAGTGTCTCAACAAGCTGTATGAGAGTTTTTGGGTTCATGGGGGATGGGTAGAACTGTTCCAAAACCTCCGTACCTGCGCGCTTTAAAGTAGCATGGGAATACGCAGTAGAAACGTAGATGAAGTTTCTGAAAAAAACGCCGTAATATTTATTCAAAAGTGACCTACTTATCGATATTACAGTTTCATTACAATTCATTTTATAACAGTGGAAAGAATTTAGACGTGGGAGAGCCATCCTCGACCCGAGTGATACCACGGCCTCACAGAAAACCGGCATGAAGCAACGCTTTCGTTGTGTTTCGCCGAGTGAGTGAGGTTACCGGAGGCCCAAACCGTTTTAAAAGCGCACTTGTGACTCCTCTATTGTTGCGGGTGTCCATGGGCGGCGGTTATCGCTTACCATCAGGTGATCCGTCTGCTCGTTTGCTCCCCTATCCCAAAAAAAAAATAAGATTGTTATTACACTAAGATTTTGTTGATTTTTGTTGATAAGGGAACAACATCATTGCTGAACACACATCATTTTGTGTATATTTTTTCATAAATCGGAATCTGGCAACGGATCTGCTCGAGGACGTCAGTATTTGGAGACGTGCTTGGTGACATGATTTAGTCAAAGTGAAAGAAATCATCAAACTGTTAAATCATGGTTTTACAGTAATTTCTAACTAAAGCATCCTTTATAGTCCGGGATCCCCCGTCCAATTTTTTATTTGATTACTATCAAGCTAATTTTCCGTGAGTAGCTTCATTTTGATGAGACGCTCAACAATATCCTGTATTTTGTACAGGATATTGTTGGGCGTCTAAGTACCACGCAATTTGTAGGACAAAATCACAGTTAAATTCTATAAATATTAACTACTTAAGTAAAATAAAAAAAAACAGCTGGTTAGTAATCATTTTTGATGACCTCGTTATCGATACATTTTGGAGGGGGGGACTCTTTGATTAAACCATACATTTTGTATGACAAATATTTTTTCGAATAATTTAGATAATTATCATCAGATTTAACAAAAAAAATCCAGTTAGTAATAAATTTTTGAGAATCATCAAATCAACATATTTTATCCCTGCTACCTGTTACCTACCACAATCGAGAGTTTTGTACAGGATATTGTTGGGTGTCTCATCAAAATGAAGCTACTCATGGAAAATTAGCTTGAAAGTAATCAAATAAAAAATTGGACGCGGGATCCCGGACATCCATTTTCGATTGCTATGAGATTTTTTTAAATTGGTAAGTACTACTCTGTCAAGAAAGTAACGGAAAAAGATCAATAATACACAAAATGTTTGTTATTCATCCAAATTTATTTTATCATCTGGATGGTATTTGTTGAGTGTTTGGTCAAAAATTCGTCCACAATGATGACCTTGTGCATTATCGTAATGCAAAATCCAAGAATTTTCTTTCCACAAATCTGGCCTTTTTTGTCGAATTTGCTCTCTTAAATGCGGCATAACGCTCAAATACCGAATATTCTTTATTTACCGTTTGACCTACCGGCAAGAATTCCGAGTGCACAACACCGCGATAGTCATAGAAAACAGTAACATGACTTTGAATTTTGATCGATATGGCGTGGATTTTTCGGTGTCGGTTCAGTTGAAAGGCGCCACTCCGAAGCTTGTTGAGTAGTTTGCATGTCAAACTCGTAAACCCACGTCTCGTCACCAGTAACAATGTGTATCATGAATGTTGGGTGGGAATTGTCTCGTTCTAGCGTGTCTTTAGCGACTTTCATGCGATTGAGTTTTTGGAGAAAATTCAAGTCTTTTGGGAATAGCCGAGCGGCAACCTGTTTCATACCCAAATAATTTGTTAAAATGGTACGGATCGACTCGTGAGATACAGAAAGTGCGGCGGCTATCTCTCTCAAGATTGAATTTCAGTTGAGGATTTTCAGTCACTATTTCCTTCACGTTTGCGATGTTAACTTCAGTTGCAGACGTTGATTGCCAACCAGAGCGAGGCAAATCTTCCATCACATTTCGACCACTTTTGAACGCTTTGTACCACTCATAGGCACGCGTTTTTGATAGAGTCGATTCACCGTAAGCCTTCTGTAACATTTTTAGTGACACCGAACACGAAATTCCATTGGCGTTGCAAAATTTAAGACAAACCCTGTGTTCGATGTTTTTTTCCATTATGATATTCACAATACACACTAGATGATATTACTAAAAATAGCACTGTATTTAATTTAAATATCAGATGCAACTCAAACTCCGCACCAAAATGGAAAACAGTTGTGCCAATCTAACAACAACAAAAAAAAAACCAAAATTTTAATTTGGAACCATAAACAAATCACTTTCTTGACTGAATATCTCTAAATTCTGACATTCTAGAAAAAATATGTGGACGGATTTCTATTTAGCGTCAAAAAAATACAAGAAATGACATGTCTTTCCCCTGTGGAAAAAATATTAAATTTTGTAAATTAATGTAATCAAGTCCCCAAAGTCTCCCCTCTGTTTAACTAGTGTTGTACTTACTTAAGGTTCTTACATTCCCTGGCGAGTTCAAGGATATCTCTCGTACCACGAACGTTTATCAGCGCCGCCTTTTGCAGAGGCTCGTCAAACCTAATGGTTGCAGCCAAGTGCAGAACTATATCAACCTGCAAGAGATTGGGACAGCATCGTGGGTGTATGAACTTTTTGTTAACAGGTTCACAGCAGTGAATTGAAAATATACTTTCGTGTTACCTCTTGTATAATCGAAGCCCTGTCCTTATCGCTAAGCCCGAGTCTGTAGTTCGCCACGTCACCTTCCACTGGAACTATTCTCTCTGCAAAGTGAGGCTGCTTTTCCAAAACTACGCCAAATACCTGATTTTACAAAAGAAGGCATTATTAACGGAAATACCATTTATTTAAGGGAAAATGAACACCTATATCATTATGTTTATTATAAACATACAGTTGTGTTTATATCGATTACATTAACAACATAATGACTTGCTTGGGCGCTGTAAAAAACACGGTAATTCATTTCTTGCATCTACATTTCTACATCTACATCTATATTTATTTCTTGAATATGTGTAAAACCTACTGCGCAACACCTATTCTTAAAAGAGGCTCTCGGATGGCTGCTAATAAAAATAATGCCAATAAAAACATAACTTGTAATAAAAACAAAGTCTCGCAACTCAGTTCTTCTATCGTAAAAAGTTGTGAGATCCATGTAATACCAAGTTGTTCAATTTATTCAGTCCCTACTTAAGGGTCCTTCTGTCTTAAGTTATTAATTAATTAGCTGACTTAACAACATCTTATAGTGACCATATCAATATAAGAAGTCTTTTAAGGTTTAAATAAATAGATTGACTAGTAGTATTCGTAAAGTAATTCAACTCACCGGGTCATTAAGAGTGTAGTCTAATCTTTCCTGTATCGTTTTCCCTTTTTTTGGTCTGAGCAAAACATACATTTTCTTTATCTTACATGACCTAAAATATCAAGACAATTATTTATGCTATTTTGTCATAAACAGTCAAAAAATCGATCTTAGCTTAGGAAGGATGAAGTCTGTACGCACGTAGCGCTGGTCACGCCGATCAGAGAATGGCCCAAGATGGGAATTTGCAAAAGCCGTAAATGGTTTGACATCAAGATGTTATTCAAACACTCAACATCTTGCTAGGAAGACAGATCGGCTTCTTAACTCACTTTTAGGGTCCCATACCTCAAAAGAAACAAAGGAACGATTATAAGATCACACCGTTGTCCGTCAAGCTGTCCGTCAAGACCTTTTCCTCAGGAATGGGTGGAAGTAACAAATTGTAAATATATATAGATATAATGTATGTCTCAACTGTAAAAATTCAAGTTTCTAAGTCAAATCAATAAAATAAAATAATAAATAAATAAATCAATATCTTTGAGGTACTTCCCGGAGTCCTAGATCATTAAATTTGGCAAGAGGCGAGGTCTTAAACCTTCTTTTCAGGGTCGGATTCTCCGAAAATCACCTATAAATCCTAAAATATAAACTTTATACATTAATTTGTTTAATAATTATTATTAAGTACATTGCCCTTCAATGCGACTTAATACTTATCCTTTTCGTAATGTTTAGTGCTTTGTTGATGTTTACACACCTAAAGAGCTTCTCTATAAGCTGCTTGCCAAGGAAGCCGGAGCCGCCCGTTATGAACACCGTAGCGTCGTGATAGAACTGCTGCACGGAGGAGTCTCCGCGATCTATCACATCATTCATTGGCTTCTGACGGGATAGCAAGAGTTTCTCAAATTCTTGAGCTGGGTCCATTGTCTTCTGAAAATATACAATACTCCCCCTTAAGTTTTCAGCTAACACTGTTTTTCGGAGTATTCCTCTTGCGGCACCAATTTTTTGAACACCTATAGTTTGAGCACCTAAGCTATTCCACTTACAGAACCAATAGGTATATTAGCTTGGTGCTCAATGTGGAACAAAAAAATATATAAAATTTAATCCTCATTCAGCACCTACTGTGTAGTTTCTAGTGCATACCATCACTGTATTAAACTTTACGATAAAATTTGTAATTTTATTTATTACTAGCTGACCTGAGAGACGTTGTCCTCTCCAAGTTTCAACTAACTACCACGAAAAATCTCATAGAAAAAGGATTCTGGTTTTCCATATATTTAAACTTAGCGCCATTGACTTTATTTTAAAAAAATACCTGCATAGATAAAAATCTCAAATAACTGTTTCGGCATCAGTAAAGATTAACGATTTTTTTTATTTATTATACATAGGCAGAATACGTGGTATATTATTTTATGATTTGATTAGATGGAAACTCTTTAGAATCTACAATATGGAGGTTTCACATTATAAAATCCGTTACTTTAACGCTGGATGCTATAAAGAAGAAAAGAATGATTGTCAAAAATTGTCAACTCAAAATGACACCTGTTATGGAATCAAATTTCATTGAGGTAATAACGATGTCGTGTTAGTCTTCTAGAGAATAAATTGTCATTCTTTGTTTACTTTTTACCCTACTCAAATATTTAGTTTTTACACCGGCTGATGCTCGCTGGATAAGTCCTATGTATGTCCCGTGATGCCTTGTATAAGTAGAGTTAGAATAACTGTACTAATAATCAATTCCCGTTCACAATAATTGTTTTTGATTTCTTTGTTTTATTTTCTTGTTTTATCTGATTTAGTACCTGTGAGTATATTTTTTTAATTTTATTTCTTGATTCTGTTATAATGTTTGACCCGTGCTAGTCTAGTACGGAAATACTTAAAAAGGAAATTTGCTTCAACGTTTATTGTTCAAATTCTACGTTTTCAATCGTTAAAATGTTAATAACTTTTGATAGAGTGAACCGATTTTAATTAAATATAGCCTAAATGTTAATCCAAGAAACAGGCTATGAATTCCTGCCCACTTCCTCCAAATCTCTTCAGTAGTTATCATTTGATGCGCGGTCAAACATACAGACAAACCGACAGACAAACCGACAGACAAACAGACAGACAAAAGTTCCAAAAATAATAGAAATGGATTGTGTTACTGATTCTGAGTCCCCCAAATTAGTTTTTTTGTAAATATAAGCAATGTACAGACACGGCTCACTTACATTCTTATTATATGTAAGATTATCAATCAGTCTATAATTTTATATTATAATATGCTGATTGATTATGACTATTATTATGAATTACTCAAAAAGTTTAACTTCCTTGCCCAAAAATTTATAGGTAATTTAATATGGTTTCTTTTTGTGTTTTTTTTTGCATATATATTATTATGTATATATACGTCATGTACCGCAGCACGCGCTCCCCGCCCCACCACGATCGTATAGCAAAATATAACAATGAAACCCTAAAATCATTTTGATAAACGTTAACCTATTTTTTCAAGAAATTAGTTATAGCTAAACGCAAATCGTGGCCCTGTACTACAGTCGTACCCACAATGACTACGATACAATAACAATAGTGCATAGCATTTGTGCAAATAGGTTTATAAAGAAATAAAAATACCTAGGTACCTACTTGAATACTGTCAGTTCTTGCGCATATTCTGTTACAGGTTGTTTCTGTATGGTATGTTTTATTCCATAGCCGTTTGAAATATATTGTAGAAAAAGTAGATATTCATAACTCAGATTCAATAACCTATTTAGTAAAAAGTGACAGCAATATTTACTTGTTTAATGATTTTCAGTTGATTTTTCGCTTTCAGATTTAAATTTTTTAGCTTTAGTTTTTATTTAAGGAAAATATTTATTACAGTCCCCAGTCGAGCTAAAATTTTATACAAGAATACATTTTATAAAACAAGTAATTATCGAAAGCAACCATTGAAACAAATTGCCTGAGAAAAGCAATAGAGACTTACTTAGTAATACTTATATTTTTTAATAATTACGGATACTATTAGAAAACATTAAAATGACAAATAATAATTATTATAACTTTACCTAAACAACTGTACTTACAGTATTAAGTATTATTTTAACTGAGAATTCTACATAAATATGGAGTCACATCCTAAACAGATTACATCCACAGTGATATTTTTTTAAATTTGTGGAGCCACGTTTTACCTATATTGATGAAGGTGACAGTACCGATTCTATATATTAACTTAATTCTAGTAACTATGCTAACGCAAATGAAGCAGCGGGCAAAAGCCAATAAGTACTTCCTTATTAAATGTAAATACTTACGTGTACTTTGATTACTAGTGTACTTCAGCGCGTCCGCAGGATCAATATAATAATTATTGATTAGAATTAAGTAATTTATACCTGCACACAACTGACAAATTTTAATATGTAAATAATTACCAAAAATATATAGACACAATGCAATCTATTTGTGCATCGTGCATCGAGTCACTGACGCAATTTGATGAATAAATTAACCTTTTGACATCCGTTAGAAACTTTGTTACAAATAACCACGAACATACTCGAATGAAACCTGGGCCCACTTTTCAAAATTGTGGAATAGTGATGAAACCTATGTCATATGAAAGCTTTTGGGTTGTACTTAATTTCATTCTATCCCAGCTAAGTTTAAATTCAAATCCTGCGTAAAAATATTGATTAAAATGAAATTATATTATGTATGTACAACACATCTTCTCGACTTTTTCTGTCGGTTTTAATTAATGCTGGGACATTTTTGCACAGCACCATCTAGTCCTAAACTAAGCAGAGCTTGTACTATGGGTACTAGACAATGGATATAATACTTATATACTTTTTTTTTTGTAAATACATACTTATAATACATAAGAAACACCCAGACGAACACAAAGACTTATATTCATCACATAAAATTTTTGTGTCCTGTGGGAATCGAACCCACGACCTCATGGTCAGCAGTCCGGTACTTGAACCGCTAAACCACAGAGTCGTCAAAATCGTTGATAATAAAGTATATAAGGTTTAAATGTATATATAATTATATATTTATATGTCTATTGTGTGTATGCATTGTGTTTATGATCTCATCATTCTTCGCCTTCTTCTTCCTCTTCCTCTTCTTTGGTTGCTAACTGAATGTGGTGTGTCATTTGAGTGTATTGTGTTTAATGCATTTTATGTTGCATTGGTGTTTTGTGCATGTTGATCTTGTGTATTTTGTGACTGCTGTGTATTGGCTATATGAACAGTGTGAGGTGTGGCTCCCGAGTTCGTTGAGTGTAGTGTAGTTAGTGATTGTTGTGTGTTAGATAACGGTTGTGTATTTTGTGTGTTTTGATCTTGAGTGTGGTGTACGAAAACAGTATCTCCTAAAACTTTGCTGAGTACAATTGTCGTATATGGCTGCTTGTTTTTGAAGGATACATACATACATACATACCATCACGCCTGTATTCCCCGAAGGGTTAGGCAGAGGCGTACTAATGTACACCCACAGTTCGCCGGTATGTTTAGGTCCCATGTAATAGGGGGCGAGCCTATTGCCATTAACCGGGCACAAATTCCAAACTTCTAGCTGCTACTGGGAATTTCATAGAAAAACCCAATAACACTTTGCTCGACCTGGGAATCGAACCCAGGACCTCTAGCGTAGCAGTCGCGGTCAGGACCACTTGGCTATTGAAGCAGTTATGTTTATGTTATTATGTTTCCTAGCTATGCACCAGTATACGTACTGTACAAGGTTATTATGTCGTTTAACATAATAATTACCTGCTAATTTTTCGCAACCTGAGATGATGTGCTGCGTGGTTTCATCTTTGCAGGCGCAAAGACGACATTTTCCGTCCAATGGTGCTTTCAAAAAGTCGCGTTGATGTTGTCACGTCATGACTGCTTGATCCTGTATAGCAAATATTGATGATTCTACGCTTGAAGATATTAGTTGTTTTTTCATCCATCTGAATGATATTTCCTTATCTACATTGGCCTGATCTAAAACTTTTTTTGGAAATTGTCCATACAGTTGCTTACTCCTCCATAATGAATTTTGTTTTTAATTATTGCCCCCTTAATCTCTTTGTCTGTATGAGTATTACCCTACACTATATGTAGTTCTGATTCTATTTGTAGTGCCTTCTTTAATATAGGATATTTATCTCTATTTGTAACGTGTTGTAGTACTGCTTTTATAAGATGATCATTGCCTGCTTTTAATTATTGTCTATATTTTAATAATTATCTGTGTTTTATACATGTACTCTATATTTAATAGGCCTCTCCCTCCTTGTGTTACTGTAAGTACAGCCTTTCTACATCTGCTTTCTGTTGTTGTGCCTTTTTTATTGCAAGTAGGTAGTTTCGTAGTTTTTATATCTATTTTCTTAAGATCACTATTTTAATAGTTTATTACACCAAATAAATAGAGTAAGACTGGAATAGCGTATGTATTTATGCCTTTTATTAAATATCGTGAGTTAAGATGTGTATTTAGTAGTTTCTTAATTCTTTTAAAATGCTCTTTAGTTATTTGTTCCCTAATGATACTGAGTTCTATTTTTCCTGACTCGTGTACTCCTAAATATTTGTATCTATCTCCTATTGAAGTTGATTAAACATTTCTCCACTTAACAGTAGGTATATGACCTTCTCCTATTGTATTACCTCTATAGCCTGAATTTATATGCAATATAAATAATACATTTATCTAATCCAAATCTCATCCCTATGTCATTTGTAAATATCTCTTCGCTATCCAATAATACTTTTAAGTTATTTCTATTGTTTGCATAAACCTTAAGGTCATCCATGATTATTAGATGATTAATCCAGAAACTATCTTTGAGTTTGTATCCCTTCAACTCATATTTGTTCGGTATTTGTTAAAGAGAGTTAACTGCTAAGCAAAATAACAATGGTGAGAGAGATTATGTATGTATTATAATATGTTGTATTACATATTATATTATATTATGTTATTTCATGATAAATGATAAAAGCACTTAAGTAATTAATTAAAACCTACTTATCTTTATATAATGAAACTATAACTTATTTATAAAACAAACTAAAAATCAAGACAAACAATAAAGGCTAACTGCCTTATTAGCGTAGTGGCGTGAGCTGAGCGCCAGCTAAGCGCAACAAACCTATGACTCATAGTCGTCGAAGAAAAATAACTGTTTTGCTTTACAAAGCTCAAGTCCGATCCCATATAGAGTTCCATCTCCTCCCTTTTAAGTCCATCCAACATAAAACATAAGGCTGTTTGTCGATCGTCAGACGACGATCCCATACTCACTGACGATCTGAACGCTTTCAGTCTTCGGAGAGACATCGTCTGTCCGTATGCTATTATCTTCCGTTCTTTTAGGATAGTCCCAATGAATTGTTCGAACTAGTAGGTACCTCTGTCACCGTTTCATCTACGCACCACCCGCCTTCTTTGACTATATTTCCAATCCGCCTTAGGAGTGCGGCCAATCCGCACATTTTGGAGACCTTGATCTCCAAGGAGCTACCTCCTTTTTCTTCCGCGCACCGCTAAATGTGGAATACTCTTACTGTTGAGGTTTTCTTTCATTGCGTTATGACATAGGGTTAAATAAGAATAGCGGCTTTTAAGGGCCGGAAAAACGGCCCAACGTTGTTGTAAAAAAATAAGTGATTTAGATTCTGACATGGCTGATTGTCTTAGATGTTTTTCTTTTTTTCAGAAGTTAAGGTTACACACGGACACAGGGTTGAGACATAGCATGAACACGGTGTTCCCAAAATCAATACCCAAATATCCTTCGACGCTAGACGTAGATACGTCTGCGTGCAGAACATGGGTGCCGTAAGAGAATTTTGTCATCAATATATCTCGTCCAGCCAATGACATTATAAAGTTAAAGTATTATATATATCATTGCGTCCAGCCATAAGAATAAGGTAAGCGGTAACCAAATTATTTCTTGTCGCCAATGTTATATTAGGTCAAAACAAGGTCACTGCACAAGTACACATGTCTAGCCAAACTTGCATAATAAGCACGAATTAGCAATTACGATTGGATTATATTAAAGTCAATCACAGAAAAGTCAATCATCATCGAAATGAAGCGTCAGTCTTTGGCTGTAGTAGTAGGTAAGTAATCCTTATTTTATTTGACTGGTACTGGCACATGCATTATAATCACTTTGTAGTCTCAACAGAAATTTGTGCATGACATTTAACTTTTAACAACAACAACATTTTATTATTATAAACAACATTTTATTATTAATCGTATTTGACATGCTTCTTGATTGACTTCAAATTCAAATAAAGGTGGGGGTTCTTCGTCTGTGTCCTTACGTTTCCTATGTATTTTTTGTGTATACCAATACCGATATTTTCAATAATTGTTGGCCAATTTCTATAATTCAATTATAATTGAGAGTATACTCCTGCAGTGGTTCCATTCAAATTTGGTGAAGATCTAGTCACAAAATTTAGAACAAAACAACAATAATTACGTGTCAATGTTTTAATTTTTTAAGAACTAGACGACCTCTGAGACGTAGCACCGAAACAAACTCATGAGAGAATTGTGGTCTCTTTTAGAGTCCAGACAAAATAGTATCAAAAATATGTGAGTGATACAATGCGGGGCAATGTCTGAAATAGCCTTTTGAAATAAGATCCGTAAGATAGCGGCTTTGAGTGGACCAGTCCCAGTCGACGCCACGCATTCATAAGTCATTGTGTAGCTCAACTATATTATAGGGGAGCTCAACAACCCGACACACGACACCCGACACTTGACGATACCAGATCGGTGGAATATTAGCGTAGGCCACATAAAAAACTCTCGAAGCCACCAGTCAGTAAAAAACTGTGTATATCTAGCCTAAATAGTACTCACATATAAAAATATTCTTTTCAAATTAATTAAATTGCATTAGTTATCGAATGTCATGGTATAGGATTTGCTAATAGTGTCATTATTTTCGTATACTCGTAGGTATTAGGCCATGTATTATGTATTGTATATGTTGACGACCTCTGTGGTTTAGTGGCTCGAGTACCGGACTGCTGACCATCAGGTCGTGGGTTCGATTCCCACAGAACACAAAAATTTATGTGATGAATATAAGTGTTTGTGTTCGTCTGGGTGTTTGTTATGTATTATAAGTATGTATTTCCAAAAAAAAAGTATATAAGTATTATATCCAGCTCTGCTTAGTTTGGGACTAGATGGTGCTGTGTAAAAAATGTCCCAGAATATTTATTATTTATTTATTTATTATTGTGGGGGTTGTTGATGGAGGTGTTTACTAAATAGAGGTCATCACATTTTGATATCTATTTTACTGGCCAGTATACTATCTGTCGCCAAGACGAGCGCAAAGCAAACACTGCCGTACCATCCTTTACTGGAACCATTTCGCCGCATTTTCAGGCCCGTACTTGAGAACCTCTGGATAAGAACAGAACGCAGAAATTTTCGTCATCCAGTAATCTATAATCACATACTTAAAATCGAAAATTTCAAGTCCGTAGGTCTTTTAGTTCCAAAGTTAAGTAGTTGGAGTAGCTGGTGACCCTGATTAGAAATCACAAGAGCCCAACCAAACTATTAGACATATCGACATATACCGCCTTCAAAAAGAAGTGAAATCCCATCAAAAACATTCTGTAAAAAACTAGCCAAGTCTCGATGAAGCTGCTTGTTTATCTCTAAAATTGGGAGAAGAAGTCACATGAAACTCCCAAGCACATTAATTTCTCCCCTTGGTGAACAATCAACTATTATGGTTATGCAAAAATAGTGATGTAAAAAATATGGACTCTGTCAGAACATTTTTTTGAATGACGACTTATGTTGTACCTTTTTTTGATTAATCAAGGGCTGGACGAACACCTACACGTATACTGAGGCGGTGGCTGAGGAGGTAGTTAAGACTTTTGATGTTGACCTGCCCATGTGCGTCATCAGACCACCCAGTTGGTGAGTGAAATGTATATTTCTATTGTCAACATTGCTGATAAATTTTGCTGCTTTGCGCACCCATTATTATGTTCCAGTCTAAGACCGGGAATACACGATCACAGATTTTTCCATACAACGTCAAATCCAATAGTGTGATCCAAGTATCGGAAGGCGTTCCCGTCATATATATTTTGTTGGACAGTCGGTACACGTCCGATTTGACAGCCGGATCACACATTCTAGTCGGAAACAGTAGCCAAAGACTTTACGATTCATTGCCTTTCCGAATTTCTGAAGGTAAGTAGATACTACAAGAGTTAGAATATACGTTCGACTACTTTACAAAGACTAAAGAGTTACATGGCATGATAAATAATAACTGCCTTATTAGTCTAATGGTCATAAATACAGACGTGATGGTGTAAATGAAAATATAAATATTATTATTATCATTCAATCCGATGGTTTGATCAAACTGGTACCTAGTTGAATTGCCATCACTTGCTTTTTACTTCTGCTTCTGGCTTCCAGAGGGTAGCATCTATTTGCAGCCAATGCCCGGTTGGCTCAAAATGGTAATAGATAATGAGACACTCGAAGTAAAATGTTTACTTGTTTAATGTTTGTATTCATAACATACCATCACGCCCGCATTCCCCGAACGGTTAGGCAAGGGCTTACTTATATACACGCACAGTTCGCCGGTATGTATAGGTCCCATGTAATAGGGGGCGTGTCAATTGCCATTATCCAGGCACAAATTCCAAACTCCGAGCTGCTACTGGGAATTTCATAGAAAAACCCAATAACACTGCTCGACCTGAGAATTTCCAGGAATTTCTAATTGAGACGAGGACTTCTAGCGTAGCAGTCGCTCTCAGGACCACTAGGCTACTGGAGCTGTTCATTCAGAATTAATATACCTATTTATGAATGCTGGTCTAAAACAATGAGGGAGTCGGCGTGTCAATAATAAAAATACCCTAATTTAGTTCAAAAATATATATTTTATTAACATCCAAAATACGTTTAATATATTCCAAAATGCATAGCAATATATTGCTAGTAATGTATAATGTGCTACAGCAAATATTTTCTGTTTCTTCAACGCCTTCGCGCTACCTTCTAAACCATCTTTCAGTATATATTTCCTTAAACCAATAACCCAGATTGTCGCATATTCGGTGCGACTAACTGTAGTTAAATCGCAGTTGAATATTGTTCTGTCGACGTCACTCATTCTGTGGATCATTGCTTTTACATTTTCGTCAGTAAATTCCCACTCTTGTGTCATAAAGTGCCTGTATATCAATGTTAGTTTGTCCACTATGCTGTATATCTTCGCAAGTCTATAAGAAAATGAATGTATGTAGATTTCAAGAAATAATTCGTTGCTAGCATTTATGAATACAATCATAGTATCCGGTTATCTATAGATAAGAAACAACAAACTACTACTTAGTCTAAAAAAGTAGCTTTATCCTTCTGTCTTTTCCCAAGCATAGTAGGATCGGCTTCCAAACTAATCAGATGCGAGTTAACATATTTATTTTACTTAGTGCTCAGTTATTAGAAACAGTCAGTTTCTATGCACAATACAGTGTAGCCCGATATCCTGAGGATAGACGGTTTTTGTTTTTGCTTCTGACTATATATATAATTATATATAGGTACTATATAGCTTTTGCTCGCGACTTCGCTCACCTGAAGGTATATTAGGATTAGAAATGGATTCCAAAATTAATTTAATCAAAATCCAACAGTGATGATCTCTTCTTTGTATGAGCCTCTATACATCAGAGAGGTGAAGCTGTATCTCAGGATCCGTTTAATTAATTGAGATTTGAAGTTCACCAGTTCTTAAGTTGGAGCATATTATACTTTCTAACAGTGATAATAAAACTAAAATCTATTTGGTAGTTTTTGCTCCAGGCTCCAACCCGTAAAAAACAGACAAACAAGACAAGAACAAGAATTTTAACAATCACATTTTTAGATTAGCTGACGTCTAAATACCGTAATCCACTTGTTTTTTTTTTAATATCTTCAATGTACAGACACCGTTTTTTTTAAATGTTGTAATAGAGATGTAGTAGAGATATACTACTGTGTCAAGAAAGTACCGGGAAAAGATCAATAATACAAAAAATGTTTGTTATGCATCCAAATTTATTTTATCACCTTCAAAGTATGCTCTTTCAGAAACGATAGACGTGCGCCAACGAATAATCCAATCATCAAAACATTTTTTAAACGCTGTTTTCGGAATTGAGTTCAGTTCTCGCCGCGAATTCTCTTTTATGTCTTCTACCGATTGAAAACGGGTGCCACGAAGTGGTAATTTAAGTTTAGGAAAAAGAAAGAAGTCGGCTGGAGCCATATCTGGTGAATATGGTGGTCGCTCCATGGTATTTGTTCAGTGTTTAGACAAAAATTCGTTCACAGTGATGGCCTTGTGCGAAGGCGCATTATCGTGGTGCAAAATCCAATAATTTTCTTTCGACAAATCTGGCCTTTTTCGTCGATTGTGCTCTCTTAAACGCCGCATAACGCTCAAATAATATTGTTTATTTACCGTTTGACCTTCCGGCATGCATTCCGAGTGCACAACACCGCGATAGTCAAATATAACAGTCAATATGACTTTTACTTTTGATCGGCTTTAGCGTGGTTCTTTCGGTTTCGGTTCAGTTGGAAGGCGCCACTCCGAATCTTGTTGACTAGTTTGCATGTCAAACTCGTAAACCCGCGTCTCTTCACCAGTAACAATGCGTTTCATGAATGTTGGGTTGGAATTAACTCGTTCTAGCATGTCCTCAGCGACTCTCATGCGATTGAATTTTTGGAGAAAATTCAGGTCTTTTGGGACTAGCCGAGCGGAAACATGTTTCATACCCAAGTGATTATTTAAAATATCTCTATATCGGCTATGTCTATTAAAGTTGAATGAGGATTTTCAGTCACTATTTCCTTCACTTTTGCAATGTTAACTTCAGTTGCAGACGTTGATGGCCTACCAGAGCGAGGCAAATCTTCCATCACATCTCGACCGCTTTTGAACGCTTAGTACCACTCATAAGCACGTGTTTTTTATGATAAATTCGATTCACCGTAAGCCTTCTGTAACATTTTCAGTGACTCCGAACACGAAATTCCATTGGCGTTACAAAATTTAAGACAAACACTTTGTTCGATGTTTTTGTCCATTATGAAATTCGCAATACACATTAGATAAAGCACTGTATTTAATATAAATAACAGATGCAACTCAAACTCCTCGCCAAAATGGAAAACAGTTTTGCCCATCTAACAACAACAAAAAAACTAAAATTTGAATTTGAAACAATAAACAAGTCATCCATTCCCAATACTTTCTTGACTGAATGTATATATATAACGACGATTGGCCTAGGTATTCGTATGACAACCGTCAGCATACTGACTGCGTCCAATGCCGTTTAACCTTGGAAATCGGTTGATAAACTTAAGGCTTAACCTCGAGCCCCTTCTCTTTCTCTAAAAATATTATTTCTGAATGATTTCACTTACGGTGGTATCTCCTTTGGTTTAATTGGCACCACAGCGCATACTATATCAACTATATAGGCAGGTATGTAGTGTAGAAGCCATCCAAGGATCCAGTAAAGCAGGTTGTTCGTGGTGGCAATAACATCACAGTACCACACAGTTTTTGGAGTATTGAACTTCCACGATTTAGTACGCATTACTGTGTAGCCCTTACCTAAAATAAAGTGCTGTATAAAAAAAGCTCCTTACATAACTCAACACAAACGGATGCTTTTCACACGGTAACTTTCAAGCCCAGTTTAGGGGAGTCAAACGATTAGGCTGGGAATTTTTCGGTCCGACTTTTTGTAAACTAGTTAAACGTTGAACTAGGAGATCATTTGACTAGTCGTACACTGTACGGCAAATTTCATCTCTCAGTACATAAGATGATTTGGTTACTACAAAATCTCTCCCGGCGCTACTTTCAAACTGCCTCTTATATACTGTCCCTATCCTGTTCATTTTTTTCTACACCAAACATTCCATTCATCTCAGCTGCAAGCGTGAGGCTAGTTGACTGATATTTTTTTATAGGCTCCTGAGAAAGTTGACCATGAATACAACCGATTAACAAAAACAAAATTAAATAAACTAAGTAAGGAAGTTATAATTTGTGTTTATGCTAGACAGAGAGAGAGAGACAAGGACAGAGCATCCGCTCTCAATCTCCACCAAAACTTTTCTTAAATACTATATTATGTTTGAATTTAATTGATCAATTCAATATTTGTTTTAAGTAAACAACTTATAATTAGTCATATTTTTCACTAAGACTATCAGTCTTAGTGTCTTATCCAACCAACTTAAAAAAATACCTATAATATATTTTGTAGTACTCGCTAGCACATCCAGTTACCACATAAAGCTACCACTGTCAAATTTCCCCTAGGGATATTAAACTCTATTTTTGGAGATTAAATTAAAAATTAAAATAAAGAAATACCACGATGTCCTGCAACTGTACCCAAGTAAAACCAGTCCAACCCTCAACGTCAGTACCAGTCTGTTGGTACTGACGTTAAGGGTACAGTACCAACGTACTGTGCGAACTTTTAAATTCGCTTCTTTCGTTAGAAGCTACATTACCCCATTTAAAAAAGCAGTCCTTATTTGCGACAGTGTACACAGTGATGTTAGTATCGCCACTGATTCGTCTCTGCGCTGAGTCCCATCCGGCCGCGATGATGGCATTGTTTACGTAGTCCACTGGAACCATAGCTAATTTCTTATGGACGTCCACGAAAAAAACATGGATGATACCCATCATTAATCCGAAGATTACCTGCAATGAAAAATACTTACACAGTTAGAAATGTTAGAATACTGTTCCTCAGTCCCACTCAGATCTATCTCATCTCGTAAGAGGCGAGAAATTACTTGTTGTGGCAAGGCGACCGCCCTACCTCGGATTCTGTCATAAAACACCTTGGTTTTATGACAGAAACCAATTTTTGCTCGTAAAAGCTAGTTTTCCCTCGTTTGCTGAACGACAAGTGTTGAATCATGTTTATATTTTGAGTAACCTGCAGATTATGACGCTAACACCAGTCAAGTATCCTATTGCCTAGCCACCCAGATGTGCTCGTTAAAACGTATCGTATGAGCCCAAACACAAGTTAAATGCCGTACACTATTAGAAAATTTTGGATCTTCCCTAGCTTTAAGTAGTGTATGAGGATTGTTCTTTATGAAAATTATTTTGTAATGAATTAATATTATGTGAACATTTTACTTACTCCGAGGGGTCCCATTATGCAGCTCTTGTCTAACCAACCAGGCATAGGCTCCAGGTAGCTGCTAACCACTGGAATTATCAGCAAAGATTATATTTCGCCCTATTACTAGGTAGCAATTCACCTGATGGTAGGAGTCATGACATATTACACCAAATTTGTCATAAAAGGATTAAGCATGCAGCTTAAGTAGCTTGTGCTTTAGATGACGACTGTTCGACGTCATGTTAAACGTACTTATCGTGATCTAAGATTTAGTCAGAATTTGTAGTACCAGTACCTACTTAATGATGACGAAATAGTTTATTTTATACAGAGCGTACCTTCAGAACATTAGAAAGGCAATGAATCGTGATCTTTGGCACTGTTTCCGACACGGATGTACGATCCGACTGTCAAATAGGACGTGCATCTGACTGTTCAGCGAATATATGGCGGAAACTCCTCTTCCGATAGTTGGATCACACTATCGGATCCGATTGTCGTATACGTGTATTCCTGTGCCTGTATACAAGTGCCATGAACGCTAATCGAATAGAATAGAATTCTCAATATATGCAAATGACGTAAGCTTTCGACAAATCGAGCGCGCACAAATGTCATCTGCATATATTTTGTTTCTATTTGTTTGTCCCTGTTAGGCCCTGATATAAGGCTAGAACACAATATGGGGTGCACAAAGCAGTAAAATTTATAGGCCACGTTGACAATAAAATTATTCATTTCCCTTACCAATAGGCGGTCTAATCACGCACATGGGCAGGTCACCATCAAAAGTCCTGACTAACTCCTCAGCCACCGCCTTAGTATACGTGTAAGTGTTCGGCCAGCCCTTGATTAATCTAGAAGGGTAAAACATACCATCATTCAATAAAATGATTATTGCATAACCATAAAATATTATCACGTACCGTGTCAAGAGCACACATAAATTCTAGAGGCAGAAAAAGAAACCCAAAAAAATATTTTTCAATAATTATAATATTCAATAATAGTCTCGTCAAAATAGACATTCCACTCTTGCATAAATTGCCAAGAAGCTGAAAATTAGGTCACCATTATAATTAAATTGCGAAAAGTCCCCATAGATCCCTTGTGTTCAATAAAAAATATGCTATGTCAAAGTGCCCAAAAAAGCGTTTTTTGGTTTTTCTGCGAAACGGTTAGAATTTAGATGTACCTATGAATAGCTCCAACAACAGCAATTATCTACAAAAGTTGTCTTCACACTTTTTTTCCTAAGATTCACCATTTTTGAAAAAATGCGATTCTAAAGTTTACTTAGCTTGTATTCTCCATGTATGTATGACTACACTGTCTATGTACCTACCTACATCATCGGACACATACGTTTATATTTAATAATACTACTAGCACCATCTCTTTAATTGACGAAGTACTATGTTTTGTTATTTTGCGCCATGACCATTGAAATAAACTGTAAATTTTGCTTCCTGGTACATGAAGAAAGCATGAGTCACCAAAAAGTCTCAAATAAAATGAAAGTTCCAAAACTGAAACTGACAACGAAAAAAATTTAACTGAAAAGTATGAAACAAGACCATTTTCGTCCGTCATCATCATTAATTCCTCCGCCGTAATGTCGATGGCACTAAAACGGCTATAAACTGGGCAGTACTATTCCTGGACATAGGGAAATGGTCTTGTTTCATACTTTTCATTTTATGTTTTCGCTGTCGAGTTTTAGTTTCTGATCTTTCGTTTCTGACCTTGAGAATCTTCTCAGGGGAAAACTTAGCTAGCCTCTACTTGTACAAGTGGAGATGTCCGTTCATGTTCTGTTATTGAATCCATAGTCAGAAACGAGAGTGCATCCTACCTGAGGCGGTGAAAAGGGCGGAGAAGAAGAAGTGGCCACAAATCGAGCACCGCATAGTGCTGAACGATCTCCAGTATACAACATACTATAATACAACCTCTCTCCTCCAAACCATCCTTAACAATCCACCGCCCGTTTTAATAAATCCCGAAAAAACTTACTCTGGCGTTATAGCGTTGATTTGGTCTTCTGGGAGTGTCTCAGCGAGCTGTATGAGAGTCTTTGGGTTCATGGGGGATGGGTAGAACTGTTCCAAAACCTCCGTACCTGCGCGCTTTAGAGTAGCGTGGGAATACGCCGTAGATACGTAGACGAAGTTTCTGAAAGCAAACTAATATTTTTAAAAGTTACCTACTAATCGTTATGATTTTAGAGATTCATTTTATAACATATAGGAATGTAATTACACTAGTCATATTTTTTGTTCGTAGGGGTGAACCTGAACACACATCACATTTTTTCACGCTAAATTGGCAACGAATCTGTTCTAGGACGTCAGTATTTGGAGACGTGCTAAATCATGTCAAAGTGAAAGAAATCAGCAAAGTGCTAAATCATAGTTTTACAGTCATTTCTAACTAAAGCATTCTTTAGCGCTGCTCTTTCTTTCTAATCCATTTTCGTTTGCTATGTGACTTTTTGAGGTTGGGAAGTATATCTCTTAATTCTGACGTTCTGGAAAAATTATGTTTCCGGATTTCTATTTAGCGCCAGAAAATCTACAAGAAATCAGATGTTTCACCCCTGCGGAAAAAAAATAAATTGTGTAAACTAGAGTAATCAAATTCCCAAATTCTCCCCTCTGTTAAACTAGTGTTGTGCTTACATAAGGTTTTTACATTCCCTGGCGAGTTCAAGGATGTCTCTCGTACCACGAACGTTTGTCAGCGCCGCCTTTTGCAGAGGCTCATCAAACCTAATGGTTGCAGCCAAGTGCAGAACTATATCAACCTGCAAGAGATTTGCCAGGGTATATTATTATGGTCTACTCGAGCTCAGCAGTGAATTGAAGAGATGTGCGAAATAGGAGAGATACTTTCGTGTTACCTCTTGTACGATCAAAACCCTGTCCTTATCGCTAAGCCCGAGTCTGTAGTTCGCCACGTCACCTTCCACTGGAACTATTCTCTCTGCAAAGTGAGGCTGCTTTTCCAAAACCACGCGAAATACCTGATTTTATAAAAGTAGGCATCATTAACTGAGGCACAGTATATTTAAGGGAAAATGAACATCTATATCATTATGTGTATTAGAAACATACGGTTGTATTTATATCGATTACATTGACAACATAATGACTTTCTTGGGCAATGTAAAAAACACGATACAATACAATTCTTTCCTACATCTACATACTATATTTCTTGAATAGTATATGTGTAAAACCTGCTGCGCAACACCTATAATTGGATGAGACCAAGAGGCTCTCGGATGGTTGCCAATCTATACTATATTTTATATTTTTATATTATAATTTTTTTTTATATACATTTTTGTATCTCTACTTTGTTGTGCCGGTTGTATAAGATAGCACGGGCCAAGGCCTAGTGCTACTCTACTGCGGTATACCAGTGGATAGCTGATTACGAGATATATTGTGAACTGATGAGAGTGTTTGATGAAAGTGTGATAGTGTCGTGCTTGATGTTCGTGTGTGTGGTGTAGTAATTTCTATTTCAGTGTTATTTTATAAGATTTTAAGTTCAATATGGCTGCTTTCTGTAGATTACAATATGTGTAAGGTGTGTTTAAAGACTGATGAAGCTGAGTAGGTATTACACACCTGGCGGCGGGGCTACATACCTGTCCCGCCGCATAGAGGGCCTTGAGCGACGGTCTCAGGGTCGTCCGTCGCCCCTTGCACTTGGCTCTCGGGAGGGTCCAACATTGGATGTCCGCGGTGGGATCGCGGAGCATGCGAGAGCAATTCCCGTGATCCCACCACTATGAGGAAGGTGGTAGTGGTGGTGGTTTTAGTCGGTATGCTGGCCACCTGAAGCAGGGCGGCATGCATAATGCACATTTCCCCAACCGAAAAAAGGTCTAATACAATGTGTTGTACGGTCGGTTACACGAGGTGGCGCGGTCATAGTAGAGCTTGTGTGTAGTGTTTTCAAGAACTATTTCAGGATTATATTTATAGTAAGGTGTTGGTGTCGATATCTATTTGTATTTTATTGCATTTTTTATGTATTACATTGACTATTTGATCATGTCTGTGCTTGTAATCGGTTTGAACTATTGCCGCGCCCGTCATGTGTTAAATGGCGTTGTCGTTACGAGTTTCTACAACTTGGTCCTGTAATGCTGTCAGGAAACCTTCAGTTTCGGGAAAGAGTTCAGCCGGTCTTAACCATTCGTTCGATGCTACTTTATCGACGTTAGATTGACCAAGATTCGATTTTCGTTTGCGTCTGGATATCTGTCAGCGCTTCATTAGATTGTGTTGCTTTGTCGGACATGTTCAGAGGGGTAAGTTTTTTATCGTTGTCTACTATTGCTTTCTGTTGAGTTGATGTGGTAATTTTAGAATTATAATACTTTGTTAGAGTTGTTATTTGCGTGTTATGTAAGCTATTTATATCTATAATACCCCTTCCTCGCTCCTTCCTTGGCAGTGTAAGCCTTTGCACACAAGATCTAAGGTGATGTCGCCTGTGTTTAGTTAGGGTGGTGTTTATGATTCATTGTAATTTTTTAAATCGATACTTGTTTCAGTTTATTATGCCAAAAGAACTAGTAATAACTTACCCCTCTGAACATGTCCGACAAAGCAACACAATCTAATGAAGCGCTGACGCTGAAGTTAATTCAGAATGTGAAGACAAAAGTTACCTACTTATTCGGGTCGTTGATAAAACTTTTGAGTGATAGACCGCACTCCCCATGGGTGAAGCCGCGGGCAGAAGCTAGTTATTAAAAATAATAAAGTTCTATATTGAACTATAGGATTTTGTGTATGATATGGACCTTGTAGCCTGAATTAAATAAATACATGAAAACAAAATTATTTTTGCGATTCTAATCATGAAAAACATCATAAAAAACTAGTTCAGCTGCTTTCAATTCTCATTGTCTAGACTTGAGCGTGAACTATTACCTACTAGTCGTAAAGTGATTCAACTCACCGGGTCTTTAAGAGTGTATTCTAATCTTTCCTGTATCGTTTTCCCTTTTTTTGGTCTCAGCAAAACATACATTTTCTTTATCTTACATGACCTGAAATATCAAGACTATTATTTATGCTATTTTGTGATAAACAGTCAAAAATTCGATCTTAGCTTAGCAAGGATCAAGGCTAGTAGTAGGCACGTATTGCTAATCACGCTGATCAGATGCCAAGCCAGATGCCAATGGCCTGAGATGGGAATTTGCAAAAATTATGCCGTTTGGTTTGACATCAAGATGTTATTCAAACACTCAACATCTTGCTAGGAAGAAAGATCGGCTTCTTAACTCACTTTTAGGGTTCCATACCTCAAAAGGAACAAAGGAACCATTATAAGATTACTTCGGTGTCCGTCTGGCTGTCTATCAAGACCTTTTTCTCAGAAATGGGAGGACCTACGGTCTCTTCTATAAAAAATCAAGCTTCTAAGTCAAATCAATAAAAAAATTGGGCCATATAATCGACGGTCACAAATAAATCAATATCTATGAGGTACTTCCCGGAGACCTAGATCATGAAATTTGGCAAGAGGCGAGGTCTTAAACCAAAATTAAGGAGAAAACTCCGAAAATCGCTTAAAATATTAATTTATGATTATAAACTCAGTTTTAAAGTACGGGAAATGACTGCAATCAACATTATTTTTAAAATTATAAATTATCAAGTACATATTTTTCCTTCAATCCAATTTTAAACATATGTTTCGCAATGTTCAATGCTTTCTTGATGATATTGGTGCAAGTACCTAGCCAGTTTACACACCTAAAGAGCTTCTCTATGAGCTGCTTGCCAAGGAAGCCGGAGCCGCCGGTTATGAACACCGTAGCGTCGCGATAGAACTGCTGCACGGAGGAGTCTCCGCGATCTATCACATCATTCATTGGCTTCTGACGGTATAGCAGGAGTTTCTCAAATTCTTGAGCTGGATCCATTGTCTTCTGAAAATGTTTTTAGCTAACACCGTTTTTCTAGTGGTACTGAATAATAGAGTGTCTTTTATTCACGTAATGTCAAGTGCTGATCAATAAATAGGAGTACCTACCTAACTGAAAATATACTGAAAAATCGGGTATCGCTCACACCAAGATGTCAGATAAATCAAATGTAGCCTAACTAGAAGTTTAATGACCGATAAGTAAACCTCTGATTAGCTTTTTACCTGACTGTGATAAAGGAAGAGTAATGAGTTAAAGAGCCTATGTCTATATACGTAGGTACACTCTAAAACTATAGATCTATAATTTTTGGAAAAAACTATGTAAGTATCTGTTCTATTTATGAATGTTTGTTTGATCCTAGTTCAAGAACTTCTGATTGGATTTTAACCAATTAGAGGTCCATTAATTCGTTATTGCAGTAAGATGAGTACAGGCTATAATTATATACCTTACACTTTAGAATTTAAAAAAAATCTCGAATGTAACAAATGCCTTTGCATTCGTGTTACATAATCCAAATAATATCGTAGTGTATGTGGTGTTGCAAGAATGCTATATACCTACAGTAAACACCATACGAATGGAATGTGTAGGTACCTGTTTGAATTTCTATTCCACGTGTAACTGACATATCAAACAAGCAAGATCTCAAACACGTCAATTAGAATATTGAGTCATAATTATAACAACGAAACCCTAAAGTCATTTTGAGAAAGAAAACCTATTTTTTTTAAGAATATAGTCATACCAGCTAAACGCAAAACTCGTGGCCCTGTACTACAGTCGTACCCACAGCGACTAGGTGAAATCGGCGCGAAGAATATTAGAATTATCTTTTCGGGAAAAAATAACACATTACAATCAACTGATACGATTCAGTATACGATTCTGAACAAACCACTTTGGTCTTGCGATTATTCTGGGGTTACAGGTTTTAGTGGGGCTGCCATGCCATTTCGTTTCTATTCTGAATTTCAATAAAAATGTAGTAGTTATAGAATTTCTATGTGTCTTGTAGAAATAAATGCAGCCCCCACCGGAATTTGTATATATTTAGGTAGTCTTTGGTCGAGGGTTTTGAAAAAGTTATTTAGTCCTTTTACAATTAAGTAAGTATATTCGTTGTGGGTTTATTTTATTTTAAACTTTTTAGAGATCTCCTTTGAAAACTCAACTCTTTAAGTTATATTTCTAATGAAAAACGTTGAAGTTGTAATGACTTTTCTATGTTTTAACAGATTTTTAGAAATTATTTAGTTTCTAAAATAAACTATACGCCTGTAGGTACGCACTGTAGTTACACCATAAAGGTTTCACATAGTAAAATGAGTTCAGTTACTAATTTATTGAAAAAACAAAAAATAAAAAAATTTGAAAAAGCCCACGACTATTGTACTCGAAATAGCATTAAATAACATTTTCTAAACCGTCAACTAAATGCCTACCTACCTACACATGTTCCCTCTGGGTAAAAAGTAGATATTCATAACTGAGATTTATACTATTTAGTAAAAAGTGACAGCAATATTTATGTACTTGTTTAATGATTTTCAGTAGATTTTAGTTTTTTTAGCTTTCGTTTTTATTTAAAGAAAATATTTATTACACCTCTGGCAGTCATCTATCCAGCTAAAACTTTATCAGGGGTACCTAAATTTTGTAAAACAAGTAGGGACTGCTACAGTTATTAACCACGAGAAAAAAAATCTAGACTATAAAAAATATTCAATAGAGATGCAGGTTCCTATGATATACCAATAAACGGGTAATATATCTGGGTAATAGAAAATTAAACAAATGATATTAAAATCAAATATTTATTAAATCAAATTAGGCAAGAAATTCAGTTATTGACCATAAAAACGCAGTAATTGTCATACTGAGATACAGTTATTGACCATGCACAAATGAGCATGAAAAAATGAGCATAACTCCAAAACGGCTGAACTGCTTTTCATAGAACATAGATTAAAACACTTAAAGACATTCAGGTAACAGTTAAATAAATCTTTAATTAAATAGGTTCATTTGTTTGGAGATACGACGACACATAGAAAAGATAAAAAACTTAAACTTTTATCACCCTCTCCGGACATTTGAGCGTAGACATAATAACAAAATTATATAATCTTTGAACATTATTTAAAATGTAACATAGTTCACACCTAATTCATAAAACTGTACTTTACATATATTTTTTTGGTGTGCAATAAAGTATATTCTATTCTATTCTATTCTAATACTTTTTCTCCTGCTTTTATTATTTATAGAAAATCTTTATTTCCTTGGTCACCATCTGCGTTGTTAGAAACACTGTTATCATTTTCCATATGAAAACATTGGTGGCATAGAAAATGATCACCATCTTCTTGAGGTATATGTATAAGGTGTGATTTTGGAATGCATGACCTGTGAAAAAGCTTTTTCACAGGTTACGCACCACAGGTAGAACTTTATTTTTATTTTTAACTTCTTAATCTTTACTCTTTTATCTTCCTTTTTCGGTCTCTCTCCAGTTTCTTCTGCCTTTTTTCTTCTTCTAGTCTAGTGTTTGCATTTCTAGGAAATGCATTGCTTGAGGAACCATTCTTCTAAGAATTTCTCTTCTTTCTGTAGTTAGAAAAGGTCATTTCTCTTTCTGACTACAGAAGAGGAGAAAATCTCAACAGCGATTTAGGACCATTGTCCAAAATTGCTTTTATATTCGGGTGTTTTAGCTTAAAATATGTTGTCGCTCTAGGGCTACCATATTTTTTAGCTGCTGCCCAAACAGGGATACCTTTGTCTTCTAGTCTTTTCCAATTGTTCTTTGGTATATTGTGGTACTTTTGGGCATTTTGAATCAGTCTTAAAAAAATACAAATAGAAATCTAGTAATTGTCCACTTAGATTCACTAATTAGCCATCCCCGGACAATAACTGATCCGATGCACTTACAACACTGAGATTTTGGGAAGACCTTAATGATACCTTAATAAAGCCGAAAATGCATTAAAAACACCTATTTAGGAAATTCAGTTATTGACCGGGGGTGGCTATTATAATAACTGAGTTTAGAACAAACTAAATTTAGTAAGTAGCCAACAAAATTTTTGGATGTTATACGAACAGACAGATAAATAAACACATATAAATAAAACGTTTACAACTACAAGCCCAAACCAATAAATTACCGATAAAATCATGGATTTTTAAAACACTTAGTTACCTTAATTTTTTCGTAACGAACTCCACCACTTGTCACGACTTTTTTTAACTGAACTGACGAAGAAAAAAATACGCCATCTAGGTCAAATATTACAAACTAATACGAAAGAATGATAATTGAAGGTGCATTTTCGTCTTTATCATTCAAGTGGGTTGTTCCATTATCTTATTTCGATCAATTTCAATTCAATTCAATTCAATTCTTTATTGCGTTCCATAATGTACATATAAAATTTAACAGATGGTAAGCTTAAAACTAAGAACCAATTATGGAACCTGTTGGGCACAGCAACGCTAAGTACGAGAGAGGGAATAACTGTAGCAATCACCCTACCTAATTATCGAAAACAACCATTGAATCAAATTGCTTGAAAAAAGCAATAGAGATTTATTAATACTCAGGTAGGTACTAATATTTATATTTTTTTATACTTACGGATACTATTAGAAAACATTGAAATGGCAAATAATAATAATTATAACTTTACCTAAATAACTGTACTTACAGTACTTACTATTATTTTAACTGTGAATTCTACTTAAATATGGTGTCACATCCTAAAGCCATTAATAATCCACAGCGTAACTTTTTTTAAATTTTAAACTGTCCTAGTGTGGAGCAGACTTTAGACAAAATAGGTACATCTAATCACGCTGTAGAGTTAGATATATTGATGAAGGTGGTAGTAACGATTCTATTAACTATTCTAATGCATGAAGCAGCGGGGATAAACAAAGAAGTAAGACTTACCTACTTCCTTAATAAATTCGGTATAACACTTCAAAAAATTCGTTAAATATTTGATATAAATGTAAATACTTACGTGAAATTAGATTACTAGTGTACACCAGCGCGTCCGCAGGATCAATATAAGTAATAAGTATTGATTTGAATTAAGTAATTTATACTGTCACACAACTGGCATATTAATGTAGGCCTATTTTGTAAAATAATATGTAAATATTGCCCAAAATATACAGACACAATGTAAAGTCTATTGTTTCCGCGTACCTATTGAGTTACTGACAATTGATGAATTATTTAACCTTTAGACATTTGTGAGCAAATTTGTTAAAAAGAACCACGAACCTATTCGAATAAAACCTTGTCCCACTTTTCCAAAATTGTCCAACAGTGATGAAACCTATGTCATAGGAAAGCTGTTGGGGTGTACTTTATTTCAAAAAAATTCAGCTTAAAAATGTTGTATCAGAACTATAAAAAAAATTAAATGAAAAATGTACCTACTTTTTTCAAGATAAATGATAAAAGTACTTTTATAATTTATTTAATTTATTTATTTTATTTATTTATTTATTTATAGTTAATTAACACGGTACAACACCAATTACATTAATTAACTTAGAAAGAATCACAATATATACAAAAAACTATACAATGTAGGTAGCCAATTTTTTATAACAGACAATTATTCGCTACGTACCTACTAATATGGAACAGTGGACACCCTCGCGTACTGTTTCTCACAGAACATCAAACATACTCGCATTATTTTACTCCATTCGTCCGCAAACACATCGCATTCAGAATTGGCCGTCAAGAGGGCATTGAGCATCCTTAAAGTGCGACATACCGGCGACTCAGATCTGGCGACAGTTCTACAAGGCAGCAGCGCGAACAGATTGTGCCGACGACTTTGCCGGCGACTGATGTATTTGTCGGGCACAAATAGTCGACAGAAAAGGTTATGGAGCTCGGAGCAGTCGATACGACCATTAAAGGTCTTACAGGCTACCGCGAGCTGATCGCGGCCTCTTCTTACCTCCAATGAATTGAAACCCAGTGTCCCTAGGATGTAGTTGGTAGGGTACATGTAGGGGTAGAAACCGTATGTTCTTTTAAACAGATACCTCAGAAAAGTCTTTTGCACTTTCTCGAGCATTAGTGTGCAACTATAACTTAATAAAACTAATTAAATATATATAAAACATACTAAAAATCAAGACAAACAATAAAGGCTCACTGCCTTATTAGCGTAGTGGCGTGAGCTGAGCGCCAGCTAAGCGCAACAAACATGACTCATAGTCGTCGAAGAAAAATAACTATTATGCTTTACAAAGCTCAAGTCCGATCACATATAGAGTTTCTCATATCTGACCTGATGCAGTCGATCGTCAGTCGACGATCCCATACTCACAGACAATCTAGAATTCTAGATGCTTTGTCTTCGGAGAGACATTGTCTGTCTGTGTGCTTTTTATCGTCCGTTCTTTTAGGATAGTCCCAATGAATTATTCGAACTAGTAGGTCTCTGTCACCTTTTCATCTATGCACCACCCGCCTTAGGAGCGGGGCCCATCCTCATATTTTGTAGGCCTGGATCTCCAAGGAGGTCGTTCCGTTTTCTTCCGCGCACAGCTAAGGTGTGGAATTGTTTTACTGTTGAGGTTTTCCATTGCGGTATGACATGGGGTTAAATACGCATAGCGGCTTTTAAGGGCCGGTAATACATCAGTAACTCGTACGATGTTGTAAAAGAATTATAGTTTTTTTATATGGGATAGGGGGGCAAACGAGCAAACGGATCACCTGATGGTAAGCGATAACCGCCGCCCATGGACACCCGCAACACCAGAGGAGTCGCAAGTGCGTTGCCTGCCTTTAAAAGGGTTTGGGCCTCCGATAACCTCAACTCACTCGGCGAAACACAATGCAAGCGTTGTTTCACGCCGGTTTTCTGTGAGGCCGTGGTATCACTCCGGTCGAGCCGACCCATTCGTCCCGAAGCATGGCTCTCCCACGTGAAAAAGTTTAAAAATCACTAGAAAAGCCAGGAAGTTAGTATTAGTCTTTGTTTACATGAAGGTCTTCCCTGTTCCAGCGCCCCACGCTTTTACAATCAAATACTAAATATAATTAAAAGCACATAGTTTATAGTTCAGCCCAGAAATAGAGACAACTTGAACGATCCATACTTTATTTTTGGTTTTTACGTGCATTTATAAAAGCGTGTTTTTCTAGTGTTTTTTAAAGTATTAATTTATTTTATAAGTACTTATACTTTATAGTATTTGATAACGAAATATTTTTTAACATTTATTTCCTGTCTTCCGGCTTCATCATCGGACCTTGAAACTTAATCGTGGTCAAAGTTCATTACAAGACTTTTCTAACAAGTCCAAAAACGGCTATGATACGATATTCCATCATGGAATGCCAGTGCCTATCTTCCGGCTTCATCATCAGATCAGTTCTACGGTACCATATTATTGTATTGTCATCAGAACTATATACAGCTGCCAATTTTCATGACGCTACGATCCTTGGAAGATGCTTAAATTAGTTACCTTAGATTCCATTACATAGTTACATACAGGTCGACCTAATAAAAGCGTGTTTTAAAAATAAGTGATTTAGATTCTGCCCTGGCAATCGGGCCAAGGATCTCTAGTGTAGCAGTCGCGCTCACTCCCACTAGACTAATAGGTAGTTTACTTGTCTTAGATTTTTTTTTTAGACGTTAAGCTTATACACAGACACGGGGTTGGGACACAGCATGAACAGTGAACACGATGCGCTCAAGTACAATACCCAAATATCCTTCGATGCTAGACGTATGTCGTGCGGCTAATGTGTGCCGTGACAGAATTTTGTCATCAATATATCTCGTCCAGCCATAAGAGTAAGCGGTAACCAAATTATTTCTTGTCGACAATGTTATATTAAGTCAAAACAAGTTCACTACATAATTACCTACACGAGTCTAGCCAAATTTGCATAATAATCACGAATTAGCAATTCAAGTTCAAATGTTTTCATTAAACAAGCGTTTATGAAACGTTATAATAATTCTAGTTGCACGGTTCCAAAAGGTTTATCCTATGGAGAAGAATACGGCAAGAAACTCCATGGACGGAAACTGTTTTTAAATAAATTATGTTACAATCTTCACTGGTACCTACAATATCGCAATATCAAGATTTTACCAATTACGATTGGATTATTTCAATCACAGAATAGTAAATTATCATTGAAATTGAATCATTTCTGCTTCAGAAAGTCGATGCGCTCAGTGATGCAGGATATATAATCTCGGGGGTTGACATTAGTCCCCGAGAAAGCCTGCCTCACAAAGCGCATCACTCTTGGACGAGTATTGCCTTCTGTGAAGCAGATCAGCTTGCCTATGCACTCATATTGGCATATACAGCTTGGCAGTCCAGGATGACATTGGTTGACAGGATGACATTGGTCCATGATAACAGTTGGTTGTTTCGGCCGCGTAGCTCTATCAGATTCAAGAAACTTCACATGAGCTACACGGCACGCAGCAACAGCCGCACAGTACAGGATTGAGTGGGTATCAACAAGATCCTCACTGCTGTCTAAGTAATCTGACAGCAGTGAATCCAGAGTACACACAAGCGCTAGATTCTTGTTATTCATGGGCAAACGAGGTAAACGCGGTCTAAGTTCAGACGGTGTGAAGCGATACTCCCGAAATGCACCCTCCAAAGCGCTCTAATTATGCTCAATTTAGCTTCTCATTATGCTGGGTACTTACATTTGTAGCCCTGTCATCACTCCCCACATCCGTTTGGTTTGGTTGTGGCAGCATCGTTGATGGTGCCACAGTTTGCGATGAGTGAGCACGGCTACTTTGTACTTCTGAGCGTAATTGATCAAGCACGCAGTCGTCCAGCATATGATTACGCTGGATGACTCGTACCCGATCCGACAATCTTTGGGCCGACACGTTGATGGTTGGTTCAAGCGCCTGAAACAGAGAGAGCATCCGACCACGGTACGCAGTGTCGCCACTCACCATCAGCTCGCCACAAGCTGCCCTGCGGTTTGTACGCATTTCTTTAAACCTTATAACACATTTTTAGTTTAATTGTCTAATGTTTGTAAAAAGCGATTCTAATCTACCCTCCAGTTTGGTCAGACGTTAGTCTCATTATGAGGTAACGCTTGTCCCAGAGGGGGTTTATTATTATTATTACTTCATGTTTCTCAGAAGAAACTTAGAAGAACATCAGAATTTATAGTCTAGTCACTAGACTTAGAGGATCACTAGACTAATGATATTCTCTAGACTCAGTGAATATTATTATTAGTCTAGTGATCCTCTAAGCTTAGGACTAGTAAGTTTTAAGCGCTACTGCTAAGCTAGAAGTCCCGGGTTCGATACACAGGTCGAGCAGTATTATTGGGTTTTTAATGAAATTCTCGGTAGCAGCCCGGAGTTTGGATTAGTGCAGGCATGTTTGCTTTTGTAAAATGTTTAAGTATCTCTACTCTACGCATTTCGGTGGCCGAAACGTTATTCAAATAAGACGCGTAACACAGGCGACTTGTAGTTTGATGGATAACTTCGGACCATTTTTAATCATCCCTGTTTATCATTTACATAGCCCGCTACTTACAACCAAACATACATACCATCACGCCTGTATTCCCCGAAGGGTTAGGCAGAGGCGTACTAATGTACACCCACAGTTCGCCGGTATGTTTAGGTCCCATGTAATAGGGGGCGAGCCTATTGCCATTAACCGGGCACAAATTCCTAACTCCGAGCTGCTACTGGGAATTTCATAGAAAAACCCAATAACACTTTGCTCGACCTGGGAATCGAACCCAGGACCTCTAGCGTAGCAGTCGCCCTCAGGACCACTTGGCGAATGAGGCAGTTAATTTGACTGCTCGATTGGAATTAGTGAATGTGATATAGATTTGTGTTTATAAACGCATCCACGAGAAATTACCAAATCCTAATAAGTTAGTTGTATCGGGCAAAGTATTAATACCTATATAATTACCTTATAATTACCTATATAATTAACCTAATTGAAATAATAATCAGTTTTTTAGCACAGTATACCTAGTTAGTTCTATGGGGCAAAGTATTAATACTTTGCCCAATACAACTAACTGACGACTATATTACTAAAAACACAGTATATATATAACTAGGTATACTGTGCTAAAAAACTGATTATTATTTCAATTTCTAAAAATTATTTAGTTTCTAAAATAAACTGTAGGTATAATAATATATGTATATATAATAATAACTATAGGTATATACCTACGCACTGTATCTGCACCATGAAGGATTTACATCATAAAATGAGTTTAGTAGGCTACTAACTGTGTAAAGAAGAAGAAAACAATTGTCAGAATAAGCAACTGATCAGTGAATGACGAATGGGAGTTTAGGCGGGAAAATGAAAAGTGCACATTGTCGATTTTATATTATTTTTCAAAACTTGAATTTCTTCGAAGTTTAATGTGTAATTATGGTGGATAATTAACCATTAAGTGTTCGTGAACGTGTGAGAGTGTAGGCAAATGATATAAAATTGAAAATCGTGACTTTTTGGGTTCACTCCTAACCTCCATCGAAGCCTCAATAAAGTTTCTACAGTTTTATTGGGGCAACTGAACAACATTATACTTGACACTGGCGAACACAAAAAGTGTGGTGCCATAAAATCCCATGATGGGAAATATTACATAATATTGATTACTCTAATACTTGACACTGGCAAATACACAAAAAGTGTGGTGCCATAATAAAAAAAAAGAATGACGAATGAAGATATTTAAAAAAACAAGTAGAGTAAGTATTTAAACGACTCCGAATCCAAAATAAAATTGATTTTAAAAATTCTTGTCTGATTGTTACGGGTTGGCGCAAAAACTACTGAATAGATTTAAATTTTTTTATGACTAATATAAAGTAGGTACCTATCTCGATATCTAGTAGTTGTTATCTCGAATAATTTTAATGGAATCTGAGATACAGCTTGACCTCCCTGATGTTTAGATACCCATACAAAGAAGAGATCATGATTGTTGGTTTTTGAGCTTCATGTGAGAGAAGTCGCGGGAAAAAGCTAGTAGAGTCAAAGAGATTGAGGTAATAATTTTTTTTTTAATAGTTATTCGGTGGAGAGAAATCCAACAAATCAAAGAACAAAAGAATAATAGAGAGGTAGAGGTGTAGCCTTTCTTGAGTTATAAATGGTATAACTAACCCGACTCTGTTTTATATAATTATACAAACACAAACGTTACTTTGTCGTCTGTAGGTATGCACACAATATTCTCAGTGACAATCTCATACGGTAATTTTAGCTTGGTCAATTTGACTGTAGATTGTATAGGGAAAATGATTTATTTTTACTGAAACAGAGCCATTCACTCGCATTGTTCGACAGAAGCCTCGCTACGTGCATTACACCTAGCGCTATTTTGCGACAAAACCATCCATTAGACGAAGCATTGTGCCACCACTCAATGCATGATTAATGATTGTAGACTTCGAAAACATATTCATTCGTGGGAGCCCGTCTATTCCGCTGTCTCGATCAACTACAATGCGAGATATTGATATTTTTTGCGAGACGCGAAAAATGGTATGTTTACATCCGCTCGATTAAGCGCAGAGGATGGGATTTTGAAAAATCGACAAGCCCCCAAAAGATATGCGTCGCGTGGCACATAGCTATCGTATACATACCAGAATTCAACTTTAATATTCCCAAAATAAGTTTCAAAATAAATAGTCCCGCTCTTGTTCCCCGCACTTGGTACTCTACGAAGCGTAGCAAGGATGTTGTTTTATTGGAAACGGATAATTTATTTGGTGTATTTATTTTGTTGCGGAACGTCGGATTTAATAACGTGGGAGCCAATTTATTGATGATCTGTCACATTATAACTTTTTGTATGTGATTACAGATTAGGACATTCTGAAGTTCCAATTATTAAAGAATATTTTAAGATAGCTAAACAAATTTAATTAATGCAGGTAATACCATTAACTTATCAACCCTTTGGTAGATATAATCGAGAAAAAAAAAAGATTAATAACGAACCAGCATTCATATACTCTAAACTAAAAGCTATGACGTTAAATTATGTGAAAATATTAATAATTACATCTCTGGGTAGTTGCTTTACTTTTACTACTTATTTCCTTCCCGTAATAGTCGAAGAAAAATAATGTTGTGTAAATAACATAACCGGAAAACTTACTACGAGTTCGGAAAATATGGGAGTTCACGCTGGGTGAGGATTGCAAAAACAGAAAAGTTATCTCATTCAAAAGTTGACCTATAAATGCGAGGAGGAATTCGAAACTGAATGAATTTTAAAAGTAGGACACCACTCATCACTAAACCTTCTCGGTTAACGAAACTTCTTGATGAAATTTGCCCTTTTTTTATACGAGAGCTATCACCATTTTTGTTGGCAGTGCTGGCACTTGGTTGTCACTTGCCAGTGTTGTCAGATGTAATAATTTGTTTTTTTTTTATTTGTGTTTATGTTATTTTTGTAGTGTCTAACTGACACATTGGCCTTTGGCAAAAAAAAAAAAACTTGTGCGTCGTTATGGGCGAAAATAAATGATCTTCCTTTCTTTCTTCTTTCACTTGTTTGAAAGACAAATTACGTTTTGAACTCAACTGAGAAACTTCAGAAAGAATTACAAAGAGTATTAACTCTTCTAAAATGAGTTAAAACTATATCGCACGGATACGGAACTGAAATAAATCAGTTTTCTGTTCCATTTGCGTACAAAACCTTTTGTGTTATTATAATAATCTTTTCATTTATTTTTTCTTAGAGTTTTCCATGACGTTACACTTGTTTTTATTGTTGAATTGAATGCAAGAGCACCTCTGCTTAGCAAAAACAGGATCTAAGATGGAGCACACAAGTATTTAAGTGCCCTTTTTGACGAAACACAGTCAAACTGTCGAAAACACAAACAGGCTCTAAGATGATGTACACAATTTTTCTGACGGAAACAGTCGAACTGTTTAGTGAATCTTACATGTGAGTGTGGTAGCTACTCACATGGAACACTCAACCCAAAACCCAAGCCACTATCTCTTAATTCTGTGTTAAAGAGGTCACCAAAGTCTCTTAGTTCGTAGTTCATATCATGGCCCCGAATATTCGAGTCCTATTTACGAAATAAACTCTATTAGTGAGTCCGGGAATTGGCGAGTCCCGGCGGAAATTAACTGAGACCCGTGTCAGCCAACGTCCTACAATGGCCTTTCAAAACTATTCTAATGACGTTTCAATGGAATTGATGGAATTATGTTCTTTACAGGACATTTACATACAATATGAAGCGCTTGTTAAGGCAGATAACAGAGATCAAATGTTGAACATCTTCGGTACTCTTTGTAGTACAAATTTTCGAAAAGCCGAAAGTTAACGGGACTACTTTTTTTTAAATTTTGTATTAAACCTATCGAGAAGAATAATATATTATACAGAAAACTCTTAAGATCAATCAAACCAAAAAATCTTAACCTTCTTCTATAGTTGATAGGTAAAACTGCATCATTGGTTTAGTGATAGCAAGCGTGGCTACTGATCAAGAGATCTTCGGTTCGATTTCCCGCCGGTATGTCTAGGTATATATGTAATAAGAGGCGTGCCAATTGCCATTAACCGGATTCAAATCCAAACTCAATAATGACTCAATAATTAACTAATTTAATGGAAAAATTGCTGGATCTGGGAATCGAACCCACAATCGGACGCCTAGTGTAGCAGGAATAGTACCATAGCATACACGCCGAGCGCCAATAGACAATAAGGTGGCTCACACAACTTCAATAACTGATAATAATTCAAACAATGAAAAACTACCTCGTTAATTTAATTAAAAATAATGTTTGAGATCCTGGATCCTCAAGAATTATTTTTAACTAGCTTCTGCCCACAACTTCGTCAGCGTGGACTTCAGAATTGGGTCCTATCTAGATAAAGTAGCCCATGAGTTATTCCACACTATAATCTATTTCTGTGCCAAATTTTATCCAGATCCGTTCATCCGTTCTGGCGTGAAAGAGTAACAAACAGACATCCATCCATCCTCACAAACTTTCACATTTATAATATTAGTAGGATTAGATTAACGAGGCAGTTAGATACGAAAAAGTAATATAGAATTTTAAACACAAGCATGGCTAGCTAGGGACGGTCTGACAACCGTAAGTAGGCAAGAGCTGATGGCGACCATTACAACTTCGCTCACAACATGCCGACGATACAGTTAAATTAGGGATCCGCTTGAGCCTCCCCATTGATTGCACAGAGAAAACTCAAGAGTAGTGTAGGTTTGTAAAAAATCTGCAACACTAATAGGTAAAAAAAGGCACGATGGCATACTATTAGTTATTCTAATGCTAATAGTAATAATATATATAGCTTCTGCCCGCGACTTCGTCCGCGTAGCGTGATGATATATAGCCTATAGCCTTCCTCAATAAATGTGCTATCTAACACTGAAAGAATTTTTCAAATCGGACCAGTAGTTCCTGAGATTAGCGCGTTCAAACAAACAATCAAACAAACTCTTCAGCTTTATATATTAGTATAGATTTCCCGAAGGATAGACGAAGATTAGATTAAGTAATTATTGCTGTGTACCCCCATTTCCCCGTATAAAACATAGGCCCCCATTATATTCCATTTAATAGGAATTAAAATTATTAATTCAGATTTGATAAAGATTATACCATACCATCATCACGCCTATATTCCCCAAGGGTTAGGCAGGGGCGTACTAATGGACAGTCACAGTTCGCCGGTATGTTTAGGTCCCATGTAAAAGGGGGCGAGCTAATAGAAATTTCTAACTCCGAGGTGCTACTGGGAATTTCATAGAAAAACCCAATAACACTTTGCTGCACCTGGGAATCAAACCCAGGACCTCTAGCGTAGCAGTCGCGCCCAGGACCACTTGGCTAATGAGGCGGTTAATATAATATTATAAAAGTTGTTATATTTAAAAGAGACCATGATTCTCTGAGTTTGTTTCGGGGTTATTTTTGAGTTTACAGCAGTTAGAAATTAGAATATGCCGGCGACAACTAGTTAAAAAAAGTATAATATTTACTTGGAAAGTGTCTTTCAAATAATAAAATGTATTTACAGAAATGAATATCATTTATAAATCATTACTTATCATTGAAAAATTTAAAATATTTTATTAAATTTATTAATGATGATATATAAAATGGAATCTTCAATGTATTTCACTGTTCTCAAGTCTAGGCAGACGGAAATCATCGTAGAGCTAATCTTGAGGGCGGGCAGCCGCTTACGCAAATGTCATTCACGCGACCCCTTCACGCTTTTGCACACCAAACATACAAGATCTACCCTGCCTCCTTCCTTCCTCTGAAATATAGGCGTCAAAGGGGATGGTGTGGGTTTCACAATAGCTCTTACTTAGATTGTTCGGCGATAGATATGTGAGTAGAATGGGATTCGGGCACAATCCTTCGTGATTGCGTCTCGTTCCATTTTGAAATCCTCTACGATCGTTTGTCGTCCGAGTCAGAGCTGAGCATTGGTTTTATGACTTTGTGATTTCAAATTTAAAACTTTTTAAAAGTTATGATTCTCTTGCCTCTTTCTCAAAATCACGACTTCATGATCCAATAGGTGATACCGATTATAAATATTTGCCTACCAATCTTCTTGTAGTTAACTCTTAACATAAATAGATAATTCTCTACAAAATTTGAGAACATGAACATTGAACTAAGAACATTACTGCCACAACTTCCGAATTACAAATTCCGCCGGACCATTAGGAGAGAATTAATCAAAGGGACTATAGCCCCAAGGCCCAAATCTAAGACACACCCTATACCCTTAAATTGTATTGTCAAACCAACACATGGTCCCAAAATACCGCTTCTAACAACTGCGAACGAGTAGCGACACAGAATAACAAAATGTTCCTGCTTAAATTATCCTGTTGCAAATTTTTGAAAGACATTCGTCGTATCAATTTAGTCTGTGGCCTAATGGTGGGCACACGTGCAAAACACTTGAAGAGGGAGTGTTACTAAAATGGACCGCCACTATCACGTAATTAAGTGCCCCGGTCCGTTGTTCACCGGACCATGAGGGGACATTGGGCTAGAATGGCCGAGGTATTAAAATAACAAATGAATAAGACAAACGAATTCCAGCCGTATTATGAAACAACCACAGTTTAAAGTAAAGTTAGCAAATTGAGTCAAGTAAGGTGTATTTTGCAATTGGGGTAATGTGTTAGGCATAAATTACTAGTTTTCTTTGGAGTTGAATTAAGTGGGGATGAAGGCAGTTAGTAGTTAGTGTCCGGCGTAATGACTATGGAAGAGGGTAAGGGTTGTTAGAATAGATTATCATGGAAGGATCTAATAATTTGCTAAAGCCATCAAAAAGCCAACAGCTTTAGTTAAGTAGGTACCTACAAGAGACGTTGGAGATACTTATATCCCTCCAACCTCTGTTAACAAATTACAATTGTAAAGCGAGACGATCACTAATTAAAAGTATTAATCACTACTTGTTTATATTACCACCCACCACATTTCAATTTACTGAAAATAAATCAAAATTAAATCAAAGTTTTTTGTGATTTACGGTCACGGCACATCACGGTATCCAAAACTGTCAAATTTTTTCAATCGAAAATATACTAATATATAAAGCTGAAGAGTTTGTTTGTTTGTTTGTTTGTTTGTTTGATTGTTTGTTTGTTTGTTTGTTTGCTTGAACGCGCTAATCTCAGGAACTACTGGTTCGATTTGAAAAATTCTTTCAGTGTTAGATAGCTCATTTATCGAGGAAGGCTATAGGCTATATATCATCACGCTAAGACCAATAGGAGCGGAGCATCAATGAAGAATGTTTCAAAATCGGGATTTTTTCCTTTTGAGAGCTTCCGATGCATGCGCTGCGTAAACGGTTAAAGTTTCGCAAAAATCATATATGAAAGAATTGTTCCGCTTTAAAATTTCTAAAAAAAAGTCCACGACAGCATATGTCTATATTTTAAGGTTGGCTCACTATAACCGTTTTTATGCTAACTTTGTTCTAAAATTCGTTTTTTTTTCCTTTTGAGAGCTTCCGATGCGTGCGCTGCGTAAACGGTTAAAGTTTCGCAAAAATCATATATAACAGAATTGTTCCTCTTTAAAAGTTTAAAAAAAAAGTCCGCGACAGCATATGTCTATCTTTTAAGGTTGGCTCACTATAACCTTTTTTATGCTAACTTTGTTCTAAAATTCCAAATGCATTATTTGCGTAGGTGTTTTTATAAACATGATATTAATCCTTATCCAAATAAATACGTTATTCATCAGCCTTTAGAGCGTTTGTTTTGTATCCGTGTGGACCGAGCTTGGGTCCGCTCGGACCCAACAAACGCTCTAAAGGACATATCCTCATTTAGCGTTCTTTTATTATTCATGTTCCCGTGACATATTTTACTAAAGTTCCGCTCGGATACTCAATACTCAATTATCAACTAACAATATTGGCTATATCTTGAAGTGAGCTTCAATCAAAACATACTACAAGCCGCTGAACGGGATCATCATCTTCTTACCACCTGCCAAGTTTGCTTGAACTTGAACACGATAATCTCAGGAACTATTGGTCCGATTAGAAAAAATCTTTCGGTGTTAGATAGTCCATTTATTGAGGAAGGCTATAGGCTATCATCCTGCTAACACTAAGTAACTATTCCACGCGGACGAAGTCGCGGGCGGAAGCTAGTTTAAATATAATCTACAATCAGAAATAGCGTTTTATCCATTTGACTGGACATTTGACAGTTTGTGGTACATAACCTGATATGGTAGCGAAGTGGCGACTGTAGGTACAATCAGTTGATCAATCAACAATCAGTTTTATCTAATAATATGAATAGATCAATCAGGTTTACTGATTTAGTAGGACCTAGAACCCATTTTTTCAAATTTTACATATAAATTGGAAAAATAAACATAAAAGAAGTCGTAATGCAGCACAGTAACCACAAACCGTAATTAAATAAACAAAGTTTTATACAAATAAAATGTAATCGGTCTTAATAAACATTAGCTGTGAATTCACAACCGTGGACGCATCCGGAGGTCGTATAAACGCAGTTAATATTTAACGCGTTGTTAGCAATAGGCATGGGGATGGAACAGGAACGAGTGTCAGTAAAATATTAGTCTTAACGAGTATCAGTGATTTTGTCACTGTGCATACAAAAAATATTAGTTCCGTATCAGCTCTGATATTCTAGAATGGACTCGAGCGATAGTTACTGTGAAGTTTAGCAATAAGCGTCGTAAAGTCCATTACACTAATTTACCTACTTTACTACTACTAGGAGTACTAGGTACTATAATTTACCCAGTTAAATAAAAATGACATCTAGCTTAATAAAAGATAATCTAAACTAGAATAACGCATGAACAATTAAACAGTAAAAAATTAGCTGCTTACAAATTTACAGAACCTAATATTAACAGTTCTCAAAAAGCATACCGGGTACCAGTGATACTAGTGATAGCAATCACTGTTACGGAACAGAGGAGCCAGCTCTATGGTTTGATTGAAAGCATTGCGTGGAAGCAATAAAATTGTTTTACAAGATTTTTTGCTTTAAATCGTTGTCGTACAGGAAGTTGCATGTATTACGACGTAGAGATAACACTCATTTTTTAAATGAATTTTAAAGTAATAATTAGTTTAAAATTCATAAAAAAATGTGTTTTGCTATCGCTACGAGTATGTTGTATTACAAATTAAGGTAAGTAGATGATAAAAATCAGTATAAGTTCATAAATATTTTCTTACATAAGTGAAGAATTGAATGAAGGAGTACCTAAATTGTTTTCTTCTTTTTGATCTTTATTTAATTTTTAAAAGGATTTATTTTTCTTTCAGCCTCCTCATCAGAAATCTTTTGTCAAATACTTATATTTATTATCCAACTAAATGTAAATCTTGCATGCGTGACTTTTTTTATTACAAACTTTCGCGGTTGTATGCAAAACGACCCAAGAAGCTACACATCAATGTTTTATCAAAATCTGACGAGCCATTTTCGAGTTATTACGACTCTAACGCACAGCACTTAATGTTTATCTTCTCTAATACTATAAAATTGTAAAAAGCTGTGTCTGTCTGTACATTAAATATATTTTTAAAAAACTGTGTTATGGTATATAAACGTCTCCCAATCAAAAAATGTGATTTTTAAGATTGTATCTTGTCTGTTTGTCTGTTTTTTTACGGGTTGGAGTAAAAACTATTAAATGTACCTATTTTAAATTTGTTATCACTGTTAGAAAGTATATATTCCAACTTAAAAACTGGTGAACTTCTTATCTCAATAAATTAAACAGATTCTGAGATACAGCTTGACCTCTCCGATGTATAGAGACCTATACAAAGAAGAGATCATCACTGTTAGTTTTCATTAAATTATTTTTGGGATGCATTTTATTCCTAATGTAGCTTCACGTGAGCGAAGCCGCGGACAAAAGCTAGTATATATATATAGAACTTGTATCTGTTGTCCTTACCGAAGTCTTGTAAGCAATTCCCATATCAGATGGTGATGTTCACAATGGCTTATTTGACTAACAAACAGTATCACCACGATTATCCTATGTCGCTCATACATAATGTATGAAGCACTTCCCTCCTGGGCCCTTGCACGTCTGACGTAACGTCGCCTACACACTTCATTATAAAAATCTTTTCTCCAGGTGATGGTATTTGTCTATTTGGTTTCGATTATTGAATATGTATGAATGACGAAAAAATTTAAGTATGAATCGTAGTGAGTGGTGTTCTGTTGTTACTGCCTACCTCCTTCCTTTTGGAAAAGGATAATTTAATAAAATAATGTTTTTTTTTATTGACATACAATCTAGCCAAGATGGTTCTATTCAATGAATAATATGAGATAGATCTATTCTTGTAAATAACTTGTCGAATTTGCGTAAGGATATAATTTTGTTGATGATTTTAAAACAATCCTTCCCCAATCGATTGAATTTTGTTTGCTTCACAATTCTAATATTATAACAAAGTACTGCCTGCAATCACACAAAGTGTTGTTAAATTGCTTTTTTTAATACATATTAATGTACAATTAGACTGTTAAAGTATTAACGAGTGTGACAGACGGACGGACCATGACGTGGCGTTAATGTTATAAATATATTGAAAATCCAAACAACAATGAAGTGGAGTCGCATTTACATTTTATATTTAAGTAAGTGTTTGACGACACGTTTGGCGTAGCGGGCGAGCGGTTGGCTTCTGCCACACGTGTTGTGGGTTCGATCTCCACACGGAGCAAATATTTGTATTCTGTATGTATATCTACAGGTTCCAGGTCTGGGCGTTTGTGTATGTGATAATTTCTGTTTGTAAACGCACCAACGACAGGAATAAACCCAGTAGGGCAACATAAAAAAAAATTAAGTAAGTACGTTATTCTTTCAATGGAGTACTTTTTTGATTATTTTTCAGCTGCATATTGGAAATATGTATATTGAAAATAATTATGTGGTCTGATTCTTCGAGCCTTCAAATCATCACGAAGTCACGAGCGGTAATCATAAAGATACCTACTATGCGAAAAAGATTACAAGCCGAACTCATATACCTAAGTGTATTCTAGGAGTCACTAGGAAATAAAAATAAACACCGCTATGGTTTGTAAAAAACGGAGCTTATGCCAGCAGCCCCGTACAACCTGATGAGTCAAGGTTTATCGAGTTATTTAATTACATAATATCTTTACTTAGCCCTAAATTAAAGATTCTCCAAACGGCAAAACAACTCCACACCATTTCAAGCCTCCAAATAATTTAAAAAAAACTATGATAACGATGACGGTGCGTCTTAGCGTGCGCAAAGGCTTGTTTGTTTTCTATCATTGTTTTATTGCGCACAACACATCTCCATACAATGCGCCCGCGCCGGCCGCCCGCACTATCCTGACACCTCATATTTTATTATCAGCTCTTTGAGAAATTATGGTCTTACGATGACATAAAGTTAGTATCGAAAGGATGGTGTTACGCTGCAGGAAAACATAAATCAGGGTTTAGACTGAGTAATGTAATGATCTTTAGGGAGCCTACACACTACGCAACTATAACTACAGCCAACGGCCCTTGAACTTGCTTTTCAATTGTTGTCACTGATGTAAATTCAGAATTTGAAAGCAAATTTCGACCTGGCGGGTGCGACTCGCAATGGCTTAATGGTCATAGCGTCTGGAGTATCTAACAGAAGGCGCAGGTTTGAATCCTACCCGCAGTTGAATTTTACCATCACTAAAATTATAATCTTAGCGAGGAAATGCAAAAAAAAATACTGAAGGATATCTAATAGTAGTACCCCAAACTGTCAAACAAAAGATAATATAATTTTCTTATCTTAATCTAATCTTCTTCTTTTTCTATCTTAATCTTCTATCTTCTTCTATCTTAGTCTTCTTCTATCTTAATCTTATCTTATTCTAATTCATTTTCAGAATCATCATACAGAATAAGGAAATATAAAGTTTAAAGAAATAAATAATACAAGTATGTACCTATGTCATTATCACAGATTATTGTTGAAAAAGGTAAACGATTACGTTCCCCTGATATATTATACAGTGATAAGTTCACAAGAAGTCGCGTAATTGCAACAAATAGCAGTATTTTTCACTGGAACACCCCTCACCCGGGGTGAATAGATCGATCAATCTCGTTATAAAGCTTCAGAGTGTAATGTTATTGAGAAGGCGTTACGCTGAAGTGAAGACAGTAGAGTCATTTATACAGCAATGTCATGATACTATCAATAAAACCAAAATGTAAGTAGGTAAAGCGTTTTTGAGATAGTAAGCTATGTACTGTAGAGACCGCTCCAAGAAGGCTATAATACTATGGGTTGCCTGGTTGCACATAGAAAGAATAAATAATCAATTTGAATTTTATATAAGTACTGACGTAGAAGTGTCTAGTCTGAGAGTCGTGACAGACTCACCTTGTATGAGCTAGGGCTTCGCCCCGCAATAAATACGAAAGTTAAACGATATAACTGCATTTAATTGTATTACACACTCGGTAACTCGACAGTACCTACCTGAGTTCATCTGAGGTGGTAGGTACCATTGGGAAATATTCTACCTCTTAGCAATAATGTACTAAAATTATTGTATTCAGGTTTATAAGGTTGTTACCAGACAAATTACTGAGCAAATGAGGCTTAACAATCGAGGTTTGATGTTTGGATAACGTGTGGGTGGTATCACTCTTGTCTTGCTGGCTGGCAGCAAATCTGCAGTTTTTAATCAATAAAATTCCTAATACTAATATTATATACGTGAAAGTTTATGTGGATGTATGGATGTGTGATACTCTTTCACACCAGAACTGCTAACCGGATCTGAATAAAATTTGGCACAGAGATATATTATAGTCTAGAATAACACATAGGCTACTTTTTATCCAGGTCGGGCCTAATTCTGAACTCTACGTAAACGGAGTCGCGGGCCGAAGCTAGTCATCTATAATACGTGCTCGAACTTTTGGTATGAATTAAAATATCAACAAATTTTCTAATTAACTCCCGTATATAATATACTCCAAGGAAGCGGATAAATTATGCTCGTTAAAGACCACAAATTCTCTAGTTAACCCTACTACATCATATATCCGACTTAAAAAAATAACAGATGATCCATCATCCCCTTCCTAACCCTTCACTTCTCAAGTTACCCGATCCCGATATCCGATAGACGCATACAAATTTATGACAGGGTTCGTGAAATATTCGGGCTCCATTTATTGCTTATCGGTGAATCTAAGCGCACGTGGTCTGCCGCGGTCTGACGTGATATACGGCCTCGGTTGCGACCACGGAACAGCGAATAGCGGTTTTAAACCAACCACTTTACAACCGCGTGAAATTTAATCGGGCGTTTTAATAGTCCTAATCATTTTTTAGTTTCGATTACTACCACAAAATTGATACTTAAAAATAATTTGATGATGATGTTTACATTTTAATTGGTTAATTTATTTTATGCATTTTGTCATCAATTTTGAGTACCGTTAAGATTTAATCAAAGGTTTTATTAGTCATGGGATAGTTTTATGATTACGATTGAATTAAATAAAAATCAACGGTGCATTCACTCTTGACCTTTGTGACAACTATTATTCATACTTCCATAATACGAATAAGTATTTTAAATTCTAACAAACATCCTCTCAGCCCAAACGCATATTATAGGGGCCCCGTTCCGTCGCGGGTAAAAACTTCCTTGGGATGCAAGTGAAACCAAGGGCAAAACGGGTAGTAATAAATATTTTAAAGATTCGATAGGTACCGTTTATATTTGATCAGGCCAATAATCATGACAAGCAATATTAATATTTGACGAAACGTTTGGCATAGTGGCTGAGCGATCGGCTTCTACGCTATGTGTTGTGGGTTCGATCCTCACACGGAACAAATATTTGTGTGACCTAGGTAGTGGTTCTGGGTCTGGGTATGTGATAATTTGTGTTTGTTAACGCACTGTCGATACAGAGAGAGAGAGAGAAAATCTTAGTGTGGAGCAAAGTTTCAAAAAAAGAAAAAGGTATTTGTATCTACATTATACATTTTGGGACCTTCGTATTTTCTAAGTACTATTAACTTACTCAGAACTATGTAGTTCTGATAAGTCTGTTTGAAGAAAGCCAAAGTTACAGATTGACATTATGTGTTGCCTTGACTCAACCTTTTCATTGAATTCTATGTATGAAACTCTTTACTGACAGTCACGTGTGAAGTGTGCTTTGACCCTCAGCTTTGACCATATATAAATGTCATTCTACTACTCTATCTTCCCCCGCTACTCGCTCAGCTTATAAAACGCAGCATTGCGTTGTCGTGTAACCAAATACTGAAAAATTACGAGGGTATCATAAATGTGAGTGAGTCCTGCTACTTGCATGACAATTATGATGGCATTCGTTTTGTATCGCCATGATTTATGAGCACGGCGTTCGGTGACCCTTACTGCTTTTGGAAATAGGTCGTTTCCTAATGCGTTTATATTCCGGAATTGTTATATGTAGGTATTTTCGGTAGGTACCTATGTTAGGAACCCATTTAATATAGGCGTAAATTGCAAATTAATTTATTGGATTTTTGCACAGGTTATTTTGGTATTGCATTGGTACTTGTAACACTAACATTTAGCTTATGAAACGAGGGGTTAACAAGGATACTAGTAATTTGCGAGCCATTTAAAAAAAATCCTAATAAGAAAAAAATAAGTATAGTTATTCTATTTCACGAAGGCCGTTAAATTATTGAAATTTGAACTTTATTTCAATTAGGTACATAAAGGTCACCATACAGGACTTCGTGAGATAGAATGACTATACTTAACACTTTTTCTCACTAAAAACTTTTCAGACTGAACATCCTCTCAGGCTCAGCCAGAAATATAAAATCTTGAGCTCAAGATTCTTATTATTATAACTTATTCTTAATAACTTTATGCGAGCTCCCAGACAGATAAGCTAGATACCAAGCCAGCCATAACTTAGATGGTAATAGCACTAGGGTTGCTGCCTCAGGGTCTTAGCAAAGCTAACTCACACTTGGAATACTAATAGGATACAAACCACCACACTGTCAAGGGAACCGTGAGATTTTTACTGAATTTCTAAACCTTACACTACCGGGTATAAGGTTTATGGATTATGATCCTTCTTTCTTATTTTCAATAACCTTTTATCCAGTTTATCTTCTATCTGGATATAAGTATTTAATTACTATTATAAATGCGAAAGTTAAGATGGATATTTGTTAACGGATCTGGATGAAATTGAGCACATAGATAATGTAGTCTCTTATCCTACTTGGTATCCACGCCCGCAGGAGCAATTCTGAAATCCACGCTGACGAAGTCGCAGGCAGAAACTACTTAGATACTATTATAAATTTGAAAGTTTGGATAGATTCTATACCTATTTGTTACTCAATCACACCAGAACTGGTGAACGAATCTGGATAAAATTTGGCACGGAGATAAGTAGTCACATAAGCTACTTGTTATCCAAGTTGGGCCGATTCTAAAGTCCATGCAAACAAAGTCGCAGGCAGAAGCTAGTTACTATGATAAATGCCAACTCATTTCTGAGACTTAAGCCTTGCGCACACTGGCGGGATAGCAAAGTAACAGTTTTATGTATAAGAAACAAACGATAATACCTACATCTTATACTCTCTGTGAATATTAAACATTGAAATATTGAAAATTAAATTAAATAAGATGTCCAATTTTATCCTCAGCCATAACTTTTGCCAGCAACTACTTACTAAATTAATAGGTATGGTTACATAAAAGTATTATTACCGGGAAGCTACGTAAAAACTATCAATTTTACCCTACCAAAAAAAATCTTCCATATTCTTCTATATAAAGCTCCAACGCACAAAGTTATAAAACAATAAAACCTCATGATTTACGAGGATATAAAACTAAGTTGTCGCCTCATTCATTGCGCCTATAATAGCGAGGTATAAGGACATTTTGATAAATGCTCGCATACGTTTAAATTGTAATATGTTTAAACGGCACGCAATTAAAACGTTCAGCGGATTGTAAATTGTCTCCGCACTTGAGCACTTGACTCTGTACTCTGTTCTGCATCTGGCACTCGTAACGTACGTAATTAGAAGTGACGTGCGATTTTATGCAGCTCTATTTGTGTAGAACGTTTCGCTTCGGAGATATACCTATTACAAAGTCTCCTTTACTACTTCTCCGCTATTTTATAACTACCGGAGAATAAGGATTTAAAAGAAAAATATAACAATAATCCATATTCACACCTATGATAGTTTTTTTATTATTTTTATTATCTTCAAAATATTCTTGTTAAGGGGCCGTCCTAAAAATTGACGCATTTTAGTGAATTTTGTTGACCGATTGTGAGGAATCTACAAAGAATTTATATAAAGTTATTGATTATTTGAAAAGAACTGTTCTTAAACCTGGCACAAGCGGAAATGGATTTTTCAATGTACTTCTATAATAATCGTAAATCCCTTTTATTGACAACTCCTTTTCCCAAAAAACGCGTTTCGAGTGAAGTTTGATGATCGGTTTACAAGAAAATATTAGTATTACTGAATATTAAAAAATACTATAAAACCCAGCATATGCTCTACTTGGCACTAGCGGAAGCACTTTTTTCAATTTTCATACAAAATATAGCAGGAAAAAAATATTTACGTAACGTAATTTTTCGTGAAAATTGCAGACAAATATGTATTTTTTTCTATTTTTTAGAAAGACATTTTGATTATTTTTTAAATTAATTAATAATCTTCAGTTATCCCTCTAATAGGATCAAAAATTACTTTTTCAAAAAACATATATTTTGATTTAGTAAATCAAAGATGAAAAGACCTATAATTGTGCTATAATATCGAGCGCGCAAAGCCGCTCGCGCCAGTCACGTTTGGGCCTTCCCAGCGAGAGGACGTATCGCTTTGTGTCACAGGCGTGCGCTTGTTTGACGTAAATATTTTCCCAAATTATACTGCGATTAACACAACTTGATACGTTGATTATTTTATAACTTCTAATTTCTAGAAAAGCCCTATAATATGGTCTGGTATTTTTTGTAGGAAGTATGGGTAGTACAAGTTTCTCATTGTGCTGATTACGAAAATGTTTATTTTTGAAATCCAAGATGGCGGACATTACTTTTCTAAATAAATTAATAAGGGTGTCAATTTCAAAGATTTTCAGGGGCTGATTACGAAAATTATATTAATTTTGAAATCCAAGATGGCGGACATTGCTTTTCTATATAAATTGATATGGGTATCAATTTCAAGGATTTTCAGGGGCTGATTATGAAAATTATTGAAATCCAACATGGCAGACATTGCTTTTCTAAATAAATTGATATGGGTGTCAATTTCAAGGAATTTCGGGGGCAGATTACGAAAATGACATTAATTTTTAAATCCGAGATGGCGGACATTGTTTTCCTTAATAAATTGATACGGGTGTCAATGTCAAGGATTTTCAGGGGCTGATTACGAGAATGACAGTAATTTTGAAATCCAAGATGGCGGACTTTGCTTTTCTAAATAAATTGATATGGGTATCAATTTCAAGTATTTTCAGGGGCTGATTACGAAAATGATATTAACATTGAAATCCAACATGGCGGACATTGCTTTTCTAAATAAATTGATATGGGTGTCAATTTCAAAGAATTTTGGGGGCTGATTACGAAAATGACATTAATTTTTAAATCCAAGATAGCGGACATTGTTGTTCTAAATAAATTGATACAGCTGTCAATGTCAAGGATTTTCAGGGGCTGATTACGAAAATCATAATTATTCATTTTAAAACCAGAGATTAAAATTTGGTTAATTTTTTCAAGTTAAATATGAACTGTTAACTATTTGTGACTTTTTTGCACATTCCTAGATATTATTATAAAGTTATTTTAGTGATGTAAAAACTCGACTGCGATCAAAATTTGAACCTGCGTCTTCTGGTTAGATAAATCAGATGCTATGATCACTAAGCCGCCGCGAGTCCCACCTGCCAGGTCTAAATTTGCATTCACATTCTGAATTTACGTCTTAAAGGTGACGTCAGTAATATCTATTGAAAAGTCACTTCTTTTTTGAAGAACATCCTACAGCCTGATTGTACTTGGGATGTAGTTCCTTTGGAAACGTACAGTACAGTAGTTTCCAATCTTTTTGGCCGGGCAGAGGTTGTTGCACCCGCCTTCGTGCGCATGGTACAGTCAAGTGGAAAATTACTAATGCAATTATCCTATTTAGTATTAGATCAGTAAGTAGATAGATTTTTATTTTATACATTGGCATAACATAAAATACATAAAAATGAATATTTATTAATAAAAACAGGCGTAGTAAATTCTGAGTAGGAGCTCGGAATTTGAAATTTGTGCCCGGATAATGGCAATAGGCTCGCCCCCTATTACATGGGACCTTAACATATCGGCGAACTGTGGGTGTACATTAGTGTACGCCTCTGCCTAACCCTTCAGGGAATACAGGCGTGATGGTATGTTATGTTCGAGGTACTTACGACTGCGACTGCGTGTGATTGCGACATTAAGTATAATACCTATAGCTCTCAAGAGTCTGCCACCGAATTTCTAATACAAACGTAATACCAAGTTATATCGTAAGTAAAACTCAATTTTTTGGATTACGATTTATTATGGTATTATGTTTTTGCCGGCAATTCAAGCATTCAAATTTAGACAGCGCAATGCTTGTTTAATTTAGTAGCTATTATAACGCTTTATATTTTACTAGCTTCTGCCCACGACTTCGTCCGCGTAGAGGAAATATAGGAGATATATGAGGATATATAGCCTATAGCCTTTCTCAATAAATGGGCTATCGAACAATGAAAGAATTTTTCAAATCGAACCAGTAGTTCCTGAGATTAGCGCGTTCAAGTAAACAAACAAATAAACTCTTCAGCTTATATATTAGTATAGATTTAAAATATGCAATGATATACATTACAAACAAAATTATACAATCATTACAAAGCTCTGTGTTCATTAGTCAAAAGCAACCTCATCTTACAATAAATTATTTATATGCAAAGGTTTTAATACATTCAAAGGTATGAATATTGTAGTTATCGCCGTGATTACTACTGTAGTACAAAATTAATGTCTTATGTTGGTCCTTCATTAGGCACATTCTACGTGCATGGTAAATTATGAAAAACAAATACCAGTTCTTCAGACATCTCATCTCACACTTTTCACGATGAAGTGGAGCAAAGTTAAACTACATACCACAATTAGCACAGATGTACAACCGAGCGGTTTCAGTCGTGACCAAAATGGGTTTTGATAAACATTTAACAAAATATTACGATTTTGAAGTGCCTAGCAAAAGATAAAACTATCAACCCTCCAAAGTAAAAGTTAGAAAATTCAAAATCCCTGAAACACATTTTTTATGATGAGTAGCTACATATCTCATTTTCAAATACCTACCTTTAAAAACTATTCACCCATACTAATAAGTACATTAACCTTCAGGCTTCAACCCCCGTTTCCTACCCTTAAAATGTAAAAATCCATAAATCATTAAACTCGTCACTAGGTATTTATTAGTAATCAGTATCTACAAAAATTACAATTTTTAACCCCAATTTCCGCCTTCAAAGTTTTATGTTTTGATGTTTATTGAATATTGTATGTATAAAAATATACTAAATTAAAAACAAAATTGAAAATACAAAAAAAAACTAACGAGAATAAAACTAGAAAATTAATTTAATAATGAAAGGATCAACATTGTTTATAGGCTCGTACGCTCGATCTGCAGCCATGTGTGCGTGAAAAGCGCACACAAACATAGAATTTACCTAAACTCGATCGAGTGAATTTTTAGGACGGCCTCTTAATAAAAATCTAAGAATTCCGTTATTGAAGACCGTGTAGGAGTCACTGGCAAGACAATTGTTGTTATTTTAAACCTTTATTGCGAAAATAGGCTCACTAAGACAGTATTCCTGAACTTTTACTGTCTGTATATTTGAATACCTAACGTGATTATTTCATGTTTTTCTCATTGTGCGTCGTGGCGGGTGTAAATAACGACGACGCATTTGTCGCGCCGGGCGGCGCCGGGCAGCCCGTGCGCATGCGTGTTGCTAACGAGATCCTTGCCAGCGGCGCAGGCGCAACTGCTACTAAATAGGGTGTTCGGTGTTTAATTAAGATATTTACATTACTTAACTACCTACTACAGTACTACAGTACCTAACTGTTGTTATTAATTAATTGACCTTTAAGTTTATGTAGGACAATTTCCATAAACTGATACTTTAAGACCGCTGTGAAACATGACGTTACTATTTTGTTTTCATAAAATGACATAAACAGTACCCACCTTGGTTTCGCCCATCAACATTGGATTTGGAAATTTCATTTTATATTTTTTACATATTGTAAGTAATATCATATAAATATGTGTTATTTATTTTTATTATTTATACTTAACGTTACGTTAATGTTTATATATGTGTAGGTATCTACTGATTTTGTCAGTAGCCACCCCTAACCTCTACTCCTGAAAATATGGTTGGTACCTACACATAATTACCTACACGAAAAATAAACCAACACCCTGAGAAATTTCAAGTGCGCACCGTAGACGCGTGCATTCCGGCCTGCGCCCGCGCAGCCGATGCAAATAGTTGATTTACTCGCCCACTCCTTCAAGTTTACACTGCGCGTGCAGTTGTTACCCCTTGTCAATGTACCTCGGATAAATAATATTGTCTCCCGAAAGACGTATGGGTCTGCGAGCAGCCCGCGACTCAGGCGCAATGAAATGAGTAATTGAGATCGAGAATAAATGTGAAACACAACATTTCAATTCAACCTTTAAAGTTTCACTTATAGAGTTCAAAATTAAGTATTTCATATATGTTTTTCATTTCTTACTACCATCGTTAACAATATAATTAATTTCGAAGCTTATGGCGATGAGAATAATGCTGTGAGATTTAAATGGATTTTCATATATTTTGCAATTTAAATAATGATCCTGAGTAAAAATAATACAAGTAGGTTTTGGCAACAATTTAACGAAACTCAAAGAGACTTGAAGTCTAAATAATCTGAGTTTTTGATGCAAATATTTATATTATAAAGACTGTTATTTTATAATAAAACCAAACTTGATCTTCCAGGGAAGTAAAATATCGTCACTGAATGGTTATTGCACCGCGTGTTGTGGATACGATGCGGTGTGCGGGGTACAGAGGGGATAAATGAAGAATACGTGTTTACGTTACGAAGGTTTATTAGCTACTACTTACTGACTACATTACATGATATATTCTTACAACTAAGTACTTCAACCACTACACCACCGGGGTTGATTTAAAAAAAATAAAAAAAAAGTTTTTTTTTTTTTTTTATGTAAACATAGGTACATTTTTTTTTAATATATATATACTGCTTATTTAGATTAGATAGGTACATGCATGTATCTGTTTACTAAGTATAAGTAAGTATTACTAACATAATATTAAGTCTTAACTAACATAAGGTTTCGTCCTATTTTTTATTAACAATGTCATTTTTCCCATTATTCATAATTTTAACATTTGGTCCTAAGTCCTCTAAAACTATATACGGTCCTTTATAAAGTTCACAAAGTTTATTTCCTGTCTCATTTCTTACTAGAATTAAATCATTTTTACTATATGTTACTGTGTTTACATTTTTATCATAATTAATTTTCCTATTCAACTTATCGCGTAACAAATGTTGTTTTGCATCCTGTTGTGCTGTTTGCAACCTGTACTTTAATTCTAACATGTAATTATTTGGATTATACAATGGGTCTACTGTATTTTTCAAGTTACTAGGAATATTACATTGTTTGAAATCTTATAACGCTCTTCTGTGAATTTGTTTGTAATGTTAGTTGCTCAGATTGTAAGTTTATAATTGCATTATAATTTCTCAAGAAATCCGATCCAATTATACCGTCAGCATGGCACGGCATATCGTGCAATACGTGGAATGTATGCTGAAATAAGACACCGTCGTGTGACTCTAAGTTTATCGTAACAACATAATTAGATTTAATATAACCACCTATTCCTCTTATCTCTATATTATTAGAATATAGTTTTATGTAATCGGGAACTTTATCTTTATGTAATATGGATAAACTTGCACCGGTATCTAATAAAAATGAACATTGTTGACCGTCAATTCCTAATTTCAAGGTTGTTAAGCCGTCGCTAGTTAATATTTTATGCTCGAAAAAACTCTGTTTCGCTATGCGTTTGCTGTTCCGTATTATTTTCAACGGTCTGGCTCAATTGGTTATCGTCCGAAAGGGAATATATGTTTTGACTATAACTCCTACGACCACGATATCTAGGATTACGACCTTGTTGACCGCGTCCTCGATAAAAAACTGTCTGACGGCCCCTGTAATTACCAAAAGTATTACCTCTAGCATAGTCTTGGCGTGTGTTCTGCCATCCGCCATTTCCACGAGAATGCCATGCACCGTTACCACGGGAATGCCATTGATCTTGACCTCTTGCGCGAAAACTCTGCATTCTACCTCTAAACTTACCTCTCATGTTCATGATTGTTCCAGACGATGATAGGTGTTCTGGCGCCTCATCCTTGGCAGCCTGAACCGCCTCTTTGAGCTCGGTGTAGTTGCGAGCAGCGATAATGGTGCTCAACCGCTTGTTTCTCAGGCCATCTGCAAACTTTTTAATAGCTAAGCTTTCGTTTATGGGTCTCAAAATTTCGCTAGCCTTTTGATTTTCACCTGCTTGCGTAATTGTGAGATTAGTAAACAACTCTTCGACCTTATCACCATATTCATCAATAGACATTTCATTTTGATTTATATTATTTAACTGCAATAACAATGAATTGGCTGATTTCTTTGTTATCAAAAATTTCTTTATGTCTTTTACTAAATCTGCGACAGAGCTATAATCTGATTTTAATTTTAGTTTAGATATTTTATTCAATCTTGTTTTCAAAACAAATGAAATCAACAATTTCTTGTTATTCTGATCTTTAAAAATACTATCTAACATCTCAATGCCCTCTATTACTCTTTCAACTGTCTCCTCCTTTCCATCTAATACAGGAATGAGGCTTCCTACTGCCTTTAAATCAAAATGTTCAGCCATTATAATTTGGTTCTCTTTCTCCGTATCCTTAGAACAATATCTTAATATACTATCAAAACATTTATGTATTTTCTCATCTAATATATCTAAAATATAACTAGTTAATTCACCTGATACGTGTGAAACATGCAATGATTTAATTAAATCTTTATATGTAGAGTATAGTACCTTAGCTTTCTCAACTTTATCTAAACCTATTTTTTCTTGCCTTCTTTTAGGACCTAATTTTCTTAAACTAATTCTTATATTTTCTAACTTTTCTAAAATACTACGTATCTCTAGTTCCATCAAATACCTGTGTTTTACGCACTTTTATATTTCACCATACTCACTTTTTATTTTTATTTTAATTTTTTTTTCACTCACATTTACTCACATTAATTACCGATATAATTTTCACGCACTCACTCATCGTCGACGAATAATAGCAGTGTCTCGATGACCTCAGATGTTAGCTTCCTCATCCTGGACCGACTTACGCTGGCCACGGCCTGACAATCTCCTCTGAACTCGCTGGAAGAGCTCACTTCGTAGTTCCTTCTGCATCCATCCTTGGTGGCAACGTTTGTAATATTTGAAGAGGAAAATCAAAATTACGATTCCTGCGATAGCCAAAATAGTGCTCAGCAATACATTATTTATATGTATGTGATCCTCGCGAATCCCGGTCGCGCCGTTGTCACCCACAGCGTTCTGCGTGATGATCACTTCTTTGTCTTCTTGCTTAGAATAGGTCTTCCCCATTTTGAAGGATATTTGGTAAAATTGCACGTAATAGCAGCGTTGATGTATAGTCCGCAGTGTCGTACAAGGGAGTAGTGGAAAAAACCATGATTATCTATAAGAACTGTGCTACCGTTCCAAAAATGATGACTTCGCGGCGATGCACGATGCTACGATTCTCGGAAGCTAACCCGATAGCCCGGCGCACAAGCGCAAGGCAGGGTCGCCATGCGGTGTGCGGGGTACAGAGGGGATAAATGAAGAATACGTGTTTACGTTACGAAGGTTTATTAGCTACTACTTACTGACTACATTACATGATATATTCTTACAACTAAGTACTTCAACCACTACAACGATTCCCACCCGATATAATTTGAGCTTACTGGTTATGTAAAGTGAATCATAAAATTCTGAGGTTAGTTTTTTTACCAATACAGTAAATTCTAATGTAATCAATACTTCACTGGCAATTGTAGAAAGATTTTCTAATTTACCATAAACAAAACAAAGTTTTTCTTAAAAAAAGACCGGCAACGCACTTGTGACTTCTCTGGTGTTGCAGGTGTCCATGGGCGGCGGTGATCGCTTACCATCAGGCGATCTGTCTGTTCGTTAGCCCCCTATCCCATAAAAAGCAACATTTTTTCTCTTATCAAAGTAATATTCACACTATACAATCTACAATGAAAATTATCTAGTTTCCGCTTTACATCGCGTGTCGGATAATCCCAATCACGCGATAATGAACTACAAAACTTTACGCCACTCCACAGTTCCCCGCTTAATTGAATAGTTTGTAAACAAAATAGTTCGGAACTTATTTCATAGACCACGGCTGAATGTCGCGTGCCTTTGCCTGATAGAGATTAATTATTGACAAGTAAAGTGAAGTGGTCGTTGTCGTTCCAACTACAAAAGAATGCTTTTAGGAGAGCTGTACACATAGATTAGCGTTTGACAACGTAATATTTAAATGTTATGCTTGTTTTGTTCGGCAACGTCTATAGAACTCTAAAGAAAAATAATTAGGTACGTTTATCTATTTTTTAATCTTAAAATTCAGGTGCTTAGACACAAAATCGGTTACCTCATCTTCACAATATTAATGTTCAATAACTTTAGAACTGGGCTCTCTTTTAAATACTTATGTTACAGTTACTTACATTTCCGACAAAAATACCCAAAAATTGTAATTTTGATATCTAGAAATCGACAGCTTTAATCAAGCCATATTCAGTTGCAAAATTACTTACGCCACGCGTAACGGTGGTCATAGAACAAATATTTGCAATTCTATGCACCAAACACAATCAAGACCCCACTTTATTTATTGTGGAACCACTAACTAAGAATGTTTTCAGTAGGCCCACACTTAAGAGAGGTCTAAGGTACACGCTTAAAACAGCCGCTGAACAAACCAACATCACTGTACAAGATGAGACAGACTTGGCTATTATTCTTAGCAAATTGAAAGGAATGTTAATAATAATAACACATTTAACATCTCTACATCATTTAATGCTATATTTGTGAGAGGTGCATACACTTGACAGACTTTTTGCAATTAATTTAGGGCTAGTGATTTGACTGATCTTTGACAAAAGCTTAAAATCAACGCTTCGGCATTTCTAAATGTATGTTGGTTAAGCTTACCTACTTCAACAGTATCAGTCGACCGTCGATAATGTTGACTGAAACGAATTGAAAATTATTGCGAAGTCTGAAGCACCTTTTTACCCGTGGTTTCAAATGATGCTTTTGTTGTTGCTTATTTAGTGGATCGCTCAGAAACAAATCACGCATGCTGCATCACGTGCTGCTAATGGCTGTCACCCTCATTATTGTCATCGGTTACATTATTACTTTTATTCCAGTATCGATCTGGACTATTATTGGAATTGGATTCGTATTTCGTATACGTTCTCTAACTTTATGTCATGTTACAAGGTTTTTTGATTTTATAGCCCTATTGTTTGAAGTGACCAAGTTTTTGAGATAGTTTGATAGCTAATTTGATAAATGATTTTTATGACGCACAAACTTTAAGTAACAAGTAGTATTACTATTTTTATGATGATGCCTCATGGTAGCAGTAACTTATCAGTATCTGTGTAAAGCATTGCAATAAATATTGCTAAACATTGCTACTAACAAGCATTACAAATCCCAACAAAATCCCCGAAACAAATTATAATAATATAGGATACTTATCGGGCGTCAATATAGGGCGTGGTAATGAGTGGGTCCGATTGACACGTCACAGTCACCGGGTCAGGGGCGCTAATCCGCCCCTGTGCTTACTGCCCCCGTCAATGTATTGAAAGCCACTAAAATGGCGCTGGTAGCAGATGTGATATAGAATGTCTGAAAACGTAACAAATTGGGATCAAAACTAAATATATAATGTTGTTTTATTAGTGTAAATAATAAACACACTATCTGTTATACCCACAATGTAGAAAACACATAATTCAGTGTCAATTTTGCTCATATGAACCTAATTTAAGGTTAAAAATACTGTTATAAATTTAGTTAAAGATAGAAAATACCTAAATCAAAGGAATTCTTTGTCATGGGTTGCTAGTTTTATTTGTCCAAGCATGCGGAAGACCCTTTGACAAACGAATTGTACATCAACAAAAACACTGACAATGATATCCAGTAAATAACACTTTATTAAATTTTGTCTAAGAATCTGCCTGAGAAACTCAATTTATAGTCAAAGAAATCGGCAGCAGTATAACATCTTCCCGATTAATTTTAGCTTCGTCCATACGTGTAACGCCTTGTTATTTTCATACCCGATACGTGACCACGCATCCCTAATTCCACACCGTTCTCCCGTGATCCAGTAGAATCCGAAGGGGATTTATAATGAGGTTTTATATCAGCATTAGTGTGGGGATGTGTGAGTGGACTCCGAAAAATAGAGGTCCTTTGTTCGAAACTTTTGGTTCATAAATTTGATACGTGATGTTAATAAACAAATGCAACTTGAGTTGTCATCGTTTAAAAAAAGGTCCGATAACTATGCGTTTTGAAAATCCAATGACAGACTAAGCAGTTCCGTGAACGAAGAGTCTATCACTTACTACATTTTTTGTAAGGTTTCAGAAACATTCAAATATTTCGTTAGAAAATCGTTATTTTTTTAATGGATTAAGTGGGCGAATGGCTGACGAGCTAGCTGGTGGTAAGTAGTCATCGTCGAAACACATACAGGGTGTTTGACAGACTCCGGTAAGGTACGGGTGCTCGCCAGCCAGTCAGACCCCAATAGATGCTCTTACCGAGCAAATCTTACACCGACTCTGTGGTTTAGTGGTTCGAGTACCGGACTGCTGACCATGAGGTCGTGGGTTCGATTCCCACAGGACACAAAAGTGTATGTGATGAATATAAGTGTTTGTGTTCGTCTGGGAGTTTCTGATGTATTATAAGTATGTATTTGCAAAAAAAAAAGTATAGAAGTATTATATCCACTGTCTAGTAGCCATAGTACAAGCTCTGCTTAGTTTGGGACTAGATGGTGCTCTGTAAAAATGTCCCAGAATACTAAAAAAAAACAGATATGTACGACTTACAGTATTCTAACCCATCCCCACACGGAAAATGTAAATTTCAATTTAATGATGTGACGACATTTTAGTTGTTAGGAAGTTTATGTTATTGACATAATTAACGAGCAAGTCGGGTAACGTTCTATCTACTCAAGCGCTTAATCAGCTTAAATATAACGATTTATAAATAAGAAAAAAAATCGAATATTGATTGAACTGGATTTGAACCTTGTTAAAAAAAAATTAAGTAGGTATTTTAAAAATAAACTCATATTCATCGTTGAAAAGATGCAAAAGTATTTCAATGGCTTCGGGTTATTTTTAAGTTTCTTATTAATCTAGTGCTCCTAAGCCTGACTGCTCTGCTAGAGGTCCTGGGTTCTAATTCCAGGTCAAGAACTGTTATTGGGTTAGTAAACACTCAGAGTTTGGATTGGCTCAACTTTGTGTGGGCCTAACCCTTAGGGGAACACAGGCGTGAATTTTTTTTTTTTTTTTATTATTATATATTATTATTTGATAATCATAAGGAGGCGTTGCTGAAGGAATAATTATGTTCCTGAAGGATTCATAATTATTTGCTTTTATCTCTTCATCTCTACTATTATAAAATTGTAAAAAAGCTGTGTCTGTACATTGAAGATATTTAAATACAAAACGGTTAGGGTATATAAACGGCTCCGAAACCAAAAATGAGATTTTTAAAATTCTAGCTCACATGAGTGAGCGAAGCCGCGGGCAAAAGCTAGTTTTCTTTATAGGCCATTATTTTTATAAAAAAATATATATAGAAGGAGAATTGATGATCACTGATGATGTTACCTTTTATTGTCTGAATACGCAATCTCTTTATGGCCTTTTACGTGACCCATGGGAAATAGATCGGTGATTTAAACGCAAAGGGCAATAGCTATTGGGTTACCAGTACAATGACAATTCCGCTCAATTGCTTCTTTTGATAGGAGAGTTGACAGCGAAGAGGTTACAATACTGTATTAGTTTCTCCTTTGTGTGCATTTCCAAATTCCTCAGTTCTATACGAATTCCTTTATTTTTCAAGCAATCTCGGAATAATAACAGTATTGTCATTTTTATCTCGTTCGCAGCTCACTTTCAAGTAAATTACAAAATAAAACTTTTCGAAAAACAAATTGGTTTGAGGAAGAAATATTACGATCACGTTTATGAATGCCAAGACTTGGAAGTAATTCAACTTGGCCGAACAACTCGCCAAGATCGTTCCCTTGATGACACTCGCGACTTTTTTTATTTTTTGGACTTTTATGACTGAAGCGTTCGAAATGTTTTCCGTTATTTCGTGCAAATTGTCGCTCGTTTATTATCGTTCTTTGACATTGTTTGAGTTATTTTATTCTCTTTTGACTGTTATCTTACATATTTTCCAGTAACTGAAGGAAAACAATTTCGAATTCAAATGAATGAATATTTTTTATTCATATCCTGTACTTGCAATTAGTACCGATTTTATATAGGCGATAATACGAATGTACATTATAGAAAATAATAACTATAATTTAAAAAAACAACCTGCCATACAAATGAAATCGCTAAACTGACAAACTTGTTATTATATTGTTATACTTAATTTTCTGCATTTTCTACTTTATAGTGCTTAGACCAATATAAACAATATAGGTATAAACGATCTTATGGCACACCCCCTATTGTGAGTTTGTGACTGTATCTTTTAACGACAAATTTATGAATAATGATGAATCTCATAGATTCATAAAAATATATAATGCAATAAAGCTTCCATCTTCCATCTCCCCCAAGACGCAATATCGTATTGTGTTCCAACTAAAACATTCTAAGAAACAATATGTTTTATTGTTGCGAAAAGCAATTTTTCTAGCATTCGTCCTCTGAATGAGACCTATCAATAGGAGAAGAGTGCTGTCTCACGACTGCCACAATTCAATAACGACTCTGACAATCCGAATGCAGCTGCAGCACTTTGGTCCAAGCTACGAGCGGATATTTTATGTAGAGTATTTTTCATCTATTACTAATATATAAAGCTGAAGAGTTTGTTTGTTTGTTTGAAAAATTCTTTCCGTGTTAGATAGCCCATTTATTGAGGAAGGCTATAGGCTATATATCATCACGCTACGCGGACGAAGTCGCGGGCAGAAGTATTTCATAAAATGATTTTATTTTACCTCAACGTATTTTCATAATATACCGTGTGTAACCAAGAATCTTATAATATCTAACATTCTTGTGTATAACCATATTGTTTATGAGTAGAAATTAAATTTATTTTTTAGTCGATTCGGTAATTCTGCGATGGTCACATAATATAAGTTCCACTGGTGTCTACTCCAAAGATAGCGCTGAGCTGATTTAGTAGCGAAATACTTAAATAAATCTGCAATTTTGGCCCTTTTATTCTACATTTAAAGATCAATCAATTACCTATCTCTTCTGGTTAACCTCATCTTGAGTCCCAAGTACAGTTGGCGCAAAATAACTTGAACCAAAATGGTGGATGCGCAGTAGTAGATTTTTAGTACATTTTGCACGCAAATGCACTGCGCAAACTTTCCCCCTGTCCGTTAGTTTTGGGTCAAGTTATTTTACGCGAACTATATTTATTATAGACCTATATGTGTAGATCACCACAGTAATCTACCAAAGATCCATGGAATAAGAATAATAAACGCAGGTTAAATATACTTATATTCTGTCGACGGTAAACGAAGTAGTTGGTACACCTTTTCAAATGCCACGGATTAAACCCATCCTCACTATCTTTCCATATACTAATTTCAAGGTAATCTAAGGCCCGGTGTCTTCCAAAGCAACCGCTGACGATAAGCAGGACCGAATCAGAAAACGGATATCGAATTATTTGCTCATGTCAACGATAAAGGATGACATGGGCACACACCAAATTTCCATCAACTTGACCCAAATCTAGGGTCAAGTTATTTTGCGCGAACTATATTTATTATAGACCTATATGTGTAGATCACCACAGTAATCTACCAAAGATCCATGGAATAAGAATAATAAATGCAGGTTAAATATACTTATATTCTGTCGACGGTAAACGAAGTAGTTGGTACACCTTTTCAAATGCCTCGGATTAAACCCATCCTCACTATCTTTCCATATACTAATTTCAAGGTAATCTAAGGCCCGGTGTCTTCCAAAGCAACCGCTGACGATAAGCAGGACCGAATCAGAAAACGGATATCGAATTATTTGCTCATGTCAACGATAAAGGATGACATGGGCACACACCAAATTTCCATCAATTTTGATAAGAGAATTTGTGTTTACTATCGATTGGCGTTCTGCCCTCAGAGGTTTTTTTAAATGCAACAAAAAGTTTTCAGTGGCGTTAAATCTTGCGTACGTATCATTTCCTATACTCATTTAATAACAATTATATTTTTCGTCGTTTCCCGTATAATGCATTGAGGACTCCAATCTGCGCATGTCCGGGCCAGTTTCAATTTATGTTAAATTCGGACCAAAATGTTAGCGCATAATAAATATTACGTCATCATCCTTTAGAATATATTATAAGAAGTGTATTCTTTGTAGGCGTTATTCATTCAATGCACGTACATAAATTAATCTAATTTCTTTCTTTTTTCTACAAATCTTATCAATGGCCGCATCAAGAATCTTTTTTAAACTGTATGTGTAAGTCAGTTTTACTAGGTACCGTTTTTATGATAACTACCTTTACTAATCATTTCTGTCTTAATCCAATTTTTTCTATGTCTAATTATTTCTAAGTATGTCTTTAGCAAAAGTTATCAGGTAATCAATTAATTTTATTTTTACTAGTTACCATGCATATTTTCCTCATTTGACATTAGACCAGTATACTAGTAAACTCGTCACACTTGATTCAGTAGCTTAATCAGAGTTCACTGAATACTAGAGTAGACCCTAGCGTCTCTGATATATTTTCGTATGGCAGTTTCAATTTCTCTTTTACTTCATAAAAAATGATAATCACAACACCTCGTTAATTTGCTCTCATTCCACATGGGACCTTAACATACCAGCGAACTTTGGGTATACATTAGATGCTGTGATGGTATGTTTGCCCGGCTATCGTTCGCGACTTGGGCCATCGTCTCCATCCAGTCTCAACCATTTCCCGACTCAATAATTTCCTTTGTGGTGGGTCCTATCGCTTCAGAACTTCATTGATTAAAACCCGAGTGTAAATGCCATGGTCCATCGCCTGCCACTGTTCGGCCATTGTTCATAGTGAGCTACTTTTTCTTTGTACTTAATAAACGATTTGAAATTAAATGACGGCCTTCTATGACCGAGTAGTATTGGTGTTTAAGTAAACAGATGGCTGAGGTTTGTTAAAGTGATTGAAATAAGAAGGGATGCTTTGCAACTTCGACATTTTTCCTGCCTTTGTGTGAAGTATGTTAGTTCAATATTTGTTCTTCCTTTATATGAAGTTTCTCAAGCAAATCTTTCATAATCCTAAATCTATTTTCTAAAATCCTGAATCTAACAAAAGCAATGTTAACCATATAACTTTTCTGTGGAAATATCCTCTGAATACGGTGATCATACTACGCGTGCTGTTAAACTTATAAGTGTTTAGACGCGAGTGGAATAAGAATTAGTTTTCTCCTTATCCTTCCACAAACTTTTATAAAAGCTCATGGGAATCGTTTTTATTAAAACAGACAAGTATACATAAGTGAATTATAAAGTAAAATATCTGATGTGGGAATGGAAACAACAAGGAATGTAGATAAATGTTAGTTCCAAGGTTTCTCGGGTAAACGAGGCATAAGGGAGGCCGTGAAGGATAGTGTAGGCCTAATGGAACCTCAACTGATAAAATATTTTGTTTCTGATTTATGTTGTTGAAGAAAGTTTTTGTATGTTAGTTTGTTACTGAATGATGACATCATCAAGTACTCTTTTACAAGTTCCAAAGATGTCTTGTAGTGCTAAAAAATAACTATACTTCCATCAATTCATTGCACAACAAAGACTATATCGTCTACAAATGGAAAAGGGCCGCACAATTCCCGTTATGAATCGATAAAGCACAATCATTTATACCGTTCAATAGCAAACAAAATTACCCGAGCAGACTTTACATTTATCATTTCACACCCAGCGATTGTTCAGTCAATAGAGGGTGTTTAAACTTTTAACTGTATGAATGGGAGCCTACATTATTCACTATTTGGTCCCCTTTGCAGAAGTAACGCAATTTCTGGGCGACATGTTAGCTTTTTTGTTCGCTAGTGCGGGACAGGAACCCCGTGGAGTGGACCCCTGTATTTCTTGATAACTTCATTGCGAATGCGCGGCTGCGGGACGCTGTTCCACGAGAATGGAGCATGATTTGCAGTTTTTTATTTTGTTTGCAGTTTGTTCTTCCCGATGTTCTAGTTTTTACTTTTTAAATTGTTTCGTTTTTAACTTCGTTTTCAAGTTATTGTTACCTGGTGCTTCTTTTAACATAACTACAACTCGATGTTGAGTTGTTGAATGAAGATAGGATACACATGTCAGAGGAATATAGAATAAGGTCTCAATTTAATCTCAGTTTTTGTTTTCATTGGATATTTTGAGTTTACTTTCTTGGTCATCAATTATTTTTTTCCAGTATTTTCTGGAAGCAACATATAATTGACTACAAATATATGCCAGAGTATCACTAATATCGATGACATTTGATAAATAAAAATAATGAATTTGTCACTAGAAAGAGGGACATTCCACATTTAAATATTATGCGGTCGTGTGAAATGTCCCTTGTTCTATTACTCCTCGCCTTAGAGGCTAGAAAATGTAAATGTAAAATGGAAATGTGGGCCAAGAAATGTAGCATACCGTCTCTCAAACTGATGATATTTCGCTTTGTTATATTTGCGCGCATATTGCATGAACTGCGCACTGCACGTTGCAGGTCGGATGCAGTTCAGTCTCCGGGGTCTAATTTTCGTAACCCTGCCCTGTGGGGACTTGACACGCCGCTTTATTGTTTCTACATGACAGAGTTCCTAGCTAGTGTGTTTGGCTATCATTTTAGTATGTCTATTGTTTTTTTGTAAATCTCGTGTCTACTTTTCGTTTATAATTGTTTCAAACACAAAAAACCTGTGGGACGTTGTTTGAGTATTCATTAAGATTACTAAAGTCACTTTATTTAAGGTCATTCAGTTGTTTCAATTATTTTGGTTAATTTACTGAGGAGCGGTTTTATACTGCGATAGCTACGCTACTGACTTCTGAGAAAAGACTCATTTTGTGATAAGAGTTATAGACGTAATATTTTTTTTATTAGCATAAACAATTCACAATCATAAATCAGTTCCGATTTTGACACTTAAGCAAATGTCAAACTAGGTAAAACACGCATATTATTTCATTAGTTACGATTTGTATAAAATCACTAGCTTCTGCCCGCGGCTTCGCTCGCTTGAAGCTCATAAACCAACAATAATGATCTCTTCTTAAGTACCTTCTTAAGTAATACCAGTTTTTAAGTTTGAGCACATACTTTCTAACAGTGATAACAAAATTAAAATCTATTCAGTAGTTTTTGCGCCAACCCGTAACAAACAGACAAGAATTTCGGTTCGGTGACCTTTATATACCCTAACCCGCTTGTTTTTTCTTAAATATCTTCAATGTACAGATACAGCTTTTTTACAATTCTATAATAGTAGAGACGTAAATAATTACCCATTACCTAATTCAGAATTATCAAAAGAATACTTTAACTCAAAAGACATAGATGCAACAATTTACCTCAGTATACGACGAAGGCAGTCGCCACTCTATATTTATATTTTTTTAGATCTACCCTAAAAAGAAAGACATCCGTTAATGTCTAGCCTAGAGTACAACGAGATGCTTGTCAGTGAATTGGACGATATCCCCTGAGGCGGGTCGGTCCCACCCCCAACATATTTCAAGTGCAGGATTAAAACATCTATATAAAGTGCGAATGCGCAACGTTTGGCCTCGACAGATCGCCTTAAATTTAAGAGCTTTTATGACCCAAAAGTGATCCGGAAAATCTTTTTAATCTCACATACGACCCATTTAGCAGGTCCGCGTTTGTTACAGATGTTTTTAATTTTATAGTTTATTGCTTTTTTGAGCCTCGCATTTGTTCGTATTTCGGGCTATATGCCGTTCTGATATAGGTACACAAATTTTTAGTTTTCCGACCTTTATGTGGTTATTTAATTACTTTTAGTTATGAAATGTGGTAACTAAACCGGGATATGGGTATGGGTCTCATCTCAGAATAAAAGGGTTTAAACTTTAGTGGTTTTAGATATACAAAGAGTTTTTTTTTGTACGACAATTGCCCTGTAACCGTCATGGGTGGCGCGGCGGCGGTGATCGCTTACCATCAGGTGATCCGTCTGCTCGATTACCCCTCTATCCCATAAAAAAAAATCCTGCCTGTATATATACCTATAGCACACCAAATGCGAACTATGAAATACAAGTTATCAGTTACAACAACAAAGATAAAAATGAAATATGAATTTTAATAAAAAAATATAATCACCATAATTTATTCACCAATTCATATGCATTAATGGGCACAAATACTGAAGTTAGGTAAACTTAATTTAACGACACCCATTTAAATAACAAGGTTAAAGCTGTTGATGAAAAGATAAGTACCATAATCTTAGTGTAAAATGAGCTCGGCTGTGTCATGGTGGTATTAAATATGCAATAATCATAAATCTCGTCTGATTCGCCGTAAAAACTTATATCTATTCCGAATATCAAACGAGTTCATTCTTCGCAGAAGCATTTTATTATTATTTCTCATAGTATCATAAACGGAACTTGCAACTCATACAACTCATACTCTTCCGTCAAAAATGCACTAGGATTATTATTTAAAAGCTTTCGTTTGTAGTCATTAGCTTGTGTATGACTTTTATGAAAACAAATTATGTAATTGAGTTATGAATATACCTGAGATCTTATTGAATTTTACGTGCTCTATGATAAGGCAACAATATTGTGTTATAGGCACATCGTATTTATTCCCAGTTACTTTCGCAAATATATTTCTATATTTTCAGTTACTCGATAATTATATTAAAGACGTACGGCAGGTAAACTTACATTTTAACATGCCGCATCCAAGACAAAACCCTAGTCTATCACACCGGGCGGAGTAATCTGCAATGTAATATAGGTATGTGCTCTTAATTCACTAAGCCTCCATTTCTAGAATACTACTGCTATTTTTCTTTTTTTCATTTCGATTTTTCTTAAGTCAAACTGACTTTCTAAAGTCGTTTTCTGATAGAGACAGAAGATAAGCTATTTGCGGAATTAAACAAACATACATAAAAAATCCACATGTCATGCAAAAACTTGGTCGTATTTTACAAACATACATCAGAAGTTTTAATGTGCGTGACCATCCAGAATGCAATTAAGAACGGTAAATGGTCGTAAAAGCTAACATGAGCGATGGATATCGGAACCGCTACTGACGTTGTAAATTATCGTTAATCATCTTATCTGTCCGTCAATCAAAATATAGTTACGGTTACATAGAGCATGGATGATTCAGATGCGGCATTTTGAATATAGGTAAGGCAACAATATTGTGTTATAGGCACATCGTATTTATTCCCAGTTACTTTCGCAAATATATTTCTATATTTTCAGTTACTCGATAATTATATTAAAGACGTACGGCAGGTAAACTTACATTTTAACATGCCGCATCCAAGACAAAACCCTAGTCTATCACACCGGGCAGATTCTGCAATGTAATATAGGTATGTGCTCTTAATTCACTAAGCCTCCATTTCTAGAATACTACTGCTATTTTTCTTTTTTTCATTTCGATTTTTCTTAAGTCAAACTGACTTTCTAAAGTCGTTTTCTGATAGAGACAGAAGATAAGCTATTTGCGGAATTAAACAAACATACATAAAAAATCCACATGTCATGCAAAAACTTGGTCGTATTTTACAAACATACATCAGAAGTTTTAATGTGCGTGACCATCCAGAATGCAATTAAGAACGGTAAATGGTCGTAAAAGCTAACATGAGCGATGGATATCGGAACCGCTACTGACGTTGTAAATTATCGTTAATCATCTTATCTGTCCGTCAATCAAAATATAGTTACGGTTACATAGAGCATGGATGATTCAGATGCGGCATTTTGAATATAGATAGGTACCTAGTTGTTGCTGGTCTGGGTGTTTGTTTTGTATTTGTAAACGCACCTACAATACAGGAGAAAATCCTAGAGTGGGGCAACATTTTTTTATACAAACCCGCAAAATAATTACAATAAATACCAGACAGCGATGACGCCGATGAATACTTTAATACAACTTGCGCCATAAGATTTTTTAGTTCTGATTTATAATATATGTTCTATGAACATAATTATGTATGTTTACGATTCTTCTGTGCTCATATTTTTCACTGAACTCCTAAACTGCTGAACTGATGTTTTTTTTTGTGTTTGTGTAGGTTAATTAATTAAAATCATTTATAATGTGTCGGATGTTTATCTCCTCTCGAGCAGCATAACTATTAGTAATTTTCATGTTATTTAACAACATCAATGACCAGCTTCTACCATCAGATTTCCGTCAAAAATGCACTAGGATTATTATTTAAAAGCTTTCGTTTGTAGTCATTAGCTTGTGTATGACTTTTATGAAAACAAATTATGTAATTGAGTTATGAATATACCTGAGATCTTATTGAATTTTACGTGCTCTATGATAAGGCAACAATATTGTGTTATAGGCACATCGTATTTATTCCCAGTTACTTTCGCAAATATATTTCTATATTTTCAGTTACTCGATAATTATATTAAAGACGTACGGCAGGTAAACTTACATTTTAACATGCCGCATCCAAGACAAAACCCTAGTCTATCACACCGGGCAGATTCCATCTTATCAATAATAAACCTATTTAAACATATGCTCATCTCGTTCTTACTACTTCAACTAAACAGAATGAGTGAGACAGCTATATTAATAATTCATAGTTTCAGAACAATCAGCATGGCGAGTCTCTCACGACAATTACAATGGTGTCAAAACGGAAACGGAACTGTCCGATAGAAAAGGGGAAATGGACGAAGCTGTGGATTTATGTGTTGCAATGGTTACGTCACTGCAGGGGTTAACAACTTTTATTTATTTATTGAGCTATTAAATATGTAGTTGGAGCTTATTGGTGTTTCCCAAAGACACTTGTATCAATTTTTAAGGCACACAGACAAACTAGTTAACTTTTCGTCTCACTTCTTTCATCGCGTAGGTATTCATAAAGTGTTTAAAGTAAACTGTTAAAGGTAGTTAGTAAGTCGTAAAGTTTTATTTCAATATAACAGACAACAGAATTTTTTGTGTTATATTTTTTCGATTAGAGTAACAAATATTGAGAAAGGTATGTTAAGGTGGTTTGGGCATGTACAGAGGATGGATGAACGGAGATTGACGAAACGAGTATACATGATGAGTATGGATGGAAGAGTTGGAAGGGGCCGACCTCGACGAACGTACGACAACCAAGTTGCGGCCGTTCTTAAAAAAGGACAGGTTAAGAGCACCCTAAACCGACGTTCATGCATGAGGAGGTTAATGAACGTAGATGAAGCGAAAGTAGTATGCCAGGATCGTAGCAAGTGGAAATCTATAGTCTCTGCCTACCCCAATCGGAGACAGGCGTGAAAATATGTATGTATGTATATTTTTTCGAACCCTTTACATCGAACATGACAAAAAACAGTTTTTTTTTTAGTTCAGTATTTAAAAGGTTTCACAAAGAGACTATTATTTCTGAAAGTATGCAACGAGAACGCAGCTTTTCGTATGTATATAAGGCAAAGATATAAAAGAAAAGTGAATTGACCCCTCTCAGCAGAAGTGGGATAATCTGGGAAATATGGAGGCCTATCAGCCCGCAGGGACTGTCCCAACAAATAGCGGGATTATGCTAAACTTAGTGGTGCAGCCGTTGATACGGAAATGGAATTATTTACAGAAAAGGTAACTATATCCTGAAAATAGATATTTAAAATTGGTGTACCCTATCAAAAGATATGCGTGATCATCTCTACTATTATAAAATTGTAAAGAAGCTGTGTCTGTACATTGAAGATATTAAAAAAAACAAGTAAGTATGTTAGGGTATATAAACGTACCCGAACCCAAAAATGTGATTTTTTTAATTCTTGTCTGATTGTTACGAATAGATTTTAATTTTGTTATCACTGTAACAAAGTATGTGGCTATGTGCTCCAACTTAAAAACTGGTATACTTCTTATCTCAAATAATTAAACGGACCCTGAGACACAGCTGGACCTCTCTGATGTATAGACACCCGTACAAAGAAGAGATCATCACTGTTGGTTTTTGAGCTTCAAGTGAGCGAAGCCGCGGGCAAAAGCTAGTATCATACTTAAAAAGTATACTTGAGAACCTCCTCCTTTATTCATCGGTTAATTATTCAAGTCTCAAAGTGCCTTAAGTCCTTCTACTACACCGGTTAGTGGCAATAGGCTCGCCTCCTGTTACACGAGATCTAAAACATAGCAGCGAACTCATAACATAACACACCATCACGCCTGTATTCCCCGAAGGGTTAGGCAGAGGCGTACTAATGTACACCCACAGTTCGCCAGTATGTTTTTAGGTCCCATGTAATAGGGGGCGAGCCTATTGCCATTAACCGGGCACAAATTCCTAACTCCGAGCTGCAACTGGGAATTTCAATAGAAAAATCCAATGACACTTGCAGCGAACTCAACCTAACCTTTTGTTTCTTATCGTCGATAAAGGGTAACGGAACTGACCATGACGTTAAACAATTATTATCTGTCACAAATTACAACGGTAATTACCCACTTAATTATTGTTTACTAGTTAAGTATCATGTTCTACCTATTTCTAAGACCGGAGCACAAATTTGAATTCTTTGAATTTCACAAAAATATTCCAACAACGCTTCGCTTGATGCGTCAAACCCAGGACGTCTAGAATCGGTCGTTACGAATGTATGTAATCCCATAGCCGTGACTATAGGGCAGGGGAAGGAAATTACAGTTTTAAGTTTTGACGGCCTCTGTGGTTTAGCGGTTCGAGTACCGGACTGCTGACCATGAGGTCGTGGGTTCGATTCCCACAGGACACAAAAATGTATGTGATGAATATAAGTGTTTGCGTTCGTCTGGGTGTTTCTTATGTATTATAAGTATGTATTTACAAAAAAATAGTATATAAGTATTATATCCAATGTCTAGTACCCATAGTACAAGCTTTGCTTAGTTTGGGACTAGATGGTGCTGTGTAAAAATGTCCCAGAATATTTAAGTCGGTATGAGATCGACATACCCTGCCATCTCCCCTGGTGACAGAATATACCGCAAGAAAAAAGTCATTTTAAGTCGCGGTTACAACTTTTGTTGTGAATACAAAGTATCATAACATAAACAAAATAAATGTAGACTGCCTCTTATCTTGCTTCTTTGACAGACAAAAAGTATTATGCTACATAAACCATATGCTCGCACTCCACACATCTGCAAAACAAACAAACTAAAGAATAGCAATATTTTACTCAACGCTCAAAGTCCAGATATGGAGTCCCTTTGAACAAGATTTTTTGTAGAGACAGTCCATATCAACGGAAGTAATAATTAAATTTAAACAATACTTCCAGTGAGTTGTTTAAGCTTTCTAGAACTTCCAAAAAACACTTTTACGCTATATGTCAAATAATAAAAAATTGCCTAGCTGAAATTCGACACATTTCGAAGCTCCCGAAATTGTGGTTGAGCTGTAGGGTGACAATGCATGCATAGTATCAGATTGGCTAGTCAAACCAAAAACTGCTTTAGCTCTTTCTTCAAAAGGTTCTCAATCAAATAAATATTAATATATTTTTTAACTTCCAACGTTTCGTAATGGATACTTTACAGCATCCATGGTCGGGTCTGCCCACGTAATTAGATGCTAAAGGATCACACATTAAATCAATTTAAAAACAATAAATCTTGTAAAATGTAGTTTTTTGTCAATACCTAATTATCATCGTTGAAGCACAGCATACGTTTATCATAATCAGATACATTTTGCATGACAAAGCCAAATAGTGAATGCCTTCCAATAAACTGAAAAATCTCATAGTATGCAGCCGTTTACACATGACATAAATCTATATATTCGCGAAGCATAAAAAAAATGAGAAATAAATTTTAACGACCCCAAGAGTTATGGCCAGTGTCCCTCCTCCTATACTAAACTAAACAAACTCCATAAACTTCCACAGAATCGTCCCATAAACCTCCTTTGGCAGATTTTCGGTACAGATAGAGGGTACCGTTGACTCACTAACCTAATTTCGATAGGGAATGTCGGAAACAATGTTTCGATGAATTGAAATCAAATTAGGTGTGTCGTGTTTCTGTGTAATCTAATCTAAAGCAACATTTAAAGCTTTTAGATTAATTAGAAAATAAACAAATGGAGGGTATTTATGTGTACAAGAAAGTTCTATCTAACAATGGGTACCATTGCGGTATATGCTAATAAGTTGTTGAACTTCCAATGTTGTCCTGACTTAAATGCCTCGACTTTTAGCTTCAGTAGCCCTATGTTTCGTTTCAATCCAGATCTAAAGAGTCGATTAGGTCTAAACTAATCTAAGTATAATCGCCTCAATAGTTTGTTTTGTAACGAAACACTAATAATATCTTTAAGTACTTACTTTAAGATTACCAACGAAAACGACAAAACTTACTTTGTGGATATAACCGTGCTTTAGTTTTATAAACCAATGATTTAAAGCATTCGTTACAGAAAGAGCTCTAGTATACATTTAAGCTTGTTGAGATGGGATCAAAAGTCAATCACATCGACATACTATTTCCTTAATAACGTTTTGATGTCCTACCTACCACACATAATTACGAGAAAATAAAACTCCTAATATATGACCATAAAACTTCCTCGATCACGTGTTGTAAACGAAATCCGAGGAAATAACAACAAATGGAAATAGTATCGGAAACAGTAACGTTGGCGTAGACGTATTTAGTGGTCGCCGGCGGCGCGCGCGCACGCTGACAGACAGATCGACTGACGACAACGCGAACTATGAGCGAAATAAAAGGATGCAGAAGCCCAATCCTAGTGTTTCATGGAAAAACAAATAGCAGATCAAATTATCGTAGTCTTCCGATTGATCGAAGTACCAAGTCGAGGTGTACCTCTACCTATCAAAATTACTATAGATATGAAGTAGTTGATACTTATATAAAACAATAAGTACCTTATCAAACTCACCCCTAAATGTAATTTTTGTTAAATACTTCATTTGACTCCCTGTATATTCCTAAAAAGAGTCGAAGCATTTCACTAACGCCAACTTTTTGCCTGTCTAAATTAATCTTAATAAACGCAGCATCCAAAGTATTAAAACAACCAATTTTAATTTACTATCATAATTTATACTGGATGATCTAGTGGTTCGGCCTTCCTTATTACTATCCTCCAAAATGAAGCTGCTAGCTTCATACCTTGCAAAATTGTTGTTGATATTTGTAGAGCATGCCTTCTGCATCTCTCTTTCCTACTCTTCGGGTGTCCTGTGACAGTAAGGTGCAATAAACACTTCAGCTAGGTGCAAAATTATACAACTTAGCTATTTTTCAAGGTACGTTAACTTGCTGCCGTGTTCATTTCAAGCTGCATTTCCAGATCTGTTGCAACTACAATGACAGGCGACATGGTGGACCAAGCGAAGTGAAAGGAGAGATAAGGGAAACAGACTACCGTAGGTAGTTTACTAATATTTAGGCCTTCCAAAATAGCAATCGAACGGTGATCGCTTACTGTTCACTGAATATACAAAATTGATAACATGATCCATCAAATTTCTGCTTGAATTGTGGTGCAACTAAGAGACCGCTAAAATACTATATAGCTAGATTATTCGCTTTGTTGTATTCTTATGTAGATTCTAGCTTCTGCCCGCGACTTTGTCTGAGTGGACTTAACAATTGGGTCTATCTCTGTGCTAAGTTCAGGACTGGCGTCAAAGATTATCAAACATCCATACACCCTCACAAACTGTCACGTTTATAATATTAGTAGGATTTAGTGTTTCTTTCGTAATTGTTTCAGGGCTTTGAATAAGCTGTGCTACCGTTGTATGGATGCATAATAAATAATAACTGAAATGCTTCAGTACTGTAGTTCAAATGTTTAACCTTAGGCAACATAAATGCAGTCCTTGTGAGGCCAATAAATTAGTACAAATAGGCTTGATTGCAACTCTCTGAGCATTATGTCAAGTGACATGTTGATAGAAGTGTTATGCGTCGGGTCGTTGAAACTCCAGCATTAATAGGTATGGTTCAGCTAAATGAAGCTGCTATTCGTCATGCTGAAAGGACGGGTGCCATCTGTTATATACCAAGAATGGTTTTTCCATAATAATAATCCTACTATGACAAATGCTACTCCTACCATAGAAATCGTTAAATCAGGTTTTATAAGAATTGGGTAAAATTCGGCAATAAATTAGGGTATTTTCAAGTTTGTCTAAGTATATCATCGCTTAGGGCCAATGCGTACTCTATTTTGTCATGAACTTTGACAGGGCGACAGACAGTTCATTCTTTACCTTTTCTAAATCTAATTCAAGTTACTCAAAAATATCTCATTGTAAACTCTAGAAATTTCCAAACTGCTGGCTCAGTAGAAATTCACCGCTCTTAATGATCGGTTGCAGTATGTGAGCCGTTGATAATCTAATAAATTATCTAGGAAACGGAAAACCGCAACTTCCAAACAGTTACTGAACTCTGGAAGCTTTATACCACACACAATTCTCGTCTTTACAGGCTTTATATAGGGAGTATTATCGTGTGAATTAATATAGTTTATTAACACAGCTGTGCAACATTGTAATAAAATGTACTTAATTGAATTTATAGTAGATCAAGCCTCTAATATTTTTAAGGCTACATATATTATGTTCTTATATCTTTCCTTAAATAGTAAACGGCACTGTTTTTACTTCGTTAAGACAGCATGTTTACTGCAATACGTTCTCTTGCCTTCTTTAAAACTATTTTTTCTCAAATTAGATAAGTACCTAAAGATTATTACAAAAATGACAAGTGGTATTATATGGATGTATAATTGTTAAGGGCCAATCAACAATTCTCTACATCGTTGTACAAACAAGCAATGTAGGTACATGGCTGCTTCATTAACACCTGGAACATTCTTGTTAACGTTGTTAGCTACAATCCTAAACTTCAACATGGCTGCTTTAATTCAATTACAATATATACCAGCTCTAGTCATGTAGGTAGATATTTCAACAAAAATCACGCCTTGTAAAATTAAAACTGAAGTATATTTTAGCGAAGTTAGGAGCTGCTGTCTGTGGGCTATGAATTTCGAGTCTAAATATGAATTAATTGCCCCTGGAAATCAGCCGTTTTAAACGTTTTTTTTACCGTGGGAGAGCCATGATTCGGCAAAAATAGTCCGGCTCGACTGGAGTGATACCACGGCTTTACAGAAAACTGGCGTTGTAACAACACTTGCCTACGTTGTGGTTCACCGAGTGAGTAAGGATACTGGAGGCCCAAACCCTTTTAAAAGGCGGGCAACGCACTTGCGCCCCTTCTGGTGTTGCGGGTATCCATGGGAGACGGTAATCACTTACCATCAGGTGATCCATATGCTTGTTTGCTCGTATACCCTAAAAAAAACATTTCATATTTCATAACATTCCGGCCAAAAATCAGAATTCCGGACTACTTTCGAATTTCCAAACAACCCAGTAACGCTGCCTGACCCTGACAAATCTGATCATGGTTATCAGCAACTATGCCTGCGACCACTAGACCAACAGGCGTGATGGTATGTTACGTAGCGTAACATACCATCACGCCTGAATTTCCCAAAGGGTTAACGAGAGTTGTACAAACACCCACAGTTACACCCACAGTTTACCGATATGTTTAGGCCAGGGGTAGACAACTAACCGGGCACAAATCCAGACTCCAAGCTACTACCGAGAATTCTTTGAGCACTTTGCTCGACCTGGGACCTCCACCGTGTCAACAGCACTTAGAACCACTAGATAATTGAATAGACCAAAGATCCAATTGCTTATTCTCTATTAAATCTCATTCATTACATACCATCACGCCTGTATTCCCCGAAGGGTTAGGCAGAGGCGTACTAATGTACACCCACAGTTCGCCGGTATGTTTAGATCCCATGTAATAGGGGGCGAGCCTATAGCCATTAACCGGGCACAAATGCCTAACTCCGAGCTGCTACTGGGAATTTCATAGAAAAACCCAATAACACTTTGCTCGACCTGGGAATCGAACCCAGGACCTCTAGCGTAGCAGTCGCGCTCAGGACCGCTTGGTTAATGAGGCAGTTTATTCATTATCCCTGTTCAAATGCCCGTTACTAAATAGTATCTATAATATGAACACAGCACGCATGGATTCACGGTTCTCACATAAATAACGTGGGTTGTGGTGGATAGTAATAAACGCTCTTTACCCTGGCTCATTCGGGTTCCAGGGGGTGAGATATTCGCGTGCCGTTCGCGGGTGCTAGACCCTATTTTACTCTAAGAGTAATTTATGCCAGTAATTTTGAGATTACCTGAGGAGAAACAAAATGTTTGAGAAAATTCTACATATATGGAAGGTGTGTTATTTTATCCATAAAATTATATGTTATAGATAATCGCTTTCTGGGACTAGGCCTTTCATGGGCCCGTCAGCTTACAGAATTCAGCAGAATAGCATAGGTTTTTTTTTTTTATATATGGCGCCACACTTTTTGTGTATTTGCCAGTATCAAGTATTAGAATAATCAAGTAGGTAATATTTCCCATCATGGGATTGTATTATGGCACGACACTTTTTGTGTTTGCCAGTGTCAAGTATAATGTTCAGTTGCCCCAATATAACGGTAGAAACTTTATTGAGGTTTCGATGGAGTTTAGGTGTGAACCCAAAAAGTCACGATTTTCAATTTTATATCACTTGCCTACACTCTCACACGTTCACGAACACTTAATGGTTAATTATCCACCATAATTACACATTAAACTTCGGAGAAATTCAAGTTTTGAAAAATAATATCAAATCGACAATGTGCACTTTTCATTTTCCCGCTTAAACTCTCTAGCATAGGTTCTTGAAAAATTTTTTTTACAACAACAACAGAAACGATCCTACAAATACAAATCTACTATAAGCACTAATTATAGCCGCAAAAAGTTACCTTACAACACCAAATATAAGAAAATATATAATTATTATACTTAATTTATGTTCAGACTTTTCCATAACTTTATCATCAACTTTCTCAAACTAAAAATTAACCATAACCACAAATTCACATTTAACCTTAATCACGCTTCCCTTGATACCTCGATAAACATCAAAATGCTCATAAATATTACCAAAGAAGTCTAAAAGACCATGTTCATATAAAAATAACAAGACAGACATCCGCTCACTAATAAGTACAGAACCATTTTTGATTTGTTATTATAAAACAAACACGTATGCAAATAAGAAGTTACCACCCGTTGGGTTTTGGCACCACGCAGGGCCTTCTTACATCAACCACACCTCGAAACAGTCCAATCAAATTACCATTTTAATTTACCAATATTAAAGTTGATTATCCTTTGGTATTGTATTGTGTTCTTCAAGGTTGAGTCTGTGTAACAAGTACAGAATTTATGTAGACGGCATGCGGGCTGGGTGCATATATCAATTTCTTGTGGTAGATGATAAATGAACCGAGATATGGTATGCGCCAGCCCCGTCGAAGTAAGTAACAATATCTCTTATGAGTAACAGCTTGTAAATCTTGGCTACATTTATTTTGTACGAGTGATAACTAGCCATTGTCTTATGTTCTTATCTGCAGTCCATATAGAAGAAATGACAGAGGAATGTTGCTATTAAGTAGTGATGAATACGGTGCCTCTTAAAAAAAGTTTAGCCCAATGGTGGTTTTGTTTTTATTGTTTCTGTTGTCGTTAGTCATATTGGAAAAATTCTTCAACGTATAACACTGACAGTATTTTCCACCTAATTATTTAGCACTGTGTTGCTAGCTTGATTGTCTCTCTATACACAGTTTTCCATAGCTACGATACTGATACTCTTTGCATAATCTTAAGCGGCGATAGCCTAATGGCTAGGGCGTCGGACTTGCGATCATGTGGTTGCCGGTTCGAACCCCACCCATTGCACTACCGACGTGAACCCACTCGTAACTCAAGCATTTAGCTTAGTACGAGGGTTTAACAAGAATACTAGTAATGTGTGAACCACATTGTTAGTAAGCTTTTTAAAAAAAAATCTAATATATTTTTATTTCATTTCAAAGGACGTGTCCTTCTTTCTATTGAATCTATCACGCTGCTGCACTCACATTTCGAACAATATTGTAAGCAGAAAGTAACTCTTTGTTATTATTTAAAGGAGTATTCTATGTTTTTTTTTCGGTTCTTCTCCATAACTTACTTGAAATCGTGTGCCTAGTTTTTAAGGAGGCATTAATACCTGTGATTATGGTACTAATTGATATGGTAATGGAAATGAAGACAAGAACAATTAGGTAAAATTAAATACCTTCTTTAAGCAACCTCCTTCATAATTCTAAAGATTTCGATTTCTCACATACATTCCTGGGGACTAAATGAACGCCCTACTTTCTACAAGTATTTCTTGAAAATTTATAGCCCAGCACAGTTTACGTCTCGTTCTAAATTAATGAAAGATTTTTCTCCAAAAGTCATTTAATATTCGCTCCACGGAGAATTCTCAAGTCATTCCAAACCAATTTAGTGCGAAGTATTATTTTTCTCAATTAAAACGACTGCGCATGATTTAGGGGGCCGCGAGCCGGACATTTTTGCGTCGCTCCGTAACCCGATAAATAACGAAATTAGGAAGCTCCGTGGCAGTAGATTCACGTCACGTTCATATTGTGGAACTATAATATACACAAAAAAAAGAAGAACCGTGGCCTGTATCTACAAGATTAATTGGTGTTACACAATAAACTAATTACGTGAAGCGACGAATCGGCGCAATGGTCAAGCAATCGGCTGCTATCCTATGAGTCGCGGGTTCGGTCTGAACATGGAATAAATATTATCTAGCTTCGGGTCTGAATGCATTTATTTGTATCTGTATCTCTGTATCTCAACTATTATAAAATTGTAAAAAAGCGTGTCTGTACATTGAAGATATTAAAAAAACATGTGGGTTAGGGTATAGAAACGTCGCAGAACCCAAAAATGTGATTTTTAAAATTCTTGTCTGTTTGTCTGTTTGTTACGGGTTGGCGCAAATACTATGGAAGAGATATTTAGTTTTGTTATCACTGTAAGAAAGTATATGTTCGAACTTAAAAACTGGTGAACTCCTTATTTCAATTAATTATTCGGATCCTGATATATCAGGATTGAAATAAGGTTAATAAGGAGGTCAAGCTGTATACAGCTTGAACTCTCTGATGTATAGAGGTCCATACAAAGAAGAGATCATCACTGTTAGTTATTAATAAATTATGTTTGGAATCTATTTCAAATCCTACTATAGCTTCAGGTGAGCGAAGCCGCGGGCAAAAGCTAGTTTGTAAATAAATATACGAGTCTGTGGTGCAAACAAAATCACCGAATTTTTAAACAAAAATTGTCTTCTATAGTTTAGTCTTAGATATCTATATATATAAAAGAAAGTTGTGTTAGTTACTTCATTTATAACTCAAGAACGGCTGAACCGATTTGGCTGAAAATTGGTGGAGAGGTAGCTTTGAACCAGGAGACGGACATAGGATACTTTTTATCCCGTTCCCGTGGGATGTGATGACAGACCGAATTCCACGGGGGCGAAGCCGCGGGCAGAAGCTAGTTTGTAATAATTAGAATTCAATGTCGTTATATTTGCATCATGCACGTTAAGTAGTTAGTACTAATCCAGGCTTTACCAAGTACGAGTCTACCCGCAAAACAATCAAATCATCGTGCTGTCTGACCGATTTCTTATTTCTTGACTTGCAAGAAACCGAGCAATTTACTATTGATTTAAAGAACGGCCGCGAGACCACAATGGAAATTTAAAACATCAAAGACACTCCAAGATTTATCCAAATAAAAGCGAAAATGCACGGTAGCTTACGATGCTTATATGAATAAACAGCCATTTCTCATGTATGTAACGCTATATTAAAATGATTAAGATTCAGCACATCTCCTAGTCTAAACGAGGCTAGCTGATGGCGCGTGGCTCACGCTCGGGCTGTAAATCATGCGAGAGGAATGGCTCGGCGGACTTACGTGCTAGCCTGGCGTTGCACCTCTGACGTCACATTCTAGTCTAAGATCTAGGAGGTTAAAAATCAAATCATATTTGGAACTCGTACGTAACAGATTCATAGTAATTTTCTAATGTGACGACATTTTCCCAATCGCTTTACCTACCATTGATTATTATGACTGACACGATCTGGTCGTAACAACAAATATTGGGGATTCGGTGTGGATTTTATGAACCTCGGTACGTATTAGGTACGCATTTCTCTTAAAGATCGTCTTTTACTAAAATATATCCTTATATTTTCTAGTTCTCTTGTATTATTTTCTTTCTTTCTTCTATTTCGGTTTTATCTTTCGGAATAGTAAATATACAGTAATGTTTCGCTTCCGACAATTACATTAAATATTTAGTTTTTAAAGCTTTCGAGATAAGTATGGTTGTATGTTTTATTTTTAACAAATGACTTAACTAATTGGTATCTAATCTGTAAGCCGAACAAACAACTGTAAGCCAACTAAGCTATTGTTGAGAATTTAATAATATTTAAATCCATTTCAGAAATTACGTGAAATGAAACTCTAGGGTCGTATTAGGAGTCCGTTCACTTATTCGTATACTAACCGAACCGGATAGCAATAAGTACTACTATAATGGGCCATTTACACCCAAGTATGTGGGAGTATGCGAATGGCGCTGAGCGATGCAATACGTATGCTAAGCAGGGAAGGGTCAGATGGATGGGACCTACTCAAAAACTCCCACACCTCAGCGTAAACATACAAAAATACCCTGCATACTAAATAGACACATTATTTTTAAGTCCGAGGCCTTAGCAGAATGCAAGATTTTTTAAGAGCCTCGCACTTTTGTTTAAAAAAACGCTTCTCCCGGATTAGGGAACAAGCTTTATGTTGAGAAGTTGAGTGTTGAACTGTTTTGAGGAGCCACCGGAATGAATCAACCACGGATCGACTCATATAATGGGTAATTATGTGAATGACACAATGTAGGGTAATATCTGAAATGGCCTTCTGAGGAAGGAACCATAGCAGCCTTGAGTAAACCAGTTGTAACGGATCGCATCAGTCATTGTCTAACGGTCTAACCCAATAATTTTAGGGAACTCAACAGTAACAATCTCGAGTTTTGTTACTAACGTGCAAAGAATATGGTAGATACATATATGCAATATTTCTGTCAACTCTAAAGGGAATTATAACTTCTTCGTGGAAACTGCTTCCACTTCTCGATCTTGAGAGATGAACTCGGGATGCAAAGTCGACATATTACTGGCAATATACAAAATATATTGCGCGTTTTGCCCGCGTTGGATCCATCAAATAGGGTTGCAAAATATACGGTAGTCATTTTGTAAGCTCATAAACTTAAGGAATGTAGTGCGTAAGTATAGGAGGTACGCATAATAAATAATCTTACTTTTTACAAGAGACATTTACATCCGATTACTTTTATTGTTCTGTTGTTATTAGGCGCCCAAGATAATAATTAGTTCAGAAGTAGGAAACACTTGAAATATGAAGTTTATTCTCAAAAGAAACGAAGACATTATAAAATGACATTATTGACAAGTATAGAACAAAATGCGCTATTCCATACTAATAATATTATTAATGCGAAAGTAACTCTGTCTGTCAATTTGTTTGTTACGCGGTTTTCACGGCAAAGCGCTGAGCCAACTTTGATACATCTCAATAGATAGATCGGACCTTGAAGAAGAACAAGGCCTACTGTATGTATCAAAAAAATATTGTTTTTATAAAGATCTTTGAATAGCGAGTAAAACCACGAGCGACATGTAGTTATAAGAAGCTGTAAGGGCTGTGCACAAGATGGTAATCCCTGTCTTACGAACTGTAACTGTACACATTTACATTGACTGTAGAAAACAAATTAAGTACTTTTTTTATTCCAAAGCAAAACTGAAATTATGAGTTAACAATGTATTGATCGGACAACGGATGGTAATCGACTGACTATATAAACATGGAAATCAGTTTTATATAAATTACATTTTTATAAAGTTATTTAGTAAAGGAAAAATTCGACTGGCAGGATTCGAACCTGCGTCTTCTGGCTAGGTACGCCAGACGCTATGACCACTAAGCCACCGCGAGTCCCACCTGCCATGTCGAAATTTGCCTTCACATTCTCAATAAATTAATTATATAAATAAAATAGCATAAAAAATGCAAAAAATCACAAAAAGTAAATTTCATTTTGCTTAGATCAGCATGCGCTGCATTTAAAAGCAGTACATAACAGAAAATCGTAGAAGCCATGTTGTTTGCTTGTTTTGTGTCTTATAATTATGTAATTAATAAGTATTATTAATTACATAACCCGTCCCCTCATTCCCACATCAACAATTAAACACCTCTTTTCCGTGGCGCAAGGATCGCGTGAGGTCTAGGGGTGCTACATAAAAGTGATTTACAACAATTACACCTACCGCGGCATCCGTGTCTTCACTTGCAGTGGATAAATCGTAAAATTAGAAAAGACCTGCGGATGAGTGATGACCCTAGTGCCTAAGGGTATCAAACGCATTATTCTTATGAGGAATGCTTAAATTTTAGGGTTCGCCTGATGAAGTTGACGCTTGAAATATTTACATTTAGTTTGGTGAATTTGTTTTATTATGCAGAGTACCTAACTAGTATTTTTTTTTTTAGTTTATCGTTGGGAATTGGCATAAGCAGAGATAGCCTTGTGATATGATCACTGGACTGCCAAGTCAATGGTCTTGAGCTCGAATCCAAGGCACGCACCTCTGACTTTTCGGAGTCATATGCGTATTAATAGTTAATTATCAAGCTCTTAAACGGTTAAGGAAAACATCGTGAGGAAACCTGCATGCCTGAGAGATTTTCTCGCGTGTGAAGTCTGACAAGCCGCATTAGGCCAGCGTGGTAGGCCCTCCCATTTTGAAAGGCGACTCATGGCCAACAATATTATATTGTATAATGTTATGTGTTATGTTTTATTATGCATATTATATAATGTCGTGTGTTATGTTTTATTATGCATAGTGATTTTTTCTTTTGTTTTGGTAATTATTATTGGTCGAAAACGAACTTTTCTATAAATACTAAAATATAGGTATGTTATCGCTCTATTTATGTACCTAATTAATTGGTAGCAAAATCAAAAAATTGTTACCAAAGTTTCACCGTAATAACATGAAAACAGAAAAACTATTTTAATCACATTGTCACACGATAAGTACGTAGGTACTCATACTAAGTTTTTGATGACATATTATCTACAAAATAACTCAAACTTATCAGAATTATTTTTAAAAAGGTGCAATGTTCTACATCAACTTAACATTCAAAGCCATGACTCACATTATTAAATGTATCTACCCAACTATTTATTACAAAGTCTCAATATATATGGGCCCCTATTATCATCAATAACTACACGAGGTGCAAACCAATCCAACGAATCCATTACGTGTAAACAAACACGTGGGTTTCACATAAATAATAGTGATGTACGCCGTCCGGCCGTCTCGATATTTGCATCGAGACCAACTTGCCACCTTGGCACGTTACTACTTATGTCCCTATTCTGTATTCAACGGTGAAAATAGTTTGAACACTAGCTGATTTATGTTGTTTATCTATCTATGTTCCTAGAATCTACCAATTTGAGTTTTTTTTTGTTACACTTTAATTAATTCCTAATGTCAACTTTATTTGGTGCCCAAGATACAGGCGTAGCCTAGCTTGGGTCCATCAGAAATTCTTAAATATTGTAAAGATCTTTTTTGGGAAATAAATGTATTATTATTATTATTATTGATAATTTAAAAAAGTTTTTGGATATCCTTTGAGGATGTCAAAGATCCTACAAAAATGTCGACGCTACTAGCGTACCTATGGATAAAATCCCCAAATTAAATAAAGATTTAAAAAAAAACTAGCGTACAGGATAGTAGAAAAAGTTATATGGCCACATGCCAAGAAAAAATATGCAAGTATTGTAATTAGTAACCTACTGTTGCAGAAAACAGGAGTAACTATTTAGGTGTCTATAACGTTCAACCTAGGAATCACAACACAGGATCATGAAGACCACACGCATATTCATTAAATGTTCATAACAATCCGATTTTCACTTTAGTTTACGTGATACTCACTCACCGTCTTTATAATTCGAAATATGAACGCCCCGTCCCGCTATTCTTCCATATAATCTTAATTCAGTTCCGCTTCCGTAATCAACTGCCGTAGCAGGCGCCCCCTGGTGACGATTTGCACAACAATAGGTGAATTTGAATCACCTCTAATGCGCGCGCCTATCGTCTTTCTAAGGTAAAGCCTCGGCTGAGCTAAGTCGTATTAGAAAGATGGTAGTGGTGGAAATTCTATAGAAATCCCTGCAATATAAAATCAAAACCTTGGCAATAATTATGTGGTATTATTTACAGGAACAGCGCCAAATTCTTTATTAACATCGATGCCTGTGATTTCACACCCAAAATCCACAATATTTCTTAGTAACGCATAACAAAGTCTATTGACGAAATTTATACAATACAGCTTAACAATTCATCGATTAAAACGGTCATTATTTTTTGTTGTAATTTCACACCAATTGTAATGATATTTAGCGGCCCCGTGAAATCACAAACGTCATCAAAATACATCTAAATCCACCATTGTGTTGGATGGTGACAAAAAATTGTAAGACGCCATATGGCGGGCCTGACAAAGCGTGTCGGATTAAGCGTCAACTAAACTTTAGTTAACAGATTGAATTCGACGCTGCAATAGTAGGGGCCAAGCGCATATGTATGTAGTACAATTCAGCAACTATTTGTAACATATAACAATAATTGATGGACGGTTGCGCTTTGGACGGAGAACGCGAAATAAACAGCGAATGCTGGCAGTCTGCCATGGTATTTAAAAAATTGTGAGAATGCTGCCAAAAGTTTTCACGTGCCGAAAAGACAAGGAGGAAGATAAAGTGTATATGGAACACTCAAATGAATGTACTGTCACTATAATAGTAGATAATAAACTGGTTTCTTATACTAACGTGAAATATTCCCGTTAGATATTGAAATAAAACTAATTTGTAACAATTTATTGATATCATTTTATTCCCGATGTTTAAGTATACCCTTGCCCATGAAATACTTTTCTTTCCTTGATTAATTACGAAATTTCAAAATCTATGAAACATACGGCCTTGAAATTTGCCGGATAGAAATAACGAAAACAACGCAGATGACACCAAGGGACATTGCTTGTACCTAATAGGAATAGCCAAATAAAACATGCTATAGCGCTTAAAAGCAAAGACGGAAAAAGCTCAGAAAAATATCTTTGATAGTTTTATGAATTGCTCACACACCGTTGTAAAAATGTTTTGCACTGAATATTACTGTACAACATTTTTGCGTTTTAGCTTAATTTTATTAAGTAGATACGAATTTTATGCAGCAGAATCGTCTCCCGCCGCGACACAATAAAAATCCGCCAATTATAATACACTTGAGTACTGTACAATAGTCGGGACCTGAGGGGGCGTGAACAATGCATCGCATGTGCTCCCTGACCAGTACATCTTGCCCTTTCATTAAAGCGCTGCTTCCAAAAGCAAACGTCAACAATATGTCAAATACAGAACATTTAAATTTTGTTCTCAGTTCCGCCACGTGCCAAGACATGCTGGACATGTTATAAAGGCCATCATTCGTACATTAAAATCATTACAAATTGGGAATGGATGGCTGCGAATCACATTACAAACAAAGGCGGACAATTTCTATCAAGCTAGAAGAGGAGTTTATTGAGTTAGATCGAAATTATGAGCCTCTTGTTAACTAAACAAATTCGCGTCGACTGTGTTGCCACATTGTTCTGTACTCCGTTCAATCCGAAATGTAATTAAGTTTGTCGTAATTTAAATGGTGTCATTGTAATAAAATTTGTACTTGAATTTGTTCAAATAAACAAAACGGGAGACGTCGAAACGAAGAATACAACATTGTGATTTAAATTGGTAGCACATAAATGACTATTTCCTATGTCTTTCTTGACAAGATTGTTTAATACAGCCTAGATTATTTTTTTTAGATATGAGGAGTAACAAAACGTAGTGGAGAGATTGGTTGCTAAGATTTTGCAACATTTTTAAACTAAACGAGGAAACCTTCACTACACTCCTTTTAATCCTTTCTCCGAAGTTGGCATTCGGTTGCCTAGTCAAGTGATCTTAATAGCAGGTCTAAATGGCTAGTCCCGTTCTGGTGTAGAGCGGAGCCGCGTGGCCAACGCAGCCAGTCGCGGCGGGGGCACGCACGGTCCACGGCTTATCGCGAAACAGCACCCATGAATGCATTGACAGCTCCATTGTCACACGACAAATTTTATGTATTTGGAGCTCTCCGCAGAATGCGTTATTTGCATACGAACAATATTCTGAATATTATAGGATTTGGATTCTCTAGTCAGGATTTTTTACTTGTAGATATTGTATAGGTACCTTACCTATACAGTAAAGAAAAAAGTATTCGCCATTTTTGGAATCTTGAACCTATTCATGGCTAAAAGCGGTTTGCCTAAACGCAGTACATAGGTACCTAGCTCTATCAGGAGTTTAACCAGTCAATTAATAAATTACAAAAATACAAAATATGTTATTAATTGTGTCGAAGCCCTGACGCGAATTACTGAATAATTGGCGTGAAAGCTTGTAATTAGCAATGTAAAATTTAAGTATACAGTTACTCACATGATTTATTAGACTGTAAGCTTTCCTTAAAGAAATAAATAAATAAATAAACGCTAGCTTATCTGTTAATTAATGAGCGATATACGCTAACTAACATGTTAATGTTTGTATGGAAAACCTCTTTCCGCGACCGCTGAAACCAGATTTTTCACACAGAAAATTTACAGCTGTGCGCTAGCGCCTAGAAGCCGCCTAATTTAATTGAATATTATTTTATTATTCCATGTCTAAATCACGTGACGACAATGGGCACGTGTTACAGTTGTTCGACAATAGCGCTCGTTACAGCACCTTAGTCCAGATTTACGGTCGCAGGCGCAGCAGGAACAATGGCGGTTGTTATCGCGAACTCGAATAGTGAAAATATTTAGTTTATTTTATTGTACGCCCACGTCCGCTCCGCTCGGAGGTTCAGGCGAAATTAAAATGGTAGGTAGGTAGTAGGTACTTCACTTTTATGGAGTGTTGAGTATGCTTTTAGTGAAGACTTGTTTGCTTTATGGGTAGTTTGATATTTGCTTGTAAAAAGCTCAAATGAAAGTTTTTTACGTAAATAAAAATTGCGTTTTGAAAACATTGACATCCACAAATACAAGAGTGAATATTTTACCGTATTTAAGTATTGCGTTCTCAATATAATAATTACTCAATAAAATATAATTATTTTAACTGCCTCGTTAGTCTAGTGGTTTCAAAGTGCGACCGCTACGCTAGAAGTCCTGGTTTCAATTCCCAGTGCAAAGTGTTATTGGGATTTCTTTGAAATTCCCAGTAGCAGCTCGGGAGTTAGGAATTTGTGCCCGGTTAATGGCAATAAGCTCGCCCCCTATTACATGGGACCTAAACATGCCGGTGAACTGTGGCTGTACATTAGTACGCCTCTGCCTAACCCTTCGGGGAATACAGGCATGATGGTATGTTTTATAATTATTTTAAAATTAAAAAGATGATAATAACCTTTTAAGCCTGACAATTCTGAAAATTGCTAACACTCGCCGAAAGGCATTCTGCATCCTTATAGATTTCTGTCAGAATTTGGTCAGATCGATCTTCCATACAGCCCTGTCATATCGTCTCAGTGTTTGACTAGGCCAAGGATAAACATAGCCATTCGTATACTTTTTTAGAGCTATGCTTCGGCATGACTGTGGCTCTTGTGACCCCTCTAGTGATGCGGGTGTCCATGGGCGGCGGTATCACTTACCATCAGGCGACACGTCTGCTCGTTTGCCCCCCTATGCCATAATAAAAAGATTTGTTCAGTCATTTAAAATTTAGTTATCTTGCCAATTAGAAATATTATTAGATATGTATGAGAAGTCTTAACTAATATGCCATTTAACTTCCACTAGTTCACAGTACTTGAAACACTGCCAAAATCAGAAACTACGAAACCGAATTACCTACACCTATATTCTACTAAACAACTTATTCATTAATTCAGGCTTTAAAATTTTAATCAGCGCGGCATTCTGCGGTTTCCTCAGCAACAGTATCATATATTGGTTGAATTTTAATCAAATTTTGTGTGAATCCCGATTCAATTTGAATATAAATGGGTAGATAACAAGGTTTGCGTACATTAATTAATAGCGCGACATTCGATATCGCCTAACGTATGGCAAAATCCGATTTGTAAATGGCAAGAGCGTGTTTTAGAATTAGGGCGGTAATAACGAAACATTATGTGCTAGCAGAATTGTTCCCGCGATATTAAAAATTAAGGGCATAAAACCATATATTTCACACTAATACTTACAGCCAATTGCAGATTTACAATCTATTTTCCATACTTTTCTTACAACAGAAAAATAGGAACAAAAATTAATTAGAAGAATGAAATTATTATTACAATTCAGACATGATTTAAAAAAGACCTTCTTAAGATTATAAAGCGACCAATGGGATAATGTATGCAGTATGTATAGTGTGTGTTTGTGCTGAACCTCCTCAGCTCAAATGTCTTACTAATTTTTCAAACTCTTGCATACATTCCCATGTACTATTAAAAGCACACAATGTCAGCACAAATGTATGTTAAAACCACGTGTGGGGGTCACCGACCTATGGTAAGTACTTCCTAAGTGAGCAATGAGCAGGCAATTACTTTAATCACCTCGCACGACTGTTACTGCCTAGATAATGCTAAGCTGGTGAGTATGACGACTGCCGATATTTAAATTTTGAGATCAATATATTATCGGACTTGATTTAGTAACCGCTTCTGATCGTTTGTACTGAATGCAAAAAGGGGCAAATATTTATTTATAATCGACATAAATTATCGATAATAATAATTGTGTGAGTGAGTGAGGATTCAAATTAGCCTCCGTTATTAACAAATGCTTAATTAGTTGTTATTTTGATCTATTCTATGAGTCTACATACTACAAGGTAAACGCCTAAGTCGTAAGCTATAGGACAGTATAATGAATATAGTTTTTTTTACCTCATCCTCAGTCGTCGATCATATCGTTTTATTATCGTACGGTGTAATACACGTCCTCCCACGTTCTTCATTGTCCCAAAGCTGAAAGAACTATTTGTACCCGAGCCGATTCTCTTGTCTAACCCTCCACACGTATTACTTAAGATATAAGCAGATACTTACTTTCTCGTGCCCCGTCTTTATGCCTTTGTTTACTTAAGTTTTTCTGTTATAGATCATACTTTCTACTTAGACTTCGACCACAGTCTGTCATAAGATCGTGGTGAATGTTACGAATCCCGTAGTCGTGACTATATTATGGTAAGAGGTAAGAGATTGAACAAAAGACAATAGTTTAAATATAACACAACGTACCATCACGCCTGTATTCCCCGAAGGGTTAGGCAGAGGCGTACTAATGTACACCCACAGTTCGCCGGTATATTTAGGTCTCATGTAATAGGGGGCGAGCCTATTGCCATTAACCGGGCACAAATTCCATACTCCGAGCTGCCACTGGAAATTACATAAAAAAACCCAATAAGACTGCTCGACCTGGGAATCGAACCCAGGACCTCTAGCGTAGCAGTCGCACTCAGGTCCGCTTGGCTAATGAGGCAGTTAAAATATTAAAAACAATTATTTAATAGAACTTATATATAGAAAGTATGATCTAGTACCGAAAAACGTACAACCACCGCATCATCAAAAAGGGCTTCTTAGCGCGTGTGACGCGCGTGGAGCTAACTGGGGCCATTGTCTGGTCGAACGGCGGACACTCCAAGTCCCGCCCGCGGGCCACAGCTCATGGAGGCCGATAGTCAGAGATTATTCAGTCCTGCCTCATTGGTTTAATGGGAGCAAATGCGACTGCTGAGCATGAGATACCTACTGCGTCCCATTTTCTGACCGAGCAGAGTTATTGGGTTCTTCTATAACATTTTCAGTTTCGAGTATGGACTTGTATTGGTAATAGCATCTATACTTATGTGTGATATAGTATGCTCTCTCTCTCTAATAGGGTATAGAAAGTTATCAGAAAAAAAGTTATAGAACCGACTACTTATGTAAATAGGTATCAGATGTATTTCAAGTGTATCGATTTAGTCCTACACACCTTTTTAAATGTCACAACCGGGCGGTAAAATCTTAGACACTTTAACCAATGGTCTAAAAGGATATAATCGATTATTATGTAGTTAATCTATCTTTTATATATAAAAATAATAAAAATAATGAAAATAATGTTTCTTTATTTTTGTCCTCTTCTTTGTATAATATGTACGAGTTATAATTGTTAACTAGTGTGTAGTACGCCATTGATATTCACTAGAGAACACATACAATATTTTCTTTCTTCGTTTCAAGAAATAGGTTTTAAGCCAGGTCAACGGGAAACTCATTAGATAAACATAAGTATCATAGGTGTTGGTAGGTCGAAATGGAGTAATTGCGCACTTAAACGTTTAGGTTACGAGTAATGAGTATAAGCTTTAGTGACTAATTGTTTAATGACTATACACTTGCTTAGCTTAACGTACCATCACGCCTGTATTTTCGAAGGGGTAGGCAGAGGCGTACTTATATACACCCACAGTTCTTGACACACACAGAGCTTAAAGTCCTAGCTACTACTGAGAATTTTATAGCAAAAAACCGTGCTCTAACTAATTTTGCTCGAACTGTTAGCGTAGCGGTCGCGCTCAGGACCACTAGGCTAATGAGGCAGTTCTAGTAATGTGTTTTTTTAATTCTTGTCTATTTGTTGGTTTATGACGGGTTGGCGCAAAAACTACTGAATAGATTTTAATTTTGTTATCACTGTTAGAAAGCTTTTTTTAAGTTTAGGGGCAGAACAACATGTGCCTGGGCCATTAATATTGCATATACAAAATTTTATCATAATTACACACACATACCTACACAATATTCTCCCAGAAATGCCGTTTGCCACCGTTCACCTGAGCCCGAGAAATTCAAATTTCAATTGGTTTTTCGCATATTGTAGGTCTATAACACATTCTAGATTCCTAGCTGTAGTAATTGCGGCATTAGCTATACAATTTTCACAACTGAGCATTAAAAAATTTGCTACGTTAAAGAAGCTAATAGTACGTATAATGGTCTAATAATAAATTTGGCCAAAATTGACGATTGTACGTACTTTTAGCTACGATATCGATTTGCAAGCAACGTTTTTAATGCTCAGTTGTGAATATTGTATAGCTAATGCCGCAATTACTACAGCTAGGAATCTAGAATGTGTTATAGACCTACAAATTGCGAAAAACCAATTGAAATTTGAATTTCGCGGGGTCAGGTGAACGATCTTAAGTCCTGTACCGACATAACAAGTAAGTAACCGTCGGTCGATGTGATGTGCACGTTTAAGAAGTCAGGTGATACATACGGTGAGTCAGTCTGAAACAATGAACCATTAGTAACAATAACTATTACACATTCAAACTAGTTAACTGCGTTTTCACTTCAGTTACTGTTGACACCATTCTCTTTTACTTACGTAGGAGCCTACTTTCTCTGAGCCTTTTTCATAAGAATTCTACATTTTGCATAACTTGAGGATTTTTAAATTAAAAATTTTTGGGGTGTACAACGTTCAGTACCAATCAGACACCAACTTAACTAATATACCTACAGGATGACTTTGAAAACACTCAAATATCAAAATGGAACATAATTATACTCGTGACTACATCATAATCGGTAATAATTTAATAATTATTCATAACAATAAAAAACGTTTACACAAATGTTATAGTAAAATATTGCTTGCACAGGTTTAACTCTATTGGTTCAAATTCACGTCACGCGAGGAATATCGAGCGACCTACAAGCGAGGAGATAAGCCCAGTCTTCCGCTCTTATCACGTCTAGTTGGCGTCCCGGTTTGTAGTCAGCAACGTGATGCCAGTGAAGTGGTTTACATACCCTACGCATGTAAGTAAGTATACTGGCCAAGGATTTCATTTTCCAGTAACAAATACATTGATGGATTCTAATTCTAAATCTAGTAAGCAAATCTACTATTGGGAGAGTCTAAGATGCTAAAATGTACGAATAATAGTAGATTTTAAAAAAGATTGGCTTTTGTGTTTTTATGAGAACAAGGTTGACGGCGTAAAACTGGTCGCCCATCCATAAAACTGACCGGGGCAGACGTGATGAGCCTTCTCTCTACTAGATCGCCTACATATCTACACGGCACAATTAGCACGTCTACAAAAAATCAAAATAACGTTGCCCCACACTTGGATTTTCTCCTGTATCGTGGGTGCACAAATACAACAGATCATACAAGTATTCGCTCCGAGTAAAGTATCTCTTAATTTTAACGATCCCTGCGATTTATTTACCTCAAGCACAGATAATAGAATACTAGTACCTCAAGGTACAGACTGACAGACCAACTCAATTTTAAATTTATTTGTTTAAAACAAAACTCTACCCCTACAAAACGCAAAACAACAAAACAATCTCACCACTGCACAGCTTCGGTAAACAATTACTTAACACCAAACCGCAAATCACCAAATAATTAGATTTGCGCCACAAAATTCCTGCAAAATTAATAACAAAACGCAACTTTTAAGCAAAAAGGAAAGTTTTCAACGCTGATTACAGTACTATACATTAACCAGTTTACCTTGACCCCTTATAGCGGCGCCACTCGCGTCAAAAACGTCAATATCATGTCAGATTCCAAACATATAAAATAGTTTCTATATTTTGCCACGTGTCAAGGTACACTGGATGGTCTGTACACTCAAGTGTACTGCTGATCACCCTGCGTGGAATTTAATTATTATTTTAGAGTAATTCGCGCCCCTGCTTCGTTAATTTTGCTTAATTATTGGTGGGTATGTTTGTTTTACCGAAAGTGAGGTAATTGCGCGTAGCTGGAAGCGCAGACGTTGATTGATTACATTTGCTCTGTTTATATAAAAACGGTTCAGTGAACACCTTGATAGGCTTGCGTTGCCAATTCGGAGAGAAACGAGTAAGGAATGAGCTTGATACGCAAGTTAAGTCGTGCGAACATGGCAGAGATCCAACACGCGAGGGAGATGATAAAAATCAAAGTTGCTTATGGTTCACGTAATATAGAGCTGGCAAAGAGTAAGCGCCCTTTTTAAATATTAAAAAAAACTTTCCTTTATATGGAACCAAAGTATTAAATAATATGAGGTATTTAAATATAAGCCTTCTTTAAAAGTATTGGACCTAAGTATAATAAACATCACGCCTGTATCCCCCGAAGGGTTAGGCAGAGGCGTGCTAATGTACACTCACAGTTCGCCGGTATGTTTAGGTCCCATGTAATATAGAGGGCGAGCCTATTGCCATAAACCGGGAACAAATGCCGAACTCCGCGCTACTACTGGGAGTTTCATAGAAAAACCCAATAACAGTGCTCGACCTGGGAATCGAACCCAGGACCTCTAGCGTAGCATTCACGTTTAGGACCACTAGACTAACTACGAAGTATATTGTTAAGCAGAATTAATGTTCACGAGCAAAACTAAAAGTGACTACTTAGAGCCCATTGTAAGCTATTTGCCTATAATATCCAGATATCTACAATTCTAAATAAATATACCATTGAGTATCCATGAGGATTTCCACTCGGAATAAAAAAGCACCTACATAATTTAGGTTAATAAAAATACTGAGAACTTAATCAAAACTTGTTTCGCACCAAATATTGTAAAAACATCAAACGCATCTCACGTGGGAGAGCATGCTTCGGCACGAATGGGCCGGCTCGACCGGAGTGATACCACGGCCTCACAGAAAACCGGCGTGAAACAACGCTTGCGTTGTGTTTCGCCGAGTGAGTTGAGGTTACCGGAGGCCCAAACCCTTTCAAAGGCGGGCAACGCACTTGCAACTCCTCTAGTGGGGTGTACCTATGTGAAGTTGAAAACTAACTAAGCAATAATTCATTTTTATCTATTCTATTCGTTTGTACATGGTTTGTACCGGATAGTACCGCTTTTCAAATCGTTTGTACCTCAAAAGGGTAAGAAATATAGGGGCGGGAAAATTTATGGTAAAACTAACTTTGCAATAATTAGTTTTTATCTATTCTATTCGTTTGTAACGGGTTTGTACCGGATTGTACCGCTTTTTAAATCTTATCATAAAAAGAAACGCAAACCAAACGACAAATAATATATTAATCTGTGCCCTACTTGTAATGTAATCTCTTGCAATAAATATCATATCTCTACGTAAGTAGAAACGGTACTCTTATTAATTGAACACGTGAACAGAACACATGTCGTACATAAAGGGCTGAAGAAAATGAAGTGTCGGCTTAGAGAAGCCTTTGAGGGATCCCATTCAGGGGAAATTGTGAAGGTTTAAGTAATATCATGGGTTTTATTTTACCTTCGAATCGATATTGGCTTTGGGCGAAAAGTTTGTAAGTATTTATGGTTCGTTCACCTATTTCCGTAGATATTATTCATATAAAAAGATTATTCTGCGACTGTCTTTACGTGATCAATCACTAGAAGGCATGTTGCTTTGCAAGGAAAAACTTTTGTAGGCTTTTAAGACATAACATAACATAACATACCATCACGCCTGTATTCCCCGAAGGGTTAGGCAGAGGCGTACTAATGTACACCCACAGTTCGCCGGTATGTTTAGGTCCCATGTAATAGGGGGCGAGCCTATTGCCATTAACCGGGCTCAAATTCCTAACTCCGAGCTGCTACAGGGAATTTCATAGAAAAACCCAATAACACTTTGCTCGACCTGGGAATCGAACCCAGGACCTCTAGCGTAGCAGTCGCACTCAGGACCACTTGGCTAATGAGGCAGTTGGCGGGCTGTTAAGACGTTAGGTTTTATTCTTGTTTGTTCTCAGGACATCAAGTTTCTATAGTGTATCGAATCATTTTTAGCATAAAACTATCTCCTCATTAATTACTAACATTGAATTTGTATATAAATTAGTTGCCTACTATAACTTTGTAACAATTATTACAAAAGCCTACCTATCATATTTAGTAAATTTTCATTAAGAATAATGAAAATATTATCTGCATTTTTAAACTAATAATAATAATATTATTTTAGCATCACGTCTGTATTCCCCGAAGGGCTAGTCAGAGATGTACTAAAGTGACGTTATGTTTAACTTGTTACTCCGGAATAATGTAGTTATCCGTAGTTGAAAGAATTATTAAAAACATTTGAGTAGTTTTTGAGTTTATCCATTACAAACAATCAAATCTTTCCTCTTCGTGTAGATAAGACGTGTAGATTCTATGCTACCTGCTAAAACAATGCACTTGTCAACTCAACTTGGACACATATTTCCGAACACATTCGTAGGATAGACAATTTAGCCTAATGAACTGCTAAGAGATGGAACCAATCTTGGCCAAGTTTCACCGTACGAAGCGCACCGTGACTGCGCTACGGCCCAAAACGAACGTGCTGACAACTGAATAGCTCTCGTCACAAAATGTACAAAAAGTATTTTTCTTAGTATGAATGCCAATCTGAGAATGTGTGCATGTTTAAAATGCTCATTTTTATCGAAAAACTGAATAGGTTTATTATTACTCAAGATATTATAATTAAGATTATTTAGATAGACAACAACATACTGATTTCGGACACTTACGCGAATATTAGACAATGAAATGAAACTACTTTTTACGGATTTTATCGCGGTATATTGATATTATTTAGTTCCCGAAGTTTAAACTTAAAATGGTTTGTGTGGTATGATTATAATTTAATTATGTTATATTTCTCTTGTTTTAATAAATAAATAGAAAAAAAAATATATCAATATACCGCGATAAAATCCGTAAAAAGTAGTTTCATTTCAATAGATAACAACACTTCAGAAACTAGAAATTAAGGCTTGACAAATCGCATAAAGGTTACCTACTTTGACACCGTGGCTGTTCAATCTATATATGGACAGTTGTTTGGCAGACTTAAAAGAGAGTGATTGTGGGTTGAAAATGGGTGAGTTACCTGTCAAATGCCTTCTCTATGCTGATGATCAGGTTCTGCTTGCATCGTCAGCGGAAGAGTTGCAAGACATGGTGACTTTAATGAATGAAGCATATAAGCTGAAGGGTATGAAAATAAATGTTAGTAAAACGAAAGTGATGGTTTTTGAGAGAGAGAAAGATGTATGTATGTGTGATGTAAAGATAGAGGGTAAGAGTGTGGAGCAGGTGAATGAGTTTGTTTATTTGGGAAGTGTGTTTACTAGGGATGGAAAGATTGATGCAGATGTGGAAAGGAGAGTGAATGCGGGAAATAAAGTGAATGGTGCTATGCATGCGGTTGTGGCTAATCAGTGTGTGTCGAAAAAGGCACGGTTGGCTATCCACAATGGTGTGCTGGTACCTACACTTATGTATGGAAGTGAATGTTGGGTGTGGCAGAAGAGGCATGAAAGTAGAATAAATGCGGTGGAAATGCGTTCCTTGCGAAGTATGTGTGGTGTAACTCGGAATGATAGATTGAGAAATAGTGTGATAAGACAACGTTGCGGACTGAAAGATGATGTAGTGACACGTATTGAAAGGAATATGCTGAGATGGTTTGGACATGTTGAGAGAATGAATGAAAGACGATTAACGAAAGGAATTTATAAGGCGCATATCAGCGGCAACGTCAGAAGAGGTCGACCTAGAAGGACCTACACCGATCTTATTGGCGAAGTCCTTCAAAAAGGTCAGGTGCGTAGTACTCGCAACCGGCGCGTATGTATGAGAAGATGTATGAATGTCGCAGAAGCAAAAGAGGCATGCAAGAATCGTAGCAAGTGGCAGTCTATAGTTTCTGCCTACCCCTGTGGGAGAAGGGCGTGAGTGTATGTATGTATGTACTTTGAAGAATAAAATATGTATTCACTTTTATTTTTATTATAGGTAAAGTTTGGTTAATTAATAAAAAATAGATAACTTCTACATTGCAAAAATAGCTCTCTTACGTTGGAGATCCATTCTTCAGCACGAATGGGCCGGCTCGACCTAAGTGATACCACGGCCTCACAAAAAACCGGCATGAAACAACACTTACGTTGTGCTTGTGTTTCGCCAAGTGAGTGAGGATACTTGGCGACTCCTCTGTTGTTGCAAATGTCTATGGGCGGCGGTAATCGCTTACTATCAGGTGATCCGTCTGCTCGTTTGCCCCCATAAAAAAACCGCTGGAATCAAAGGGGTTGGAGACTTCTCGTACACTTCGAAATCATAGATTCATTAGTTAAAACTTAAAATCAAAGTTTTGGGTGCTTACTTAGCAAAACATAATCTGCGTTAAATCCCGAAAATTAAGACAAATACGAACAGGATTGAAAACAATCAATTAGATTTTCCGGGGCCATATCCGGTTATCTAGAGCGGAGTTATAATCTTAACGAATTTTCGAAGACTTATGAACCGCTGGGAATTCATTATGTAAAGTAGAAGGGGTCTCACAATCCGCGCCAAATGAAAGGAAAATGAAGACACGTTGGGGGTCGCATTACAAAACCGCAAGCGTGGAATGTTTTTCGCCACATTGGACGTTGTAGTGTTATCGAATAGCAATATGATCCGTGTTCTGTTTTAAATATCGAATGGAATATTTGGGACACGAAAAGTGGGCATTATAACGCAGATCGTTTTTTGTTTTATACGTATCCAGTGAAGAGATTGTATTTTTCTGCTAATAAAACAAAGCCAATGAAAGCGAAAACACGTTTTTCTTGAACATATTTTTTAATATAAATAATAACAGAAGCATTAGCACCAATTAATGAGAGAGATCTTTCTTATGGGCCACCAACGATTGCAATTTATAACCCGAACAAAATTTTATTTATAAGCTTCGCTGGAAGACTAAAACATCGATTAATTAAATCTATCCCCATCATCAAACTCATTACCAACACTTTTAACCACACAAAAGATCCCCACGACACACCACATAGAATTTTCATTAACAAATCTCACATTTTCATAGATGAGCAAGTAAATTGATTAAAAATGAGAATGATTGATTGCGTGTCCCGCTCGCACCTGACATGAGTGATTTTACTACACACGATCAATCATTGAAGACAGGTCAGTCGCTCTCCGAGCCTCACTTACGCTGCAAGCATTGATAGCACGATAGTATAATGAGTTGAAAATTATAACGACACGTGTAATACAGCAGGTAATCATTATACGATAATGACGTCAGAATTTTAATGAAATCGATATATTGCGGTACAAAAGCAGTGCTCGGAATTATAAATGCTCGTGTTGATTTTATTTTACTTCTGGGCAATTAAGGCGTCGTACAATTACCATTGAATGAACTTACTATTCATGCTGTGATTGACAAATTAACTAATTCATTATTAATTATACAAGAAATTGATTAGCATAACTTAACAAATCAGTTGTAAAATGTTAGCAGCTGTTTTAAACGCACAAATGATTCGAATTACATCAATAACACACCTACTATACAACTCGGGTTTAATAAACTTATGAAGTTTTGTGCTAGCATAACTACACAACGCTAAAGTTACTTATGGCCTCTGTAATAATGTTCTTGAGGTACTCTCAAATAAAATGGATTATTTCCAGTTTCATAACCTAGTCTCATGAAATTCTGACGTTGACCTGAACCCTTATTACCCGCGCCGTGTTTATAAGTTACTCTTGATTCCACAAACAACTGTAATGACCACACTTAGTGTTTTTTCGCATCATGTAAATTATTATGATGGGTATCATCAATCACTCTTTCCGTGGACAGATTAAATAATTCCACTTTTACTCTCCCTCCTTTTGAAGGTTCCACTAAGGTTTTGGACGCACGAAGAGACTGGCTTGCACGTCTTTAAATTTTACTGATAAGTAAGTATTTGTTTGCTTTGCTTTACGTGCAAACAATCCGTGTTTGCGGGCCGTTTTACACATGGCGATGCAGTTCCTAAAACCAAAAGTTAAGATATACGTTATGGTCACCCAATATCTGATATCTAACAGAAATGTAGAAACAGCTGTCATGAAACTGCTCACGTGTAGTCGACCTTATTATGAAGTAAGTACTTTTTAAAATGTTCCATTGTCCCCTCACTTTCCTCGATATTATTCTGCAGTTGTTTAATTTAGCAAATATTTAAAATAAGAATAAGGCGTAAACTCTTAATTTGACGCAGCGTTGATGATGTATTATTTTAAAGGTGCAGGTAAATACGAATTAATAATTTTTCCATAACAGTTTCAGTGTCTGAAAAAAGTTGTAACTAAATATTTTAATTACAGTTGTAATTTTGCTCCATTATAAAACAAAAGAAAAAAATACTAAGGCGCCATTCCAATTACGCAAGCACGCTTAAATTTGCAAACATTTTTCACAGTTCATAATGAGAAATTCCCTACCTGCATTTGAAGACAGTGGAGGTAATTGTTTCCGCGTTTTTCGCCGAAATTGGGCGCGTACAGAATATATTTCCAAGGTAAAACGTCTAATTACGTACTTTTTTTATTCGAGCCTTAGCCCTAAAATAAATGTACAAGACATCTTCAAGAAATAGGGATGAATAATAGGTACTTAGGTATATTATGTGCGTAGGTACATCTATGTACTGGTTAGTTTAGACAAAAATAAGTCATTCTCAACTGTTATGGGCGCTTAGTCACTTACCCCACAAATGTTTTCTCGACGAAGGTCAAAAACACAGTTTAAGTTCACTCAGTCTAATGTTTTCTCTTTTAGATAAATATAATATAGGTTATAATTAATATTCAGGTATATTAATTATAACCTATATTATATTTATCTAAAAGAGGAAACATTAAACTGAGTGAACTTAAACTGTGCTTTTGACCTAATACCTCACATATTTGAATCACACACACACACATTTCTTAAGAATCTATTATTATTCCACTATTTAACTCTTTTTTAACACTCGTAAGTATCTCGCAACTATCCAACACTATCACTGACTGTCATTACTAGTATTCTTTTATCTGTGCTGTCATTATCATATTTGACAAGTCACTTTTATCCGTCAAATTTTTTGTATAGCGCTCGCCAGGGAATGTGGTTTGATTTTTTATGATTCCTAGCATATGCCATACCTTGCCTTATATGGTCTGACTTAAAATAATCTGAGTCATTGTGACGAAATAATGATCCTCAATTAATTCCTCAGATGTAAAAGCTGTATATGTAGGTATTAGATAAAACCCATTTACGTTCCCAGAATACCCGCGCGCATACGAACATTACGCGCTAAGTATGTAAGTATATGGTGTAGTTATAGAAAATAGTCTGCTTTTTCAATACGAAGTTCTATAATACACTAAGACTAAGATAATACAGCAGCCAATCCACATTTCCGTCGTAGTCTGAATTATATCCATAAATATACAAAAACTGGTAGTATATGGACTTAGGTGAATATTTTTCATTATTTGTCTTCGATTTTAATTAAAAATCGAAGTTGGGATTGCTCTTTCCATCAACTTCACCGCAGTGGGGTGCGTGTAGGACCCAATCCCATGAGATGTGGGGTTTCACTGATTCGCACCAAAAAACTATTGCACTCTCAGATATTATACAGTAATCATCCTTAAACTCTGGAATGTTGTGTTTTATTGTAAACTAATAGGTGGTGAATATGATATATCAATTAAAAAGTGTGTTGTTACTTCACTATCTATACTAATATATAAAGCTGACTGCTACGCTAGAGGTCCTGGTTTCGATTCCCAGGTCGAGAAAAGTGTTATTGGGTTTTTCTATGAAATTCCCAGTAGCAGCTCGGAGTTAGGAATTTGTGCCCGGTTAATGGCAATAGGCTCGCCCCCTATTACATGGGACCTAAACATACCGGCGAACTGTGAGTGTACATTAGTACGCCTCTGCCTAACCCTTCGGGGAATACAGGCGTGATGGTATGTTATGTTATAAAGCTGAAGAGTTTGTTTGTTTGTTTGTTTGCTTGAACGCGCTAATCTCAGGAACTACTGGTCCAATTTGAAAAATTATTTCAGTGTTAGATAGCCCATTTATTGAGGAAGGCTATAGGCTATATATCATCACGCTACGCGGACGAAGTCGCGGGCAGAAGCTAGTTAATTATATTTAATAGAATTTAAAATTGTTTAAATCATTCTAGATAAATAATTTAAAATTAATTTCTATCCTAAACACACTTCCAATTCCAATCAAATTAAACTTAACATAAGTGCGTAAGCCCTTTACCATCCCTTACCATAATCTTGTAATTTCCAATCGCTGTTGTTCCGACTGGCCCATCCAGTTATCAGCCTCGCGAGGATTACAGACCCCAACAGTGTTATCTGAACACAAAGAGACCCATCAGTAATTACTCCCCCATGCTGAAGGACACAACTAAAACTTCATTACAACCACAAGAGAACAGGGATGGAATTAAACCTGATTGATTATTTGTATGAGAGATTGTGATATTTATTTGACTTAATTTATTTTAAGTCCATAGTTTGATAACTTACGTTTACCGTATTTTTATAAACTAATAGAGTAAAATATTTTATTTTATTATTATTATTAAACTACATAGTACTTACATATAACCAGATGAAATTGTCTGATCATGTTACTTAGCTTTTGGATGCAAGCGCTGTGGATCGGATCGGTTTGATTCGGAATTACCTATATAATTATAGTCATAATAATTATAGCAACTCTGGCACTGGTTGCCCCTTACGATAAAACGGGAATCGCAATAATAAATTACGCACTAAATTCAAGTATTGTAGTATGAATTTAATAAAACAAATTTTAAATATTTTTTTTAATAAAACAAACAAACAAACTTCTAGTGACATCCCCAAGTGCCCCCCTGCATTCCGCATTTTGAGAGCCGAAAATATTTCCCCATTTTCTTAACAACAATCGACTATTGAGTCCCATAAGCGCTTATCGCGATAAAATGTGCGATGTCAGACAAGTAATGGACTCATTCCGTAAGAAGCAGTGAAATATTCACCCATAGCACGACTTTATTGCCAATTTCTTATTATCTGGAGAAAGTGCTGGTTGTGCTTCTGTAGATATATAGATATTAATGACTCAAACATTAATCAAATACACCATGTTTAAGTATTCAGAATTTTCAATGATTCAGCATAGCAGCGGAGGCGGGCGGCATGCTTATTAAGTTCTTGTAATCGGCGTTACCAAACGTTTTATTGTACTAAAAATTATATCGGTAATATTATTTACATATTTATATAACATACCATTACGCCTGTATTCCCCGAAGGGTTAGGCAGAGGTGTACCTACTACGGTACACCCACAGTTCGCCGGTATGTTTAGGTCACATGTTATAGGGGCGAGCATATTAGAAATCATAATAAATACTCTACCGTAACAAAAATGATTTCGATTTTTCAAAGTGATCACAAACTTTTTTTGATGTGTGTAGGTTGTCTACCTATGTAGTAACCATGCTACACAGGCTTTCCTTATTCTGTAGTTAGTATCACCATAATATCTAGGAATCTGAAAGTACAGTTATTCTATGGTATAATGTCATAAAAAAGGTGATCTGTTCTTGTTAGCAACACTTGAAGTATTGTTCACCATGTAAGGAGGAGATAGTGCCAACATGAATACACCTCGCATGATTTTTTCTCGCTCTCCGTAAATGGTAGACATTATAATTCTAAATTATTCACAGAAAAAGGTGGATATTTAATATTTATGATCTCTTCGCTTATAGGTAGGTACTAGTTGGCTCACTCACTCTGGACCGGAATGTTTCTTTTACTGAAGTTAAATCCTTTTTAATCCAGAGATAAGGCCTGGCTTACTCAATAGGCAGTATGGTTGTTGTCTTTGCCATATGCTAGGATTTAAAACACGTGCTGTTGCAATTAAGTTTAGCGCAGAAGGTAAGGGTGTCTTAGTGGCTTATAGGGTCACATATTTTTTTTTGTACTTATTTGAACTTTACTTGAGAAAATATAGACATGTCAAGACTTTGACGATTACTCACTACTATGACAGATTTTTTTGCCATCATCAACCCATTTACTATTGCACTACTGGGCACAGGTCTTCTCTCAAAATATGATCTCTAGTACAGATAGGCAGACCTCACACACCATTAATAAAAATAAATTCCTCAAGCAAAATTAAAAATAAATTTCTCTCCAGAGTTCCTCAAGATTTTTTCCTAAACCATTTAGGTATGCGAATTATATTATATATCAGAGCGTGACCAAACAGGTCCTGTGAGTATTACAAAATACTGCAGTTTAACCCGTAGAAAAAAGCACATTAATTACGTCTATCCATGTGAATTTGTTCCCATTTTTATGAGCTCAACATCCGCTAATTTATAGCCCACATGGGAATTTCCGTAATGCCATATTGCTCGTAACACAAATAAAACGCCATATTAATGGCCTCAGTGACCATAGATAAACATAATTATAGCTAATTAATCGAGAGTGAACAGAGCCAGCCAATGTTTTTCAACGTCATTAGAACTCACCACACCATATTTTTCGGGTAAAAACTGACAAGCTCCAGAAGCGACCAAGGGGTTCGTTGTCGCATTATGGGAACGTGTCAGTTAATGCACGTAATAAAATAGCGCAAAATTATTGCCAGTTCGTGCAATGAAATGACAGTTTTATCGTCGAATAACTATGGCTGATAAAATATTAATTACCTAAAAAAAGATAGAGTAGTAGCATTTACAGTCACAATTTACAAAAAGAATTCGCAGTCGGTAGGATTCGAACCTACGCTCCCAGAGGGAATCTGATTTCTAGTCAGACGCCTTAACCGCTCGGCCACGACTGCCACACTAGTCTTAGTGAAATTGCGCTATCGTATTTATAGAAAGCATATCTTGTGACCTAAACTGGCTGTGCTACTGGACAGATATAATACGAGCCGTCAATTAAGACAGGTTAATTTAACTCAAAACTGCTATGGCATTGAACTGGCGGCGCCATCTACCTTTTTTAAAAGAAAGGTACATATTTATGTAAAACTGTAAGTATAAAAAAGATGTATTTACAGGAATATGTAGATCATATCTACATATCATAATTTTATCATTTGGAATTAGTAGGTATATGGAGTTTTCCGTCATTACTGTATTTACCCATATAGGTCCTATATGGGATAGGTATATCTATGTTAGTAGAGATCCCAATAAGCCTTTTTTATATCCTTTGGTTATCAGTAGGTAGGTACTTATTATCCTGAAATTGAGTTGCGGTGAGGTTGGATGGCACTCGCTTTTTGTAAAATACATTCAGCACTCTTGGTTACATTAGAAGTCTACACACAATAATATAAGAACCTGCGTCTTCTGGTGTATCTACCCAGAAGACACAGGTTCGAATCCTGCTCGCATGAATTTTTCCTTCACTAAAATAAGGTAGGTACCAACCTACGTCTTTCTTCTAAATAAGTATTTAGAAGAAAGAAAAATATTATATTTCTCTCATTGAATAACTAGATAATTCAAATTCAAATTCAAAATCATTTTATTCCAATCAATTAAAGATCATATTATGAAATTGTACAATCAAAATAGGTATAAGATAGGTAAATATATATATAATTAATTAAATAATACAAATAAAGTTAATTAATAGTGATCATGCCTCTGAGTACTTTGTTTGTTTGTCATCACATTAATTATTAATAATAATTTAACCCATCCAGTAATAAAAATTACAGCGGCATCCTCAAATCTGTTCTTCCCTAATCCATAGTACCCAGGTATCATGAATTAATTCGCATAACGCCTGTTAAAGAGCCTCTAGAAATTATATCAAGAACATGTAGGTATACTCTACTTACCTATGTTTCGTAATTACCTATATAACTACCTAGTACAAATTCAGAACTGTACCAAAGGTCAGTGATAAGTATAGTATTATCTTTATTGAATCGACAATAATATTGTTATCAAAAACATAATAGAAAACAAATTGTTTATTCACGTACTACATTGTAAATTCACCATTATCAGCCATCATAAATCAACGTTGAGAGTTTTACAACCTAGTGTATAATTTCGAAAGAGCACGCATGAGGCGCCGTGGCTTAGTTGGTTAAAGCGCCTGTCTAGTAAACAGGAGATCGTGAGTTCGAATCTCGCCGGGGCCTTCAGTGGATAAACTTTTTTAGAGCTTTATTTCAAGACATTTGTTTATTTATTTTTATATTTCTATATTTTTTAATTCATTTCTAACTAAATTCAGGCCAAGTAGAAATTTTAAGTCGTCAATTCTTCTATGAATGATCTCCAGATACAAATATTCATTTTACACAATTTTTTATCAGATTGGAAGTTCATTTGTAGATATGTAGCTTAAAGTACTTAATATTATTTAAGTTTAAACTGGATTCTGAGTTAATAAGATAACTGGGGTAGTCCCAGGAGTCAGGCCTTAATTTTATTTCAACACGTCCTCTATCGGATTTTTTTTAGTTCTAAATAAAATAATATTACACTCAATATTTTTAGCAATTTAATTTAGTAGGTACCTACCAAATTAAATTGCTAAAAATATTGAGTTTTTTTTTGTTTTCTATTTAATTTAATTTACCTGCTTCCCTCATTACAGTTGGAAGCGCGATCATAAGTTCTAGAAACCCCCAAACAGCTTTACATACGACGTGTAATTTGTGTTATAATAGTCCCTATTTGTAACAATAGTTAGTTTTTTATAAAGAGGGGTGGCAAACGTAAACATCGAGTTGTATTTGTGAGGTAGGTAGAGCAAAGCTATAAAACCTCTTCGGTTGTAAGAAAATTACCTACCTATGCTACAATTTATTTCTTGAATACGTAAATAGGGTGAGGAATTCGCTGTGTGACTCATTCGGTGTCTGTAGAACTTTGCATAATTCATGAAAGTGTAATGGATGGATGTTACTATTTCACGCAAAAACTACTGTAAGTATAGATTTTAATGTAATAGGCTAGGCAAATGCTAGTTGTTAATATTTTTACTGCTTACATTTGAATTTCAAAGAATTATAGAAAGTAGGTATTTAATCGTCAACAACAATGTTGAAAGAATGAATGAAAGGAGACTGACTAAACAGATATACGAGAGTCAAGTGAATGGGAAAGTAGGAAGGGGAAGGCCTAGGCGAACGTTCCGAAATCAGATTGAGGACGTTCTGAAAAATGGCTTGGTCAAGAGTACCCTAAACCAACGTTCATGTACCTATGCAAAAAATTGATGAGTGTGGATGAAGCTAAAGAGGTATGTCAGAATCGTAGCAAGTAGAAGTCTGTGGTCTCTGCCTACCCCTACGGGAAAGAGGCGTGACTTTATGTATGTATGTATTTAATCGTCAAAAATACAGGTAGGTACCTGGCGAAGATTTCATCCTCTAATCGGGGAGTGTTATGGAAATTTGAATTTTCTGCTCGGATATTTTTGTAGCAGCCCGAAGGGTGAACTTACATTTTCATGTCTGACGCGGTTGACGAGTGTCTGCTGAGGTACTGACCATGGCCTACGACTAAGAAGTACCTATAATCTAGAATGCCTGCATACTCACACCCTTGAGGACAACTGACGTACCTACCTAATATTTAATTAAAGTACCTACCTACAGTTAATTGCTTAATTAGTCTAAATTGGCCTTATGCCTTACTTCTACACTAGAGGTCTTAAGTTCAATTCCCAGGTCGAACACAGTTTTTCTAAGAAATTCTCAGTAACAGCCCGAAGTTTGGATTTATGCCAATAAGCTTACAAACCCCCTATTACATAGGGACAAATAATTCATCGTTCTACCATCATACACAACAATTCGGGAAATACAAGCCTGATTGTTCACTGGACCATTGGACTGCCAAGTCAAAGGTCTCGAATTCGAATCCAAGGCACGAACCTGACTTTTCGAAGTCATGCGCGTATTGGTATTTCATTATCACGCGCTAAACGGTGAAGGAAAGAGACTATAGATTACCACTTGTTACGATCCTGGTACACCACTTTCGCTTCTTCTACGTTCATTAACATCTTTTTAATACAAATTATCCTCGATTTCGATACGAATAAGTTTTGTCAAGTTGTTCGTGCTTGGACTACAGATTTATTATATTGTTTTATGACAAATAACGCTTTTCACAAGACACAACTATGGTGCTTCGTCACCACAATCATTAGATAGTCGTGATCGAGATGCAAGAACAAAAATATCGGGATAATTAAGGAACAAAAACACATTTAGAATATTAATCACTCGTATATTCACATTTGTGTCTTACAATATTTACACATGTACAAAATGGTTTGCTGTCCTAATAACAGTCCTAGTATACTATATCGGTATCAAATCTATTTGGAGAACATTAATAACACAATTATTGACAAGAATAGCTCTAGAGTGTAGATATTATCGGTTATAAACTTAACATTTATGTTACAGTTTCCTAGAAATCGTTAACATTTATGTGAATACATTGGAGTTACCATGATATTAAAACAGTAATTATTTTTCGTATGATAACCCCAAAAGTGTGTTGTACTAATAAATAAAAAAAATATTTGTGTAACATAAAAGTTAAGCCATATTACTGTAATGGAATAAAAAAATATGTAGGCAGGTATATGTTTATGTAATTAGTTTTAATGTATTCAATCATTAATAAAATAATGTTTACTTTCAATTCCTTTATTGTTTTAAATAATTGTAGGTAATGTAATTTAGTCAGTACTATGTTCTAAATTTTATTTGATTAAATAATTAAGTTTATTAGAATTATTTATGCATTTAAAATTTAATTTCTGTCATTGTATTGCGAATTATAACGTAAATTTATGTAATTTTATGTTTTTTTTGTATTTAGCATTAATAGCATTATTACGCATTTCACTTTCATTCTTTCACTCTTTCGCTAGTAGGTACATATAAATACTCCAAAAAAACTTTTTCAATTTAATAAATGCAGATAATAAATATAACATTATACAATTTTTAATTTACCACAGATTATTAAACTGTTCGAAATCATAGACAAGTTATTACGGCATTTCTTTTAGTTCAATATTTTTATAAGTAAAATGGTTTCTAGTCCAGTCTTAATCAATAATTAAAATACTCTAAACACTTATAAACGTCTTGATAAACTCTGAGGCACATTCAATATTACGTACAATACAGTCGCTATCAGCTAGATATAAATATTTACAAATTTTATCTATTCTAATATGGCAGTATCGAGGTTCAAATAATATAATTAAAGTATCAATTTTCTAATTTGAAACAATTTTTCCTATTAAGTAATAGAGAACTGACAAATGATGCCAATTAGTTATCACATATTTTAAGATTTAATGAGACTAAAGTATGTATATATAGCTGTTTCATTTATGACTGCTGTGTGACTTCTAAGAACACATACATAAAGTTTAAATTTAAATAATTCGTATACATACTCATAAAATGAAACAACCATACTAATAAACTAGAGAGTAACCGCCTTCAAATGTAAGAAAATGTCGATTGTGGACCGTAAAATCTTTTTCTCAAAAAACCCAATGTAGAGTTCTCAAAGTCCAAAAATACACGTCCACTATAGATAGATACGTGATTATTAGGAAAACCATGATTAATAGTAAAGCTGCGCAATAACTTGATCTCTCTCTTGAGTAATAACATAATGTAAAATTTTTTCCAATATAGTTTATAATAATAAAAGGTAAAAAAAGGTAAATATTTTATGAAAATTATGCATTTTTAGACTAAAAGATCTCTAGCACAAAGTAGATAACTGCATAGAGTAGATAAACCATGATAGCCCAGTACGACTTTTGATTAGATTCCAAAAGAACACCTAGTGCTAGCGGAATAGGTGTCATTTTCGATTCTAATAAAAATAACGTTTTATGATATAATATTTCATGATGCTTATCACAGTTGAAACTCTGTAGTTCGATACTAAAACCCATTCACATTATCGGATAGAAATTGGCGGATGTTTATAAGGCTATTTTATAGATAGACTTGGCTTTGACTCATCAAATCTTTAAATTTCATCTTTGTAAAAAGATAACTTAAGGAAATACTGCTCTAACTACGATTTTATAAGATATCAATTTCTGTAAATTGATCTTTTAATAGATAGATGGCGCCGGTGTTTCCTACCAGAGGCCTCAGACAAGTAGCATGAACGCTATTCGAATAGAATAGAATTCTCAATATATGCAAATGACATATTAAGCTTTTGACAAATCGAGCGTGCACAAATATCATTTCCAAACATTTTGTTTCCATTCGTTTGTCTATTCGAACTTTAGATTGCAACTTGTCTAGAGGTCAGCTCCCACCTCTGGAAAGAAACGCCAACACAGACTCAAAGAATGGTCTCTTTTAAAGTCGTTACATTTTATTAAATATGCGAGTGTCGCAATGTCTTACATGGTCTTTAAAAGAAAGAAAATAATCAAAGCTCTTTCAAAGACACATTTAAACAAATTGATACGTAAATCAAATCAGAACAAACCACTTAACTCGTCCACTACGCTGCGTTGTCCTAACATATGTAATTAGTAACAAATAACACTTGCGGTACGTAACGTACGTATCTTGCCCTCAATGAGATCACTGTAATTGCTACATTTGGTACATACATTAAGCAATATATGGCATGATTTTGGTTTTCTAAGCAAGATTATTTCAAGCAAGATATTTTAAATATCAATTGTAAATATCGCGCATAACACAAAGTAGTGTACGAGAAAATGGTTATTTTAAGCTGCGAATACACGCGGTTGTCAAATAGACGCGTAGACAAAACAGTAAATCCATAGATAACAAGTACTAAAGCTGAAAATCAAATATGTGATAACTACGTCGTCGATAAAATAATTTATAAATCAAATAAACGCATATAAATCAGTCTCTTTAACAATTTCACTGTACACATTCACTTGGTCACTCGCACTTCACGGTAAGGCCTCTACATCCTACTACATCTCACTATAGTTGACTTTTAATACACTTATTGTCGTCTTTGGGATGTCTTTAGAGAGTTAATAAGGAATGGTTTACACGAATCTCGTGAGCTGCGTGTGGAAGTCCCGCAGGAAGATCTGTAGTTGTGGTAACGTCGGCCTGTCGTCGGGCGACATCGCCCAGCAGTACGCCATCACTGCGAACCTAGGAAAACAAACACCATATTATAATAAGTAGGTTTGATATAGATTATGAAGAGTATACAGCATTCTGGTTTGACTTCTCTCTTGTCAGGCTGACGTATGTATGACACTCGACAGAGCTATTTGATATCTCATGAAAGACGTTAAATGATTGTAAACTTTATATAAATGACATAAAGGTCATCATACAATAGAATGACTATGTCTATGGGTAAAAAGTAGTGAGTAGATAACGATTTTATTCGTATTGTCACGTCGATCTCTGATTTTAAACTAGTCCTCATTTTGCAACGTAATTCGGTAATTGAGGAGAATGAACTTTCCATTAGCTGGCATAAACAACGTTGAACTACCAAAATACTATTGAAATTGGCTACGGCCCAGACGTCAGAAATTCACGTACTGAACCGAACATATAATACAAGAATAACCTAAAGATTATAATGCCCCGTTTCAATAAACCTCTATGTAATAATGACACTGTCCCTGTCATTTTGACGTCCTTAAAGTGAGATGGAACTAGGCATAGCTAAAAGACACATAATTAAATCGAAGAAACTTACAGTTCATCAGGACAATTGGCCGGCTGCTGCAACCGGTACCCATCCCTCAGATAAGCCGCTACTTCGAAGGGGTCCACTTCGGCGTATGGTTGATGCGCCAACGTCGTCAATTCCCACAATAGTACTCCTAATGCCCACACGTCTGCCGCAGGGCTGAACTGTCTCTTCGTCAGAGCTTCTAACGCTAGCCACTTAATCGGCCTGTTCTCATTGTCGCCTAGACAGTGGTATTCGGCGGGGAACAGGTCTCGTGACAGAGCGTTATCTGCTATCATCACTCGGAGATTTTCGTCGACTCTGTTGAAAAAAGATCGGTTAGATCGAACTGTACCACTGTGTAACACTGTTTTTTTTGCAAATTTAAATTAAATACCGATTTCAACTTACATGCAATTCCTAGCAGCAATATCTTTATGTAAGACATGCTGAGAGTGAAGATATAGTAGTCCATCTAACGCATGGAGAGCCATCCTGACGACGTGTTGTGTCGTCAGAGGCGGAGGCGGTGCCCCACCTGCAGCACCCCCCACTGAAACTCCTCGACAAGCAAGAAGGAACTGCTTCAAGTTCCTCCAGGTCGAGTTCCAGGGGTAAAGTAGAAATGGAGCTGTTTGGTCCTCGATGCTTACACCCAAAACTGATAGCACTCGCTCGTGGTGAAGTCCGTATAGCATGCAACCTTCTTGAAGCAGCAGCGATACCTACGAAAGAACATAAGAGTTATTGTTGTTTGTTATAGATCGGGAATATTCCTCACGCTGATGATGTTAATAAATCGTTAGTTACCTGTACTTGAGAAGCGTGTTCAGCAACAGTCTTCACGAGTACTTCTTGCTCCCTTGCATCTTCATCAGCGTATGTTCCTCTGTACACGCGCCCGAAGGTTCCTTCCATCGCCACTGAACGTAGCCTGACACGACATCTTTGTATCGTCAACTCTGCGATTCTTTGTTGCAAGTCCCTTGCTTTTTCCTCGGCCACAGCAACAGGCAGTGATGTAGGACGACGGTAGCTGGTGTAGCTGGCGGCAGATTTGCAAGAAGAGTCAGGTAAGAATGCGTGAGCGTCTTGTTCGTCACTTCTTGCTCGTCGCAACTTCCTCGCTCTTGCTCTGCAACCTGCGGCCGCCACTGCAGCTATCAGCAGCGCTCCGCCAGCACAACCAGCTCCCGCGTAGAATATATCCGCAGATGTGGGCGCATGCGGTACACTGTCCACTCTAACGGCCGGTCTCGGTGCCTCTTTGAGACATATCTTTTTCCGTCTGAATCGCAACATTGAGGAGGGAGAACCCGTCGTCACGTTTAGGAATATAATAACATCCACTTCGGCGGCGACAGTGTGCGTACATGGCAAGTCCACTCGCCAGGTTTGCGGCTCCGTAGGCACGTAGCCCTCGTTTGATATATTAACGGTTGGCGGGTGCATAGCATTCGCCTGCTCCGGATCCACCTCCACATGTAGCGTGTATGGCAACTGCAACAAAATACAATAATGCGTGACCAAGTCAAACAAAGTTTTGGTATATCTAAATGGACATGACACATTCCTAACGGTACTATCTCATCACGATGTAACTGTATCACACAGTATGTGCAATTGACGGACACCGGCACGCAACGCGACCCTAAACGGTCCATCTGAGCATCCATAGCCGTGTCAGAAGAGATCAAATGTCGAGTGTAACCCACCGTGAGAGCACGAACATCGCTCCTTTATCGGATATATAAACGACATACTTTGTTACCGTTGGCTATCGGCTATATTTGCATACGTATATGTCGGTTTGTTCGATGTGCTATAAAGCACAACACGTCAACCACATAAGGGAAACATAAGTTTCCCTTATGTGGTTGACGTGAACGTATTGTGACACGGGGAGGCATGCTGTGCAGATGTAGTACATCTCGTTTTATTTGTTTAGAGCCCAGCTATTAAATATTATGAGGCGCTCGTTATCTAACTAATGATCACGCGGCGTTGCATGAATTGTTAAACAAACAGCATTCGCCGCGGGCCCTTTGGCCAGCTCATCGGCCATGCATCGTGCAGGCAGCGGGCGCGGCTCATTATGTGGCGCGCGGCGGAGGTGCGACACCGCGGCCGCTAATTAAATATTATCAGTCGGCACTGTAGGCAGTCGGTGCGTACAGACAATAGCAGCGGGAACGTTCATCTGCGCTAGTTTACCGCCTCCCAAATATTTGCTTTGCCTACTCAAAGGCGCCGCCATATAAATAAGGGAGTAGCGAGGTGAAGTGAGGGGGATTGGCAGATCTGATAGTGGCGGCGTACAAAGCTCGCCGAGATTCTGATAAGGAGCTAAGGGCTCGACCACGTGATCGCAACCGAACCGTACTAAGCACTTTATTTATTTTTGAAATTAAAATAGTTGCCGCTAGAAGAAGCAATGATAACAAAACAGAATATTTAAGTAAGTATGCTAAATCCTAGAGCGTAGCTCTTAGGCGGCATCAGTGTATCCATTAATGTAAGCGTTGTGTATAAAGTTAATATAGCTAACGCCATCAAATCCTACAGACGGCGCCATGAATACATTCAAATTGATGAAGCATCCCGTAATCTGGCGAGCGTTCGTATGACTTGCAAATAACATCCTAAACAAGCAGATGTCTTATTGACAGGTTCACTGAACTTGTTTGCGGGTACTTCGGATGCTACTTTTGTTGGCAGAGAATTGAATATGTAAAGTGAACGTCGCGTCGTTCCCGATCAAAATGCAACGCCGCCCACCTGATTTCTTTTAGTCTGCGTAGCCTTGTATGCTGACGGCTATGGGTAAAATAAATAAATGCACATAATATTTGGTTAGAGATGCAGCGCCCGGGATACGCAGTGCATAAAGCCGGACTGCGTCGTGATCAGCCAGCGGCGACATTAGCATGAAAAGCGATGCAATTTGAATTAGAACTTAAGGAAGAAACGAAAGGAATATTCCAGAACACGATGTAATCCATCAAAACAGATTGTTGTAGATTTTATATATTTTTTGTTATTAAAAGATTACGAACTAACATAAGGACCGCCTGCTGGTAAGCGGCAACCGCAGGCTATACACGCTAGCAAAACCAGTAGTATTAATTATTGTCATATGTGTGTACATAATATAGTGCGTTGTCATTTTGAGAACTTAGTTGATAAGTCTCATGGGCATAGGAAGTGATTTCAGGGGCGAAATTGCCCTTCAATCCGGAAAATATTCATGTTAATTAGCACATATTCCTAGCGGCAGAATTGGCAATGCTGTGGTACCACCATAAAAATCCAGTAGCGAAGTCAACCCATCTTAAAAAAAAAAGTTATATGTATTCTAGTGCGGCATTAGCATAAGAATGGTTCGTTTGCGGGACTACGAGCAAACATGGGATCCCTTGTCCAACAACTTTCCTCTCCAGGATAATTACTTACTTCGACTGAAGTTTCCTGACGCTGTTTCTACGGCAAAAAAATAAAGAAACACTATATGAAAACAAATCGCTAATTGTTTAATAAAGTGTTGTTGACTTTGGGCGTGCGATAGTCGATTATCGTGGGTATCGTGATCAATTTCGCATTCGTTCCGTGTCCCGCATTACCATAATAGTGTGATTGTTTCATCAAATCGATTGTTCGTTAAACCAACACAGCTCTATTTCTATCGACTCGTTTGTAAACTGGATATCTTTTGCCTACGCGTTTTTCAAACCGTTATTGACATTCCGATGTAAGTACTTAATTGTTGTTTAAACCTATAAGAGTTGATATCCGTGTCGCAAAACTTGTGTGAAAAGAAACCGAGGATTATTTTATAAGTATTACACTCCATTGTCATGCACATAAAATATTTTGCTTTTGCTCATAGTGTGGATAAATAGGAAAGATGTAAGCGCTAAGATAATACTGATAAAAATCCCAAAATAATATGAAGTAAACGTTCTGTTATTATTGAGTTAAAATTGCTAGATGAATCCCTTAGTGAAATAATAAAAATATATCCTGGAGATAAGCTATATCCTATCTACGACAGATAAATGTAGTGTGTTTGTCTCATCAAGCTTTGCATAGATATTCGTTGATTTTCTAAATGGTATGTGAACGATAATCTCTATCGAATCACTAGTTTATATGGAAAACTTAGTTCCTTAGGCGCTATCCAATACGAGAAGTTGGGAAGTAGGTACCGCAGATTCTTTCTAGACAAAAAACTTAAAACCTTTTTATTTCTTCAGAGGGTGAAAACATTTTTTTATGGGATAGGCGAGCAAACGAGCTGACGGATCGCCTGGTACGCGATCACCGCTGCTCATGGACACCCGCAACACCAGGAGTCGCAAGCGCAATTGAATAATACACCAAGTAAGAGATAGAGAAAGAGAGACGACGGAATAGATACATACCGGTTTCCTGGTGAGACTCTGCCAGGTGAAATGTAGCTCGCCGATGGTGGCTGGAACGGGCACCACAAAGTTGAGCGCGTACTCGTTGATCTGACCATCACGCACGTAGAACAACTCCGCCGTCAGGCCTGGTGACAATAGAGACAGAAAATTAAAAAAAATAAAAACTAAAAGAATATAATTATGTCTAGTCAATTTTTTTTTTTTTTTTTAAAAGCTTACTAGCAATGTGGGTCACACATAACTAGTATTCTTGTTAACCCCTCGTGCTAAGCTAAATATGCTTGTGTTACGAGTGGGTTCACGTCGGTAGTGCAATGGGTGGGGTTCGAACCGGCAACCACATGATCGCAAGTCCGACGCCCTAGCCATTAGGCTACCGCCGCTTTTTTAAGTTTTCTTTTCAGTGAATAATGCACGAACAAGACAAGAAAAGAAAAACAGACGAATATGAAAAGATACTTTTTCATCTTGGGTGTTAATTCTAAAGTTGGTCAGAGAAAATATTAACAAAGATATAAAGAAGGCAAATTAATCTCAGGTTATATTGTAAAAAGCTTTTCTCCAGTCGCCACCGAATAGATCTTAGAGTTCTCAAGTTCCCATTAAAAAATAATTTAGTCAAGTAATATTTTACGATGATTTAGTTCCGCTTGTAATACGAACGGAACGGGTATTACATTTTTATTGTTCATTCATACAAATCTTATCAAAATGGTCCTTTATAGTAACTTCGAGAACTCCTACTTCAATAATACGAGAAATATGACGCCAACCAGTCTGCTTACAATCAAAGCTTTTCTAAGCACTACCGAATCTATTGAAAGTTCACAACAAATCAGTACGCATCAATATCGAACAATTTGAGGCAAAAACTTTTGTACGCGAGCGCACAATGCGGCGGCGAGATCAAAGAGCTACCACAAAGAAGCCGCGAAACGACGCCCGCGCCACCTGTCCACAAATCATGAGAACCTGGTTTAGAGAAAAAAAAGTTCAGTTCATGGCCAAAAACAGACTACTCCGGGGTTTTTTGTTCGCGAAACTTTGTTGGGTGGATTTTTTGGAGTTAGTTCATGTGACATTATCTTAAAGCTTTAAGGATTTAAAGTGATGTATTTTTTTTAATCCCGAGGATAAATATTACACTGAAGCATTTCTTATGGGAGTCCATAAAAACACTTTCATATCTCCCTTATTACCCGGTGGAGTAAGGTTTTAAGTGCACACAACCCTAATTGGAAACTTTCAAAGGCACTTATAATAATAACAAGTGGACGTTCCTGATTGTAATATTGTTGAGGTTGAGGTTGGAGACGGGTTACCATTTTCTTTTAAAGCTTATATTGCAGGTGGCAGACAATCATGTAAAATGAACTTTATCTGAATTGTTTGAATTATATTAGTATCTACATGTATTTTATTTTATAATATTACTAGTACCTATCTGCCCGTGGCTTCGCTCACTTGAAGCTATATTGGGATTAAAAATGGATCCCAAAAAGAATTTAATCAATAACCAACAGTGATGATCTCTTCTTTGCATGGGTCTCTATACATCAGATAGGTCAATCTGTCTTATGGTCTGTTTAATTAATTGAGATAACGTCACCAGTTTTGAAGGTGGAGCATATACTTTTTAAAAGTGATAACCAAATTAAAATCTATTCAGTAGTTTTGACAAACGCCAACCCGTAACAAACAGATCCGTAGACCCGTAAAAAACTCATTTTTGGGTTCGGAGACGTTTATAAATACCTACACCTATAAATATAACTATAACCTAACCCACTGATTTTTTAAAATATCTTCAATGTACTGACACAGCTTATTTTACAATTTTATAATAGTGGAGATATTCTGACCAAATATATTAATAGATTAGTAAAAGTGACCATTACATGACTAAAGAAAAAACCGAACTACCAAACTTAATTATTAACTAGTCTGTTGGCTATAAGGAACTCTTGGCACAGTGCAGATAACCACTACCTTATATGAGTTTCCTGCGACCAGCTCTTTTCTCCGAACTCGTCTCGTTAAGGAACATAATCATGTTCCAACATTATTAAAATTATTTTTTAGTATATTTTTTATACTCATAAAAATTGTATGAATGTAATAATACTCGTAATAATTTGTTAATAAAGTTTATGGCAATTCACACAAGCGTTGTTGAATGTCCTTGATAACATTTTTCGGATAATCAAACACAAAATTTAATTAATAAAGATATAAGTCGACAATATAATTGCTGCAAAAATAGGATTGTTTTTCTTATAACAATACAATAACTACACCTACAATCTAATTAACAGATGACGAGCAATCTTATTTATGGTGGCTGCGTAAATATTTTTTATTAGTAAATACAAGCAAAATACATTCCGTAAGAATTTCTTGTTCATATAAACATGATTAAAATTATACATTATGTAAAGTTAAACAAAAAAACCGATTGAATTTCGATTCCATCTCTTCCCATTTGTTGTAAGTATCATAATAATGAACAAGTTTAAATATTGTGACCGGTTCTATAATCGTAGCAACAGGATCCTCGCAGCGGTTATGACAGCGAAGCAGCATTATTAACACTATTATCATAAAATAATAAGGTCCTATCTAAACACGGTAAGTACACATAGGTACATGCATGCATGCAAATGGGGTTCCGAAACAGTCGTTGATGCGATAATATTATTAATTTTAACGCTTTTAATGGGTATTTGTTTATTCTTGGCGCGATAAAGGCGATTAACCGGTAACGAGTGACGATAAAGAACGATATCATTTGCATACGCGCCGCGTGCGACGACTCGAAGCGACAAATCGCTGCGACCGACATGACATGCTGAGGCAATGCTCTGGAGTTTTATAGCAGTGTTGTTTACGACTGTACCTATCACTAGTCTAGTCCGCTACACATTATTATAGAAAATATTATGGGTATTATATTCCTTTTTACTTAATTGGCTATTTTTGATGTGTTATTTATTGATTTAACAAGTTACACTGGATACCTCTTTAATGTAAATTAGGTAAGATTCTTTATGATTCTTTATTCTTCATTTTGAACATTCAGACAAAATGATAAAAGTTTTAAACTAATATTTTATGCAAATTCCTTTATATTTAGTTTATCAAATAATTATTCAGGTGATCCCAAGCTTAAGAATAATTTTATACGAATTTGAAATAAATTATTTCTTATATAAAAAATATGGTTATAAAACTATATCGTGTCACAATAAAGAGGTTGAAGAACTTTCTAATAGAACATCTAATTTATTTTAACTAATTCTACAACCGGTGTTGCTCGCTTATCTTGTCAAGATATCTTACACAGTTAAGCCAATACCTGAATACTGTTTTTAATAGATTGTTTCTACGAAATCGAATCTCGGACTGGTAGTTTAAGAGTAGGACAGAGCTATCTCGAACTTTTACGAGAAGCTATAAAAAATAAATACATATGACATAAAGCTGTTCTGTTACATTCCCACATAGATAATAAGCAGGAGTGCTACCGTGCGCGGCGCCTTTGATGCGCCGGCGCGGCTGAGGAAAAAGAACTACCTACTTGATACGACAAATAAGCAGAGATAACTAGCACCCGCCTCCACCGGCGCCCGCTTTTTTCTGCTTACTCAAACTAATGCCCAACAGGGTAACGGAGCTTTTAGCCTCTTATCGCGGATTCCTACATTCCTTGGCAACCAAAATTCTAATAATAAAATTTAATAACTCGAATGCCAACAAAATGCCGCGCGAATCGCGTGCTCCTCACTACTGACGCATTCTACATTCGCACCTCTGAATAAAGCCTTCATTACGGTCGTACAAAAACCCATTTGTAAGGAATAAAATAGAAAGACGCACAATGGACGCGTTGATATTTCGTATAGAAAGTTCCCCTTCGAATGGATGTAAAGATTTTAGGGCACAACAGGAGCTTTATTGCGAAATTATGCGGACGTGGCGTGCAAGAAAATAAAACAAAGTGCAAAGGTGTCGATGGAAATGAAGGTGAGAATAGGGAAGCGCAAATATTAATAAGATGTACGGATATGATTCAGTGATTTTTATTTGTTTAGGTGGCTGTGCAATAGTTTCCTTTATACTTCAAAAAAACGGCAAAACGTCAATAAGCGAAACCAAATTAAATACAAACTAAACTTTTACTAAAACGAGTTCAGCGTGAATAAAATTTATCGCAGATCATTTTTCAAATAACCATGAACTATAAATCACGGAAACTAGTTTCGGATAACGTATTCATTCTATATTCAATAAATTATTTATTAATCGCCGTTGCAAATTCAAACTCAATAGTAATTAATTAGTCGATAGTATTACGAAACGGTACATCACTAAATTTATTGCGCGCTTTTTAATGCACTTCAGTTGGTCGAGTCGAGGGTACGTTTCATAGACGGGGAAAAATGTCATCGTTTATTATTTCTCCCGCACATTTGCATTTTAAAGTATATTTTGTACATACAAGCCGGAAAACCGCTAAATAAATAACTGTTTAACATTTTACAGCATTACCACATCCCACAACGACGTGTGATAATAGGAACCATAAAGACAGTATAATGTGCTAAGAATAGATACTGGAAGTAAAATTAACGACGTTTTAGGTGGTACAGGTTGCTACAGAGGTAATTTTATAGGCGGTTTTGAAGCTAATGGTGTGAAGTACTGTAAAGATCAGCAGCTGCTTGTCTATTAAAAAAAAAACATTATTTTAATGCCAACGGTTGGCTCCATACATACTGTGTTCGCTAAGATATTCCAAGCACGGGACTTTTACTAATTTTATTTCCCCAAGAAACATTGACATTTTTGTTATTCCAATGTCCAATAGCCAGTTTCCATTACTCAGAGCTCAGGCGCGGCGCTAGACAGAATTAGCTCATTGTAAATCTGTGACACGGGCACATGACACGAAACAAATTTGTCGCCTTAATTGTAAACAGCGATAAAATATGGGATCGAAATGCGCTCGAAATGATAGTCGATTTGCTCGTAAAAGACGCTCGTAATCGGTTATTTATCGATACTATTTCGATGTCCGTAAAACAGAATATATGCGCTGTACTTACATCCTGACTTGAATCATAAAAGTTGAATTTTATGTGTGCAATAATAAATTCTTATGTTACCCAGAATCGATAAACCTTTGGTGCAAAAAAACTTTATATCGATTTTCTTATGCACCAGAAAAGCTGTAATAAACATGAAAAACAATCAATGGAACGGAGACTGTTTCGCAGAAGATTTAGTTAATTTCAAAGGTTTTCTTTCTTTATTTTCTCTCTTTCTTAAAAAAATTACTTCACTATTTACAATTCGGCACTTACACAAAATAAAAGCTAAAAAAAGTAAGTATATCGTGATACATTACATGGTAATTGGACCGTGGATGATTGCGTAATAGCATTTGTGGAAAAAACGTCAGACCAAAGTGTAGTCAGGTGTAAACTTTAAGGTTTTCGTAGTCACCGATCCGGAAGTGAGGTTGGGTAATGCGATCCCGCATTGTTCGCTTGTCAGTCTGTCTGGGCTTTGTCCCTAACAAGATTTGGTCGAACGTCTTGCGATCAAAGCTGATCTGCGACACAAAAGCCCTGTGAAATTAAAGCCTGTAAGAACAGATTGAGGCGCGAAGAGCTCACTTATTTCATCAATAATCTAAAAAAGCTGCCAGTCTATGATTGCGGAATAATTACTTTTTTTACACTTTTTGCAAAACAAAGAGCTAAAGTGTTATTGATTTTATTTAAAAAAGAAAAAATACCTGTTATATGAGTTATGTAACGTCGTACCAAAATATTTTTAATATATTAAGTATAGAATAGAATAGATCCACCACCATCTATGTGTTCTACAGATAAATTGAAAATTATGCTATTCCAAAAGACTTTGTCATAAATTATATTTTTTCCTTAAAATATTATCATGAGAGTAATAATAAAGTGTGTTGTTAGTTTTCCTCAATAAAATGGAGGTGCAGTCTTGGAGGGCGTAAGCAACGTCTTGGGGCAGAATAATGTGCGCAATAATCACCACCATCTTTCACCTCCGCGCTGTTACATGTAGCAATCACCCCAACCTCCCCCAACCATTTAATTACACAGTAATGCAACAACACCATGTTAATTAGAAATAAATTGAAATATTTTCTTCGTTTTACAAATAAGCATGCATACCTTTAGCTTTCTTTTTTAATTTTCAAAACGTTAATCTTATCTACCGATCATTAAAATTACGCAAACAGAATTATTTTTAAAAATAAGAGGTGTTTGTAATGAATTAATTCGAATGAAAATGACCAATTAATTGAGGTATAATCACCAATAAGCGTGATATGCGTGCCGTCGGCCATATGAAGCAAATTAGCCGTGGTTTTTCTTTTATCTCAAACGAGTTCCGACATCCTCGGAATGTTTGTGAGTGTACATTGCGGTTATACTGAGAACGCAGATAATTAAATTACACAATTACAACGATAGCCTAGTAATAAGACGATTAATTGTCGTCATACGTCTCGAGTTCGAAGTCTAGCACGCTCCTTAGACTTTCTGTACTTCTGTGTGTATTTAACCCGTCAAGGAACAATTGACAGACACAATAGGAAAACAATTGTTCTAACCCTTTGGAAGGTCATCGTTAATACTCAATTAATCAATGAAAGAAAATATAGTTAAGTTTCGGAGATATTCTCAACAGCGTATTAAATCGGCCAACCCGCACTAAGCCTGCGTAGTGGACTAGATTAACCCTTCATACTCTGTAAGGACATCCATGTAGTACATTGGACAGAAAATTTTTGATGAGCGAAGAATTGTGCAAAAGTTGCCAGCGAAACACCAATATCGTACGATTGAATAGTACAATGTTAAAAATATCCCGCAGCGCATTGGCGTGTTGATTGATGCGTCTTTTTGCCCGCGTGCCCTCAGACGTAATCCCGACGAATTAGTTTGACAGACAGAATCTTTTCCTGATTTTTTGTCTCTGGAATACCACATGTTTATTGAGATTCCTCCCTTAATGACGTGCAGCGATACGGAAACAGAGTCGATTATTTACAGCTTTGTATATCTAATTAACTATGAGTTATTTACATGCGGGCAACGGAATGTTGTCGATTGTACTTTAGAGCAATTATCAAGAGAGCGTGTGTTAACGATATTATAAATAAGTGTTGTTGTAAAATAAACAGTGTGTGTTTACGATAAGAGGCGAAGTGTTGCGTCGACAGATCTACGAGTGCACTATGTACAGAACCCACCTGTCACTGAATTATATCGCGAATATGTAAATATTATCGTTACATTAACGTAAGTATGTTATTTAGGAACATCAAAACAAACTCGCCAGGTTTGTAGATAGTAGATGTGTTGTCTAAGTACGAATAGTACTTTAAACTACTCTGTGAGAACGTGCCATAAAGTTATCAAAATATAAGTAATTATGAACTCACAATTGCTACGCTAGAGGTCCTGGGTTTAATTCCCAGGTGAATCATAACACCTTCCCGAAGGATCAGACAGAGGCGTACTTACTTATACAAGTACACTCAGTTTGCAAGTATGTTTAGGTTCTAGATAGAACCCATAATAAGTTACAGGTACTCATAGGCTCATAAGCCATCGAGCCATGTAGTAGACACGGTTAATTAGGTTAAAATTTGATTCTTAATGGCGTTATATTTTTGAACTAGTTTCCGCGACTTCGTCCGCGTGGAATAGTTACTTAGTCTTAGCGTGATGATATATAGCCTATAGCCTTCCTCGATAAATGGGCTATCTAACACTGAAAGAATTTTTCAAATCGGACCAGTAGTTCCTGAGATTAGCGCGTTCAAGCAAATTGTGTTCATGACATAAATCTAAGTCGCGCCCCGCATAACATGCGACGATATTCCTGTCTAGCTTGTTAGAATATTTGTTTCTATTAAAATGGAGCTAATCTTATCTAGTTACAAACTTGAAAGTTAGAATACACCACCAGAAGTCGTGACCACGTTACGCGACCACAAGAACCCCGACTAGAACTTCAAGCACCGCTATCGCTCCAGGAAACAGTCTAATGGCCACGCTGAAAGATTCAATTACACGTCTCTGCAGCTCAAAACGAAACTCGTAGAAAAAAGTTACCCATTTCACTCGGCAGCTCGAGGCACTGCAATGTGACAAACAGAACCACGTAAACTAGAAAAAAACTGAGCACGAACGCGGTCGTGACGTGTTTGTAAATGTTGCCAGATTATAACCAACCCCTCCGCATGAATTTGTGTCTTGTATCGTTCATATTCCAATTACAGAGTCGACCCACGTGCACGACGGTACACACGACAACAAATTTCTCGGCCTTATCTATGAGATTACAACAATCCTACCGAAGAGGTTATCGCACGGTAGCCCTGGCTGTACAAAATCGATGCTTTATCGTTCGATAATATGATTTTATTTTTCTTATCATACGTAGATAAGAAATACGTTAACATATCAGTTTGTATGTAGTTTCTATGTATTTGGGAAAATAACTCGCATCGTCAGATGTGCAAACACACAGCTGTAGCCGAGGGCCACCGCGTTCCTGAAAACTCCCATTAGTTTGTGTCAGTGCAATTCAAATAGAAACTGTGTGCGGAGTAGAGGTGTCCAATAACAAAACACACGAACACGCTTGTCAAACAAGGCTCACCAAATATTATCCGACCGCCACACTGTATTATGTCGTGGATTTGTACTAACACAACCAGTGTATGGGACAGAAGCACGACGGCGGCGACTGTTTGCTTTGGGAGTTAGAAAGGTTATAACGCTCGGTAGGAGAAAAATATTACACAGCATGAGCAAATACATTTCTGACATTTTGACACCAACGACGCGCTGCTATTTGAATTTGAATACAGAATAAAAATAAGGAAAAACGAAAACAATACTGTAACTACGGACCGTTTAAAAAAATCGTCTGTTGGGCAAAGGCTTGAAAAGAGCAGTTTGTGAAGTGCACTCGACGAGGGCTCTCAAAACGAGCGTCGACGCCAGCCAGCGTGCTTAACCTGCCCTGTTTACACCCAACCCGGTGAACACCTACGTATCGTATCATATACACTTGGAATTCTTAAGCACGGAATTATATTTCAAGAGTTAAGAACGAAGAAACGATTTTACAACCATATAAAAATACGACGAAACGCCTGATCCTATCAAATAAATTTAAGGCAGACGAAAAGAATCGAATACAGACCTGGTATTTATCGACTTGGCAACCGTTCAGAACATAATTTGATCCGCCATCGCCGTCAGTTATAATGGCAATCATAAAATTTTAAACATCGCCCGTAAAGTAAACAATGGGCAAAAAAGCAAATTTTATAAATGGTGGGTGTAAGCGAGGCTTGCCCTCCGGCTCGCCGCGAACTCGGGTTTCTCATCTCAACTTTTATAAAATAAAATGTTAAGTATCAAAAGCAGCGAGCTGTTGGTTACAGCGCGAATTGTAACGGAATTTCCATTTTACGGATAATTCAGTGAAGGAGTGAAGACGCTTTCAAAACAGCTGTTACAAGGTAAGCTCAATTTTTTACTAATACTTCTTAACTACAAGGAAAAAACACAACTCCATTATTTGTCAGTTTGTAAAAGCAACCTAACTCTATAACAAGGTATGCAACCAACAAGTGTATGATAGGATGAGGTGATTTGGCTATTTAATTACACGGTTCTCCACGCCTTCCGTCACGGGACAGTTTCCGGGTACAGCGACAATGCTCACCGCTCCGATCAGAAATTGGACGCGCTCCACACTAACTAGCCGTGTTCGATGCCCAACAGACCAGAACAAAATTGGGCCATCAACACTAACTACAAATGATCAGTTTCCTATCACTCCAGCCTGCCATTACGAGCTAGCACTTGAATATTAACTACCTAGATAACAGGCTTGATGATTATCCACCAGCCGGATAACGTAAGTAGCTAGTTAAATTCGAATGTGAGAATGCTTAAATATGCGTGTGATTCGAAACGAATAACAAACAAAACAAATTCAATTAATTTCCCAGCCATCGCCGCAGGATAACATCTGTTTTGAATATAAAATACACCAACACGTACGTCTCGTCCCTTGTTCAAACCCCAATAAAAATGAGACCCACGCAACTGGCTCCTACAAAAAACCTATGTATAAAAACGCCTACACCATACATCTTAAGTTTAGATCTAACGACCCAGAAATATTCATTTTTATTAATAATCGATGTCTAAATAAAACATACGGGCAACATAAAAATAATAAAATAAAGAAGGATAAGATTTTTTCCAATACGAGACATTTATTAACACGGACCCGCAGTGGATCGAGATAAAACAAACATGGCGGGCGGCGCGCGCGCATATAAACATGAAGTTTATCGTGGGAGGCTGTCACAACACGCGCCCATTGGGCATCGCTGATGCACCGGTGAAAGCTAAGGAGACACCATACGATATAAGACGAGATGATGTTATCTCACACTAACATTTTAAGCCTACGCATCGCCTACCTCGTGGTTATTTTTATTGGACCCAACGTCAAATTCCAATATTTGGACAATCATTAACACACATTGATAGAGATCGTTAACAACCACAAATATTTACCGAATACCTTCTAGCTTCACTAGCTTAAAGCTTGTTGTTTGGGCATCATTGCTGTCGTGGAAATAATCAAATTGACAAGGACAACCAAACCGAGCAGTAAACTGATCTTGACGACTCTGAATTTCGAGACCATGATCTTTTTCATGGTATTCTCTACCAAGAATTTCACTAGAATCCTAGTCCCAAATATCGCCCTAAAAATAATTGCAAATTCTTAAAAAATAAATAGGTTGACGTTCTCTGTACGCAATGTTGAATAAGTACATAAATAAACCACATTTCACCACTAGAGTAAAACCAATTAACTTCGTAAATAGGCTATTCAAACTTAACAAGGTTCTAACGCGACGGAAAAAGCGGAGCGCGTTTATCAACAACACAAAACAACAAAGAAACGAGTCGTGATCTCCATCATAGATCCATCATCGAGTGCCGGCTGCTGAGATGGATTGCCTCTATTATCCCAACAAGAACCTCCGTATAACCAACCGAGTTTCAATTGCCGACAATCTGTACAATTCACCTCTGTGTATAACGTTTCAAGCTTGCTAGAAATGATTGTAATAACAACGTCCTCATGAAGGGTGACATAATATATGAAAACGTAAAAAGACGTGCAAGTATCACCCAAACATTGCAGAAACATCCTCCAAATCCCAGTAATAGATTGTTCTGGAATTCTAGGCTTCATTTAACAAGAATATAAAAACTATCATTTACATCAAAAGAGTTCCAGATATTATTCTTAATTAAGGGTTCTAATTATGAATTATGAATGAGTTAATTGATATTATGACTTGGGAAAGTCAAGGGGAATCCACCCGTCGCGGGAGATGTAGCCATAACTTCATAATAACAGCATGCGGTGTCTATAAATCAGAATTAAGGACGTTAGCCAAGGGAGATCCAGTATTCGGCGCTCCTTAAAAGTCGACTCGAAAACAAACAGGATCCCGCCACGCCTCTCGTTCTTTTTTCAAAGCCTTCGGGCGAGACGTAGTATTATTCCACCTGGTTGCCCATTGCCCATTACAATTAGACGGACCTCTCTTTAAGTTGCTACCGGTTCTAACATAGCCGTTGCACGACAAGACACATTATCATTAACTTTAAAGTCCCCAAGTCACGAAATCGTCGGAGGAGATAAAAAAACAATAGCGCTCAAACCACGCAAGGCTGCGAACTAAGATCAGTTAAAACAGTAGCGTTCGCAAAATAAAAACGGATAAAGCCAATTATATAGGAAAATAAACACCAAATAAGCAGCGGTGTAGCCTGTATTAAAAGTAAAAGAATACTACTGTAGATTTTTAAATGATCCGGAAAAGTAGAGGTCACAGCAATCGAAAGAAACAAAAGAAAGAAACGAATCGAGTCGTTAATGAGGGAACATGTAGAATAGGGATGTCTGAACTCTCTCGTGAATTATCTGATGCTTTAAACTCTAACCAACAACTTTAATGATATCCGCCGACCCTAACAACGCAAACAAAACCGCACATTTTGATTTCAGTACCCATGGGTGAATGTGGAAAACATATTAGCATACTAGTCAATATTAATCTTTCGCACGACTCCGCTACACTGGCGAGCTGGCAAATAAAAAACATAAAACTGTAAAAGAGTAAAGTAAACATTTCCATTCGGAGTATTCTCGTAAAGATTTCCGAGTTGGAATTGAATTTGCATTTGCAAAAAGAGTGCTCGTGCGAAGCTTGGTGCGCCTTACCCACACCTCGCTCACATTAGCTGCGTACTTGGATACCTCTTTATAACCCAGCACCACATTACACATCGCCACACCGCCAGGCTTGTTTCATGAGAGATTTTTTTCTTCACAGACGTTTCCATAATTTATACGTAACGTATAAAGTACCTACGTATAAAATGCAGCTGCGGCGGTAAATCCGTATTGACTTTTATAGCGCATTATTTGCATTGGGTTGTATGACTTTTTTTCGTCCAGGTAGAAACGTGACCGTAGACCGGGGTCGGGCATTTCGCCGATCACGACCGGTGCGATGCAATCAGGAGGCAGTGGGACACTCGTACATGGTAATGTGGGCACAGCGCACGAGATCGACGATACACTCGACAGACACAATTAACCTAGCAACCCAGCATACCTCGTTAGCTTTTACGTTCTCCAAATGTAACTTGTATTTGAGGACTACTGATTGACTGGCTGTTAGAGCGATTATACTGCAAAATATTTTGCTTAGAATTTAGGACCGGTTCTTGCCTAGTTTTCTCTTGAGATACACCTTATAGAATTTGTATAACATTAAAACTGATTCGGTTCAGTGTTCATGGTCGTATATTTCGGATATTTGTTTCGAGCCTGGGTGAACTTTGTATCCGTTAATTGTACCCGCGATACAGGGTTTGTTCCATAATACGGGAGCAGTCTTTCAAAAGAAAAAGTATACAATTCGTCAAGAAGCAACAAGAATGATTTAACTCGTTACCCAATTAATGTATTTAATTTACCAGAAACCTCATTAAGCTTATCAACACCACCGCAGTCGAAACTTAATCCGACAGAATTGATGGACGAGGCGAAGAAATGACGTACGGTGGTACTGAAGCCATCTTTTAAAAATCCACACGCGGCCGTAACGAGACGAGTTACGAGCGGTTAAATAAACGCAGTCTCCCATTACTGCCATTAATATGTACGATTGCCTCGAACTGAGCCAGAAATAAAATTTAACCCGAACGTGAACGTAATCATATTGAGCTACCTTACGAATTAAGGAAATGAGTTTTAGGAACGTTCCGCTATAAAATCACAGATAAATAAATCGTAACGTTTATTTTATACTGCTTTGAGACTTTCTTGGACTTCAATATCGTGACTAAATTGTGGGAACACGATTATATCCTTTATATAGGATATATATTTCCTTCCAAAATACCTTGATTGCCTTCTCTCTCTCTCTCATGCTGGATGTAACTTAAATTTGATCATAGTACAGTTACGGCCACTTTTAACGAGTAATAACGACCTCTAGTAACCAAATATTAGTTCACGCGCACCTCCGAACGGATTCAATCAATATTTGTTCTCTACGACTACTTCCCAAAAGTGTATTTTCTTATTCAACAACTTCTACCGTTCAACGCCCGCGAGGGTGTCACGATGTTTGACTAACCTGCCTTCACTAAACAAACATTAACTTTTCACCTAGAATTCATAAAGGATGTACCTTATTCGTTTATTTAATTAATCAGTTTACACGTAGGTAACCGGCAATAAAACAGTTGTAACTATAAATTTACAGCATTCATATAAAAACAAATTCGAGTTTTGTAAAAATATCTGAAAATATGGTAATGAAAATAAATTATCCAGTCATGTCAGGTGATCCTGACGGCTGTAAAATGTTTATTTACTTTCTTAATAAAATAAACATCGGACACAATAACCAGTTAGGGAATCTAATGTAAACAAAACTAGAGGACAATAGCACAGTATAAATATTTATACTGTGAGAATACGGCGGGGATGGTCCCCAAGGATTGCATTGACAAATTTTTGTAATTTATTAATTCAAAAGTGACTAGACGTTATCTAGTCGATTGGTAGAAGCTCGCACCCTTATTCTAAGAAAGAATGTAAATTTTGGGACATGCGGGTCCTGACAGCGGGCCCTACACCGCGGGGGGCCAGGCCCAACAGCAACACCATGACTCGACCCGTCTCTACGCCATGCTGAGAAACATACGAATTCACTTCGAGATATTTTAAGATTTACAGTCCAAATCAATCTATGTCAGATTTTGGCAGCTGAAAGAGTTGTTTGGTGGCTCTCAGCGAAGTGGAGGTCCAAACAAACGACACAATATGATGTGAGTTTATTGTGATGTAAAGATAACATAAGATGCCAATTCCCGCTGTGTTTTAGGACAATCTTGGGTGGTCGTCCTCTAGATAACGCACATATGGGTGAATTTGTCACAGCCTCTCCTCGTCTTTTAATAATAATCAGACTCTTGGATTTACCTGCCCACAAAAGTCGATTGTATTAGCAATAAATTCGAATTTTCATTGGAAAACATAAATTCAAGGACAGTTTGGTTACCCATCGACCATAAAACGTAAGTGTGCATTCGTCAATTCTACGACGGGGGCCTATAAAATGTTATTATTTAGGAGCTCATAACTGGAAAGATTTACTGATCATAAAATAAGTCGAGTTGACCTGACCGCATCCCCACATGGAAGAATATATTTATTCATTGTTAATCCTAGAGGAGTCTCAAGTGTTACGTTGACCAAGTCTTCATTTAGAGGAACATGATGGATGTGTTCGAGTGGCAGCTATATCCGGTGTAAGCAAATTTAACTCCGAATAGCCTTGTTTATTCAGGGGTGCACTGAACCATTAAAGCTCAGTTGAGTCGTAACAACGTCGACCGCGTTTAACTCCAATACTATCATAATGCTCAACTTTAATTGCTTTCTTACGAACCCATAAAAATTGGAAGTGGCTGCAGTTCAATATTAACGACCCCGGTTTTAATTTTATGCGTAAAGTTATTAAATTGAAACAATTACCACATTAGGGAAGAGAACTTCCATTGTGCATAGGTTATATTGGCACCATAAAATTGAAGCTCTTTTAAATGTCAAAATGTTACGGGCTATATCGACACCCATAAACATTATCACAATGAAACTTGTGGCAAAAAATTAAATACAGTCGCGACCCCATTGATTAATTTGTTTCGCCATTAGAATTCTCTTCACTCGCAACAAAAATGTCCCAGTGGAGAGCATCGCAGCCGAATTTTGGGGCATTATTTATGGTGTGCCATTCTCTTCAAAGGACTGTATGATTTACAGCCGGCCGTACAAAAGCCACTGCCTTATTATGACGTGCTGCCCCGTGCTTTGTGCCAGCATATTTATTCGTCTGATTGTATGCGATGTTTGTTTATTTTCTGTCCTTCTTCGTAAATACTGCATTGTCACAAAACTACTACACAATTGAGTGAGACCATATTTCACGGTCCTTAATTATAGCAATGGGACTCGGCATTTATGTTTATCCAACAAAGCACATTAGAAATTTCTTCTTTTAATAAAAAAACCTTCACTCCAAAACATTGAAACTGGAGAAAATGCTAGTTATAAAAGATTGGATGGTCAAATACAATGAGTACTAGTGATCCGAGAAAGTACTTAGAGTTATCGAGCTGTTAACGAGGGAAAGAATGGCGTTTCATAATGATAATGGTATCGTGTTTAGAACTGATTAGCACCACGCCCAAGCTAAGCGGGAGTGTACACATAGACAGAAGGTTGGAGAGGCTGGTATGCTCTGTGCTGACGCCAGGCGTGTTTGCGTCCGCGCACCCACCGAGGCATGTGTGTGGTCCTTACCTACCTATTTGATATTATAAATAACCAACAACCAAAAACATAGGGGTATTTATTTACATATAATGCTCTCTCGATCATTTATCGACTTATGTCGGACATAAACCCTTCATCCATTACTTGAAACAATCATTCGTTTACGATGTGTGAAATTTTAGCATGTTAATGTTTCTTCACACTGTCTGTAAGTGCATTAACCAATTTAGATAATGTTTCAGAGACGCAAAATCTTCGCGAATATTCATAACATTACGAAGCTTTTAGTAGCACAGTGTCCCTAGAAGAAGAATAACGGCTTTGATTCATTTAATAATGTGCGTAAACACACATAATAAGCACATTATACGAGACATATTTATTTGCACATTTTTTCCTAAAGCGGAGCGCGGTCGCGTGCGCCACCCGGCCGCCTATTCAATTACGCTGCGTAACCAACAAAATTGTCACAGCATTATGTCTAATGGCACATTTTTGAGCTCCCACGTATACAAAGGAAATATAAAGTAGTAGTCGTGTGCCATCACTACGGGAGTTCTAATATTGTACTGGTCGCGTCATAGTAACGCAGCGAGATACTTCCTTCGAAAGCTATTAAAGCAGTCATTAACCATGGAAGTGAGATTATGGGTCAACGCCGGTAATCCTCGGCCCAAAACCAACACACATTTCATCTTTAATAGCCGAACAAAAACAAAAATGAGCTGTAATGTCATTAGCTAAAACGTTAACGAGTGTCCATGTCGAGTCGGCTGCTATTTCGGTTTGAGCACATTCCACACCGTCATACATCATCTATCATGGTCGGAGAACTGTCAGGTTTTAAACTGAGCTTAAACTGGGTTCGGAGCTGGGTCGTCAGCGGTGGCAGTTGATGGACGCGTCGTGACGGCCCGTTGACGTTCGCTTACCAGTCGGAGGGACGCACACAGCATTTGACCTCACTCGTAACTTAATGTGCAATACGCATAGTTATAGAACGTGTTTAAACTATAATATCATCAGCAACGAATGATGGAAGCATCCCGTCTATTGGCAAGTGACGCGATTTTTCAAGCGATCGGAAAAAATACATTATGTTATGTTGGGTTAAACGTGGCTGAATCAAACCAGGTTTAGAATTTATAATCAGATCCTTAATGGTTTTCGAATGTGTATCATATTATGAACTTTTGACCGTTTTAGCTCAGATCTGATTTAGGTCATACCTAATTAAAATTGAGTGCGATCGTGAAAAAATATTCTAGATTTCGAAGCCACAAAAACCGTTTCAAACAATTTCGTCTATAAGGTATAATAAATAAATCCAAACCAACAAATTTCCTAACATAAACAGTTAGATGGAAACACAAAAAGTGGTGCGACATATGCGCTGGCGCAGCACCACTGATCGATCGAAGCTTTTTGTCGCGTTGACATCTCCATCCATTCGGGCAAATTGCCGAACGGGCACAAAACCGAGGTGTGATTGAGAGGTCGACCCTTGCCGACGCCCGAACCCATTATTTTGAATATGTTCAACTATCGATCACGCGGAGAAAAGTAATTTTAGAACATTGATCTTTCTCCGTGATATGTACCACGTACAGCGTCAAGATTTTTCATTGTCAGTTCAATAGATAAACGAGTTCTCTAGATGTTTTTTGTTACCTACGCACGCCAATGTGCTTGGTATGGTGTAAAATTAAAATGTGCGATGATGGAGTGAAATAAAGGAGATGGACAAAATGTGCCCCAAAGTGTACACAAATGAATGCATTGCAATTCATTTAAATAAATAAAAACAAGAATTTTGGATAACTATTTACGGCTTATAGCAGCTGTTGAAAAAAAATCATAATTAAAAGAACTTTTCCGATTTATTTCACTTAAAAGTACCCTTAATATTGCCATACAAGACCCACTAAAGCAAAACAGGGAAAATAATAACTATTACGCATAGCGGGCATTAAATGTAAAATAATCGTAACCTAAATTGTAATAATCTATTATTATTCATGTTTTTCTCTCCATAAATGATACTATCTATTAACGAATTAATACTGTACAACAATCAATGCAATGAAATGTAAGTGCAATTATGTAAATTATTACTTTTGTGCTGGCAACACTCAAGTCAAATGTCAAAACACATTTCCCTTCCCTCTTCGATGTTTGGTGCGCCGGCCGGTTCGCGGTATTTGTTTTATATTGGTTTTGTTTTTTAACTTTATAAGTGTACGTTTATATTATATAGTGTCATAGCCCCACGCGTGAGTATTATACTTACATTTTATATGATGAGCGGCCCTCAAGTCAAGACCAACCTAGAAATTCTATATTAGGTTATTGGTGTAATTGTGTAGCTGGAAACCGGACTGTTGGATGTTGTGCACATATATCATGACCATTATTTGGTACTTGGGGTGGGCGAGATACCAAGAAGGTATTGTATCACCAGCAGCGTTTTTAGATGATGTATTGACAATTATATAATAAAATGATTAAATAAAAAATATAATGTAGGTACCTACATTGTTTTAATTCTCACACGAGCTAGATACATTTTTTGATGAAAAATACTACTCTCCCTGTTTATTATAACTAATACACTATGCATATTGATCCCCTGGGACAGATATACACATTAATATTCATAAAACTGATTTAATCATACTGAAAAAATCACTTTTTGAAACCTTTATAACTTTTGTTCACTGCTGCTGAGCCATGTGCCCCTTTTTATTTATTTTCGTAAAGGATCTGTACTATGAAATGACATACATTTCATTTGTGTACATTCTGGGGCATAGGCCCATACAATTTTCGGCCATCTCCTTTAATGGCTTTCACATTCGCTTCCATATTTTGATAAGCTAAAACCGTACAAAACAGGGACAACGTTTCGTCACTGCCAAATTGACTAAACGCCATTGTTGCAGTGTACAAATTGGCCGTGCCTCCTCGGCCTTTTATTACCCAGTGTTTCGTGTTATTTATAAAAGATCTATTTATTCAACTGTCGACTGACCTGGATACTTTGCCAGCTGTCACTATTGCTTGTATGGCTATCCACGGTTTACATTCCGTCTTGGTATTTGGGTACTGTGTTTAATAATGTAGTTTATCGATTAGAAACGTTGGAAAGATTCCCAAGATAAAAGGGTGAATAGTTCACTAATAAGATTTTAACTATAATCCAAAAAAATCCTTCGAGGCAAATATCTGAAATATTTCACTTACAACGTCCATTAGTTATAAAAGAGGTTTTGATCAGGGTCATAAAAATGTGTGGTTATTCCACTATCTGCATAACACGATGTGTGGCTGCACCTTGTAAGTGCTCAAGGTACCGTAGCTGAAGTAAAAATTTGTAACTCTTTATTTGAGAACAGGGCTGCCAACAGCCACTATTTCTCGAATTTTGGAATGCCACCAGTTGTGATTTAGCTAGGCCTTATTTGTTCGAAATCTGTATGATTTTTTTAAAAATTCTGTTTCAAAAAATTCTGTACTCTTCAAAAAATGCACAACCCTCAGCGAGAGATTCAATTGCGGAAGAGAATATCGGATCTATTTGAACAGCTTGTCGCTAAATTATATAAAAATGGCAACATTGAGTGAGAAGGAGAATACGTGGCTATAAAGATTCTTTGACAGGCTCATAATAATAATGACGGTAATGCGAGACTACCACAAATGCAGCGTTTGCGTTTTAATGGACACACTGCGTATTATTCTGGTCGTCTCTCAAATAGATACGCAGTATTATGTACGTCACATTTCTTTTTTTTTACTAATACATAATACAATTTCTTGTCATAAGACAAGAAATTATCCACATAAGTGGATAATAATTAGAAATTTTAATTGAAAACATTATTGATTGCAACTTTATATTTTTTTTACTTTATCACTATTTTCAGATGACCAGCCTGCAGGGTCATCTGAAAATATAAGACTTGAACAACTGTATTCATTACGTCTTTTTTTTTGTGCGAGAGAAATGGCGCTATTTAACTTGTAAAGCAGCATCCCTCTCTTACAACCTACAAATGAATGCGTTACCACATTATGGCGCAGCGTAGTACATCCTTCCAGAAACAAATTTTACAGAAATTTAGTTAAATCGTGCCGTGCTGTAGAGCGTATGAAGATTTTGATGTGGCTTTCTCCTCATCCAAAAAAGTAAACCATTTACTCAAAGAAAAAAATCCCATCTTGGTTGTTAACTCCATAACAAAGCCCGTATCAGTGTGTTGATCGTATACCGCAAACCGCACTGGCTTGAGTGATTACTGTACAGGGCCAGTGGTGTAACAAGGCCCTCCACTATCTAGTTACCGACCAAACAAAAAACTTTCTTGATCCCATCAAAATAGTTTAATGGTTTAATTTAATTGATTTAAATTGTGTTACATTCAGTACCTGTAGTTGATGTGATAAAACAATGATATTTTTTAAAGTCTCGGTTTTGTTTATACAAGATGCGCAATATTTCCCTTTTTCTCCTACGTTTACACTAGGAATATCTCCTGTTACAAAAACGAATCTTGGAAATGGAAAAATTATTTGTTACTAGCTTCTGCCCGCGACTTCAGAATTGGGTACGACCTAGACAAAAAGTAACCCATGTGTTATTCTAGACTACTCTATCTCTGTGCCAAATTTTATCCAGACTCGTTCAGCCGTTTTGGCGTGAAAGAGTAACAAGCATCCATCTATCCCCACGAACTTTCGCATTTGTGTTGCCACATACACAATACCATTGTAAGAACAAAAGGAAACAATGAGAAAAGATAAAAGTCGCCAATAATCAGCCAATCAAAATAGTAACATTTGGAGAAAATGAAGGGTACAAAATAATATCTCCAAGCAATAGCCAACCTTTTCTTCAGCGATCATATTCAGAAAATCAATAGACAATAGAGAAGATTGCAAAGGGCGATAAATTTTTATTGTTATATTTTTCGGTCCCTTCTACAAAATTGGCGTGCAAAAACCACGACATATTATCCGAAGCTGACGGAGCTTCCACACCAAACTAAATTGATCATCTTTGTTATTGTCACTGACTTTGTAAAAGCAGCCGTATGTTTGTTATTCAATCAACAAATGTGTCAAAGTAATAAATAAACTATTAAGAATTGAAAAATGTACACTTAGAAACCATTGTTCAATTATAGAAAGCGAAATCTGAAACGCAAAACTAACACATTACAAAGCATTTGCATTTTAGATTACAACATAATGAATGGTATAACAACGTGCATTTAATTATGCTATGACAAAGACTTATCATTAAAATTGTATGAGGTGACGACGACAATGGATGCAGAGTATTGCAGAGCTTAAACGATTAAAGCTAAGCCGACCTCGGGAATAATTGAAAATAACGAGATGCATATTCATGCAGTGCACAACTGCACATAGGCAGAATCCGCATGTCAGCCGCGAGTCGCACCTAAATTCTATTTCTGCTATCCTGGCGTCGACAGACTACTTAATTGCTTTTAAATTAATCTTTATTTCTTCCAACGCTATGTCATGTGTGCACCGAAAATAATCAACGGTTTATGACCCTAATTGTAAGCCTCTAGAATATCGTAGTGGTGACTATTGAAGTACTGAGTAGCATGGAAATACGTGCAATTGAAGTAGATTATGGATCTACACAGTCAATAGCTTACGGTTAGGCTGAAATTAATCGATTTAGCATATTATTATTTAGTATCAATAACCCGTTTAGATTCTAAGCCGCTCATGTAAAGAATGACATAATATTTCTTCCAAAATACATCGAAAAAATAAATCGTGTTTCGGATGCACACAATACTAATATTTTTTAATTAAATGACCTCTTTCCGATCACATAAGCGTACCGTGTTTCTGCTAAGCCACACCTGCCCGCGGGACACATATCACACCCCCACAGATTAAAAACTGCTACGCAACCGTCCATGAAATTAAATTTATTTAGGACCCACTCTACATCATCCCGCGTGTCAACTGTATTTACATAAAGAATAGTTTCGAGAAGGACGTGAGCCCATATTTATATTGCGCCGTCGTTGGCTGTTTATTGAAATATTTCATTGTTAATTCTCTAAACGACATCCTCGTTTTAGGGGACGAGATCCGAATGGCGCGGGCTGAATGCAGCATTAATAGTATTTATTAAAATAACAATGTCTATTCCGGACTGTTTTATTTATTCTATTGTCGTTTCTATACCTGAATGGTGAAAGAAAAAGTTATCTGTAAAGATGATGGTCCGGATGGGAAGGATAAGCTGTGGACTGCAACGATTTACACGTAAGCGACTCAAATATATAACGTGGTACAGATAATATTGGTATAGGTCTAAGAAAAGATCGTTCTTTAGATAACGTTAGATAACGTGACCGGAAACCTGACGAATGTGTAAACAATAATTTTAACAAATTATAAGAAATGTTCTACAATGCAAAACATTTTTTATATCTCATCATATTTCAAGTACATCGCATGTTTATCTGCTGGTATTTTTATGTGCTGTGTCTATATGTAAGCGTGTGAGGAGGTCACCGTGACTAGATGGAACACTACACTGCACCTAAGTATCGAATAACGCAAGATTTTTTGTTACGCGCCCACCGCAGCTCTAGCCGTGAAACCCAAGACGTCACAACAAGATATTTTTACCATTATCTGACGCAGGAATTCAATACCATATGTACCTAGATATTTTTCTTATACATCAATCTACAACCAATTCATAGTACCGCTAGAAAATGCTCGTTACATTATGTAATCAGGCAAAAATACTGTGGTTACAGTAATAATGATTGCACCGTAATCATTACTGTTCTCATTTTATTTTGCTTCAATTGCTTTTATATCACCGCAAAACAGCTTTTGTACTCAGATTCAAACCCAACTTTCAAATAGCAAAAATCATTAGTTACGAGTTGGAATTATCTCGGCTGTATCAAGGAAGGAAATGTTATTGGTTTGCGCCTACGCTTCTGATCGAGCTGTTCTAGGAACAATGCGCAAGGCTACCTTTCTTCGGGAACAAAATAATGGTACAATTTGAAGTGATTGAGCGAGTTACAAAAAATCTTTTTGTTTTGTCTAGTGTGCCCATTTCCAAGTTGATTTATGACCTACCTTTATTCTGTCAATAAAATGCATTATTATGTCTGTCCGTCGTAAAACCAACTAGACAAGGAGATAAAAGTTGAAACGCTGAACTCGCAAGACTTGGATGTTTGTTGGTTCGTAGCTTGGCAGAGAATACAGATGGACGATAACAGGTGACCATAAACTATTCTGTCGTCTGATACCGCCTTAACTCGCTAAAGGCATCCCGTACTAAGTAGAAGCAATGAACAGAATTTTCTGCAATATGAGTCTGTAACTTTGTCCATTTCAAGTTTACAGTTAGATATTAAAATAAAGTCTGAATGTAAATTTTCAAAAGATTTATACAAACATGTTCATTTTAATTTATTTTATGTCGGTAAACACGTAGGCGTCGCATTAAACTTCAATATAGCGACTAAGCAAATAAAAACTGATTTCGCAAACGTGTAGTTTCCAATCAAAACGAGATAAAATATTCCTCCTAAAGTGTCGGTTTACGCGTTTTAGGCGTCGAGTTTATTGGCTCTGCTCCGTAGAATCTCCATAAATGTCATCTGAAATAAATTACATGTACCCATATACTATACCCGCTGAGCCGATGGAACCGTCCGATACAAGGGACTCGCCCCATGGAACCTGTGCCGTACTTCAACATTATAAAGATACCTAAGTGTTATGTAAATTTTTCTTATTATCATTGGAGATCAATTATCTTTCGTAACTTAAGGAGGTACACTACTTCAGTGCCTTCCCAAGCCCAACATGAGCGTGTTTGTTCTGCGTAAGGAAATTTAAATTTACATAAAGTTATAATTACGGACTGGTCAATTTGTACAGAAATCTTTTAAACTTTCGACAAGTTAACTAACCTATTTGTCATGTAAGGAAAGCGAAGGTCCCGTTTGGTCCTTAATATTGTATATTATTATTCTAATTCTTAAGCAAGAACAAAAGGCAGATGGTTTGTCATTGACAATGATGGATTGCACTCTCTACGGCTAGGGCAGGTTATTACAATACGCGGGGACAAAAAACTCGCTTATTGTAAGAAGCGTCACATCGCTAAGCCCATTACCTGCGCGCGCGCACGGGCCCTTTCAAACATGTCACTTCAGCTTACCTCAAAGACATAAATGACAGGCTCACAGGTATTAGTTGTGACGTTCGTGTAATTAAAATCGTGGGGATTAAGTTCCTAGACATAGAAACAATGTTCCCGCTGGATATCAAAATGTTTTATAATAAACCGACACTGACAAACGTACAGTTACCGTTAAAAAGTTTAAGTACTGTTAATTTTAATCTCCGTTAAGTTAAAAATCTCAGGCGATGTAAAAATTGGGAAGCGTAAATATTACTAATGATAGGTAGGCACCTATTATTAATTTGTGTTGGCTATTAAATTAATGTACCTAGGTACCTAGTTTTATACTTTACCCATGCGTCCGTATTGATGCCAATGAATATAATAATTAAATATAATAATTTGCGGGATTTAGACCTAGGTACTACCTACTGAATGACCTATGAAGATAATTAATAATTATACATTTATATGTTAAGATAAATGTATAGTGTCTTCCTCTCTTTTCTGTCCCATTAGCACAATTTCCTTTGAGTAGGTACCTATGTACCTAAGTTTTGATGCCAATGAATATTAAAATAATGAGCGGGATGATTACGATATTACCTACCTAGGTATCTAGTAGGTACAGGACCTACCTAAATAACCTTGTTGTCTTTCTCCCTTTTCTGTCTGACACTCATTAAAACGTTTCGTCGTTTCGACTTGCAGATTTAGCATTGCAGTAGGTAGGTAGGTATTTAGGTAGAACATAGGTACCTACCTAGGTACCTATGTGTTCGGGTGTTGAAATTGTAGATAGGTAGGTGCCTATTAGATTGACTTTCGTAAGTGCCTTTCAGAGTAGGTAGGTACCTACCTACCTAGGCACTTATGACTTATTTAACCGAACTGACCTGTTTAAGTAGGTATTCGCCATCAGTAAGCAGGTAGGTGGGTACCTACCTACGTACAGAGTAGATGATAACACTTCGCGCAAGACATACCTACCTAATAGGTCGGTAATTCCATCATGAGGTTGCGTAAAAAGAGAATGGACTTTTTGATAGGTAGGTAGGTAGGTATTACCTACTAGGGCATTCGACGTGTATCGGATTTAACCTCCCCCATTGGGTGTAAAGCCTGCAAAATTATTAATTTAATTCAATGCGGAATACAGCTGATCACTCAGCCCCTAAGGCGATTCTCGGACTGGATGGATATCACCAAAAGGTGAAGAGCAAGCATTGGTACCTACCTACCTACCTAGTTGATTGAAAATAATAATTGCAATGCGCGGAGCATAGGCCATAGCTTTCTGTTAGAACCTGTGACAGGTGAACTGCGGCTAACTCTATCTAGGAATTTCCTAAAAAGGGATAAATACCTACTACTGTAGAGATTAGAGAGAATAACTAGAAAGATAATTAACTAACTGCCTCATTAGCCAAGTGGTCCTGAGCGCGACTGCTACGCTAGGGGTCCTGGGTTCGATTCCCAGGTCGAGCAGTGTTATTGAGTTTTTCTATGAAATTCTCAGTAGCAGCTTGGAGTTTGGAATTTGTGCCCGGTTAATGGCAATAGGCTCGCCCCCTATTACATGGGACCTAAACATACCGGCGAACTTTGGGTGTACATTAGTACGCCTCTGCCGGGTTACTTCGGGGAATACAGGCGTGATGGTATGTTATGTTATAATTAACTAAAATTAGCAATAGCTAATTTTAGTTAAATAATAAGTAAGTAGGAATGAGGATAGTGAGGATAGGTACCTAAATGAATCAATTAATATAGTACTTATGTTAAGAGATAGGTAAGAAGAGCAACTGTACTTACCTACCATATTTTCAGTTATTTAGATGTTCTAAAATTCGTTTTTCGCATACAAGACCAAGCCAATCAAATTTTGTCGACTCATTATACATTTTTAGTCGATATCGATACACAGCAGCGGCTTATCATATCATTCGAGTTTATCACTAACATTTGCAGTAATTGCAGTTCGTGCAGTTGTTTATTGCTGAGGAAAATGCATAAAACAGTTTGAACTTACCTAATAACCTCCAAACTTCAGCGCTGCTCAGGTAAACATTGAGGTGTGCTAAGCACACAGGCAACAACAACACGAACAACAAACACCTCATGCTGCCGGCTCCGACCGCCACAAACATCTCAAAGTACCAACTCCGAGTCCAAAACCAAGCAAAGTTCACGAACACACATTTGTTTCACATTTTCATCCACCGTCCCAACAAAATCAACGATGCTGAGTTCTCGCCGATACAAGATTACACACTCGAATAAAACGTACAAATCCAAAACAAAAACCAAATAAACTCGCGAATTATCACGTTATTGCACAAAAGTCTAGATTTTTTTTCATGAATGAGTGAAATAGTTTCAGTATGTTATCAAATTCTGTTTATAAACATGGATATTATCAATGTTACTCCACAAAATAAAGCGGCACTACCTCCACGCGCTACAGTTCCTGTCAAACTGGTTGCTTGTGTTGTGGCGAGTCTGTTCGCTCGCATTGTAAATGTCTCTGTGTGCGTAACGTAGGGAACGAATATTTTTGTATGAGTGGGAAAGGAGATGGACAGAGGAGAGGAGTTGAAGACTTGAAGAGAGTTTTAAAACCGCGAAGTATAAATGAACTAGATGGCGACACCGACAGCGAATATTTATGTTTTTTTTTATTTTCCAAAATAAAACGCATGGTAAGAAGAAAGGTAAGAAATCACATCTAATGAAATGCAACAAAAGGCGAATCAAATCATTAAAGGTATATATATACCGACTTATGTAATTTACGTAACTTACAAAATGGTTTTATTTTGTGAGAAGTGCGATTAGGTTACCTTCCTATAATTAAGCCTACCTGTATAGGTACCTAAGAAAGGTAGGTAGGTACCTACCTATTGAATAAAGTGCTAACGACGTCCATGAACAGTGTGGGACCACCCACGAGCAGCTACCGTCTCAAAGTCATAATGAGAAGCTCATTGTGACTAACAAGCGTGTAAACAACTCGATCTCGATTTACGAACGAGTTACGATCGATGGGGTGTGAAAGTCGTTGCACTTGCATTGCATCAATAGGTAGGTTAGGTGCATCAATAGGTAGGTAGGTACCTACCTACCTACAAGGCGAAGCCCGGAAACAGAACTTTGTTGGCTTGACGATCCCGGTGTTGATGTCAATCTCATATAAGTAGGTAGGTACTTATATAATAAACATGAACCTAATTTGGAAAAAAAGGAAGGGCAAAGAACACTAACGTGCTAGGTATTATTTGATCATAACCTATAAGAGGTAGGTACCTATCTAGGTAATTACTGGAGTTGGAGTAGTTACGTACCTACTTATAAGCCTGCGACTGCGTCTGCGTAGATGTTTTAATTATAGCCTAGGTTAGGTAGGTAGCACCCTGAACAACTACCTACCTAGGTATATTTATTGAAGGTACGTACTTAAAGTTTCATTAAAATCCATTAGTTACTTATTGCTAATATTATTTTAAAGGCACTATTTAGTAATAATTTTCCGATAAATTGATGAATTTTATTATTTAATCAAAGTGGGAACCCGAGTCTGACAATGAAAATATAGGTACCCGGATAAACCCTAGTCCATTCGATCGTCGCGTCGACTCGGTCGATTCGGTCGACACGATAAAAAGTTTGGGAGCCTCTGCTTATCGATATCGGTCATTTGTACAGAACCAGTTTCTTGTTTGTTTTTCTGCAATTTTGTTCCAATCCAAATTATAGGGCTGCACACACCGCTCCGCACAGTTGGCGGCATGCTACGTCTCTCACGAATTCGGTTACAATACTTCCGTAGGTAGGTACCTAGTACGACTAGAGAATTTCAGATGGGTATTGAAATCAAATCACACAACGTATGACGAAAATATCTACCTAGGTAGGTGTAGGTAGGTATATTAGATCAACGATTCTCGCTTCAACAATATTGTAGGTACCTAGCAATTATGTTGCACATAAGTATATTAGCTGCTCATTAGCCAAGTGGTCCTGAGCGCGACTGCTACGCTAGAGGTCCTGGGTTCGATTCCCAGGTCGAGCAAAGTGTTATTGGGTTTTTCTATGAAATTCCCAGTAGCAGCTCGGAGTTTGGAATTTGTGCCCGGTAAATGGCAATAGGCTCGCCCCCTATTACATGGGACCTAAACATACCGGCGAACTGTGGGTGTACATTAGTACGCCTCTGCCTAACCCTTCGGGGAATACAGACGTGATGGTATGTATAAGTATATTATACAAGTCCGTAAGCATATAGTTAGGTACCTACCTACTTATTTACCATAATATATTAGTTTAGAGTTTAGATTACAGATTATAGATTTAAAATGATGAAGATATAACTACTACTGACATCTGTTTTCTCATTTAGACAGATAATGTTACACAATGCTTTCGAGTTTGGCGACACATAGTAACAATAGTACATACTAGATGGCGCTAAAATATAATTTTCCGATTTAAATGAATTTAAATAGTTGGTTTATCAAAATATGATATTTAACTAAGTACATAGGTAGTTATGTACTTATTATTAATTTCTTACCAGAATGACAATTTATAATAATATAGAATGTAGATAGGTACTGTAGAGACCGCTCCAAGCTGGCGACAATATTACGGGTTGACTGGCTGGATTAAGGATTTTATATCTGACGTAGAAGTGTCTAGTCTGCGAGTCTTGATAGACTCACTTGTATGAATTAGGGCTTCGCCCCGCAATAAATGTGAAAGTTAAACGATATAACTGTATTTCATTGTTTAGTAAAACTCGGTACCTCGACAGTACCTACTTATACTTAATTTCAGAGTTACCTGACACATCTTCGGTAGTATAGTGGTAAGTATCCCCGCCTGTCACGCGGGAGACCGGGGTTCGATTCCCCGCCGGAGAGAAACTTTTTGTCTTTTTTATTAATTTTCTCAAAATATTATGTTTTATCGATAATAAACGACTCCAGCCCAAGCGCAACCTTACCCCTAGATAACCAAGAATGTTATAAAGATTCTTGGTAATAGCTGTTGTAGCAGGAAGACTACCTAGCTATAGTACTTAATCTAGTTGTAATCCATACCTAATGTAATATACAGGTGATGATAAGTATAGTACCTAATCAGAACCAATGGACCCTGTGGGGGCACAGCAATATTAATAACTGCTGATATTCGTAATTTTCTTTTCAGGTGGTAGAACTCTATTGCTGAGTTTCTCCTAGGGTGGTACCAACGTACCTATTAGGTACCTACCAAATATTCTGTAGAATATAGGTACCTACTATATATTTGACATAGGTTTTTTAGTTAATGTATACCTACAGTGGTTTTTTTTTCCTTCTTAAGACCTACGCGTTTGCCAGTTCTCCTGATGTTACCTAAGGCTGATCGTTTCCCTGAGCCTAACTGAATTCTCAGTTGTGAATATTGAATGACTACAGCTATGAATCTAGAATGTGTTATAGATCTACAAATTGCAAAAAACCAAATGTAATTTGAACTTGGTGGGCTCAGGTAAACAATCAGCCTTAGGTACACTGCGATCCACGATGGAGCGCGCTTGTCTAGGAGAAACCCACCCATCTGAGAAGACCCACTCGGGAAGCGCATTCCACATTTCTGCGGTACCTACCTACGCATAATAAAAGTGGACAAGTTAGCGTTTCGTTCGGGTTTCTGGAAGATGCTGGGGTCTGAAGGTCTGCTGGTGTTGCTGGCATCTATAAGCTCCGGTTGCCGTTGACCACAAGGCCCGCAGGCGTCGGTATCAACTTATTGCAATAAAAAAATGCATTTAATGACATCTATATATTTAAAAGAAAGTCGTGTTAGTTACTTCATTTATAACTCAAGAACGGCTGAACCGATTTGGCTTAAAATTGGTATAGAGGTAGCTTAGAACCAGGAAACGGACATAGGATACTTTTTATCCCGTTCCCGATACTTTTTATTCCACGGGGGCGAAGCCGCGGGCAGAAGCTAGTAATATACATATAACCGCTTATTTGCAACTGGCAAGATTTAGAATTTATAAAAGTATCTATATCTACTTATCTAATTTAGTCTAATCATTTTTTTTTAAAAAAAAAGCTTACTAGCAATGTGGGACGCACATTTATTCTTGTTAACCCCTCGTGCTAAGCTAAATGCTTGTGTTACGAGTGGGTTCACGTCGGTAGTGCAATGGGTGGGTTTCGAACCGGCAATCGCATGATCGCAAGTCCGACGCCCTTCGCCATTAGGCTACCGCCGAATCATTGCGGCCATGAATCTTTCTTTATCTCTGCCACTTGACCGCTGAGTATTTTTAACTATCTTTATTGTACAAAACACCAGACTATACCTACGTAACAGTCTATCTAATGCGTGTATATCAGTTATCAGGACCGTGCAATATCTATACAGTATTTTTCACAATGATAAGACTACTTACTTATTTATAAGTACCTATAAAAAAGTGTAATGTTTAAATGTCTGATTAATCAACGCAGTAAGAGACGCAAGTGTGAATAATATTTTCGTCATAGATTCTTCATAATTATGTACCTAGTTCTGTGATATACAAGTTTACAAAACTGCTGCCTGTAACTGGTAGGCCTGGATCGATGCCTGCATTATTTACAATACCTTTCTGTATTATCTGATAGGAACAACGTTTTAGGTATTCTATCATAATAATGATAGAATACCTAAAGATGAAGCGGCGGTAGCCTAATGGCTAGGGCGTCGGACTTGCGATCATGTGGTTGCCGGTTCGAACCCCATCCATTGCACTACCGACGTGAACCCACTCGTAACACAAGCCATCTAGCTTAGCACGAGGGGTTAACAAGAATACTAGTAATGTGCGACCCGCATTGCTAGTAAGCTTTTTAAAAAAAAAAAATCTAACACTAGTTCACAAAAATGTTGTCCTCAGGACGAGACACTACATTATTTCTTGTGTTTTTTTATGCTAATCTTAAGATTAATGAGGCTCTAGCTAGGACGTCATAAATTGGAGATATAGGTAGTACCAATCACAAAAAACACGGTATTTGGCAATATTAATTGTTGTCGTCATATTTTGCGGTAATTTTAACTAAAGCATCCTTACTCCTTTCAAATGCATCTCTGTTTGCTTCGCTGCGAGTATTTTTACTCAAGATATAAGGTAATTTTTGCTCATGATCATATCACGATTAGATTTTGATACTAATAATTATGATTATGTTCTGTTGCCGACGCGGTCGTGAGGAATAAACTGGCTGATCCGTATTGACTAGCCGCAGCAGATACTTCATGTTGGTTTTTTTCTAAATTAAGTAAGGAATACCTATGTGATTTTTTTCTATTCTGGAACCTAAATATTTAAAGAAAGTAGGTAATGTAGATATAGGAATACGAATTCCAAACCTGCCTAGGTACTATTAAATTTTCCCCGCGTGGGGACGGATTACAGTACAAGAGAAAGAATCTCTGACATTAAGCACCTGTTTTGACCTTTGCGCATTGCCCCTCGGATGCTGTGGCACCCGCAATCCGCAATCCGTAGAGGCTCGGCAACGCAGCAATTCCTTTGGGCAGGTCTCCGTGGCTCGTCTGCTTGTTAACCGATATAAACAGGTAGCAAAAAAATTGGCGTGAATCCCACTTTTAGGAATAGCTGACAAATCTGCCTAATTTTAAAAATGTTGAATCTGTGTCATATTAGGATGCAGAAGAAAGAAAACGAGTTGTATTCCAAAATAGACTTTTAATATAAAATTTCATAAAAACTTTAGTTTTCATAATAATAAATACGTCTCGTCCTTTGGTTGATCAATTTTCAGAACAATAAAACCGATTATCACTGTTAAGCTAATAAACATAAATAATCATAGAATTAATAGATAAAGTAAAGGTATAAAAACAAACTAAACAATACATTTTCCGCGTGATGGTGAGTGAGTATTAAATTAATTCTAACATAATTTTACAGTAAAAAATACGCGATACATAGAAGCACAAGTATTCGAGAATTAAATAAACATTTTATAATCAGAAAGGCTACGATTATGGCACAGAGGAACTATCGAGAGCGTGTCGCGACCGCTCATTTCTCTTTGGGTTTCTTTTCCTTCTTGCGCGGCGGCGGCACGGGTGCCTCGCTGCCGGCTGCGCCCTCCTTCTTCACCACTTTCTTCACGATCTTTTTCTTGGGTACGTCCGCAGGCGCGCCAGCCTGAGACGGCGACGATGGCGTCGCGGGCGTCGCGGGCGTCGTCGGCGTCGCTGGCTGGCCGGTCTCCGTGATGGAGGACTCTATCTGCGCGGCGATGGTGGACTTGCCCTTGGGTGTTTTGACACCGATCTGCGCGAGCGACACCGCACCGATGGGCGGCGTGGGCACATCGGGCTCCTCCACGGCCAGCCGCTGGAGCTGGGCAGCGGCGGGGGAAGCGGGCGCGGCGGGCGCGGCGGGCGGGGAGGCGGCGGGCTCGGGCGCGGTGACGGTGGGCGTGCGCAGCTCGCGCGCGATGATGTCGGAGGCCAGCGCGGCGGCGTCCTCGAGCTCGCTGTCGGGAGTGGGAAGCGGGTCGGCGGCGGCGGGAGGGCACAGCTTTAGCTTGCCCGCTGGCTTGCGACGCTCCTCGGCTACACAACCAAGTTATTCTCGCCTTTATTCTCTCGAGCGATTAGACGTGGCGTTAGTATGGCGGTCACATTATAGAGCAAGCTCGGTTAGGGCCTGGAACAAAGTCGAGGGAAAACATAGATAGCTACATGGTTAATTCGAAACAATGCAAGCAAAAAGTTAGAACTGGGTCAGTTTAGTGGACTCTCAAAGCTTTGTGACCATTACAAGGATTATTATTATTTTATTTGAGGATTCGGATATCTGGCGATCAAAACGACTTATAAATTCATTCATAAAAGTAATAATGAAAATTAATTTATAATAGATAAAAAAACTACAAGTGTACGAAAAATAAGTTGGTGTAACTACGTGAAGGTGTATCGCAATGAAAAGCATTGAATAATGTTCCTTGCAATGTGTGAAAGAACAATGTAAAGCATAAAAAGATCCATTACAATTTCGCTGGAAAACGATTTTGTGCGAAATTGTAACCGATCCAATAGGTGCATCACACAGACATGCGAAGTTGCATCAGATGCAACTGCACAGTAACAACTCATTCAGCTCAGTAGGTAATTTGGCATTTTAAGAGAAATAACAATATTAACTTCTCTAGAAATAGCTCAATGAGTGTTCGACCAGACGTCCCTACTATCTGCATCTACTTGGACGCAACCCAATATCCACAGAATATTTCAGAAGAAAATTGTATAAACAACAACGAGGAATTTAAATTAACTAGGTTAATATATAACTGGTCTTATATCAGTTGTAAGAATTTATTTAGATTGAAAATGAGAACAGTCGTGTAAAGAATTGGGAGACTAAGTAAGGTGTTGAAGCTTTATTGACAAACATATAGTTCCACCACCGTAACCCAAAGTCAGCGCAAATATGAAATTGCGTTGAGTCCAAGTAAAATAATATTATTACCTGATCTATCAAAGCCGCGTCTCTTGCGCTGCCTCCTCGGAAGCTGGGTGAAATAACAACGAATTTTGAAACGTATGCTGATAAAAATAAACATTAAAACCAAACATCACAAAACAGCACAAAAAGAAAACATCTGGGCACATCGAGTTACGTGGCGGCCGACTAAGCTATTTGCATACTTCGGCGGACCGTTCCACATAAAACGGATACAGCTAAACTATAAAAATATTAGTGGAAGTCTGAAAACTGCAAAAAGAACTCTGTGAGAATTGAGAGTGCAAAGCTGTTAACCGTCGGTGGGGCGTTCGCCCTCGTGGTTATACTCACATTTGGGAGCCGGCACCGCGGGGACTTCCTCCTTGGACGGCGTGTTGGCGAGCGGCGGGCTGTCGGTAGCCGACGCCTTCTCGGGAGTAACCGCGCTCACGGCGGCGCTGGCTGGCGCCACTACAGGACTTTCAGTCTTTTGCTTCGCTTGCTCTACGACGGATACGGCTTCGGGGGCCTTTGGAGCTGCGGCCTTAGCAGGTGCTGGTGGAGTGACTTTTGCTGGCGGTAGTGCCTCAACGGGCGCAGGTACATCTGGGACGACAGCTTCTACAGACACAGGAACTTCACTTGGGGCAGGAATTTCAAGAGGTTTAGGAATTTCAACAGTTTCAGGAACTGCAACGGATGCAGGAACTTCAACGCTTGCAGGAACTTCAACAGATGCAGGAACTTCAACGCTTGCAGGAACTTCAACAGTTGTAGGAACTTCAACGGTTGCAGGAACTTCAATGGTTGTAGGAACTTTAACGGATGCAGGAACTTCAACACGTGTAGGAACTTTGGGGGACTCATGCTCAGTAACAGCCTCTACAGATACAGGCACGACAGGGGGCTCCTTCAGAGGGGCAGGTGCTTCAACAGGAATAGCAGCCACCGACACTGGCACCTCCGCAACTTCTGTAGGTGCAGCAGGAGCTGTCGCCTGTACCGCGGGCCGTGCGGCGCTCTCAGCGGGGACAGCTTCCTTCGCTACTTCAACTTGTTCAACCACAGGTTCCTGTACTACTTCACCAGACTGAACTACGACTGGTTTGGGGGTAGGTTGCGGGGCAGATTCTCTGGGAGGGGATTGTTTAACTGGTGACGTGCGAGGCTTACTCAGTGTCTGTGAGATCTTAGCCCAAATGTTTTCGAAGGAGTCAGCGCCCATGTAGTCAATATTCCCAGCCTCCCAACCTTGGCGTCGCGTCAGCTCGTCCAGAGCCTCGCGCTGCCCGGCTGCTCCGGGCATCACGCGGGCCAAGTTTCCAGCCACACCAGTCTGTAACAGATATAACTTTTATGTAGTTTCTGGTTAGAAATCACTATATTTTATTAGATTTTTTATTTACATCACCTACTAAAGGAATAATGTTAATAAAGAGTTAAGTCGTGCAGAGAACAATCGAGTGGTAATAGCATGCAAAGCTTGTCTACAAACTGGGCACTCACATTTACAACGGCAATCACTCTCGCATTTAAGCATTTGAACAAAAAAAGTTTTACCTGAGTAATTTGTCGAGACATTTCTGAATATAACTTACTTGGACTTCAAAGTCATTTGTTGCCAAAAGTTGGTCCGGCAGCGATATATCATCGTTTATCGGTGACGGAGATTCGGGTGGAGGGGAAGGAGACGGAGTAGGTGGTATTTCATGCGAGCATACTTTTCTTCCTCGAGCATCTATAGTGACTCTGTGCCTTAAGTAGAAGCCATCGTATGGGTGCCTGGGCATTATATCATCCTCACTTTCAGTTTCAGAGACATCCCCATTCATCAATCCGTGCTCCGCACAAATATCAATACGATGCAGTCTTCGACTACGACGGCCGCGTTTCTTTTCCTTGGCCACGTGAACATGGTGTACCGAAATTTCTTCATGTATTGCGAGTTTTTGTGGAAGTGGTGTGAATGATTCGGAGTCATTGTAACTATGTTTTGAATGTTCATCTTTTTGATCATTAAAGTGATGATTAGATTCAATGTGTTGTGGGTGAATAGAATGATCATGGTGATGGTCATGTGTATGTGTGTGTTGGTGATGATCATGGCTGTTCCAGTCATGATGGTGTTGTTGATGCCAATGATCGACATGATGGTGATCTTGATCATGATGCTCATGTTGATGTTGATCATACTGAGAATCGTGATTCCAATGATCACCATGTTGTTGTTGTTGATGTTGTTCATGTCGGTGTTCATAGTGAGAATCGTGATGCAAGTTATTACCATGCTGTTGTTGATGATCATATCTGTGCTCATACTGAGAATCGCGATGCCAGTTATCACCATGTTGTTCATGTCTGTGTTCATATTGAGAATCATGATGCCAATGATCTATTTGTTGTGTTTGAATCTCTTGATTTAGATTGTGTCCCGAGTACGTGGACGGAGGTGCTTGTGCTTGGTAATCCCATGCATATTTCCTTATTTCTTCGTGGTCATCTATCCTTTCTAACTGCATATGATGGCTGGCTACATCTACTGTATTCGGCGGGATGTTTCCTCTATATATTTGCCAAGGATCATGAAATTTTGATACATCTATCTGTTTCTCACGAGGTTCTTCTTTAAATTGGACATCAGGATGGTGCCAAGCGAATTCTGATTCAGGATCCAGTGGTGGTTGATAGTGGTGGCGCACGTCAAGTGGCGGTAACGCTGGTGGCACGTCACGTGTGTCCTCCACCTCAACCTATCGGTTGAAGTGAAACAGCTCAGTAGTATGCATGCACATCAACACTTGAACCAAGCTTCGCGCACTAGCTCTTAGTATAGGTACAGTGCAAAAAACTTTGTCCAAGCGACTATTAGTTTTTATTTTATAATGCGTCACTGAATAAACATACTGATATTACAATGTCCCTGGAAGTAACAAAAAAAGTAATCTGACTAAAAGTTAAATTGTTTTATCGAAAGCTAAAATGTGTTTATTCGGTATGTTTATAAAGTTTCCGCGGTGAGTATTCTACCAAAATACCAACACCATCTACTCCGTCCCATACAGAAATTAACCAAACCGTGCGAAAGCAACATACATAATATGAATTTTGCAAAAGTTAGAAAATGTTAGTATTTTGGAGAATTAATTATATTCACACGGGTAAAAGAATGCTTCAAACAAAGGGTGCGTAAAGTAGCAGTAAGTACAGTGCACAAGCTCAGAGTGCAAGCTAATGTTATAGGTTGTAAGTTACTGTTTAGTCACTCAGGTATTCACAAGACCCTAACACGGTGCTTTATAAAGAGAAAAATATTTAATTGAATACACCTACACACATTGGAACGTTTCTATAAAGTGAAAAGTTGTAATTTGTCAAGTCTCACCTCTGCAACTTTAGAGTCCTTCCGTGAATGCTTGGAAAACATGTTGTAGTGTTCAGATCGGGGGTCGGAATGACAATGGATCGACTTACTGGACCGTGTGAGGTACCAGTTGACCATTCATGGTCAGCCTCAGGATAGAAACCGCAGACGGCTGGTTTCGGTTTCAACGATGTGTAATCGATATGGAAATTAATATCTAGACCAAATGCGATAATAATATGTAATACTTAAGATATCTTGAGGTTGTTACGATTGAATGTGTAATTTTTATTGTAATTTGATATTTGAATTGGTATCGATTTCATTTCTTCTATTTTACTTAATCATATTCGGCTACACACATTACTAGATATTATTTGCGTATCGTAAGAGTTATTTATATGATCATTCATTTCACTTTGAAGATCACCAAAGCCCACTTATTAGAATTGAAAGCTTTATTGAAATTATATACAAGTAGAGACTCGTTGTTTTTGTCTAGAATTATACGCAGAAAAAATGTTTTGTAACACTGTTTCCACGAATATAAATGTCATGAACCTGTCTGCCGAACATCTAAAGATCTAATCAAAGTGCTGAACGACTTACCATGCCCGTGTCGAGCTGACAGTGGACCTGTCCTACGAAGATATCCCACCACACTTGAAGGAAGCCTCGAATATGGTCTGGCGCATCGACAGAACCAGACTCGAAGTTATACTGCTGCAGCCAGGGCTTGGCCGCGCCGATAAAGTGGATTATCTTTAGGTTCTGCCCGAAGCTGTAAAAAAATATTTAATTGAATAATATCATGAACTGCCTCATTAGATGCCTCATTATCGTTGTGCTACGCTAAGGGTTTGATTCACTGATTTATTAGTTTATGTTTTTGTTCAAAGTGAACGCTCGAAAATATCATGTAGTTACTCATGATAATTTTTTACTGAACTATGGTCTAGAATTTTTCAAATAGAAAGTAAGCATTTTAGCTTTATGCGCGCAACCAAAATATTATTCTATTATAATCTCAGTAGCAGCTTGGCGTTTGGATTGTGTCCGGATAATGGCAATAGGATCGCCTCCATTACGTGGGACCTAAATATAGTGGCGAATTGTGGGTGAATATTGGTAGGTACACCTCTGCCTAAACCTTTTGGTATGTGCTCAATAATGGTATTAATTTATCACGGTAGACAGCATTCAGTACCATCTCAAGCCTTGTACTGATCGCAAGTTGATTTTATTTCAGTGTCTATTCCTTGTGTAAGGGTCAGAAATGTCAGAATCATTACATAAAAGTAGGTAGTCTTTTTGTGCTAGCCACTCCTGGTATTAATATAGAACACTGACATTTTATAAACACACTGCGCCTCGAGTGTTCCGCCCTTTCTGGCACCTCTGAATGAGTGACTTCAATATACATCTCGTAAAATGCGACCAAGGCATTATTTCAACTAAATATGTAGCAGTGACAATTATATTGTATCTAGATTTAATAACTATGAACCCAAGAATAAATATGAGCTAACAATAAAGATCAAAATATACCATCACGCCTGAATTCCCCAAAAAGTTACGCAGAGGTAATTATGTATTATGTATTAATGTACAACACAGTCGCCAGTGTAGTTACTTAGGTCCCTTAAAATTGGGGACCATTAACCGTATAAAAATTCTAAATCTGAGCTGCTAATTCGATTTTATAAAACCCCTAAAATATCTAGAAGTCTCGACTCTCTCGTGGAACAGACCCTTTGAAACCTCTTTGCTATGAACCTATTGCAGTCATCGAAACGTTTGTATTACTCAAACATGAAAACTCTCATTTGAAAACCGGCGTAAAACAACCGGATGAGGCCTTTAATATAATAAATTTATTTATTTTATTTAAAAAGGCGGGCAACACTTGAGACTCCTCTGATGTTGCGGATGTCCATGGGCGGCGGTGATCGCTTGCCATCAGGCGATGTGTCTGCTCGTTTATCCTCCTATCCCATAAAAAAACTTCTTGATAATTTGGCCTAACTGTCATATGATTTGGATTGAGTGTCGTTAGTAATTTATGACGCAAGCAGCTCTGATTGTATAAATGCACCTGCGATACTGTAACATGATTGCCAACGTCAATACCAGCCGTGTGAATGCATCAGGTAGCCTCACTCGTGCGGTTCAAAGTAGTGGCAAGATAAACTGTTTTCCTTAATTGTTGTAATTAAACTACAATGATTCATTTGTTATCTATGACGAGAAAAACATAGTTTCTTTTTGTTATTTTTTTTAAGTAGGTACCAATGAAATCGTAATTAATAAATGTTATCGAGATTTCCTATTATGGTTTTTTACCCATGACGGAACAGAGACTGTATATATATGCGTTTAGGGGGGGCAGGTGTTTGTTTGTGTAACTCTTCTGGGAATACGGTGTGATGGTACAGCATATTTTATTGGTGATTGGTCCGATAAAATATTCCGTATTGACTATAGGTAATCAAATAAATCGTATAAATCTAGATCGTGACTCACTGTTTCAAAGCGGGTAAGTAAGAATAGAAGGCGGCTGATGTAACGTTGTAGAGAAAAGGCAGATGCTTGTTGATGTCTCCGTGCGCCCAGTCCGAGAAGAACGAGTTCAGAAGTCCTTGGTCGCCACCTGTTACCGAATATCGAGAAAACTAGTTGAATAATTACCTCCACAGACAACAATATGTTATGAAATTAACAGAGCTCGAAATGCATTTTTAGTTACACGTTGCAATCGCGACAGTTTACATGAAAATATTCATTTATTAATTCCAATTGTGTAAATAATGGCTGCTTTGCAGATGTTCGTTAGAAAATATTTTGTTCGGAACAAGATTTTTTTTTATACAAATAAGAGATTAGGTATTAGAGAATAGAAATATAATCTACTCTTGGAAAGACATTCACGAGATAGACCAGACATCATAATTATCATAAATATCATATAGATAATTAGGTTTAAACATGAGATAATGTTTTTTAGATTAATTGTCCAACTTATCTTACCGTCAAAGCTGCCACGTTCCTGGGCGAAGGTGATCAGTCTGCTGAAGGTGTCAGCGGACGGAGAGAATACGAAGACTCCAGAGTTGAAGCAGTCGGGCCAGCCGACGTCGGGCGCTGCAGACAGCTGCTCACGCTCAAACAACTCATCGCAGTTTTGGACCACCTGAGTAATAACAATTTATTTCAATCTAACTGCAAAAGGTACAAAGACTTTCTCAACAGGTCATATTCGACCTCTTTGACACAAATGAGAACTGGCTAACAATATTTACGAAGTTACAAAAGAATTTAAATACCGAAGCCTGCTTTTGCAGACAACATTTCTTGTTTACAGTCCTGACTTTGGGGCGTGATGCTTATTGCTTACCAAGTTTTGAACCATTGAACGATAAGGGAGTCATTAAATCGTAGGTACAGCCCCTTAAAATGCACTCCTGCTTAAATGGTGGATTAAAGACAACAATTCTTTAGTTTAAAAGTCTTGACTTCTGGAGTGCTTATCGCTTATCATGTTTGGAACCATTTAGCGATACGGGAGTCATTAAATCGTAACTACAGCCACTTAAAAATGCACTTTAACATTTCTGCTTTTACATTCATTAAAGAACATTTATTATTAAGAGCGTATTTTAATTTTGAAATAAACTGAAGAACCGAATCTACAATTGGTTGAATAATGGTTTGAAAATATAACTACTTATCAATGAACAAAAGGAAGCATATAAACAGAATTGAACTATTACATACATTATTGAAAAGACACTTATAATACATATGAGGGTGCTGTAATCGTGTGATCATTTATAAATGACCTTTATCGTCGTTGAGAAGAATTGTATAGATAGAAACATAATTTGTGTTAGGATGATAATAATATCACCAAATGAATTTAATTAGCGCTTTCAGCATACCTACCTAATTTCATTGTGATCCACGTGAGGTACGTTATTAACAACTGGTATGTGTATCAAGAACTCTTTATCTGAATAAAGATAAAAAATAAGTTGACTCAATAACCTGCGATAAATAAAAACTCAACGGGACAGTGGATTGTATCCAAACGCTATCTCATTGTTTATTATTGGAAGTGAAACCAAAATGTTCACAAATTTAAATGTTTTCTCGTTTATATTATGTAACGCCATGATTACGATGATATAGACATGGAAACATCATGTAAAGATGGTTTTACTTTCACAGCGTTACCTTCAGAAGAAACTGAAGAATGAAAGTTTAAGATATTGGAGCTGGTCCAAAATTGTCGGGAACAAAATATTTGGGCCACGGTTATGCGCCTCGTCATCTCGTGTTACTGCACTAACGTCCACATCCGGTAACATTGACTTTCTTATCGCATAAACAGTTAAAGATCGAAATAGATTTAACGTGTTCTACATACGGTCGTTAATCGGAAATTAAAAATCGAACGATTCACAACGTGCTTATGTAAAGTCTGTTATCGAGATGCACAAAGAATCGGTGACGTCAGACATTTGCAAATTTTGGCTTGGAATACTAAAGCACAGTGATGTTAGACCAACAATTCTCTTTATAATGTTTTCTATGTGTTGCTAATAGTCTTGAGCGTTTAGTTGAATACTTTATGAATACATATATTCATTTAAGACGAGTGTTACTACACGAGAGTTGATTGAAGCAATCAACGTTCAACCGTAGTTTTATTTGAATCGCTCTTTGATATTGCAAAAACATACACTGTAAAGTTTATTTTCCTGATCCTGATCATCGCAAATAAACTTGCATGCTAAAATGGGAAAAGTGACGCAGAGACATCAAATAGTTTACTAAACCGTCGCCGGCAAACGGCTCAACATGTATGTACGTTCTAATTTAGTTTAATTCATTAGTACTGTCGACATGATAGGACGCTCATTAATTAAACTTTAAGAGAGGAGACAGATACGTCTGAGACTGCTGCCAAAAAAACTCACCAATGTGTCGGCATCCAGAAACACGCACTTGTCGAACTGCGTGAGATTCCAGCAGTGGATCTTGGTGAAGGTGATGCCAAGCTCTGGGCGCTGCAGCAGGGCGAGGTGTGCCGCATCCTGGGAGTCCAGCACGTCCACTATTATCACATCCGCGAACACTGCGCGGAGACGGTCTCTGAGAACATACAATAAAAACATTTTATATTTCACCACCAAAGAGGAATTCAAAGAGATAATAACGGAATTGGTCTTGACTCGATTGAACGGTCTTGGTCAAGAAAAGATGTCAAGTCTTCCAAACCACACTAGATGGAATATGGATTGGTGCTCTGTACGCTGATCCCTCCACCTATTCTGAGAGAAAGCCGGTCACCAGCATAAATTTGTATGGTCTTAATTAATCTCTTTAGTACAGGATCTGCAAACTTACGTAGATTATTAACTTTTGAAGATATTGATCCTGATTTTTCAATCTACTCAACTACAAACACATATCATCACGCCTGAACTCCCTGAATGGCTTGGCAGAAGTGTCGTGTGTAGTACATAAGTCCAAAATTAGCCAGTATGATTAATTCCCATTTAATACGCCTATCAAAACTAAACTCCGAGCGGATACTGAGAATTTCAAAGAGATAGAATAACCTAATAACACTGCTCGATCTGGGAATCGAACCCAAGACTTCTTCCATAGTCGTCGTGCTATATGAGCCAGAGAATTAAAATAATTAAATAATTATGAGGCAGAGAACTAAAATAATTAAATAATCATGTTTTCAATGTTACGGCTAGTGACTCGATGTCAATATTTGCATTCATAGCGACTTTAATGTATATGCTCGGGTAATAATGTATATATACATTACACATTACCCGAGCTTAGTTAGTTACCTTAGTTATGTTGTATTGCATGTAACACATTATTTGAGTAGTGATTTGTGAATATTGATGATTGCATAAATTATTCACGTTACTGAAAAACAAGCAAATTTAATGCCCAACTGATAATAAAATACTTATAGGTAGTCAAATAGTGACAATTTTAAACATATGTTGGTGTTATCTTCATTGCACACTAAGTAGGTAAGATCCCACCCAATATTTGGTAATTGAATTCATGCTTAATGACTTATTTCAACTGCAATTTATACAAATTTCCGGGCCGTGTTGCAGCAGATGTGCACTTAAACATTATTACAACGATTTTATAGTTCTGAACGTGGTCGAAATGTTATCTCTTCTCTTTTTCTCTACTATTATAAATTGTAAAAAAGCTGTGTCTGTACATACAAGATATAAAAAAAAACAAGTGGGTTAGGGTATATAAACGCCTCCGACCCCAAAAATGTGATTTTTTAATTTTTTCTCTATTTGTCTGTTTGTTACGGGTGGGCCGAAAAACTACTGAATAGATTTTAATCTTGTTATCACTGTTAGAAAGTATAAATGCTCCAACTTAAAAACTGGTGAACTTCTTATCTCAAACTAGCGACCCGCCTGCGGTTTCACCCGCCCTGCCCCGTTCCTAAGAGTCGTAGGGTTATGTTACCTTTTAGAGTAGGACTTATGTACTACTTATGATTAAAGAAACTCAATTAGGCACTCCGAGGAAGAAAATAAAAGTTAAAAATATGTCGACAGTAAGTAGCCTCATTTTTTGCTAGACCACCCTAACAAGAATACGGCGATTATTTCTTCTAGTATCAAGCGTCGACTCAGGGATTATTTATAGTATGAATGGACAACAAAATCCACGTGTTGTTATTAATAGATATACCTAGTAGTAACAATCATACCAAGTCATTTACAAATACATTGAAACATTATCCATGGTTACGTATGCTCACTGGAAAAATGAGGTTGACATGCACAATCCTGGAAGAGCTAGGATAAAGAATTGTATGTGAACCTACCTCATAGGATCAGTAACGGCTGGCGTGATGAGCACCACGGCTGGGTATGAAGAGCCGACGCGACGCAGCGAGTTCGCCAATACCAAGGCCCCCAGGCCGTACGAGTCGTTTGTGGCTAACGTCACCCATGCTCGATCTGAACATAAAACAACAAAGATGTAAGAAGATACCATACAGACGATAGACTATCTACACTTCATTGACTTAAACGGCATTGTTTTGTCAACATAGGCAGACACGGGTCACTGCCTTCGGGCGCAATGAAACGCATAATTTTACATAAAGTTGTGCATGCTATTCTTGAATAACTCTCAACAAATGATAAATAGAGAACTCACCGGATGCACTCTTACGATAAACAAATATTTTGTCGATAAAATGTCTTTCCTGTGTCATCGTTAATTAGGTGAAAAGCGAATGTATTGTATTGTAAGTCTAAAATATAATACTTACTATGTTACCTATTTAAAAAAAGATTTCAGAAACCTGAAAGGCCTGGATCCGACCAGTATCAATCAATGGGAGTTTTCTTTTCTTAAACTTAGGTACCTACTAGCAATATTTGTCGCACATAACTAGTATTCTTGATATATATATACTATATATATATTCCCTATATATTCCCCTCGTGCTAAGCTAAATGCTTGTGTTACGAGTGGGTTCCCGTCGATAGTGCAATGGGCGGGTAGAACCGGCAACCTCATGATTGCAATACGCCCTAGCCATTAGGCTACCGTCGCTAAATTAAATTAACAATTTTACCTGATTTCGTGAATTACTTATTTGGGAACAGCATTTAAATAACAGCGACCGTCATAATCAATTAAACTGTGTATTTATAAATCTGCATTAAAATTTATGTCTAATTTACAAACGCACAAGAATAATCAGATTTCTGTAGTCGCCTTTGGTGCCAAAGACGTAAATATCTAAAATAACTGGAGAAACGCTGTTTTGGAGGATTACGTAGATTTATATTTTAGCTTCTGTCTGTTCATGTTGGGGCGTCGTCAACATAAAATTCTATGAGGAAGTGCGCAGTTTCTTCCTCTCGAGCAAGACGTAGAGAATCTATCAACGTACATAGTACATAGTAGGTGGGTAGCTATACATATAATATTGGGACCGTTGGCACGTGCTGAGCTGTTGGCGCCGTAGATATGCGTATGCGCAGTATTATTTCTTTACCTATCAATATTACCACGTGTTCTTTGGAGCACTTGACATTCAGTCTAATTAAGAATCATTTATTGTATAGTAATTTGTTATTAATGTTATTAATGTCAGTTTTGTTACTGCACAAGGTAGAACAATAACGCCAATGATAATTATTATTGGCTCTATTATTTGTGATCACAGAATGGACAATTGCTAAAGATATCTACACCAATATCCACGGGAATAACTCCCGGCATTCAGCCTGCGTGGGCCATTACATATACCACCATGTAATAGACAAGTGCCGCACGTTCAGTTCCAAAATAGCGCGACACAAATAAAATTCAAAATAAAACCACTGTGTGGCGTTAGATATTTGGTGTCGGGCCCGTCCACGCCTATGTATTCCACAATTAAACTCGTAAGTCTTCTCTATCAACGCGAGCTGCCACTATGTAGTGACGTACCAGACACAGACGGTAGGACATTCCCGACATGCGCAAAACACCATTGTAAGATTATCCAATTGCTTGCAAAATGTTTTATAAATAGGTTCTAACCAGAGTCATACTACCTTATGTGATTTAAAAATTCATTACATGGGTGAATATTTGAGAAATATTAGAACGTCATTTACCTCATCCCAAAGTTAAGAATGTTTAAATCTAAAATTATTTTGATGAAAACTTAAACTATCCCCTGCCGTCAATCAATAAATCAAAACAATCTGCAACTACTGATGACAAGAATGATTTACAAAATAATTTTCGAATATTCACCCACATGGCCAATTTTTAACATTATGTGCTTTCACTTAAAACATAATTCAAGTCGTAAAAACTATCAAGACCTTGCAATAATTTTAACCCAGGATATTCAATCAAAGATCGAGGCCAAATTTTGGTTGCGGGAAATCTGTTCGGCATGTTTTTTTAACATTTAATGTTCAATCGTTAAACCGTAGATTTGATGGATTTTCCAAAATATCGGTCAGGCAGATAGATCTAAGGATATTTTGTCAGGAATATCCCAAAATAATAGTGAGATAATGCCTACATTCGTGTAGATATTTTGCTGCCAGAAGGCACCCCAACAAGGCACTCGAGAGTTGAGATTCAGGATCAGGCGCGCTCGGGAGCAATGTCCCTGCGGTTTCTATTTAGGTGCGGCCGGTCCGGCGGGATGGAACCACGCGAGCAGTCAACCGTTTAACTGAATAAAGGAATGCAATGATGATGTGTTCATCTTCTTATATTGTCATCTACGTCACTTGTATCTATTTAAAAGTTAAAAAATCTTTCACTGTCTGCATAAGTAGCTTTCATAATCCACGCTTTCTAAGTTCGCTTGTGCCGTCAGCTAAATGCATTTCACTTGGCCAATATTTAATTTTCAGCGTTGTAAAGTGAAAACTGAAGACTGGGGCTTATTTTATAGAGAAAGGCAGACTGGTTAATGAATGATCCGGGCTTAGTACGAAAGCCATATTAATCTTTCTAGACAAAGCACTGTGCTATAAAACTTAAGTATTTGATATTTCGTGACTTTCAACTCCTTTTGGACATGAAATAATAACATTAATTTGAACTCTTCAATTTTATAAATAAGGTACTTTAAAATCATGGGATATTGCCATTGTCTCGAAAGTAGAATGGATTACATAACCAATTGACAATCAATAAACTTATCAAGTTGGTATACTGATGGCGCCGGCCGGCGCCAGCTTAGCCGCAATCAGGTCGGGTAAACCTTTGTGGTTCATATTAAATATCTGATTACAAATCTGATTTACAAATATATAATGGATGCTATTCCAACGTAAGTAACAATTTAATAAAATGGGAATGGAAGCCTTGAATTTAGGGGCAGGAAGCAGTAAGATAAGGAAGCCCAAGTAAGGAAAACACCAACGTTCTGCAGTGGACATTGTGGACGGCTACAGGCTGATGATTCTAACGATAATCATTATATTTATATCCTGGCAACGCAGTTAAATCGACACACCACAGCTATACCGCAGATAATTCTATGAATTGATTGATTAGGGGTGTTCCTCTCAATCCGGATTAAAATACATATGTTTACTTTAACGTGAAGGCGTTCGCTTGACCGCCAATTTCAAATGCTTATTCACAATTTGTAGGTCTTTAACACATTCTAGATTCATGGCAATAGGAATGCGACATTTACAATTTAAACAAATACAATATAAACAACTTAGTACTAAAACTTATGCTTAGAAATCGTTATTGTAGCTAGAAGTTGCCTGAATTGTCAATTTTGGCAATCAGCACAATTTTTGGCATGATAAGAATTTCTAAGCAGGTGTTTTAGATCTCAGTTCTGAATATTACATTTTTTTCGCAGTTTCAGTCAATAATTATTTAAAGAAAATGGCACGGAAGCCCCTGAATGCTTGAATATATTAATTGCAACATTTAGGGCCAGAAAAGACAAAGGAGCGATTAGCCCAAGGAACATATCAACGTCCTGTAGTGGAAATAGGTACTGGACGGCTGCAGGCTGATAGCGTTGAAGATCATGATGATATATTCTGGCAATCGAGTTTAATCACCATAACCACAGCTATACCGCGAAGTTGATGATAATCTAATGAATCGATTGATGGTGTTCCTTATAATTCGGAATAAAATTTAATTAGGTCTTCTTAAGGTGAAGGCGTTCACTTGGCCGCCAATTTCAATATCACAAATCCAGATTCATGGCAGAAGTAATAACAACAATAATAACTAAAAGTTATGCTTAGAAGTCGTTATTGTAGCCAGAAGTTGCCTAAATTGTCTATGTTTGGCGGTTTTATTATTATTGGCGGTTGGCAAATTTTTTGGCATGGGTAGGTGCCTACTAAAATTTTTAAGCAAACGTTTTTTTAGTTCTCAATTTTGAATATTGCATAGCTGTCACGATTACTACTGACCTGTACCTAGAATGTATAAAGTATAGATATAACTAGGTACAATTAGCTAAAATGTAACCTAAAAAAATTGAATTTGTTGGGCTAGGTTTTCAGCCTTAATAATTGCAGTTTCCATAGCAGTTGACATAGCGTAGTTGATAGGCTGATAGACGCAGTGTTTATGAATGTGGTAGGTATTTGTAACAGATAACGATACTCTGTTTACGATCTCTCACTTCAGATATGATAGGAAATTAAACGTAGGATAGAACAATTCCTAATCTTTCCTGCTAACGTAAAAGTGACGTTGTAGCTGTTGACGTAGATGTTTATGGGGTCAATAAAGATAATCAAGCTCAAACTGGACCAGAATAATTCAAGGTTGTCCAGCTACCTACCTTACAGATTTAAAAGTGAGAATCTGTATCAATATTCAAGATAATAATAGCTTTGACTAAAAATAAATCGTAAAATGCGTTTTTCTACGTACCTATAATACATTTTTTTAAAAAAAGGTTGTTTTTTTTTTATTTAAATATCTACTGCTGATTATCTGAGGAAACAAAGTTACATAGTAAATAAAATTATTGAATAACTGCAGTCATTCATTTTTCCTGGAAAAGTTGGTAAGTAAGCACTTATTTTGTGATGTGAAGTTCTCACTACTATTTAACTGAACTAATTGAACAGTGTTTGCGGGAGTTTGTTCATTAGACTTATGCAACAATGTATTAATAATAGGAAAAACAATCATTAAAAATAAACTGACTAGTTACATATTTGTTACGATTTGTTATAATTGAGGGTGGGTAGGTACCTTTTTAGATTACTCGAAACGTTAATATCCGAAGAGATTCTAACTGCTATTTTAAGTTTTTAAAAGCATTTCAATTGGTTAATTAGGTAAGTACCATAAATTAATTAAACTAAATAGCCGGTTGCAAAAATGTGTGAGATGTCTAGGGAAAAATTGGAAATTAGATAAAATTCCGGTATTATACTATTCAAAGCTTACTTGACATTATGTGGCCGGGTGTAGTCTCGTGTGTGACAGTTCCAGTCACCTCTAATAATCACGAACTACACGCGCTCCTCGCGCAACACTAGCTAATGCACGCAGCGTGCGCGACCGGCGACCGCGACCCCCTCGCCGCACCGACACTCACACTACCGCAAATAACGCTATTGTGCGCAAACATCCACACAAAAGCAAAATTTCACACGACGCATGCGTAATTGCGTATAAATAAAAAGAATGTTCCAAGTTTTTATGCTATTTCTATTAATTTCAGATAAATAAAATTGTACCAAATTATGAAAACCTAAAGAAGTTAATACATTCACCAATTTTTTGGGCTGTGTATGTAGCTGGCAACTCCAAGTCCACTCAACAGCTGTTCATTGCGATCGATAGATGTCAGTGGGTGTTGCTTTATTTTCGTTGCGCACCATATATAACCTAACGGTATCCGTAGTAAAATCACTTCATTCTAGTGATGCCAGTACTTTTTGTAAATATCGATGATCATACGGATGAATAGTATCTATTTCTGTAATGTGTCATTATTTTTTATCAGGTACCTACCTAATATTTAAAATGATTAAGAATTTGAAGCGGCGGTAGCCTAATGGCTAGGGCGTCGTACTTGCGAACATATGGTTGCCGGTTAGAAACTCACCCATTGCACTACTGACGTGAACCCACTTGTAACACAAGCATTTAGCTTAGCACGAGGGGTTAACAAGAATACTAGTAATGTGCGACCAACATTGCTAGTAATATTTAAAAAAAACTTATCGACGAGATGGCGTCGATTTCGACAAAATTATTATAGCGGGACGTATTTACCTGGTGCTGAAATCTGTAATTTCAAATTTATAACAATGGCCATCCAATGATACAAAATTACATAACGAATCAGATTTGGTAAAAGAACTCACGAGCAATGGCTATCTTGACGCAATTAAATAGCAGACCGAGGTTCTGTTACCTAACTAGCCAGACCTACCGGGAATAGAGACGCGGTGGTATGTTATGTTTAATATCTCCCCTACACTCAATTTATTATAACATTATAATTCATAACATATGGGCGTCTAATAAGATCATTATTTCTATACTTACTAATGTATAAAGCTGAAGAGTTTATTTGTTTGTTTGTTTGCTTGAACGCGCTAATCTCAGGAACTACTGGTCCGATTTGAAAAATTATTTCAGTTTCTGATAGCCCATTTATTGAGGAAGGCTATAGGCTATACATCATCACGCTACGCGGACGAAGTCGCGGGCAGAAGCTAGTTTTAACATAACTCTAAAATGCAGTAATATCTTCAATGTACCTACATTTTTTTAAATATTACAAGTGTAGAATACAATCAAAGGCACTAGCCTTTGATTGTATTACAACCATTAGTTATTGTATTATAACCAGGCAACTATGCCTGGTTATTTTTTTGGCCTTAGAACTAAGTTGAATTTAAATAGCCGATCAACAAAAATCAAAATTAAAACTGTATAAAAATAAAGATTTTATACACATTTTAATTTTACTCTAGATAGAGATTCTACTCGTATACCTACTAACAGTAGTTTTGCTGAAAAGAGACGGCCGGGGCATCCCCTCTCAATCTTCCCAAAAAGCTTTAAAAACTTATTTAGTACATCTACCGATTTTAATATTTTTTCAGTACGTTTTCAAATTAATAATAATCAACTTAATTTTTCACTGAGGCTCTAATTTTGAGTAAATTAAACAACAGTTAACGAGTTCTTCAAACGTTTATATAAAGAAATCATAATTATACATACTTGCATAAGTTTAATTATTGTATTTTAGGTATAGGTAGGCAATATTCAATAGAATATACTTTATTGCACACCCAAAACGATTGTAAAGTACAGTAACCTAACTCTTTTGTCGACTTCTTGCATCAATATACTTACATATTTTATCGATACGTAAGTATATCGATGTTTCATAAACATTCTTTACAACCCTAGATGGCTATCCGACCAGTAGGTAGTCTCTTTCATACTCGGGGACGTTACGCGGTCTTCTTTGATATTATTGTACGTAAAGGCGCTAGTCGGGTCGATGAACGAATTTGGAAAAAAATGAGGGACAATATTATGCGACATATTTACTATGGACAATTCGTAACGACAGGTTTATATTTGAATACAAAGAAAAGTCATTATAAATCTATAATGTCGTAAACGGCAGGTTAGCGTGTTGTGTTTGTTTTCGGTGTTTGGGTGGAAACGATGGCTAACTCTCCGACTAGTATTGAAACACAAATAGACAGTTTTTTGGAGCAATTCAAGAGGAGTGCGTCGAAAGCAATGGAGGAGAGGATGGAATGGCCCGATGGTCCGTCGCCAGGAGCCGTCGTCAAGTCACGCAGTAGCTGTTTTGCTTTAGACGCAGCAGCTGGTGAGTAATAAAGCTAGACTCACCCATTTACGTCACAGCAATATACCACTAATTACATAATATATGAAAAAATACTTAAAAAAAATATTAAGCAGAAAAATATTTTGAAGCATTGTAATATTATAGCGATAGTAATATTATTTGAAATAGGTACTTACCTATCTACCACCTACTACTTACTGATTTTTTTCTAATATAGGTACAGGCTAGGTATTAGGTATAATAACATGTAGCTAACTGTATAACCACCACTATTTAAAATTAATGCCTGGTAATCCGTAATGATATAATTTACCTAGTTACCGTTTATACCTACTACATTTCTCTTGTAACTTGTCCACAAATATTACAATACAAATACCTACCTAAATTGAATTGAATGAAATTATTTTTTTATAAAACCCGAAATCAAACTTCGTAAAGTTATTTTGTCTTGTCTGAAGTTGCCTGTACCTCAGTCTAGTCTGTACTAAGTACTTCTTGATGACAGATTATATTTTTTGATTTTAGGATTTGTGACCTTGTTACGAGCTATTACGTTATATCAGTCTAATCTTTTCTACTACTTCGAATTAGTTCCGATTCTTTCAAACTTGATTTTGATTATAAAGCAAAGTGTAACTAATGTATATACCTACCTACCTAATATATAGGAAATTATGAAGTCTAAAATCGAGATATTTTAAATTCAATATCGTAAAATACCTACTTATATAAAAGCTAATTAGTTATAAATCTAAAATTAGAAATTACTGAAAAATTATGTTGTCTAAGTACCTACCTAATTCACAATTTTAATACAATTACTGCATTATAATTGTCATTAAAGTTTATCATATTTCTCATTAAAATTAAATTCCTCCAATGTCGTGGTTGTACGATACAAATTCAACCGCCGCTATGGATATTGTTCCACCTCGATGCGGACCCTCTTCTGGGTACCTAACTACCTGCATTGAACTGGTTTGTGGGTACAATTTTTATTTAAATTTAATTTAATGTAACTTAAACCTACCTATATGAAATTAACAGTACCTAAGTAAAATATTTCATCAGTATACATTAGATGAGTAGCGGCTGCTGTAATGTATGCTATCCCAGATATCTATATTACGTAGGTACGCCAGAGTGAGAACACATAAAAGTGCAAAAGAACAATATTAATCATTTAAGCATAGGGGCGTAACTACAAGCGTATCTTATGTTTCACTAGCATGTACAAGACCATTTATTTGCCTTTTCTTTCTATTACGATAACTTGTGCACTTACCTTTTTTAGGAAGTCATATTGTAGACTTTTAATGTATCAATTTTTTATATGAAATGGCAAACAACAAATGATTGTGTAAATACCTATATTATAAAATAAATATAATAAGATTTCCGTCTTTTTAGATAATTTTCCGGCTACCTGTATTATTTTTATTATTTTTCTGTTTAAATTTTACCGCGCTAGAACCGAAGAGTGCGTCGATACGGAAACGCGTTCTCAGCTCCGCCTGGTGGTGGCGCACTGTACCAATTACGTGTTCTACGGCGTCCTCCGATTTTATTCACGGAAAGTGTATCGCCATATTGCTTCCGTGAACTCAGTGAAATATTTGTGCATTTCTCTTTAATTATGACTGTAATATCAAAATGAAGTGAATTAAAACAAACCACAGTGTTTTAGAAACTGTGGGGATACATTTATATGCACCACAGTGTCTGATATAGAGTGAAATAGGTGAGTTTTATTCTTCCTTTGCTATGACTATATGGCCCAATATTCCACGGGAGTTCGATCCGCTATGCGATAATGAAACTTAAAAAATGTGATTAAGGTTAATAATTGCGCGGTTTTTGTTATGTTTATTTACATGAATTTGAAAAGTTATCGCGGTTTTTCTTGTATTGTGTCTTGGGGTTGTCGATTCTCCTAGCGGTCGGGGCGGGTTTGTCGTGTCGCTTATTACACACACGTATGTACATACATGTGATTTGACGTGAACGATCGGTTGTAGCGTCGAGCAGGCAGAATGTCGTTCGAAAAAATGGAAGTGGTGAATCCTGCTGAGAAAGAGGCGAGTGAGGTGCTGCATTCGCTGCTTTCTGTAGAGCGTCGAAGCGTGGACAGCAAGGAGGCGATCATCGTGTCCATACCAGCAGACCAGAACGGGGGCGGCGAGTATGGCGAGAGCGCACAGTGGCACACTCCCGTCATGGGACAGCATTCTGTCTTTGAGATGGCAGGGCAGAACATGCAACAACATAACTACAATGGTCATCAAGAGCAGGTATATATTACATGCCTAATCAGTCATTATTCCCTTAAAAATGCTATAATATCACCATAAACTAACTATAAAAAGGTAACCAACTTACATGACCACAATCTTCATTTCAGGTGTTATGGCAAGGGCACACAATACAAGTGGAAAATGGTGCAGCCAACCTGCAGGCCTTACCTGGCACCTACAGTATTGAGTTTGAGCCCCATGTTGATGGTGAACATGCAGAAATGGAAGTAGATACTAAACCGAAAGTTGAGAAGAAGACCGGCAATAAAAAGAAGAAAAAAGCTGAGTCTGATAGTGATGAAGAAGTTCTTGATAATAAGCTGGAAGACAACCCTGCCCAGGTGAGAATCTGTTACTGTAATTTGAACTTTCAGATAGCTGCAATCTTATTAAATTACACCTACCATACATATTTGAGGTTAGCTTTCCGAGATGTTACTTGTAGGTTGATTGAATTTTCACACATCTTATTAAATGGTAACATAGATGTACAGATTTACCTGTAGTATCATGCAGACCTATGGATTTAATTTATCACAATGTTAAAGATTTTGTGACATATCTAACTAACCTCTGTCTAGGTATATTACACAAATATTTTGATTTTAGTAGGTGTTCATTAATTATTACATGAAAATAATTTATTATACTCAGGTATTTAGTGCAGTATGCTGACCTTAATCTACCTATTATATAAATTTATTCTTAAAGCGATATTACTATAAAGTAGTAATAACTGATTTATTATGATATTCCAGGTCAAAGAGAGATTGAGAAGAGGCTGTGATTGTAAAGATAACTGTTATCGTGGACTCAATCCAGAAGCAGTCTATCGTCATAGACTCAACATTGCTGAACTGACTAAGAGTGAACATGACATGTACCTGATGGGCATCACAATGGCAAGCTTGGCAAATCCAGCTGAGACATCAAGGCATAAAGTCAGGAGGAGATTGAGGGCATGTTATGTTTATCAAGGTAGGAAAGTGTGCCTAGAGGCTTTTTTGTATCTAGAAAATGTCACACATTATCAGCTTAAGCGGATCAGGCAACACGTAATGACGCACGGCGTCGCACCTCGGATACATGGTAATGTTGGTAAGAAGCCATACAACACCTTCACTCTAGATATTTACAAACATGCAACTAATTTCTTGAAGGAGTATTTGAAACAACATGCAAGCTCACCTAAAGATGTTCAACCATCGGGTGAAAGTGGTAAGAAAGCCAGTAAGACAGTAATTATTCAAGGAGATTCACGGAAACATTTATTTGAGGCTTACAAAGAGTATGGCGAGATCTTAGAGCCAGGTGTTAAACTTATGGGATACTCAACCTTCCGAGCATTCATGAAGGATCAGTTTCCTCATGTTAAATTTGCAACCAAGAAGCAAGATATACCTAAAGACATGGTGCCATTCCGCAGTGGTAAATGTATGTCATATGATAAGAACAAAGATCCTATCAGACTCCAACAGGAAAAAGAGAAGGCTGATGCTAAAAAGGCAGCTATGGAGGCTAAGAAGAAAGAGGAACATGAGAGGGAACAGCAGGCGCAGCAACAAGCACAGCAGCAACAGCAACAACAACAAGTACAGCAACAACAACAGCAGCAGCAGCAGCAGCAACAACAGCAACAGCAACAAGTGCAACAAGTACAAGTACAACAACATCAGCAAATGCAGAACCAGGCTCATGTTGTAATACACCAGCAGCAGCCTCAGCAACAGCAGCAGATGCAACAACAGATGTTGGTCCCACAAGTCAGCCAACACCAACAAGTGCTTACACAGCAGGGTGTACAACAAGTATCACAGCAGCATTGTGTTCAGCCTCTGGGTGTCTCTGAGGAGGGGGGCCAGCCAGTAGAAATGGCACAACAAGTCATACCACTAGCTGTAGTGCAACAGCCTCAACAAGCATATATCGTAACTCCTGTTTCACACTTCCAAACCCGCGTGCAGGGAACCTGGTACAGGCATTGACAACCGATCACAGCTACCACCGTGTAAGTTTCGGTAACGCGAAACAATGTTGCAGATGCCAACATTTTTACGTAACCTAAGATCTCGTGACGACTGAACTGTTGTAAATTGTAACGGTTCCTTGGAAAAACTGTTTAATTTGAAACGCCACACGTAACTATGGCAATAAGTTAGCAAGGATAGTTAGGTAACACCTTTTCAGTATTGGTTGAGAAACTAATTTAATAAAACTATCTGTAAGTATAAAAATTAATCATATTTACACCATTTATATTAGCGGTTAGCTATGTAGTTTATTTTAGAATTTTGTGTAATGTAGTACTCCAACAAATACTAAAATTATTTTTGTTATGAGTATAGATAGATATTGTAGAAGCTTCATGGATTGCATGTAAGAGGAATCAGTTTTTGCCTTTGAATGCAACAAACAAAATTATTGTGAATGACATATATTTTTCAAGAATGATTTGAGCGCTTTTCAGCTGTGGGACTTAATTTGGTAATATTTTTAATCCAAGTGTCTGTACTGGTACTGATAATTTTAAGCTTATAAAATCTTCAATTCTTATAAAATACGTGGTGTGAAACATCTTATCATCACAATAAATTAATACAATAAACAGAGAGCAATGTTATAGGTTTGTTTTACAGACATTTATGAATTTAAAGTCAACTAGTAGATTGCAAATATAGCTCTAGACTTAAAACTATGTAATGAATTTGCTTGTTGTGCTCAAGGTGGGGAGAGTCATCAAGAAGAAGGAGGTATGACAGCTAGTAATTTGTAGAGCAATGTTTTACAATAACGATCAATTATTTAATCTCAATATTGTGATCGGTGTCTTATTTTTATTTATCAAAAAGCAGTGCCTTCATAATATGATGTGGATTTTTACATAATTCGTGCGATTATAATTTCGTAATTAACGTTTTAGGATAAAGTAAAAATAGGATTTTAATAGGAGGTAATGTATTTCAGAGTTTAAGTTCATTTCCGATGGGATGAACCGATGATTATTTGGATAACAACTTTTTTTAATACATTTTTGTTTTGCGGGAAGAACTTTAAATACATATCAAGATATCATGATTTATTACTTACCTATCAAAATTCACTGGGAGGTGAATGCAAGAGAGAAGTTATTTACCTACTAAAGTAGTGAAGTGTCCAAAACTTTCACAGTTTTGCTTAGACAGTCATTGCTCTCAACTAGAATTCAAGTCGGATTTTACTTGCACTTCCATTAGTGCGACGCAATTATTCATACTTATATTATCCGACACATTCACAAAAACAAACGTAATAAAATTGTGTTCTTGTCATTGTAGAATCAATTTTTTATCACAAATAAAGGACGCTTAATAATATTTAAAAACTTACTATTAGATTCCTCGTTCGTTTCCTAAACCTGTCACATTGTCGATCAATAAGGCTGACTTTCTGAATTGCTGATTTTCATTAAGGCCTCGGCTATGAGTTCATAATGTTAGTAAGGGTTTATTTAATAAGTGCAGACAAAGTTAGTTAGTTATTCTATTACACTAATGTTCTAGTGTATCTAGTTTTAATATCATGGTGACCAAACATTGCAATAAAAACAATTTTGAAAACTATGTGATTCATAGAAATACAGAAAATATAATTGTAACAGCAGTATATAGTGTAAGGATAGTAATGATTTGTAAATTATTTTTTAATTCCAAAGTATTTCGTGTAGGTACAAGGTACTATGCCCTTGTAACACCAAATTATTTGTCACTAAATTAATTCTGCGTCCTGACCGGACCGACCCACATCACGCAAGAACATCAAAGTCATGGCAATTTTAACAAGACAATGCTCAAGGTTTTTATATCCAATTTTAAGATACATGTTTAATATATTACATTAATATTTTATTGGCATATTTATCCCAACGATATTTTACTTTTAATTTCATATTGGATTTTATTTCATTTAATGATTGGATTCCTTGTCCAATATAATCAATAGCAGAGTCCATGTCCTCGCGATGACAAGCCAGAGGCAAGTTTGAAAATCTCATTTTGTTTTGAAATAGGATAGATATAGTATAACGTATGTATTGTATAACTGATAGAAGTGTGTAATCATAATCAATTTTAACTATAGACAGTACAGAAATGTGCCTAGAAACTATGCTTATCCGTGTATTTTTATAGTGCAATAACGTGTTAGATTCGGAGCAGATTTTATAATTGAAAATATCGTCGACAAATTGAAAATATTCTTATATCAGCAGGCCCAATATAAGCATAATAAAGCAAAATGTAATTTTTCACATTCAATAAAATTACCTGGAGACCACAAAACAACACCTATTTGCTTCGAATCGTAGTGATTTGCCCTTAGCAAAATATTCGGCGTCTATGTTCCAAAATTATTACCGTAGGAAGACATGATGTGATAGAAATTAAACTTTTTTACGCTACAATATGCGTTTCAATTAACCCGTTTAAACCTGGGCTTTGGGACGGTAGGTGTGATCGGGGTCGAGGCTCCCACGCCATCCTCCAATAGACCGGTGCTGAGTTACAACCGGAGATTGTCCGTCGGGGGTGTACGTTCGTCGCACTCGTTCTGCCTCGGCTCATTGGTCTCCTGCAGCCGGCCACTTCACTCGACAATTTAATAAATCCTCCGCGTCGTTCATTTGTAAACAAAAGTCATTGTTTCGGCCCCAATCGGACAGTTTGACGATGGCGACTTGCCTTAGCAGGCGCGCGCGGTGTCATCTTGCTACTTGGTGACCTCGGAGAAACTAAAATAATTATGAAGTTTTGGAAGTGTTGTACTAAAAGCGAACGCCGGGGATCGGCTATCGGTAAGTGCACTTTCTTTTGTTGTTGCTAATTGATTTTGTGAACGTTCATTCATAAACCAATAATGTTTACAAACAATTGCATTTACTTAATAACTATTCATTACTTGACGTTATTAAATTAACCCAGTTTCGTATGGAACAGATGGCTTCAACGATTTCTGTAATTTGTCTTGATTATAGTGTGCGGACAAGATACGGTTCTATGTAGTGTAAACGAAAAGTCACTGAACCATTTATTGGCTGGCTTTATTAATATCAAGTACTTAGGTAAAGCGAATAAAGTAAAACTATAATATTTTCTTCAAAATCCTCTAACTAGGTCTGTCAATATTTTTGGCGCTAATGAGATGTAAAGTTGTTGATCTAAGCGACCTTGCAATCTAAGAACTTTAACACATTCTATCGCATAATTATGTCTATCAGATATAAAATAGAATCCTAACGGTGTCTAGTTTCAGAGCCTATTCAATGCAAACAATCAAATCTTTCCTCTTTATAATATTAGTTTAGATAAATAACTTTAGGAATCTATGGATAATTTAAGCGTGGGTTAGACTGACAGCCGACCCCATCATAATTATGGTTAAAGGTGAGCGTGATGATGCTGATAACGTTACATAAGCACCTACTGCAGCTCTTCTCGTATAGGGACCTAACCCTCTACTCTACACTAAAAACTCGAAATCGGATTGATAGCTAACACGCAAATAATGTTTTAAATAAATATTTTCATTTTTATTTAAATTGGTAGTACGTGTTAATTTCCCAGGATATCTTCAGGCCATAGCTCTACATGATCTAACTAAATAATGAAGTTGTCATAATAGGTACTTAGTTATGGTAAAACTAAACATCGTGGCTCTATCGCTACATGTTTCAACAACAATGTATGTAGGGAGGAAAATTTAAAACAATGAGTGGATAACCATGCTTATTTATTCATATTTGAGTCCAGTAACATGTTTGGGACACATACATTATCTTTCCTTACACTAGCAGGAAAACCTCGAATTAGAGACATTTCCCAACAACGTAGGTATAGATAGACAGGTACCTACATACTTGTTAAAACTACATACCATCACGCCTTTATTCCTGGCCGGGAAAGGTGGATATTATGACTTATTTTTAAAAAACCGTAACCGAAGGTACAGTGATTAGAGGAACGGTAGTCTGAGTTTGGATCCGGGGTGCCCATTGCTTTTCAGTGTTTTTCGTGCTGCTTATTCTAGATGTATTAGCGAGAAACATTACCTACCAAAACGAGGACTGACTCAAATACAATTTATTATTTAAAGCAGTAAGTACCTATTTCTTTAAAGTTTTCAGATAGTATTGAGATGTAGGTATTCGTATCAAAAACAGAAACTACAAAGCGAGAACGTAATTAACTACTTAAAAATATGATGAGAGAATCTCCAAGTAAACAATCGTAGTATTGATTTTTTACGACTGTCATTATCCAATACTTGTTAACGTAAGTCTATGGCGAAATTTATATTTCTATTACTTACCTATTCAGAGATCTAGGTACCATTTAGGGAAACTTATTTTATTAATGGCGGCAGACGGTTCGGAGCGTGACCGGCAATCTTTATTACTTTGTGTACAAAACGGACTTTTCTTTTTGTGCTGTTTCAGTCGAGCTCGTTTATGCACTAAGGGCTCACAGATGTGTTGACAAAATATAAAATGTATTAATAAAACTGTCTGGTAGGTATATCCCGCCTTGTGTCGACGATATTACCACTTACTCGACGCATAAGCTGCATCATCTGACTCGGGTACCGCCCATAATAATGTCTATAAAATGCAACTGGTACAAGAACATAAAGTTATTAAATTCAAAAGTTCTCTACAGGGTGTTAACTCTTCACTTTTCAATGAGTCGCCAACTTTTTGGCCTTTCAAAAGTAATTAAAAAGAACTTTAGACACGTAACAGCCTGTCAAAAGGAATTTTAGACACGTGCCAATCAGCTTTATAAAATCGATTCACGTCCGTCTTTGACGGTAACGATCGCCTATAAAAAATATATAGGTACGTCCTATTACTCTGTGCCTACTATTTAGCAGGCTCGTGTTGACTGGCGAGTGTGTGCCCATCTCTACACAGATTGGTAGTGCGGCTGGAGTCCAGGCTGATTGCTATGCGAGCCGCAATCCGCCAACCATCGGGCCTTTGTTTGCGTTTCACATTGTCCCATCCTGCCTTTCCGTTCCAACTTTTACTGTATACGAAGCATTGTTTGATTTTTATTAAAATTTAATTGCATTTTATAGCGGACGGCTGCAATATTTCAATAATCAAGTTAATTTACCGATACCGCTCTAACAATGTGAAGATGTGAAGTTTCTTCACTTTTTTATGTTGTGTGTATCTGCTTGGCACAGGCCTCCTCTAATTGTAATAGGGACTTTTTCGTGTGGAAATTCTCATGGATGCCCAGCGTCTCTCGGAAGGAAAGGCGGCTATAACGGACTCCTACCGACTAAAAACACACGTCGATCCATAGCACCACATTGTGGAGTGTGCTCCGAAATCTTGAATGAACGCACCGTCGCCCTCCTAAACTGCAGTACCTACCCCTAAAACACTACAGGCAGCCGTATGCAGCTGACAGCACCCGAAGGTGTCCGTGAAGTCATCCCATTATTATTAGAAATTACGACTATGTGCGGTGCGTCAAGTACTTCTAATATTACTGCCAAACACGATCTCTCATCACTAAAAGGTTAAGAATCAGTGATCTAAGGTCTAGTGCCTGTCATCGGTCATTGATTCCTTCAATTATTTTACTATTAACCTGTAATCTATCGACACCGTAACATAACGTTATCTTATCCTATTCTATCTATCGACTTTTCTTTACCTCTGTATACAATCCTTCATTGTTATTTACCGAGTTTAGTCTAACCAGAAGATCGTAAATAAACGTGGATGAATAGTGCATACTACGGAATGAGGGCACCAACTGAGGAAAAAAGTTTATTTGATTTTATCTTGTTATAAGTATATAACTACTGTAATACAGACTTTCCTGTTTTTAACCGACTTCTAATAAAAAAAGGAGACGGTTCTAGTTATGTTCGCCAGTCACGCATCGATATTTTCGTCAATTGTGGACCGATTTCAATACTTACACCTTTCGACTCGCAGGCAGGATTTTTCCTTCACTAAAATAACTTTATAATCTTAGCATGAAAAATGCAAAGAATCACAGAAAGATACTTACACCTTTGATTGAGGATACCTTATGCCCAAACACTTAAGAGGCCGTCCTAAAAATTCACTCGATCGAGTTTAGGTAAATTCTATGTTTGTGTGCGCTTTTCACGCACACATGGCTGCAGATCGAGCGTACGAGCCTATAAACAATGTTGATCCTTTCATTATTAAATTAATTTTCTAGTTTTTTTTTGTACTTTCAATTTTGTTTTTAATTTAGTATACTTATTTTTATACATACAATATTCAATAAACATCAAAACATAAAACTTTGAAGGCGGAAATTGGGGTTAAAAATTGTAATTTTTGTAGATACTGATTACTAATAAATACCTAGTGACGAGTTTAATGATTTATGGATTTTTACATTTTAAGGGTAGGAAACGGGGGTTGAAGCCTGAAGGTTAATGTACTTATTAGTATGGGTGAATAGTTTTTAAAGCTAGGTATTTGAAAATGAGATATGTAGCTACTCATCATAAAAAATGTGTTTCAGGGATTTTGAATTTTCAAACTTTTACTTTGGAGGGTTGATAGTTTTATCTTTTTCTAGGCACTTCAAAATCGTAATATTTTGTTAAATGTTTATCAAAACACATTTTGGTCACGACTGAAACCGCTCGGTTGTATGTACATCTGTGCTAATTGTGGTATGTAGTTTAACTTTGCTCCACTTCATCGTGAAAAGTGTGAGATGAGATGTCTGAAGAACTGGTATTTGTTTTTCATAATTTACCATGCACGTAGAATGTGCCTAATGAAGGACCAACATAAGACATTAATTTTGTACTACAGAAGTAATCACGGCGATAACTACAATATTAATACCTTTTAATATATTAAAACCTTTGCTTATCAATAATTTATTGTAAGATGAGGTTGCTTTTGACTAATGAACATAGAGCTTTGTAATAGGTGCTATGATTGTATAATTTTGTTTGTAATGTATATCATGGCATATTTTCAATCTATATACTAATATATAAGCTGAAGAGTTTGTTTGTTTGTTTACTTGAACGCGCTAATCTCAGGAACTACTGGTTCGATTTGAAAAATTATTTCATTGTTCGATAGCCCATTTATTGAGAAAGGTTATAGGCTATATATCCTCATATATCTCCTATATCTCCTCTACGCGGACGAAGTCGCGGGCAGAAGCTAGTAAAATATAAAGCGTTATAATAGCTACTAAATTACCAAGCATTGCGCTGTCTAAATTTGAATGCTTGAATTGCCGGCAAAAACATAATACCATAATAAATCGTAATCCAATAAATTGTGTTTTACTTACGATATAACTTGGTATTACGTTTGTATTAGAAATTCGGTGGCCGACTCTTGAGAGCTGTAGGTATTATACTTAAGGTCGCAATCACACGCAGTCACAGTCGTAAGTACCTCGAACATAACATACCATCACGCCTGTATTCCCTGAAGGGTTAGGCAGAGGCGTACACTAATGTACACCCACAGTTTGCCGATATGTTAAGGTCCCATGTAATAGGGGGCGAGCCTATTGCCATTATCCGGGCACAAATTTCAAATTCCGAGCTCCTACTGAGAATTTACTACGCCTGTTTTTATTAATAAATATTTTTTTTATGTATATTATGTTATGCCAATGTATAAAATAAAAATCTATCTACTTACTGATCTAATACTAAATAGGATATTTGCATTAGTAATTTTCCACTTGACTGTACCATGCGCACGAAGGCGGGTGCAACAACCTCTGCCCGGCCAAAAAGATTGGTACTGTACTGTACGTTTCTAAAGGAACTACATCCCAAGTACAATCAGGCTGTAGGATGTTCTTCAAAAAAGAAGTGACTTTTCAATAGATATTACTGACGTCACCTTTAAGACGTAAATTCAGAATGTGAATGCAAATTTAGACCTGGCAAGTGGGACTCGCGGCGGCTTAGTGATCATAGCATCTGATTTATCTAACCAGAAGACGCAGGTTCAAATTTTGATCGCAGTCGAGTTTTTCCATCACTAAAATAACTTTATAATAATATCTAGGAATGTGCAAAAAAAACACAAATAGTTAACAGTTCATATTTAACTTGAAAAAAATTAACCAAATTTTAATCTCTGGTTTCAAAATTAATAATTATGATTTTCGTAATCAGCCCCTGAGAATCCTTGAAATTGACACCCATATCAATTTATTTAGAAAAGCATTTTCGTAATCAGCCCCTGAAAATCCTTGACATTGACAGCTGTATCAATTTATTTAGAACAACAATGTCCGCTATCTTGGATTTAAAAATTAATGTCATTTTCGTAATCAGCCCCCAAAATTCTTTGAAATTGACACCCATATCAATTTATTTAGAAAAGCAATGTCCGCCATCTTGGATTTCAAAATTAATATAATTTTCGTAATCAGCCCCTGAAAATCTTTGAAATTGACACCCATATTAATTTATTTAGAAAAGTAATGTCCGCCATCTTGGATTTCAAAAATAAACATTTTCGTAATCAGCACAATGAGAAACTTGTACTACCCATACTTCCTACAAAAAATACCAGACCATATTATATGGCTTTTCTAGAAATTAGAAGTTATAAAATAATCAACGTATCAAGTTGTGTTAATCGCAGTATAATTTGGGAAAATATTTACGTCGAACAAGCGCACGCCTGTGACACAAAGCGATACGTCCTCTCGCTGGGAAGGCCCAAACGTGACTGGCGCGAGCGGCTTTGCGCGCTCGATATTATAGCACAATTATAGGTCTTTTCATCTTTGATTTACTAAATCAAAATATATTTTTTTTGAAAAAGTAATGTTTGATCCTATTAGAGGGATAACTGATGATTATTAAGTAATTTAAAAAATAATCAAAATGTCTTTCTAAAAAATAGAAAAAAATACATATTTGTCTGCAATTTTCACGAAAAATTACGTTACGTAAATATTTTTTTCCTGCTATATTTTGTATGAAAATTGAAAAAAGTGCTTCCGCTTGTGCCAAGTAGAGCATATGCTGGGTTTTATAGTATTTTTTAATATTCAGTAATACTAATATTTTCTTGTAAACCGATCATCAAACTTCACTCGAAACGCGTTTTTTGGGAAAAGGAGTTGTCAATAAAAGGGATTTACGATTATTATAGAAGTAAATTGAAAAATCCATTTCCGTATGTGCCAGGTTTAAGAACAGTTCTTTTCAAATAATTAATAACTTTATATAAATTCTTTGTAGATTCCTCACAATCGGTCATCAAAATTCACTAAAATGCGTCAATTTTTAGGACGGCCCCTTAAAAGGCGGGCGAACTCTTCTGGTATTGCGGGCGTCCATGGACGGCAGCAATCGCTTACCATCAATAACCTTGGTAGGTACCTAATTCTTTTCTCTGTGTGCAAGAGTATAAAGTAGGTTAAAAACTCGGTAGGTAGCGAAAATTAAAAATCCGACATGATTTACACAACAATACGTACCATACCTACCTAAGTATCTGATCTAATTACTTTTTTTATTGAGTTGAAACAGTGTTTTATCCTTACAAAATATACCAAAACCTAAAGTATTATTTTAAGACTTGAATGAATGTGTCGCATGTTTTCAGGAAGTTTTAAAACATTATTAATTTTGAACTTATGACACAATGCATGTTATGCATACAATAGACCATCGTTATAGTCCTAACAAAGACTGGCTCTGACGTAGTTATACAAGTTTAGCCAAAATTAGACATGGTTGGGTAGGTAGATACCTACCTGCCGATCCACATTCCGTTTATGGAAATAAGGGTAGGTACCTAATAAGTATCGTACCTATATGATTAAGTGTTTCCATGCACGTAGTCTTGAGAATATTTGGTTTTATAGAATACTAGTGGCCTATCCGCAGCTTTACCCGCGTTTCACCGGTCCTAAGGATTGTAGCGATGTTTAATAGCTTGAAACATTCCTCATGAATCAATCTGTCTATTAGTGAAAACCGCATGAAAATCCGTTCAGTAATTTAGAGTTTATCGCGAATAGATAAATACGGCGAGGGACTAGGGGTAGTTTTGAAAAATAGAAAAATAGTTATCTAATTATTATTATTTTTGATAGAGAATAATATTATACTGAGTTTGGAATCGATAAGTTAAAAAAAATAGTTCCACATACAAACTTACTACTTAGGTACTTATTTGTAAATGAGATGCATGCGACAGGCTGAGTACCTACATAATATATAAGTAGGTAGTTGACAAAATTAATAGATATAATGTAATTGATTTGACATGACTATTATTGAATTTACTAAAAGCGCATGCACTGAGGCTAATAAACTTGAGCGATATTTTAGTGCAGCCGTCTTAACGAGTAATCCAATCAGGGGCCACTTCCTAGACGAGTTCTAAACGGGTGCGAAGGTGTCGGCACGTAGACAAACTGCCTATAAATAGAGATGCGTTTAGCGAATCAACCAACTTTAAAGCGATAAATCGAAGGCGAAGACTAAAATTTCCAAAAAGCAGTTTTAGTGCAGTTTCAATGCCAGTGACAAATAAAAAGAAGGTCAATTTTCTTGTATGTAAATCTTGGAGGTTCGAAATAGAACTGCCTCATTAGTCTTGGGGTCCCGTGTAGAAATACGTATCTAGGTATGGTTTTTTTTTTAAAAGAGCGTGATGTACTTGGTACTCGGATTAGTTGACTACTCCACTCCTTAACTGGTCACCAACTCGCCCATGGACTAGATTTCAAGCAGGCCACATAAAGCCTAATCTCACCGACAAGAAGCCAAGCCGCCCTCGGACCAGATTAACACACACGCCAGGGCGACTGCTACACAAGAGGTCCCGGGTTCGATTCCCAGGTAGAGGAATATTGGGTTTTTCCATGAAATTCTTACCAGCCGCTCGGAGTTTGGATTTGTGCCCGGTTAATGGCAATAGGCTCCCTTCCTACTACAAGGGTCCTGCATAACATACGGTCCATACAGGCGAGATTGTATGTCATGGTATCCCGAAGGTTCTTAACACCGATCATTTCCAGTTGAAGTCGGTTAGACCTGGGACAGATTCTCCGAAACTGGCACGGATGACAACTACAGACGGAATAAACAAACAAGCAAAGTAATATTAATTAATTATTATTAAATTAAATTCATTTATTTCGGAGCCAGTCCATATACATGTGGGATTAAAAAACATTCAATATACAAAAATTAATTAAAAATCTACAATAAATCACACAAAAATAAAAATAAAAATAAAAAAAACATAATACAAATACATACACACAAAACACACATTATACAATACACACTATACTATATAATCCATATTTACTTTATCATCTAAGCCTAAATTTAGGTTTGGATCCCGAGTGCTCAATATGCAACTTAGTCCAATACCGCATTATTGGACAATCCAAATCCAGATTCATCCTCCATGCGAACAGTTGTAGGTAGCTGTTGGAACTTCCCCGTATGCGGCGCATCAGTGACACAACTCTCTTGCGAATAATCGCTGACAGACCATCCATTGTTGCGTCTGCAAACATACCTGATGCGCTACAGTAGCGAGGAAGCTTCATCAGCGCCCTGAACGCATTATTGTATAGGACACGCAGGGCGTCGTATGATTTTTTTTTTTTCTTTTGAATATGGGTCCCTTGGATACATAAAGTTTTTCTCTACCCTCCAGTATTCACTAAGTATAAACAACTTTCTTGATAATAAGACAGATACCTTGATGAAATATATAGATTTTTCTTTTATAAATAAAAGCGTAGTCGGATAAACAACAGAGGAGGGTTAGAATAAATATTGTTCCATTCTACGGGAGAACGGATTACAAAATGTTTTATGAATATAAATATTTCTTTCTGAGCTTATTCCAGGTTAGTGCTGTACATTTTTAAATTATTTTACATGAATTCTATGTACATTTGTGTAGTTTTACACCTCTATAATAGTAAAAACTTAAAGATATTTTTCGGTTCTGAGTGGGTAGTGCTGCTCTCCATTTTGGAAAATCTCTAAAAGGAATTAAGTATAAGAAGAAAACTATAATGTTATCTATCTTTTTATGATTTGATGACATGCTAAGATTATAAATTTATTTTAGTGAAGGAAAAATTCAACTTGTGGGCAGGATTCTCGTAAATTCAAAATGTGAAGGCAAATTTCGACTAAGCGGGTGGGACTGGCGGTGGCTTAGTGGTCATAGCGTCTGGTGATCTAACCAGAAGACACAGGTTCGAATCCTGCCTGCAAGTCGAAATTTTCCTTCACTAAAATAACTATAATGGCAAGTGGAAAAAATATACTAACAATGTACTAAATATTAACATAATGTACCTGTTTAATTATAATTATCGATGTTTCTCTAAATTAAAGATGCGGATGCATTATATGTAGGTATTACCAGGAATAACATTTTAAGAGCCTGAATTATATAATCATTAAATTTAAATTCAATCATATCATTCAAAATCACAATGTGTTATAAAGGATATATTTCAGATAATTAATCATAACTGAGACACCGCCTCATTAGTCTAGTAGTTCTTAGCGCGACTGCTACGCTGGAGATCCTGTGTTCGAATCCAATGTCGAGCAAAGTGATATTGGGTTTTTCTATGAAATTCTCAGTAGTTCGGAGTTTGGATTTGTGCCTGCGCTCCTTATTACCTACTTACAAAATTCTGAGCTCCTACGGATACATAGAAATAACTAATAACACTGCTCGACGTGGCAACAGTTTTGAATTAAACTAGGAAAGATAAAGAAATAGTAGAGATAATCTAGGAGAGTTAAAGGAGAAATAAATAATCAATACCCTATTTACTATATGATTTTTAAGGAATATGAAATTCTATAAAGCATATCCTTCCTACAATAAATATTATAAATGCGAAAGTTTGTGAGGATGGATGGATGTTTGTTACTCTTTCACGCCAGAACGGCTGATCGGGTGTGGAGAAATTTTGGCACAGAGACACTGGAATATCACATTGGCTACTTTTTATCTCTTGGTCAATTCAGAAGTCCACGCAGACGATGTTGCGGGCAGAAATTTGTATTGTTATATTTCTTTTTTCTATTAAATAATCAATAGCAGCTCCAAGTTTGGGATTTGCAATAAAACATACTTAATAGCCCAATTGTCCAACTGTGGGGTACGAGTCTCCTCTTAAAATAAGTAAATTCTGGCCTACTGTGGTGTTGCTTTATGAACTACTAGCTTCCGCCCGCGACTTCGTCCGCGTGGAATAGTTACTTAGTCTTAGCCTTCCTCAATAAATGGGCTATCTAACACTGAAATAATTTTTGAAATCGGACCAGTGGTTCCAGGGATTAGCGCGTTCAAGCAAACTAACAAACAAAATCTTCAGCTTTATATATTAGTAAAATATAGATTGAGAAAGTTTTTCAAAACTGTCGGCCTTATAGTAGCAATAAAAAAATATCTGAGCCTGATTATGTCCTGTTTTTCTTTTACTGAATGGCAGAAAAACTACATTTGCAAACTACACATGCTCAAACCATGTTTCAAAGACTTGAGGACTTGAGGACTCGTTGAATAGCATTTGTGTTCGGAGCGTTTGTGAAGGAGGTATATTATTAGGTATGTAGGTAGGTATTCTCGATAGAATTATTTGCAATTTACATAAACGAGACGGCTATGTACACCCGCACACAAATAGCCTCGAGACTGCTAAGGAACAGGGAGCGAACGTGTTTTTTGTAATGGAAATGCACCATAATAATATGTTCGCGACATAAAATTTCATAACATAGGTACCATCACGCCTCTATTCCCTGAAGGTTTAGGCAGAGGCGTACAAATGTACACCCATAGCTCGCCGTTATGGTACCATGTAACAGGAGGCGAGGCTATTAACCAGGCACAACATCAGATTCGAGATGCTACTGAAAATTTTATAGTAATACTTACTCAACAGTTTGACCTGGGATTCGAACCCAGGGACTCTAGCGTAGCGCTTAGGACCACTAAACTAATGTAAAGATGCAGTTCTTACTTCTTACTTTGAAACCTAAATATGATAAACGGAATGGTTAAATGTTTCCATAGTTAAAACGTGTGAAGAACATTGACCATGGACTTTGTCCAAATAAGTTGAAACAGATCTTTTTTGTTTATGCTGTGGCTGCTGGTTAAGGTCAAAAAACCTCAGCTAGCTATAATTACTTCTAAGCATGATGTTAATGACTACATAATTATATAAATCAGAGTTAGTTATAACGGCTGACTACTATAAAGTATCGTTGTTTATAATAATACCGGTGTCCTGTATTAGGTCTATCATTAAAGTGCAATTCCCATTCGTCACAGATGCCTTATTCACTTACTTCCTGGTGCCTGATGGACTGGTGCCCACTTTATCATGTTTATTCGTTCATTCCTCATTGCACATTTTCAATGCGCAGCGGCTCCACTGAGTCAGAAAATTTGGGTGAAATAACATTTACTTCGATTGAGCATAACAGTTTGTTTACTGTGTTCTAAATCTACTAAAATACAAAATCTACAAAGAATATTTGTAGGTACTCCCTTTTTAGGGTTCCGTACCCAAAGTGTAAAAACGGGACCCTATTACTAAGACTTCGCTGTCTGTTTGTTACCAGGCTCTCTCAAGAACCGCAATAGGTAGACAGTTTAAATTTTCACAAATTATTTATTTATTAAAACGCTATAACAATAAATACTAAAAAACCGACCAAGTGTTCGGACTCGATAATGGTACGGAACCCATCGTGCGCGAGTCCGACTCGCACTTGGCCGGTTTTTTTAATATACGTACACTAATTAAATACGCTACTTGTGCAATAGGTGGCTGCGATCCAATAGACTGCTCCAGTTTGTGTTATTTTGTCTGTGTTCACAATGTTTATAGTATTGCAGTGCGCCTTTTGTTCAACAACAAACTAATTTTAAATTAACGGATTCCAAAACAGTTGACAGTCTGAGCGGAGCTCTTGATAGTGCGGCACGCCAAAACGCGGTGAGGAGCGATAAGGCAGCTAATAGTTGTGACGTTTGTTTGTACCGTTGTTGTGCGATCGGTTCTAATCTGTGAATTTCGTCACATGCAGTTTACATCACATCTCACGCGTCGCATTCAGTGTAGATGTAGGGCGGCGCGGCGGGAGCCATCCCATTGCGGAAGGACGGCCGCGCGCTCAGTACGCGGTCTGTTGTCACCGACGAATATCCGATCCGCTCCATCGCCCCACGCGGCGCGACTATACGAAATTTCAATTTCGACAACAACCGGTTCCGAATATCGTAGTGTTTTGTGTCACATGTGATAGGAAAACGAGTGATATGAAAATACGATTCGAGGTGCCGAACAAATTGGAGATAACGTTCGGGAGAGGTACATAGTGTTATGATATTTTGTGCTTTATTTGTTGATTACAATGTTGTTAATGCAAGCAGTGTCGAGATTTACGAAAAAAGGTAAAATAAACATCTTCGTGTCATTGATTTGTTTCTTCTTATTTCATGAATTATTTATGTTTAGTTGCCGTAATCAGTTATGTTTGTTAACCTTACTTGAATTTGCTTGAATATAGCTGGTTACTGACTTTTTCAGTAGTCTACTCAAAAACTCTTTCGTCGCCAAAAATGCATATTGTACTATAAAATGGTTAAGTCAATTTTCAAGGCATTTTAACTTTTTCTCACTTACCTAAAACATACCGTCATAAAGGTTGTTGACTGAAGCGAAAACGAGGTTCTCGGAAAATAAGCTAGACCCATATTACAAGTATGTAAGCAACGTAACACGTTTAATAGAATCTATGTAAAGGCTTTGTAAGCGGCGTCAGTTACACGCCTCCGCGATGTAATGCTTCCCGTATAATGTTAGATTTACAGTCACACTTACATGTAGGGCTTCAACTAAAGTACCCATAACGTTAGTAAGTACAGTCAAGCGCTGAAAAAGCGGCTGTAGCTGACCCCTAATAATTTTCTAATGTGAATCGTATTACGAGTTATTAAAAGTCCATTTTAAGCCTGCAATATTGATCCTTTTGATGTGGATATATGTCGGATATACATTTTGAGCTCTAGTAGATGCCATGCGGGATGTTTGCTCTCGAAAGATACCGGTGTCTAGTGGTAATCAGGTAAATGTGCACTCGGTAACTGCTCGATTAAGGGTCGCCAGACAATATTAAGGCGATGTACACAGGAGGCGTATTTATTGGGATTGTCAATCCAAGTTTTGGGTACCCTTAAGTACACTTGTAAGGTTTGGCATACGAGTTATTCGTAGCTTGTATGTTTTGTAATTAGAATACTATTCAAGACATCGTTGATTTCGGCATTAACTGCTTCGCGAATACCTAATCATAAATATCACACAATTATTATAGTCCTTAGAGAAATTTATGGGAGAGGTACAGAAGGACTACAATTGGACTTCCTACTACGACTTTAGTGATATGAACAGCATTGAAAGGCAGCTGACAACGACTCATTGATTCGAAAACAGACATCTAAATAAACAAAATACATAACATTCACTTAATATTTCAACGTTATGGCTATATGCCACTTATGTGGTTAGACTGAATTGTCTGTCTATGGCTGCCATCCGCATTTGGGACTATTGTTGAATAATTGAAACACCGACTAAACAGGCCTTGACCGTGAATTTTGCAGTGCTATCTCTACGTATGACTGGTATAACCGGTGCTCCACAAATCACTAAAAAATGCCAAAGCTAAACTTTCGAATTCACCGAAATTAAGAGACAAATTATTTTAAAATATGTAGTTTCTATAGGTATGATAATTTAGTGAAGTTCGATTTCCATTTGGATGTATGCTGTAGAAAGTAACGGCAGGCTGTGTCCCCTGTGAGAGACACTTAATTGAAAGTCAGTCACTGCGGTGCATGATGATAATGATTCACAGTTTTTCGGTCCCCAACGTGAGAACTTAATTTACCAAAGTATGCTTAAAAATGTAAGTGTAGCAGGCTCCACGGCCGGTGCCAATAACAAATCAGCCAGTAGATTTGCTTACTAAAGATAGGATTTTGACTTAAGACCCATACGAGTAATTTCAAAATGCTATCTCTAGATAACAAATCTATCGACGGCTTACTTATTTGGGGAGTCAGAGAATGGTCGATTACAGCGGTTTAATTCTCGTGTGTCTGGGGAGTAGCTGCGTATAGTATGGTCCCACATTTAGGCGAGACCTGACGAATTTTGTTTTAGGCAACAAGAGTCCGATATGACTGATTGGCTTCCCCAGGAATCCATGAGGAATTCCGGTATCATAAACACTGCACCTCTTTTGTAAACGAGACAATTGAAAGGTATAATGGATGATTCAGATACACTTGGATACCCATAAAATTGGATTGGGGTCACTAATCACTGTCCTTCCTCATACATTCGAATTCTGAGTAACGTTAATTTTAATTAGGTACATAGCTGCACTACATCAGGTTGCTAAGTGGAGTCAAACTTAAAAACCTTTAATAACTATGTGGAGTTTAAGGCGTGCAGGTGTCAGCCGCAAGTCACAATATGGTTTTCAATACCTCCACCGCTCCAATACCTCAGGTAGGTACCTATACATAGATGAGTCGTGTAAATCTCGAGACCATGGAAATACGAGAAGAAAAGTGCGGTTTTCCATCATCATCGTCATCTACAACCTGACCACTCACTACTAAGTATGGACCTACCTAGTCTGTGCTACCCACCATGGCCTTACACTGATATCATCCATGTGCGTCCTTCAACTTGAATTGTGCAGACTTTACTGTGTTATTCGCACTATGCATGACACATTTCCATGATGAAACACAAAGCTTTGCTTTGCTAGAAAAGGCGTTATCTGTTCATTGTGCTCGCTGATATGACCGTGACTTAGATAGTGAGACTAGTTCACAACGCATCGTATCGATCACACGACTATATAAATGTAAATAGCAACTTACGACACGTGACTGACATTTGAATACAGCTTTAATTTCTAATCGGTAATTCGTTAAATTAATGGCAGACCACATCGGCTCAACCAGCGTAATTTGCTACTGTTTTTCGCAAATCAGACTCCAATAAAACGGTAAGATGGGTTTGGGAATAATACTAAAATTTTCTATATGATTGAATAAATACACAGAAGTTGGAAAGGGTTTAATTAAGTACATAGCTGTGAATATGGTACTTATAGGTACTTATTGGCGAAATTGTGTTAAAGACCTAAAATTTCCGAGAAAAAAAATGTGACCGAGTTAGTAAAGTTACCCAACTGATTGAAACTTCAATCAAAGACACGAAGAGCTATTTATTTTAAAAGATTTAGATTCATGTTTCTTTCTCTTTCGTTTATTAAGTACAATGTGTACCACCTATCCGGCCTTTCCTTATGTATTAAAATATATACAGTTCCTAAATATCCCAAAAGACAAACTTATTCGATTTTAATCCATTAGGTTCTATTGAATAGTTCATGTTGTGCGGTATTAAATTGCCATAATGTTCAGGCTTTCAAACCGGTGTAACGTGTACCCTTTAATTCAGCGAAGAAAGGATTTTTCATTACGCTTCATAAGAACATTACTTTTTTCTTAATAACTTAGCTCTGAATAAGCTTAGCCACATAAAGTTCCTTTGTGCGTCTCATTTTTTTAAGAAAACAAAACATTTCGTTTTGAAAGAAATTTTGAATAATTTAAGAACTTCCGGTCCGTTACAAGTGCGCAGTGGCAAGGTTGGTATGACAATGCGCGGATGTTCGGCGGCATCATCACCAGTGTACAGAGAGACACTGTCGTCGACCAAGGCCATGACATGTGTCATCTGTGTAAATATTACTATTTACTTATTATAAGTATTCACGTTTATTAGCATGTAACAAATCATTATACTGTTGAACAAAAGCATTTATAGTTTCGTCCCTACTGAGTCTTTGAAAAAGATTCTGTTTTAGACAATCAAAAGAAAATTCAACGTGTTAAAGTGGATAACTGTCTCGCCTTATGCAACGTGTGAAGAGGCAATAAAAGGGAAATAGGTTAAGTAATGGCGCTCACAGCCGTTATGTTTACAACTTTACAACCTGTCATCGTTTGTAGCCTCTACATTAGAACTGTTAACTGCTGTGTGACTCAATCGGTGTGAACAACACAATGTATCTGCGCAGTGCAGGCTTAGCTCGGCTTATGGCTGATAAGAATATACATGATAAAAGTAAATAAACATACACTCACGCCTTTCTCCACAAAGGAAGGCAGTAACTACATAATAAAGATAATCGTAATAAATCGCAAGAATCGTAGCGAGTGTACTTCTTTTGCTTCTTCCACGGCATACATTTTCTCATACTTACACACATACCAGTTGGGAGTACTACGCACCTGACCTTTCTGAAGACCTCACCAATAAGATCTGCGTACGTATGTCCTTCTAGGGTGACCTTTTCTGACTTTCTCCTTATAAATTCCTTTCGTTAATCGTCTTTCACTCATTCTCTCATCATGTCCAAACCTCTACGTCACCTTTCAGTCCACAACGTTGTCTTATTACAAGGTTCTTTATTCTATCTATCATTATACAAGCAAAATATGTGCTTCGGCACGAATGAGTCGGGTCGACCGGAGTGATACCACAGCCTCACAAAAAACCGGCGTGACAACGGCATGAAACAACACTTACGTTGTGTTTCGCCGAGTGAGTGAGGATGCTGGAGCGGAGGCCCAAACCCTTTTAAAAGGCGGGCAACGCACTTGCGACTACTCTGGTGTTGTGGTTGTGGGTGTCCATGGGCAGTGGTAACCGCTTGGCATCAGGTGATCCGTCTGCTCGTTTGCCCCTCTATCCCATAAAATAAAACAACATATATAATACAATTTAGAAAACAATCATGTGGTCTGTGAAAGTGTGGATATGAGTTTATGTACACTGAATATTAAGGAAACCGGTAGAATAGATTAGACATATCACCAAGCTAGTCATCAGTGCGAGAACTATAGAAAGCAATTAACCAAACTGATAGTTTCCAAGAATCGTTTTTCAAAGTAATTCCCATGGTTGACGTATGATTTCGATAAAACGAAATAATTTTGTCGTAAACACGACATTGGGCCGTTCCCTCCAGTCGCGACCCATTGAACAATCACGTTCTCACTTTTGTACTGTGCAGTGATTGTTTCCAATCCTCATCGATTGTTCCCTGGGTGACATAAACACTAAATACTAATGTTTTCTTTCTCATGGCAACCCGATTGTTTTGTTCGCAGACATGTTTTGTGCCGTCCCATTGAATTCAGTTCGGTGAACAGAACATACGCGATATTGTACAGTATATTTTTAAACGGTGAACTCTTGTTGATTTTTAACGTAAACATAATGATTCCTTTATCAAGAAAAATAACGGGTAGTTTCACGTCGGAGGGTGGCCATTTATATACATAAACGTGGCAGCGATAAGTTACATCAGTAGGCCTTGGAAGATATTTCCTTTTTCATTCGTTTACTCAGTCGTTACTCAGTCGGTTTGTACGTACTTGTAATCCATTATCTCGTCTGTCGGAAAGTCCAGTTTAGTTAAAGATCGGTGTTCCAGTCTGTTTGCCTGCATACCGCAACGCGGTGGCCCCGTTTGCCTCGCCATTGGAACCAAATCATTCGGATGTCTGCCTACATTCCGACCGTGTTCAATCCAAACTTCTATTTTTTGCGGCTGCCAGTCTGCCACGGTATTTACTAAAAAAAAGTTCTTTGAATCTAGCCCAGTTTACCCATATTCATAGTTTATAAAACAAAGCTTATTGCTTCCTCTCTTTATTTACGAAAATCATAGTATTAACATCGATTTGTTAAGGTATGAAATCTGATAAAGATCATGATCCAACATCAACAATTTGATATATCAACAAAGTCAATATGTATCAAATATGACATAGATAAATTTGCATTGTATATTATGTAAATAACAACACCCACAAAATATGATAGATTATACAAATCAATAAAAAAAATGGGACTAAAAATTGTCCCCTCATCTGATACAATCGGAATATTACACAATAAACTTGACTGATAGGTACTTGACTTAGATTCAAAGATTCAAAGATTTATTGACGACCTCTGTGGACGAATTTGACGACCTCTGTGGTTTAGTGGTTCGAGTACCGGACTGCTGACCATGAGGTCGTGGGTTCGATTCCCACAGGACGCAAAAATTTATGTGATGAATATAAGTGTTTGTGTTCGTCTGGGTGTTTTTTATGTATTATAAGTATGTATTTACAAAAAAAAAGTATATAAGTATTATATCCATTGTCTAGTACCCATAGTACAAGCTCTGCTTAGTTTGGGACTAGATGGTGCTGTGTAAAAATGTCCCAGAATATTTATTTATTTATATTTATTTATTGCTTTACATTTTAGTGAACTTATAACTTAGCGGCCTTTTGCAAGCATTGCAATATGGAGGGCTATACGAATTAATTAATATTTCTATTTATTTAAATTATTAACTCTAATAACAAAGTGTATTTATTTATTAGATTATGTTATGTATAAATAATATTATGAATTATAAATTATTATTTCTTAATTAGAATACCTATCAATTATTAAAAGTTAGTAACATCACTTAATTAGTAAACTTAAATATTTATGTTCTATATTAATAATAACAAATGGGTACATGTGCAAGTATGGCAAATGGTTTAAGTATTTAAGTACTCTGTAACTGAATAGAAACATTTCTGAACGGAAAAGTTTTAACCTATTGAGAGTTATTCAATTGGATATCTGATACAGAAATTGTCTTCGTTTTGATCCACGGCTTATCTCAATGATTGAGAACTGATGATAACAAAGAACTGACAGGACCGTCAGTTTCGGATCAGTGCGCGTATTATACCGTGTGTAGCGCTCTGTGCACCTCATTACTTCGTGATAAACCCATACTGCGTAGCTAAGTCAAATGTAGGTAACAAAGGTCGTATGTAAGAGGGTGATTGTGATGTCAGAGCGTGACAATACTAGTGTCAGTGTGGCAGCGGGCGGCGCGTGCTGCCGCGTGCGCCGAAGGATGCAGTGCTTCGGATTCCAAGGTAATGCCATTAATTAATACCGAATGTGCACGCGCGACCAGCACACGACACTACAATCGCTCCGATGACGATTGTAAAACGCGTCGATTAAGTGAAAAAAAAATTGTTACTGAAGAAACGCAGCTACGCAGTCAATTTGTTTTTAACTTCGATCGCATTGACGATTGGTGATGCGTTAAATCGATTTTCCGGTTACTTTTTCGACTCGATGGCGTTAGATACTTGATTCAATAGGCTAGTGATTGAAGACATCTTCAGTGAGTTCAGAGTCAGAAGGCGGGAAGCGCACAAGCCTGCGCACGCGCAGACAGATGTGTCGTATTGTGTTTCGCGTGTGGCTTCCACAGATGCGACTGAGTTTCTTTTTTATTAAGACTGAGAAAATAGGCAAGTGATTATGTCTTACTTAATGTTTTTGTTAGTGTTTTTATTGTGTTTGAAATGTGTTAAATGTGCGCGATTTTATGTGAAATTAATTTATGTGTATAAATCTGTTTCGTGTTCATGATACGCTGGAAGAAATTGTATTATTGTAACTAGGTTTATAACAATTTTGTTATTATTATTGTGAATGCCGCTTTTGGCTGAAGGAGAGCATTTAAGGAATGTTACACAGATTGTAAAGTAATGTATGTTAACGTCTTTATCCATGGGTTAAGATCAAAGGAGCGGTTTGGGACGTTGCGGGGCGTTTTACGGCTAATGCTTTTAGGTAGATACAACTTTAGAAGCTTACTATGTGAGTTGGTAACAAAACAAAATACCAACACAAGTTTTATAGGTATCCACTTCGTATTACGTCAATAATTCCGATAATACTAAAGATATATTGACAAAACCCAATCGTTTAATTCTATATGTGAAGCTAAAGTGATTAACAGTAAACACAAATAATTAACTAAGCGTGATTAACTCATCGGCCTGACATATATAGCTAATTGAATATTCTACCTTAATTATAGATAGATTGCTTTAGTCACAAGTCACAAGAATGTTAGGATTTTCTAAGGAATTCTAGCAGATTAAAGTTCAGATATGTGCCTGTTAAAGGCCAGACCTTATTACATAGGACCTAAGATACCAGCGAGTTAACTTGCCTACCTTTACAGGAATGCAGATTGTTATCAGCAGCAAATAGAATCAATTGATAATATTCACAATTTGATACATACAATGTAGATTTTACACGACGGACTATTGCTTGGAAATCCAAAGAACAGCCTTGATCCTGAATTAATAATATTTTGCATAATTATGTAGTTAGATAGAATATTCTTATTTGCACACCAAAGAAACTAAGAATAGGTTGAAATTAAATTAAAATAAAATAGTTTTATCGCCAACAGCGCTTTCGTACTATAAAATTAAAGGGACTAAAAAGATAAACAAAACGAAGTCTTGAAAATTAGCCGAAGAAAATTACGTACGGTCAAAATTCTTCAAGAAATCTACATGGCGTTGTTCTAGATTCCTTTCTGATATTGAAGCTACAAATCTTATACAGTTCGTTAGCTTAGGTACAAAAACATTTACTGATAGATTGTCTAGATATATATGTTACAGACACGCACTTATTACGTCAGCCCCGTTAGTACTGTATCGATACCACTCGGAAGATGAAACCACTTTATCTCGCCGGGGGGTAGAGATCTGAGATAGTTTTGTGTGAACGTAATAGGAATCTATCAATTTAAACACGTTGTATTATTGGAGATTATAATTGCTTCGGCACGAATGGGCCGGCTCGAACGGAGTGATACCACGGCCTCACAGAAAACCGGCGTGAAACCGCTTGCGTTGTGTTTCGCCGAGTGAAGGAGGTTACCGGAGGCCCAAACCCTTTTAAAAGGCGGGCAACGCACTTGCAACTCCTCTGGTGTTGCGGGTGCCCATGGGCGGCGGTTATCGCTTACCATCAGGTGATCCGTTTGCTCGTTTGCCAACCTATCTCATTAAAAAAATAAAAAAATAACAGTATTAGGTGTACCTATTATATATGTAATGGAATGTATCCTACTTAAACAAATCTGGAAGAATTTAAAAGTACGCGACAGAGAAAGTTCTTTGTCACTAGAATCGCAAAGCTACGTTCATTTTCATCTATCATCAATACAGAAATAATATTATTTGGTACAGCAAAGATAAAAAAGTGTCGTTAAAGACTTGAGATGATAATCTATTCTAACTCTTAGTTTCAGCGCCTAATTTAGTTTTCGTCGGAATAATCAGTTCTAAGTTATACAATTATTACATGATAAAAGATTTTCTGATCCTACAAATGTAGGAAAACTTTCGTCCAGAACTACTAACATACTTATAATAACATCAGGACATAAAAGGATCCCGGGATTGGGTAACGCGCCGCATATCAATGAGCTCAGAATGGCAATTTGAGAGCTCTTCGACCCACAATACCCTCCATTGATACGATGCTGTCTGCTGACGACGCTGCTTCCAGATTATCTAACTGAATAACCTGGGGCCCAACAGCTGTTCTTGAATATTGAGTGCTCGGAGTAAGTAGATATTTAAATCGTCAACGACAAAAACTCCATTTGAGACGACGTGATTCTTGAAGAAATGTTGTCTTGAAATAGTTTTCGCTTAATTCGTTATTATTCTAAAAGTTTCATGAACATACCTACTAAAAACCTTAAGGATTTAAAGACCCACTTTTCATTTCTTTCGCTCTAATTCTACATAGTTACATTATTTATCAGAGAAACAAGTACGCTAGTAAATGTGTCCTCAAAAAATGACCACATGTCGTGGGCGTTGACTTGAAAGCATTTATTATCTCGTCATCGTAAGATCAGCGATCTGCCGTAGACGATCGGGTTTAATTACCCAAAGGATGTTCGTATCCTTTGGAGATGATATCTGCATCAAGAACAAAGGAAATATCATCAGTTTGCGAGGCTGTGGGAATATGAGCTATACATGAAACAATGTTATTGTGAGAAACTTGGGTTTGGACAGAATTAAAGACAACGCACACCAAAGCAAATACATGGTGTAACAAAATAGGTACTAGATTTAGTTATGACATAACGTTATCGTATTCCTTTGAGAGAAATACTAATTTATACGTCTTCACTGCGTCGGTATGTATCTTTAGGTCCATGTAACAGCGGACAAGCCGAACCGAATATAAATCCCAACTCCGAGCTGTTACTGGGAATTTCACCCCCAATAACACTGCTCCACCTGATAGTCAAACCCAGAACCTAAGGCGTAGCAGCCGCGCTCATGTATCAGAGTTCTTGTAGGTATATCTTTTATAATTGGTATCTGGTTTCGGGACATTGGACTATTTTCCATTGTAACAGACTCTACTTGTGCTCAATTTTCTGACATTACGTATTGGACAGTTGCTTTGCATTAGACTCTGTCATTTGTATGATTGAGAGTAACGATTGGAATCCATTCGCTACCATCACGACGATGTCGGTGATTTGAATACCACGTTCGCGTCATTAGACTGGCGTTTAGATGGTCGTCTAAGATACATATTGCGGAAGTAATTCCGCTGTAATGTCCATAATATCAGGTACCGAGCAGAAATACCGCAGGAAATATTCTTCTTATAGAGATATTTACATAGTATTACATCGTTGCCTGTCGTTGGTTCGCGGTTTCGTCACAAATTTACAATATGAGCAAGGGCTAGGCTGGTCTGGACTCTTCTTGCCTGTATAAAATGCTAATAAGAAATATGGTACTAACATAATCAGCCTTAAAACAAGGTTTTAAGGTTGATAACTATCATTACGCCTGTATCATCAAAAAGAGAGGCGAACAGGCGAACTGTGGTTGTTAGTACACCTCTAGTATTAACAACCACAGTTCACCTGTATGTTTTAAATGAAATCTCCCGGGAACCGAACCCAAGACCTCAGGTTCACCAGCTCAGGATTTGTGACCGCTATACGAATGAAGCAGTTTATTAGATACAAAGTCAGAAAATAGCATGTGGGATGACATTTTAACTGTGCCTATGTTCTTTGAACAGTTTTGTTGTGCCCCGTTAATGACAATAGACTTAGCTCCTACTTATTACGATAAGGGTGTACCTACATTAGTACACCTCAGTCTAATCCTTCGGGGAATACAGGCGTGATGGTATGTAACCTTTTCGACTTACCTTGTTGATAAGTACACCTTGCGTACACCGCACAGTATTTAATAAAATATTTTACTGCGTGAAAACGTGTTTGATTTGGTGATAAGGGAATCGTGTAAGGTAGTAACAGCAATAACTTTTACGGACGATAAAACTGAGTGTTTACTAGTAACAGTAACGGCATAAACTATGTTTCTCTAGTAATTTCTGATTGACCTTTGAACTGTGATGTAATGTAATGAGGCGTTATGTCTTCTTCTGCATTGTTATACTTCACAATACATGGTTATAATAGTATACCAAGAATTTGCATTTAATGTCGGTATTGTTTCCTGCAAGGTAACGTCTAGGAGATGACATTTTCATTATTGTTACTACCCATACTTAGTAGTTATGAAAAAGATAGGTAATAGATAATGTTTTAGTGTTTGTTTGTTTTGTTCTCTTACTAACAACCGATGGTAATAAAGACTTGAAAGAAGAAAAATTGTCCAAAGTCCATACCTTTTGTAAGTTTTTGCAAAAATAAAATCTAATGTTTAGTGAAGTATCTTTAGAGTCTGAGTAGACAGCAAAGACAATAATATTTTTTATTTGTTTTTAAAAGCTTACTACTAATTGGCAATGATGCACTTTGCAATGCCAAACTGCAAAGCCTTGAGCATCGGCGCAAAGTTGCATGTCTTTCTGTCTTTTACCGGTAACATTTCGGAGAGTGTGCATCGGAACTACATGAAATAGTTCCACCATCCCCGTTCGACTATCGGACGAGCAGAGCTACGGCAAGGCGCCACCGCTACATGGTGGAAGTGCCTAAATCTCGCACGAAACGTTTTGAGTGTACATTTATAGTGCGTACTGCTCTATTGTGGAACTCGTTACCAGAATCTTTGTTCCCTGAGACCTACAATTTGGATGTCTTCAAGACGAGAGTGAATAGGTACCTTCTAGGCAAGCGCGCTCCATCGTAGACCACTTCGATGCTTAACAACAGGCAAGTTGTGGTCAAGCGTAAGCCTATCAGTGATAAAAAAAAATGTGGGTGCCTAGCACATTACTAGTATTCTTGTTAACCCCTCGTGCTAAGCTAAATGCTTGCTACGAGTGGATTTCAAACCGGCAAACACATGATCGCAAGTCCGACGCCCGTAGCCTTTAGGCTACCGCCGCCGTTAAGATTATTATTATAGGTAATTATTTGAAGCAAGGCACCTAAGAATAAATTGATATGAGAGATTTTGAGGAGTACCTATTCAAATAAAGTTCCTTGAGTTTTAGACATCCTGCGCTAATAAAATACAGCGTAATCTTAGTATTTCGGTAATGTTTACGAACAGGCCTACACTACAATGCTAAATCTTTATGTAAATAAATGTTATCTAACATGTTCTAGTTGATCGGTAACGTGGTCTTATTACGTTGCTCTTTGTGTCATAAGTCAATAGCACAAAGTACAAACATTACGTGAGTCAACGGTTTCACTTATTGACTTCGAGCGCAGAAAATCATCAACTTATTCTTTTTCGAGCATCTTGCGTAGGTACTTATTTTCTTTTGCAAAACGAAGAATAAATATTTTCTTGTAACAATCTACAGATTAAAAATGTTATGAAACATATGATTACGAAATGTTACACTGTATTTAACAGTTCTTGAAGCCTGAAACAACAACTGTAAAATATCTTCTCATTTTTGCTTAGTTATGTACACTAAGAAGTCTTCAAGTTCCGCAGTATTCAGTGTATTCAGGCTGGAAATTTGCAAACTAGACCAAATTCACGAGACCGGTGTCCGTTTACAGTAACTCTCATAAGTTTGTATAGGTACCTAGGCAATGTTGCATCGTAGTTCTTAATAGCTATAATTTTTATTAAAGTAAATACATAGCAACATTCCTGGAAGCATCTGAAAACTGCTGCAATGATAATAAATTAATACTGTGTATTCGAAATATTTCACACTTATGATAAAATAATACGTATAATTATTTAATTTATATACCTAATACATATTTCGTTTTGTGCCTATAGCTCTTTAAATGGATACTAGATATTTTTTCTGTGGCTACTATTGTTTATGACATTTTTATCCTGTTGATAGTACTCGTCGTCGTAGCAACTCTACTGACTCTGGGAGCATTTATTGTTATGTCTACAGTTCTACAGTGTCTTTTTACCATTTTAATCCTAATATAATAATACCTACATACTGACACGACTACATAATTATATAGATTACCTACCTACCATTTTCTTGTAAGCTGTAAAAAGCGAACATTTGTCACTTCTGTACTTACCTAATTTAATACACATAAAATTATGTGCTCCGTTAGCCCCGTCCTTTGTTTTGGCAATCTTGCGATTCTTGGTCTCTGCCGTCGGCTTGAAGTCTGAATCAATTATCTTGACCTTTGCGCACGAGTCGCGCGGTCGTCGAACTCTATTTGAATAATGGCCGTTGGCAATATTATGAATCGTTTGCACCTTGCCAAAGTTGGTCGAGGTTTTAAAAATAACATAATGCTATATATTCGCCGCAATAAAAAGGTGAAGTAAGTTCCGCTACATGAAGATATTACAATAATCATTCAGTAAGCTGAATTTAATCGATTTTTTATTAGGACTGTAGGTTACCGCTATTCTTAATTATTGCTTTGTTACAATTATATCTTACTTGATACCTATTTAAGTAGATAGAGTTGAGCCAAAATTTTCTACAAAAATGTTGTTAGGTAGATACTCTCTACAAAATTTTCGGTGGAATAAATTCTTGTTTGCGGTTATTCACTCTAGTTAAAATAATACCTTTGAGGTGTAATTTTGCACACAAAATTAACATAATATACATTATACGGGTTTACTTATACTATACCCAACGAAGCGAACAAGGTGTCAAGCATACTGTAGAGTGTAGACGCAACCCCTACTAGGCATATTCATAGATGAATCTAAGCGTAAACTTCCATATTCCCTAGATGTAATTATAAAGATTCTGTGACTTATAGTAACCCTGGTAAGTATTATAGTGTAATGTATTCTTGTCTAGTTAGTGAACCATTAGATTGTTGCGGTTAATGCTTACCGCGGCTAGGATTAAGTAACTGTTTATGCACAATATTCCTTGCCACTCGAGATTTTCTATTTGTATTTGTACCGCTTTGAGGCATGTAATGGCGGTTATGGCCCATTATAGATCACAGTTACAAGTACCCTGTGAAAACCTATCTAATAATACCCCATAGTCACTTTATTACAATTGAACGAGTTTTTAGGTTCTGCATATCTTTCACTGCCTCATTAGCTTAATGTTCCTGAGCGTGACTGCTACGCTAGAGGTTCTGGGTTCGATTCCCGGGTTGAGCAAAGTGTTATTGGGGTATTCTATGAAATTCCCAGTAGCAGCTCAGAAGTTTTTAGTATAAGGAGTTTGGAATTTGTCCCCGTTAATGGCAATAGGCTCGCCCCCTATTACATGGGACCTTAACATACCGGGAACTGTTGGTGTTCATTAGTACGCCTCCTCCTAAATTTTCGGGGAATAAAAGCGTGATGGCATGTATGTTATATTATGCACTTTCAATATTCTCACCGAATTGATAAATATTTTCTAGCCAATTTCAACAACTGATGTGCTAATGCGGCGCTTGTAATTACCAATTTCTTCAAATTATATTATTGCTGGATAAAGGACTAGGTACTATGGATTCATTGATTCCAAAGGAATTATTCCGTGTGGCGTTTTTATTTGATATGATGGAGAAATGTCCAGATGAAGGTGGCGCGACAACCTTGAATGAGAGATATTGGACCGTTAAAACAAAAGACAGAATAGCTTGAAAAGAGGGAAAGGCTTTTCTCACAAACCAGCTACAAAAATAAGATCATAATCACTACCAGTAATGTAACATCATAAAACAGTGTTTCAGTCCAGAAAACTATTAAACTCCAAACGACAACCCAAGAAAGAACTTTCATGTAATAAAGTCAAAGGATAGTAAACTCTTTCCAATAACGAGTGTAGCTACAACTCCGGCTATTACGGCAGTAAAGAGGTCTTTGTGCCCAATACGGCCAGGTAAATGGCCTACGTTCATCCGGTATTTGTTGGCCATATTGTCCGGCTGAATTTACTAGGTCTATTGAGGTTGGCCCATCCCTGACCTGACCACTCTGTTAATAAAACCATTTCAATTGATGCAATGCAAAATTACGCAAAAGTTACGCAGAGGTGTGTAGATGTTCCACAGTTTGCCGGTGTGTGTTTGTGTCCCTTATGTAATAGTGGGCGAGCCAATCAAATCTAATCTTTGAAGCAGTAAACCTGTACTGCACTCTGACCTGGGATTCGATCACTAGTCTAATAAGCTAGTTTAATTTCAGTATTAATTGTATCAGTATAAAACCCCCGACACAAAAATAAACCTGAATCCCTATAAAAAGAAAAAAATAATCTTGAAATTATAACCCTTCGTAAGTACGTATGAAGTTTTTGATTAAATTTTGTCGCGTCGGGGGACCGCTCTCTAGCTCTCGCGTGTCTGCCCGCTCGGGTCGCCAAACTTGAATATGTTACGCTCCGCCCACTTTACGCCCTCCCGCGCGTCGCGGCGATGTACGCGCCATCCACATCAATTCTGAATTCGCGCGATTCACGTTCGGGAAGCAAAAGGAAAGGAAAGGATTCACATAATTAGAGAGCGGTCCCCCGACGCGACAAAATTTAATCAAAAAACTTCATACGTACTTACGAAGGGTTATAATTTCAAGATTATTTTTTTCTTTTTATAGGGATTCAGGTTTATTTTTGTGTCGGGGGTTTTTTAAATTTTAATTGTATACCTTTATTGAGGGAGTAGTGAAAAAAATTAATAAATTCACCATTTCGTGGAGGCGGCCATCTTGGATTTGAAATGTTTCATAGTGTATAGTATTCTACTAGTCAGGCCCTTTCATTTGGTACCAATATTGTGGGAGTTGTGAAAAAATATGTGAACCGCCATCTTGTGGCGGCGGCCATCTTGGACCGATTTCCATCAAACATAGCTAAGAACACTCCCGACTTATTCACCTTTCAAACAAAAAAAACAAAATCAAAATCGGTTCATCCATTCGGGAGCTACGATGCCACAGACAGACACACACACACACACACACACACACAGACACGTCAAACTTATAACACCCCGTCGTTTTTGCGTCGGGGGTTAAAAATAAAACAGATCAAAATTTATCCATAGATTCTAGTCTCCTAAATACCTAGCCCGTTTGGCAATTTTCTTTTCTGCAAAATTCCTTGACATTAAACCTTCTAGGTCAAAGTTATAAGTCATTTCCTTGATTTTATCAGGGTTATTATTATAATGCCACGCGACAAAAAAACGCAAATCACTTTTCCTTCACACCGACATATTTTACGACGCTATTAGGTGACCGAGGAACGTAAGCACGTTTACATTATATAAATTCCTGAAAATCCGTCTTGATAAATCCACCACTGCTGTACCTTACCTTCTTTGTAGCTACCATGAATAATTAATTGTAAGGCATCACGCGATCGCGCTTTTTGTAGCTAACTTTATCAGATTGCTTACACAGCAATTTTCTACAAGGAAAAATTGGTGTCATTTATATTAAATACCTACCCTAAGCCATAAGTGACTCTGATTGAAAGTCAGTAATGTAAAATAAATGGTTTTAAACTTTGCATGAATATCCTTTATTTACTCAAAAGAATTACGTACCTATTTAAGTAATAAGGGCAGACTTGCCGAATTAAAACTTTCTGGAGCTACGTACCTATGTCACAGATAATATAATGCTAGTACTATGTTAAGTAATTTAATAACCCACTCAACTTTTGATAATGTTCATGATAATTATGTAAAAGGTATGTATTCGATCCGTATACCGCCAGAAAAAGCTCTCAGTTATTTGAAAACTAATGAAGCGGACTTTTCCGCTAAAAGCTGATTTAAGTTCTCTTGGCGCAAAACGAACCCACCGAGTTAACTCGTTAGTGCCGCAAACTCTGAACTTGACGAACTCTTTAGTCAACCTGATATAAAACATTTATAGTAGGTATCTTTTAAGAAAAAAATAAGGTAAGCGATGAAGTAATTAGCCTACGGACGCAAGTGGCAATTAGCAGCACTAGATAATATAAGGAATGCGGCGACGCGGCCGGTTTATCACGGCATGTATTGTGAAATCCAAATGTCGTGCACTCCATCTACCAAGAGCATTAAACGGAGGCAGGATTTCAACTTGGTGATACAAAAAAGGCCTCTCAGGAATCCAGTTTGGTTCGCCAGCAGCGATGTTGTAGAATTTCCGTGGCGTCTTCTTTTCTGTAGGTACCATGTATGGGTAGGTAATGTTTTCGTGTGGGGTAATAAGAACAGGTTATAATGGTAATGTAACCAACTTGTCTCATTACTGGCCTCAGGTCTCCTTACAGAATGAGAGAGGTTTCTATATAATCCACTCCAAAAGCATGTACCTCCAGTAGGTACGAAAAAGTAAAAAGGGGAACTTTAATCATTCTCAATCAGCAAGAAGTCAATCTGGTACATTTTCCTCGACAGAAGCGGAGTGTGACGGGTGCGGCGGCGATGGCGACGAGGGCCGGAACGTCAGTGAGCTGCTGCTGCCGCAGTACGCGCTGGCGACGGGCGGGCTTGCGCGGGACCACCGCCCACTCATCACCTTCCCCGACAACAACAACTTCCACTTCATCATGCCGTCGGAGTACCGTCGGTTGCTGCTGTACCTGACCTCTGTGCCCTCGTAAGTACTACTTAGAGTGTACTTTACTGTTCTGAGAGTGTTACTTACTAGGAACCTACCGCTGTAGTCAAACTTTAGAATATACCCGGCCCAGGTATTCCTTGTGATGAATGTCACGAATCCCTGCCTGTAGCTTCTCCAGGTAGCAGGAGATCCATGAGGATTTACAGAAATTCCTCAGTAGTAAGATGATTTAAAAAATAATTAATAAGTATACAACTGCTGATTTCACTAGAAGCCAACCACAAAATAATTATGAAAATTAAAAATTACTGTTACGTTAGGTGTTATCACGAGTAACCTTTGTTTTGTTTTATAAAGATGAATCTAACTCCCGGCTCTTCGTTTATTTAGAACCCAGGTGCACCTATTTCTTCCGCAAGTGCGTCTAAATCATATCCAATGTCCCGAATTTAACCTATTGAACTTCGAAGTATAATATTTTTTAGAGTTTTTATCTTTGTTCTGTCTGTTTCTAGGCTTTGCAAGTTCTGTTTGGCCTTACGAAAAGCGTTTCCAGACTACAAAAGAGTCGCCATTCCGATAAGTTGCAGTCATCATCTTCCTGTCTTTGTCCCAAGTTATTTGGGGTTTGCGCAGCATGTCCTTTTCTTCCATTAGTCTCTGTCAGCCGTCACCGGATCATTCACTCCCTTTTCTTCATCCATACATCTTTTCTTTGGTATCCCTCTACCCCTACCATACCTCACCTCATTTAGGTACATTCATATTTAGGTACCACTTTTTTCGTGATATGCGTGTCATCCCTCCTTATTACAATTCTCTTTCAACTATTGTCACTGGTGCTATTGTCAGACTTCCTCTAATATACTGGTTCCTTATTTTGTCCATTCCGTCACTCCACATATCTACCTTAGCATTCTCATCTCCGCTGCATGCAGTCTTCTTTCATCAGTTGTAGCAAGACTAGTATATTTCATCAGCTCTTTTGCAATCGATAACAAAATTCAATCTGTGTGAATTGAATTTACATAGGTACCTGTTTCACTGATACCTCAACGCTATTCGACTTGTTTCTTAGTCTTACTTACATAGTTACTATTGCTCAATATTTTACTAAGTCGCTAAAAATATGGCCTTTACTATATTTTATCAATAACGCTTTTTTATATTCTGTTCTCATTTTTGCGTTTTTTGGGTATAAAATGAATTCGATATTTAGTACCTAAGCTAGCGATTTTTAGACCACCCACAGAGAATTTCACGCTTCACCAAACACAATTACACAACAATAACGCTACTTATATAAATATTTTTACTGAGTGATATAACATAATTTGTACATTACTACTGCTACTACTCAGTTATTTTATTGAACAACGTATTTTTTATTCTGCGATTTCTGATACAAATCGTATTATTACTAAGAATGTTTACACCATCGACCATATAGCCCCCTAAGGTCGATGGTTTACACACCTATGACTATGCCATGACATAGAGCATTAACTGGAATACAAAAATTATGGTTAAATATTCCAAACTAATTTATAGATCAGATATAAACGATACCCAGATCAGGCAGTTTTATTATGTTTTTTTATAAAATTCTCATTAGCAGCCAAGTAGCAAAGTTGGGATTCGTGCCGGTTATAGGCTGATCTAGCCTCTAGGTACTTACTGATAATTACGATATACTGTGTAACAGGACAAACCTACCTACAATTTATGTACAAGTACCTTTCCAAAGACGGAGAAATGGTATCAAAGAGAATGAAAACGCGGGTTATTAAGTTAAATATAATGTTTGATGAAAAGTAATAGATTATTTACCACGACTACACGAGAATCGATACCAGGCAGAACTCATAACTGATTGATAACTTGCCAGTACAATCGATATTCGGAATCATTATTCATGAGCGTTTTTATATCGTTACAGGTTATTAGAAGCAGAAATGGGCTTCCATATTATAATAGACAGAAGAAAAGATCGATGGAACTCCGTCAAAACAGTATTATTAAGGATCTCAGTGAGTATTTTTCATTTTAGAGTATAATAGCTAATAGTTACGTAATGGACATCATTTTCATTAATAGAACTTACAACTTTTGTTTCATAAATTCAGGAAAGTAGAAAAAAAATTGTCGTCAGCCGACTACCATGTTTGCACGTGTTATAGTTAAATATTTCTTCGTGAATTTTTATTAAGTTTGTTAAATTATAGGAATGATACCCCTATAAACATATAGATAGGTATATGGCTTTCAAATCGACACCCTTATATACTGTTCAAAAGACTTACACAACAATGCTTATTACCTGTATATCTTATAAACCATTCAGATAAAGTTATGAAATCATTAATTTAATTCCTTTCTCTTTCCAGGAATTCTTCCCCGGAGTAATTCACGCTGTATACGTTCTTCGACCAGCGAGTTTTCTACAGAAGGCGCTGTCAGAAGTCAGTAGTAAATTATTCAAGGAGGAATTCAGGTTCAAGGTGCTAGTCTGTTCGTCTGTGGAGGAGTTGTACGATCATTTCGATAGGTCACAGTTGACGCCAGACCTAGGCGGGGAACTACAATATTCACATGCCGAGTGGATACAGCAGCGGATAGTAAGTTAACTTTTTTATTTTGTTTTAATATGACATTGTTTAATACTGGCAAAGGAATTATATGAGGAATTATATAACAAAGACGTTGCCCGCTTATTCACACGCGTTATTATTTAGTTTTTTAATAAACTAGCTTCTGCCCGCGGCTTCGCCCTCGTAGAATTTTGGGATAAAAAGTATCCTATGTCCGTCTCCTGGTTCTAAGCTACCTCTCCACCAATTTTCAGCCAAATCGGTTCAGCCGTTCTTGAGTTATAAATAGAGTAACTAACACGACTTTCTTTTATATACATAGATATAGATATAGATATAAGTTATCAATGAGTGCCGATTAGAATTTTTCCTCGAATAAAACTGGACTGAAAACTGAAGTTCGAAATTCCGAAACTATTTAAATCAGTGGCGCCATCTAGTTTCTCGACTGTGCATAATCGTGAATCGCGCTATTGAAGTTCTTCTAACAATTTTGATATGGCCAGAGCCGTATTGTTGGGTAATGTTCAGTGATGATTATCCTTGCGCACTTAATTATTTGTGTGGAAATATGGGAAATTTCATACAGAGCCGATCGCCTGTTTGAAATACTGAGAACAATTACCTGAATTAACTATTCAAGTGTGTAATTTTGCATTGCACTTAGTTGCAATTAGAATTGAAATTAAGATTTCTTGAACTGCATTTTTACAATGCAATTTTTTTTAATTTATTATTAGGTACCAAAATAATATTTACCTAAATAGTTAACCTAAATATATTTGTTTTTCAGGCATTAGAGAAATTTTCTACGTTAATGAAGGAAATCTCGAGTAAATTGGACGAGTTTATGCATGAGATTGTAGACTGCGATATGGGAAATGACCCGACACAAACCAAAGAATTATTAGACTGTCAGGAAAATAGGTACCTAGCGTGAATTATAATACCTTAGTACTTATATTTCTAATAACGCTCGGCCATTTTCTGATCGTAAACTTTTATGGTGATTATTTTTGTTCTAGGTATAAAGCTTTAAAATCTGAACTATCGTCGGCGACGTCGCAAGGCGAAGAGTTACTGACGCAAGTACGGAAACCAAATCTAACTTATAATATTATCAGCCATGTCGCTGCGGTTGAAAGGTAATTCCACAAATATTTAAGCAGCCAGATAAATGTACCAAAATATGCATTACACAGAAATAAGATAAATAAGATATTGTTTACACTTATCAGGTAACAATACATCTCACAGAGATACGTATGAAAAAAAAGATATAGTTATTATGCTGGTTTTGCTAAACTACGTATACTACTTAGTTCGATTTTTTTTTTAAAAAAAGCTTACTTGCAATGTGGGTCGCACATTACTTGTATTCTTGTTAACCCCTCGTGCAAAGCGAAATGCTTGTGTTAGGAGTGGGTTCACGTCGGTAGTGCAATGGGTGGGTTTCGAACCGGCAACCACATGATCGCAAGTCTGAGGGCCTAGCCATTAGGCTATTTAGATACCCTTTCAAGTTCAAGTTCAAATGTTTTTATTTCAAATAAGCTTTTACAAGCGTTTATGAAACGTTATGATTCTAGTTGCACGGTTCCAAAAGGTCGATCCTATGGAGAAGAATCCGGCAAGAAACTCCATGGACACTCTACTAAAATAAATAAATTACAAACTTCACTGGTACAATACTGCGATAACAAGATGTGAGGAATATAGATACGCACCTTTATTTAACAAACACCCTTTGCCAATACGAATCTCGTGAAGAGGTTATATATAACTAGCGACCCGCCCGCGGTTTCACCCACGCTGCCCCGTTCCTAAGTATCATAGGGTTATGTTAAATAGCTTAAAACCTTCCTCTTAAATTACTCTATCTATTAAAAAAAACCGCATCAAAATCCATTGCGTAGTTTAAAAGATCTAAGCATACATAGGGACAGACAGCGGGAAACGACTTTGTTTTATAATAAGTAGTGATGATGTCTATAGACCCAAAAACCGAAGCAAAAAGTGTATAATTAATAGGTTATATTTCAATGAGTATTGTAGAAGTTGGAACGACGGTACCGACCTACGTATAATTATTTACTTGATTAGGAACTAAATGGCTGTCAGGAACAATAAGAAGCAATAAGATCGCCGATAGGGCGCAACTACTTTCTTACTGTTTATAAATACTATAAAATTGTGTAAAAACAAAAAGCATAGAATATTATCAATTTGAGATTTACCTCTTGTTACAGGTTACTGGTGCAACTGGAGGAGACTGAAAAACAATTTGACAATTTCTGGCAAAAACATTCCACGAAGCTAAACCACTGGCTGAAGTTCAGAACATTTTTATTAAACTTTAAACAAATGCAGGTAACCTTCGCTTAATCTACATACAAATCAGTGAGTGAGAGAGAGAGAGAGTATGATTTTGTTATTGTTACACTATTACTTATTATATTAAGACTTTACCGGCCTGAACTGGAAATGCGCTGTCTGTTTTCTGTTTCGAAAGTCAAACATTGGTGTTCTCGGTGAACACACCCTGTGTGACTCGTCTGGGTCTTTTGCTGGTCTAAAAACAAAGTCTGACACCGCTCTATTGGCGACCAAGTCTGATATATCCATACATTTCTCTTTACTATCCATACCCTCGAAATTACGAATATCCTTTCTTTTCTGAGCATCCAGTTGAAATGTCAACTTTTGTATTTTTCTTGACTTTTCTTCTAATCTCGCCTTGAAATCTTCCGCTTGTTTACTCTTCTTGTTACATTCTGATTGTAAATTACTAATCTTTCTCTTGCACGTCTCTAGTTCAGCTTTGAGTTTTTGAAAATTCAACGTATTGATTTCTTCCATACACTGAAGTTTCTCTCTTGCGTGTTTTGCTACACTCTCTTGATATAACGTCTCCTGTTCGACCTGGTATGCCCAGAAAGACATAGCTCGCATAGCAATGTCCATGATTGTGTCAGGTCTCATTCCCGCCAAAACTATAGATTTAAAAGTTTCATTTGGCCTAAGATCTGCTTGAATTACATCAAACTTATCTCGTAGTTCTGTCCCACAAGCTGGACAAGTCAAAGAATTTTCAGCAGTTCGTTTGAATTCTCTTTTGCCGTGTTCAACACAAAATGCATGTGAACATGTCGTTACCCACGCTTGATTTGATAACGACTTTCTGCATTTACGAAAGTTGCACACAATTTCCATAGCCATTCTTATAACTGTCTCTTACTACTTTTCATCGCATGGATACTTTAGCGAACACTTTTAATAATTAACATGAAGATTATATTTTAATACTAGCATCGGTATAAAAAATAGGTTATCCCAATGTGTCAAATTCAGGCGTTTTAATTTTTTTTTATGTTAGTTGGCAGTGTTATTTCAGTAGATCCTCCTTGGTCCAATAAGGTATTAATACGATTCTTTTTTTGTTTTGTAGCAAATAGGTAGAATACAATAAAAACTTTTTGCTGCCCAAAATAAATTGGTCGCCGGCACATAGATAGATAGTCAAAGCCGGCACATCATGATATATACCCAAAACTGTCAAATGTCTTCAATAGATTTTGAATTTAAACTCCAAAAAATAGAGTTTATTATATGTTGGGGAAATTTGACAATTTGTGGTAACTTAATGTGCTGGCGACTGTACATACAAGTGGTTCGACATGTGCACACCACACCAACCGTAATCTCGGAAGTACACCAGCTATGCCACATGCAACTAGTTTTGACAATTCATATCCAATAATACCTGAACGTCGTATAAATGCCTCGCGAATATCTAAGTTGGACTAACACTGAATGTGAAAGGAATGTCAACAGGCATTTAGTATTCTCTAGGTTTGTGTGTTCTCTCGGATCTGAGTAGGTAGGTAGAGTATCCTTAGAAATATTCTAAATACAAACTACTTGTTTTAGGCTACTTTAGACAACCATCTAAAGACAGCATGCGACATGACGGAGGTTGGCGAGACGGCAATCAGGGTTGACAGCCTACTTCAAGAGGCGGGCGACTTTGAAAAATTATGTAATTGTGATCTTGATACTGCAACTACAGTTATTGAAGACGGTAAAGTATTTTTTTTAAATATGTAATTTATTGCGTCTCATAATATTATAATTATGTACATAATTATTAGGGATTCAACATCTGAGGAAAAGTGTAAATTTAGCAAAACATGCAAAAAAAAAATCTTTGGGAAATACCGGAAAATTCAACCATTTTCAAGTACCCAATGAAACCTTTTCCAAGGAACCAAAAATCCAACCAAAAAGTCCACTTCACAGACACATCTGTGAAAAAGTACCTAAACCCAAAAAACCTCAGCGAAATCTTTACATTAAAAAAGTAGAGCTCAGTTAGTTCGAAATTCAAATTTTGGTGGCAAAACAAACTTAAAATTTTCTTATTGTTCAATTTTATAAAATGTTGGTAGTATGCCACAAAATATTTCAAACTTCTGCGTACTTTTGCGTGTAAATTGGTGAATTTTAACATTAATATTAATTTCAAAAAATATTTATCTTTTTTAGAATATTGCATTTCGTTCACAAATTTTGTTAAATAATTATCGTTATTTTACATTATTGCGGCTTAGATAATTATTGTTCTTTTGTTACCGTAAATTTGAATTTAACTTACCTACGTTTTCATTGATTACATTTTGCTGCAGGAGAAAAATTAATGCAAGACCCGTTAAGTCAAGTCGACCACATAGAGTCAAAATGCGAGGAACTAAGACGAACGAGCGCTTTACTCTTAGACAAGATACAAAAACGAAATCTACTTCTGACAAAGGCTAGAGAACTTATGGACAGGATAGATAAGGTACGGATTGGATAGATATTTTTTTGTGAGTCGTTGCTTTGAAATCCTTCATAGGAAGATTTTTTTTCGTAGGTAGGCTTAAATTTCTGATAACATGAATATGAATTAATGAAAAATAATAGAAATACAACAATAATGAACTAGCTTTGTTAGCTTTGTTATCTTTTATAATTACTAATCTAAAATCCTCTTCGACTACTACTTCAGTAGTGGAAAAGAAAGAAATTGTGTTTCGCCGAGTGAGTGAGGATACCGGAAATCTTTTAAAAGGCCATCAACGCACTTGCGAGTCCTCTGGTGTTGCGCGTATCCATGGGTGTTGGGAATCCGCTACCATCAGGCGATCCGTCCGCTCGCTTTTTCGGGTCGGGTTGCCCCCTATGCCATAAAAAAAATGATTCAGTAGGTAGGCGTCAAGCGACATGACCGAATACATTATTCTTAGCAAGTAAGTACCTTTACTGACTTTCTAATTTGACATTTTCTTTAGGCGAACGAATGGTGTGCGACTGGTGTGGAGATCTTAGCAGGCGAAGGAGGGTTGATAGCTGTAGATAAGTTGTTAGAAGACGCTCAGAGTTTCGGCCTGACAGCTCCTGACCAGTTCCGAGAGATGCTGATGCAGTCCGCCACACAGGAGACCAGAGCTCTGGTCACTCAGGTAAGAAAGGATTAGGTACGTCACTCAGGTTATATTTTAGGCCGCCACTAGGTATAGATTTTACGATGGGCTGTACCTAACCTATATCTCTGAATCTACTCGTGTATATTGTTAAGTATATCTTTAATATTAAAATCATACAACATCAATACTTGCAAGTATTGATGTTGTATGATTTTTACAATATAGGCTGCCGATTTAGTCACCGTTCACAAATAGCGCGATGGGTCGATGACACATAAAAAGATTGATTGATTCCACGTGGATGAGATTACTACAGGACCAAAAAATGTGACATTTAAGCAACGAGATATACTCAGCAGTGGGGAGATTGGAGTTGTGGATGTTGATGATGGTTATGATGGCATATTAAAGGTGTGATTCTACCAATCGTACCTACTCAGCAGTTTTCCTACAAAAACCACACCCTATCCGTGAATAATAAAATAAATCTTCCTTTACCAAAAGTAGACACACTAGTCATACATATGAAATTACGACTTTTCATGGGTAGGCTGTATATCTAATATGTATATTATACTTTTCATGTATGCCTAAACAGTAATAAGGAAATGTTGTCAGTATGACGGGTAGTAGAGTCACTCCTATAACAAGTGTGCAAGTGAATCAAATCAGCTTCGTGTACATTGTTAAGGGTATCGGATCCTTATAAAACGGTTGAACCCGCTGCGTATACATTTTATGCATTATTTTATTATATCGTCGGGGAGAGTTCAACACCGCGGAAAAAACTACAATAAGGTCTAACTTAAATAATATTGAAATTATTGAAAAGCAGGTCATACAGCAAAGGGTTAGATACGCTCCTAATTTACTTTAACTCCATTGATCAGGTGGCGCAAAGGGTAGAAGACGTCTGGCTGATGGTGACCGTGAAGCGTGCATCTCTTCAGAGGGCAGCTGCTAAGCCGGCACGACCCGTCCAGTCAGTACCACCGCAGAGTGCCGCCATACCAGCTACAAACCACCAGGTCAGTGAAAACATAGTTAACGCGTAAAATTCTACCTTTTCTCTATAGATACAAATTGCGAATTTGATTATTGCTCCTTAGTATTCAATGTTCTCATTTACAAAATAATTGTCATCGATTAGTAGTAGGTACCTTTAGGTATAGACGATTCAATTTATTTATAATATAATTATACCTTTAACCCTGAGTTGGTGTTATTGTTATTAGATTTAGAATTGAATATAGGTATATACATAAATACCTAGAACGCTTCCTTAATATTGTAGCGGCGGTAGCCTAATGGCTAGGGCGCCGGACTTGCAATCATGTGGTTGCGGGGCGAAACCCACCCATTGCACACACCGACGTAAACCCACTCGTAACACAAGCATTTTAGCTTAGCACGAGGGGTTAACAATAATACTAGTTATGTGCGATCCACATTGCTAGTAAGCTTTAAAAAAAACTGTGTTAGATACTATTATCTACGAGTCGGTGTGAGGGACTTAGTTTTCCAACTTTCGCACTTATTTATACAGTATTTACAAGCTTTCACAAATTACAATTACTAATTTAACAGTAGGTAATTAAAACACTACAAGCATTACATTTAAATTCAATTAATTAACCGGACTGTGTAAATCAACACCTAATAAAGCAAAACAGACATAAAACGAGTTAATTCGTCATAAAGAATGACGTAATTATAACAACGGTCAAGTGCAGTGTTAACTTATACGGCACCTGTGCAATAACTTTCTTGCGCATACGCATACGCAGAAATTGTGACTGTGACCGATGACCGATAGGTACGCAACGTGCAGTATAAGGAAACAACTCCCAACTACCACTTACTTATTACGAAAGTGGTTCGAATAATTTTGGGACTGATTGCTAGGGTTTTATCTTCTGTTTACGCAATAATAAGTTAACGTCAGATGAAACGAATATCTTCTAAAAATAAAAACAATTTGAAATGTAGTATTTTTTCATAATCAACTCGTCTCAAAACAGCATCGTGATTAAACTAATCAATTTGTCTTTTAAAACTATTGAAGCAGATAGATACGAAATAAATGACGCCAGAACTGCATAATGGTGTGCATTTGCAAATGATACCCAATTAGCAATACCACATTAGTTTAACTATAAAAAATATACTTTCTGAAATAAAGATAATGGCTTCCAATAATTCTGAAGAGCCGCCAGATACGCTTCCGGCTATAAAACAGTCTCGTTATCGCTAATGAAGACACGTAAAACGTGCGATTTATCGGTCGCAAAAACCCGCGTAAATCTCTTCTATCGCGTAGAAAGTGCGCGCGACCCACAGAGGTCGCATACTGTGCATGTCAAAGCGCAGCTTTCAAACCATAATATAGGTTGTAATTGTAATAGCGTGACGTCATGAGTTTGTTTGTTTTCTAATACGTGTTGACTACGTGTTTGTAGGTGCATAACATGCAACATTGAGAGTACCTACCTCATTGATGACTTTGTTAAAGTATGTTTTATAAGTATACTTAATGTACAACTAAATAACTTTCCCAGTTAGAAATGCGGTTGCTGCCAATAAAACATCGTGTAATTACTCAAACAGTAAGTCTCAGAGAAGTTAAAAGGAACTTTATTAATTAGACAACCTAGTCTAACACGACAAAATGTCGCAAAACGTCCACCGATTAAGTTTCAAAACAGATTTAATCTTAAAGGGAGAAATCGCGTAAGAACCTGATAAACTAGTAAAAGGATAGCGTGCGTCCGCAAATATGTTGGTACGTACTCAGTTTATTTAAATCGTTTGTTTTCCTTGGGGAATTGAACTTTTTGGTGGTTATACCTCAGCTGCGACAGATGATGTATAAATAAATATTTTGCCACATTTGCCAATTGAAAGATCATCACTTGAGGCTCAAGAGTTTTTTTTAAACAAAAAGTATGTAGATATGAAATATTTTTTGAATCCAACGGAAAATTGGAAATTTTGATGGGAAAATTAACTTAGGAGAAGCTGCATACGGATCGATGATAAGAATTAAAACTATATGTATATAACTAGGACCGACAGACAAAGCACATCTAGAATCAAATGTATGAAATATTGCCGAAGAGTCCTTTTATATGTATATTATTGTAGATAAATTAAGCACTAAGACGGGATTTTAGAAAATTCATAAAGGAAACAAGGTTAGCAAATAAGTAGATAATATGAGAAAGCCCACTGCACAACGCGGTAATAGTTACTATTCTTCGACCCGCAAGAGCATGTCCATTTACGTTTTATTTTGAGTCAGTTTAGCGATTCCTTTTACCAAATGTTCCATATCTCCGTATCTAATAATAAACATTGCTTCCGCGGCTAATTTTGGACATTTCGTCTGATGTCTTCGTAAGTTCAACTTATTGACCGACGCACGTAACCGAGTCTAATTTTACGCCAAATTGAATCTTGTGCCTTCGAAGTAAAAAGCTAATCGGTTATCGAACACAGATAAGGAATGTTGACTTGGGTGCGCTGTCTTACCTACCTCTGCTGTTTACTTTTGTATGGAATGTAAATGTACTCGGATTAGTACTAATATAGGTACGCAACTCGGTGTATACAAAGTAAGTGAAGTTTGGTAAGTGAATTGAATTCTAATAGATATTCAAAAAAAGCTAGTAGTTTAGTCTTTGTTTGTTTAAATTTAGCAATGATTGTAAAAAATTCCGTTGTAATTTTTTCCGGTATTTCTATTCAACATGGCATCCTCAAATGCAAATATTCAGCAATTATCTGTCTGAGATTCTAGTCTGTGATTGATTGAATGTTGCTTCAAAATATTAAATAGTTATATGTATTTTTCTGTATATACTTGTATAATATCAAATATTATATGAAACTTACGCTTTCTTTTTAGAGAATATTAGGTGATTAACTACAAGGTACGATATGGTATTCATATGCACGTGCGTCGTAACAATCAAACATAAAGTTTTCTCTTTATGACGAGCAATAACATTTGCGTAATTCCATTAAAATACATTGTGTACATGTATTGCTTACATTTTATTCTCTTCATTAATTTAGCAATCTGAAATTTATATATATACATTGCACATAAAGTTATAACAGATTACTTAAAGCTATCTCAATGCACAAAACAGTCAAGCAATTATGTTTGCTATTAATAGTTAGATGATTGGGATCTTTATTTGCAGGTTAGCAGGTAAACGATATTAACCTACATTAATATTGAATACTGTTAATATAACCAGCTAGGTAATATCCTGTTGTTGCCGATATTCATTAATGTCACAGCGGGAAAGACATAATTACGGTCTTTTGGAAGGCTTGCACAGAACAAATCCAATGCATAGAGACCGTACTACTGTAGTAGTAGTGTCTAGTACTCTTGCTTTGATTTTATATAATTAATCAAAGCCAGTGTTCTTTTATATAAAAACGTCGTAAAAACTCTCTAGGATTTTCTCTGCGAACAACTACCTGTAGATTATACAAAAATTTGTTCCGTGTGGGGATCGATCCCACAACACGTGGCGCAGAAGCCGATTTCTCAGCCGCTACGCCAACTTCAACGTGTCGTCAGAAGTAAATGAAAAAGGATGGTTGGAAAAAAATATAAATGAAAAAGGATGGAAAAAAATTACTGAATAATTGCTCTTAAAAGTTAAAACATAACACCCTCATGCCTGCATTGCCGGCTAAGCAGAGAAACACCCACAGTTCGCTGATATGTTTAGGTCCCATGTAATAGGGAGCCAGCTTATTGCTATTAACCGGACACAAATCCAAACTTTGAGCTGAAAAGTTCATAGTAAAATACTGCTCAACCTCTGTCCACTAGACAAATGAAGCATATGGCCCATCAATATGTATAATAACATTAATAAACTGTCACAATGTACCACATTTATGGTGTTGTATACCATGGTGTACCATTGACAAATAAGTCGCGCAATAATATTTATGGTGTAAGTGAAAGTACACAACAATGATGATGGCCACCATGGCGCAATATCCGCGATACACCATCATATTACGTTTACGACTAGGTTACGCTTATCGAATTCAGATTTTGTTTTCTGAAGCTGTTGTCTGCGGTTCCACTGTCATCCCAAAACATTTTTATCAAAAGCCCATGTATTTTTCCAAGGTCCCAACTATCTCTATCCCAAAATTCGTCGTAATCGTATCGAAAACGTATCTAACAAACAGTCCGATTACTTTCCCATTTGAAATATTTGTAATGTATAAAACACTAGCTTAACTTCCGCTCCCGATTTTGATAGAGTGGATGTAACTAATCACAATGAATCATAGACTGTCACTCATGGATAGTGTTACTATTCTACTTCCAGTGAAAGAATTTTCAGAATTATTCATTAGTTCCTAGCTATAGTTTGTAGTGCCGTACAAATTCAAAAACTGACAAATATTAGAATAGATAGTATGGAACGAGAAAAGAAAGATTTCCACATATTTAAGACCTGACATTTTGTGTGAACCAGATATTTCCAATCATGTTTTTTTAAGAAACAAGTTTCTTACTTAAAACTTATGAAAGAGTTCTTGTGATATCGAAATGCCACGGCGGGGTTGTAGATAGGATTGTTACACAGTATTCTGTTAAGGTATAGATAATATAAGTATCAAAGGTATATGGCATACACAACAAAGAAGAAACACCTACGAGTAAGACGATTTTCCTTTTGGCAGTCTGAACTCAAGCTAGATTTCTATTTCCGAACATTGTTTTCAATGGAATTGCAACATGCTTACTTGTCCACTTACTCGCTTTACTCTTGCTGAATTCAACCAAGTCTATGTAATGTCTTTAGCCATTAAGTTGACGTAATTACAATGAGGACTGAAGGACGGAGGTCTAGAGGGCGTAGCCCCATGCGGTGGACAGACCAAATCAGCACCACACTTTGCATCGGAATTCACGACGCCGTTCACGTCGCCAAAGATCGCAACAAATGGAAGATCCTTGCGCAGAAGAAAATCATGTATGGAGGTCATGACCCTCAGAAATGAGGAAACGACACACACAGAGAGAGAATTACAACGAGGGTTTCAGTTGACGACGGTTTGGTTGAGCAGGTTAAGCTGTCTGTTCTGGTTGGAATACAAACACCTAACACTCATCAGTAGAAGCCTGTAAAATGACTGACCTACTGATATTCAGGCGGATCTGATTAGACTAGAGACCTCAGTATAATTCGGAAATTAGAATGATGATGATTCAAGAATTTCCAAATCTAGGAAAATTATAGGTATTCTTACGATTTGGAACACACTACCGGAATCCAGGAACAAATAAGCGGAATCACCTTTATCTCTTTTAATTTAAAAGTAGTGTGCTGTTTTATATTAAAAGTCGGAGTTCAAACGAAGAATGTCCTTTCCACGTCTCGAATTGATAAGATAACCATTAACGAGGAGTGCTTCCTGCAATACTATGCTATAAGTTGTTCAGAAAACCCGGGTGTTTTTTTTTTTTTTATTAGAATGGAAAGATGCCTGTATCGATTAACATACATAGTTTATCTTTCCGTGTTCCATTGACCCAGTGTTAACGATTTTATACAACACTTTTTCTAGTATTAAAACTTTACTATGATATATACTAAAGATGGTCATGTTACCTATAGTAGGTACATAATTATGATACTTCACACATGTAGATGATAATTTGAAGCACTTCTTCTTAAAATTTTTTTGGTTAAATAAATAAAGAAACATACTCTCAACTGCCTCATTAGCCAAGTGGTCCTGAGCGCGACTGCTACGCTAGAGGTCCTGGGTTCGATTCCCAGGTCGGGCAAAGTGTTATTGGGCTTTTCTATGAAATTCCCAGTAGCAGCTCGGATTTAGGAATTTGTGCCGGGTAAATGGCAATAGGCTCGACCCCTACATGGGACCTAAACATACCGGCGAACTATGTACATTAGTACGCCTCTGCCTAACCCTTCGGGGAATACAGGCGTGATGGTATGTATTCTCAAAAAACATAATCCTCCTGGCGCAGTCGGGTGAAAATACACACCTGCTAAGTTATTACATAACTGTAAGGTAGACAGACCCAAAATATTTATAAATTCATTTTTTAGTATATTAATTAATGTTTATTAAGATTTAAATATAAACCATTCGAATGTATTATATAGGCGGAAACCAATGGCTACATTACACAATCAATAGATACATATATTATATCAGCATGCCAAAATTTAGTTACTCACCAGCTTGCAGACAGAAAAACATGCAATATGTAGGTAAGCTTCTGATGAGATTAAACTCAACCGGTTGTATCTGAATCTGTGCGTAGGTCACGACAGCTGCTCGCTGTGAACTGTGAGGCAAGCCAAATCAATTGAATCAAGGAACCGCAGGCCACTGTACTTACATGGAAAGTTCACGACCCTTACATTAGTAATCTTCAATTACTGGCGCCAACACACTCTCTTTTATATCCTTATGCGATGCTTACTATATGTTTGACATCTAATATATCAATTTACATCGGAGAAGCAAGACCTATAAAGTGCTTCTTCTTTGATTTTCGTATTGCCAAACAAGGCACTAAGACATTTTCTAAGCTTAATATCCACAATTGTTTATGGCACTACTAGGTACATCATAAGTCTAACAGATACCTACTGGCGACGATATTTTAATGTTTTTAAAGTTATTATGAGATTTCCTTATCGTGATGCCTCGGTTGTCCAAATTATACTCTTATAATAATGAGGTATCTGTCAATAAACAACTAAGCTAATTAAGTAATTTATGCTTTTTTACACATTTGGTATTTGACCATCTCAACCTTATCACATTCAGGAAAGAATTTCATCACGCAATGCTTGTTTTTATTGTCTCATGAAAGAGCGGTCCTAAATAATTTAATCATGCACTACGTAATAGCCTTTCCAATACTGGCTCCACTTCCCGCTTCAAGGAATGTTTGCATCAAGGCGAGTTGGTGACAGAACCGATCTCACGCCTTCGATTATCGCTGGTGCCATATACAAATACCACATTCGTAACGTGGGAGTATGTTTCGATTTAAAAACATATTCAACATAATGCAATATTATTTTAATGTGTGGGCTTAAACATATATTATAGACAAAAAAAAACATTTCATTCAAGGTCCCATAGTTTCCTTGCGTTCGGTAAATAATTGCTCATTATATTACTTATTAGATGTTCTTTAAGGTTTTCCGCAGGTAAATTTTAATATCCATGGTAAGGTGTTATCAAGATTCATTATAAATATGGTTACTTAATGCACACAGCTGTTACGGGTTGAACGTACTTGCGGTGATTCGGTTCACAAGTCTTTTGTAACCTTAATCGTCGTAGACATAAGGCTCATTTTCATATTCGAGCCCCTTATATGGCTTTCCTGTCATAGAAAATTACATTCCCGATTGTACAGGACTCCGCTTAATTGGATTTGAGATTCCTTTACGTGAAACTAACACAACGGTCTTGGGAATATTATAGCTTTGTTGTTATGTGCCTCGGACGGCCTGGTTACATAGTAAATGGTAACATTCCATTTCCAAGGTGAGCAGATTATGGTTCTGTGTTTAGTACATTACAATTCATAACAATATCTTATGTCATATCCGACAATAGGTACGTAATTCGCATGACAAACAATTGCCTAGCAGGATGCATTGACAAAAAATTATAGAATTATTAGTGGTCCATTTCAAATGTCGACCGCAAGTAATTATTATAAATTGTGTTCCTTATAGGCTTAACACACACGTCTTTAGTTACATTAGACAAGAGCTTCCCACACAGATATTATTTGTATAGTTATACGAGAAGGTCATTTAGAGACCATTTTGTAATTGTTATATGGTCAACCATTAAATTATCGTTCTATAACCAAAGTACCTATCTGTTTATATTGTCATGTCGCAAAGAGTTACCCATTTAAGTACAATGCCATTACACTTTTTATTCGAGATTTTCCGTTTCCACAGTGCCGGCGACACAATATAGACTGAATTTGTTTCTTTGGGCCGCACCTGTTTCCTGTCAGTAGCTGATGCATGCCGCATTGTCTTCGTTTTTGTCTTTTCCGTTGCTTTGTTAAACTGTGGTCGATTATGAGTGATCTATTATGTTCTCTCGTGTAAGCACACTCTGAACATGAGCTTGAATTTGACGTGGGAAGCATATAAGTTCAGTTCCCAGAATTTATAGATAAACAATTGACGACCTAGATCCGATAAGTTGTGGTTTCACACTGTCAATGAGGAATTACTCAATAAAGAAACCTTACATGAAAATCTCGATGAAGATAAAGGTTTAGTACCGATTCTTTGTTGAGGGAATTAGAAGTGAAATTTTTACTTTGTTATCAGCAGTTGTGTGGTTACGTGTCGCTATTGTAGTACCAGCTTGTTTTGAAATTGCTTTTATCAAGGCTTGATTTATTTGGCGTCGTCGGTTTTTTGTGTCATACTTGCCTAGACGCAACTATAAAATCGTGAAACGCGTGTTTCCAACCCGAACCTCTATTTTAACAACCTCGTATTTCCAAGTTTGTAATATAAAATGCTTCAAGTCATCTGCAAAATCTCCAAGTATAGATAGCGTGTAGCCTAAATGCCGTTCGCCCACTTACGACCATATTAAGCGTGTATCGGTCTCTGGTCAGTTAAAAAGACTACTTTAGAAGCAAATTTATAATGTTTGTTATCAGATAATGTATTAATTACGGAGTCTTCGTCTTGGTTTGAGAACAAAGAATCCGTTTGTGTATGTCACCACACGTCCACACCATCTCTTTGTTCACAAATTACCAAATTTCACATCGTTACGCAGTAGAAGTTATGCCAAGTTATGAATTCTTTGAAATTACGCATAAATCCCTAGTGGGCTCAGTTGATTGTTTTAATTTCTAATTTGTGCGGTAGAAACAGTCAACCTGTTATTTACGGTACTTACTCTTTTACTTTCCGCATTTTAATATTTATATTCTAATTTATAATTCTGACGCACGAAATCAAAATTGTGTTAAGGCGCGGTGAATAGACGATGTTTAGGTATTGGAGGGGGTGAAGCAGGTACGTGGGGCACAACTCAGCACAAGTAGGCCCGCCCACTGCGGGGCGCCTCGGACGAATTTCGGCGATGCGCGACGTCCTTTTAATATAGAAACGTAATTTCGAAACGTTTGTTAGATGTACGATTGGCTTAGCGCGACGTTGTCCGGCTTGACACCGCATATCGCAGACACTAGATACTAAGTTCGAATCTCATGATACATAATATTCCTTTTTATCTTTTTTTTTTAATTTAAAAATGTACTATCTGACTACTCTTTTCGTATTTTGTAAATAGTAAATCAATTATTATTATTTTCTAGAAATTTGAATAGAATATTGAGAAAGTTTTAACAGATTCATCAGATGAGTAATAAATAATTAATCATTCAGAAATAAAACGGCTTGGGCGTAGAATTGCCAATTCTAGAAATGGCAAAGTGTCAAAATTGTGAAAAATTTATATAAACAAGCATTTTTATTCCCCAGACTAGCCCCTTCCCGTGGCTTCACTCACTTGAAACTCAAAACCAACAGTGATGATCTCTTCTTTGTATGGGTCTCTATACATTAGAGGGGTCAAGCTGTATCTCAGGTTCCTTTTAATTATTTGAGATAAGAAGTATACCAGTTTTTAATTTTGAGCACATACTTTCTAACAGTGATAACAAAATTAAAATCTATTCAGTAGTTTTTGCGCCAACCCGTAACAAACAGACAAGAATTTTAAAAATCACATTTTTGGGTTCGGAGTCGTTTATATACCCCAACCCATTTGTTTTTTTTTTAATATCTTTAATGTACAGACACAGCTTTTTACAATTTCATAATAGTAGAGATATGCATTTTTTTCAGAATCTAATATAAAAACGGTCACCAAGCCCGATGGTAATAAATAGCGCAAGCCATAGCACCAACCAACAGCATAGCCACACAAACAGCTGTTTAGTAGGTACATATTAGTAGTAGTAGGTTAGAAGCGGCGGTAGCCTAATGGCTAGGGCGTCGGACTTGCGATCATGTGGTTGCCGGTTCGAACCCCACCCATTGTAGTGCAATGGACGACGTGAACCCACTCGTAACACAAGTATTTAGCTTAGCACGAGGGGTTAACAAGAATACTAGTAACGTGTGACCCACATTGCTAGTAAGCTTTTTTTTAAAAAAAATAAAAAAAAAAAAAAATAAAAAAAAAAATATTTTCTCGACAAATGTCGTAATTAGGGTTTCCGGGCGAGAATTCCCGAAGCGAGAATTCCCGGGAAATTTTTCTTTATTCGATTCGAGACGACAAAAAATGGGTCGATAGCTTGAGAAATCTGAAGACCATAGAAAACTTACAAAATTAACTAATATCGTACCTAAATATGAAGATATGTATGTACACACATCAAAAAAAGTTTGCGATCACTTTGAAAAATCTAAATCTCTTTTTTTATGGTAGATTATATTATGATTACTTCTTTAGTAATTTATTTTTTAATTTCAAACAGGGTATTTCTATTTAAAGAAAACACACAAAATCATTTTTTCTTGATAAAGTTGAATTTAAAAAGTTATATCAGCTTAAGCTAGTCGCAATATTTTTTTGATGTGTGTATAAATATTAGTGCACGAAAAATCGACTCAAAATGTTTAGCATGTTTTAGAACAAAAAATAACCACTGATTTCTAAAGTTTACGCAAATATTACACATATTGCAATTGAAAAACTCCACCACCTGTTATATGTCTGACGGCATCAGCTAGGCGGCAACATGGTTATAAAGCAGTTTACCTCTATAACAAAATTAATAAAATAAAAAATATACACCCCCTATCGACCCGTGAAGTTAACAAAATTATTAAAAACTGGCTACTAGGACTAGATTATCAGCAAACCGAATTGTTGTTAGTATAGGTTTTTCTGATACTCACTGATATAAATAATAAAATACAATAAAACAAAATACATACAACCACTCACATACAAATCACACAAATATAATCACACACACCCACACACACCCACACTCACAACACATACACACTCACAAATACTGCATTTATTTACATAATTTATATAACATTATAGTATCCATGTGAAAGGGCACTGATTTCTGTAATACAGGCCTTTGAGCCTAGCTCAGAAATCAGGGACTTGACATATTTTGTACCTTTTTATGTGAATAAATAAATAAATCAAAATCAAAAAACTATACGGATTCTATCACCAAACAAAAATAAGCATAGGGACCCGTGTAAAGGAACACATTGCTCATGTTAAGAACCGTCGTCCCAAGAAGTAAGCAGTTTGTGAATACATAGTTGACAAGGCCTAGCACTATATCATATTTGATACCACTTTGGAGGAAGTCTGAGATTGGGGCAGACCTAATATGGTCCAATTTAACCCGAAAAAGACAAATATGCGAGTTCACTGCAAAAAAAACTGCCGTTGGTCGTATTTTCTCGTTTTGAGAGCACCGCTTAATTGCCTCAGCCAATATTGGAATACATGGTGTAGACATATGAAATCAAGTCATTTCCGCGGTCATTTAGAGGTTAAGGCTAAGTTAGCCTCGAAGAAGCTTGGCGTGCTTAATAGATAGAGACGGTATTTCACTCGGGCCCACCGCCTATTACTTTATAAGGCGCAGGTCTGGTCTCATATGGAATACTGTTCTCATCTCTAGACAGGAGCACCCCAGTACCAACTGCTCCCTCTGGAGCGCATCCAACGAAGAGCGATTCAAATCGTAGACTACCAATATAATTCAAACCGGCTAGACTCTTTGGCGCTGTGTAGAGATGTGGCCTCGCTATGCATCTTCTATCGCCTATACTATACGGCTTGCTCCGAGGAATTGTTCGAATTGATCCCTGCAACTACTTTTCGCCGTCGTTCTACGCGACAACAGTTCCATCCCCATTATCTTGATGGCTGACAATCCATAACTGTCCGTTTCTCTAGAAACTTTCTGCCTCACATAACAAAACTGTGGAACAACAGTGTTGTATAGCAGTCTATGGCAGTGTATCAACGGCGCCGGACCTATGCACGGATTCGTGACGGTTTACATACGCTGATTCCAGATAAAACGCTACTGAGCCGTACTTGGCCGATGTCTCGCCCGGTGGTTTTGCCGTGTCATGTACAAGCTCTCACGTTTTTTCAAATGTACGGCAAGACGCGGACCTCCGGCCAGTTTAACACACTGGTTTAATAATTCCAAGCTCACTTAACAGTTACATGTACCAGTATCATGTAGCGTAGAGCGTAAAGCTGTCAGCGTCGCTTGAAATGCTTCCATTAGTCTATGCTACTAAAGGAGTTATTTCCAAAAGATTTAATAGACATCTGCTATGCACTTATGTGTGCCGATTTGCTGCGATATATACCGTGTGCGATACGTTTCTTTTGTCATTCAAGGTCCAATAAATGTTAGTAAGTTATTTATTTTTATTAAGTTTACAAATAAGTTGTCGCATTTATCATTATTATCACACGTTGTGAACTTGAGATTTTCAGTAATTACTTAAAAAAATGTCGAAACATTGATCTTGTCGAGATTATCCCTCGACTTATCACATGAGATCTCTAGTTACTAATCTAAAAACCAGAAAAATCTAAAAAACCAGTAAAGTAGATCAGTCAGTCCTTACCACCTGTCAAGTCTCATATACCTCTACAATATGCGAAAAAGAACACATCAATGCCGATGTTAAACACCGTCGTTCCAGGAAGACACTCGTACCCCTGACAAAGCCCAGTACTATATCAGATTTAATATACTGCAAGTCCTTGCAAAAGAAAGCAGATTTCTGCCCAAGCTGATTCGCGAGACTATTTAAAATACAAAATTTCATTACCTGCTTGGAACCCCATTATATGTAGATTCCATTAAATCTAAATCCAAAGACAAAGGATAGGATTTGCTCATTCTATGTGAATCGGGTCGCAAATACTAAACAAAAGTGAAAGCTAGCTGTTAGTAATTCGACATCTGAATCTACTGGTGACCATGGATACTGTAGCCTATAATGGATCCAAAACGTGTGTAAATAAATAAAATAAATAAATATTCTGGGACATTTTTACACAGCACTATCTAGTCCCAAACTAAGCAGAGCTTGTACTATGGGTACTAGACAATGGATATAATACTTATATACCTTTTTTTTTGTAAATACATACTTATAATACATAAGAAACACCCAGACGAACACAAACACTTATATTCATCACATAATTTTTTGTGTTCTGTGGGAATCGAACCCACGACCTCATGGTCGGCAGTCCGGTACTCGAACCACTAAACCACAGAGGTCGTCAAAATAAAGTAAATATCAATATAACACTTATCTTCATAGATTTTCTTGAAGTCCCGGGAATTTTCGGGAAATAGTGATCGAGAATTCTCGATTCCCGAGAAAACAAATGTCGAGAAATCAGAAACCGAAGTCGCAATTGAAAGTCGCAATTGCTGTCCCAGGGTTCTCGTGCTCAGAATCCTTTTGTAATCGAAAATTGACTTTTTGTGAATTTTTTGCATTTTTCATGCTAATTTTATAAAGTCAAATTTCAAATTTCGACATGGCAGATGGGACTCGCGGTGGCTTAGTGGTCATAGCGTCTGGCGTACCTAGCCAGAAGACGCAGGTTCGAATCCTGCCTGCGAGTCGAATTTTTCCTTCACTAAATAACTTTATCGAAAATTGAGATTAGATAATGATTTTAAATTTTGAAATACTACTACTAATTTTATATCGTGATTTTTTTGATAAATTTTATCAACATAATTATATTGTGGCCATCTGCTATCGTCTAAACTATAGTTTATTATTACTGAACTTATTACTATTTCGCCTTCAAAGTTGTTCATATAATGTCATTATAAAAAAAATACTATGGCTCCCTAAAATCATGAAAAATAATCTGCCGCTCCTCAATGACCTATCGAATTACTAGTTGTTACTACCTATAACATGCTGTAACACAATGTAGGTACATAATTATTGTATGCTTATGTACATAGGCATACAATAATTATGTTTAATAAAAGTTTACCGGGCTATCCATGAACCATCGGAGATAACTTCTTATGAGTACTCATAAGTTATCTCCGATGGTTCATGGATAGCCCGGTAAACTTTTATTTTTACTATAAAAAAAAGTTAAAAAATGTATTAAAAAACAAAGAACAAAAGAAAACAAATTAAATAATAATCACTGAAAAATTATTTCTAAAAAGAAAATGAACAAAAAGTTAACATATCGAAGCGGGGTTTGAACTCACGCTTAGTCGCACATAACGTATATCTTCCTACTGCAGAAGACCGCTAGACCAACCGAGCTATAGAATTACGCATCGAAATAAAGTATTTATAGATAATCAGGCAGGTATGTGCTTACTTTACAACTTCCACCATTTATTTTTGTTTCATAGAATAAAATACAAATAAACAATACATAGAATACGAATACGATACAATCAGATACAAAATATTTTTGAGCGGCGGGCGGAACAAAATGACACAGGTCCATCAGGCAGCGCGCCTCAGCGATCACTGTCGCTCCGCCTAGAAATGAAAGAGAAGCGAACAGACGCCTCGATGGCGCGGTGTTTCGTTCGACTCGTGAGAGTTATTTATCATGAAATTTATTAATTATTAAAAATATCTTATTTCAATCGATAAATAAAACCGCTAGTGTACTTTATTATTATATATTACGTCAGTTTTATTAATTTTATCAAGATTTGTTTGTAAATAATACGGTTACAATTGCAATAATTTTGAATTCAATGGTTACTTTATGATTTTTTTCTATCGAGAAAATTTTCCGCAAACGTGTTTTAGACCGGTTAGTGTACTCATAAATATGATCAAGATTAACATATATTTTTTTCACTGCTTGAAACAGTATACTTTTTGCTAAATAACTGCTTTAAGAAGCCTATTTTGACTATTCACAGCGCCTTAAATACGGCCGACGCTCATGATAGTTTTAAATGAAGCACAATGTCAATAAACAAAATGATTATGTCTGACACTTATAAACAATATGAAAAGTGTAGCGTCCGTATTATATTTAAATATTAGTCAGTCACGAAACCACGTTCTCCTTCGTTCCACCCACATCGGCCGTTCACATCCGTTGTCTTAGCAGGAATTCATTTGCAATGTCCTAATTTGTCAAACGTACACGAGAAAACTTTCTACTACCGGTACCTTTTCGTAAAAAATATTATAATTGAGGAACTTTTGTCCCTTAGTTTTATTTTTAGGAATTTACATTAATTCGTTGAGCGTACGTACATATGCTACTACTACTAATTTAGATAAATTAATAAAACTAGACCTCGACTGAAAGACAATTTATCGGAGAAATGGGCATGAAATTATTCGAAAAAAATATATTTATAATAGTTTATTAGTACTGCATCGACACGAGATCACGATTTGTAATTACCGAATTAATTCGATCTACACGTTTATCAATTGACGGCCACGATTTGAAGTTCAATGCCGTAGACAGCAGCAACAACAAAAAAGATGACTTGGCACCTCTGAATAAATCATTGATTCTTGTTTCTGCCGTATCATCGAATTGTATTGATATAATACAAGACCGCGTACGGCTAAGTGCTACTAACCCACAACAATTGTTCCGAGGCGTTTTTTCGTAAACTTTTGAAACATTAAAGTTTTTGTTGATCCCTTGCATGCATTGATTGGATCTAGGTATTTTTCACATAGCAAATTGCTCTTTACTTTACACTCGTATTTGGTAAATACTAATATGGCCATTGCAGTCGCAGCCGCTGGCGCAACGGTAGAGTGGATTATGCGCTAGTGCAACCGGTAATTTACAAGGGTTTTCTGATCACAGCGCTATATTTAGAAGTACTACTGGCTTTATCAATTAGCAAACTTTCATTGCCGCATTCCGCGATGTAGTTTTTTAAACTGAGGACTATGTTGAGAAATCAAAGGAAAGTGTTTGCGACTTACTTTCAAATACATATAAATTGCGATGCGTTTGTGCTCCAGTTTCCGAAAAAATCCGAATCACGTACAGATAGTGGCACAAAAAGAGACCGCAGACAGAATACGCACGCGTCCAGTTCTGTGGTCCATTTAAATTAATTATTTAACCTTGAATAATAGAACTGCGTCTATCAAGATTTCACTTATTCTTTGTTTAGAATCGAAAGTAATTTTCTGCTTATCTATTTGACAGAGGCACACATTAGTACATACATTGACAGTTCGCCAGCATGTCGTATTATGCAGGCAACCCCTGTTTTTCAAACTCCGAACTACTGCCTGCTGCTGAAAATTTCATAAAGATACCAAATAACCGCTTGCAACCACTCTTACTTACTCTTTTTTTGTGTTGTAATTTTTTAAGAATCTGTGATAGTAGTACATTTTTTTCTTACGTTATATTCTCTATACTTTTAAATGTATTCTGAGATCAGAGTTCGAAATTGAGACGTACTACTTGCTGCCCTGTTGCAAGTTTGTTATGCTTTCACTGATATTTTTCTTTGTCTTACACAATTAGTACTATTAAGTCATTCTACTTGCAGTTTATAATGCAACACTGGATTGCCTAATTATTCAACTGTTCTTGTTAATTAATTGTATTACCCCATTTTTTATTCGTGGGAAGTTCATGCAATGCCATCAGTTAAGTCCAGTGGGACCATCAATTAAGTCATGCGGATTGTTTGTCGACTATCGTATAAATCTAAAATAATGTGAAATGGAACTTCATGCCGCGGCCGGTGACTTCGTAACATGAAACTGAAGCGAAGAATGCATGTTTGTGCTAGATATTTGTCAACAAAGCATTGTCGCATTGAATGAGATATTTACTACGTGATCGGCCGGTTACTTCGACCATTCAGTTTCGTCATTGACGTTACGAGACTGTTATCGTTTCATTGTTATGGATTTTCATGCAATTCTTGGGTGCAGTGTGTTGTGTGCCGTGTTGAGATTATCCAATTATTTATATTCATAATGAAATTTACAAAGCCCTTTTCAGGTCTGCTATCAAATATTCTCTAAAATATTTACTGATAAGTACAACATTTGCTTTGTGGTTGATATTGTAATTGATACACTTTTCATTATTCTTTTTCACACAGAGAATATAATATCTTGGAATAATTGAAAAACCTTTTTTTATATCAAATATTTTTTCTCGCGCTGATGGAGGACTTCCTTGCCAGAGGAGAGTGCCAGGCGCAGTGGCTTCGCGCGCGTAGCAGTCTGTCCGATGAGCCGTAGCGCGGCGGTCTTGCCGCCTCGCGCGCGTAACCTTCTCCAACATTCAAATTTATAAAACATACTTTTCGACAACATTTTTAAATTGCAGTGAACTCGGAAAGTGAAGGATTTTTTATATTTGGTGTTGAAATTTGTGACGTTAGAGATACAAACTGTGATTGTGATGATGTATTCGAGGTGTCAGTGACATTTTATCCAGTGTGAAGTGATGAATTGGGACGCCTACACAATTAATACACCTATTTGGTGATGTTGACTTCTTTGCAAAGGGGACGAGTGTTTTTAGAACGTTTTATTAGTTATTTAGTGTGTCGTGAACCGGGAGATCATCCTAATGAAGCGTTCGACGTGGGTGGATGTGGAAACGGGCGGCCGCCTCGGCTGCAACGGCGAGATCTTCTGGAGCGAATGCGCTGAATGTGATTGCGCTTACTGCAACCCAAACTACGTTTGTGTCTGTAGTGACAAGGTATTATGACTTACTATGAATATCCGTATAAGCTAGTGTACTGGAACAGGAATTTATGATGTTGTAACAGAAGCGTCATTCTAAGCAACAAACAATAGACAGTAAATATTTAGTTTCGAAATGTTCAATTATTTTTCTCTGAAAGGCTCCTGAATATTTTGTTGCAACACGTCTACAACACAGTCAGAAACATAGTTCAATTGCTGATAAAGAAAAGTTTGGACGTCGTTATCTCTTTTCGTAGTGGACAAATATTTGCTAGCTGACAGTCTTCAAGGTCCGTCGACCTTTCAAGTCGTGTGAATTTTTATACGAAATAATTACAGCATTCTTACAAGTGAATTTGAATTTATATTGATTCGATAATAATTGAATCGGTTGACATACAAATATACGTATAAGGGCCGATTTTTCCATCGCCAGATAACTTTATCGGAGGAATAAATTCGAATTGACAGATTTTCTATACAAAATTTGTCAAATGTCAATTTTATTGCTCAGATATAAGTTATCTGGCGATGGAAAAATCGGCCCTAAATTATAAAACTTACGTAGATAACCTACTTTCATGCGCACATCGAGAAGTTAATGTTACTTCGTTAGGAAAATCTATTGCGGCAAATCACTTTTAACTCGAAGTATGATGAGACATTGATGGCCGCGAAACTTTGGCATGCAGCTTCATCTTTGACATATGGCTACGTACCTACATTTGTGTATGTATCAGCTTTGTGGCAAGTTTATGGCACCAGTAAAATAGTCATATTGCTGTCTTCTCCGTATCCAGGAGAATATCCATTTTCCCAGTTTAATTTGAGTGAAACACTGAACATGACTTATAGTGATTTTGGTAATCAGATTATTCCAATAAAATGTATTCGAACATGTAATCAAGCATAAAGGAAAACCAAGTTCTCTTTCTCATCCTTTCTTTACATCATCTTTAAGATGATGGTGGCTACCAACTCTATTAGTTTCTCCTGTCCTAACACGAATAGGTCCTATTTGTCAGGGTCTTTAGCGCTTTCTTTTCATTTCATAAAAGGTACTCGGGTATTCAAATGACCTTGCTTATAAACATTTATAATATTGAACAGGATATACCTACTTCTAACTGCGTCCTAAACTTCGCAAATAATTATAGTATTTATTCGAAGTTTCATCAGTCATGATTTGTAGTCGGTTCTCAAGCTAGCACTTAAGCTTAAAAAATGTGTAAGTATTACGTTCATCGCTCTGCAAGTCCTGCCTTGGAGTTAATGTCAAGTCAATTCATCATTATTATATTGCCATTTGAGTCACGCCTACTAAATCTGCTTAATGGTAAAACATACGATGGTCTTATTATTGTCCATAAATACACACATAACGTCGTCTTTGAAATTTGAAAAAGCTGTATATTTTACAAGATTGGTCCTTTGGTTTCTCTTTATAGTCTTTGAAGGAGGTGAATGAAACCCTTAGCAAAAGACGTCTAGTCTCTTATGTTACCATCTAAAGTGTCATATACAATGCCACTTCACAATACACGAGGAAAGTGAAACTCAAGAGGGGTTTTTTCTTGGCCTCCTCCTTTGTGTAAAGCGCAACGCATACGTGAAACGGGTTGTTTTACCCGTATGTCGCCTGGGAAAAGCTTTTATGATATTGTTTATCGATTGGCCGATAGTGTTGCTGGGAAATGTTTGCTTCAATCTTTCTCGTGATTTACAATGATGATAGTGCCGTAAGACGAGTGTGCTATTTGCGTTACGTACAATGCCGTTTGCATTGCTTTGTTCCCAAGAACGATATGAATCGATTGTGTTATTTTAACTTAGTTGTTATGTCTATGAAATAGGATATTATACCAAACCTCCATTTACATAACTTTGAAGTAATAAAACTTTGTACTTTTCGGTCAAAATCAATGTTGAAACAATACGATACTTACGAGATTTTTTTCGGAGAAAAAACCTACTTTTGGTTTACTGTTACTCAAACTTATAATAATTTATGCATACGAAAACTTAGTGCGACGATTAGGAAATCGTATTGCAATGATATTGAGAAAGTTTGCCTCATCTTATAGATTATCTATTATGACATGGTTATCGAAAATTAATTGGCAATTCTGGTACAATTTTACAAATGGAAGTTTTCATAAAAAAAAAAAATTAAGTATGACGTTTTTTTTTTAAATTAGTATAATATTAAAGTAGCTGCAACAACTACACGACCTTTTAGACTTAACTACAAGATAGCTCATTAAGTTGTTGGTGCATGAATTTAATTATATTGGGATATTGTTCAGTTCGTTTACGATCTTATCAATGTTGATATAGGCTTATTGCTTTGCTAGTAACTGCATATTAATTACAACAAAGCCAATTACCGGGTAATCTAGTTATATGAGCTTTGATCTTTGGCCTTTTATGTAGGTCTCTTTTATTAGAAACATTATTACTATGTTACCGTGCTTTTCTAATTTTCTCTTACATACAACAGAGTCGTGTTAGTTACACCATTTGGGTATAACTCAAGTCCTGGAGCGGTTTTTATTATCTTTATTAAACTGCAGTACTAATTTGCAATGAGAACATGGAAATATTGAATATTTTCCGTAATTCCTCAAGATTTTAGTGCCTATATCCTAATTACAATTTCCATTATGTTCCATCAAATGGTTGAAGTTTCCTATTCAAACCTATGATAACTGTGGGGAGGGTTGATTCTCTGCGCTCGTGCATATTATAGAGATCAAGTTCAACTTCAATACAATTAATATTAATCAGAAATATCGATTGCTTATGTTTGTTTGACTACTCATGAAATAATTAGTGTTGTTATGAAACTATACTGATGTACAGTCAATTGTTTTGTATGTATTCAAGATGTAACTCCCAAACTGAGATGATTCAATGACGAACTGCTAACAACACAACTGACTAAACAACTGATTTATGACATCATGTCGATACGTGATGATAAAATAATAAATCGTAGCTAAATATGCAACATTTGAATATTTACAAAAACTCGCATAATTATCGCAAGATACACAGAATGTATCTAACATGTCAATCAACTTACATAATACTATATTAATAAATATCTGTGTCAGCATTTTTTCTGCGGTAAAATGCGTATATCGAAATTATTCTAGAATTCTAATTATATTGTGTTATCTATCACTCATGCTAATTTGAGCCACGATAACCAAGTTTTAGGTCCAGCGTTACAGGCGATCACTCAAAAACGGAATTCAAATAATTGTACAACGTACCTATAATTATTAGAAACATAATTAACCCGTTACATTGTCCCACTGCTGGGCACGGGTCTCCTCTGATGATCAGAGGGATTAGGCTATAGTCCACCACGCAGGCTTAATGCGGGTTGGCAGACTTCACACGCAGTCAAGAAAATCTCTCAGGCTTGCAGGTTTCCTCACGATGTTTTCCTTCACCGTTTAAGCGCGTGATAATTAACTATTATTACGCACATGACTTCGAAAAGACAGAGGATTTGAACTCGAGACCTTTGACTTGGCAGTCCAACCGCAAATCAAAAGACACACTGTGAATGTAATAATTAATTTAGCATCTAAATCGTTACTCACAATCATAACAGCTGTTCACGAAAGGTGGTTCTGATGGTACACCATAATATACCACTCGCACCGGCGTCGTATCGTGCCGGGAGTCGTCAAAACTATAGAAGCCAGCCGTTTTCTGATTTCTAATAACCAAATTACCATATGCTGGCCTTTCACGTTCTATGTGTTGGATAACTTAACTTATGAGATTTGGTATCAAACCATCGAGATGAGTAAGATTAGCATCAGCACAACAAAAAAAAATGAAATGTTAGAAAAAAATCCATTTTACCATCACGCCTGTATTCCCAGACCGGATAGGCAGACTTTTTAAGTTTATTTTTTTGTACATTTTAGATTACCTACTGAAATCATATTTTTTTTATTATTATTATTAAATCAGTAACGGTTACTGCTGAGTCAACCTGTATAATAAAACCTAATAATGTTTTGCTTAACCTAAGAATCGAACCCAAAAAATCTAGGTCTAGGTCGAGCTTAGGATCTCTAGACTAATAAGGTTGATGAGCAATTTATGTCCCGATTTGACAGTATATCATTTTAAAATAATTATAAAGTACCTACTGAAAAAATATTGCGCAGATAAATTAATGTCAAACAAGGAAAGCTGATACAAATATATGATTGACTCTAATTCATCAGTTTTCCTTGACACTGTATTGTGTATACGCGTGTACTTAGAATAGTAATGAACTAATTAATAATCGCAAAAAGTTTTAAAGGTGTAAACGTAGTTTAATTGAAGACCCAAATTATATTTTAGTGAACATAATATTGTTACTGTTTTTGAGGTTACAGTGTGAAAGTTAAAATTCGCAGTGAATCTGATCATGAACGGGGAGTGTTGCTTACGTTTCTAGATCATTCCAATAAAAATATTTTTTAACTCGCAATTGATTTGTTCGAATAATTCCAAACTTTCTTTAATTTTTTTCTGCAATGTCATAAAAGTAGGTACCTACTCATGAAATTGAACGTGTAAGGTCCTATTTAAAATTAGCTAGGCTGTGGCTAGGCTAAAGAAGTTTCTAAAACATTTAATGCTGATTTTAGAAAATGACCTCGTTATTCTGCCTCGTTGTTCCAGTGGTCTTAAACGACGGCTACGATCCCAGGTTCGATTCCCAGGTCGAGCAAAGTATTTGGATCGGCTCAGAATTTGGAATTGTGGGAATGGAATCGCACTCTAGGGGGGATAAGATGGCATCTAAATAGTTACAGGCGAGATATAGGTGTACATTATTAGCACACTGCCGGTACTTTCGGAAAAACCAGGTGTGATGGTGATGTATGTATTTAGAAAATGACCTTCAATGTTAGTATGTGCCCGAACACAGTAAACAAAGAGCTGTTTAGCGGCCGAAGAGGCGCTAACTACATGTTTGAGAAACAAACACGCATCGCCATTAACACATAGCTTTGGAGATAACGCGTTCACTACCGGTGTTGTATAAATTCTCAATGCTTCTCTAATGTGCGCATAATATTCATAAAATGCCTAATTATAACGATAAAAATTCAGAAATTAAATGCATGTTGACCACGACCTCGATACTTTTGATTTTTATAATGCTAATTTTACACCTTCAAGTAATGTACCAAAACAAATATTTAATACAGGGCGAGTGAATACTGTATATAGAACAATGTTATGCATTGTTTCCGCTACCACAAATGATAATTACCCAACACGCCTTGACATTATTTACTTACGATAATTTATACAGATTTCTGGTGTTCACAATGTATTTAGTTATGACTTTATCAAATAAGGATTTACAACTCAAATAACTTCAAGTCTATTCCGTTGGCGACTTGGAATTTTTTTATAAGTAGACTGTTATTTAAATAGCGTGCTTGATTGTTATCGAGTACCAACTTCAAAACACGAAGGTAATAAGTGTCATTATCCTGTTAAACTAGTGTATTTAATTCGGTTTTTAGTTCAAGTATTATAAATCCGTTTTAAATTATGATCTTTACTTTCTAGATTTATGGCAGTTCTATATCTGGAGCTTATATTGTTTTAGTTGACTTGGTGGCCGGGCGTTGCCCTTTCAGGAACACTTTATAAGATAGCCAGGCCCAGCCTCCCTCCCATCTCCCATCCGCCGGCGGTTCAAGTTGTTTCAACTAGGCCGACAGGGATGCGGTCTGTGGTTAAAAATTCTTCTTAACGCCATCGCCATCTTGCCTATTTTTATGAGCTCGACGGGTTTTATCTTTCGTGTTCTTTTAGATTCTTTTAATACACTTAACTTGACTTTAATAAAATCCTCAACCTTAAAACCTTCCATTATGCAAATGCAAATTATCATCCACACACTGCTCATCGATTGCAGGACTTGGTTGAATACTGTTGAAGCGACATTCTTCCTAGCAGGTTTAAAGATTTCTATTCAGAATTAAAATTCTATGCAGAATCTGTAAATAAAATGAAAACAATTATCTTTCTGCAGATTTTAACTTATTTTCTTCTGTTTCATGTCTAGAAGTCATTCCACACTGTTTCGTTTCTTGTGGTTAAAACTCGACGATTACACAAATTACCCGTTCAGTTCGTTGTGGTTTAATTGCAAACTTCGATTTCTTACCAGTAACGGAATACATTGGTCCAAGTGAAAGTAAACTTATTGGACTTCTGGGCTTCGGCTTAAACGTTTATCAAAATAAATTCATATATCACTAGGCCGCAGTCCGTAAACAGGTTGTTGAAAAGATTCCGATTCATTGGGTCCAACACTTTTTGATATATTTATACCTTTATAACTTGCCCGTGATCATCGAGATTATCTGTACCATTGTACATCTTTGCCGATCAAGGCAGAAGTTCATACAATACTACATGCTTGAAGCATTGGCACACCTTTAATCAATTAAATACTCGTTCAGTACTAGTGCTATCAATTTTACCGTTGTATTTATTGCGATCGTGCATGACGACTTTCGTGAATACTTTTGATCTGTCTGCTGTAAGTGACTTAAATCCGCACACGAATCTGTAATGAGTTCCTACTAGCGTAGGTAACTGTTTATAGCGTTATATGATCTTATTAGTGTTGTGATGATCTTCGCAGAATTAATTCTATTGTTGTCACCGAGCTAACGGGATTTCATCCATACGTTGGTGCACCGCAACTTTTTATACGCCAAGTTTATGACGCTATTTCCCTCACATAAATGTAGGAGGTATAACGGACATGCCGTCACACTTGGTGAGGCAAAACCTTCCACCACTAATGCACGCATCATGTTAGCAATCCCCATCAACGATTGAAAGCAACTGGATAAATGACAAAAGCATGTCCATTAGCAATTTTCAATTGACCGTAGAAAGTGGTGTGGCGGGAACTTTTTACGTAGAAAAATGTCACCCGGAAATAGTCGTACATTAGTCAAGCAAGTTACTCTCCTTGTTCGTATTTCTATCTGATTAGGCCCAGCTTTTTAAACTTGTTTTGACAATTCAACGTTTCCTTTCTACCTTCTTACAACAAATACTGCAATTACTTTCTTGTAGTCTGGTTTAAGAGAACGATCATAATAGCAAACATGAAGGTATTGATTACGTCCAAGTGTATGCAAAAACAGGTGAAACCAGTTCAAGAGACCATGTATAATGATTTCTACGTAATAATATGTATAGGGTACCAGTGTGGTTAATGGACTTTTTTTGTTCATCTTGTGGCATTCAACAGCGAATATTAAATAGCGTATTTGCGTATAACTCTGTTTGTCTCTCTTTTAAGAACGTTTCGACGCCTATGCGGGTAAACCGTTTTGGTATAGAAATAGCTTGGACCTTAAAGAAGGTAGTCTCAAATGGTCCCTTGGGTTGTCAGTGAAAGTGCGGCCAACAGTTAGTCTTTTATAATATTAATTTAATATTCTCTTTAATACTTATTGCATGTGTCATAATAATATGTTCCACCATACCTTATAGTTTCTTCACAACACTTACACCCTGACATCAAGAATGCAGTCATTATACTACTAGTAAAATTCTTATTCCTCTGCGTCATATTTCACATTCCGACTCTTACTGTTCCTGGAATTAAATCAGTTTATTTAAATAATGTTATAACAAGATCACACAACACAAATGTAGACTGTAAGCCCTACAAGGACTCAGGACCTTGGGTGATTTTGTCGTTCTTGTACGGAATATGTTTTTATGTCTCACTGTTTATAGCTCATCTCGTACGAATTAATTTGAGAAGTTCCAGTACATTTTATACCTGGGTCTGTGAAAGTCTACTCCGTCCGTTTTAGGTCAAAGTTCAAGCCAATTACTTTACTGTTTCTAAGTAGATATGTGATGTAACTGTACGTCCGTTTTGTGGGCACATCGCCTATGTTTTATGTATTGAGATGTCATAAATTATGTTTTATTTATGAGGTTATTAGGAAATCAATAATTTAAAATTATAGTTTACATACTTATGAGAGTAGGTAGGTATCCCTTCTCACTTCGTTATAATTTTTACAAGGAGTTATTGAATATATCTTTGACTATATATCCAAGTCAAAGTAATTTATGCACTTATTTAGTTTTCGCAATAATGTTTTTTCCTAAATGTCATTTTGTCAGTTAAACGATTTTGTAATAATTGATCTATTAAACTATCACGACATATGGCTCGAACGCGCCGCCCGTAGAGAGTGTTTTGGGAATTCGGTCGTTAACTTTTCATTTTATTCCAATCTGAAGGTCGTCTATATGTCGGTGCGCATGTAAAGTTTCGAGTTTCTACAACGTTGTCCCACTTCCTGGCTCGTTTCCGCGAGACCGGTTGTTTTGATTGCTCCGTGATCGAGACTAACAAAAACATAGTCGTGGACCCGCGAGCCGCTGCAGCCAGCTATCCGGGTCAATCAAATTCGTTTACGATAATTTCGAAATGTTTCTCAATCATCTGTATGACGATTTCCTGTCAATATAGGTACTTTATTGATAAATTAAACATAATATACCATCACACCTGTTTCCTCGAAGGGTTAGGTAGAAGTGTAAACCTCAGTACGTTTTATATGTTCATGTTCTTAGCTAATAGGGGTGAGGCCATTAACCGTGCACAAATCCAAACTCCGAGCTACTGAGAATTTATTAGGAAACCCAATAATATACTTAGTTAGACCTTTTTGAGGTGTTGATTCGATTTGGATAGGCAAATCCCGTCCAGCGTTCGCAGGGCCCCAGCAAATGGAATGCCCTGCTTCGAATCGAATCGAACAGAAAGTAAAGACATAGGTATATAATAAACATATATTTTTATTGTTATTGTTATAATGTTTGCATGAATTCAGTTGAGTAATCGGTACAACAATAATTTAATTTTTTGTTGACGTATAATCGGCATCGCTGCCACTGTCACGTCACCCCTTTCGTGTGTTAATTATTGTTGATGATATATTTTTTTCGCATCATCTTCAACCAAAATGCCTGACGGCATCTCTAATCTCATGCGTTTTTATTAGCATAATCTTATTCCAAACGCTATTAGTATTCCACCGATGACAAATTTATCTAAATGTTGCCGGAAGAATACACAAGAATATTATAACGAAAACAATTTGCGTATCACGAAATTATGTGATTACTGTTTATCTTTCTGGCTTGTCAATTGTTTATTTATAATTAAAATGCATCATGCTACACGAACGATCTGCAGTTGTGTATGTGAGTGAGCAAGGTAACTGGGCCACGCGGAGTTTTAAAGAACTAGAAATGATACAATGACGTCATCAGGCACAACTGAGCGATCCGAAAGTGATAGTGCAGTGACGAACAATAAAGAATCATTGACAGTCGAAATGGGGGTCTCGAAGACGAAATCGACACCCGCCTCACCCACATTTGGAGTGGAGATCAGGCCACAACCACAATTACATGGCCCCAGGAAGAGTTACCATGTAGGATGGGCCCAAGTTATGGAAGAGCTCTCATGGAAACTAAACGCAGTGAGTGTTTGTAGATTGTGTTTCATGTATTGTCACTAATCTGACGTATTTACTACCTATACCGAAGGACCTCTTCCAACTCGCTTTCAGTTTTATGAAACCAGAAGCTGTACCAATACTTGCCTTGTAATAAAGTCATGCTACTCATTATTAGCAGTCATATCAAAAAAATATTACCATAACACATTGTGATACGGCCTCTGATTTATACGAAATTTTAGCAGTCGTAACTTATGCAAATAGTTCAGTTGAAAACAATTTCTTTTAATAATGCACTTTCTAGTTATAAAATATACTATTAAATGTCTCCCTGATATATTTGTCTAAGTACTTATCAGCTATTAGACTTTGTGGCTTTATTTATCACTCTATTAAGTGCGTGTATTACCTACCTACTTTAGATGCTTAAGAATAATGAATAGCTTTCAAGTATTAAGATTTCCAATAATCCACTTCCATTTCAACCGTCAGCATGAGCTACTCAATGACAGTTTATGCCGCGGTCATAATAATATAAAAAAATATATACCTACGTGTTGACTAGAAAATCTTCTCCATTTTTGTTGGTTAAAAACAATAGATACTCTTCTTATTTAGTCAGAAAGAGATGTGATCGTGAAGTGAAAATCTCACGACAATCTCTTAGTAACTAGCGTGTTTACATAAAGTTTTATCGAAAATCTCATCCGCATATACCTACCTACTAAGCTAAAGTTCCTTCCTGTCATGTATAATATGCAATTAATCTAACATCGTGTGACGCTAAAAATGAATGCTCCCTGCTTAAATTGTAGGAAGTACTCTACTCCACACGGACAATCGCGATCCCCATCTCTGATTAACTTACAAGAACTAAAGAACTCAAGCTAAGCAGATACAATTTTTTTTCTAGCCTATTTCGTCCCACGCCTGGTCAAAGGCCTCCATTGCCTCTTTCCAAATCGCTCTGTCTGTGGTTATAGGCACCCAATCTCTACCAGTCTCTACTGTACGTGCCCAATAATCGCTCCACCTCCGTCTGGGCTGACCACGATGTCGCTTCGCTCCGTGTGGGGTCCAAATTGAAAATTAAGATTCAATTAATTTAAAAAAAATACAAATCGGTACATATGCAAATTAATACAAAGTATTCAGTGAATAATAGCCCATAACAAGTCTATAACCAGGAAATGTAAAACACTTACTATGTAATCAAATATTAATAAAAAATAATTATTATTTAAATCACATAAATACGAAACATCAAGTAACTATTTCAAACATTCAGCAAATTCTTGTAGATTGACGTATTCGATCAACAAATAAAAAAAAATAGTATAATTTAAACGCTTTAACAGTTACTTACTATACCGATGAAAACTAAAAAGTGTGGCACAGGAAATAAAAAGCATTCAAAAAATTAAATTGAAAATATGTATCAAATAAACATTTATATAAAACGATCCATTATTTCATCATCTTCTGACTATTTGATTTGGGCTGGGCTGGCTGGCTGTCTAGATGAGACAAGTATCCTGCCGAAACGCCAATTCTATTTAATTTCTATTGAATTTTCTTCAACACCTCTAACTTTTGTTCACTATCTGATTTCAATATGATGGATCCGGTTTTACAGGTTGTTGCGAGTATGGCTCCCTTGGCTCTTTATACAACCCTGACCTTACGTACAGAATCACATACCCACTCTAAAACTACTTTGTCGATCACTATGTATTGAGCTGAGCCGATTGTTGACTTTTATCCGATACCTACGAAATATTCCAAAAAAATAGAGGTGTAGGTTTATCAATTTCTTCTAAAGTAACATGAGTTCCATATAACAGTGATTACAGTAACGGTCGGCGTAACGGGAGAGCGTTCCAGTTTCACCTCGAACTTACACAACTGTTGTTCCTGGGAATTTATTGAGAAATTCGCGATTAAAGTTACATGCCATGCCATATTTCCCACTAGTTAATGACAGATAGAACGATGCAGCATGTATAATGAAATGTTTTTTTAAATATCATTTTGATACCTCTAACACAGATAAAAGAATACTAGCCTCTAATATTATCTTCGGAAGTCCTGACTTTTATCCTGTTATTTTTCTCCTTACATCCTCTGTAGTAAAGTGACTATACGTATTACTATTATGTCATCCACTGACTTTTATCCAGATTTTTAAAAACAATGGGGGTCCATTGTTGTTAAAAATCTGGTTATACCATGGAAATCCTTATTTACGCACAATCTGTTACCTATCTCAAAGTTCCATTGTAATAATATACTTCATAAAATTTGTAATTATGAAAGTTAGTATTTTACGATATGATATTGCTATTGATACTGATACTATTGACACCAATATTTCACGTTTCTAAATAATATATTATTGCCTATAGTAAAATGTTTGGTTTGTGTTACATATCGCGGAAATGAAAGACTGTGCCAAAGTATAAGATGAAATAATAATTTGCATAATTTTGCCACCATAATTATGTGGACAGTTTAAAATGTGACATACTCGTATGTGTTATAATCTTGCGTTAAGAAATAACGACTATTCGCGTCAGCTTTTAAGTTAAAAGTTTTCGGGGGCTCACATAAAGATTTATCTCTTTAATTTAAAAGTTCAGCTCGTTGGAGGAGCAAACGCCACTATTCTACATCTTTTGCTTTCCATTTTACAAAACGAGTAAGACCTCGACGAAGTTTTGGAAAAGAAGATGAAAGAAGTGAAGGAAGGGTGGGGATCAAGTCGTATCAAGAGGTAAAATGGAAAGCAGAAGATAAAGATTTCAAGCATAATTAATTAACGAAATTTTTGTAAATTCTTTAGATTCTGTGGAAATTTTGTATATTCCCCAAAATTAATGTAAGTACCTACACATTATTTTTCGTCGACAATACGTTCCTATAATACCAACTCTAATCCTATCGGCTTCTCTTTTGAACAAGGACTATTAGTAGTAGGCTATAGTGTCCTACTACTAGCGAATAGAAAGTCAAGGTAAGAATTTTTGCTCTGGCTATCTTCTTACTAAAATTAACCCTACACCACTGGCACCTGTCCCTATTATTTTCTCTTATCATACGTGAATGTAACAGATTGCAATATGAGATTCTATAAAGTTGTTACTTATCTACACTAAAAGGGTATCGCTCACTGCGTTATCGAATGAATCACGGTACACAGCCCGCGCTGTAATTGAACGCATAATATGGTCAATCAGTTCAAGTGCATTACTGTCGAGGGTCATGGATTAATAAAGCCGCCATACTTTTATCGCACCGTACCAAATGGCGTTTGCAATATTATCACATTCCGTAGGTGTAGTTACATAAATGGAGCCCGAATTAAATAACTCAATGATAAAACTATGCTAATTATCATGTGAACCTGTTGTACCTGCAGTAGATGTACCTATCATCAAGGTGACCTTCTTTCAGTTTTGTATTCTTTTTCCCCACAATAATATTATCATTACCCTCCCGACACTAGTGTATGTTAGTGAAAGTTGGGTGTGGCAGAAGATACATGAAAAAATAATAAATGTTGTAGAAATGTTTACTTGAGAAATATGTGTGGGGTAACCTTGATAGAGATATATAATAGATATTATTGAAGATAGCGTGAGGAACAGCGTAATAAGGTAGCATGTGCAAGAAGACGTAGTAACAAAGATTGGGTTTGGGCATGTAAAGAGAATGGGTGAACGGATATTGACGAAACGAGTATACATGGCGAGTACACATATAAGAGTTGGAAGGGGAAGACCTCGCAGAACGTACCACAAGTAACATCCAAATTGCGGACGTTCTTGTAAAAGGTCAGGTTAATTAAGAGCACCCTAAACCGACGATCATGCATGAGGAGGTTAATGAACGTGGATGAAACGAAAGTGGTTTGCCGGATTCGTAGCAAGTTGAAATCTATAGTCTCTGCTTACACCAATGGGAGACAGGCGTGCAAAATATGTATGTTTATAATTTAAGTAACCTTCCTCAAGTTCTGTATTCTTTTTTCCTACAAGAATAATTATAATCATAGTAATCTTCCCCGAGTTTGTATGATTTTTTCCATAATAATAAGCCCAAGTTCCATCTTTTTTCATTAATCAAGTAAAGTAATCCTTGCGAAAGAAAGGTCCAAAAACAAAAACAAAGTCATCACTGACGAACCATGAATATGGGTATTCTGTGGTATACAAGACATTAAAATAATAGTGTTGTAAATAAATGTGCCTTGACTTTTCACGCGATATTAAAAATTACCGACTGACATTTAAATTCCTATACGTTTTTGTGGGAGGAGAACATTATATCGTTTACAGTAAGAAAATACTGCCTCGGTATATTGGTTATTGCTTAAAGGGTTTATAGGTATTATAAGCCATTCTGTTACTGCTCAGTATAAGGCAATACACAAAGTTTTTTTAAGGAATCAATTTTTCTGCATTGTCGCGACACTAAGGGCCACTTGCACCAACTTCTTAAATGAGTTTAAATTGTATTTAAACATATTTCAGAAGTTGGTGCAAGTGGCCCTTGCAATAAAACTGTAAACATCAGCTTTACATCATCCATTTCTTCTGCATCCTAACTCTTTCGGTTTTATTTCCACCTTCTTTTATAGATACATATATTAATTTCGTAAGTAGGTATGTAGGACGTTTCTTTATTTAAATAAAAAAAAATATTAAAAGTTATTTCGCACTAAATATTATTATAAGTCTAATAATAACCCCGTAACAGATCTGTTTTATTTATTTTAATTAAATCATTCATGTTAATTGTTATTAGTAGGACGCCAATGAATATTTGTTTTGGAAACAAATTAACTGTATTCGCGAATCCTTTCAAAGGTTTGCTTACTTCATTCATTTTTACATTCTATAAAACAAAGTCGCAACTCTTTCAACTATGCAACGGATTTTTATGCAGTTTTCATCAATGGATAGAGTAACTCAAGAGTAAGGTTTTGATCTTAGGAACAGAGCCATGCGGTGAAACAGCGGGTTAAAAGCTGTAGCTTAAGAATTAGACTAAACTATGTATGTATAACTATGAATAGTAAGTATGAATACATATTTTTTTAAAGTTTTTATACTTCTACTTACAGAAATGAAAACATGATCATGTGTTTTGTGTATGCGTTATGATTTAGCCTTGATCTTACACCAGAACTTATTGGTCACGTACGTGAACGTCTGACCGTCTCGACTTCAAAATAAAGACACTAATATTCCCACCAGCACGAAGCACGTGCTCAAACTCATGTCCAACCCATACACAAAACAAAGGAAATCCACAGATGTTTCGGAGAAACAAGATAAAAAAGAATACAATAAACCTCGGCTTGAATATTTCAGATCAATAGCGTTGAACACAAAATGTATAGAGACCCTTAGAACTACTAAGACGTTGCACGTTGGCAGGTGGTGGTGGCCTACAAACACGAAGGTACAGCTGTAACACGTACACGCACACATAGACGACACAACGTGCTGCGTGTAGTGATGCCTGGCGCACGTAACTCCGCCGCCCTTATTACCGTTGTACTGTCAGGAATACTGCTCAACTTAATTAAAATATACATTTACGAAAAATAATTTATGCATTGTATCCAAAAGTGAGCGTGCTTGTGAGCGGGTTTAAAAAAATGTATAATACGTTATAATCTGTTTCGTAATTAGTACGAGTCGAAAAATGCAGCTAAAAGTTAGTAGTTTACAGGTAAACTGATAACCGTGCTATTTTATATGTTTTTTTTTTAATTTATTTATTTATCTATTTATTTATTTAAATCAGGCTACAAGGCCCATATCATATTAAATACTATAACGTAATACAATATAACTTATACTTACTAATAACAATTAAAATACCATACATATATAATAATAAATAATAATTTATTTCTTCTAATATTTATTTCGTAAAACGTGATATTTCGTCAGTAGTATTACAAAATCGATGAAACACTTTATTATTTTCGTAAACGATATAATAGCAGCTCTCCACACTTTAGACAGATTTCCTTATAGCACTTTAAAACTATTAATACACACGTGTTATTTATATTCACATTCGGTCATCTTATTTAAATTTACAACTTTACATCTATTGATGTGTTACATTAATAAAATAAGTCAAATATAAAACGAGACCACAGTTTTTATACAGCTAGTCGAATGATGTCCCTTTTATCGCCGTATAATAAAGTAGAGCATATACCGTGCCAGTTTCACAGCACAAAAGTGGAGGCAACAACTTTTTTTACGGTCCCAACGTATTCCCGCGGCCCCTTCTCATCCCGTCGTCCCAGTGCCATCAGTTCCTTATTCTTGCACACTTTTAACAGACACTGACACCATGTGCTCGGGTTTGACTCCAAACCAACTGATTACGCCTAAAATTGTTTTCGAAAAGACTATACTGGACAACTTAGAACTTCAAGTGACTTGCTTTCAGTGAAATGTGTATTCATTATTGTTGTTTATTAGTGATAACAGCTTGATCGTTACTCAGAATGGATACGTTAAACGTTGTGCTCAAAACTGGATATAAAATTGTTAAAGATTTTTCAGAACAACATAAACCTGTAAGTTATTTTTTCATTTTAATTTTCGTATATGTACATAAATAAATGACGACAAGGTTTTAGTCGATCCTTTACTTATATTATCATGTGCTCAATTGTTTATAGAAGTTACTTTGCCTGTTTGGATTTTTAAGAGCTTACAAAACGGAAAATTATGTCTGTAAAACGTAATCATTATTTTTCTATTCTTAATAAAATTAAATTCTTACATTCGTACCCGATTGTTACTAGGCAATGATAAGTTCCACCGAAGTGAGATCAGTCCTTGCGGATCAGCTATGTGAGATTGTTTCTCCAGTAAAACCTCTTTGTTTCCGGTACTTTTTAAGTTTTAAGAACGCGAAAAAAAAACAGACGTTGTCAACGTCAGTTTTCATCTCCTACTCAACAACAAAAATGTCAAACAGTAACGTGTCTCAAAGTATTTTTTCTAAAAACATTTCCTAAATCTTAAATCATACAAAACCATAGAATAGACCAAAAAATTGCTTAAGAACATAAGCCGAATTTATTTATAAGTTTACCGAATTTTCTGTGTTTTATGGGGTTTTCTAAGGTCTTATGTCTTACCTTACGTGTGCATACTTAAGTAGTGTAGTAATTGTAATATTAATAAAGATATTATGTGCACAAGCTCCTCTGTTTAATCTCTTAAACCTCTGTTGTTTTAGTCTAGTTTATATTTAACCTTAAAAGCATTCATATTTACTTAGAAAGCACACAACCAGTAGTCTATTTGTAACGAATTTAGTGTTACTAACAGTACGTAGATAATAAAAGTGTAACGAGATTTTATTTTAACATTAATATGAAGAAATAAATATGAGTTGTATGTATAAAGATTGAAACCAGTCTAAAGAGCTGCTAGAAGTGAATATATTGTATCTTGTCCGTCTAGGTTAAGTCTGAATAATGAACGAGTGTAAATTAATAATATTACATTTACATTCATGTACCTACATGAATTCTTGAACTTAGAACTAAGCGTCGGATTTTAACGGTGCAATTTTATGTCATGATGAACAGTTTCTGTGTCAACCACAGCAACAAACTAGGTGATTTTTCTGATTCTCATTTACATAGTATATGGTAAATAAAACATTTTAACTATGGTCAACAGATGGAGACGTCGGGTGGGTCAGAGAGTTCGGGCGGAGAAGACGCGGAGGCGCGACGGTCGCGGCGTGGCCACGTGCTGGCCGAGCTCATGCAGACCGAGAGGGTTTATGTGCAGGAACTCGGCTCAATACTTAGTGTGAGTACCTCAAAATTAGCTACACAACAGTTTTTGTTCCCTCAAAAATACGTTAAGAAACCAAATGAAAAATACTTATAAGTATACCTACCTAAGGTAATTAGGTGGGTAATGCATGATAGTACAAAAAAAAAATTCTTCATGTAGCTATGTACTGACTCCCTCAATTTATCTGGAAGTAAATCTGATAGGTACGGGAATTCCACTACAGCTGTCAAGAGTCTTCCGGCGTCATACATCGCATTCGCAGGATACAGGATATAACTCATTTTACTCAAACGATGCTCAGTTTTATCGCATGACGTCATGTGCCAAAATGTCTATATAAAAACAAGACCGTTAACCCGTCGAACGAACTCTCTTAAACGTTTATATATAGTGTCATAATTGGAATACGAAGCGAAAGCAATCACGGCTTTCTCTGGTGCCAGGACCACTCAAACAGTGGTAGGCCCGATATGGGCAGGTTGTTATTATGACACACCAGTATAATACAGTCATAAAACCAAAGCTGGTAACCGGTACAATCAATCAATAAGTAATGAAAGTCTCTTTTAACCCATCGATGAAAAATAAACTTCCTGAAAGCAGTATGCAGCAGCTGTATATCACAAAAGGGCGCGGCAAATAGCGGCACACATGAATGCTATTTAGGTCAATCAAATTATTGTTCCGTTACGGAAGATTAGTTTCAATAAAACACATACATATCTCCATGCCATCGCCTCGCTCTGAAAAACAAACGTGCCACTACCATGTATGTAGTGCGTGTGCTAAATGTTTGTGTCCCTCCCGCCGCACCGCTCACGGACAAGGTGGTTCAGTATACCTAACTAGTGCACTTGATGCACCGCACGCAACCGACTGCGTCAGTCCCTCAAGCGGAACGCAATGCATGTTGCTCATTCGCCAACTGCACACCAGTGCAGGCTCTCGGTCGCTTGTTACACTTCGCCACTCTCTGCACCATGAAACATGGAAAATACGACCTTCGTAAATCTTCCGCGAATCTCAGCGTTGGCACCTCTTACTCGTGGTATTACAGAAAAAACGATAACCCCACCACGCAAAAGAAGAAACACCTGACTAGAGCCGCATCTGACTCCACGCTCTTCAGTGACTACGCAAACCAAATATCCTTATTTGAAAGAGGGGAGCTAAGAAACAAAAAGTGCAAGAAATCAGTGAGTGATGTGGGAAAAAGTAGTCGTGTTAAATATAACCCACGTAACGTTAAACCAGTGCGTATGGAACCGTTCACTGGAAACTTTTTTTACGGTAAACCACTACCCGGTTATGAGTATACGCAAAAAAGTGAAGAGAAAATAGCTTACTTGGCGGATTCCGACGTGGTCACTGCCTCTGAGGACACTACAGGAGAATCCCTCACTACCACTGCGCCTACAGTGCTTGATGTTCCTGAATTGGTGAAGAATCCGCTGTATGGGTGTCTAGATGTTGATCTTTCGACGACAGAATATTTATCTAGTTCAGAGTTTTCTAAAGATTCCCAGCTGCAATCATCAAGCTGTACTGAACTAAGGAATACGATGGAGAGCAGTAAAAAATCTGGAGATATTCTAACTAGTATTCTAAAAGACTATAAAAGAATAATGAAAGAGTGGAACCATACTGTTAAAGATCATTATTCATCAATATCTCACTGCACTCACAGTAAAAGAGGTTCAACAATGTTTAGGGGAAGTAACACTGAAAGTTATGTACGAAGCTTACATTCTACCTTGTCTTGTCGAAAACCAAATAGATGTCTCAAATCTCTAAGCAATAATCATTATAGTTACGCGTACGCTTCACGCAATCAATTGCAGAGCGATATTAATGACAAAAGAAGAACGCAAAGTTTGAATCGTAACCAAACGTTTGGCAATTGGTCATCGACACTACAGAATTTAAAAAGAAAGACAAGATTTTGGAAGAATGGTCACAGTTTAACTCCCTCACAGTGTAAATGCTTGGAAGCTATCTATGAAGACTATGACAGGCGACTTCAGGACTGGTGTGATACAATCAGCCATTGTTCATCTCTTCTCAACCCGGTATACTCCTTATAAGACATTAGTAGATTTAAAGTTTCAATGATCTAGTGGTCACAATCGCTGCTGCTAATTGTAACGTAATGTTCGATTTCCTATGGAAGAACAAAGTGTCTTTTTGGGTTTTTGTTAAATTTTATTTAAATTACTCTCAATAGGTCCGTCACTGCACCTTATTATGTGTGACAGTATCCCCGAAAGGTTACACATGATATTGTTTGCTGATAAACTAATCATATCTAATAAATTATCTTTCAGGGTTACAAAGAAGAGATCGAAAAGCCAGAGAACCAACACCTACTGCCTTCAACGCTAGTTGGACAGGCCGACGTGTTGTTCGGCAACCTACACGAATTGTTCACATTCCACCAAGACGTGTTCCTAAAAGATCTGGAGAAATCTATTTCAGCGACAGAACTTGTTGCCCTGTGTTTTGTTGAAAAGGTAAGTTAATTTTGCACAGTAACAATCACTTCTGCTTTATTTGTAGTTAGTAAAAAAACCTTCTATATAAGCTAGTTTCCTGTATTGCCAAAGGTATGCTTTGCTTCCTTCAATCTTTCCGTTGCCACTTCTAACTGCCCTTCATATTTTACTGATATTTTTTTACTCAAATGAACTTGAAAATACCAGAAATAGCTGAGCTAATCGCAGTGTTACTCCGGTTGAATTCATTTTCCTTTGGCATTTTCCATAGAATAAACATACCAGTCTTCCAAGTCTATTCGTATCTAAGATTTCGTGATTATTACTATTGCATAAAATTAGTAAGCAATAAAATTAAAATTACCTAAAAAAGCTATATTACCTACGTGCCTACAAAAAAATCACATCAACATCACAAATCACGTCTATTTCGGCCGCATTGTAGTAAAAGAAGCAGGTTATTAACCTGTTATTCATCATTCACCAACTTATTACTGGAATTTACTGATGCGGTTTTCACTACACAATGTTTAGAATGAAGTATCACTTTCAATTTCTACCTATTGTGCGGTTGTAGAAGTTAATAAGTATATAGTTTTACCATGATTACTAGTGTAATGCTTCTCATTGTCTTGTCAAGGATGTCCATTACACGAACATTAACACTGGACTAACAAATTATTCTTGGTACCTAATGGTTTTCCATTTTAAATTATCTGTATGTAGTAAGTAGATAACTTTTTTTTGCCGCCGCCGAACTAACAACCTCAGTTACGATTCTGCATGTGGTCGGGGGTATTAGTAGGGAGGGATCTATTCAAAGAAAGCAAGGTCCTTCATCACCGTGACCTACATAATTTATCATTTAAAGAAATCGTGGGACGTTGTTTACCTTTACAAATTCTTGATTCAATGCTGTAAAAGTAGGCACCATGGGCCTAGTTTTGACCTTCATGGACCTACACCAAAAGTAAACCGTTGGTGGTAAGCTCGTAAGTTATAGGTACCCTTGGCCAGCTACCAGGTCAAATGTAAGACCATTGACAAACGGTTTCACTGTGCTCCGTCATGTATGTAAGGGCCATATAATTACGTACCCCACCTTAGACACTGTGCTTTCCATCAAGCATAACTTCGTCCAGCGTATTCCAGTTAACAATAACAATAAAAAGTTAACGACCTAACTAACAGACGGATTATCTGAAGAAGGTAAAATAATACATACCTTTTTAGTCTATATTATTATTAATATAGTAAGTGCGAAAATAAATCTATGTGTGCGCTTAAACCGCTGAATCAACGTCGATGATTTTTTCTATAGAGATAGACTAGGCCTGGGAATAATATAGGCTTTTTTCTCGGCAAATTCATTGTAATGTGATTGAAACCGCGAGCAAGCTAGGAACAGCTAACTGGAACAGCTAGTTATAAGACTGTATGTTTCTGACTGTGTCTAATTTATTTTTTTTTGGTCGTCATCAGAGGGACACGTTCTTCCGGCTATACAGCTACTACTGTCAGAACATCCCGCGGTCGGAGCGGCTGCGGGAGACGCTGGTGGACACGCACCTGTTCCTGCAGGCGTGCCAGCTGCGCCTGGGACACAAGCTGCCGCTCGCCGCCTACCTGCTCAAGCCGGTGCAGCGGCTCACCAAGTATCAGTTACTGCTGAAGGTTAGATTTATACAAAATGTGGTCATTTTCCAAAATTATATATGTGTGAAAGAAATCAAAATCTCCATCCACAATACCCACAAGTTGGTGGCACAAACTTTATAGTGTACTTAAACAGTGAGAGAGTTTAATAAACCAACTGAAGTATAGTTACTACGGTTTAAGAGCAAGCTGGACTAACACATCAATAAAAACATAAAGACTTGTACTGACTACTACATAAGTAGTCAGTACAAGTCTTTATGTTTTGTCCAGGATCATTGCAGTCTTTGCGTTAAGCTACCAAGATCACTATCAACCACAACCAGTGAAGTCGAATTTATTGATATGATGATTGAGTGATGTCGAAGTGATGTCATTGTTCCTCGTTCACATTGTGCGTCTTATGGTGACAACATTAACATCTATTGATAACACATAACTACATCATTCTACCTTAGACAACGTTTTAACTTTACAAAATACGTACCTACGTACGTAATACCTACAATAAAACAAGTAGTTTTCCTTTGGTCAGATTTGGTTACTGCCGACACTTCATTGTAGGTCTTTCAGAAATAAATTATGTAGTTACTTTTGTGTCCTCCCTAATTGGGAGGAAATAACTCTAAATCTATATCACACACGGAAAACATCAGCCACAATAATTCACTGTTCATTAAAATACGACTCATGATAATGATTTTATTGCAGGATCTACTTAGGTACAGCGAGTGCGGTTCAATGACGACCGGGCTTCAATCAGCGTTAGACTGCATGCTCGTCGTACTCAAGTGTGTCAACGACTCAATGCACCAAATAGCCATTACAGGCGTCCCTGTGAGTATAAAATTAGAATCGAAACAATTGATTTGTGGCAACGAGTAAAAACCTTGTAGTAAGTGCCTACTCTAAAATTTCACAAGAAACGGCAAATTGTCTCCCGATAAATGTTGCACGGGACATTATTGAGATATAATTAAGATTTATGAAATTTAACAAACCTCTAAAATTTAGCAGGAGGAAGAAATACCTATACTTTGACTTTTAATTTAATTCAAGAACTTGACAGTTGAAGGGTTAAATTACTTGCTTTCGATACCGCACGCGCAAGTTTCATTCTAGTGTACTTACTTGAAGTTCACGATCACTTAATAAATATTCGTAGCATAGCTCATAAATTACGAAGCAACACTACTGATGTACATAATTTATTACCATGGATAAAGTTGCAAAGGTTAAATTGAAATAATTTCACAGACGATCAGGGTCCCATAAATTATTTCAACAAATAATGCCGTCGGTTCTGTGCCTACGTAAATGCGAAGCGTCAAGGACGAATCGAATTAAAAGCATATTAAATTCCGTGCGAATAGCAATTTTAGATAATATGCATTAAAATCTCTAATAAGGTGTATTGTTATTATGGAATGTTGAGAAACTAAACTGAATTCAGATGGTAACTTATCATTGCATCTTGAACGTTATAGTTTGACACGCTACAACACAGTTTACGGTAAAGTAAGCAGTTATATGTACAGAATTATAGCCTCAGCAGTGATAACCTAGTGATATAGGTAACCATTGGACTGCCAAGTCAAAGGTAAAGGTAACGCACCTCTGACTTTTCGAAGTTATGTGCGTATTAATAGTTAATTATCTCGCGCTTAAACGGTGAAGGAAAACATCGTGAGGAACCCTGCATGCCTGAGAGATTTTATCGACAGCGTGTGAAGTCTGCCAAACCGCATTAGGCTAGTGTGGTGGACTATAGCCTAATCCCTCTCATTGTGAGAGGAGACCCGTGCCCAGCAGTTGGACATATAATGGGTTGATTATGTTATGTTATAGCCTCATTTATCAATGGGTTGGATGGAGACTGGGTTTAATTACATGTCATAAGAGCTGCTAGAATGCAAGATTTTATATAAAGAAATGCTAGCTGCTAGCCTCTTGTCTCTTCAAGCTAGCAATGAATGACACAGAGGAACACGTAGCTAAAAAATAACTACGACAAATCTGCAAGGTTAAGCTGTGTTTCTAGTGGTGACCATTCTGGCCTTGACCCCATTGGAGAGCACATAAAACACCTAAATCAATTAATGGTAGTTAGAAACTCAGAAACCTGACAACCAATCTATCTAGATGATATCCATATATTACCCAGAAGTTAGGTTGCTGAAATCTGATGGCAGTCGCTTACTGTAAAATATTGATATTCAGCTGATTAGACTGTTTGCTGTTTGTTGACTGTTTGTTCTTTTCACAATATTATATGGACACTAAAATTAAATAAATATCAGCCTATCCCCTTTCTGATAGTACAGGTGTTTTTATTAAAATATTTTTACTCAAAAATTTACACCCTCACGATAATTATACAAGTCTGATGTTAGTGTGTAATTGAAAGAAATCATAATAAAGTTAGTGAGGCATGTCATCATGGAGTAGATCATTAGCGTATGCATGTTTGCACTACGGAATGCAATAATTTACGGTTAGTTATATCTCAATTGCATATCAATTTTGTTGCCACTTTCATCAGATTGATGATATTATTCCAAGGAAAGCACTCCTTTAAACCGCCCTCTTGATAATTTCAATTTAGTTCAATATGGGTGTAAGTTTATTATGCTACTCACCTCATTTTTAGTAGCTTGAAGGCATCCAAATTTTGGTTAAAAACTGCGTATTCTGTCTTATGCGTGTGAAAACATCTATTTATATCGTCATACCTTCATCGCGACCAATAGCGAAATATCTTCTATCACGTTCATTTGTCGCAGACGATGCGTAGTTACCGCATAGATATTTCGTAGTCGCTGCATAGACGCTTCGTAGCTAATGCTACTACATTTATATAGACTGCGTAGTCACGTAGACGCTTCGTAATCGTTTCGTAGACGCCGCGTAGTAGTTTCGTAGACGCCGCGTAGTCATGCGTAGGCGGTATGTAATCGCTGTGTCGTCGTAACGCCTAAGCTACGCACATAATTCTACACCAAATACAGAGTAGAGTGATATCGCGGATTCCAAAATTTTTATTGAAAATAGGTTAAAATAAATAATATGATATAAAATTACTTTTCTTAAATTCCTCTCTGCGGTGTATTTATCTACCTATTTCGTCTTACAGATGCTAGGCTCGTATAACATCAAATAACCTTATTTTCAATTAACTTTTTTTTATTACCAGCTGGACCTAAGTCAGCAAGGCGAGCTGTTGATGCAGGGCTCCTTCTTAGTGGTGTCGGAGAACAAGCGTGACCTACGGCTGCGGATACGTCCGCGGCGGCGCCACATATTCCTGTACGAGAAAGCCATGCTGTTCTGCAAGCCCGCCACAAAGAATAGTCATAACAAAGCCACATACCACTTCAAACATGACTTACAGGTCAGTCAATATTAAATTATTATTACATTTTTATTTTTTTTTTCATACTTCAGCTGGATTCTTACTAGAATTTGATATCTATTGCAAAATAGATAAGGTTTAATTTATTTTAACTGCACTTCGAACTGTTTTGAAGTTTTCTAAATTATAAGAAATGCCCTAACTCACATTAATTCATTTATTAAGTGGCCAGAACGTCAATTAAATACTATTTTGTTAGCTTAGGTATAATATTCATTAATACTATAGGTAATGTCAAATAAGCATTACCTACTCGGTGAGGTAGATATCGACACATATACATACGTAGATGCCTCACCTCACCTACATTTTCATTGTCAATTGAATTTAAAATATAAAAATCGAGTCGCTACTAAGAATTTCATAGAAAAAACCAATAACACTGTGCTCGACCTGGGAATTTAAACTTGGAGCTCTCGCGTAGTAGTCGTGCTATGAGGATGACGATGGATGGAAGACAAAAATTTCTGCGTTCTGGTCTTATCCAAAGGTTTTCAAATTGGCGCCTGAAAATGCGGTGAAATGGTTCCAGTAAAGGATGGTACGGCAGTGTTTGCTTCGCGCTCGTCTTGGCGCAGATAAACACAATATAAACAATACACAAGATATTTATAATAAGATGTCGTTTATTACACAGATGTCACAGATAGGTCTGACGGAGTCGGTGAAGGGCGACGTGCGGAAGTTCGAGGTGTGGCGACAGGGGCGCGCCGAGGTGCACACGCTGACGGCCGCCAGCGCCGACGTCAAGCGCGCCTGGGTCGAGCGCGTCAAGCGCGTGCTGCTCGACCAGCTCAACGAGCTCAAGGGCGAGCGCGTCAGGCAGTACAGCGCGCAACACAGGTACACACACACACACACACACACTTACACTTTTTTTTTATTGTTAGCTTGCGGCTATAGTACCACTGCAACCGAAAACAGTCTCTTGTGATCGCCACTTTTTGTACTTACACTTACACACACACACACTTACATACACACACTCACTTACATACACTTACACACACGCACACTCACTTACATGCACTTACACACACACATACACAGACACACACAATTTAATTCTTGTAAAGTTAAGTTGAGCCGCTCGGCGAAAGCATGTTTAGTTTTTTAATAAGTAAGTAAACTTTGAAGATATCTTTTTTATTGTATGAAACACTACACTTTTATTTTGTTTACGGAGGAGTTCTTCAGAACCGGTCTTCGGGGATTAGATCGAGGAGTGTGGGATTCTTACCCACTAAAATTACACCCGTGGCTACCATTAATATATAAAGGGGAGCACTGTGTCCTCTTAAAAAATCTGCGTTTGTTTGTACACATTCCTGGGAGACCATAAAGAGGTTTCCCCTGAACCTCTGTGCACAGCAGCACGGACGAATGTGCTACCGTCTTCTCTGGAGTTACATAATGGGCCAATAGAGTCTGTTCTCATGAAATCCTACACCTAGTAATAAAGTAATAAAATATAAAACAAATGCATAGTATAATTAACCTTTAATCGTAACAAATGCCGAACTAAGGAAGCTTTAAATTCGGACGGAATTCACATTCAAAATCGTTGCTGTAGATTGTCAGAAAGTTACCAAATTGCGCGTAAACGTGTTTCGCGGCTTGGTGGCTAGCAATGACAATGTAGAGCTGTGTCAGGAGTCACAACTACCACAATTCCACAGAACGCTAATACAAACGAGTTCATGGGATATGGGCCCGCCGGGCAGCCAGCCGCCGAAGGTGCGGGTGGCGGCGGGGGCGGGGCGCGCCGCCTCGTGCGACGCGCACGACGAGCCCTGCTGGTCCACCGACCCCTCCGACGACGACGACGACGAGCCCGAACAACCGCCGGTACGTACGTCACTGCACACACACACACACGCACACACACACCCTCACCCGCACCCACAGCGACACACTGGTGTGGGCCTTTTTTGTGGAAATCTTCGTGGACATCCGCCGCCCGGGGAAGGCGGCATGGTGTGTGGCACTCCACCCAGAGTGGTTGACCTACCGACTAAAACACGGGTGTTTCGCCTCACCACTTTTTGCTGGGGTTACGGGAGCGAGGTGTCATTCCTCCGCGAACACTGGTGTAGGTCTGCCCCGGAGCTTGATTGACTAAGGTGCTAAGGACGGTAAACAATGCGTGGCTTTGCAAATACTTTACACATAGATTTTTGTGTCTCAATAAGTCGCCTTATTAGTGTCGAAGAGTACCTTCAATATTTTTACGAGATATGACACTGCACACTAATAAGCAATAATTGTAAAGATTAAGGAATTCTTAGTCAATCAATTTTCCATTCATAGGAAAATTGTGATCGTAATTAAATGTTGAAGAGGGTTTTTTTTGTGAAGTTTGTGTATCGAAGTCTTTTGAAATTCAGTAACTTGTAATTTGTCTATTTATATTATGTTCATAGTATATGTCAGTTATGTCTCCTCCGATAAAAACTACTAACTGTAATGTAGTTAGGTAAGCTTACTTGTCGGGGTAGCTTTACTAAAACGTGGGTCTCTAAAATTAATGCCAACTAATTTTGGGTTTGCAGTGTTGAGTGAAGTGAACCCACTCTTATGTAAGTGTAAAGTGTATTTTTAAAGGAATGCGGGCTGAATAGTCACGGGTAGCGCATGACAACGCTGGCAACCCCACGCACATGATGCTTCCCGATAACATTACTATCTACATCGATACGGGATTAAAGTATTGATCAACGGTGGTAGAGAACGCTGATCGTCAGAGAATTTGAAGTATCTACTTACTTAGATTAGTTGTGTAAATGATGTAAATACTACAAATTCTCAATATCGATAAAAATAAATACCAAAACGTCCTGCTCTAGTCCAATATTAGGTTTCACGCCCTCACAGCATAAAAGTTAAGTTAGCCATCATCGCTTTTAGTTTCTTTTAAATGATTGATTTAGCGACACTGGCACTGAAAACTTAATTATGAATTTAGTTACTGCACGTGGCACCTCACCAGATACCAACCATTTAACCCGAGGTGTTATCTACTAAGTAGGGCTCTGCAAGGGCCGCATGTTGTCGGGCGTTGTGTTAACAAAATGGCCGCCATGCTCTAAGTTGTGTTGTTCAACAGGTGACGGAGGCCGTCGCCGTCGGTCTCAACGGTACCATACACAGAATGGTACAGTTCTTTTCAGTGGCGGGTTCCGCACAAGCCACATCCACGTTTTACGTGTCACAGTACTGAATATAATAAATGTTTGCAAGCATACAGCCAGTAGGCTTTGTACATAATGAAAAAGAGACTGAGTTTATATCCAAAGCTTAAAAATATCTAACCAAAGAAAAAGTGGATATTTCGGTCGTATTCGCTGAACATTAACTATCGTGTAAGTCATGTTTTGTTTGTTATGTCACTCATTGTCAGTGTGCTTATTGGTTTTTTATGTTAAATTATGCGCTTGCTTCGATTAAATGTTACATTATACATCAATGACGATGAATATCATTTTTATCTTTATTAAGTATTACAATATAATGTAGCGAAAATATACTGTATATTATGTAATACATGCATATATCTCTTAATATATATATGAAAACATTAGTAAGTACACAAATATTTAGCTTGGTTTATATAACACAAGTATGTGCACTATCTAGAACCAAATAAAGAGGTAGTGCATTACATTGGCGTAATATCAAAGCGTACCTATTTAAAAATAAGTTCCTACAAGTAAACCTACCTACTTTTTCGAAATAAAAATCAATTTGACACGAGACGACCAAGGATAAGAAGATAATATCTATATTGTGACTGGACTCAGCTGAGCACGGCATCACACAGCTAACAGCTTGCATCATTCACTGACCACTGCTTTCGACGTGCAATATTAAGCTTATTTATATACTGTCTTATTTACTTCAGTGTGACACGATTTCTGATACTATTTATTATTATTTATTCTTATCTGAAAATTGATGATCCATGTTATTTATGAGCGGTAAAGAATTAATTGTTTTAGCAGGTAACTTTATTATTTTAAGTCGTGTACTATAATTAAATCCACCTGATTTCGTGAGTCACGAATTATCAGTAGCACAATAATAAATGTAGATTACTTACATTTTTAACTGCACTTCTATACATACAAATCATACCTACTCCTACGTATACAACAGTGATACGAACATACAATTTTATATATTGTCAGTTGACCCATTTTCAACCATATAATATCTTTAATTATTATAAGAGTAAATAAATGTGGTCAATCACCTGCATAATGGTTCCAAAAGATCATAAAAAATATAGTCAATTTTCTGATAATACTTTACTTAGCACTCAAATCAACTGGACTTATGGACGTGTATTTCTATGTTTATTTATAAATGTTTATACTGAAGTGTTTAGTTTAATTCGACTATATTTATCTCACTTATTAATTCGACTATATTTAACTTAAGCTGACTATATAATAAATACCTGAGTATATACATATATTTTTATGTAATACTACGTAGTACGTGTACTTGATGTATAAAAACTATAAATATCTATACCTTCGTAATATATCTATGTTCTTAAAATATTAATTTAATAACTGTCATCTTTGTTGTACCTACATCTGACGATCTACATCATTCTGTTAACTTATGAATGACTAATGAGTGTATAATGTTTTGTCAATCGCTTTACTAATATGCATGGTCTGGTCAAACGCAAAACTAAAAGGGAAATACAAAAAGAGGGTTTTTTTGTATTACCTATATAGGTACTTTTAAATGCATGTTTGTGTTCTTGGGGCAAAGTCAAATTAATGTCAAGTATCGAGCTCATTTATTTACAAACTGACGATAGGCGTCTGACCTTAAGACACCAAGATTTAGTTCGTTTATATGTAGGTTCTTGAGTATAGCTAGAATCAAACTGTGTCAAAAATAATTGGAGACATTGATTTACCATATCAGTGTAGGAATATCATATAACTCTTTTGTGGAACAACAGATATTATTTATTATCTAGATATTTGGCATTGATATGAACGTGCCTTTTGTTTGACCAGTGAATGAAGAATGCATGTTAATCGATGTAAGGGATGAATGGTATTTTTATATAGGTACTACTACATTATAACAGCTACGAAGAGACACAAAACAGTACACAACACATTTAATCTTGACCCACATTGGACCCTATTGATAGTCAAGACAGAGTACCTACGAAAACAAATGAATCTTGAATAATGAGGAAAAAAATTGACATAATTAAAACCTTTGTTACAACATAACATGACAGGAACGCATGAGCATGACTGTCGTTGTTTCATTGCCATATACAAAATACAGTGTTCACTGCAAAAAGAAGTTACCTGTATAAGTTGCAATAAGCACTGAAATAATTGAAAGGGTCCTAATGAAGGCCATACACGCAATGTTATACCTGGCAGGTATGAGAAGTAATAGTACCTATTCCAACACAGCTTTCGCACAGTTTACCAGGCTATGTACCTTACACTATTAGTGACATTCCCTCGCCTAATGCCATGTACCTGTCATACACTTTCGATAACGCTAGAGAGTGGTGTCTAGGGAGCTGTATAAAACAATCTGTTCAAAGAAACCTGTCAGGTATACTGTAAATTTGAGTATGTATGACCATCTTTAGCCACATTAAAAAAATGTCACCTCAATACATAGCCAGCTAGACAGTACGTAGTGTGTGTATCGGCAGTCGGTACTTCGGTAGTGAGAGTGGTGTGATGTGTGGCAGGCGGTGGGGTGCGCGCTGGTGGCGCTGTCGGACTACACGGCCGTGGGGCCCAGCGAGGTGTCCCTGCGCGACGGACAACACGCGGAGCTGCTCAAGGTGGGCTGCGCCGGCTGGTGGTACGTGAGACTCGCCGGTACGTATACTTACACACTGTTCCCATCCGCTTACTTTCATTGACATAACCCTAGCATCGGCGTAGTATAGGTAGGTACCTACGTCTGGTATTGAGAAGGGATTTAGCAGTAGTATTTTAGACGAAAGGTGCTGACAATAATAAGTAAAACTTTAAAACCCTAACTTAGCTGAATGCATTACGAATCTATCAGGAAAATAATAAAAGGATCAGAAATGATCCTGAGCTAAATTAGCGATGCCAATTGCTCCTAACTTGTACTATTAGTCGTGCTATGGAAGCTATCTAAAGTCGATTCGCAATATTAACATATTGGTCTGATATTTATTGCGAAATATAGGTTCTTTACTCCGAAGACCACAAGTGATTCCTAGATAAGTAGAATAGAATAGAGTACCCTTTATTGTGCACCAAAAACTAATGTCAAGTAGGTATATGTTATCAATTATTATAGAATAAGGTACAATGGGCGGTCTTATCGCTAAAAGCGATCTCTTACAGACAATCTTTGGATGGACTCAAGGGAAAGAAAGTAAGATAAGTAGTTGTGTATAACGTTCGTTTGACAGGTGGTCAGGGTGAGGGCTGGGCGCCGGCGGCGTACCTGGACCAGCGCAAGACGTCGCGCTCGTCGAGCCGCTCGCACGACCGCCTGCACGAGCACTGAGCCGCTGAGCCGCCGCGGGCACCTCCTGACAGCACCGCGACGAGCGCCATGACTCGCCCGACGGGTACTACACCCTACTGAAACGAAACCGACTTCTTTCGACGAAGTCTATTCCGAGCTGAATTGGAATAACATCTACTGCTCGTCTTTTCTTGTCATTTCAATTCCCTGTTCAGAAGTAGCTCGGTTTGCTTGAAGTAGGGTACATGTAGAAGACCTATACAAAGTAAAATCTGGTAAATGTTTAGACAAAGTGCCTCAGATAGTCTTCTTCGATGTTCGGTTGGTAAAGGTGTAGGCATTGTTTTCCAGCACCAGTAGCGAACACCCCGGAACCACTTGTTAATATTTTTCAATGTATGTAAATGTTGTTCTAAAAAGCTTTATTGTAAATTAGTTTTAGCCATAAACGTGTTGTCGTTACGATTATCCAAAGCTATATATAGTGGCGTAGGACGTTGTTAAGTAGCTGTGACTGGTATCGTATCATTTCTGTATATAATCTACGTTTATTTTTTTAACTGTAGTTATTTATTTGATGCTAGTTGAGCTTTCGGTGTTAATTCGTGTTTACGTCTCAATTACCATGACAGAATCTGTACCTACAGTATCTAATGTTTCCCCTCTTGAAGGGAAATTAAAATCATAATATTTTGCCAGTGGTAGGATCTCACATCTGGTTTATAATTATTGGCCGTTTTCATATCATTCATTAGTATCATATCACCATATCTTAAAATACGTCATTTGATGCGAATAATATTTACCTACAGAGGTACCTATATAACTAAATGAAATATCTAAATTATAAAAAAATATTACTTGTGTAATACTTTGAGGATTGCACTTAATGTTAATGTGTTTTGCTAGTCGGCGTGAATTATTTTTACAATCATTTAACTATGGTCAGTAGGTATGTCATAAATTTACTTTGCTTTTATATTTTTTGATCGTCGCGATATTTTACTTTTGTTTCGCCCCTGTAACTGTGTCTCATTGTTGTAAAATGTAAAGTCAAATATAGGTACATAATATTATTTGTACCTCCCTACTCTTTATACCTAATACAAGTTCTTTTGTATAAAATTACGTTTATACTTATTGAAAATGATCACAATTACATTGAATCGGTCCTTATTTTGAGTTTTATTTAAGTACTTCCTTTGAGCTTGCATATAAACATTTTATCACATTGTTACTCGCACTCCTTCCAGGGTAAGCCAACCCAACTACCCTAGAGTAAGCAGGGGTTTTATTTCATGAAAATCTACACTTTCTAGGTACCTTTCAATGGAAAGATGACAGCGTGACATATACCTACCTTATTACATTTTGTTGATATTTTTTACCATTGCTTTTTTATAGTATAGGGAGGCAAACGAGCAAACGGATCACCTGATGGTAAGCGAGACCGCCGCCCATGGACACCCGTAACACCAGAAGAGTCGCAAGTGCGTTGCCCGCCTTTTAAAAGGGTTTGGGCCTACGGTATCCTCACTCACTTGGCGAAACACAACGTAAGTGTTGTTTCACGCCGGTTTTTCTGTGAGGCCGTGGTACCTATCACTCCGGTTGAGCCGGTCCATTCGTGCCGAAGCATGGCTCTCCCACGATAATTGTTGTACCTACGTGCTACGCGCTACGGCTGTGAAATGTGCAGACCTTTGATTAATTATTCTATTTGTAATAAATTTAGAAGGTAGATAAAAAGTTTCATGTTTCCTACGGTATTGAGTAGGTACCTACCTACTTATATTACTTAAGTCTTTCGAAATGTTAGATATTCAAAAATATGCTTTAGTGTCTATCATTGTAAACGACAAACTTCAAAGTCTCAGGCTGTAAGTAGGTATCTACATAGGTAGTTCACTTGTTCATCTTGGAAAATGGAAATAGAGATACATATTATAAAATTACTAGCGACCCGCCCGCGGTTTCACCCGCGCTGCCCCGTCCCTAAGAGTCGTAGCGTGATGTTAAATAGCTTAAAACCTTCCTCTTGAATCAATCTATCTATTAAAAAAACCGCATCAAAATCCGTTGCGTAGTTTTAAAGATGTAAGCATACATAGGGACAGACAGCGGGAAGCGACTTTGTTTTATAATATGTAGTGATAGTGATGATATAGGTAATCAGTATTTTAAGCAGGTATTAAATAGATTAAGTATGTGCTTACGCAGTAATTATCTACAATATTATAAAGTTTATAACCACGTATTATCCTATTTAATCCTAAAATGTTTCCATAAAGTTCAAATATTATACCTACACGGCTGTGAAATGTAGTGATGAATTTTATAAATTTCTACCTATAATACTTTTAGGTACCTTTGATTAATTATTCTATTTGTAATAAATTGAAATGGTAGATCAAAAGTTTTCAGTGTTTTAAAATTCTTATAAATACAGATAAGGCGAAGGTTGTCTTGGATTCTTACTGATTAAAATCATAAGGTGTTCCTCCCAGTACCAATGACCAGGGTTATGGATTCGCCAGTAGGTACACGACTACCCCTACGTCATCAACAACCTCGAGGCGAGCCCCCTTCAAACGTGGCCATCCTTGCCCGATAGCCTGCAAAAGTGTTCAAAACGCCACGCCACCGTGACCGTTTAAATATATTGCTACCTACCTCTTTTTAAGTGTATACTATAGGTTACTACCTCTGCAATTTTAGGATATTTGGAATTCCTCTAGGTACAGTCATGTTCTTGTAGCTCCAAGTAAGTAGTTATAGATAGGTACCTACATACCTATTTACCTACTGCAAGTAAGTTTTGTACATACTAACTGTCATGTCAAGAGTCAAGACTAAAGTGCGCGACCTAGGAAGATCAAAAAAAGTGAAGTGAAAATACCCACCATGATAATGATCAACTTTTAGAAATACTTAGGTACAAAAACAAACATCTCCCTCTAACCTAATTAATGAACAAAGATTACCTACTTGTATAAATATTACCTACAAGAAAATCTAAGTGGGTAGTCCTTTTGCTGCTAGGTAGGGGTAAACACAGGAGGTTGATGTTGTTATAAATTATCTCTCATTGGCTGGAGATATGTATCTTCTTTGGGCAACTTTGTAAGAAAATGTGTAACATGTCTTTAGTGAGGACTTTAGCCTTTCTTCGAGCTTATACCCTTGAATATTATTTGTCATTGTGTCTGAACAACTATGTCAATGGAAAATAATAAATTTCTTAAAGGGAACGTCAATTTTATTGTGCGTTAACGATTACCTACCTTTCATTCATTAGTTATCTAATTTTAATGTAGGTACCTAGATACCTAAATACGGAATTTGGTTGTTAGTAGTTTACTGCTTCACAACATTAATGATGTAAGCTAGTATGACTGGACTACGTTTAGATCATTGATTCAACACCGCGATTCAGAGTAAGGCTCAGTGAAGGCCAGGAGCGAAGAGACCAATTCGATAAAAAAATAAATTCAACTTTATTTATTTACCTACTTTAAAATAGATCTGCAAATGGGTATTGCGAAATTATAGCTACGAGTTTTTTCGAGCAGACAAGTGCGGTTGCTACAACAAATGCTAAGATTTACACGCCGTATTAAAGTAAAGTTGAAGAAATGTTATGCATAGGTTCGCATCACAGTATAGGTAGGTACCTATATACATCTTCAAAGGTTTAGAGTTTACAAATGGTTAGTGCCATGTTCATAGTGTTTATCTTACCTACTGGAGCACTGAATAATACTTATGCATTAGTAACTGAACATAAATATTGGGCGAACATGATAACTGTTATTAACTTGTTTACTCTGCTGTAGCATTTATGTACCTAATAGCCATATTATCAGAACCCATTATGTAAATAAATAGGTACATACTTTCTTATCATCTTAGGTAGGTACTAAGCAGCAGATATAGTCAACATATTTAAACACTTTGATTTGAACAACAAAAGAAGTCTACTTCATCAAAATTAATAAAACAAAGCACTAAAAATTTTGAAGTGGCGGCAACAATACTATTTTTTAAAATAAGAAAGAAAAAGAAAGTATGTCCATGATTCCAGCCCACTGTATTTGTTCAAGAAAAATAGTCTAAAATAGAAGATTCACAATATTATCAACGAAACAAATGACAGTTGTTAATATACTGCAATATGGAAATAAGATTTGTACAAAACATATTTTCTTAAATACTAATTACTGAGTTGCTCTTTGCCTTGAAAAGATTCTAGTTTTAAAGATATTATCAATCTTGCTGAACACTTTTTCAGAAGAGCTTGCAGCATCTATCCTCCAGTGAAGACCTTTCCTCATGTAATAATCTATAAGGGGTACAGTCTGGGCATGATATGTACCAAGTCGTTTTTTCAAAGCGTCAACATTATCATCAGACCTTCTTATCAATGGTTCACCAGTAATATCATCCACCATGGGTTTTTTTGGTGGATGGAACTCCTCATGATAGCTGCGACCGCTCGATGGATGAATAAGCCTCCCTGTGATTCTGCGTACTAGCAAACTATCTTGGATGTCAAACTCAATGACAGCATCAAGTTGGGTTTTACGTTTAGCCAGTAGATCATCCAACTGCAAGTAAAAAAAAGCCAATTGAAAATTATTTTAGGATCTACTTACCATTTTTTTTAATATTTTCATTATAGTAAGGCCAAATACCAATATTACTTGTCTTATGTTGAACACTACTTTTCCTCAGTAATATTTTTTAATTACTTAAATATTGGCTGTTAATATTTATTTAGCCTTTAATTTGTCCCACTGATGGGCAAAGTCCCTAAGTCCTTCCAAGTACTCTTTTCCTGCTCCCCTTTGAACCAACCCTTGCGGTAAAAAATATATAAATGAAATATTTGTCCACTATGTTACTACGAAACAACCTGAATATATTGATATTTTGCAATCACAATATTTTTTATCAGTTGAATAGATTTATGGGACAAATAATAAAAATCTAAGTACCTTTTGAGCTTGAGGCACAGTCCTTGGGAATCCATCAAGAAGAAAACCATTTTTACATGAAGGATGATCAAGATTCTTGTCAATCATGTTTACAACCATTTCATCAGAAACCAGCTTGCCTTCATCCATGATCTTCTTCACTGAACGACCTAACTCTGAGCCTGATGCTACTTCCTCTCTAAGCATGTCGCCAGTAGATAAGTGGCAAACACAGTATTTTTCTTTGAGGCGTGGTGCCTGTCAACAGTCATAAATAAAAACATGTAACCAAAAACATAGATTTTGCTGAATTAACTGCCCCTAGAGCCTCTCTGAACCAAATAATAGTTATATTAAGAATTATGAGCTTATCAGTCATACATTTTAAATTAAATATAAAACATAGTGCATTTGAAGGGTACAGGAGTAAAGGTCAAAGATTACATGCTTACCTGAGTGCCTTTCCCAGATCCTGGCGGTCCAAGAAGAACAGCCCTGATGCCTATAGGGTCATCATCGGGCAAAGGTTTTACTGCAGTAGCTGCTGGGGCCATCTCTCCAGGTTACTCTAGCACCAAGTATACAGCTATAACCAACAAAATATCCAATAAATGAATGAAACCTGTTACAGACGTCCGCCCACGGTAAAAGTGTCACGTGCAAAGTCTATATTATCTAAAAATCTAAATGACTACTTTATCTATGTACCAACCAAATTAAAATTGATAATTCGAGGATAATGAGAATTGAGAAGACACTGAACTGAACTGTCGACCCGCAAGAATGGTGACGTGACGTTGGTCGATATGTGTCAACAAATGTCATTAATTACGCCAGTCAATATACAAAAACAAAGGAAACCAGGTATGTAATTTTTTTTTTGTAATAATATTGTACCTAGCACATTATTATTTTATCGTTATTTAAAAAAAAATCGTGTTTTTTAATTTTTGTATCGTCAAGTTTAAAAACTCGCTCATACCTAATAATACTATCTGAAATATTTTTATTTCAAAGTGAGGTAGCTGCAAACTGCAATATCAAAACGTAGGATTTAACGTAGGTAATTTCAAAGTCAAAGAGTAGATAAATAATTTTAGTCAAGAGTTCAAGACTTGACTTGTAAAGAGGTCATTGTTGTGAGGACTGATAGCTGGTAGATAGAATAGAATAACTGATAGCATGCGTATGCATCTCATTAGTCTGTCTGTCTGCCCATCACTGCCAGACTGCTGACAGTGACTTCTATTGAATGAATGACATTGACATTTGTTTAACTTTGAAGTTTGATGGAGGAGATGGAGACGGTTTTTCTTTTCTCGTGTAACCTATACGATGGCGGTAATTAAATTTAACAAAAAGTAAAGCTGAATTGATCTTATTTCCTTTGTTATATTAAGACAGTCATGGCTATAAACGGTATATGGTGTGTATATTTAAAATATCAATTTGTGATACCTATCATACTTTCCTTCTGTTTATTTAAATACATAATAATATTGACTATATTTTGCAGCTATTGGAAGCGACTGTGGCGTTGGACCACGTCTGAAAGTTTTTCCAATGAAGATTTAGCTTCAGTACTAGGCAATAAAGACGTCGTGGAAGGCCTAAGACAAGGTCTCGCTTGTTATAAACCACATAAACCTGAGAGTTTCTCACAGTTGCAAAGTAAACATGCAGACCAAACTAAACTGTTGAGTGTTGTGCAAACACTACAGAATTATATCGTAAGTAAAACTATATTGTTATTTATTTATTTATCCGCAATATTCAAGTTTAATATGGGCAAAGACTAAACATAAATTATTAATTGCTTGCTTTGCATTTTTTTATCAACAGGACGTAGATTGTTTTCAAATATGGGAAATTATGAAGAATTACCTGTGTGATATATCATATGGCACTCCAGCAAATGCTCTCAAAAATGTTGCCTTTGTTGATACCAGGCCTGTGTTCCTATTGCCTAATGTGTGGACTTTCTACTATGCTGAGAGATTGTTTGTACTCAAATTGTTACAATACATAGTACAATTCAAGGATGAACCTAGTCATACTTACAATGAGCAGTTCAAGAAAATAATCAAAGACATAGGAATTCAAAACTTGAAAACCTCACTTATATCTCAGCTTGACAAATTATTGCACACTGCACCTCCTTCAAGGAGAATGCAGAATGATTTCTCCAATGAGAACATTAGACAAGAATGGGCTGATTGTAACTTGAGAGAGCAGTTGGCAATTTTACAGATCCTACTCCAAATTGCTGAAGAAGATATATTTACTGAGACAGAATTCAATAAACTGTTTGCATTGTTCAGGAAACATGGGTTTGGCAAAAGTCAAGGGTACAGTGAGCTTTTAGAGGAGAGGCACAGAGAGCCATGCATGAGAATCATGTACATGGAAGTATGTATTTTTATGGTTATTGTGGATGGTATGAAAATGTAAGTAACAATGTATTGTTATCAGTCTTTAACACTTCAATTACCGACTTCATGCTTCAGGTAGTTCTAACCTTTGAATAAAGTCCTAAAAAACATGTTTCAAAATAAATGGTTGATTCTGCTTATTTTTTTCAATTTGTTATCTTGTTAGGCAATGTGCTTATTTGTTTTTCATGTAAAACATAGTCTTTTACAGACATTCTATCTTATACAGACTTGTATGATGACCTTTATATCATTCTAATCCCTAAATTCTACTTCCTATTAACTTTTTGTGTTTTTTTTTGCATTTTCCATGCTAATTTCATAAAGTTATTTAGTGAAGGAAAAATGACGTCACCTTTAAGACGTAAATTCAGAATGTGAAGGCAAATTTCGACATGGCAGGTGGGACTTGCGGTGGCTTAGAGGTCATAGCATCTGGCGTACCTAGCTAGAAGACGCAGGTTCGAATACTGCCTGCGAGTCGATTTTTTCCTGCACTAAATAACTCTTCTTCCTATTATTATTATAAATGAGAAACTTTGTGAGAATAGATGGAGGGATGTTTATTACTCTTCACACCAAAATGACTGAACAGATCTGGGTAAAATATTTCACAGAGATAGATTATAGTCTGGAACAACACATGCTACTTTTTATCTAGGTTGGGTCCAATTCTGAAGTCCAAACAAACAGTCGCGGGCAGAAGCTAGCATATTATAAATATTAGACTTTGATTCTTTAGATATTCGGATGTTTGTTATTTAATCATGCTAATATGACTGAATGGACTTGAATGAAAATTTAAATGTGTGTACATACATAGTTATTCCGTCTAATTATTAACTACTGTTCTACTGATGGGCATTACATAACACACTTAAGCTTGGTTATATTTCAGCAACAACTTGTCATCGTGGATAGACAGCACTAAAGACATGGTAGAAAGTGAGCTCACTAAACTCCACATGAATGCTGAACATAGTGCCATGTTGATCACTTGGATGATGCTGACACTTCAGGTAATTTTTTTACATTTACTCACCCCATATTACATGGAACTTAAAGATACCGGTAAACTGTGGGCGTAAAAGACTACAACTCTACCCAATCCTTTCAGGAATATGAGTGTTATATTTTTACTTGCAATCCTTATTTGTATAAATAATGCAAGTGAAAGTTCCAGATAACTAATGTTATGTATAGTGACTCACCTACTGGCCTTATCAAATACTAGCTGTTACCCGCGACTGCGTCCGCCTAGTATTAAAAAAAGTACCCTAAGTTACTCCTTGTTACATCAGCTATCTGTCAGTGAAAGTTCCGTCAAAATCGGTCAAGCAATTTCAGAGATTGCCGGAACTAACAGACAGACCGACATTATTTAATAAAAAAAAAATTGCATTTGTATATGTTACCGTGTATACATCCAAATGCACTTAGTAAAAAGCGGTTAATTTAATATTGCAAACAGATACTACAATTTTATTTATTTGTATAGATAATCAGTTTACCATTAGATAGAGCAGCTAACTCTTGAAGATTAGAAATTTGAGAAATACTAAAGATACTCAGTGTTAAAGTTTTGTACTTCCTAATAACAAGGACTAAATTGTTAAACTACTTTGTTAAGCAACAAACAGATATTAGTATGTAATGTATTTACATGATGAAAGTTTTATGTATTTCAGAGTGACCAGCATGCAAAATTTTTTGAGAGCCAATACCAACATTTTGGTGCCACAGCACTCAGGTTGCAAGTTTTCGAATTCCTATTACAAATGCTGAATAGTCCTGTTTTTTCTGTAAGTATAATCAAAGAACATTTAAAAATAATCATGAGAAATTATATTTAATTAAATCTTTATTCAGATTTTACCAAAAGTGGCAATATTTTATCATCATACATCACACTGTTATGCATAAATCTATCTATAAAAAATCCTCTACAGGACAAATCAAAATGTGCCCTAATTGCGCGACAAAGGGTGTTCCGACTTTTGAATGACCTCTGTGATAAATTTGATGGTGATGGCACCCTGAGCCACCAGGCTGACATTATGCAGCTGTGTTCCCATCTCCTCTCCTGTCCAGAGATCAATTGTCAGTTCTGGAAACTCCACAAAAAAGAAGAGAACTTTGGCGTAGTATCTTTGTGGAACACGGCACTAGAGTTCTTCCCATTTAACTTTAGTGCTCTGTCTATATTAGCAAGTGGACTTGCGGAGGGTGGAAAGACCAGTGTATTGAATGTGAGTATAATCTGTTTTTTTTTTACATTGAAATTAAACCAATTACAATACAACACATTCAATTTTTGGTGCTAGTAAGCACAACATTTGAAAATAGTAATTTTCAAATGTTTTATAATATGGAGTCATTTGTGCACTAGTAGAATTATTGACGGTGAAATTGTTTATAGCTGCAAGCCGAACTCAAGAACCTGCCAGTCTACACAGAGATTTATAATCCGAGTGCAGTACCAGTAATGTCGCTTCAATCCGATGACGCTATCATAGGCAGAGAATACTATCCTCTCGGGAACACTTCGTACTGCATCGAAATAGGCTCCAAAGCCACTATAATGGAACGAAAACAGGCAACAATGATTCACTTCCGAACCCCATACTCTTATTGGACAGTTTTTAACAGTGAAATTGAGAAAGCATTGGATAGAAAACAACATCATCAGAATAATATTAATGTGACGTTAGAGAGGATCCATGAGGGTGCGAAAGTGTTAAAGGGGGTTCTGAAAGTGTTGGTGGAAGATAGAGAGATACCAAAGAGTTTTGTTGCACCATGCGAGGGAGTGTTCGATGTGCTGGTGAGGTTCATGAGGGCTGACACGCCGCCGCTGCCACTACTCGTGGAGTGCCTTGCTGTTTGTACTGTCCTGGTTCCTGTATTTCCCAAGGAAATTCATTCAAGGTACTGTTGCCAAATTAGTCGTATATAATAATACATAACCCTTCTATGCTGACTTCCCATTGTCTTCCTTTCCTTGTGTATAAGTTCCAGCCGTGCATATATAAATAATAATACGGGCAGAAATAATGTGAAGCTAACATTTTAAATCGGTTTTCGGTTTCAGACTGATTAATACAGGACTCTTGCCTCGCATCATAAATCAAAAACTGTCTCACATAGAATATGCAAATGGCACATCCTTTGACTCCGCCGCCGTCGGTTCTTATTTAGTTACCATAGAACAACCAAGTGGCACTTACAAATTCTTAGGAGCCTATATTGATCTGCTGTGTGCTTTTCACGAGGTAAGTCGACTGTCAAGATTAGGCTGTTTTTACGTAAATGCAATATCAGTTAGAAGAATAAAATTAGTATATGTATAGTAAGGAAATATGCCTTATCCTTGCAGTTCTTAAGTACAATAATTATGTATTTGCAGTAGCTACTCAATAAATAAATAAAACCTGCTTCCCTCTGCTTAGGCAGAGATCCAATAAATGAAACACAAATTGTCAACATTCTTATCAAGCCGCATTTTACCAAGTCGGTAAGCCGCTACGCCCCTAATAAATTAAAAGATGGAACGGAATTTGTATGAAGTTACGTGCAGATTTATTGAATGAGGACTTACTCGGAGTTTGGGAAATGGCCTTATTTGCTTTTTTTTTCAGCAAATATTGAATGATGATCGCATCACGACTGAAATCATCCTTCCTGGCCTGATATTGATACTGCGAGAGGTGTTCCCGAACGTGTACGGATGGCGTTACATCAACACTCGGGAACGCCGCGAAATGATACAGCGTTGTGTGCACTTCCTAACACTGGTGTTGGAGGAATCTAGGACTACTAGCGCCTGCAACCTGTTGCTGAGAAAGACTTGTGTCTACAGTTTGTTACATACGGAGAATGCGCTAGAACTGTTGAAGTTTATTTCTGTGGGTAAGTATAATTTAAAAATACATTATTTTTAATTGTCCAATTACGTATTTCTTGTTTTTTACTTATGAAATATCATTGTGTTTCTTTAAAATGTTCATCACATTAGAATTTCTACCTGTATCATGTCATCTAATTAAATAATTTGTTTCAGGTAATGACCAATTAGAAAGCGTAATACGGAATGAAACCAACTGGATATCGGGCACTGGTTCCCAGTACATATCGACTATTCAGCGCTGCATCGCAATCGTGATATTCGCTTTACGATTGAAGACGTTAGTGGCCGAGGCAGCTGAGATGACGCCGCTGGAACATCTGATCTTCGCGCAGAATAAGCAAAAGGATTCCTTGAAAGTGGTGCCTCGAGTTACTAGCTATATCAACCATGCGTTTAACAAGAACTTGCCAGTATTGTGTTGTCGACTGCTCAAGAGATTTGCTGATGTAAGTTCCATGCAGTCATTGTTCAGTTAGCTACAATTATTCTTTTTACAGCTCCATATAAAATAAGAATAGAATAGAATATTCTTTATTGCACACCAAAAAATGTATGTAAAGTACAGTTTTATAAATCATAGAGTGGTACAATGGGCGGAGACTAAGACTATTTATTTTACCTCCATTAACCGGGTCTCGGCGATTATAGAAAAAGTAGTCACCGCCAACTATTAATTTCAAAATTTCTTTATTGCGCCATCAAATATATTGTCAAACCTTAGGTACTAAGTTACTGCAATAGTAATAGTTATACAAATATAAAAACACATTTTAACGTCTGTCTCCATTTGGCGGAGGCAGTGACTAACTGGAACTACATTCCGGCTGAGATCTTATAAAAGAAGGGCTTCTCTTATCTGACAAAGTAATTCATGATTCATTCATTCATTTAATATATTCCAGGGTTTCCAAATGTCTCTGTTCGCGTCATTAGACATGACTGCTTACCAAGTTCGCGTTTTGTTCCTCGATCGCCTGCGAGACGAGTATGAGACTACAGAGCTTAAGGTAGCCATATTGGAATTTGTGGCCACCTGTGTAGGCACCCAGCCAGGACTAACTGAAGCATTTTTCATGATAAACCACGATATTAAAATGGACACAGGGGAAGACGAAAAAAATAAGAAAAGCATAACGGAAAAGAAGGCTGAGTCAGACGACAGTTTTCAAGGTGTTTTAGGTTACATGGCAGATTACCTCGGGACTGTCAAGAGCGTAAGTATCTGCAATACTATTTTCAGTGCTAATACTTAACTCGTTACCAAATATTTTATGTAAATTGGTGTATTTTATTTCAGAATCCCAAATTGCTTCACAGTCCTTTATTATCATGCATTATGGCTCTGTTCCATGCTTTGTGGAAGAACAATATGCAGATACTCGTTAAGAAACTACGCGAGAACCCTAAATTTTGGGAGCACATGACCAGTCCACTTTTGAGTGAGATACAGCCAGGTCTTAGGACATACTCCCAAATATTCAATGTTCTTGGAATAGAACTTTTTGTCTCTAGAGATAAACTGGAGCCTAATTTGAAAGAAATGTTGGAACAATTCTTTGACACCAACAAGAAGTATTTAGACAAATGGATTGATTATATATTTTCTTTCAATGGCAGAAGTGAGAATGAAGTAACGGTCGACAAAGTGCCCGTCTGGCTTGGCCTGTTAACATCTTGGAAAGATTTCCTTACAATCTTTTGCAAGTGTCTGCCAATTAGTTTAAACATAGCACACAAAGCTAAAATGGTTGCACCTTGCATGAGTGCCCTGTTAAACGAACTGGATGAGTTGAAAGACGGTAGATTAGTTGTCATATTAGCTGAACTCTACGTGATAATGCTAGCAAATTGGAAAGATGACTGTTTTGATAACAGAAAATCGAGTGCCAAACAAATAGACAATTTACTGACCAATACTGCTATTGTTTACGAATGCCTGCATCCACGAGCGACTCGCGCTATACTTTCAATATGTACTGTTGCTATTAGTAGCTTGGATTATGAAATAAAGGCTAATAGTGTGATTGCACAGAGTATCATAAGATCTGTTACGAACATCAACAGCTTGGAGCTTGAGAAGCTGTTAGATGACATCATGGATGACTCAAAATTACCAGAGCCTAAAGCGAATGGTCACCCAGTCAATGATAATATACCGCCTGTAGTGTTATCCCTAGCGATGTTGGAGCAATGCCTCGACTTGTATGATGACATGTTCACAGGGTTGTCCCAATGGTTCCAGTCCAGTAGATTTATAAACAAGATCCTTTGCTGCCTGCATACATGTTTGCAGAATCGACGCCATTACCACACGTCCCTAGCTGCCTTACGATGTCTGACAGCATATTCAAGAGGTCCGTTTTCAAAGGACTTGTTGATGAGCGATGTAGACCAGTTCCTATGGCTGCAATTGTTGCCGCCGAAGTTTGATGGCGCTGGTGGTTCGTCGTGGAAGCCTCAGGAGTGGTGGCGGGTGTATGCTTACAGTTTGGATTTCATATCCATGATGGTGATGAAGCATGGTCAGTTCTTCGCTAGTGACGCCATTACTTTCGTTGGAGTACACTTGGAGCATTTGATTGAAGCGGTCCTCCTGCCACAACAAGTGTATAATATCGATGCTCTCAATTTGTGCGCGTCTACACTGAATCTGGTTGTGCAGCTCGTTAAGTTTGAGGCGAGGTGGCGCATACAAAACATTAATTCTTTAACAGGAATTATGGTAAGTGAATCAGCTATATATTTATTCTGTTTCCGATGGGTAAGATTTAAATCATTTTATGTAATTTGTTTAGCGAAGTATTAGCGCGTGTCTGTATCAGTGCGTGACGCTTATGATGCGCTCGCGCCGGTCGGCTGACCCTGCACTGCAGCCTCCCGATGACGTCCACAGCCAGCCTCCTACTGTTTTACACAGGTGAAATAGTTATTGTATTTTTTTATTAACTGTAAGTACCTAATTTTAGCCCCATTGTAATTTAGCATTATGTGTTTATATTGTATAATCAGTACAATTTAGAGATATTTTATTTCATCTCTTAATCATTGAAAACACCTTCATTTTTAGAGAACCCGAAATAATTAACAATTGATAAATATTACGAAATTTGATATCCACCACCAGAACTTTAGAGGTCCTTCACATGGCGACGCTGTGCCTGCTGTCGTTCAGCCCTGAGCTGTTGTCCCTGCTGGCCGACCCTGGGCTCGACCTGGAGCGCTGGCAGCCCCTCGTCGAGCTACATTTCGGAGCGCCCAAGATAACTTACGAACCTTACCCGCAACTCACCTTCGGAACTTTAGTATCAGCCATCTGTTTGCTGACCAGATCTCTTAATCATGTGAGTTGATATGCGTAATACTAAATGATAATTAAACCCTGTCAGATCATTTAAGGTATAGATATTCTATGTCGCGAAGGCCGTTAAATTATTGAAATTTGATCTTTATTTCAATTACATAATGGTCATCATACAGGACTTCGTGAGATGGAATGACTATATTATAAGGCAGTTTCGATTCTATGCAGTCATCCTTTTCAGGTAAGAAGTAAAAAATCTGATGAGATGGCAACATGGTGTTGCCACAGTTCAAAGTTGTCTTAATTTGGGCATAAATCCGGTTCAAATTTCACAAATGTGTTTACAACTTTACATTGTGCTTATATTACTTGGTAATGTGTCTAGAATAGCTATGTAACCCTTGCGGATTGAACAAGGAGTTTTTTAATATAGTGTATATGAAATCATCAATTATTATGAACTAGTGACCCGCGCGCAGTTTCACCCACGCGGCCCCGTTCCTAAGAGTCATAGGGTTATGTTAAATAGCTTAAAACTTTCCTCTTGAATCACTATCAATTAAAAAAACAGCATCGAATTCTGTTGCGTAGTTTTAAAGATCTAAGCATACATAGGGACAGATACAGCGGGAAGCGACTTTGTTTTATAATATGTAGTGAAGACGTCAAATTAAATAGGTAATATCGATCGCATCAGTGACGCAACTGTCGCGAGATATTGCTTTTTCTTATAGTATAGGGGTGCAAACGAGCAGACGGATGACCTGATGGTAAGCGATAACCGCCACACATAGACACCCGCAACACCAGAGGAGTCGGAACTGCGTTGCCCGCCTTTTAAAAGGGCTTGGGCCTCCAGTAATCTCACTCACTCGGTGAAACACAACGCAAGCGTTTCTTCACGCCAGTTATCTGTAAGGCCGTGGTGTCACTCCGGTCGACGTGGCCCATTCGTGCCGAAGCATGGCTCTCCCACGTGAAACGTACTCATAAATTGTGTGTGGTACAGGCTTACCACACGGAGGAGGGCAGTGGGTCGCGTTCGCCCCGCGCTCGTCGGCGCGCGTGCTCGTGTGGCAGCCCTGCGGCGGGCGAGCGGCGCGCCAACCGCAGCGAGTCCCTCACCAGCATCTCGTCGGCCGCCAGCCTGCCCGCGCTCGACGAGCGCCTCGTGGCTGGCGCGCTCGACGCGACCGCTACGCTGCTCGCTTCTCAGGTACCTAATACGACATTCAAGATACGTCACTTACCAACATCCCGTCCCCCGCCAGCCTGCTAGGTATCTTTCTATACGCAAACTGACTATTTAAATCATATTTCATACATCTCAGCTCCAGAAACTAACTTAGCCTAGAATAGCAGGATACAGGTTCCTTTCAGTTGAGTCAACTGCCTCTGTTAATAGCTAATAATAATAATATTTGTAACCTATATCTCAAAAGTTAAAAGTTCTCTTTGTTCCCCAGGCACTGCTCGCTATACGTGACCCCAGCGTACCAGCGCGACACAAGCAACTCATCCGTCGCGAGCTGAGCTCCGAGCTCACCATGTTCCATGATTTCGTACGCAAGCGTATACTGTGCGCCGCACATGCGCGGCCTCACCTCGTGCGGAACAAACTCGGCGCTTGGCCGCTCACCGCCAATGAAGAAGAAACTAAGCGCATCGAAGAAGCCAGGAAAGAGGATAATGCTTGCCTCTGTGATAATGATGATGACAGGCCCCCACCACCGCCCCCTAAACGCGCGGCTCACGATTCAATGCGCGAGTACATACTTCGAAAACATTACCTGGACAAGTGTGCTCAAACACCAACCAAAGGACCTCCTTCACCTGTTTCTCATTCGACACCGACATCCGATAAGAAAAAAGAAACTTCAAGAAGTTCAAAGCGAGTATCTTGGGCAGAAACCACGAGGGATAGCGACGAAACCCTCGATGGTTCGTTGCAGGAAATTGAAGAACCTGCCTACTCTAATTTAACCGATGTACAAATCAATAACGACGAAGATTACTTTCACTTTATGTCAGTAGTTTTTCTTTACATCTGTCAAACTGAATTATAATTGTTTTGCGATTTATAATAAGTAAATGAAATAAAAATAACTTCTCATATTTTTTCGAATGCGGTGTTATTCTTATCCTAGTAGAGCTATGGCAGCTGAAAGGTGGATTCTAGTGGAATGGCTAGCATTTAGTAAACATCCACATGTATCGTAAGCGATTACGGCCACCCATGGACCATGGACACCCGCAACCAACATATAATATTACCAGGGGGGGGGACACTTAGAACATGCATCACGTCAATCAATCAACTTACCACAAAATAGGTTGGCGAAATCCTAAATTTCTTTTCGCATTATAATCTTAGAATAGAATACAGACATGCCATCTACTTTGCTTATCAGAGAAACACTGCTACCTAATAGTTTCAAGTTATCGATAGATGTCTCTTCTCTCAACTATAATACAAATTTAATAAAATAGGTTTAAAGCTATAAAAAGACATAATAATTAAGAGCACAGAACAAAGAATACGTTTTTTATGTTCCGTAGTATAGAGCGTTTGTTTGTTACTATTGAGAGGAATGCAGATGTCGCTTCAAACTTCAAATCGGGATGCCTCGAATTGGCTCAAGAAACGGGTTTGGGCCTCCGGTATCCTCACTCACTCGGCGAAACATAATGTCGTTTCACGCCGGATTTCTGTGAGGCCGAGGTATTACCGGTCGAGCGGGCCCATTCGTGCCAAAGCATGGCTCTCCCACTAGAGAAATACAAAATAATTTCCAAGCCATAAGTACTCTCGCGACCCAATAAGTACCGAGCCTTCAAATAAATTGTGGAAATAATGAGTGGGTCATAAAGGGGCAGTATGAAAATTATAAGCTACTTTTATAAATTAAAATTATGAATTACATAAAGAATCATTTTTAATAGTAAAAAAAGTGTGAATATATTTGTTTCAAAAATAATGTTAAAACCTGTATTATGGACCCACTCTGTTTTTAATAGAAACCAATGAGAGAAAAACACTATTAACACAAAAATGTAGTTTTCTAAAACTTACATAATATTTATTTAAATCTTTGACTATCTATCCCTGGACAAGTGACGCGCTTAATTCTATGAACAAAAAAGTCTGTCACTTTTGGTGCGGGGGGAGGAAACACTATATAGACATTGCTGCACACATACTCAAAATCATTTTGTATCGCCACGAACTCACACATATTAAATTCTTCACCACTAACACAATTTACGCACACATAGAGGTCAAATACGTCAACATACAAGAATTGACGACAATACGAACGTATAATACAATAAAAATAATTAGGAAGCTACTATGTCGATATTTTATATCGATAGATTATTTTAGGAAGAATGGAGAAAAACGTAACAACATCACAAATTATTTTTATATGTAATTATTTATTTGCAAAATTAAAATCATCCATACACACCTTTTTAATATCTTGTGTCATAATTATTTTCAATGGAATGCTCTCATTGCATGTTAATGAAATACAAAACAAAGGAACTGTTTACATATAGATAAATAGGTGTAACATACTATGTAATTGGAAAATAAACGCACGGGTGAGAGAAATCGCAAACTTTTCGAAATACATATTCTATAGCCTATGTTAATCTTGAATAATGTAGCATTCAAATGGTGAAAGAATTTTCGAAATCGGGCTAGTAGTTTTTGAGTTTATTTGTTACATACATTGATACATACAAATATTTCCTCTTTATAATATTAGTATAGATAGAGCGGATATTGGGGACGTTATGTTACAAATACTTTGATACCAATTAGTTTGATTCTTTCATTTTGATTTTTTATTTTCTTTGCCAGGCTGATATATTAGGAATAACACTAGACAGAGCATTTTGTTTCCCACGAGATATAAGTAGGAGTACATACGACTTTGTTCATTATGTCGCGCGTTAATATGAACAGAAGCGCTACGCTAGAGGTCCTGGGTTCGATTCCCCGGTCGAGCAATGTGTTATTGGAGTTTTTCTATAAAATTAAGGGCTGATGCCCGATTAATGGCAATAGGCTCGCCCCCTAAGTACGCATCTGTCTAACCCTTCGGGGAATAAAGACGTGATGGTATGTCGTGTTCCGTACTCTCGTTATTTCTTTGAGCCGGATATCGAAAAAAGAAAATAATGTGTTTGAAGAAACACCCGGAGAGGCAGGGCATAGTGGAATTGAATAACTCACTTACAATTGGAGCTGCCCAACTGGGGAAACACCTACACTTTGCAGAAAATAGTAGCCAAATAACATAGCACTGTACTACTAGTATTCTATTATCTGTGACTGTACTATGTTGTGTTCCTAACGGTGAGCAAGATCGCCAGAGCTCCGCGAGGAAGCGTTATGTTGGCAGTGGGGGTAACGGTGTTGTGGGTTGTCTACCGGGTGTGAAAAGATTTTTACAGGTTCGGCAACGGGCGAGTGATATCCCAGGTGTTGCAAGCGTGTACGCTTGTAACGTTGTAATAGGGTACATTAACACTATATATACACTTACCATCAGGCGGGACATGTGCTGGTTTTCCACCAAAGCGGTAAAAGAAACCCCAGACCTTCTAACCATACCGTATCTTAGAAATCATTTTCAATGATTTTTGAAATACGATTTAAATATGTTAATTTATAAATTCTTTTGTCAACAAATTTATCCGCAACGGCTTAAGCTATTATTTATCAATCACACCTATATCATTTTAAATGAAGGTCTTTTGTAGATCTGAAAAAGTAACAAATAAAATATCTAATACTGGATATCAAAAATAATCAATAATCTTAGTTACGTCATTTCCAATAATGTTATTTTATAATATAGTGATATCATAAATTCATGATATTCATCTTTAGTGATCTTTAGCAATTATTATAATTTGGTCTTACATTGAACACGAAAATAATATCGATATCGATTCGAAATCGTAAACAAACACTATCACATCATTAATTAAAATGACAAAACAAAAGAAGGACATAGTCTCGCTACACTTTTTAAAATTCGAGTTTTATGCATTATGTCATAATATATATAAGGCCTATAATTGCCAAAAAACGGTAATTCTGCATTAAGACCTATAATTGGAAATCAGAAATGGTGACATCCTATTGGATGATATATAATTGAAATCAAAAAATGACATTTTGATGGATATTTCAAATTTAAATCTTACGTGTATTAGCAGAAGGCTGATATTGTTAGTAAAAAAAATTTGCTCGTCTCGTGGGGAGTGCGGATAGTCTCGTGGGGAGTGCGGGTAGTCTCGTGGGGAGTGCATGCTTGAACTAAACGATTATTTTATACTCGATTATTGAATCGGTAACGTCCTCGATCTTTATTAATAAATTGTATTCTGTGATTTAAATAGAAATAAATGAACTTTAATACTTACATACGGAAAATAACTCCATCTTTATCTAAATAAGATATTAGATATTTTTTTGCATACATTAACTGCACGTATATCGGTATTTACACGGAGCATTTATGATGACCTTACTGAGCGGAAACGATTCTGTTAATGAAAAATCGATTTCGGAAACAGTTTTGATAAACGCGTTAGATTTTTTAATCCACTACCTTGACAGAGGGGAATGATCATGAGAGGCGGGTCCTTATAGATAGATAGTCAAAGATTTAAATATATTTATTTTGATTTTGTATGATCCGAATAAAACAAAATAGTTTTGTAGAATATTATTCAGCACGTATTGGCCAGGCTGACTGAGTTGAGTTTATAATTTTTATTTTTTTACAAATGGCATGGCATGGCAACATTTTTAACATGGCCGCATGTTGAACGAAACGATTTTCTTTACTGTTTGCCAAAATATAAACTTGGCGTAATTAGTGAGCGGATTTATGTGGATTGCATAGCTGAGGGATTGATTTGCTCGTGATATAAAAGAAGGGTAAGAAAATCTGTCGGAACCAACGTTTGAAATCTGCGGTGTTTATTTGGTGGCAGTCCGCGATATTTATAGTTTGTTTGTGTCACGACGGCAGTGGTTCGTGAAGATGATGCATCACCCGAACATGCATCATCAGCCGATCTCGGGGCACCCGCCACAGCACATGGGCGGGCACCAGGGGATGCCCGCGCACCATCAGATGGCTCCACATCAAATGCACAGAGAGAACAGGCACGTAACACTAACTAGGTAGAGTAACGTTCGGCTTTTCATTATTTTATTTGTTTCTAGTGCTTCATGCCGAGATATCGCTGTATACACAATCATATATCAGATCGTAAATTAGCAACAAGACTATCTCATTATAGTAACACTAGTATCAGATCGAGAATCGTAAATCAAGCATTTATATAGGTCAAAATAGTTAAACACAGACAGTAACTTAGTATCCTAAGCTGATATCCTTCTGATATAGAACTAGCATTTTATTCATGTAATGTATTAAAATTGTTACTAGCTAACCTGTTGAATAATCTACTGAAGCGGAGAAATGAAAATAAAGGACATTGAATATTCAATTAGATATTTCTGCTAAATGGTAACTTCCATATTTTTGCTGGTATGCTATTCATATAAATATATGAAAAGTATCAGCTTACCAGCAAATAAATATATCATGGATGGATAAATCTGATTTTTTCCTACAAAAGGTATAACTTTAGTGGCATAGCGTGAATATCTACCATCTATGGCAATCCCTAACTTGGCACCCTTACTGTAACTGATTAAAAATTCTGAAAAATTGCTCAGTTGAATGCAAAAGGATTAAAAATAAAACTTCTTTCTAGTTCAATGTCAATATTATATTGTACATTTTGCTCAATTGTAAAGACCCTGATTGGTTAATCTCAACATGCGCATTGTAGACCAAGATTTTTTGTAAATAAGTAATACTTACATAGTCCTGATGACAATATGATGGTCAGCCAACACTCTTCATCCAATACTATGCTATGCCACTGTCTGACTGTTTGACTTTAACAAGACCGCAAATAAGTATTATTCATGAATACAATACCCTAAAAGTTGGCTGCTTACTAGAATCAGCCTGATATTTATTCATGGTTAGTCCATTCTTTACCTTCAAACATTTCATTTTTGCTTTTTAGGCTTGTATTCTTCCACAAAACCTTATGTTATTAGCACTAGCTGCACATCACTGCTTAAAATAAAATTAATTTACACAAAATATTCTTGTACTAGCGACCCGCCCGCGGTTTCACCCGCGCTGCCCCGGTCCTAGGAATCATAGCGTGATGTTAAATAGCTTAAAACCTTCCACTTGAATCACTCTATCTATTAAAAAAAACTGCATCAAAATCCGTTGCTTACTTTTAAAGATCTAAGCATACATAGGGACAGACAGTGGGAAGCGACTTTGTTTTATAATATGTAGTGATATTACAAAAATACATTATGTCAAAAAGAAGAAATAACTAGGCTAATTAGTTGTCGGAGTTTTTTCGTTTCGTGTCATGTCATGTTAGTGCTATTGGAGGACCCTTTTGATACAATTTAAATTGTAGACTTGGGCGCCAGGTGCAGATATAACATTAGATTGTCAAAAGTACACAATAATTTGGAACTCATTGGTGCTGGTCCATCAAGAAGTATGGAGACTGCACTGAGTACAAATTGTTTGCTTTCTACACACCCTGTCTCTCAAATAGAAGATTAACTATATGTCTCATGTTTACTTATGAGACAAGGTTTTGTGATATTTCTCTAGATCAGTATTTTATTCTCATCAAGAAACTTAAACTTTTTGAATTGAGTAATGTTACTGTTTAAATTTAATAAAGGAACTACTAATTAACTGTAATCAAATATAAGTATAAGATTTTAATATTTCGATTTAATTTAATTTTTAATTTGATTTCTTATTAGATAAAAAAAAAGATAGAATTTCATAATTATCTATACTCTTTAATATATAAAGCTGAAGAGTTTGTTTGTTTGTTTGCTTAAACACGCTAATCTTAGGAACCACTGGTCCAATTTGAAAAAATATTTCAGTGTTAGATAGCCCATTTATTAAGGAAGGCTATAGGCTATATAATCACGGTACGCGGCCGAAGTCGCGGTCAGGAGCTAGTAATAAAATATTTTTGAAGTTTAGATGGGCTAGTGATTTGCAATGGTTTTGAATTTGAAGAAATTAAATTGCAGATACTTGATGTAACCAAGAATCTGTATCATAATTTCCATGGCATTCCAAAGTACATTTTATACCTATTTTGGGCAATAATCATACATAATGTGAATGAATGTAAAGTGCAATTTGCCATCACATTTTATTTAAACTTTTCAAATGTCCAGACTTGTAAAAAAATGTTAATTCATACCCAAAACAGTCTTTTATGAGATACTGGACGAATTGAGAGATCAGTAGGTTCATATTACGGGACCACTTTGAGTAATAATAACTGAATATGAGTTGGTTACTAGAACTTTGACACTATTTAATAAAATAACACTGTCTTTATCCAAGAAAAGAGTGGCGGCCGCATTGATATGCAAATGTTGTGTAATTTGTTGATATGTCGAGGGTCTTTTGCGGCGCTCTTTGTCGCGAAAGCCGGTTGCGAATGAAACTGACAAAGGAACATATGACGACGTCTCTATTGATGCGCGGAGACCGAGGTTTTAAATGCGAGCCGACCTTTCTTCGCTCAGACTAATATATCACGTCCATTGAGTACTGGACAGTTGAAATAACAGTATCTCACCAACCGTGTAGCTAGATAGATCACTTTCGCCGAGCTGAACCGGTGCTGCGACAGTTATAACGATTATTATCGATCTTTAAAATATTTAGAAGTTGTGATGTATACAGCGTTGTGCGGCACCTGTGATATGGCTATAAAGATTGAGACATTTCGTGATGTTTGTGCGCGATTCTGACTGAGATTCGGTGTGAAGGGTGCCGCTGGGTCCGGCGCAGGCGGGCGGCGCGATGGGCGCGCACGGGCAGGCGCTGGGCGGGCTGGGCGCCATGGGCGTGCCACCACCGCACCACACGCAGCAGCGACCACCACACCCCATCAGGGCTATGCCACATCATCCGCAAGCGCAGCACCACTCTGTACCACCGGTGAGCGATGTCATTCTGTTTATAGTTCGTTTTTAATCTCAAATTAACAAAAGCTCCAAGTCGAATTCTTGGACTAACTTTAGAACATCTAACAGGCACCTTACCACCGATTTGTTGGTGGAGATATAATTTTGGATACTTCCACATAGTTCATAGCTAAAACCTAAATAAACATGGATAACGTCGCCTTGTGTGATCTCGGCGACGATTCGTGATAAATTCCAGTTCTGTCTAAAAATACCACTGGCAGAAATCGTGGATACAGACTGCCAAGCTTCTTTAAATATCTTAATATATTTAAAAATATATTTAAATAAGTTTATCTAATAAATGAATGGAATAATATACTACAAAAGCGAAAATTTAATAAGACTTTAGAGAAGCTAATTAACCTTCCTTTTTCGTAGTTTGGTAATAAATTAATCATAAGACGGCCTTCAAACTAATAGATAGATGACCTGGTAAAGGTATGATCGTCGTCGATTCAACGTCGGTTGTTCAGCAGTTTCTTTGGCTGTTATGAGGAACAATAATTTATCTATTTACCCTAAGATATCAAATATCATATTCGATATTGACGATATTTGAAATCTTTATTCTGATTTACATTACGGCAGCTAATCTACATCTACACTTTTACATTAATATTACAAAGAGGAAAGATTTGATTGTTTGTTTGTATTATATAGGCTCCGAAACTACTGGACTGATTTGAAAAATTCTTTAACCATTAGAAGCCGACATTATCCCTGATGAACATAGGCTACTTTTTACCGCGGGAAAATGCTTCATTCCTACGGGAAAACGGGTGAAGCCGGGCCGCGTAGCTATAATCCATACAATGCATAGCTGTCTGTCTGGTGCCAGTCTGATATACCGAGAGAAATCACAAACTTTTTTATTCTTGTGCTCGAGCTAGAGCTGAGCTACACGTGACTAGTTATAATGTAATCAAATATCTGTAGATAACATTTCGGGGAATACCTACACGCAATGAATGTTATGTATGTATACAGGTGTTATAACTTGTGTGACATCTTGTCTAAGTAGTAATGTATTGACATTTGCTAGCAACAAATGAAGGCGCTCCGGCGTCCGTACGCGGTGGGCGGCGGGTACGGGCCGGGCGCGGGCGTGCTGCCGCCGCAGTACGCGCAGCCGCCGCCGCTGCAGCCGCCGGCCGTGCCCATCCAACACACAGGTATCACACGAAACTCGTACATGTACAAAACGTTATGCTCCTTTTCCACCTTCATTATTTGCAACTATGCAATGCAAAAAATGAAGGTGGAAAACCGTGGCTTTAGGCGTAGGTACATTGTTAACATGTAAAAGTCAAAATAATAAGAAACAAACTAGCGTGTCGTGACGTTCCGGAAGTATATTGTGCATATTTAGGCTAATATTCAAAATTGTATTTTATTTTGACAATGGAAGTATTAGAGATAGATGTATTGTTCGATGTATACGAACACCCTTTTGCTGATCTAGCTAATCAATAAGGTCACGTTGAGTGCGCGCCGATGCCAGTGCATATTATGCGGACAGCAACCAGGTGCATTTGCCTTCCGTTTACATTTATCATCATTTTTAGCATAGATTTCAGTTCTCAAATAAATCATTATTAGCAAGAGAATACAGTCGTTTTTGTAGCCATCTCTACCATCATTACTACTTAGGTCGCGACCCGTACATGTATGAAACTATAAACGCGGAAGAAGCACCTTAACAGTCGAAAATGTACTTGAAGAGAGCACAAGGCGCAGGGGAATTGAATTTTAGCCGACTCTCTAGTTTTTATAAGTGGAGCTGGTTGTATTGTCAGTGATGTCGACATCATCGAGCACGGCTACGGCGAGCAACAGTGGCAGCGCTGCGGCGGAGGCGGCGGGCGAGGCGGAGGGCAAGGCGGGCGGGCCGGGCGCCGCGGGCCCCGCGCCCCCCGCGCCCGCGGCCCCCGACGACCTCGACGCGCACGACGACAGCCCGCGCGCCTCCTCGGCCAACAGTAAAGAGAAGACCCCCATGTGCCTGGTCAACGAGCTGGCCAGGTACAATAAGGTAAACTACTATACCGGAATAATTTTTATTCAGTGCGCAAACTTTGACAATTGAAACTTAAACGACTTTTATTAAACACCAATTTGTTATTTTGATATGTCTTAGTACAAATTATCGAAGTTATCGTTAACGAAAGATGTTTACTTTGAAACTGATTTTATGGTTACTCGCTAGCGCACGGCAAAGCGCGCGCGCCTCAGTACCTACATCAGCTGTACACCGGCGCGTGAGTCGGCTGGCACACGTGCATATTGTTATTATTGCGAATAGATATTATGTGTCCATATTTTGCTGATTTCAACCCGGATAATTTTTTTTAAAAAAGTTTTGAACTAATAATGGGAATGTGTTCTATTACTGATACTGAACTACCAAAATTTTTTTGCGCACTGCTTAAAAAATATTCCTGTATACGCCATGAGCTTCAATTATTCATTAAAATTCATAAAAAAACTCATATTTTTTCACTTGGTAAGTTCATCCTGCCTTCTTGCGTTAACCAAGTGGTCCTGAGTGCGACTGCTAAGGTCCTGGGTTTGATTCCCAGGTCGAGCAGTGTTATTAGGTTTTTCTATGAAATTTCCTAGTCATACCTACCAGCGAACTGTGGATGTACATTAGTACGCCTCTGCCTAACCCTTCCAGGAATACAGGCGTGATAGTATGTTATGTTATGGTAAGTACTTTATTATTTTAGTGTTCAAAATAGCTTGTAGCTATAAATGATCTGCCCAATTTTCAGATTAAGCATCAATATCGCCTCACATCAGAGACAGGACCCGCTCACAAAAAAGTATTCACAGTAACACTCCGATTGGGTGATACTGAGGAATATACTGCAGAGGTTAGTGTTATGATGTATGTTTTTGTTAATGATAATAGAAGTATTCTTTGGTTGCGTAGGTTTTTGAAGAAATCTCAATAGTTAGTAATTAAGCGGTGGTAGTCTAATGGCTAGGGCGTAGGATCAAAACTCACCCGTTGCACTAGCGACGTGAACCCACTCGTAACACAAGCATTTAGCTTAGTACAAGGGATTTACAAAAATGGTCGACGCGCATTGCTAGTAAGCTTCTTAAAAAAATATTAGTAGATCGTTATCAGTAGGTACCGGATTTCCGTCTAGGCATACAAGGCCTGTAGTCCCTGTCCCTACAAATAAACTGAAAAGCCTGGCTTGAAGGGGCCCCAAATGCCAAGTGCCTAGGGCCCTGGACATCTAAGTCAAAGTCAAAATGTATTAGGCCATTAAAGAAGGTACTTTTGAAAAGTCAAAACTAAACACACAAAAGTGAGTCTTATGGAGAAGAGTATGGAATGAGTAGGGAATGAAGTCCAGGCCTGGTCGTCATGTAGTGTTGCAATTGTGCAGGGGTCGTCAATAAAGCGCGCGCAGCACGCGGCGGCGCAGGCGGCGCTGTCGGGCACGAGCTACCCGCCGCCGCCGCCGCGCGCGCCCGCGCCGCACGCCGCGCACCACGCGCACCACCGACACGCCGGTACGTTACGTTGCACACTACACACTCAGCAACAGATGACTGACAATAGCGGCGCAGGCGGCGCTGTCGGGCACGAGCTACCCGCCGCCGCCGCCGCGCGCGCCCGCGCCGCACGCCGCGCACCACGCGCACCACCGACACGCCGGTACGTTACGTTGCACACTACACACTCAGCAACAGATGACTGACAATAGCGGCGCAGGCGGCGCTGTCGGGCACGAGCTACCCGCCGCCGCCGCCGCGCGCGCCCGCGCCGCACGCCGCGCACCACGCGCACCACCGACACGCCGGTACGTTACGTTGCACACTACACACTCAGCAACAGATGACTGACAATAGCGGCGCAGGCGGCGCTGTCGGGCACGAGCTACCCGCCGCCGCCGCCGCGCGCGCCCGCGCCGCACGCCGCGCACCACGCGCACCACCGACACGCCGGTACGTTACGTTGCACACTACACACTCAGCAACAGATGACTGACAATAGCGGCGCAGGCGGCGCTGTCGGGCACGAGCTACCCGCCGCCGCCGCCGCGCGCGCCCGCGCCGCACGCCGCGCACCACGCGCACCACCGACACGCCGGTACGTTACGTTGCACACTACACACTCAGCAACAGATGACTGACAATAGCGGCGCAGGCGGCGCTGTCGGGCACGAGCTACCCGCCGCCGCCGCCGCGCGCGCCCGCGCCGCACGCCGCGCACCACGCGCACCACCGACACGCCGGTACGTTACGTTGCACACTACACACTCAGCAACAGATGACTGACAATAGCGGCGCAGGCGGCGCTGTCGGGCACGAGCTACCCGCCGCCGCCGCCGCGCGCGCCCGCGCCGCACGCCGCGCACCACGCGCACCACCGACACGCCGGTACGTTACGTTGCACACTACACACTCAGCAACAGATGACTGACAATAGCGGCGCAGGCGGCGCTGTCGGGCACGAGCTACCCGCCGCCGCCGCCGCGCGCGCCCGCGCCGCACGCCGCGCACCACGCGCACCACCGACACGCCGGTACGTTACGTTGCACACTACACACTCAGCAACAGATGACTGACAATAGCGGCGCAGGCGGCGCTGTCGGGCACGAGCTACCCGCCGCCGCCGCCGCGCGCGCCCGCGCCGCACGCCGCGCACCACGCGCACCACCGACACGCCGGTACGTTACGTTGCACACTACACACTCAGCAACAGATGACTGACAATAGCGGCGCAGGCGGCGCTGTCGGGCACGAGCTACCCGCCGCCGCCGCCGCGCGCGCCCGCGCCGCACGCCGCGCACCACGCGCACCACCGACACGCCGGTACGTTACGTTGCACACTACACACTCAGCAACAGATGACTGACAATAGCGGCGCAGGCGGCGCTGTCGGGCACGAGCTACCCGCCGCCGCCGCCGCGCGCGCCCGCGCCGCACGCCGCGCACCACGCGCACCACCGACACGCCGGTACGTTACGTTGCACACTACACACTCAGCAACAGATGACTGACAATAGCGGCGCAGGCGGCGCTGTCGGGCACGAGCTACCCGCCGCCGCCGCCGCGCGCGCCCGCGCCGCACGCCGCGCACCACGCGCACCACCGACACGCCGGTACGTTACGTTGCACACTACACACTCAGCAACAGATGACTGACAATAGCGGCGCAGGCGGCGCTGTCGGGCACGAGCTACCCGCCGCCGCCGCCGCGCGCGCCCGCGCCGCACGCCGCGCACCACGCGCACCACCGACACGCCGGTACGTTACGTTGCACACTACACACTCAGCAACAGATGACTGACAATAGCGGCGCAGGCGGCGCTGTCGGGCACGAGCTACCCGCCGCCGCCGCCGCGCGCGCCCGCGCCGCACGCCGCGCACCACGCGCACCACCGACACGCCGGTACGTTACGTTGCACACTACACACTCAGCAACAGATGACTGACAATAGCGGCGCAGGCGGCGCTGTCGGGCACGAGCTCAATTTCAATTTGTCAGTTGCTTTATAACCAATGATAATATTATTAGGTATTGGTATCTGGTTCTATTTATATAATCGTTCACATTTTAATAAAAATACTGGAAATTATGTAGGTGTGTATATTTTTATAATTCAACTCAGGTGCAGTGATGCCGACAGTGGAACTGAACGCGTTAGCCATGAAGCTGTGCCAGCCGGCGGTGTACACGTCGATCCCGCCGGTGGCGGCTCCGACGCGGCTGGTGCGCGCGCGCGCGCCGCCGTACCGCGGGCACGGCGCGCACGCGCACCCGCACCCGCACCCCGCCGCGCTGCTGGCGCCGCCCTACGCGGCGGGCGCGCTGCTGTACCGCGTGCGCGTGGGCGTGGGCGGGCGCGCGTGGCTGGGCGAGGGCGCCACGCCGCAGGCCGCGCGGCACGACGCGGCGGCGCGCGCGCTGCGCGACCTGCGCCCCGCCCCCGCCGCCGCCGGCCCCGCCGGCCCCGCCGCCGACGAACAGGCGCCGCACAACGCGCACACCGACGCCGATGCCGGTAACTTAAACACATTTCGTTTCACCATCAATAATCAAAAATTTTGTGAAAATACATATATAAAACAAAGTCGCATCCCGCTGTCTATATGTCCCTATGTATGCTCAGATCTTTAAAACTACGCAACGGATTTTTTAATTGATAGAGTGATTCAAGAGGAAGCTTTTAAGCTATTTAATATAACCCTGCGACTCTTAGGAACGGGACAGCGTGAGTGAAACCGTGGGTGGGTCACTAGTTTATCATAAATTAAAGTGCCCCACCATGCTGAGTTTGTATTTGTTTGGTCTAATTTCAGTAATTACTGCACAAATTATCACAAGATTTTCATTTTCACCTATATAAAGAATCTCAATTTTCTAAGATTATTATTTTATAGGCTATAAAATATGAACATTTTGCGTAAATAATAAGCTACCAATTTGAATAGGCGATTATATTTTTTCTATGCATAAAGCCCAAGTCAACTTGATTATGTGATAATATCTAATATAATTATTGATTATGTTATAGTATCTATCTAATTTTATCACTGAATCAGCAACTGATTGCAATTTATCAAAAATTCACAGGTGAAGCCAATGCAGATCTACTGAACTCCGAAGTGAAATCCCCTGTATCACTGGTACATGAGCTGGCTCTCAAGAGGAATCTCACAGTGCAGTTCTCTGTCAAATCAGAGCGGGGCCCACCGCACATGAGAGTAAGTTCAAAATTGACGTAAAAAACTTCTCATTTTTTATTCCCTCTCATAGTAGGAGATGTTTCTTATTTCAAAATGCTAATAAGATCATCATAGTGTTAAGCTGACAAAAAATGCCTGAACTGTTGACTCATTTTATTGGCGCCAAAATTATAGAGATATTGGGGTACATAATTTATATGCCATCAGTAATATAGGATTTATGAAGCGTTTGGAATAATTTGCTTCCAGTTTTAATATAGATTTTTGTGGTGTAGGTGTTTGTGACGGCGTGCACCGTGGGCGACATGGAGACGGAGGGCGAGGGCAACGGGAAGAAGGTGTCGAAGCGGCGCGCGGCCGAGCGCATGCTGGACGAGATGCGGCGGCGCTGGCCCCCCGCCCTGCTGCGCGCGCGCCCCGCGCACGACAGGCGCCGCCACCAGCCCGCCAAGAAGAAGCCCAGGAACCTCATCAAGGTACCGTCTTACCTACATCACATGTTGGATGCGCTGGACGAGATGCGGCGGCGCTGGCCCCCCGCCCTGCTGCGCGCGCGCCCCGCGCACGACAGGCGCCGCCACCAGCCCGCCAAGAAGAAGCCCAGGAACCTCATCAAGGTACCGTCTTACCTACATCACATGTTGGATGCGCTGGACGAGATGCGGCGGCGCTGGCCCCCCGCCCTGCTGCGCGCGCGCCCCGCGCACGACAGGCGCCGCCACCAGCCCGCCAAGAAGAAGCCCAGGAACCTCATCAAGGTACCGTCTTACCTACATCACATGTTGGATGCGCTGGACGAGATGCGGCGGCGCTGGCCCCCCGCCCTGCTGCGCGCGCGCCCCGCGCACGACAGGCGCCGCCACCAGCCCGCCAAGAAGAAGCCCAGGAACCTCATCAAGGTACCGTCTTACCTACATCACATGTTGGATGCGCTGGACGAGATGCGGCGGCGCTGGCCCCCCGCCCTGCTGCGCGCGCGCCCCGCGCACGACAGGCGCCGCCACCAGCCCGCCAAGAAGAAGCCCAGGAACCTCATCAAGGTACCGTCTTACCTACATCACATGTTGGATGCGCTGGACGAGATGCGGCGGCGCTGGCCCCCCGCCCTGCTGCGCGCGCGCCCCGCGCACGACAGGCGCCGCCACCAGCCCGCCAAGAAGAAGCCCAGGAACCTCATCAAGGTACCGTCTTACCTACATCACATGTTGGATGCGCTGGACGAGATGCGGCGGCGCTGGCCCCCCGCCCTGCTGCGCGCGCGCCCCGCGCACGACAGGCGCCGCCACCAGCCCGCCAAGAAGAAGCCCAGGAACCTCATCAAGGTACCGTCTTACCTACATCACATGTTGGATGCGCTGGACGAGATGCGGCGGCGCTGGCCCCCCGCCCTGCTGCGCGCGCGCCCCGCGCACGACAGGCGCCGCCACCAGCCCGCCAAGAAGAAGCCCAGGAACCTCATCAAGGTACCGTCTTACCTACATCACATGTTGGATGCGCTGGACGAGATGCGGCGGCGCTGGCCCCCCGCCCTGCTGCGCGCGCGCCCCGCGCACGACAGGCGCCGCCACCAGCCCGCCAAGAAGAAGCCCAGGAACCTCATCAAGGTACCGTCTTACCTACATCACATGTTGGATGCGCTGGACGAGATGCGGCGGCGCTGGCCCCCCGCCCTGCTGCGCGCGCGCCCCGCGCACGACAGGCGCCGCCACCAGCCCGCCAAGAAGAAGCCCAGGAACCTCATCAAGGTACCGTCTTACCTACATCATATGTTGGATGCGCTGGACGAGATGCGGCGGCGCTGGCCCGCCACCCGTGCGTATAAAGTTATACAGTAAAACATTTGCTACATTAGTCAACCCGTAAGACGCAGTTGGAAGAGTAACATTATGTATAAGTAAAAGGGCTATGTAACCCGACTCCAGCAAAGCGACATCGCGTTATGCAAGAGTTGTAGAAACAATTGAACTGTAGAAGTGTTGGAGTTGTGTCAGTAAGGTTGCGGTGGTTGGATGTGCAGGAGGGCAGCACGGGCGGGGGCGGCGGGTGTGGGAGCGGGGGCGCGGGCGCGGGCGGCGGCGCGGACAACCCCATCTCGCGGCTGGCCGTGGCGCGGCACGCGGTGCGCGCGCGCTCGCCGCAGTACCGCGTGCTGGAGGAGCGCGGCGCGGCGCGGCGGCGCGAGTTCCTGGTGCAGTGCGACGCGCCGCCGCACTCCGCCACCGGCCTCGGCCCCAACAAGAAGACCGCCAAGCGACGCGCCGCACACAGTAATACACGGACACACACACACACACACACTTCCCATCTAGCTTCAACTGTATGACAAATCTTACTTGCCTTCGTTGGAAGTACACAGTGAACCCATTATAATGTCCACACTATTGGGAAAGGGTCACTTCTCAGAATGAAATTAGACTATAGTCCGCCACGCTAACGTAATGCGGATTGGTGGACTTCTCCGACCTAGCTTATGACTCAACTGCACGACGTCTGCTTATACACCTTCATTGGAAATACATAACCAATTTAATGTTCCACTGCTGATAACGGGTCTCCTCTCAGTATAAGAGGGATTAGGCTAGAGTCCATTACGCTAGCCTAATGCGAGTTGGCAAAGTTTACACGCCGTCGAAAAAATCTCTTAGTTATGCATGTTTCCTCACGATGTTTTTCTTCACTTCATTGGATATAATCAACTTGAAATACTGATGATACCTTGAAAATTGAGCAACACCAAAAAAATAAAGCAAGAAAATAAGCCATTCAATAAGTTATTGATATATACCGTGACAGTTTTGGTTATAATGTATGCAACCCCAAAACAAACAGCTGTATATGAACGTTCCAGACGTGTTACTAGCGATGGAGATGAGCGCCAAGCCGGCTGAGGGCTCTCAGGGCAGCTGCAGCCCCGAGGCCGCCGCGCCCGCCGACAACAACAAGCACAGTGCCGCCGACGCTAAGCGAAAAGTAAGAGATCAACATTCCTTACAGTACTTAGCAGTTTCATACCGCGTACCATCACGCCTGAAGGGTTAGGTAAAGGCATACCCACGGTATGTTTAGATCCCCTGTAATACTGGGCACAAATTCTGAATTCTAAAATCACTTTGTCCTTGGGCGGTAATCGCTTGCCATCAGGCGTCTACTCGTTTGCCCTCTATATCATAAAAAAATCCGAACTCCGAGCTGCTATTGAGAATTTAATAGAAAAAGTTAATAACACTGCTGGGCTTGGGATTTGAATCCAAAACCTCTAGCGTAGCAGTCGCGTTCAGGACTTAAAAAATAGCCATCATCATGTCTTTATTCCTCAAAGGGTTCGGTAGGGGTACCATATTTCTTTTTTTTTCTCACCTATGTATATGAGGTTGCTTATAATAGCGAGGAGCTCAATGCAAATTGTGATTTTCTAAGGAGTTTAAGTTTTTTTTCGAAATACGAATGATAAAGCGTCTTTGAAAGATTTACAGATATAAATAATATCGGAATTGTATTGAAAATTATCTTAAAAAAATAAATACAACAATATAATCTAAGTTGGTATTTTTGTATTTAGTATATCTTTATTGTTTAGGTCGCAGTTATTGACTAGTTTAGATTTATCTTAGTACTTATTTTAGTGGTCTAACTGAAATAAACCGCCTTGACTTCGGGTAAGCAAGGTTTTTTATACGGGAATATTATAATTTGGATGTTGTAACAATTTCCAGGAGGGCGAGCTGGGCGGCGGCGCCAGCAGCGAGGTGCGGCAGCCCGTGCCGGGCGTGTTGCTCATGGACTACCACCAGCGCTCCGGACAGCCGCAACAGCCTAACGGTTCGGACGCTACTTACATCAAATATTTATCGAGTTACACCTATTCACTACCTGACGCTCGCGGTTTCAAAAGGATTTAGTTGCTATTTTTTTTTGTGTGGAACCCTAAAATAAAACTTACTCCTTATAACAGCAGCTTTTTTCCAGTGAGTGTCTCCTCAAAATCGGTTCAGTGGTGACAGCACCCAGAAGGGATTATTATCACCCATTTTGAGAAAGACTGTTTTAAAGTTAGAAAATGAAAATGCGCTTCGCTGTGAATAATTTGTAAACTTCATATCTGGGTGATTTTCCAGGTGTAAGTGAGACAAGTGCGACAGGCGGGGCGGGCGGTAACACACCGGGCGCTAAGGACCAGCTCATGTACCTGTCACAACTGCTAGGCTTCACCGTGCAGTTCTCCGACTTCCCCAAGGTAAACAACTACATTATACGATAAAAAACAAACACTGCACGACCTAGGAATCGAACTCAGGACTACTAGCGGAGCTTGGTACTACAATAGTACACCTACCATTATATAATATAATTTTCTATATTTAGAACTAGCTTTTGCCCGTGGCTTAGTTCACTTGAAGCATTATTAGAATTAAAAATGGATTTCTAAAATAATTCCGAGAGCGAGCAGACTTCGCTTAGCTCAGCGACGCGATCGCGCGATGATTAAGGGACCGATTACTGGTCAGTCTTTTACGTAGTCACCCTGCAGGGGCACCATGTCCGTCGCGGCCTAACAGTAGTATTGTTTGGCAGCGCAACCACGGCGAGTACCTGTCGCTGGTGTCGCTGTCGACGGAGCCGCCGGTGATGTGCCACGGCGGCGGGCCCAGCACGGCGCACTCGCACGAGCAGTGCTCCCGCGCCGCCCTGCGCGCGCTCGCGCTCATGGGGCTGGACGCGCCCACGCCGCAGTACGTACACAACTACCACTATCACTATCACTAGCACACTATACACTCATATACGACGGAGCCGCCGGTGATGTGCCACGGCGGCGGGCCCAGCACGGCGCACTCGCACGAGCAGTGCTCCCGCGCCGCCCTGCGCGCGCTCGCGCTCATGGGGCTGGACGCGCCCACGCCGCAGTACGTACACAACTACCACTATCACTATCACTAGCACACTATACACTCATATACGTCTCATACTATACTCAGTCAAATCATCATGTGTATTGCAGGATATCCAGCGTGGGTGGCACGCCGCCGAAAGCGAGCGCGGTCAGCAACGGCATCGCGGAGTGAGCGGGCCGCCGCGCGCCGCTCTCGCTCTCGCTCACCGCTCCATCTCGCTTCCTCCTCGATTATTTGCAATATTACATGTGAATATCTCACAGCACGAAATGTTCGGGACGACTTCGCATAAATTCAATCCTTTGACTGTTTGTGCCGTTTCCGGCTTTGATATATTCACGACGTTTTGTTTGATCTCGAGTCTTGCAACAACTTTTAGTCTATTTCCTCTTTCCTATATGAACTTTCATATTTTTAGAATTTTAAAATGTATATTTTTTGTTATACATAACGATCTGTAAGAAACTATTTAGTTATTTTATTTTTACGTTTCCAGGAATTATGTACTGTCGCTCACAAATTAGGTTAACTTTTTATATTTATTTTTTACGCTGACAAACACACATTGTTTGGTAGACTTGTTTCTGTTAATACACGAGCAGCGCTCATCTAAGATTTATAATTAAATTAGTTTGTAAAAACACATTAGCCATACATTATCTAAAATATCACTATATTTATTGGCTATATACTGAAACATGTCTTATTTTATAAGTTTAGTAGAATAGTATAAATAAAGAAATAAAATATCATTAAAATTATGTAGGAACGAATATTGTAACGAAACTGGGGCTGTGAAGCCAAACCAAAACAGTTTCCTTGGGACTGGGCAGCGCCCCGCGACCGCCGCTGTTTGCTCGCGGACACAACTCTTGTTTTGCTTTTACTACTTTATTATTTAATTACAACTACAAAAGTGTTCCGTGAGTTGCATGCAAACATCGGATGGTCGCGTGCCGTCCTGACGAACGCTAAAGTTACATCATGCGGCCATGGTGTCTCCTTAGTTTAGCTCTACAGTAGTAATCGCCGTGTCCCTCGTCATTTTGTTGCTATAGGCTACGTTTGCTGCGCGGTTCTATACTGTCACCAGTATTTTCTACTGTTCTTCGATACTATTCCTGTATAGTTAGTATGTACGCGGGGGCTACGGCGATTAGAACGATGTTTGGCCTCGATTTTTAACTGACTTCTAGTAGATGAGCGCGTAATAATAGTACCCCTGACCCTAAGCTATGAAATGTGTAATTATAAACTTATGATAGACTACATGAAGCTGACACGAGTAGCGATAGCTTCCGACTTAGTATAAGGTTGCTTATTATTACTATTAAGCTATGCGTAACCTATATTTAATGAATGTACCACGTAACTGTTAGTGTATTGTTTATTGAAGACGTTTACACAATGTTCTTTCTAGACGTTTTAAATAATAAGTGTAATACAATTGATCGGTACTATATTTATGTACTTTAAAAGAATCGTAAGTAGAATGAATTAATGTGTGTATATCGCGTGTTATAGTTTTATTTATGTTGACGTGAGGATGCGATCCAAGCGGGACCCGGGAACCGGTCAATTGTATGTTCTGTAACAACCGATTGTACATTTCATTGTAATGGGTCCGTAATCATACGAAAACGTCTTACTTTTACAACCGTATTCAAGTGTAGTTGTTATTAATACTAAGCATATTATAATCATTAGGCGATGTGTTTACTCTTTGTTTGAATGTTCAAACTATTTTAAATCGAGGCCATCGATCAATTTCTTCGTGTTGAATGTTGCACAAGTAACTAAGCATAAAGAAATTAACTTATTATTGGATAAAGAAAAACGCCAGAAGGGCATTAAGAAGTTTATTTATTTTGTTGTAAGCAACTAATATTTTATATTATTACGTAGGTTGGAGCAAGTCCCAATTGGATTTCGTGCTTTTAGCAACTGTACTGTAAGGATATAATAATAAAAGTTGAATATTGAATGTTGTTTCTTTAAATTTTATAATAAACTAGCCCGCGACTTCGTCCGCGTAGCGTGATGATATATAGCCTACAGCCTTCCTCAATAAATGAGCTATCTAACACTGAAAGAATTTTTCAAATCGTACCAATAATTCCTGAGATTAGCGCGTTCAAGTAAACAAACAAACTCTTCAGCTTTATATATTAGTATAGATAGATTGTTGAATGTATGTTCGATCAACACTCGAGAATGGCTTGACCAATTTGGCTGAGTTTTTACATTGTTGTGTTCGGAATTGGGAGAACAAGTATGAAAAAAGAGTAGAAAATCCACCGGAAAAGTGGGAAACTTGGTTGGGAAAGTTTTAGTAGTCGCTAGTTTAAAATAATAACGAAGTGTTAGGCTGTTGAGTACCATAAGTTGCACAATGCCTGACAGATTTTCTCGATGATGTGTGAAGTCTCAGCGTGGTGGACCTGGGTTGATGTTTATAAGAAACTATATGAGAATGGGAGTGTTGAGATGCTTGGCCACTTGATACAATATAACAATTTAAGAAAGCGAGGAAAGAAGGCTCGGTCTTGTCTTTGTTTGTAAAGGAAGGAGTGGGTATCGAGTCAAACAGGAGGCGAGTATGTGTGAGGATTTCTTCTCTGATAATATTTATATGTATATATCTTTCAACGAATATGATCCTATGAAATTAAGTTACATTCAAATTCAATGAAATCAAATACTAAACCGCAAGGAATCAGCTCCGAAGACTGTGGCCACTGATCAACCTTGACACGCAATGTACATTATGTATGTAATGTATATCTGTGTGAACAAGTCAATTACGAAAATCTCATTGCAATTTAATTTTTGGCGTTATCAAAGTACGTTACAAAAGGTCTTTGACCTTTAACTTGATCTCGCACTTTCCTCTTTGATCTAAATAAGTTTTAATTAAATTTTTAAATAAAGAACTTGTGCATTCATTAGGTTTTGGTTTTCGCACTGCATTTTCACCAAGGACACGTTATTTATTTTATACTTTACCACCAATGGATGGTAACTCTGAGGTGCTCTGAGTAATGACTCAGAGTATGTACCCATAGTAATACGGTAAAGATAAACATTTTGGTGGGAGAAACTTTTATACTCAGGCAGGATTTTTCTCCCATTAAAATTGATATCTTTAAAAGTTTAAAACATGTAACTACTATCTCTAGTACCTTTTTTTTTGCGTGTGGAAAATCCTCATGGACTTCCGCCGCCCGGGGAGGCGGCGGGGCGTGTCGGACTCCACCCAGAGTGGGTGACCTACCGACTAAAACCACACGGTGTTCCTTCCTACACGTTTGCGTCGGGGGCTACGGGAAACAGAGAATTCGTCCGCGGCCCCCGCCGCAGCGGGCCCCGTCTGACTATCTCTAGTACCTAAGCTAATCTATTGATGGGTTCGATAATAGGACTGGTTGTAGAATGACTTAAACCTAAGCTGTTGTGATGTCTCAGATGTCTTACAGTGGTTTTCATGCTTTGGATGTCGTGCCCGGGCCGGGTCGCCGAGAATGTAATGATCGGATGTCATGTCGTGTACGTCATACCTCGGATGCCTGTTGCCTGTTGGTTCTACCGTGGGTGACGTGCTTTGGGGTTTAAGCGTTAAATATCAAATTATAATTGATTAGTTTGAGACAAACGATGATTCAAGTTATAATCTTCCAGTGCTCCAAAATTTCAAGAAACTCCGTATGTTCTGGTACATCATCATGTTAGGGCTATATTTCACCGGGGCACCATGGCGGCGCAACCTGTTGCGCCACCGTGGTGTCCGCAAGCTATCGGACTAGACACTATACGACACCAGAGTCGCCACACCACACTGAGACAGTATCAAAATGGACCTCGAAGAGATAGCACGACTGCTGTATGTACGTAGAAAAGGGAATTCAAGAGAGTCACTGGCGGCCGAGTGAGTGAGGCATCATACAGCGCTATAGTAATTAGTGGTGGCGCGACCAGCGTGGCGGCGCAACCAGTAACATTCTGTGCACGCGTCCGAGTTAGTCGCGCCGCCAAAGGGACACCAGGTGAGTAACTCTCTACATTTTGTTGGTAGCGGCGACTGGTTGCGCCGCCACGGTGTCCCGGTGAAATATAGCCCTTAGGGTACTACAGAGGACAGTGTGGTACTATATGTAGCCATATGTCGGCTATGTTTACGGAAGAACCCACTATACTAATGAGGCAATTTAGTGGGGATTTTAATTATGTATTTCGTACTTTTTCAAATAAAACAGGAAAAGTAAACAGTCATTCAAAAATAAAAACAAAGATTTATTAATAAAAATAGTAGCAATGCGTAACAATATCACCAGTCTTAGCTAAGACCCTGAGGTAATCACCGAGACACTGTGGTTGTTGCTATATTTACATAATACTATTTGCATTCATTCCATCTCGTTTAATACTATTCGTAACGTATGGCAGGTGGGTTCATTTGATAAACTTGAGTCCGAGCGCTTGACTCATGAAGCACAAGATGTCGGTGTGCTCATCGATCTGAAACAATTGCAAACACCCGATTACAATAAAGACAATAGGTATACTAGTAAATGAAACGTTATTTGTAAGAATGCAGTAAGAGGTGTAAACGACGGGGTCGACGATGGGGACTCTTTGCGGTTAGTAGCACCTGAATAGGTACCACGCGTTAAAATACTGTCGGATTATAGGGACTGTTGTTTAAAGGTCAGATTCCAATTCCCGTTTAAATTATACGAAAATCCTCATGGATCGTCTGCCAGCGGAGGGAGACTCGTACCGTCTAAGAACAACACTTATTTGTCCCTTATAGTCCCGACCATGGGATATGCAACTACGCGTACTATTCCGTGCTAATAGGTTATTGTAGTTATTATTAGAGCAATCATATACTGGGCGGATTGTATAAGAAATACTAACAATTTTAGCGGTGGGTTTCCCCCCGCCGTGGCCGGCCTTGGTGTCGACGCGCGCCAGCAGGGGGCGCTGCTGCGGCGTGTCGCGCGCGGCGTGCTGCAGCGCCGCGATGAACTTGAGCGAGTGCAGCGGCACCACGCGGTCGTCGTGGTCGGCCGTCAGCACCAGCGTCGCCGGGTACTGTAGCTCTGCGTACAACAATATCAGTGACCGTCAAAATGGAGGGACCAAGTCTCCAATGTCTGTCATACACATTTAAAAAAATAATACCATTAATCTACTATTTCCTACTTTTGCTATAATTTTAGCTACCTAAATGGTTTTTTTTGGGATAGGGGGGCAAACGGGCAGACGGATCACCTGATGATAAGCGACAACCGGCGCCCATGGACACCCGCACCACCAGAGGAGTCACGAGTGCGTTGCTCGCCTTTTAAAAGGGTTTGGTCCTCCGGTAACCTCACTCACTCGGCGAAACACAACGCAAGCCATGTTTCACGCCGGTTTTCTGTGATGCCGTGGTATCACTCCGGTCGAGCCTAAGCCTAAATTCTAAGCAGCGTGGCGATTGGAATTGTACCCTGTTAATGGCGGTCAAGGCTCGCCCATAAACATACCGGATGGAGTTCATCCTGCATAACCCTTTGAGAAGTACAGGCTTGATGGTATGTATCATTAAGAATGTTAGAAAATCTTATATTTACTGTTATCCGGCGTTTGTATGTTGTGCAGCGGAGAGTACTTGAGCAGGTATTCAAACTGTGTCTTATTGTCTGAACTACCGTAGTCCGACACCCACGCGTGTCCGATTGTGAACTTCTGGAACCTCAGCATGTCCAAGACACTGTAAACAAAAATTTTTCCTTCACATAATTATAGCGAGACAATAATTTTATGATACTAAACAAGGAGTCTGTATAGACAAGACATACAGAAAGAATCGATTACAGTGGTTTTGAATCCTATTCTTAATTTCGGCCGTAAATAGAAAGTTTAAGCTAATTTTCTCATTTTAATAATACTGCCTCATTAGCCTAGTGTTCCTAAGCGTGACTGTTATGCTAGAGGCCCTGGGTTCGATTCCCAGTTCGAGCAGTGTTGGTAGCAGTTAAAGGAACCATCTACAGAATTTGTGCCTGGTTCATGGCAATAGGCTCGCCACGACCCAGAAATACCGGAGAACTATAGGTGTACCTCTGCCTAACCCTTCCGGGAATACAGTCGTGATGGTATGTTTTATGTTATGTTTAAGGTCTCTGGAGGATTCCCTCCAAATGGATTTCTGTTTCCAGAGCTTGAACCTCGCCCTAAGTGAAATCTTGGCTACTGCCGTGCGAGTAAGTATCTAAATAATACGAACTATTTTAATTTAATTGAGCCGATCACATTTGTCGGAGAATCGAAAAACGACGGTGTAAACGAATTCTCGATTAGGCTAACTGTGTATAGGCTAACGTGTAGGACACCCCCAGGTTGAGCGACGATTTGCGGAAGGCAGCTGGAAGTGAATGGAGAGGCCTACATCCAGCAGTGGACGAAAATAGTCTGATGATGATTATGATTTTACTATAATAATAACATAACATACCATCACGCCTGTATTCCCCGAAGGGTTAAGCAGAAGCGTACTAATGTACACCCACAGTTCGTCGGTATGTTTAGGTCCCATGTAATAGGGGCGAGTCTATTGCCATTACTTGGAATTTCATAGAAAAACCCAATAACACTGCTCGACCCGGTAATTGAACCCAATACCTCTAGCGTAGCAGTCGCACTCAGGACCACTAGGCTAATGAGGCAGTTTTAGTATAATAGACGCTTCGATAATATGAGTAGTTGTTGCGACTCACCCGACCTGCACGATGGCGGCGCCGTAGAGGTCGGGGCGCTGGTTGATGCAGGCGGCCACGAGCAGCCCGCCGTTGGACCCGCCCTGGATGGTGGTGAGCGCCGGCCGCGTGTATTTCTCCGCGATCAGGTACTCGGCCGCTGCCTGGAAGTCGTCGAACACGTTCTGTTTGTTCAGCAGGCGACCCGCGTTGTGCCATCTCTCGCCGTACTCTCTAGAAAAGGAATTAAAACATCATTTGGATAAATGTAAACTACTCTTAGAATTAAATCGACAATTCGAAGATTAAATAAAATACTAGCTTAAAATGGTAAAAGGAAATAACGTGTCCTGCATGCCTATGACTTTCTCGACGCGTGTGAAATCGGCCCTCCACTACACTACTCGCGTAGTTGCTTCGACGAAGTAATGGTGAAAATTGACCGAAGTTCGAAGTTACGTGACTGTACTCTCGTGCAACCTCTCAGGAGCCTTCGTCCCTTGACTCGGGCGCAAAAACCGACAACGATCGGAAGTCGCCCAGGCCCATTACACGGAGCGAACCAAAGTGCCCTACTATACTATCGTCTTCACTCGACTTCGATCAACTTCGCGAGTAATGTAGTGCCGGCATTATTCTGAGAAGTCCCTTGTTTAGCAGTGCGTTACTACATGGGTTGATTATGAGTACTACAAACGAAGCCAAAGAAATTAGCTATTTTTAAGTTTATTATGATTTTATTAACTGCCTCAATAGTCTAACTAGTGGTCCCAAGCGTGACTGCTGCGCTAAAGGTACTGGGTTCGATTTCCAAGTCGAGCAATTATTTGAGTTTTCTACGAAATTTTTAGTAGAAGCTCGGAGTTCGGGATCTGTTCCCGATAAATGACAGAAGGCTCACCCCAATGGGACCTAAATAGACTATCGAACTTGGGTGTACGCTAGTACCTCTGTCTAACCCTTCAGGGAATACAGGCGTGATAGTATGATGTATTAATTCCAAATTACTGTTATTTTCGCAACATCAGTGTCAAGGTTGTATACTTGTTCTTGCCTTACCCTCCGCCTCGTATGTTCGGTATGGCGACCACTCCGTTAAAGTGTTGCATGAACACCAATCTCGTGACGCTAAAGCTTGGCTGGATGTTGATGTTGAAGCCGCCGTAGCCGTAGATCAAGGCAGGGTTTGATCCATCGCGAGATAGACCCTGTAGTTAACAATTGTAGATTGTTTTTAGTATGCTTCACTACAATCTTAAAATTATTTAATTATTACAGATAAGTTATTAAATAGAATACAATACGCGATTGAAATATGGATTCCAGATAATATACCAAAACAGCAACTATCAAATTAAATAATATACTAATATAATGTATTAAAATATATCTCGTATTGTAATTTTGATTGCCTGTTCTAAATTTTTCATCAGTATACAATCTCGCTCGATAATTTACAAACAGCTACATTAATATAAGCAGAAAATATACCTAAATAAAGGCCAAAATAAGTATTGTGTTTACCTTTTTGGAAACTATAAACATAGGTACTTTGGTGCCGTCTTTGCTGGTGTAGAATATTTGTTTAGCTTCGTACTGTGACGCGTCAAAGCCCTTCACTTTCACCTCTCTGAACACCTGAAAGACAATATAATTATCATGCAAGAGTACTTCCATGTTTACAGACAGATACAATATTGATTGCTTTGAACCAACGTCTTCGAGTGGTTACCGGAGGCCCAAACCCTTTTAAAAGGCGGGCAACGCACTTGTGACTCCTCTGGTGTTGCGGGTGTCCATGGGCGGCGGTTATCGCTTACCATAAGGTGATTCATCTGCTCCTTTGCTACACTATCCCATAAAAAAAAGTGACTTCAAAATTGAAATTAATTAATAATATGCCAACTATTTTTTTTGTGGTTGGTTATCTTCAGCTGCTTTTCTCATTCAATTCTCACCGTAGGTTCGTATGGTTTTTTCTTGAAGTCAACGTGATAGATGACACCGGGCGACAGGAACGACATGAAGTGGTAGAAGATCTCCGAGTGCTCCTTCTTGCCGGAGAAGCCCACCACTGAGCCCACGTCGAGCGCGAACGTCTGCAGCAACTCCCCGGATTTCATGTTGTGCAATTGTAGAACACTCTGTAAACATAACACCAACTATTGTACTTATCTAATCAATAAAGTAACTTATCAGGCTCAGAATATTAAAAGAAGGCCTTTTGAAGTGCAGTATGTGCTGTGACCTAATTGTCAAATATTATATATTAACTGCCTCATTAGCCAAGTGGTCCCGAGCGCGACTGCTACGCTACAGGTCCTGGGTTCGATTCCCAGGTCGAGCAAAGTGTTATTGGGTTTTTCTATAAAATTCCCAGTAGCAGCTCGGAGTTTGGAATTTGTGCCCGGTTAATGGCAATAGGCTCGCCCCCTATTACATGGGACCTAAACATACCGGCGAACTGTGGGTGTACATTAGTATGCCTCTGCCTAACCCTTCAGGGAATACAGGCGTGATGGTATGTTATGTTATATATTAAGACACAGATGGTATAGATCAGTCAGTCGACATGAAAGAATAGGGTTCAATTTAAAGGTACATTTTCAGCTTCAAATTTCAATGTAGTTTCAGTACCTTTTTGGTTATAGGGAAGCCTTCAAAATGCGAACAGTCTTCGGGATGAGACCGGGAAGTGTGAGATTGTTACATCGAAACCATCCGCCAGCGAAGTTGTAATGGAAATAGTCACCATCTATACATGGAGGAGTACCGCGTCCTCTTAAAACACCACCTCAGAAACCACCCTGTGCAACGCCTGTTAGGCTCAATCTCTTACTTAGCTTAGCTCGTGATGCATATCCATTGTGACATTGGTTGTAAAATACATTGCCTAATGTAGTTGCGTGCTGAAGATATCATCTTACTCATTCGCGTGATACAGTGAATGTCCAGAATTTTCGGTTTTCTAAAATAACATACAATCACGCCTGTATTCCCCGAAGGGTTAGGCAGAGGTGTACTTATGTACACCCACAGTTCGGCTGTATGTTTTACGTCCCATGTAATAGGGGGCAACCATTAACCGGGCACAAATTCCTAACTCCGAGCTGCTACTGGGAATTTCATAGAAAAACCCAATAACACTTTGCTCGACCTGGGAATCGAACCCAGGACCTCTAGCGTAGCAGTCTCGCTCAGGACCACTTGGCTAATGAGGCAGTTTAAATTTCTAACAAAACTTTAATAATAAAGCAGAAGGGGATTTCAAGTACCTTCACATCCCTGACGTAGTGAATGACTAGCTTATCGTTGTCCACTGCTGATGCCCAGTCCAACACGTCGCTAGGATGTTCCTACAATAAATGAAAGGTACATTAGATAAATATTATGCTAATAGTATGCTTTCGCCACATTCAATTTCAATAGGGAATAATATTTTTAAGTAGGGATTATATTTTGATTGTACTACAATAATTATTCAAAATTGGCCTTTCAGTTTCGATTGTAAGGTTCAATTTGTAGTGTACTTACAGGTATAAGAGTTTCCCAATTTTCTTCAGCCGGATTGTTCAGGTCTATCTTTATAAGTCTGTAGTTTGGCGCGTTCTTGTTGGTGCGGAATATGCACACGGAACCTTCATTTGTAATATACTGAAATTTAAAAGATAGCATTTTTTTGACTTTTTATCGAATTAATTTACACTGACTAAGTAAATACATACCCATAATTCACACTGAGATGAGTTTCTTATTAATTTAACCCTATTTACTGTGCAGGGAAAAGTCTTTCTTCAGAATCAGTTTCTCTCCTCACTTCATTTTTATTATTATGAGACGAGTCAGGCGTGATGGTCGCAATGGCTGTCTGCCACTGCTCCCACTTGCCCCAGCAAAGAGTGGTGAGGCGAAACACCAATGTGGTTTTAGTAAAATAAAAACAAAAAAAGGCGTGATGGGTCTGTTATAGTTTTTACGTGTTCTACAATTTACTATGAGGTCCTTACCTCATAGTCTGCCTCGAACTTGTGCACAATCTGCGTGAGGTGTAGCTTGCCATTAATCTCGGGCTGTTTGGTGAGGTCTGCGTAGAATAACAGGTTGTCCCGGCAGTCTTTCACCGGGGACACTATCAGGTACTTGCCGCAGTCCGTCACTTCGGCACCGCTGTAACAAAAATAATACTTGTGAGCTTGGTTTTATTTCTATTGTCGGATCTGCGAACTCTTTTTAAGAGTTACTAATGGTCTATTCACACGTCAATTCAGCTCTTGATTACACTGATACTGACGTGTATGATTGAGTCCATACTATAAACTGAATTTCATATACAAAAAACTCAGCTATTCTTTTTTGAGGCTAGTCTTCTCAGTCAATATGCGACTGAAAATTGGTAACATTTTTTTTCCTGTATAAATTCAGGATGTGGAGGAAACTTTGAATCTGGCGGGTGGGACTCGCGGCGGCTTAACCTCTGGTATTAAGCGACGCAGGTTCGAATCCTGCCCGCAGTCGATTTTTCCCTTCACTTAACTTTATAATCTTATCATGGAAAATACAAAAAGATAATTGAAATTACAATTTGCAACTAACTACTTTCATAATTAAAATAATTTTCAACCACTTTGAACGACTACATAACAATACTATAAAATATCTAAGATGAATAATCTATTATCGACCTTATGATACTAACAATAAGCATTACGTTTGTTCAAAGTGTCTCAAGCAATTAAAATAAATGTTTTACTGTAATACTACAGAAATATGGAAATTTCATGCTACATATTGATGAATTATGCAAAAACAAATTACGAGCGTCTCTCTTCACCGATGATTTGAGTGTGAGTGTCACTGTTGATAAATAAAAGAATATTCATTACACTTTGAACAAACATTAATACTAGAGTTACGCGAATAACCGTAACCATTACGTTTACAACCATTAAGTTGTCAAATCTGTTTAAATTACATACATTTTACTGTCGGACAACCGTGTTCATGGTCACGTTTATACTTAATTAGTAGTACCTCGTTACAGTAAAATTAAAATCACTATATTATTTTTGAAATTGTAAAACGTATGTAAAATTAATTCAGAAAATCACGTCAGACCCCGAAGCACCAGGTCAGTAGAATTTTCATTGTCAATTTTTTCTCGAGCTAATAATTTAAATAGGATAAAGCGAGACTAATTAAAAAAACGTTTATTTATTGTCATAACGCAATTCACAGTGTTTCTGATATCGCACTAATTGTAGTGTTACTAACAGTTACTGTTACGCGTGATTTCACTCGGGTCCCTATGACTATTTATTTTCATTTTTTGTTTTTAGTTGTGAAATAGATAAAAACAAAAATAAGTAGTTGCCTATTCATTCTAATTTTGAATCAGGATTTTTTTTTTTTGCATGACATTGTATACTCACATCCGCCACAGAGGTTCTTCTGGGAACTCGACGACGATGACGTCATCAGCTTGAGGAGTATTAAGTCGGTGGTAACAGAGTTTTTGGTCGCGGTTCACTTCTGTCTCCGAGCCGTCCGTCTTGCCTGCCTGGTCTGGGTACCGCTGTGTAATTAAGTAACTGTTAAATAACCATCGTCGTAGCTATAATAAAATTGGCATGCATTTATATGATTCATAGAACAATTAAAAAAAAAAGATTGAACGGATTTTTTCTATTTTTTTACCATTGGATTTTATCGCGTTGTAATCTTATTATTCAATTTCCGACGTTTCGGATCTGTGACAATATCCATGGTCCGTAAAAAGTTATTTTAAACATTTGATTTTGAGAATCAAACATGTATGATGTTGGGTCCGAATTTTTTTTGCCTTGAAATCTCACTTAGTACACAGGAAAATACAATCAAAATTATTAATCTCATCACGTATCCGACCGCATTGACGTCAACTAACACTTGTGCGCAGGTGCGCAAGTGGCAAGCGAAGGTGGAGGGGTCATTTAAATGATTGAAAACATTGAAAGGAAACCCCACTGACAGTTTTCCTTGCGAAAAACCGATGATACTCACGGAATAGAATAAACCTTTGTTGTCCTTGGTCCACGACATAGAGGCGAACTTTACTTTTTTTAACACTTCTGGGTAATCTTCGCCTGGAATATAAAAATGTTTATTTAGCGAAATATAATTATAATAATACGTTTGTATCTCGTCTCTTATGGTATCTTCAAAACAATCAAGTTGTGTGTATGTTTCATTTCGTTCATAATTAAAATACATTCAAATCAAAGACAAATACAGCTTCATAATTCAATTCAAATAAACTTCGACATTCCGAATAATATCAATGTATTTACTCTTCCAATCAGTTTACTGGGTTGGCTAGAAGAGACCCCTTCCTCCCCCTTAGTACGGTTTGACAGATTTCACACGCTAATATAATCTATAATCTATGAGGAACTAGCTTCTGCACGCGGCTTCGCCCCCGTGGAATTCGGTCTGTCATCACATCCCACGGGAACGGGATAAAAAGTATCCTATGTCCGTTTCCTGGTTCTAAGCTACCTCTCCACCAATTTTCAGCCAAATCGGTTCAGCCGTTCTTGAGTTATAAATGGAGTAACTAACACGACTTTCTTTTATATATATAGATGAAGGATTCGTTGAGGAAACAAAGCCTCAAAAGCTTTTTTAGTCATCATCAATTAAAGAAATCTTTAAAACTTATCACACAGTGTTACTTAGTGTCAATTAAAGAAATCTTTAAAACTTATCACACAGTGTTACATATTTTGCAATATCACCCTAATATCCGTATTTCCTTTGGCGATTTACATTTGGCAATTTAGCGTTCAGCTTTATTTAGTATTATTAGTATGTATGTGGTTGTCACACCTATGTGAAGTTCTTATTTACAACATTAGAGATGATTTAGCAATTGATTTAAAACGATTGATTTAAAAGTTCGTATGACAATGACGGCTGAACGTGCTTTACGAAAATGGAGTGGTCTCGTCTCGATATATTGAGAATGGTCACCGTGATTAATTAGCATAGTTATTACATAGCACCAGAGATCTTAAAGTTTTTTTTACTGTAATAATAATTTCCTCAAGTCTAATGTTAGAATCATATCTAGAAAAAAGGAGACTGCGTTAGAGTTTCTAAATATAATGAGCGTTCTAAAGTACTGGAATCTTCACTTTCAAATTACCTGGAAAACAATCATGGTGTACCCCAGGGTAGTATACTGGGTCCACTTTTATTTCTATTGTACATCAATGACCTGCCCAATGCTTTAAATCATAAATGCGTGCTATTTGCTGATGACACATCGATTGTGGTAAAGGGTACTAACAGATGTGACTATGAATCCGATATAAATAAGGCTCTTACCACTGCGATTGAATGGCTCTCAGTGAATAAGCTGAGGGTTAATATACAAAAAACTCAATTCATGCAATTTCATACATACAAATCTAAACCACTAAAGCTAAATATTTCATACGATGGGGTGACAGTGTCGGAAACAGATTTGTATAAGTTCCTCGGCATCTCAATCGATCGGTTTTGTAATTGGAAGACTCACACAGCAGATATCTGTTCAAGATTAAATAGTTTTGTTTATCCGTTGAGACGAATAAGTCAAATAGTTTCTAAAGAAGCCGCAATAACGGCATATCATGGGTATGTCTGTTCCATACTACGTTACGGTATAATCATTTGGGGCAGAAGTGTAGACATAGACGATGTGTTTATAATGCAAAAGAAATGCCTAAGAGCCATATTTGGGCTGCAACAAATAGACTCTTGCCGGCCATTCTACAGGAAATATAAAATTTTGACTGTCCCATGCTTGTATATTTTGGATGCATGTTTATTTGTATTTAAACATAAGAACCTATTTCAGGAAGCATCTAGTTCTTATAGTAGACGGGCGCGACATCAGCATAAATTATACAGACCATTTACTAGACTGACTTTGACATCTAATAATAGTTATATAATGTGTATTAAAATATTCAATAAAATTCCTAATAATTTCAAATCAATGACGTTTTATAAATTTAAAAAAGAATTAACGCGGTGGCTTTCTGAAAAATGTTTTTATAGCATTCATGATTTCTTTGAATTTAAATTATAAATTGACATTATATAGTTAGATTGTGCTTTTGAATAATATTATGTTCTTAGCTTCATAAAAATATTTGTACGCTCGTAAGAGCAAAACATAGTGGGCCATAATTAATTTTATAACACCTTTAATGTACCTGTGTTTGTTGTCAAATAAATATAATAATAAATAAATAATAAATGGTCCGAAGTGCGACTGCTACGCTAGAGAACCTAGGTTCGATTCCCCGGTTGAGCAGTGTTGAGTTTTTCTATGAAATCTAAAGAAGCTCGGGGTTAATGGATTTGTGCCAGGTTAATGGCAATAGACTCGCCTCATATTACATAAGACCTAAAATAATACCATCACGCCTGTGTTCCACAACACATTTTTGTCGTGCAACACAGTCGCGATGGTATTATTCATGTTACCCAATAATAATGAAAAGAGTTTTCTACCGTGTAGAAAACTAAATTTACAAAAAATCACAAGTGTCTTCGCATCTAACCTGTGGCCACATCTTTCAAGTGTATAGTGATCCAGTCGGACCCGCTTGCAGAAAGGCCGTACGCGAAGGTGTTCCCGTCCTCCGTGAACCGACTGCCAGACAGCGCGATGGTGCCATCCTCGGACAGTGTATTGGGGTCCAGGAACACTCGGGGCTCGCCTTGTAAACTGTCTTGTACGTACAGGACACTGGCGAACAAATACCAAAATTCAGAGCTGCAGAGGATAGCTAAATGGAAAATATATTTAAATATAAACTTTTTATATAGAGGTCTCGTTTATGACCCTCAGCAGTAAGAGGAAATTCCTGTCAAGGAAGTGAAAGTAAAATGTTTTTTTTCCTTTATCAAAGACCCCACGAATCGAGTAGTTAGGGTTTTTTCTTAGGGGAGGTGTAACTCCAGTCCGTCCAGCTGAATTAATCAGTAATTTAATGAAATTATAATAAGTGATGGGTATTGCCCATTCTAGATTCTTGCAGTACCCTTATCTATACACATAAAGAACATTGTTTGTTATTTATGCTTCTAGGAGCCTTCAGGTATTTTGAGATTCATGAATTCTTCTTTCGTCTGCTTCCAAGGAAGCAGATGAAAGAAGCTACGCTTAGATCTGTCTCTAAAACCTTAATAGAACTAAACCACTATGATAATAAAAAAAAACAAGGTGCGATGTGTAAAAAAAAACAATACTTACTTCTGATTCTGTAGGCCAGTATTTTTGAAGAAAAAGTATCTATTCCCTCTTCTGAAGGGGCACGAGTATTTGGGGTAGTTCCAGAGCTCTGTTAGTCTCTGGTTTATGTCGCCTTTTACAGGACACGCGTCCAGGTACGGCCGTGTTATTCTATTCTCTGCCTCTATGAACTCTTTGGTTTCGTTCGAGTCGGGATCTTCTAGCCAGCGGTACGGGTCCGGAATCTATAATTCAAGAGGTATGTTTTAAAAAGAGGTTAAGAGTATATGAGGTAAACTTTGTGGTCTAGTTGATTGTAATATTGTGTGTAGGTACCCCAATAATAAAAATATATTTTGTAAATGAAAAAAATATTGGGAATTCGGCAAAAGTCGCCACACTGCCATAACCAGAAATTAAATTTTGATATGTTGTTAAAAAAATTAAATATATTAATATATTTTCAGTTAAGTTTAATTATTATGTATAGAAATGTCACTGGTCTCTCGATTTCAACCCAATCTAACTGGATCGGTTTTGACGTTATTTATTATTAGAATACCATATTTTGACAAAAATTACGAAACAGACCATTACTATTTCAGCTAATAACCAATAAAACTGTCACACATTTGCCACAAATATCGCAGAAATCTGCACATACATGCTTTACGTACGGTACAGTACATGTAAACTGAACATATCAAACGATTCATGTCGGAATCTGCAGCTTCATGCCGAAAACGCCGATGGGCGGGCAAGAATACATAATCGAGATGCCGGGACCGCCGATGGGCGGGCGGCATAGTACAGTGTGGCGGCATCTGGGTAATATCGTTACTTTTCAGAAAGGCTGAATGGGTTAAAAATTCCTATAAATTCTACGATCAGGAATAAAATATGAATATAAATATGTAGAAATACACTATCTAAACGTTTTATAGTAACCTAATAACGCACAACAAGCTAAATAAGTTGAGGTAAAAACTACAAATCACGTGGACAAACACGTTAATCTGGAACACGGTGCGCTGCGGGAGAAAACTTTTTTTATAAAAATCTACATTTTGTTATGAATTGAAAGAGGTCAATGGGCTATCATTGTGTAATTTTAACAGAACAGGTTTTTATAGTGTAATTTTCAATAGATTGATCTACTTGTATCTATAATCATGACACGTTCGCGGTATGCTTAGAGAATATTTAATACAAGGCTGCCTACAACAAACCTAGGGCTGGCAACCTTTAAAATTATAAAACAATATTTATTTTCTTGTGGAACTGAATAAGCGCAAGACCGTATAGGGTCATTAATTATAATAACGAAACACTAAAGTAATTTTGAGACACGTACCTAAGCATATTTTTTTCAAGAAATTAGTTATTCGGTAAAACTAATTTCTTGAAAAAAAATATACCAGTGGTATAACTTATACCAGTTAAACTCAAAACTCACGGCTGTATTACAGTCGTATCCACGACTACGATACCAGCGCGCACACGCACACAATAACACTCCAAATAGGTATTACTTTTCCATAACCCGGACCACAGATAGATCGAGGCCCATAGTTTCAGGTTTTGTAATAACCTTTTCGGGAAAAAATAACACATAGCTATTAAAAATCACTGTAATCGATTCTCGACAAATTACTCTCAGGTTTTACGCTTATTCTGTTACAGGTTATATATGGCTATTTATTCAATTTTATTAAAAAGGGACGATGAAGTTTTAATTATGGTCAACCTAGTCCTATAATGAGGCCGCAGGGAGGCTGCATATGTAAAAAATAAAAAAGGCCCAATTGCGGGATTTATGATTCACTAAAATGCCTTCTGATGACGTAGCGTCATTGTTCATCTCAGCGTGGATCGCAAAGCAAAATAAAAAATAAAGATGAACTTCGTTTGCGTGCAGGAATTATGCGATTAGTAACGTTATGAAAAAAGGTTTGATTAAAACATGAACATAAATAACACATTGGATGCACGTGCGTTAAATTTGAGAGATCATGCGATTGGATTTTTTCCTTGTAAATTTTTGATTAAATGGCAAAAACAGTTATAGGTATCGTTACAAGAGAACATAAATCGAAAACTAAATCTAGAAAGATTAAATTTTATTACACGAAATCCCGTTTTACAAAACTAGTTCATCGATTAGGTTTTTTAACTGTTTTGGTCTCACAAAAAGAACTTATACAGCACGCAGTTGTTTATGACATAGGTATAAGATGGATATTTTTTTTGTGGTTCGTCAAGATCATCATCATTTAAATTCACAAATACTATAAATCGGCAAATAATAAAGCCTGATGACTGAAGATTTAACATGACACTTATTCATGATCCTAATGATGACAAGTTTGTCATTAAATTCTGCGCGACAGCCCTGCTGTCTGACGTCTACTAGGAGGTGGGTACTTGTAAGGAAATCAGTCTTTTTGTACTATATCTAGATTGTGTTGTTCATCATATAGATATCTCATGTTGTATTGGCGATATTATTAGAAACGCTAATGAGTCTTAATTAATAAATAGTGAATTACACAATTAACTTTTGTGTAATTAATTTTATTAAGCTTTCGAAAGCAAAGAATCTGGGTTATATGGGGACACAGTTATCAGCAAGAAACTCCAACAGATTAAAAAAATATATTACAATAATTATATTTATCTTTACAAAAGAGGAGCAGGAGTGCGTTTGATTTGTATTAAGAGCTGATTGAATTTGGAGGGCTTTAGCCTAGAGCAAGTTTGAAAACAATAATGAGCCAGGAAAGATCATTAGCTCATAGATAACACATTAGTAGGAAGCTTTGTGCCCTAGCCGTTGGGAGTTCGTAAGTATAATTATTATTTCCTACGATTTCCTTTCAACTTTTTAAAAAGAAAATTATAGTGAATGCAGATATATGAACTCTGAAATCTATGCCCACAGTTCAACCAACAAAACTTTTTAATTCCAGTATTACCTAATGCTTGTGCTGCATGTGTTATTCGCAAAAAAAGGTTCTCCTTTAGAATTGTTTTTATAACGATCGACCATTGATCCCGGATCTAGGAGTCATGGAAATTAACTATCATGCTTATAGGAGAAAGAACTGGTTATGGAGCAATCTTAAAATGTTTACATTTTTAAATACATGTTTTTCTCTACAGCAAAATATAAAGTTATAGAGATAATCAATTATTTTAATTACTTGTTCAAACCCATAGCCACCGAATACTTTTTAGAGACTTTTTAAACACTGTATCGCATATATTAAAACCACCTCTTTTGACCAACAGTAAATTCACTTTATAATATTTATCTTTACATGCATTCGAAGGGTCCTAACTCAATAACACGTAATTGCAATAAAAGTCTGACCATGAACTGAAGATCCCACAAAGTGTTTTAAGGCTTTTTGTAACTGCATGCAGGCAGCGGTTTGGTTCACCGCCCTTGCTCGCAGGTCGATCGATTTATATGGAAATTATTTGCCTCCAAGGTATTCTATACCAACGTAAACACGATATTTATGGTAATAGTCGCTGGAACGAGCTTTTGTAACAATTAACTCAAGAGTTCGTGACTAGATATTATTAATATTTAACTGTATGTGTAGACTAGCTTTTGCCCGCGGCCTTGCTCATGTGAAGCTATATTAGGATTAGAAATGGATATTTAATCAAAAACTAACATTGATGATCTCTTCATTGTATGGGTCTCTATACATCAGAGAGGTCAAGCTGTATCTCAAGATCCGTTTAATTACCTTGAGATAAGAAGCTCACCAGTTTTTAAGTTGGAGCATATACTTTCTAACAGTGATAGTAAAATTAAAATCTACCTACTCAGTAGTTTTTGCGCCAACCCGTAAAAACAGAAGAATTTAAAAATCTCATTTTTGGGCAGGAGAGTTTATATAACCTAACCCATTTAGTTTTTTATAAATATCCTCAATGTGCAGACACAGCTTTTTTACGATTTTATAATAGGTGGTAGAGATAATTCCAGCCAAAATTAAAATTATTTCTCACGTTATTTTAAAGTGATTTTCACCTTTGCCTTGGCATAGCCAGATCCATAGATGATATAGGTATCTAGTTTTAGAATTACGAATAATTTAAGGAGACAACTCAGCAAACTGGTACACGATCCTACAATTGTATACCTAGTAGTATTATTAGTAATCGATTACCCGTATCCGTCGTGGCTTGTCATGGGTTTAGCAACAAATAAGGTTCCGCTAATTAAACTCTAAGTGAAAGGATGCTGTTAACATGCATTGTTTACATCGATACCTTATTGTCTCTCTTCCAAGATACCAGAAAAAATAGTTTGTAATCAGTAATTCGTGTGGTTACTCACTTTACGACCATATAAGATTAAATTTGTATAAAAAATTTTAAGGTTCCTGAGTTTGTACAGTACCTTAGTGCCGTGGTAATCGTCGATGATGCTCCCATCCCTTCTTGCCTCAGGGTACAGGAAGGCCATTTTCTCCAGGGCTGATGACGATGCGCGCGCGCACTGCAACAACGCACACACTGACACAACACACGCATATTCAAAAACGCGCATGGCGAACCTTGCGCGCGCTAACACTCGGTAAAGACTGGTCCGCTTCGGGGAAACCAACGACTTATATGGTAACACCATCGGAGCCAACCAACCGTGCTGTAGCTACAACCAACTTTCTGGCTACGTTCCGAAGATACAGCGTTCTTCATTCTTGCTATCTTCCATCAAAATTTGACGTGATTGCTATTGGTTTCTTTTTTTTGTTTTAAACAGCCAGTAAAGATTACTATGTAGTTTGCTACGCTACCAAACAGGTTTGTTTATAGAAAAGGTACGTATTGTTTTTCAAGGTTCTTAATTCTGAATATTTTGTTTACTAAATATCATCACTATCTTTCTCTTACCTCTGATGTAATACTAAAAGTACTACCCTATAATAATTTATATTACTCAAAATGATTAATCATATTACATAATAGTTAAAGGTTAATCTTTGATTAAATCTTAAATCGCTTCAGAGAATTTAATGTCTGCTCACCTCTTAAAATGAGAAGGATTAGGCTGTAATCCGCGCATGTAATAGTGCGGGTTGGGAGACTTCAGGTTTAAAAAAAAAACGGACATATTTATGGCAAGTCTGAGGTAGAGAAGTCTTGGAACTGAATTAGAGAACTTTGACTTGGCAGTTCAAAGGTCACATCCCTAGGCTATCAGTGCAGTTTTGGTTATTAATTTATTTTCAATTTTAGAAAACTTACACCTAGTTGCAGTGTTGTTACATGTTATGCAAATGAAGGCCAATTAAGTCGACGCCCCCGGGGAATAAAATCGTAATAGACAAAAGTAAATTTTCCAGGACGAGCAAAAAACTGTTATTCTGTTTTAGCTCATAAACTAACCGGCCTATATTAACATACAATACATCATTTTTTTCAGTATTTTTTTTTCTTAATAAGTAGCTATAATAAAAAAATATATAATGTATACTTTTAAAGTTATTACGAAAGATGTATAATACTGATTTTATATTTAAGTGTATCCTAAGTAACGGCACATAACGATTTTATTCTCGTGAAATTGTAATATCACGAAAACTATATCCCTACATTACGATGTTTTTCTACAGTATTTTCATGAATGAATGGTAATTATAATAAACTAATACGATTTTGTTCTAATCTAATAATAACCAAATACTGTATTAATAGAAGGACAAAAAAATAGTATCACATTACTACATGTTTTCAAATTCATAAAGAATATTGTAATAGGTGTTTACGTGAAATAGTATTGATAATTATGTCAATAATAAAGCAGTAATATACGTTTACCGTTCAAGATTTACCAAACTAAATTTAGGTAAAGCATGTTATTGAAAAGAGTTATCAATTTATTTACGTGAATAAAATCGTATAATGCCTTACCGATTTCTCGCGACATGCGTTCGTTCCATAATGAACGACTACGATGTTTTTACGGGAAGAAATTGTTGCATGATTTCCGTAGAATAAAAATAAAAATTGTTATAACTTTATGAATTTTCTGTCAAAAAATCTAAAAAAAATCAGTAGGTGTATATCGACACCATAGATGCCGAAAATGCAAAAACATTAAAAAAGTGGTAATAGCGCATAACCATTTTATTCCCCGGGGGCGTCGAAGTGTTCACATCGTTTAATCTCACGTCGCCGTCATCGCAAAGATATTTTAGCCACGAATGTGTCGCTTCTAATGTTTTAAAAATATAACTTTTCTAAAAATGAAAGTACATTATGTACCTGAAGCAGAGCGTAAACCGAGCTATACAGATATTATTAGGACTATGTATTACATAAACAGGAGCGTAATGCTCGGCAATAGCACTTCTCAAGGTACCTAAGCTAAGAGACCTGTTAGGTACATTGGTGCCAATCAATTTTTTTTTATGGGTTAGCGGGGCAAACGATCAGACGGATCACCTGATGGTAAGCGATAACCGCCGCCCATGGACACCCGCAACACCAGAGGAGTCGCAAGTGCGTTGCCCACCTTTTAAAAGGGTTTGGGCCTCCGGTAACCTCACTCACTCGGCGAAACACAACGCAAGCGTTGTTTCACGCCGGTTTTTTGTGTGGCCGCGGTATTACTCCGGTCGAGACGGCCCATTCGTGCCGAAGCATGGCTCCGATGACGCCTGTATTCCCCGAAGGGTCAGGCAGATGCGTACTATGTACGCATTATTAATATTCTCCTATCCTTATTCCAGTTTTTCTTCCATACATCTTAATCAGCCGTCATATTGTTCACTTCCTTTGTAGCTGTTATTATAATCTCAGACAGTCCATCCATATTTTCTTTAGTCAACCCATAACCAATCGTCGAAATTTTACTCTATCAAATCTATATTACAGATAACACAAAGAAATGTTACATGTCTGTTTGGTAAAAAACTGCCTAAATTATATAAAATTGGCGCAAGAAGCGCGGAGTACATGGAATAGGTGCTCTATTTATTGTGTTTTGTTTGTAATATTTACTGTTTTTGTAAATTATAAGATAGTCGCAAAGATTAATGAACCCTATACTGGATATAATAAAAGTTAGTATAGTTGTGAATTGTGTAATTTCTTAGTTATACAATTCACTACTGTACTAGCAAAGCGTTTATGTGCAAACAAGTTCTTATCATATTGCCCGAAATAATATTGCTATCGCACGCAATTATGAGATACTTAAATTAAAAATGCTTTTATTCACAGAGTTCAGTTTCATCGCGATCGTCAATTAGGAAGTCCAGTAAAAAAATATTAATTTCTTTTAAAGTAATTTCAGAAATAATTATCATTTTCAAGGAAGTGACAACAGAAGGAGTATTTTTCAAAGAATATTATTCGCCAGTTTATTTTGGGATCTCTTTGTTTTGATATAAGTAATTAGTGGCGACCTTACCTCTCCTTTGCTAAGGTTACCTATTGCTCAGCACAGGAAATAGAGAATACATTCCATGTCTATCCAAAGATCTCCGTAAACATAATTGGGTCCGATTCAGCGACACCCTTACTCCAGCTGAATATGAATCAAATATGTAACTCAAAGCACACGTAGAGGTAAAGCATTTGAAGTCTCGCTGATCGCTATTGAGATAAGACGATCTGTATGCAAACTATACAATGGGTGCGATCAAAGCCCTTTTTACCCGACTGCCGAAGGAGGAGGGTTATGTGTTTGACGTGTATGTATGTATGTATGTATGTATGTATGTATGTATGTATGTATGTCCGTTCCTATGTCCGCTCGTAACTATTCAACGGTGCAACCGATTTAGATAAATGATACCTCATTAGATTTGTCTTGATGGCACGAGTGTCACTGGGTACATGAAATTAAAAAAAAAACAAAATGGCGGATTTTATGCGCTTTAATGCGTGGGCTGAAAAATATGTTTTGAGCATTCCGTATCATGTATTCTCAAATTTTCGGTAGCAATTAGCGAAAGCATTACATTACTTTTCATTGTCAAGGGATTTGTAGGAAATCATCTACTTTTTCATATAAATAATTTCTTCGTTAATGTCCGTAGGTAGTTTTAGATTGAGGTTAGGAAATACGATTTTTCATAGTTTTGCACTAAAAATCCGGTAACAAGTTACGTAATTAAAATAACTAAAAAACCCGACTGCATAAAAACACTTTAAAAAAACTAAAAAGACAAAAACAAGTCTAGTACTAGACTTGTTTTTGTCTTTTTAGTTTTTTTAATTGTACTTCGAGTGTCTGGTCTACACATTAACACCACACTAACAAATTTCAAGCGTAAAAAGGTAACAGACAAAAGAGAGTTATTTCAATACGTATCACGTTACCTTTTTACGCTTACTGAATAGATATTGATAAAAATAGCAAGGAAAAACTTTGACTAGAAAAAAGGAAGAACATAGGCTACCTTTGTCTCAAAATATAAACCTACTAAAAATAGTGTCTTAGGCCCAGGAATACTAGCGTGGCAGTCGTGCTTACGACCACTAAATCACTAATCTATATATAAAAGAAAGTCGTGTTAGTTACACTATTTATAACTTAAGAACGACTGAACCGATTTGGCTAAAAATTGGTGGAGAGGTAGCTTAGAACCAGGAGACGGACATAGGATACTTTGTTTCCCGTTCCCGTAGGATGTGATGACGGACCGAATTCCACGGGGGCGAAGCCGCGGGCAGAAGCTAATTTATTATAATAGGATGATGATGAGGTTATTTCTTTCTTTCAATCCAACATTTAACTAAATTGTAATAAGGACTATAATTATTATGTTATAATTCTAATAACAGTTAAGTATAGTAACTTACGTATCGTTGTTGGATCGTATGGATGACGAAATAGTGAAAGTGTTTGATATAATTAGTTGCTTTGTCCGTGGTACGTGCACTATAACTCCGTTGTTAAAACGTTATAATTCTCTTTATTCGTATAATATTGCGTCTCGTACGTGATTGATAAATGAAGTAAATAAAGATAAAAGTATCTGCTCTTGGTGAACGTTTCGTCAGACCAAAAAGCGATAACAGCAGTTTAATTCCAAATGGGTACACTTCCCTCTTGTAGACAGTGTATTATTATATGTGGACCCCACATATAAAATACACTGGAGGAGAATTTTATTATTATTATACTAAGATAATAAATGTCAAAGTTTGGATGTTTGTTTAATCACGCAAAGACAGCTGAACGGATACGAGTCACCAATAGTTTATAACCAGGATTAAGACATAGGATACCTTTTATGTAACTAAATCTTCTCTTCCTAATACCATGGGCCCGATTAATCAAATATATATATATGTAAATCTCGAATGTAGAATAAGCTATTGCAATGGGTCAGCAAAACAGTTCCAAGGGTGTTAATGAGTCAATAACTTGATAATTTAAACCACATCATATTTATGTATTTCAATTTATATGGAGTAGGAATCTTGTGAAACAAGAACTACACTACTACTACCACTACTACACTAACGGCCAGTCACAATAACAAATCCGTCAGTGGATTTGCTTAATAGAGATATAATTTTATATAGGTAGACATAAGGTCCATACAAGTAATGTCAAAATCGTACCTCTAGTACTTAAGCTATTCTATTCAAGATATTGTTTATTGGAACTGGCTGTAAATACACTTAAGAAGAAACTACAAAAAAGTACTAAATCTAAAAAGCGTATTTTATCTAACAGTGTCATACCAAAAGTTGATCTTTAATCTTTTCCAAATTATGCTCTGGAATAAGTTGTTTTGCCATTTTGCCAAAACAATTCGACAGGCATTTAATTTGTTAACACTAGACTGCATAAAAGGTATGCTATGGTGTATTGTGGGTAAACACCATAGTCCATTGTTTTAACAAACAATGTACCATTGGATATTGAGTTAGCCTTATTACTATGCAGATAATGTATGAGTTGAGTTATTGCCACTTGTCAACAAGAAATGAAATGATGGGAACACTTTTTTTACTGCCATAAGGGTTCCGCTGAGCTTGAATGACGCACAAAAATGCAATACCAAAATAATTCGTATTCCTCATTATTTTTAATCAAATTTTATTATTATTTGGATTGAGATACGTTAATCTAGGTTCATACAATACCAAATCGTCTACTACTTCTTTACTGGAAATAAATAACCGGAAGAAGTAACATACTGTAACGAGTCTTTTTAGCACGTTACATGGTATTAGTTTGTTTTTAATAAAACCGTAATAAATCATTGTTTTGACATAGATCATTTCGCCGATACCCTTGGTCATGGAATGTTGCCAGCACTTATAAAAAAATTTAAACGTCATCTGCGGGCTGTCAAAAAATTGACATCTTCACCCTACGATTTTATTGGAAGATGTAGAGATGGTTTTCCAATCAAAAATTTAAAAAAAATAAATCTGGCCTAATTTCGTGCCATTTCCATAGTAATGTATCTTTAAATTGTTTTGCAAAGCCTAATGGCTTGAATCTTATGTTATGGACCCATATTTTGTTGGCTAATCTACAGCTAATTCTCGCCCGTTGGCGAAGAATGATATTTGTTTGTTGAAAAAAACGCCTCGGCGTTTTTTTTTTTTTTTTATATTTAATATAAAATTTCAATTCTTCTAAATTTAAACTTTCTCAACCTCTAAATTTTGGATCGTGCCGCATCGCGCCTGGCCGGGATGGCAGCCGTTCCATGTATTTAAATCGAATTTAACTTAAAATTATCTAGTATGCAGATCGGGTATGTAGCCTAAATTACATTACCACAGTTCAGATGCAATAATGACCAAATAATTACCAACCATTAAAATATAAGTTTGTGGATCTATAGTTTTAACCATAAGTAGTTTTTTTAAAATTGTATGCAACCTACGGGAAATAAAAGATAGGCAAAAGAGTATGTTGTCTTTTTTTATTGTAATCCTCCCACCGGCAGATTAAAAGTCTAATATCCACCATAGTTAGCTTCCGGTAGCATTTTTTTGTGGTGAGCTCCTGGCGCCCGAATTTCATTTTATCTTGTTATTTCTATTATATTTTGGAGCCCCATAGTATTAGAATCATCCTAACTTTGTATCGGGGTAACCACACCCATTACATTAGACACATACACATTTTTTTTATTTTTTTTTATTACAATTTGGCGCCCGAACAGGGACATGAAGTAGGTTTGCCTAGTATTGTTACTTGTTTTGGTACATTATTGCATCTAATATTTTGTTATTATATTGTTTACAAACCATTTTGTTTGTTACTTTGAAACTTTTATAGTAAATAACTTTAATTTACAACTTTAATGTAATCTTGTAAACAGTATAGCTATTGAACTTTATTGTATTTTGTTTGTTACTATATGCTATTACAGCATATGTTTTTGTTTTTCTCTTTAGCAAAACCAACATAATTGTATTGTGTAAACCGTTTTTGTTATTTTTCAAAACATATAAACATAATTGAGGTGTAACTTTTAAAAACATAATTTAATTACATTAAGTAAACATTGTTTTCATAATAATTAAGATTGAAACTTGTAAGTTATTATTGCATCTTTTCAGTTTTAAAAAAACTTTAACTATATTATTGAAAAACTTAATTTAACTTCAACAACTTTACTTTTAACTTAAATTTCACATAACCTTTTTTGAAATTATTTTAGTAACTTGTTTGAAACTTTTAGTTTTGCTTTGCATTTTTATACTTTTACTTGCTATTCATCATGGATAAAGAAGTTCAGTTTCCTCCACTTTCTTTGTCTGAGGATAAACAGGCTTCAGTTGATACTAGCATGGTTGCTAATGTTAATGCTGCTGGTATAGTTCAAAATATGATTGATTTGACCGAGGTGCATGATCCTTTTGATCATAATGCTCAAATTGCACATTCTTCTTCTGCTTTGGCTACAAATGCTTTACCTTCTTTTAATTCGATGAATGCTTTTGTTAATGAACACATTAAGAAAAATTTACCTTCTTTTACTAAATTGCCAGATTTGAAAAAGAGTAAGATTGATTTCGATGGAAAGTCGTGTGTTAGAGAATTTATAACTCAAGTTGAGGAGTATTTTTTATATAAGAATTTTAATGAAATTTTGTTAGTAGGATCTTTTTCTGACTTGCTTAGCGGTATTGCTCTTAAATGGTTTCGCACAGTTCGAATTCGTATTGCTTCTTGGCATGAGCTCAAGCTTGCATTATTAAAGCGTTTTGATAAACCTCATTTTGATTACTTTTTGGAATATGACCTTCGCACAAGGAAACAAAAACTTTCTGAATCTCTTCCAGATTTTATTACAGATATTATGGACATGGCTAGTCGTCTTTCTTCTCCATTATTTGATACAGTTTTAGTTAATATTATTAAACATAACATGTTACCTTTATATACACCATTTATTTTTAGTAGAAATATTGATTCAGTTGAACAATTTCTTGATCTTGCAAAAGAACTTGAAGTTGTTGTCAATAGAAAACCTCTTAAAGATTCCATTATGTCTGAAAAACCATTTGTGAAATCCAATGCAGTTTCAAGTAGTTGATGTTTTTACAAAATATTGCTGGATATTTCCCATGATTAATGCTACTACTAAAATCATTTGTAAACTTTTTGAAAAAGAAATATTTCTTAAGTTTGGTTGTCCTAAAATAATAGTTTGTGATAATGGAACCCAATTTACTTCAAAACACTTTGTAGACTTCTTGAAAAGTTTTAATATAACTAAAATATTTTATAATACTTTATACACACCTCAAAACAATCCTGTAGAACGTTATAATAAAACGGTTGAAACTTGCATTTCTTGTTTTGTGAAAGATGATCATAGAACTTGGTCTAAATTTTTACCTCATGTTCAATTAGCTTTGAATAATAGTGTGAATCTTGCTACAGATTTTACACCAAATTTTCTTATGTTTGGTAGAGAACTTATTTTTGATGCTTCTTTACACCATTTTAGTAATTCTGTTGACAACTTAAATCAACTTGAAGTTGGCGATAGAAATAGTTTTGCTACTTCTCTTAATTCACTTAGTGATATTTACGTGAAAGTTCAGGCTTATTTATTAAAAGCTTATAAGCGTAATGCGACTTATTATAACAAAAGTCGTAGGGTCATTTCTTTTGATGTGGGTGATGTAGTGTGGAGGAGAAGTTTTGTTCAATCTCATGCTCCTGCTTATTTTTCGGCAAAACTTGCTCCTAAGTTTATTAAATGTGAAATTATAGAAAAAGTTTCCAATAATGTTTATGTATTAAAAGATTTGAATAAAGGTTCAGTAGGTCGTTATCATGTTAAAGACATAATTAAATTTTAATTCCTTTTTGGTTCTCATGTTTTAGTCTTGATTTTGATAACATTGTTTGAAACAGGTCTTTGATTGTGTGATGAATGAATAATGAATGAACGGTTATGACCTCTTGAGTGAAGATAGTATGCTAGGTTAGTTCATATCAATTTATTGATTTCAAGTCTGAACTTGCTAAAGTTTAACTTAGGACATTTTCATTATAATGTTTCAATTTGCTTCTTCCACCCACGCCATATTTATATTTTCTACATCAAAAGATCTTATATATTATTTTATTTGTTTGTTGAGATAGATAATATTGTATTATTTATTATCTTCTTATATATTTTTTCTCTTTCTAGAGAATATATTTTTTTAGTCTTTTTCAGATTAAAATCTTAACACTTCTTAATTAAGATTTAACAATCTATTGTTTAAGTTAACATAAAATCTTACTATTTCTCTTAGTTAAATAAGTATCGATTTTAAGCTAACATATTTTAGTTGGTAATTCTACATTGTAGAATTTTAGTTTAAATATATTTCATAGTTTCTCGGATGTGACTTATATTGATATTTCAACTCGGACTTGACTCTGAGGAGACTTCCTCATATTTTCCTCTTTTGTTTTGGGTTATTCTACCGCCTTTGTTTTAGAATACCTGTCATTTTTATACGGGTCTTGGATTTATTTTTTCCTTGATTTCCTTTTTTTTGCTATTGTGCTCGGGAGTTCGGTGGTGTTATGCCGATCACAATATGCATATTTTTTGTTCTTACTTTTGATATTGTGTTCGGAAGTTCGGTGGTGTTGTGCCGATCACAATATGCAAGTATTTGTTATACCTTTTATTCTATTGTGTTCGGGAGTTCGGTGGTGTTATGCCGATCACAATATGAATTTTTTTTTTACAGTTGCTTTGCTGTAGCTGCCTTTTTGAGGATGCTTGTGCTTGGAAGTTTGGTGGTGTTGAGCCAATCACAACATTCATCAATCCTTTTTTGGTGGATTGTTCACGTCACATTTTTGTTGCTGTGAATGGTTTAGGTCTTGTATGTGGTATACAGGATGGGGGTTTTGCATTGTAGGACGTCGGTAGTCAGTGGCGAGGGTGCCTAACTGAACTCCAAGTCGGTGTTTGTCATAGATAGTCAGTGGCGATGGTGCCTAACTGTACTCACGGAGGTAGATGTTATAGATAGTCAGTGGCGATGGTGCCTAACTGTACTCACGGAGATAGATGTGTTGATAGTCAGTGGCGATGGTGCCTAACTGTACTCACAGCGGTAGAAGTTATTTGTTAGTCAGCGGCGGTGGTGCCTAACTGAACTCGATGTTGTTAGATGTTTGGGAGTTTGTTTTTTTTATATTCCAATCTTGTAGGATATATTTAGTTTGTTGATGGTGAAATAGTATTTTGATACTATTTGTTTATTTTGAAATTTATATTTCAGTTTTTCTCTCTTGTTGATTCTTTTCTTTGCCTTAGTGCATAAAAGAAAGTTCCTTTCTTTTATTTGCGGGGAGGGATGTAATGTAACGAGTCTTTTTAGCACGTTACATGGTATTAGTTTGTTTTTAATAAAACCGTAATAAATCATTGTTTTGACATAGATCATTTCGCCGATACCCTTGGTCATGGAATGTTGCCAGCACTTATAAAAAAATTTAAACGTCATCTGCGGGCTGTCAAAAAATTGACATCTTCACCCTACGATTTTATTGGAAGATGTAGAGATGGTTTTCCAATCAAAAATTTAAAAAAATTAAATCTGGCCTAATTTCGTGCCATTTCCATAGTAATGTATCTTTAAATTGTTTTGCAAAGCCTAATGGCTTGAATCTTATGTTATGGACCCATATTTTGTTGGCTAATCTACAGCTAATTCTCGCCCGTTGGCGAAGAATGATATTTGTTTGTTGAAAAAAACGCCTCGGCGTTTTTTTTTTTTTTTTTATATTTAATATAAAATTTCAATTCTTCTAAATTTAAACTTTCTCAACCTCTAAATTTTGGATCGTGCCGCATCGCGCCTGGCCGGGATGGCAGCCGTTCCATGTATTTAAATCGAATTTAACTTAAAATTATCTAGTATGCAGATCGGGTATGTAGCCTAAATTACATTACCACAGTTCAGATGCAATAATGACCAAATAATTACCAACCATTAAAATATAAGTTTGTGGATCTATAGTTTTAACCATAAGTAGTTTTTTTAAAATTGTATGCAACCTACGGGAAATAAAAGATAGGCAAAAGAGTATGTTGTCTTTTTTTATTGTAATCCTCCCACCGGCAGATTAAAAGTCTAATATCCACCATAGTTAGCTTCCGGTAGCATTTTTTTGTGGTGAGCTCCTGGCGCCCGAATTTCATTTTATCTTGTTATTTCTATTATATTTTGGAGCCCCATAGTATTAGAATCATCCTAACTTTGTATCGGGGTAACCACACCCATTACATTAGACACATACACATTTTTTTTATTTTTTTTTATTACAATACATACATACATAAAGTCACGCCTATTTCCCGTAGGGGTAGGCAGAGACCACAGACTTCCACTTGCTACGATTCTGACATACCTCTTTAGCTTCATCCACACTCATCAATCTTTTCATACATGAATGTCGGTTTAGGGTACTCTTGACCGAGCCATTTTTCAGAACGTCCTCAATCTGATTTCATCTTGCTTACGTTTATTTTCATTCCTTTTCTTTTCAAGGCTCCATGCATAATAGTTACCGTGTCCTGTAACTCCTTTACTGACGACGCTAGTATGACTTGGTCATCAGCGTAGAGAAGACATTTGATTAGTAACTCATTCATTTTCAATCCACATTCTTATTGCTTAATTTTGGCACAAAAATAACATTTACAGCGTCACAAAATCAGGATAGTATTTACGACAAACTCTGGTACCCAGATTAAGATTTAACTTGTGTTTAGGGTAAAAAACATTTCCCAATTTGGTAAAGTTATCAAGAATTGCTCACTTGGGCAAATACACAGAAGCAACAACAAAAATTAATCACATGCCAGAGGGCCATGGAAAGAAGCATACTGGGCCTTACTAAAAGAGACAGAAAAAGAGCCATGGACATAAGACGCATCACGAAAGTAGAAGATGTTGTGACCAAAATAAAAAAACTAAAGTGGAGATGGGCAGGCCATATGCTCAGAGAAAACAAGGTTAAATGGACAAAGGACATAACAGAATGGACCCCGAGATTCCAAACAAAAAGGAAAAGAGGGAGACAAAGAAAATGCTGGTCTGATGACATTTAAAAGATTGCAGGGCCATTATGGCATATAGAATGGCTATGTCAAGACAAGACTGGAAAAAGCTGGAGGAGGCCTTTGTGTCGCAAGACACGCCGACGACTAACAAGAACTAACAATTAGAGTAGATAGCATGTATAAGTTGGCAAAAAAGGTTTATAAATATAAAAAAATAAATAAAAATCAAGAATTGCATCTAATAGGCTTACATTTATTTGCAGTGAAGCATTTTGGAAGAAATGGTAGGTACAGCAGTAATCTAGATTAAAGTGCACCCAAGAACAGTGGCTTAAATGTGTCTCTTATTTTGTTAATATGTACTAACTACTACTAACACTTTCAAATATTTTTTTTAGATACTTAAATGAATCACGAGGTGATCAACAATAGATTATTCGTACCAGAACTGAAGAACTGTCAGCAGAAGATATCCTACAATTTAATGATTATACTGACCTTGTTAGTAACTTCCTTTAAAAAGGATGGGTATGATGTACTCCCAACCAGTATGCATGTTTCATAGGTTGCATGAATGTGCAAAAAGCAAAAGGTGTATATAAGAATAACAGTGTGTGGTGTCAGATAATTTCCATGTATTGCCATTGAAAACAGGCCCTTTTTATGCCTGGAATTGTAATTTAAAATTTTCATAATTTACACACTAAAAAGTTATCTTGAAAAATAGTTCTAAACATATTGAATTCAGTGTCAATACAATCCATAGATTTCCTATTGTGTTTACTTTATGCACATATTCATAGTAGACACACTAAAAGTTTGTAGCCCAAAAATTATGATAGACCTACATTATAATGAGTTTAATTGGCACATAAAGAACTAGGTTGATCAAATGTATGTATGTATGTATCAAATCTGTCCCATAAACAGAGTCAATATGTTCTCTTTATCAATCATTCAATCTACAATGACTATAAATCAAATAGGATCCAATAAGAGACAACTCAAGTGGGAAGGTAAATCTCATAGTAAACCTCCAGTGTGAAAAAAGCACAAATAAGATTTTAATTGTAAGGGCAATAAGGTCGACAATAACGAGGACCACGTAACGGATATGCTACTTTATGAAACCTCTTTTGAACCGATTAACAATTTTATTTTGTCAATACATTTTATGGTTATATCAAATACTTCAAACTAATCTCTATGATACTGACCAAAAATGACATCAAATAAAAATTAAAGCTGGAAATTGGCACACTAATATCTAGGGCAATGCTCAAATTCAAATTCATATCGTAGAAATCAGTCACTTAGTGAGTTCAAATAAACGATGTAAACAATGACAAGTCTTACCAATATTCTGTTGATAGCCACAAAACTAGTTGTAGTATGTCCAGACGTGAACAGTTTCGGTTGTTTACTCGTAATTACGGATAAATTTACTGTAATACGGCAATGATTGGCAAAAAAGCGACGCACCGCCATGCAAATTGACATTGTTACGCTGGTATTGCCAATGATTAAAATAATAATGATGTCAAAATAAAAATTTTGGTAGATGTTAGTAGGTTTATGCACAGACGAAGAAGTCTGCGTTTTCGTTTAAATATGATATTTTCCTAACATTTATTTCACTCAACTGTTTGTTCTGTTATCATAACTTATTTATATAATATGTTTAGCAATGTCAGCCAATAGAAACTCTTAGCTCCGGCTCCCTCCTGCACACTTTTTTCTCAGAAAATACAAACGTGACGCTTGATTAGGATATTGTAAGAGTTTAGAGGAGTTTTTATTGTGCGCGCCCTTTGACTATCTATCTATAAGGACCCGCCTCTCAAGATCATTCCCCTCTGTCAAGGTAGTGGATTAAAAAATCTAACGCGTTTATCAAAACTGTTTCCGAAATCGATTTTTCATTAACAGAATCGTTTCCGCTCAGTAAGGTCATCATAAATGCTCCGTGTAAATACCGATATACGTGCAGTTAAGGTATGCAAAAAAATATCGAATATCTTATTTAGATAAAGATGGAGTTATTTTCCGTATGTAAGTATTAAAGTTCATTTATTTCTATTTAAATCACATAATACAATTTATTAATAAAGATCGAGGACGTTACTGATTCAATAATCGAGTATAAAATAATCGTTTAGTTCAAGCATGCACTCCCCACGAGACTACCCGCACTCCCCACGAGACTACCCGCACTCCCCACGAGACTATCCGCACTCCCCACGAGACTAGCAAATTTTTTTTACTAACAATATCAGCCTTCTGCAAATACACGTAAGATTTAAATTTGAAATATCCATCAAAATGTCATTTTTTGATTGCAATTATATATCATCCAATAGGATGTCACCATTTCTGATTTCCAATTATAGGTCTTAATGCAGAATTACCGTTTTTTGGCAATTATAGGCCTTATATATTATGACATAATGCATAAAACTCGAATTTTAAAAAGTGTAGCGAGACTATGTCCCTCTTTTGTTTTGTCATTTTAATTAATGATGTGATAGTGTTTGTTTACGATTTCGAATCGATATCGATATTATTTTCGTGTTCAATGTAAGACCAAATTATAATAATTGCTAAAGATCACTAAAGATGAATATCATGAATTTATGATATCACTATATTTTAATAAAATAACATTTTTGGAAATGACGTAACTAAGATTATTGATTAGTTTTGATATCCAGTGCTATTAGATATTTTATTTGTTACTTTTCAGATCTACAAAAGACCTTCATTTAAAATGAAGTAGGTGTGATTGATAAATAATAGCTTAAGCCGTTGCAGATAAATGTGTTGACAAAAGAATTTATAAATTAACATATTTAAATCGTATTTTAAAAATAATTGAAAATGATTTCTAAGATACGGTACGGTTTGAAGGTCTGGGGTTTCTTTTACCGCTTAAGTGGAAAACCAGCACATGGCCCGCCTGATGGTAAGTGGTTACCGTAGCCTATTATATGAACGCTTGCAACATCTGGGGTATCACTCGCCCATTGCCGACCCTGTAAAAATCTTTTCACACCCGGCAGACAACCCACAACACCGGTACCCCCCACTGCCAACATAACGCTTCCTCGCGGAGCTCTGGCAATCTTGCTCACCGTTAGGAACACAACATAGTACAGTGCTATGTTATTTACTATTTTCTGCAAAGTGTAGGTATTTCCCCAGTTGGGCAGCTCCAATTGTAAGTAGAGTTATTCAATTCCACTATGCCCTGCCTCTCGGGGTGTTTCTTCAAACACATTATTTTCTTTTTTCGATATCCGGCTCAAAGAAATAACGAGAGTACGGAACACGACATACCATCACCTCTTTATTCCCCGAAGGGTAAGACAGATGCGTAATTAGGGGGCGAGCCTATTGCCATTAATCGGGCATCCACCCTTAATTTTATAGAAAAACTCCAATAACACATTGCTCGACCGGGGAATCGAACCCAGGACCTCTAGCGTAGCGCTTCTGTTCCTATATATATAACGCACGACATAATGAACAAAATCGTATTTACTCCTACTTATATCTCGTGGGAAACAAAACGCTCTGTCTAGTGTCATTCCTAATATATCAGCCTGGCAAAGAATAGAAAAAATCAAAGAATCAAACTAATTGGTATCAAAGTATTTGTAACAAAACGTCCCCAATATCCGCTCTATCTATACTAATATTATAAAGAGGAAAGATTTGTATGTATCAATGTATGTAACAAATAAAATCAAAAACTACTAGGCCGATTTCGAAAATTCTTTCACCATTTGAATGCTACATTATTCAAGATTAACATATGCTATAGAATATGTATTTCGAAAAGCGATTTCTCTCACCCGTGCGTTTATTTTCCAATTACATAGTATGTACCTATTTATCTATACCTAAATAGTTTGTTTGTTTTGTATTTCATTAGCATGCAATCAGAGCATTGCATTGAAAATAATTATGACGCAAGATATTAAAAAGGTGTGTATGGATGATTTTAATTTTGCAAATAAATAATTACATATAAAAATAATTTGTAATCGTTGTTACGTTTTTATCCATTCTTCCTAAAATCTATCGATATAAAATATCGACATAGTAGCTTCCTAATTATTTTTATTGTATTATACGTTCGTATTGTCGTCAATTCTTGTATGTTGACGTATTTGACCTCTATGTGTGCGTAAATTGTGTTAGTGGTGAAGATTTTAATATGTGTGAGTTCGTAGCGATACAAAATGATTTTGAGTATGTGTGCAGCAATGTCTATGTAGTGTTTCCTCCCCCCGCACCAAAATTGACAGACTTTTTTGTTCATATAATTAAGCGCGTCACTTGTCCAGGGATAGATAGTCAAAGTGCGCGCCCCGGCACATAGAACATTGGAACAAAAAAGTAAGTAGTTTTTGAAATGTCTAGAAAAGAATTTTATTATTGTCATTCGATTATGAATGTTCCCTTGAGCAGTAAACAAGTCGTGATTGCTCTTATTGTGCATTATTTTAATTAAAATCAAAAACCCCCCATCGTCATACACTCGGTACCTCAGTAGGTATATACCTACTTCACACTATGCTAAGTAGAGGTATTGCCCAAGAACGTTATATTAGGTCTTTACATATGAAATTGCCGTTTTGTATGAAAAAATTTAAACGATTTTTTTTCATGTATTTTTTATTTGTATTAATCGAAGTAATCACCCATGCAATCAATGCATCTTTGCCAACGCAGTGGCAGTTTATTGATGCCCTTCTTAAAGAAATTAGCTGGACGGGAGGCAACAAATAGGCATGATGACGGTTAGCAATAATTACTAAAATAATATGTTCATATACTGAAATATAATTAATATGTTTAGAAATAAATATTTATTTTTATTTATAAGACGGGATTATTAAATTATTTGATAAAATAATACTCCAAAATACACAAGTCCGCCATGTTCAGTTGAACACCAATCAGATTCAATTACGTCACATCTTTGTTGAACTGTCACCGTCACGTAAATTTCGTACGAATTTCGACGATCTCCGCGCTTAAAAATTGTTTATTATGTATTTCCTAATTGTATATTACTTAGTTTTTTGTTCTACGACTTGTTAAGAACTTATTAAGTAATGGAACAAGGGTTTACCAAGGCAAACAGCTCTAATTTGCCCAGAGTTGATTTGTTAATGCATGCTGGGGCAGTTCCTGGCATCAAACAAAGACTTCTGTTCAGCAGAATTTAGAAATGTTAAAACTACAATGTAAGTATTATTTATTATTAAATAAAAACTATATTAAAATTACTGTAACTATACGTTACAATAGTTAAAAAAATAAAATCACTTTTAAAAAGCACAGCTTCATATGTTTAGTTTTAATAATGTTTTTATTTTATAAAATATGCTTAGCTATCGATTTCTTTGTTTTAGATCCTCCAGGCCATCTTATGGGGACGACGCGATTAGCTACGTTCAGTTAAAACGCGATGGAAATCTGTGTATAGTTTGATCAACAATCTGCGCAGAACACAAGGTCCACGCGAAGTTATATGCAGTGACGTTAATAGTTGACGAAGTAAAGGAAGAAGTTGTATCGGTAGAATGCCATGACAGTGTTGCCTCAGAAGGGGGCTGCAAAAATGCCATTGCATTTCTCATGTGGGTCCATCGTAGGAGTGAAGAACCGTCCGATACATCCATTGAATGCTACTGGATGAAATCAAAGCTATCTCGGGTTTGGACTAAATTGAAATATATTAAAACAAAATATTTATCCAATAGTAAACCTAGTTTGCAATTAAATACTGGAGTATTTGAAAAGTTTATTAAGGAAGGAAAGAAAAGGAAGCTGCAAAACTGTGTGGCTTAAGATTAAGCCACTTATATCTTATTGTTTTGTTGTGTGGCACGTAAACAAATAATTTATCATGGTATTTTTTGACGTATTATTACACTGGGGAACAGCACACCACTTATACACTTGCGAAGTCATGTCTAAATAAAAATTAACAAAAATATCATCTGATAAGTTGTTTAATCTCCTATTATGTACGATGCCAAAACATTGAAGTGACGTCATAAGCAGACGCCATGACACCAGCGACCGTTTTCGCGCTAATTGAAAAACATTGAATTAAAATCGCATTTTTGTATCAAAAACCACGTTTTATTGCAGAAATAATTTATTTTTCGGAAATAGTATATACATAAGAATATTTTAGAACAGTTTTTGAAAATCAGTCATCATGCCTATTCTTCAAAGGCATTTTGTACTGCCTCTCGGGTATTGAATTTTTTTCCCGCCAAGAAGTTATCCAAATTCTGGAAAAAGTAGTAGTCTGTAGGCGCAAGGTCTGGTGAGTAGGGCGGATGACGGAGAACTTCCAACCCCAGTTCTTGCAACTTGGAGACCGTCTGCTGTGCAGTATGAGGTCGCGCGTTATCGTGCAGGAGCAGCGGAGATGAGCGATTGACCAATGCTGGTTGGAGATGTGCCAGCTTCTCCATCATTGTGTTCAGTTCTTCTCAGTACACATCTGCAGTAATGCTCACCCCGTTTGGTAAGAAGCTGTGATGAATCACACCGGCGCTAGACCACCAAACAGTGACCATTACTTTTCTAGGAGTAAGTTTTCGTTTAGGGCATTGTTTAGGTGCTGAACCAGGATCCAACCAACTTGCTGAGCGCTTGCGGTTATCAAACAGAATCCATTTTTCATCGCAGGTAACAATGCGGTTCAAATTTCCTTCATTTGTGTGTCTGTTGAGCAGTGCAAGGCAGGTTTTGACGCGTAATTCGCGCTGGCGATCATTGAGTTCGTGGGGCACCCATTTGTCAAGCTTTTTTACCTTGCCAATTTGACGCAAATGGACCAATATTGTTTTGGCGCTAACGTTGAAAGTTGCTGCTTATTCAGCCGTCGATTGTGTATCATCAGCTTCCACAATCGCCTGTAATTCGTCAATTGAAGCGGCGGTAGCCTAATGGCTAGGGCGTCGGACTTGCGATCATGTGGTTGCCGGTTGAAACCCCACCCATTGCACTACCGACGTGAACCCACTCGTAACACAAGCATTTAGCTTAGCACGAGGGGTTAACAAGAATACTAGTAATGTGAGACCCACATTGCTAGTAAGCTTTTTTAAAAAAAAAAAAAATTGTCGACCAGTCTGCGGACGACCGCGAGGTTCATTTTTCAGGTCGAAATTCCCAGAACGGAAGCGAACAAACCAATAACAGGCGGTGCGTTGGTTTGTAGTGTTAGCTCCGTAAACGTCGTTGATGTTGCGTGCCGCTTGTGCCGCGTTGCTGCCACGACGGTACTCATATTCCATAATTACTCGAAATTTTAACGTATCCATGATGACGAAAAAGATTGAAATGCGATGAAAATGTAACACTAATCAATAAACAAATGACTACTTTTGGAAAAAGAATTGCATGTTTTTAAAATAAAATTAATTTGAAATTAGAATTCTTAGCCAAACAAAAATTATTTTGATTTGAAATGGCCAGTAGGTACTGCAGAACGGCAATTTCATAGGTAAAGACCTATTATTATGTATTGCCATAGTAGACGGAAGCACATCTTATCTGCCATAGTATTGCTGATTGTTGAGCAGCTGCATTGTGCTAATATCGAAAATAACCTTTAGTCTTTTTTCACCCATAAGTACCTATTGGATGAATATGGCCACGATAAATATACCATCAATCCCGATTTTCATCCCTCTAATATCCAGTTGCTGCTAGCTGTCTTCCACCTAGATCTTCATTCAAGGATTCAATTCTTTTGGCCTTTTATTTGTTGCACCATCGTACCAACCTTGACCATAGAAACAATTTAGGTCCTGTGAAGCATGGTCCTACGAACTACCCAGGTTGTTAGCCGGAATCAGTACCTATTTCACGCTCAAATTCGACGCTTGAAGATGCATTTAATTTTGTAAAACTTAGTAGTAGTTACCTACTACTAAGTTAACCCAAACTTAAACAAATCAGTTTCCGATAGGTACTAAGGTATTTAGATTTATCATCAATGATAATCTAGGCTGATAATCAAGCTCAGGTCTAAGGGGCAAACTGGGACACCTGCCTCGGGCGTCAGTTTTAGGAGGCGCCAAAATTATTGCATCGTATTGATTGCAGCCTAGTTTGTTATGCGGTTATAATGCCTGTTCGGCACACGCACGCTTCCAAGTAGAGAAGCGAATGTCAGGACTCCGAGGGCCGTAACTATAGAGTACGGGAATGCAAGTACGTATTGAAGTCGGTACGAGTCTGACATACCTACCCTACAGCGTCCCAAGGTGGTAGACGATCTATGAGGATATTTGGTGCTAATAAAAAAAGGGAAAATTAAGGTGTAATGAGAAGCACATTGGGAATCCATATCGTTTATTTACGATGAGTGGTCACAGCGTCCTACACGAGCAACGTAACCCGCCGTCCGTCGTAAGGCACTAAGTAAGAAACGGACGCACCGGACATAAATCAATTAATCATTACATTTGAAAGTAACAGAAATTAAAATCAAATACTACAAAAATATAATTCTTAATATATTAATTCAATACTGGTCTACAGGGCTTGGGCGCAAAAATTGTGCCGAAACTATAGCAACAACTTTATAATAAACGATTGAAAATCTACTAATTTGAACCCAACACAGATATGTTAAAATTTACGTCATGATATTTACAATGTTACACATTAATAAAGTGACTAATTTTGGTTCTTTTAGTCGACTAATTTCTCTAAAATCTAGTTTAGCGATTAGCCTGTAAGAAAAATCTAAAGTATTGTCTTAATACTGAGTTCGGTAAATTTAATCATAAGAATTAGATGTGTTACGATGAAATTTTATTGCAATTTTGGCAAATAGTGGAATTTAATAGATAGGTATAACATTGCAATAAGAGTTCACTGTACACCTTGTGGATATTAAATTACATATTATATAGTTATAGTTCTATTTTTACTATGATATAATAAATAACTAACAGGAATGTTTCAAATGCATTTGCATAGAAATGATCATCGGTTTTCGATGTTAACAGGGAGAGTAAGTTTTGCAATGATTGCCACCTATATTATCGTTGGGGTGCAATAATACTCTTTTATTCCAATATAAATAGTAATAGAAATCAAAATATCTTATTTTTTATAGGTAGGTACCTACTAACTTTTTTCAGTGTTCTCTCGATAAGTGGTACTTTAAATCACACGCACAATGCGTATGAAATTTTAACACAAATTGTACCTATCACTAAAGTTTAAGATCAAATTCTGTATATTATACTTTTTACGCCACAACAAAATATAGATAACTTATACGAACTCGCGAACATGAAACAACAGTGCGAATCCTAAATTGCAGAATAGGTCGCTTTTCAAAGTATTTATTCAGTTGATACATCGTATATTTTAAAATGTATAGGTACTTAAATGTAATTATAACAATAAGTATGGAAGAGAGGAATGGCTTCGTGTCAGTGTAACATGAACTCTTTCATAAAATATTTTAAAACTTCTGTGTCAATAATGGGAAGACAGCTAAGTGCTATGGTATGCCTATAGATATTAAAGAATTATCTATACTTTGTCCAGGGAAGCAAAAGATAAAAAGCAAACTACTACCCACTTCTTCAATCAATCATTTCTTCCACAAGGCTTCACACTGTTAGAAATTGTATTGATCGAGATATTAATTTGGCAACTTTGTAGAAAAAGCTATAGTGAAAAGGGATTCGTACACCGGGAGCATTCGTACTACGGCCATAATTCGAATACGCAACATAGTGGCGCCTTCGTATCTTTATGTGTGATGCCCACTCACACGCGTAATCTAACCGCGGAATGGCTCACTAGTGCTGCCGCCGGCTTCAATGTGACAGGACGATACATGTTTTCGCTTCGCCTAAGTAATTTTTCGATGCAACATTAAAAGTGTTTATCTTTTATAAGTTTTGCGTCCATTATTAAACTGATTCTTTATGGTGTTTGGGTACAAATTCAAGCTTATTATTTCGACATTTACTCAAGGATAATCTCAGCAGTTATTTTTATTTTCAATATATTAGTCGAATTTCTTAAGTTGGGGTAGCTTCATACATGTATGAACGGGGTGGATTCGTACTGTACGAATGTACCCCACATATGTTATACAATCTTGCAGGACCTGATGACAATGTGCAACAAGCCATTCCAGAAGAAATAGATATTACCTAAGAAGATCGTCTATCACCGAGACCTCAGACACACTCGCCGTCTTTATTGGCGCAGCCACTTGATCTTCTGCTCAAGGATTAGTAACGCCAGAAATGATCCGACGCTACCCTAAAGTGATATGACATAAAAGTCCAAAAAAGGTAATCAGCCTGGTAAATCTAGGATTTACATAGATACTCCCGAAAAAAATAGGATAGAAGAAATAGAAAAAACAAAACAGTTGAAGAAGCAAGATTAAGAGAGAAAACAAAGGGCTAAAGAGATGAACATGGCATTAAATTTGATATCGGGTAAAGATATATTAAGTAGACCAAAAAGAAGCAAAGTAAAGTATTTAAAACTATCTTATTATTAAGTACTTAAGCACCCAAGGCTGATTCTGTGAAATTTTGATCATAATAAACTTTACATATTGTACGATGTACGGAGGCACCCCACAATGTACGAAGGTACCCCAACACATGTACGAAGCTACCCCATGTGTGGGGTACATTCGTACGATTTCCATTTTTTTTAAAACGGCATAACTTGGCCACGCTTCTTTCTATGAACAAGTCGTTTAAGGAAACATTGTAGGCAAATATATACGCAATCTAGTAATGCTTAAATTATTTCCAAATAGCGTTTAGTTTTTCTGCTATAGGGCTCGAAGTGAAAAGTGTACGAATCCCCCCCACCTTCCCCTACCTATTGCCATACTAAGTACTTTGTTTACATTTTTTTTTGCTTTGCTTGAATTTAGTATATGAAATAACTTGAATAGAGAAAAGTGTGATAGACTCTGTTTACACTAAACAAGTAATTGAAACTAATATCTATTATGAGATTTCACAATTATAATCACATGGTGCTTTAAAGTAAACAAGTGATGTTTATGCAATTCCTAACATGTCAAATATCTATTGAGATCATTTTTAATTAGCAGTTTATGTTAATTTTCATTAAATTACAGCTCCTTGTCCGTATAATAAACCATGGTATAAGAACAGACTTTAAAAGGCCCTACATCTTTTTGTAATATGACATCGGATGGAGGCGGATATTTTTAGTTCCAGTTTATCTTAGACTCACTTAAAACCATTTCTTGAATTGGTTTTATTTACTTTTACTCCAGTCAATATCTTAAAACGCAGATAACAGACGCAAACACGGCAGGCCCGCTTGCCCAGATTGAGCTGGACTCAGTCTGATCATTAAAGCAACACAGAGACAGAAGTGGAAGAAGAGCCATGTGTGAGCTTTTAAATAATAATGATAAGCAATTGTCATGCAGTGTCACAGTCCAATGTATTGGGAAACTGTTGCTGCACAAGGCCTCACAGATGGCACTAAATGCCAAATCTCAAATATTGCTACAAAGGCGTCTTGTCATTGGACGAACATTTTCGATTACCGACTCTGATTATGTCGGTACAACAGGATATATTAGAAAAGACTTCGTATGTCTTCTTCTCCTGTCCGCCTTTATTCTGCGTGACGGCTCGCTTGAAATTCTAATACCTGTGTGAAAAATGCTGAGGACAGTGTTGTGTTAACGTATTCACATCCGCATCGCGCCCAACCAACTACTTTTTACTTTAATCTCTAATCCCTCCACTAGGCTGGAGCTATTTACATGCTCCACTAGAGAATACAGCTATTTTCCACCATACTGGCCTAGTGCGATTGGCACACTTCCACACAATGTTACGTCGAGTGATAGTGAATTTTATGAGTTGTTTTATTACTAAGCTAAATTATGACAACTTTGACAAGATACTACACCTATAAAAAATTTGGTCTCAATATTCACTCCAATTTATACTACTCGACTTATAAAATAACAAGTTTAAATTAATACTGTTTATCACAAAACATAGACTTAAATGTCATGTTTTAACGAGAACACAGGTCATTCTAATTATGATCTTTACGTCGCGTTAAATAGAGTATTATATGGTTGAATAGCTGACTTTGGCATCGATAAACAACACTGATTGGATTGGGTCCGAATCTTGTAATTATGTGTCGATTTATTAATACTTAACATTGAAAGCAATGAATACTACTTACAATACACGCAAAGTTAACGTCAGTAGAGACACAAATAAAGCCACAATCATGGAAACAGTGACATAAATATAATTCGATCACATTCAAGCTGTTTTTATTAGGTACATACTTTTAATGCTGGCATGAAGAACATAATATTTGCGTTATTTGGACAAAGAAGAATCCACTTTGTGTTCTACGAGCGAAAGTTTAATTTATTTTGATCGAAAAACAAGTGTCCGTGCAAACAGATAATGTGTAGTACCAGCATATACAGGTTGTGACATAATAAATGGAATTCATAAGAGTGTCCTATGGAGGTTTTTAACACTTTAGGTTGTTAATTATCAAGGAACTGTACAAGAGCCAGGGTCCAAAATTGCCTTTTCAGGCATTGCGATTTTAATTTTGATTAAATGTGCCCTTCATTTTTTAATTTCATTGATAAGATGATTTCCACAGAATCATATATTTTGTATCTCCACCAACACTAACTACACCAGTTGTTATCGATTCTGAACCCGACTTGGGCGTCAGATGTTTCGGGATTCAAGACAGCTAAGACGGTTAGAAAAACCTGATAAAGTATGACACTTTTGTATAGGAATTACTGGCGTGCATGATCTACGCCCTTACTTTATTGCGTCAAAATCGTCTTTCAATGACTTTGGAATTATTGATTTTTGTCTACCAATTCTGTCAGTGCTATTCCCTAATACTATGCTTAAACAGCAAACTTAGTTTGTCAAAGTGTTCAGTTTTGAACATAGCTGTCCCATGGCCTAATTCGGTATAATTGTTGCGGTACACGAGTGAACGTGTCATTTCTAACCTCATTGATATACGGTTCAAAATTCAATGATTCACGCTCACTCGTTGAAATGTATCAATTATACCTCTGGACAAGTTCGTAAACTTATTATCTGGGGTAGTATATATACCAGGTATATTCAAAATATATTTTTGATAATGGTAATTTCAAGGTATATTCAAACCCACACACAAACTACATCTACTTTACAAACGCAGGTTACAACCCCTATATACCTAATCTCCTTGGCAACCTTACACATATCTTTCTATCGCTCTCTGTTTCTCTAAGCTAAGAGAAGCTATCCTGCTCGCACTCGTCCCAGCTGTCGCACTCGTATTGGTCGCAGTCGTAGTCGATGTCGCAAGCAGCGTGTCCGGTCGCGTCCGAACTGATGTCCGTCAGAGCAGCTTCGGACACCGGTTTTGATGATATGTCCAAGATCTGGTAGCACATGAAACACAGTATAATTTACCTAAAGCTGGTACCCAATTTGCTTTAAATAATTTTGAACATTATCTTGAAGTAAATTCATTCCTATTTTATAGTAATCGGTATTTTTGACGCTATTTTGGCAGATAATAATTAGCACCAATTAGCGCCGGCTAATTTTGCAATTTTTTTTTTGTGCTAAATAATTAGCTATCGTTACATTTTTATTACAAGTTTCTAAATAATTGTATAAGTTTACGGCACAATATTTCAAATAAAAAATCTGCTCAAACTGATTATTCAGTCGTCATTCACAATTAGCAGATTTATTAGATTATTAAAAAGCAATGAAAATACAATTGTTAGAACGCATTTTATTAATTTGAAAACAAAAGCAACTAAAAAAAGATTGTTTAACAATTGTATAGACACTGTTACTGATGTACATAATACGATAACGGAGTTATGAATAAATGGAGTGTTAGCTTCAACTTATGAATACGTGATTGGAATCATGATGATTAAGTCACGTACATAGTTATGATTTTGGAATCACAGTATTATTTAAAGTTATTGTCCACCTTGAATCAACGTGCATCTATCACTCCATTTGTACATTAATCCGTATCCTACGAAAGTTGTTCTTAGGACACCTCACATACATCTGCAGAAGATCGTAAGCTGTAGTTGTCCGACTGTGCGTCCCTATCGGCTGTGGATAACGCATGCAGCGCTAAGGAGTTACGCTTCGGTTCTTCGCGCGAGATATTCTTGCCGTCTGATCGGATTGCTACTTCTGAAGGGTTGGAACGCTCTGTGAACAATGGAATAAGTTAACTTGACGTAGCAACTGTTTTTGTAGAAATTTTCTAAAGATATTTAAACTGTATGCACCCACGGTACAAGAGAAAATTAGGAGTTGGAAAGGAATATCCATGTCGGGAAGATTCTGCAATTACTGGCAACTACGCTTACCAGTGAGCAACTAACTAAAATTATACGGAGTTGAATTGTTGAATTTGTTGTTGATTATAAAAAAACATAATAGAGTCCCCGGAGAATATCAAGATGTGAGGAGAGCTAACCTTTAACTAGTGGATCAGCCAGTGATATGGGAGATCCACTACGTGGTGACCCCAGACTGCCACTGAAATACATTTCAGGGTTCGCCTCATGCCGATCTGCAACCAATCGGATTTTTATCGAATCAAACTCACGTTTATTGGCAACTTTAATAAGCGACAAATTAGGGCAAATTACACACGGTGACTTAGTCAACCGAAATATTATATTATAATATATTGCGTAATATGTATCAAAAGTCAGTTGTTGTCAGCTGTTATTATATAGCATGCAATCTGTATCAAGAAAAATATATTAAGCTGCCAGCTGCCTGCTACCTAACTCTATTGACTGTACGTCGCGACAGCACGCTCGGCTGGATTTTTTAATATACGCAACGTTAGATACAAGATACAACTCGTCAACATTATAAAGAAAGCCTTGCATTTCGTCGGATATTCGTCGTCGCTGATAGTCATTTTTATCTTACCGCAATCCACGATTTCATGGAACACGTAGTTGGCAATTGCGACCGGCTGTTTGATCCAGGGGTGCGCCATCAACTGTGCTACCGTACATCTGTTGACGGGTTCTTTACATAGCATCCATCTGAGTAGTTGTTCCAAATCTGTTTTATTTAAAATTGCACTTTATTTCAAGCTACCTTGGGCTGTAGACACAATCTACCTCACAAACTAACATATTATTATATTAGAGTTTTAGTTTTGCTACAAACACATTGAAACTAAGCTAATATTGTTTTGTTCTACTCAGTACTCATTGTTACGTTATATTGATAATTGAACATTAAACGCCTTTAATAATAATGTAGCTCAAAACATACCCTCGGAAACAACTTGCGGGAAGGCAAGTGGCCCCTGAATAGTGTCCTCAATGTCAGAGAACGGGTTAACAAAGAATGTCAGCACATAAAGTGTTATCCCCATTGACCACATCTCTAATTCAGGGCCAGCGTATCTGAGAAAGTAACAAATTTATATAACGTTATTTTTATGACATTTACCATACCTCAGTAATATAGTAAATCCTCAATCTGGTGATCAATAAACGAAAATGAACCAATGTTGATCCCTGTGGAACTCTACCGACGCTCGATTAATATTATCTGAACAAACTATCGACTATCATAACTTTATTTATCTAGCATGTTATATAAATATGCAGATGTTTCTTACCACACTTCAAACTAAAAATCAAACAATAGTACTTATTATTTATCGCGCTGAATTTTTTGTCGTGACTTTATGACGAACCAAATCAAAAGCTTTTGATAAGTCACAAACTAAAATTTACATGTTTGACTTACTTGTTGCCAGCTAACACCTCAGGGCTGCAGTACTCTGTAGTGCCGTAGAAGGTGGAAAAAAGAGTATCTTTACTCATAAACGTCGCCGAGCCGAAGTCTATCAGTTTAACGTGAAATTTATTGTCTATGATTACGTTCTCATCTTTTATGTCGCGGTGAAGAATGTTTAGTGAGTGAAGGTATTCAACTGCTAGTCCTATCTGTAAACAATAAAAGGACAGTAATGCGTTTGTTAAAAATATAATAAAAAAGTAACATACGGGTGTCAGGTCAGGTGTGGAAGATGATGGTGATGAAGTTTCTTTACCTGATCGGTACTTTACACCTACAACAGCGCACATACCTGTCGAAATATATAGCTAAGTAGCGGCTCATCTAGTCGCGGTCTTCGTTCAATAAACTCGAACAGGTCCATGCCGGCGCCGTGCTTCTCCATCACCATCTGGAAGTACTTGTCGTTCTCGAACACATCGACCACGCTCACCTGATAAACAAAACAAATAATAAATAATTATTAACTCCTCTTCCTTAAAAGTTAACTGACAATATTAGCCGAGCTCATCGCAATGTCGCTAGTTCGTAATCAGTGACAAGTGTGTAACTGCAGTCGCTTTGGTTAGATCAGTAATATTTAGATATACAAACTTATTAGACCCGAAGCTGAGTAATAATATTAATAATCACTAAATATTTATCATAATTCTGCCACAATTATAGAGTTCTTGCGCAATAGAATCAACCAACGCCATTATTACGGCCAGGACGGTGTATTTTTGAACAGAAGTAAAAAGAAACTATTTTACACACATATACTCACAATGTTGGGATGTTTGAGTGTGAGGAGGAGACTCAGTTCAAGCGGGACCCGTCGCCCATCTGGTCCGTCCACCCAGAACTGAGCTCCTACTTTTTCTTTTAGGATAAACTTAGCAACAGTCAGCAGGCGGTCAGACCTGCGATACGCCATTTTTACGCAGCCATATGCGCCTTTGCCTACAAACAAACAGTGATGAAAGATGAGTAGAATCATAGTTATAACCTGTACGCTTTTGATGAATGTGATTATGATGATTGATATCAGAAACTTGGTACAGTCAGTTTTACAACTATTCGTGTTCCGTTGTCAGTATTATTCTAATACCAAATCATTGATGGTTATAACAGTCTTGTTTGATAGACAAAACTGTCATAAAACAGCAATTCCTAATAGTATTTCATCATATCAGGCCTCCTATTAGTTCTACTACATCTGTGCCCCGTGTACCCACTGCCACTTAAGCTTCCGTTTTGACTGTTGGCATCTTCGGTTCTTCTATGGATCACCTCACCTCATTATAGAAATGCCGAGTATAGATCTTTCCATAAATTATAATTTAGTCGCACGATAAAAAAATAGCAAAGTTAAGGCCTTCGTTAGTGATGCTTACTGATAGTTCCCTGATTTATAGAGACAAGAAGAAAAATGTTCGTGTATGCTCACCAATTTGTTTGAGTGTGACGTAGTGTTTATTATACTCGCCGGAGATTTGCTCGTCGCCACCCTGGCTCATTAACGACATGGACTGTGGCCTGCTGCCGGCTGACTTGTTACCCTGCAAGTTCATTATAGTTTATTTCAGGGCAAAACTTTTTATTTACCTAAATACTACCCTCTCCAAACTTTCACAGTGTATTAAACCTAATGAGTTATTATTATTATTATAGTCTCAACAGCTTCATGAGGGAAGCAGTTCTTTATTTACATTATCGAACAGCATACTCTCAGATATAGATTTAGTTCCAACAGATTTTTTACTTTACATTTTATTGCGTAATTTATATTATAGTCACGAACTGACGGCCAACAGCCTGATTTGTGTCCAAATCGTCGACATATAATAATATCCAATATAAAACAACAGAATCGGTTAGGCTTGTTGAAAAAACATCGATACATCGATATTATTTTTCAATGTATCGAATTTTTTTAGCGATGTTTATTATTTTGATATATCGATATAAAATTACAAGTATTGAAAAGGTATCAAAACCTATATTTTTACAGACCAACAGAACATTTATAAGTTTTAAGATTAAAAAATACTAAACGGAATACTTTTTTATACTTACACATCTTTATATCAAATTATTTTTTTAGGTTTGTTGAAAATATATCGATATATCGATACTTTTAAATAAAAATATCAATATCAATATTTTCAAAAAATATCGATATGTTATTGCATTTCCGACATCCCTAGAATCGGTCATGTAGGGTAGTACGCCTTTGCCTAACCCTTCGGGCAATAAATGGTATGTTTAAAAACGAGAGTATCAAGTACACAGAACAAACCAGAGTGTTACTAACGAGGACTAGCGAGTTGTCGGCGGTGGAGGCGACGCTGGAGGCCAGCGTGGTGTGGCGGGCGGCGTCCTCCAGCCGCACTCCCAGCCACACGCAGCGCACTCGGCTGCCCGTGCCCAGCTGCATGCTCGACACTGTGTACAGCACATCTGGAACGGAACACTGCTATTAGTACCTATTACGTTATTCATCATTAATAACCCATTTAATATCCCAATCCTGGAAACGAGAGTGGACCTCTGCTAGGCTCTGTGAGTAGAATCTAAAAGTTGGGGTATGAAATGTTGTTTTTGTGTTTTTTTTAATGAAACTACCTTTTGCGGATTTTATTACGTTGTATTGATATTATTTTATTCCCGACGTTACGGATCCTTTACACCATCCATGGTCACGGGTAGACTGAGGTGTTGGACGTCTTAATGCTAAAATTACTAGCAACTACCTTACATTTTTAGTAATTGTTAATGATCCGATTCACGCAGAATGAGCTCACCGTGTCACCCAGCCATCTTCTCTATTGAAATTTGGGTGTCTTTCTATCAAATCCGAAAACGAATTATCCTAGGTAGGAATCGGTTTTCTTTTGCGAGGACTTGTGGTTTATCAAATCTGATATAGTGCGGGGTCTTGTCTTGTTTGTGCACACACTGCAGGTGTGTGCACAAACTGCAGACTTTCTGGAACGGCGGTGCTTGACATATGCAATATGTTTGTGTTTACGCACAACACTATCTTATCTTTATCATTATCTTGTCACTGCCGCTCCAATTTTTTAATATTGATATAATTTTGTCATTATTCAAGTTATTTAAACAAGTAACGGAGTGCACACAGTTTTTTCTTCTTCACGCATAAGCAACTCATAGTCACCCAAACAGTTTATATGTATGTAACCGATAACAGTCCTAAAAAGTAGTTTCATTTCAAAATCATTCTCTCTGTGACTAGCAAGTCATGCTGTGTGCACATACCTTTGGAGTTACAGTTGACTATGTTCTATTGTTATTGCTATTGTGATGTCAATAATGCTGTAATTCTGTTTGGTGTACCAATAAATAAATAAAAAAGTAAGTACTCACTGAGATGAGTTCCATCCTTGTGCAGCACCAAGCCCCTGTAGGTGCCGTCCTTGTGCTGACAGTCGGTCAAGCACTCGCACGTCTCTAGTTTGGTGCGCGAGTGCTGCGGTGTTGACGTCATCACGTGCGTACGTACTAAACGTTTCGCTAAGCACGGAGTTTCAGGTGCATCATCTGTTGGAAAATAAACGAGTTCTTAGAAAAAAAAAATACTTTATATGTTTCTATCTTTAGTTTCCTCTTTCAGTAGAATGATCAGACAGGTGTTTATCCAAATAAGAGAAATAGTTCATAACCAGAATAAAGACGCAGAACAATTTTATGATTTTCAATGAATATGTACTGGAAGACTACATTTCTTTAAAAAGAAGACTACATCTTTCTTGTATATAATAATAATAGTGTATTTGGCCAAAACAATGTTATACATTATAATATAAGCAATGAATAGTGATTATAAAATAAATGCCAAATATACTAGCTTAAATTAGATCATTTCTGTTTAGGTTTAAGACCATCTTGAAAAATCATAGTGTCGATTTGTTCAACTATCTTACCTGTAAACAACTTCCGTGGCGCAGATTCAGTTTGTGTCTCCAAATCGTTATCATTACTTAAGCTATCAACACTCTCATTACCGTTGTGTTTCGGCAAATCCTCAATCTCACAACCAGGGGGTGGCATCTCGTTTATAGGAGTCAGGAAGTCTGCACTAGTCTCGTTTGAGTCACAAAAGTCTAAAGACAAACTTGTTTTATCGTCCTTTCCTGTCAAATTCGCTTTTAAGGATCTATATTTACTAGAATCGAAAGAAAGCCTTAAAGAGGGATCATTCAATCTCACTCTAGGAGTACTTCCAGTTGGAGTCACTTCCTGGGAATGCTGTGACGTATAGTATATTGAATCAGATTTCTCTGCAGGCTTAGCAACAGACTTCACAATATTACTCTGTTCAGAACGCAGTATATTTTCTGACCGAGACTTCGATATGCTGCTGTGACAATAATTTTCATCATCTATAGATATTCCTGACATCCCAGAAGTGACATCGGGTAAAGCGGATATGTCGTTTCTTTGTTCCGTAGTGCTAATGCTTGAGACCATGTCTTGCGTGGGTGTTGGAGTGTGGGTGACCATGCTGCAGGATTTGTCGAGACATAGCGCGCTGGATGACTTCTCCCGCGTTATGGACAGTATAGAAGGCTGGACGTTTAATGACATACAAGCAGATTTTTGGCTGCCATTGAAAGCACCACACGAATCATCGTCTGTATCTGATGCTAGAACAAATAATATTTTAAAATAGCTTGATAAATAGTTGATCCAGGTCCAGTTCGGCAGAATGTATGAATGTAAAAAATATCAGCTATGTTTGGACATACCTGAACCATTATTATCATTATTGACAGGCGAAAGCGTCATATTTCTATTTCTTTCAGGTATTTTCACGATATCGGCTGGCTGGCAGAAGTTCTGTATGACGTCTTCGATGTGGTGACCAATGACCTCGGTGTGCGGCTTCCCGAAGGTCAACATCGCGAAGTGGTGGTTGCACGCAGTTATAATACCACTCTCATCTACTACTAGGAGACCACTTACGTTGTATGTGACCTTGAATGAAAAGTACTATGTTCTAGAATTCAGTTGACCCGTGGGACAACATTACGACCTAAATTATTCTTTGTCCTTTGGCAAAATTCACAAGAAGCTTATTTTTTTTTGAGTTTTTGTTAAGATAAAGAGATTAAGATGTATAGAAGTTCTCACCCTGACATTGACTTCGAACACAGGTCTGTGTGACTTAATAGCTGACCATGGTGAACCATCTGTAGTATCTGGCTTTGATATCCACAGGCAAAGCGGAAAACATCCACCATCCAGCGTTCTCCCTATAAAATAACTTTATTCGATTATTTATCTATTTATTTTATTAAGTCGGGAAAGGAGCTGACGGGCTTTCTGGCTCGCCTTTTCGCGTTGGTTGGAGACCTGCTTGGAGACCTAAAGGAGTTCCCGATGTATTACTTGCCTTGAGTGCCCCTGCGAACTGCAGATTGGCAGTGCCGCAAAACCAAGGGGGAACTAACTTTGAAGTGCAAGTGAAAACAAACAACCAGGAGGCTTTACGACAGATTCCAGAGTAAGAGTGGTCACCAGGTAGGTAGACCCCAAGAGGTTCTACCAAGCAAGCAATTTTCTCGTCTTTTACGAGTTATCGATGGTAGTGAGGAACTGCAAACAATCTTCACATGGGATTTCAGTTTCTGTTTTCTCTACTATTATAAAATCGTAAAATATCTGTACATTGAAGATATTAAAAAAAAAACTAAGGGGTAAGTATACAAACTGCAAACCCAAAAATGTGATTTTAAAAATTCTTGTCTGTTTGTTTCGGGTTGGTGCAAAAACTACTGAATAGATTTTAATTTTATTATCACTGTTAGAAAGTGTATGCTTTAACTTAAAAAGTAGTGAGCTTCTTATCTCAATTAAATAAACAGATCCTGAGATACAGCGTGACCTCTCTGATGTATAGAAACCCATACAAAGAAGAGATCATCACTGTTGATTTTTGAGGAAATTAGTTTTGGGATCCATTTCTAATCCTAATATAGCTTCATTTGAGTGAAGCCGCGGGCAAAAGCTAGTTTCTTATAATTCTCATTAGCAGCTCGGAGTTTGGGATTGCATCCAGACATTGCCATTAATGGCAGTGTCCTTATTGTATGGGATCATAGTATCACAGGCTCACAAGAAACTTTATTTGATTAATTACCTGTTAATTTCTGCTTAGCCATGTTCCGTGGTACGGGAGCGTCGTATGACGGCAGACGCACGTTAGGTATGAGCGAGGCGAGCGGCACGCCCACTAGTTTGTCGCGTGACTCCGCTCCAAATAACGCCGGCGCTGATGCTCCCTCGCAAGACAACACTATGCCAGTATCAGCTTCCACTGTCAACTATTAGTGGAAAAAGTCAAAAATTTTTACGTGGGAGAGCCATGCTTCGGCACGAATGGACCAGCTCGACCGGAGTGATACCACAGCCTCACAGAAAACCGGCGTGAAGCAGCGCTTGCGTTGTGTTTCGCTGGGTGAGTGAGGTTACCGGAGGCCCAAACCCTTTTAAAAGGCGGGCAACGCACTCGTGACTCCTCTGGTGTTGCTGGTGCCCATGGGCGGCGGTTATCGCTTACCATCAGGTGATCCGTCTGCTCGTTTGCCCCCCTATCCCATAAAAATAAAACATTCAGGGACACTAAATTTTGTTTATTGTATTAAGGCAGTATAAGTAATTCCACAAGTTAGAATAATCTACAAACATTATGACCTCTCGAATGGGCCAGCTCGACCGCAGTGATACCACGGCCTTAAAGAAATCTGGCGTAAGACAAGGTGAGTGAGGATACTGGAGGCCATTTTAAAAGGCGGGCAACCCACTTGCGACTCTTCTGGTGTTGCGGGTGTCCATGGGCGGCGGTAATAGCTTGCCATCAGGTGATCCATTTGCTCGTTTGCCCCCCTATCCCATAAAAAAACCTCTCTGAAGTTAGTGCTGTCTAGAGTCCTTGCCCTCGCACATAGTAATCAGTATATTATTACATGGGGCGGTATATAAATAACTAGCCGTTGCATGCGGCGTCACCCGCATCCCAAAGGAATTTTTAACAGTAAATTGCGGTCGCGAATCCCATGGCCGAGATTATAGAACATAGCGTTTTTAGTCGTTACGACTGTGACATACCCCCTCTCCCTAGGTCGCAGATAATTTATCGATTTTTTGCATCACAAACAAAGGTTACGTGCGGTTGTGTTTGCATTGAAATTAACACAATGTTCAAAAGCCGATAAAGGAAAAATACTAGGAATAAAAAAACAAGCGTTATTCTAGACAGAGCGGGCTTTCCTTTCGATGAGAATCAACAAATCTTTAAAAAAAATATGTTATCGAACTCTCCATTGAAGAAACTTTGAACAACTTGGTAGGAAACTTACCAAAACATTTTTGCAGTTTACGGGCTCGGCCACGACTAAGCATGGGCCATCGTTATCCAGTTGTCTTATCCACAAAGATACTTGAACTGGGCAACTGTCTTTGGAAATAAGTTCTACAACCTGGAACATAATGTTGTTGGTTACATCTGTATTAGAAACATGTGCACCATACTATTTTGTTCATGAGAAACAGAATTAAACGTATTATTGCTTTTACTTTGCTACTGTTGAACAAGCATCTCTTCTGAGAATGAGAAAGGTTACTCTACAAGTACACCATGTTGGTGTAGTGCAGGTTGGCATATTCAACATGATACTATCATCATGACATGTGTTTACAAGGAATTAATTCGAAAACTTGTGTGGTGCGTGAACTCTTAACACTTTAGTCCCCAGCACCCGGCTAGTGGGTTGAACGATAATTCGTTCGTGACACAGTTCTTTTAATTTGCTGGGCATGACATACTAATATATTGTTTCTATTGAAATGAAGCTACTTTTTACGGATGTTATCGCGATAAATTGATAATTCAATGTCTAATATTTGCGTAAGTGTCAGAAATCAGTATATTATTCCTGAAATATCTTTATTACTGAACTATTACTAGATCTAAACACGCAGGAAACATAGGTATAAAAGATAATTTTACCACGTAAAATTAATATTTGTTATGTAGCTATTTTTCTGTTAGATCCTAACAGTGGAAATATAAGTTTGTTTTTGTTTTTTTTATGGCAACCTGCCGATAGTTTCAACAATTACTGCCAGTGTCGTGTAATGATAAATATAAGTTAGGTTTTATCATTACATTTTGATGACCATTGTCAGTAAAAGTCAACCAAACATGTAAGCAAATACGTCATCAACATCAAAATAGGCCTCTGTGAATGAACATTATCGCGTCAGTCATCCATATCTGAATAAAATACTTTATTGTCCATACCTTTCCACTGAGCAAAACAACAGTGCCATCTTCTGAAGTGTCACAGTCTTCAGGTTCATGTAAGCTGAATGCTTTGCAGCTTCTGTTACGGAGCAGATCTGAGAAGTTAAGTCCACAGAGCTCCCCTGATGAATAGCCCAGTAGGGAACAGGCTTTATTGTTCACTATTAAGATCTGAAAGTGGTTAAGGTGTGTTAATTTTGAAGTTAAAAGTTATAGTATAATTGTTTCTTGAGTTTTCACATCATTGATAAACTTTGAACCGACTTTCGGCTGAATGCAATTTCAGTTCAAATTGCTGATTCGTTTGCACCGAATGTGACAATTTCGACCCATCCCTCTCTGCCCTTGCATGAATAACCTAAAGATGATTATAGATTATATGTATAATAGACATTAATTTTGAATTAAAACTATATAATTACAATTTTCAAAACAAATATGTATTTGTCTTTGTCATGATCCTCCTGCCTTATCCCAATTTACTTGGGAGGTCAGTGCAGTACTTTTTATTTCAGTTTCCTAAAAGCCCTCTGTTCCTTCAAACCACAATCATCTTCACAGAGTTCAACCATCTTTTGGTTAGACTTCCTTCATTAATATATAATTTACGCCCAAAAATGTGTCTGTTTATGTTGTTAAAGTATTTCAGGCATAACACATTCATAAGGTGTCTGTAATCAGAAACTAGAAATAAAACTAATATTTCTCACCCTTGAGGTGTTGGGTTCAATGGTGAACACAGCTTTACTAGGATTGATGGTCTGCTGTAGGCGTTCTGTCTGAGAGGGCGCAGGGGAGCCCGCGACGTCAGGTGCAAGGGAAGTATTGAATCTAAGTCCATTTGGCCCATCAACTATGAAAGAGGAAGATATTATCCATATTATATAAATCCATTTTATTCATATTGTCTAGGTACTTATACCTGTCACAGCCATATCATACCCCAAGGCATATTAGGTTAATTAAGGTTCCCACAGCCTGTTAAACAACAGGCCACACTGGATGATGCCGGCCGGCCAAGACCTATTTGGTGTATCTTCGATTTCATATTCGATTATGTACCCATATACCACACGCTTTTGAACTTATCGACTCGCAATGGATCGGTCAGGTGACAACAGGGCAACGCAGAACTCATCAGACATGATAGTTCCCAAGGCCTATCAGTCTGGCTATGCACAGCCTGACCTGAGTCTATACAGGCCATGGGACCCCAGCATAACATTGCTGCAATGTCATACCACTACTTCACATGAACTAAGCAAAAGTGAAAAATTCTATTGCTATGTTGATTGCAAGACAATCTTCAATCTTTTCTTTTACCCTATAAAAGATAATAATTGCACAAACCTCTGACTAGGTCAACAGATTGTTTGACTTTGGTGGGTGTTTCCAGCTCCATCCTAATGGGACGCACTTTGCGGCTTACACGCGGGAAGCTTTGGTTGCCTTCAAATGAGCAGTTGTTGAACACATTCTTGAAACGGTGCTGGGCTCTTGCAGTTCTACAAGTAAAATTAATCCATTCTTAAAATAATATAAGGGTTCATCTCTTCAAATCTAATACATAATATAATACATGTTGCTGAATTAAGTCTAGTAAGTGCAGAAAACTACCATTTGTTTAAGTCTTACAACAATAAATAATTAGCGTTGTTTTTGTTGATATTACCAATATATAATAAGTTTTCCAATAAAGGACCCCACAATTCCCACAAAGTCTACAATAATATGTCATATTCAAAGACTGGATGATATTTACCTGCATCTATAGTCAACCTCAGGAAACTTTTCAGGGGTAAGTAGATTTGGGCTTTCATTCCTGGCTTCAGTGAAACAGAGTTTTGGTTTCTGCAAGATAAATCCAGAATATTCATCTAATATAAAAAGAAATATATGAATTTACTATAAATAGTCTACTTACAGGTCTTGGAGTTATATTTAGATGTTCAGGCGAGTAAACATCCACAAATCTGCCAAGTTTGGGCTTTACTGGAGTCAAACTAGAACAATCCCCAACACTATCCCTATAATACACAATTCCTGTTATCAATAAACACCTGATACTCCGATTGAAAACTTGTTTGATAAACTAAACGATATGAAAATGCTAAAGGTTCACTTTATGATTTATTTACATCGTTCTAACTTATTTTGGGATGGAAAATCAATACATCATATGAGCGCGCAAGTTCAAAATACGAAACCAGGACTAAAAAGTTTTTATACCAGTTTTACCTTCGGTAATTCACCAGACTAGCAGATTCCATAGCGGAAACCTGCAATTGGAACAAACTATTTTACTTTATTTTGTCGGATCGGATGAATACGAGTTCAAATATTCAAAATACGCAGTTGCTTGAGTTTTCAAACAAAAGAAACAAATTGAACAGCTGTATTGGTTGTCAAAACGTATGTTCATTTTTTATGATTGTAACATTTCATCGCAATAGTAAAATAAATATTTTATTTAAAATTATTTCAATACTAAAATGGTAATAAACCCACGATTACAATCAGGATAATATTAATCTATAATTTTGTAATCTATAATTATTTAAAATGGTAATACGTATACATTCTATTATCTGTGGTAATACTATGAATAATGCCATCTATACGTAGGCGATAGATAAACAATACGTCTGATACAGTAAAAGTTGATTTCCTATAGCTACACTAGATGGCAGTGCACTTTGATTAGTATTTTTACGAAATATCGTGAAAAATGAAAATATTACCAATAATTTCTCAAAAAACTTAGATATAAAAAATGTAAAAAGACGATTATTATAAACATTATCATTTCATATTATTAGAATTCGCAACCTTATACTGTGATAAGTACGCAAATTTAGAATCATTCATCGACTGGGAGCGTGGCGTCTCCTGTAATCCGGCTACTCGGAGGTCGGAATCGGAGGATGGTTTGAGGTCGGGGGTCCTGGTGCTGAGTGGCCCATGATGACTGGACGTCCACACTAAGCCTGGTATTGATATGGATCCCCCGGAGGAGTCTGAGGGATGCAGGTTAATTAAGGAGGGGCGAACCGGGCCAGGGGGGAAACCCAGCAGCCAAAAGTCCCCGTATCGGGCAGTAGTGGGATAGCGGCCGGGAGTGGGTGCTCAGTAACAGCCTGACCAATAAAATCAGACCCGTTTCTTTTGCATTTTTGCCCATTTTATATTAATTTTAACTAGCTTTTGCCCGCGGCTTCGCTCACCTGAAGCTATATTAGGATTGGAAATGGATCCCAAAAATAATTTTATAGAAAAACCAACAGTGATGAACTCTTCTTTTTATGGGTCTCTATACATAAGAGAGGTCAATCTATATCTCAGGATCAGTTTAATTAATTGATATAAGTAGTTCAGCAGTTTTGAAGTTGGAACAATACTTTCTAACAATGATAACAAAATTAAAATCATTTCAGTAGTTTTTGCGCCAACCCGTAACAAACAGACAAGAATTTTAAAAATGAAGTTTTTTTATTTGGAGACCTTTAGATAGTTTTTTTTAATATGTTCAATGTAACAGACACTGCTTTTTTCAATTTTATAATAGTAGAGATTAGAACATGGGTAATCTATATATACTTTTTTGTTCGGTACTAAAAGTTTTCGTATGTACCTTAGGTAGGTAGGTACGTAACTTACAAAGCAAGTTGCAAATGGTAATGATACTATCGGTATTTACTTATGTACACATTTTTACACTGCAAGTACCTAATTACAGATACAATAACATACCATCACGCCTGTATTCCCCGAAGGATTAGGCAGAGGCGTACTAATGTACACCCACAGTTCGCCGGTATGTTTAGGTCCCATGTAATAGGGGGCGAGCCTATTGCCATTAACCGGGCACAGATTCCTAACTCCGAGCTGCTACTGGGAATTTCATAGAAAAACCCAATAACACTTTGCTCGACCTGGGAATCGAACCCAGGACCTCTAGCGTAGCAGTCGCGCTCAGGACCACTTGGCTAATGAGGCAGCCACAGATACAATAGGTACCTACAAACAAAATCTATAATGTATGTCGTAAACTGGGGGTTCTTACGAGTTTTGCTTAAGTAAGTAAGCTCAGTGAGGTAAACTTAGGTAAACTCAGGTGGTAGGTAGTGTAGTTAGGTACCTATCGATATTTTTGTAACCTATTGCAAAAATCCGATTAATCTGTCAAGATACCAACGGACAAGGGTAAAACAATAGTTGTCATGATACTCATGATTTCAGTTTAGCACCGGTAGGCGCTGTTCAAGCATAATTAGTAGGTACCTACCTAAGTAGTACTATATTACCTATCTTTGGTACAGTGTTTAGTTAGTTATACATACCTGTGGTAAGTATTTGGTAAAAAATTGCATGTAACGTGTCCATTACCTAACCTACACGAGATCCCGTAACCGCGTAACATGATGATGAAGGTTATTAATATCACTTTTTTCTTAGCAACTTTTCCTGGAACGTAATACTGGCAAGTACGTCTATGTTCCGGTTGCTGTACTTTCAAAACCCAAGGTCCTACAAGTACTCTTATTGTAACACATTCACGTTTCTTATTCCATTCCGCATTAGCTCTTATTCTGATACAGTTAGAGTAGCTTTTGAAGGTATACGTAAATTATTGTAACCTATAAATTGTAGATTAATTATTGTTATAGTAGACACGGATTTTATAGGGCGTTGTTTTACGGATGTCGATGCTTTTGGCTTGTAATTGTGTACATAATGAGAGACTGGCAGGTTTGTGTAGGCACGATCAAGAAATGTAATGTGAACTGCGAATAAACCTTTATCGCAGATAGATTTAAGGAAACTCTGAATTAGAACCTGTAATTTGTAACAATTGCAAGAGTAGGTAACTGTAACGGTAGTTTAGTTAAAATTTAATTAGTATTTAATCATATTGCTACTTTTTATAACAAAAGACTTCTCCAAGGTCCAACCATTTTCCTACATAAACGAAATTCATCAAAATTGATTCAGGAGTTTAGGCTTGAAAATATATCAAAGACAGACAGACAGAACTTCGCATTTATAAAATTAGTAATATAGACTATTAATTGATTTTGTTACTCTGTCGAACACAGTCGGTGCCTGCCTTGTTACTAAGATGATAACTATAATTAATGTAGATTATTATAATGTTTAGATAATTAATTAAATAATTCACTGCGACTTTAACGAACAGCAATTCACTCAAAAATTACGTAGTTATCAGCTTTGTAATACATAATTTAATTAGATCATAGTTAAAACTATGATCTAATTAAATTATGTACTACAAAGCGCGTTGTAGCTAGTTTGAGAACTATTGAATTTAGGAGGGGACGGCGCGTACGCAGTCCCCACTACCAAAAATTACGCGTCCGAGTTATCCACATTAGGGATAATCGCAAGGGTCAACTTTACCGCAGTGCAATGGTAAAGTCTCGCCCTGGGGGAACCGCCGTGATGATCACGGTGTCCCCTACGCCAGGTAAGTATGAATTTGCTACAATCCTATAGGAGGGTCATTCAACGTCGGAGAATCTTAACACCGCGATTCAGCTTAGTGACGTATTTGTACAGCGCCATCTAGTTTCAAAATTTTAAACACGACGTAGTTGTGTTCATGTGGTATTTAACTAATTAATAGTACCTAACGTAAAATCATAAAATGATGCCTTCTATTCATAAATAGACCAATTAGATAAATATAACAGTGTACTTGCTTGCAGCTTATCTTATAGTGTACAGCTATGTGTTTCCATACTGCTCTGTCAATAGTAAAGTTGTGTAACACATAATCCCTGTCTAGACAAAGGCGTAGGCGAAGTGTTATTATTTTTTAAATTATTTATTTAAAGAGGTTGCATTTGAAAGAGCTTTGTGTTGCACTTATTTGCGAAATAGTTATCGAAGTTACGAAGTCTGTATCGGATGCATTTAAAATTAGTCCGTACATACCTAATATTGTTACTTAAACTTCGCTGTTAAAAGAAGGAAATACAATGGCGCATGTTTGACTTTGAGATTGATTAAAAACCATACCACAGTATCCAGCTACCCTTAATGAAAGCCACTATGATTTAAAATGTTTATAAACCCATAGGAAAAATCAAATAGTAAAATATAATAGAGAAATGAATGACTTGATGTAAAGACTAAATACCCAGGTAAGATATGCAAATAAACAAGAAACTAGAACAATATCATCATCACTATCACTACTTATTATAAAACAAAGTCGTTTCCCGCTGTCTGTCCCTATGTATGCTTAGATCTTTTAAACTACGCAATGGATTTTGATGCGGTTTTTTTAATAGATAAAGTGATTTAAGAGGAAGGTTTATAGTAGTCAGAGCATGTCATGCTCACTAAGAAGTCTTGCTGATGGTGGCGTTGTGTGTCGGGTCGTTTTATTCCCTACAACATGGTTGAGTCAGACGACGCTGACACACACGTCATGCTCGTGAACGGGCGTGACGTGAAACGCCGGGCTCGTGAAACGCCGTCTGTCGGGACTGGTCGGCTCTTGACATGCTATGGTAATCACTTTTCTTTTCTTTGGAAGGCAATTGATCGTAGTTTATTAATTCAATTGTTATCAGCACATCAAGCTGCATGATTCTCACATTATAACAACTAAATTGTAAAATAAATCAATGTTATAATCTTTGTTGAAAGGAGTATCTATGGAGTTTCTTGCCGGTTCTTCTCCATAAGACCCACTATTTGGAACCGCGCACCTAGTTTTTGACATTTCAAAAGTACCTGTATTACTGGTTTATTTGAAATAAAACATTTGACTTGACTTGACTTGTTTTAAGCTATTTAACATCACGCTATGACTCTTAGGACCGGGGCAGCGCGGGTGAAACCGCGGGCGGGTCGTAATTAATAATTATCATCTTCATATCAGCCAAAATACGTCCACTGCTATACAAAGACCTCTTCCAAAGACCACTTATTTTGCCGTCTGTATCCAACGACTCCCAACGACCTTCACCAGGTTGTTCGTCCATAATCAAGAATACAGGCAGGTAAAGAAAAAAAAGGCGAGCTAACATATTAATTACCATGAAACCGATAATATAGTTATAACCTCAACGAATCTTTTCGTCGAAGATACATTAATTAGGTATTTCCCCCTTATAAATGCGTGTCTATCTCAATTACCTCAACGCAATGGTTCAAAAAGCATTCTCACAACTAGTGCGGTCATATTTATTATTGTCTTTTCGCCGAGATTAAGTGGATTCAAACTAGGACTGCATCATTGGATTTTTGAAAAAATCTTAGGACAAAATGAGACAAAGCTGAAACTTATGCTAATAACTTACAGAACACTTGAAGATTACTACCTAGGTAGTAATACCTAGGTAGTAATCTTCAAGTAACGTGACTAAGGGCTTGTTTCACCACCTCCGGGTAACTATTATCTATCAGATGAATTCAAATTTGGAACAGAATTTGTTTGAATTTTTGCGTCAGATTATTTATCGGGAACTTATCAGAAGGCGGTGAAACAGGCCCTAAGTATTACCAAGTAATGTCACGGAGATGAGAAATCCAGATTATGTTTACAATTCTAATTGAAGTAACATAATAAGCATAGGTAATTCAATGAATAATAATGCAGGTGCATTTAAGTACGCAACAAAGTTGCACTGGGATTGGACATAGGTACCATACCTGGGGAATGGTAAGCTAACCTTTGGCTTCGCATGACATTACGTTCACTATAGCGGTCACCGGACAGACTACTTTGTAAATATATTTAACTTAAAGAAATTATCGTCATACATGCTAGCCGTCATTTTTTCGTATCGCCTGAACTGTAAGCCTTGAAATAGAGGTTCAGAAAATTCTAGTAAAAAACAAATTTATAATGCTCATCATCCTCCGAGCCTTTTCCCAAGTATGTTGGGGTCGGCTATCGGCCTAACCAGGATGCAGCTGAATATCAGCATTTTAAACGAAGCGCCTGCCATCAGACCTCTGTAACCCAATTTCCGGGCAATACTGAAATTCAAAGGATAGACTGGCTGTGAGGCTTTTTTTGGTCTTCTGACTATCACTAAACCGATCCAATTGGGACCGACGGCTTTACGTCTACGTCTCTGATGCCCGGAGGGGTCTCGATGTGTTAAGAATGGTCACCCATCCAAACATTGACCGCGGCGAGCGTAGCTTAACTTTTCAGATCAGTTGAGCAGCTTAGTTATTGCTTAGCCATGAGCCTCTCTAAAAACATATCATAGCTAGAAGAAGTTTATGAGACGTTTTGTATAGATATAATTTGTGCATAAGGGGGTTAGTATTTATTTGGGTATCAAATAAAAACTTTACATAATTAAGTACCTAGTAGGTAACTAGATTAGTAATAGAATAGCCTATAAGATTGTGTGTTGTTCATGGTCTATCGCGTTTTATGATCACGAAATTGACATAGATATTAATCGCTTAATCATTTTCACTTTCAATCTTTAGGCTATGTGCAGTGGTTAAAATATCGTATAAAAGAAAAAAATCATAACAATAATCCGCCTTTTATTGAGATTACAAAACTGATAAAACACTTGAAGAAAGATTTGAGAGACTGTTTTAAGTGTATGAAGAAGTAAGATAAAGATCAGGTGAACCAATTTCGATCCCTTTTTTGTTTGAAAGGTGTGTTAATCGAGAGTTTTCTTTAACATATCAAGAACACGAACCTTATAAAGCTTCTATACCGCCGGGTCCACTGAAAATGCATAAATACTTATTTCATGTCAATGCGCCAACCACACTTTTAGAGTAATCGCACTGGCCAGTAAGACGACTGCATGAAAAAAAATACCTAAAATTTTCTTCTCTCTAATCAATTCACTTACCATCATTAATTTTAGATTGTTTTTTGATAAAATCGTAAGACATCTTATAATATGAGTGAGTCCAGTAGCGATGAAGATATAAATTTAACACCTGCAGAGTTAGTGCAAGCGGTACATCTTTGAAACCCTCGCAACGCTCAGGATTCTATATTTGAACGATTCGCTTCGCTCATGGTTCAATCCTAGTAACCTTCGCTTGCTCAGGTTTCAATACAAGTACTCGCGCCAAAAAACAACTGCAGCCTTGCATAACAAATAACTATTTTCCCGGTTGTTATATGAACACCTATGATAATTGTTAAGTAATATTATTGAGAAGCGATATTGGCCGGATATTATGAAGAAGACAAGAAGAAGAAGAAGAATTATGAAGAAGTGTTTCGCCGAGTGAGTTAGGTTACCGGAGGCCCAAACCCTTTTAAAAGGCGGGCGACGCACTTGTGACTCCTCTGGTGTTGCGGGTGTCCATGGGCGACGGCTTACCATCAGGTGATCCGTCTGCTCGTTTGCTCCCCTATCCCATAAAAATGTCACGAGAAATAAAAATACTATATTCACCCGAAAAAAGATGAGATAAGGCTTGGATTCGAACTCAAAACGACTTGGCAGTTCTTACTCATTAAAATACCGACTAGCTTGTATTCCCCGAAGGATTAGGATGTTATAGGAGGTGCGCCTATTGCCTTTAACCGGATATAACAAATCCAACCTGCTACAGAGAATTTCATAGAAAAACCCATCAACACGGGATTCGACCCCAGGGAGTCCCTGGAGGTTGGATTTGTTATGTCCGGTTAAAGGCAATAGGCGCACCTCCTAGCGTAGCAGTCGCGTTTGGAACCACAAGACAAATGAAGCAGTCTTAGGTGGTACTCATATTACTGGGCTCACACTGTTTGCATACCATTAAAAACTTACATTTTACCCGTGTGGGCTGGGTTAGAATACTATTCCTAACTGCAATTCAGATAGGCATCTCGTAAGAGGCGAAGGATATGCAACTTGCTCGGTGGCAGCACTTGTTCTGTGGGTGGCAGGACCTCTTGGGGTCTGACTGGCTGGTGACCACCCTTACGTCAGAGTCTGTCGTCAAGCACCTTTGTGTTGCACCCCTCGGTGGCTGCGGCTCTCGCAGTCTGCAGTCTATAAATCTCTTTAAGGTCGGCAACGCATCAGCAACTGCTATAGATTTGCAAGTGTCTATGGGCGTCGATGACTTCTTACAACCAGGTGGTTTGTTAGTTTGTTTGCCGACTTACTCGATAAAAAAATATACTAAGATTGTTCTGATGCCATTATGGTTATTTATTACATTGGGTAATTACTCTTAGTAATTAAACTGCTAAATTTAAAATATTCATACATGCAACGTCTATAATTACTATCTATAGCGATTTCTTATAAAAAGGACTGATGTAACTCCATACGATTGATATAAAAGCAATTAATTGTAACGCATTAGATAACTGGACTGAATATGTAATTTGGCTATTGTTTAATTTGAATATGGAGGCAGATGTTTAACGTGGCAGTGCGTTTCCATTGGACTGATCGATGTTTGCTGTATTATGATAAAAAAAACTCGTGAGTCAATTTTTATTGTGGAATCTATATTAATAAAAATAAATGTAACGACAACTTCCAAACGACAGCACCCAGTTTAGATAATAATCTTTTATTCTAATCTTTATTGCTGTTTTCTTTTTCTTTTAAATCTAACAGAAAAGTCGCGAAAATTTACACAGGCGTAGTTGCACACGGCTCGCTAGTCGTATTCAAATTCAATTAAGGCATTCAACGCTCTTGCAATCTTGTAGTGATTTCAATGAATTCCATACTATTAATGAATCGTATTATAGCTTTCAATAATTATTTGCATATCACTAAGCAAGAGCTGATGACATGCAAATAGGATCCTATCTTCCCTTTCATAGTTAACCAATTTTCTCTAACCTTATCGTCTATCTATCCTACCTAGCATTCATTTGATGATAGTTGCAAAAATCGACCGGTAGAAATTAATCACACGCGTATCTTTGCTACATATCTCGGCATAATTCTCGTAGTTATCTCACGATACTCGGACCCAGTTATGGTTTGTCAATGGAGCCGCACCACATCAGAAGGCATCCTAGTCGGAAGTACCTCGGCATAGACAAAAAGAATCGCTCCGTGACTAATCCATATCCGTGATATGTTTCGCGTGAAAGTGATGGGCACGTGGGCCGAACGATAGTCTATAGATGATTAATAGCCTGGCGACTTTGATAGGCTAATCGATTGTATTTTGTTTTGTGTGGGTGCAAGGTACTTGTTATAGTACCTAATCGATCTTAAAAGCGATTGGAACAGTTTCATTTTCCGTTGCGAAGATATTGTATTGTATATTGAATATATTTATATAATCAACCCATTATAATCAGCCCACTGCTGGGCAGGGGTCTCCTCTCAGAGGGAAAGCGATTAGGCTGTAGTCCACCACGCTGGTTTAATGCGGTTTGGTAGTATTCACACGCCGTCGAGAAAATCTCTCAGGCATGCAGGTTTCCTCACGATGTTTTCCTTCACCTAATCTAAAATCTAAACATGGAATTTTTTAGCCTATTTTTTCAATACTTAAGCAAGGGTAAAGCAATATGGTTTACGTACAAATAGTGAATAAAAAATACAGTTACGTTCAACGAAACTCTCAAGTACAGTCGCTCTCACTTCCTGACACTCCTAATTAAAATTTTAATTGATCATGTTTTACAATTTAACGACATTTTGAAGATGAAATGCAACGATTCCTTGTCAATATTGATATTTTATTTTATTTCATTTTTGTTTCACTGTATCTCTTTATTTTGTGACTGTAAATAAATAAATCAAATCATAAAATAATATTATACAGCGTATGTATGTATAACAAATAAAAAATTGGGTAATTTAATAATAAAAATACAAATACTGCATTTATTTACATAATTTATATAACATTATAGTATCCATGTGAAAGGGCACTGATTTCTGTAATAAGGCCTTTGAGCCTAGCTCAGAAATCAGGGACTTGACATATTTTGTACCTTTTTATGTGAATAAATAAATAAAATAAAAAAAAAAAAAAAATTGCAACGTACGTTTATCTTTAATGATGCCGAAACAGTTATTGGAGATTTTTATGTGTGTATGTCATGTCTGTTTATATTTCCATGCTTCACGTCAATACCATGTGAGCAAATTTTTGAAATCAAATATTAGATACATTGGCGCTGAGTGTATTAAAAATATGAAAAACAGTTTTTTTTCTATGAGATTTTTCGATGTAGTTAGTTGAAACTTGGATAGGATAGGACAACGTCTGTCAGGCCAGCTACTCAATAAGAATAATCAATTAATTTATTAAATCCTTTGTTACATTGGGTAGGTAATAACTGTTACGAGCTGGGGTTCGGGATAAATTAATTAACGCTAATTTTACCGAAATAAACAAATACTTTAATAAACTTGACAACACACAACAGAAATCACAAATAAAGTCACTACACTATTACTTGTTGCACTGTACTGTCACACTGAGAATCACTTGTCTTCACTTTGATGTTCACTTCACCTTGTCCAAAACTAAACTGCCCCAGCCGACCCTCACGACGGCTATTTATATCAGTCACGAAGATTCTGGAATCGAACAATCGCGACATGCCTACAAAATGCGAGTAGGTACTTGATCGTCTATTGTTTACGGGCATTGACCTTTGAACCTGACCTTGAACTATTGTTATTACGTGAGTACGCATTCGAGTACTTTCTTTCGAATATTCTACATGCTTCTACGATTTATCCAGAACCTTCGTGACCCATCCAAGTCATTCTAATAGCTTTTCGGCGTAACATAACTAAATCCTAACAGTAAGATTTTCATGTAATTTATCACAAACAAACATTAGAATTATTAGGACAGTGACCCCCAAACTAGACGTTTGTCTGTATTCTGTATCTTGGGGGCATGAACAAATATACAAAAGAATATCCAAATAAATACACAAATAAGGTCTCACACAAAAAAAAAATTGTCTATGGAGTAAAGTAAGCTTGACCGGTTTTTGTCTAGTATTGGTCTGATACATTCTATAATAATTTATAGCTTGTTAAATATACCACCATTACGCAATATTGATTTAATCTGTACTATGATGTGAGCCTACAATTAAATTGCGTCTTCAATCGTAATCCGGAATGTTATGTATTTTAACGTAACCATTTCGTGCTTTAGTTTTAATAACCCAATTTGATTGAAAGCGGTTGATCTTTACTGCTAGAACGTGTAATATCTATTAAATTTATTATACCATCTTTAGTAATTAAACCGGAAGTATTAAAACTAGTTATAGTGCACTCTTACAGAGTTGTGTTGAGTATAGATTGAGTCATTGGGTATATAGCAAGACTAAGGGTAGCGTCCCATAGGGATCTGGTAGTATCAGGTTTGATAATCGCTCCTATGAAATAAATTGCGGACGACACATTGAGGGATTAGGGAAAAGGTATGATCGATTTTCATTTTCCTCAGCCTTTTATCACTTTTTAGATCAATCCTTTAGATTATTCCCCTTCTTTTTTTAAAGGCAAATATTTGTAACTAACTTTTGCCCGCTGCTTAGCTCACGTGAATTTATATTAGGATTAAAAATAGATCCCAAAAATAATTTAATAGAAACAACAGTACGATACGAAGTTCACCTGTTTTTAAGTTGAAGCATACGAGTATAGTTTCTAACAGTGATAACGAAATTAAAATCTATTCAGTAGTTGTAGCGCCAACCTGTAAAAAATAGATAAGAATTTAAAAAATATCAATTTTGGGTTCGGTGATGTTTATATACCATCCACTTGTTATTTTTTTGTAATATTTTCTATATGTACACACAGTTTTTTTAACGATTTTATAATAGTAGAGTAGAAGAAGAGATAATCCCATCAAATACATTCTGCAAAAAACTAGCCAAGTCTCGATGGAGCTGCTTATTCATCTCTAAAAAGTAATGAAATCTAGACAAAGTCTGCCAAGTCTAAGGTTCCTTACTGCGATTTCTTTATTATTTATAGTTAATGTTGTGTGACTTGGCCTATGAATTGTACCCTTGTTGTAAATTCAAATATAAAGGTACCTAACCTAAACCCTAACTCTGTACCAAATTTCAGCTCTCTGAGTTTATGGGAAGTACTAGTTCTATTTTGATGATCATGAGTGAATGAGTGTTATAAATGCGAAACTTTGATTTCGCTTAACTTCGGAACTAAATGACCTACAGACTTAAAATTTTGGATTTTAAGTATGTGATTATAGCTTACTGGATGATGAAAATTTCTGCGTTCTGGTCTTATCCACAGGTCCTCAAATAGAAGCCTGAAAATGCGGCGAAGTTCCAGTAAAGGATGGTACGGCAGTGTTTGCTTCGAGCTCGTCTTGGCGGGGGCACTGCCGTACCCCCAGATGTGTGTCGTCGGAAATGCGGGTTATGGAACAACAGAAGTAAAAGCGTAATACAAGTTCTGACCAGCCAAAACATCGTCAGCATTAACACTCAATAAATTGATATTTTGAAAATGTATGATCGATTTTCATATTGATTCTGATAATTATCGCAGCTGAAAGAGTTTTTGTTGAAACTGTTTATATTTCAATGGCATAAAAAATGCGGTACCATCATATCTTCTACACATATTACCCCGTCACCGTAATAACAACAAAATAATACGATAATACAGACACAAATAGTAGTAATTACTCGCTCCAACACCAATCCATTGATCCATGACCACCTAAAATAAACACCATTATAATGGGGTGACGACTTTATTCGCATTACCGGACGGTCTATTTCGCAAACACGTAGCTAATGGATTTTCCGATGGAAAGGTTGTTGGATAATAAGATTTTGAATCGCAATGACACAGTCGTCTGGTGTTCTAAACCTGACTAATAGCTGAATAAATGTCTCTTACAGTTCTGTACCATTCTAGTGTAGAATGGAATTTTATAAATGTGAAACGAATATTATGGGAATGAATATTACAAATGTGAAGGTAACTACCTACATTATACACATTACTAGCTTCTGCTCGCGACTTCGTCCGCGTAGCGTGATGATATATAGTCTATAGCCTTCCTCAATAAATAGGCTATCTAACACTGAAAGAATTTTTCAAATCGGACCAGTAGTTCTTGAGATTAGCGCGTTCAAGCAAACAAACAAACAAACTCTTCAGCTTTATATATTAGTATAGATGTTACTAAATCATGCAAAAATGCTAAACGGACTGGATGCAATTTAGCACACAAATTGTTTTTTTCTATGGGATAGGGGAGCAAACCAGCAGACGGATCACCTGATGGTAAGCAATAACCGCCGCCCATGGACACCCGCAACACCAGAAGAGTCACAAGTGCGTTGCCCGCCTTTTAAAAGGGTTTGGGCCTCCGGTAACCTCACTCACTCGGCGAAACACAACGCAAGCGTTGTTTCACGCCGGTTTTCTGTGAGGCCGTATCACTCCGGTCGAGCCAGCCTATTCCTGCCGAAGCATGGCTCTCCCACGTTAGAAACCCAGTTTATAACCTGGATTAACATATTTTATTCAGGTTCGATCCAATTCTGAAGTTTACGTAAATAAAGTCGCGGGCAGAAACTAGTCATCATCCTCCGAGCCTTTTCTAATGTTGGGATCGGCTTTCAGTCTAACCAGATGGGGCTGAACATTACTATTCTACACGAATCGACTGCCGTCACCTCAACTAATTTCTGGGCAATACCGATATTCGGAGGATTGGTTGTTTGATTTTTTGGGCTTCTGACTACCACTAACAATTGTCAAAGATGTTCTTATGACATCGGGATCGATGACCATACGTGCTCTCCGAGGCAAGGAGGATCTTAATGTATTAAAAAGAGAAAACCTGCAGGTTTCCTCACAATATTTTATTACCACGCTTTTACTGACCAGCATTAGGCTATTACAGTTGCCAAACAAGCATTTAACAGGAAAATACAATTATTTACAACGAAGATAAAAACCAGTATTAGAAAAATACTGATAAAGACCTACGGCTGGAGTATTGTATGGCTGTGAAACCTGGACTATGACCCAAAGGGACAGAAAAAGGTTAGAGGCATTTGAAATGTAGTGCTGGAGGAGGATGGAGAAGATCAGTTGGACGGAAATGAAAACTAATGAGGAAGTATTAGTAACTGTAGGAGAGAAAAGACAGTTGTTAAGAACCATAGAGAATAGAAGGGGAAAGATGTTTCGCCACTTGATACTACATGACGACTTCTTCAGAACTATACTAGAAGGTAAAATTGAAGGAACACGAAGAAAGGGTAGACCTAGACGAAGTTTTGTGGAACAAGTGAAGGAAAGGATTGCGATCGAGTCGTATCAAGAGGTAAAACGGAAAGCAGAACAGTGGCGTTTGCTCCACCGACAAGAGCTGAGCTCTTAAATTAAAGAAGAGATTAGGCTAGCGTGGTGGGCTATAGCCCAAACCCTCTCATTCTAGGAGGAAACCCGTGCCCAGCAGTAGGGCATTAAAATGGTTTGATTGTGTTTGTGGAGTGTGAATAGATTTGATTGCCGGTACCTTCGTACTAATCTAAAGATAATTAACTAAACTATTATCTAACATTGCATAACCATTATGTGTGAATATTCCACTACTGCAAACATATCTTGATAATGTTATTATGAACGGAATGTAATTAAAATTAAAGTCATTGACATTATCACCAGGTCAATGCGCATTATGTCATAGATTGGTACATAGCCATAACCTATATTAAACAAATAAATTGTTGCCTTAAATGTGCCTAGTTAATCATGGGTTTTTAATGGTCTGGTCATGGACGCAATGCTAAATTTGTTACATAGAAAATTCGTCTTTCTGACGCGATTGCCGATCAGAACAAAATAGTTAGCGTTGTCTATTGCCAAAATGGACAAAGCTGTAAGACAATATCATCATTCGTCGGCTGCTAGTCTTATCAGATTCGGTAAAATATCAGCGTTCTATACAAAGTTATATTGATTGATTTGATGCGATTACAATCACACCTCCGCACTTCTACCTATATCTAGGCGATACTAATGTTGTAAATAGACTTTTGTCTTTTATATTATAGTTTTTCATATGATTACCAGGATCTATGGCCTACTCTTCGAAATACGGAGGAGACGACTTCTTCTTCTGGTCACCCATCCTTGGACTGATCGCGACAAGCGCAGCTTAACCTTGCAGATCGGTTGATCAGTATAGCTATTACTAAGCCGCGAGCTCTTTGTGATGTATGTACACTGTTGGACACAAAAAATGAGTTGCTATAATTCTACGGGAACCCCCAAACGTACCAGCGCACTGTAACAGACAAACAGACGAGAATTTCTGGACGGATTCGGAGACGTTTATTACCCGAACTCACTTGATTTTTTTAATATCTTCAATGTACAGTCACAGCTTTTTTACAATTTTATAAAAGTAGAGAAGAAGCAGATACAATTAAATAACACGTGCCCAGCAGAGTGGGCTAATGGAAAAAAGTAATAAATAATAATATCAAACCACAGTTTTATAATGTAGATTACATTCAGTGTAATGTAATTTAATGTAAGTGTTAATGAACAAAAACCAGAAACCCAAATGCCACTATTTACGAAAACAATTACCGTAATGTTACCTGTTATCAACATTATTCGCAACGTTTTGCGCCATCGGTCACCTGATTCTGGTGCGACGGCCGACATTCGGCAAAATAGCTCGGTTGATAAGGTAGGTTGCACAATAGATACCTTTCACTGGTTGTGTAACTGCTCGAGCCACGAGCCAGTGCACCAGTGATCAAGGTCATATTAATGATTTATATGACGTATCTGTTTGTTTTTTTTATGGGATAGGGGGGCAAACGAGCAGACGGATCCATAATAGTAAGCGATTACCCCCGCCCATGGACACCCGCAACACCAGAGAAGTCGCAAGTGCGTTGCCCGCCTTTTAAAAGGGTTTAGGCCTCCGGTATTCTCACTCACTCAGCGAAACACAATGTAAAAATTTTTGTTTCACGCCTGTTTTCTGTGAAGCTGTGGTATTACTGCGGTCGAGCCGGCCCATTCGAGCCGAGGCATGGCTCTCCCACGATGATGCTTTTCGACCTACTAAAATTCGACAATGATGACGGAATTTTAATTATTGACTGGTTAATGGTGACTGATATTTGACAAACTCATTTTTATTTATATGTATTTAAATCTATATTTACGTTTTCTGACAGTTTTGAGTATTTTACAACCTACGCTAATGTCTTGATGATGGTATTGTCATGCGACAGGTCGTTGAGCTCCCTAAATAATGGTTGAGCTACACGATGCCTGCTGTATCCGTGCCGTCAGTTAGGACAGGTCAACTCAAAGCTGGCCGCCCGATCAGAGAACGGCCCAGTAGGAAGGGGCCGCCGGTGACACGCAGGGGGACCGTGTCGCCGGCACTATGGCCCGGGTAAGTGGCGCGGCTGGCAACCGCGTCCCACTCCGGGAGTGGGAGTGAGTTGTGGGGAGAGCGTGCAGCACGCCTCCCCCTAAGGTTAGGTGGTCGCCGTCTCAGGCGACCCGCCACTGCCGGAGTCGCGGAAGAATCTTTGTTCCCGTGACTCCGGCGCTACAGTGGTGTTACGAGACCTCCCGTGGTTTTTTAGTCGGTAGGGCGCCCTTTTCAGGGCGAGGAGTCCGACACTGTTCACCGTCGCATCCCCCGCGGCGGTGTTCGTGCATTAAGCATTTTTCCACGGGGCCACAAAAAAAAAAAAAAGGTCAACTCAAAGCTGCTATGGCTCTTTCTTCAAAAGGCCTGTCCAGATATTGCCCTACATCGTAACACCATCTAGAATAAAAAAAAGTATAATATTGACTTGTAAAAGTGTCTTTAAAATATCTATTTACAGAAATAAATATCATTTATGATTGACGTCATCATCATTATTTATTGTTACTAAACGACCATATTTTAGTTTATTTCCGTTTTTACTATATAACTATTTGTGTTGACGAAATAATTTGATCCGGTCTACTGTGTCTAAATGTCCACTGTTGTCAGCCCTGACCCTATAATAGTAAAAATCGAGCGACGCAAAGTACCAGTTTTAGATAAATACTTGTTTCCTCTTATAAATCTTATTTATTTTATTAGCCCAGTTTGATTATGAATTTATGGAACTGCGCACCTAGTTGAATTTGGAACATCGCGTACAAAATACATGCTAATCACGGACTACATACATATAGATAGGTATTATATTTCTGTCTATGGATTGAAAATTACATTATATTAGATAACTAGCTACTGCCCGCGAATTCGTCTGCATGGACTTCAAAATTGGGTCCGACCTAAAAAGCCCATGTGTTATTGCAGACTATAATCTATCTCCGTTCCGTTCTAAATTTTATCCAGATCCGTTCAGTCGTTCTGGCGTGAAAGAGTAACAAACATCCATCCATCATTTTCGCATTTATAATATTGGTAGGATATTACCTCCTATTATTTATGTCCGGTACAGAGCCGCAATTATCAGGGTTCATTTGTCATGCAAACAAAACAGTAAATAATGTACAGCAAAGGCCTAAGATTAAACTATAATTTTCTTTGATTGATGACTGCTAACTACTCACACGAACGCGTTATATAGTGTTAATTAATATAATTAATTAAATAATAATCTCGGCGAAAAGGTCACCTTGTGGTTCGGGGTTCGGCCTCGCGCTTGCAACGCATTTGTGTCAAGCGTGAACTGATACTTTAATTAGTAGGTGCAGATAAGTTAATAATTATGTAGGTGTGCCTTGTTTCATTTCTTGAGAAATACAACGAGTAATTCCTGCAGACAAAAAACAACGATTAATTTATTTGATAAAATTATTTAGATGTTGGAACATGAATAGGTTTTTTATTTCTGACATCTTCGAAATTGTGCTCAATTGTGACATACATAAATTTAGTACCTCATTGTGGTTCAGTTTAGTCCATGCTAAGGTCTGGAAAAAATGCGATTAACCCACCCATTGTATTTTTGTGTTATGGTAAAACTTTGTCCTATGGATTTTATTTTATGGGATAGGGGACAAACGAGCCGACGATAGCCTGGTGGTAAGCGATAACCGCTGCCCATGGACACCCGCAACAGCAGAGGTAAACAGGTGCGTTGCCGGCCTTTTTTGAGAAAAGGGTTTGAGCCTCCGGTGAGAAACAATACGTACCTAAGCGTTGTTTCACGCCAGTTTTCTGTGAGGCCGTGGTATCTCCGGTCGAGCCGGCCTGGCATACATACAAATAAATACCGTTTTTCCTGTGATGCTTTATTCGTCGGAATGGAATATATTATTACTGTCCAAGTAATTACGGGATCAGTCAAACTTTATATTTTCTAGATAGAAAATCCTACACGGCAAAAACTCCTTTTGGTTAATTATTTAAATATGATTCACATTAGAAAATTCCAGAAGAATTACTTAATGTGGTTTTTTGAGTCGAGTCCACTTGGATTTTAAAGCTGTTGTCGTTGTTTTGAAACTCTCCAAACAATACAATGTAAGAGTGTGAAATTTTATTTCGCATTCAAAACATTGATCAATGGCGCACAAGCACAATGCATTTACTATCGAACAGCGTGTGTGTCTATCCACTCATTGTTCGCTTTTATAAATACGTTTCACTAATTACGACCGTGTAAACTTGTAGCCTTGGCTATCAATAAAGCGTACGATCCAGTATCGATCATTGACATGCCGATAATCGATATTCAACAGCAAATATGTCGGATACAGTCGTGATGGAAACGGCATTGACTATTATTGTCTTTGTTGCGCGTGCCCCGGATTCAAACGAAATTAGGTTCAAGAACTCATATCATAATAGCAACTTGAAGTTTTTTTAACGCGTGTCTAAATATTGAAGGCTCCATAAAAAGGTTCTATAAATGATTCATTTGATTTAGCAGTTTTTTTTAATCAATTATCGATATTACGACATCCTTTGTCGACTATCACGAAGTGAGAACAACTCCCGCTGTAATTGTTATCGACCTCTATTCTGTACTTATACGATATTTATATTTCTACCATTGAACTTGTGTGACTTTTGTTTAAGTTGCGAAACTTACACGCATTGTCATCTCAAAGGTCATGAGCGATTTTTGTTATGAGAATTAGAAGTGTCGTGTCAAAATATTCTGATTAGAATATCGGGGGGTGTGAATGGGGTGTCGAAATCAGCCTTCTGTTCAATGAGGGTTGTGAAATGTTCGTTGGATAATTTTGTTAGCGTGTATTACCCTCTGTTACGTATTTTATTATGTTGTTTTCGCTGATTCGATAATTGACCTCATCGTTCAATGTCACACATTGTTTCAATTGATTTTACCTTCAACTTTATAAAATAATTTCACTGCATATTGTGAGATATTATAACACAATGCGTTTAAGAGATATTTACATAAGATTTCTTAATGTAAGTGGCTATTCATTCTGAGGACGGTTTATTGAGCATTTTTGGGGGTTTCCGTGTCAATTACAAATGTGAGTGCTTAATTTAGTCGAAACAATAGACCATACACCGTGAGATGAGGCCGGAACGCAATTTGATATATTTTTCACTGTTTCCATTGCGTTACGTATATGTATATTAGAATGTTACTATTACACCTGACCGATATTATTTGTTGCAATGAATATTTATCAATCTGCTTGACAATCTTATACTAATATATAAAGCTGAAGAGTTTGTTTGTTTGTTTGCTTGCTTGAACGCGCTAATCTCAGGCACTACTGGACCGATTTAAAAAATTCTTTCAGTGTTAGATAGCCCATTTATTGAGGAAGGCTATAGGCTATATATCATCACGCTATGCGGACGAAGTTGCGGGCAGAAGCTAGTTTTTAATAAATAAAATATTCATGAGGGGATCTACGGGTCGGCTGACGAAAACTGCCCCAAATCGCAGCCTATATACGCAAAAAACACCAACAATACCAGTAGTATCATGGTCTCTTAAGCCCAGCAGTTTCAGGGTCTACATACCCTACATACAGGGACACAATAATGATTTGTTTATAAGGATTCAATTCGGTGATCAAGCGAGCTGAACTTATTAGCAGACTACTCTCCTATTAAAAATGTATTTTTAAATCTGGAAATGAAGAAAAATAATCACCTAAGTACATTATATGTTTTCCTCTGCAAGTATTAGTGTTAACTAGTGATGTTTAATTGTATATCTACAAATGATCATTAATATCGCATTAGAATATAATTATAATATGCGTAAAAACGAACAGGTTCATAAATATTATTGGTTTGCAAGGCGGAGTTTTCGCTTGAATAACTACTTCTAACCGCTTATCTATCTACTAGAAACTTCGAAGGCCTTGATGCTTCGAATAGAAGGCTTAAATTTAAACGAAACTAGAATCTATTCCAGTGATACTTGGAAGAAAATTCTTATTTCATTACAAACTATATTTGGACGTCTTTTTTGTTAACTATTAATAGATAAATGTTATTAAACAATTGCTGATTTCTTTAATGATAAAACACTAATTGCATAGACTAATTGCAATTATTACCAATCCAATTTTAATTCTTAACCTACACACAATTAATAAATTTGTATCTCGATAAGGCAAAAAACATGGCACACTATTCTATTCTATTCTATTTATATATATTTCGGGGACGACGGCAGGCACCAGGTGGGCGATCAGTCCTCATGTTGGGATTATTTCGCCCAGTTCCCCATTTTGGTGGATCCCGTCATGGGTTACTGGCGCTCGGCGTCGCAAATCTTCCCGTAGCCTTGCAGAAGTCCACCAGTTGTCCGATGGAGAGTTCTGCTAGCTGTTCTTCATTTATCTCATCGGTTCCTAGTATTTCCCATCTAAGTACCTAGCGCATACATTGTGCATTTTGCTATTAGATGGAAGCTTGTTTCTTCTGCTTCCCCGCATGCTGGGCATATAGGGTCCTCCTTTATTTTCAAGTCCACAGTATCCCGTTGCGATCCCTACTGCTATCTTTATGTTTTCTCTGCTCATCTTCAGAAATTTTTGGGATTTCCTTTCTTCATATGACTTTAGGAAGATTTTTGATTGTCGGCAACCTTCCATTGATTGCCATCTTTGGTTCGACTCTTTTACCATTATTGTATGGATGATTCCTTTGACGATATTGTATGGAATCGGTAACCTAGGTTCTGGTCCCACGAAGGGCTCATCAGCTCATTCTTAGCCAATTCATCTGCTTTTTCGTTCCCTTTGTGTCCTTGATGACCAGGGACCCATGCGACTGTCACCTCTGCCGTTTCTGCTAGTTCATTGAGTGCTTCTCTGCACTCTTTCACTAGTGCACATGGCACACTAATTGTGTAGGTATTTATTAAGACCAATTTTGTATCCTATATTTCACAAACAAATGAACGACTATGACTTTGAATTTGTGACATGTGAGTAGTGACAGTAAGTCCTGAAGACAGTAAGTCTTCAGGTTTAGACAAACCCAAAGACAATGCCCAGCTTGTTTATGTACGCTTTTTAATTACGATAGAAATCGCGAATGACTTTTGTACAAATATGACGGATAATATCCAACCTATGAATACCTACAAAAAATCTTACTATTTTCTTCGGAATTCGCTCGTGCATTATCTATGACCCATTTGTGGGTTCTAGCCTCTCTGCCCACGTACAGGTAGGGGCCCTACCTGTACGTGGGCCCTACCGTAGGGCAGATCGTATAGATAGGTATAGGTTTCGGTTAATAACAGTGCTGTTATTTCGAGCAATTCTCTGATCAGGCAGATGACTCTTTCAAGGATGGACTCTCAAGCCCTAGCTTATTCTGAGTCCATCATTACATAAGATTCATGACCTTAATGAAATAAAATATAACTTAAATTACGTACTAATGGAAACAACTCTATTGTTAATGTAGTAGCAACGAGTTTCCATTGTTATTGTGTCAATATCTATGTGTTTTTGTGCTACGTCTAGTTTCCCATAATATACGGGTGTCTTTCGTGTGAGGTAATCCATGAATAGGGTATTATCAAATGTTTGTAATGGCCGATTGAGTGGCGGCTGACGAAACCGCACATGAAACACTAATTTTCGTATGAAACGTGGAATAATTAATAATAATTAGCAGCTATTTGTACGCGTACTCGATGATTTGTTTGTGGGGAAATCATTAAACACTGATTGTGTCGGTGCATGAGCATGCTTTGCTTAGCAAGCTATGAACATGTAGAATGAAATTTAGTGATAAGTGAGGTATGGCGATATTTATACGATAATTGGTACTATACAAATACTAGCTTCTGCCCGCGGCTTCGCCCCGGTGGAATTCGGTCTGTCATCATATTCCACGTAGGGTACGGGATAAAAAGTATCCTATGTCCGTCTCCTGATTCTAAGCTACCTCTCCACCAATTTTCAACCAAAGCGGTTCAGCCGTTCTTTAGTTATAAATAGTGTAACTAACACGACTTCCTTTTATATATAGTGTAACTAACACGACTTTTTTTTATATATATAGATGTGCGATATGTGTATGACTGTATAATCATTTCAAGATAAACGTAATCAATACTTCATCGTTATCAGCCTCGGTCATACAACGTTAGTGTCCTTTGTCCTTTTTGTCAGCCGTCATCATATAATTCACTCCCTTTTCAACTATATCGCACAATCTATACCTACATCTTTCTCTTGAATATTACTAAACGTGCCATTCTTAAGTACGTAATGTATACCAAACTTAAGTGAAAGAAAAGTCTCACCAAGTTACAAAAAGATCGTGTTTAATGTAACAAAATAATTAACACGAATTAGAAATCATAACGCTATCAGATCACGGTTTAACATTATATTCTACCTCTTTATTCGAGTTTTTAGCGCTTGCATAATCGACAACGGGGTAAATCATGCTTTTAAACAAAAAATAAAAACAATAATAGCTTTTATAACAATCGATTACGTAATCGAGAGCAAGACTCATTGCTATCCAGTGAAACGTCTCATTTGTTCACAATTGTGTGAATCCACTGAATATTTTAAGAAAAACATAGTTTCATGACGCGTTCTTTCAGTACAATGCGCGCTTCGTGTCATTCGTCTTTTAAAGATTTCGTCGAAATACCGCAATGGATTATTAACAGTTAGATAATTAGCATTCGATTGTCGCGTCAGTTTAGTCGGAATTCATTATAGGTTTTTAGTTATCTTTAGGTAGGCAGGTACCAAGATGAGCATTGAAAAATATACAAATATATTTACTAATGACCTTAAATAATTAGTTTTTCGGGTCTACCCATCCCTGTACTGTAAAGCTAATTGGACAATGAACTTCCTCTTAATACATGTCCTTTTATTAAGAGGCAGTTCGTTACAGAATACAGGAGAAAATGCTAGTGCGGGGCAACGGAAAGACGTGGAAATAACTCTCATAATAATATAATGGATTTTATCGCCCAAATTCAAATCTTCAAGAGTAGGTACTTTGGTTCGCTATAGGGGTGAATGTACCAATTATTGCCTTTGCATCGACAGTAATTATTCGATGGAAGGGAATAAAGATCCACAATTAGGAAGTCTTGGTGACACATTGCGTCACACTCGTTCAAGTCTCGTTATCAAACGTGCATCCACATAACTTCCTGCACAAAAGAAGTGAGATTAAAAGCGATAATGCACCACCCGGATACGAACTTGGAACGGATAAATGCAGGTGTTCTAAACACTTGAGATAAATAACTTACAATCACCTCATTCATATTAAATACATTCATTTTCTTTTTGTGATTCATTTTGTGGTGTATGTACTGTTGTTAGCAGTTTTGTTATATAGAATAGAGACAATATGACACTTATGAAACCACCGCCTAGGAATACTAGTCTAAAGAAACACTCCAAAATAGAAAATGGTAAGGATAGTCAACAAAAAGACAACAGACAGACACAAAGACAATACGTATTCATATTATGTATTGTATGTTTTTTGTCTCACTATGTTCTATCCCATGTTTAATTTAGTGTACAATAAAGTATAATAATAAATAAATAACACATATAACTTTACCCGCTCATATTTTTTCAAGAAACCTTCGTTATATAATTTTTTTGTTATTATTATTGATTTTCATATTTTAAAATGCAAATTTAAAATAGGATGGTCTGTGATTTCATTGGTTAATTTTTTTATAGTAGGCTTAAATTATTTTTATATTATACTAGCTTCTGCCCGCGGCTTCGCCCCCGTGGAATTCGGTCTGTCATCACATCCCACGGGAACGGGATAAAAAGTATCCTATGTCCGTCTCCTGGTTCTAAGCTACCTCTCCAACAATTTTCAGCCAAATCGGTTCAGCCGTTTTCAAGTTATAAATAGTGTAACTAACACGACTTTCTTTTATATATATATAGATTTTTATAATTAGATATTATTAAATATTTGGCAATATTTGATATTGCCAATTATTTAATAATATCGATCAAGATACATTCATCAAGTAAATAGCTTAATCAACTGCTTATCTAAAAGTTTATGATGTGAATTAATAATAAATTAATGAACACAGCGATAATCTTTCTGCACTAATTACACAAATTATGTAGATTTTCGAAATTGTTAAAAGGTTTCTTAACTTCTATCCTGAAGTAGAGACCTTGTTGGCAGCAACGAACATTGCAAAATGTAGAACCGATAATTGGATTCTCCACCCTATGATATAAATGGATCGCAATAAAACGTAGCTTTACGAATGTCACAACCATTTATTTTTTCCGTAATTCAATTATAATTAATATGAATAAATGTCAGAGACATTCTTCTTATACGGAGCTCGATAAAAAATGTGTCGGTACACACTGCCACTTGGGTAAAGGAATTCGGTACATGCACGTTCTGGGAAATACTGGGAATGTCGAATCTGTACATGAAACCGTGGGGTACTAATGTCCGCCGTGTGATTTTTTGCCAGGACGTGTATTTGCTAATTGCGGTGACTTTAGCTTACGGATATTGGAGGTATTTGTGTTAGGATTTGAATTTAGAATACCACCACGCTTAAATATTCTCTGAAAAGTTAGGTAGAGGTGAACACCTTACATTTGCCGGTATGTTTATGCGAGCCTATTGTTAGTGTTTGACTGAGCTTTTCGTAGAAAACCCAATCAAACTTTATTCAACCTGGAAATCGAATCCAGGTTCTCTAGCGAAGTATTTGCGCTTACGACCATAAGGCTAATGAGGTAGTTCATAATAATAAATTATCACTGTATTATTCTATTTATAACTCAATTGTGTAGCTATCAAATTTGGCTGTATTATTTTTTATTGTTCTCAAGGAAGTAATAATTTTAAGTGAGATATTGAGCCATTAAAATGTTGTACTAGGTTTTCTAAAATGGCGGACCGTCTAGGTGAGTGGTAGGCCTTGGATGCAGGCAGGCCACTCGCCCAAATTAGAGCATTGTCGTGTCAAACTGCTGTATGCAGGAGTAATGCAGTATTTATGTATGGAAATGTTTGTTTGTACGTTTTATTAATTACGTATATTCATATTTCTAAAGTAGAATTAATATTAAAATTAAATGCACACCTATTTCAGTTTCAATGAAGATAATGTCAGCTGAGCCAATACTGTCCCTAAGTGCAGTTCAAATTAAATAAGATATTTTTTTTTTAATGAAATAAATTGCTTTATTTCATAAAAAACAGTTTTGGCATGTTTTATACAAAGACTATTTAAATGAGCTTTGGTAGTAACACAATGCAATACAAATCTAAGAACTGAAATCTGTACACAGTTCAAAAATTCAAAATTTGTTCTATGTGGTTAGTTAAGTAGGTCAGTATAGATAGGATAATGATGATTCATAATTGCATTATATTACTTTATCATGCACAATGATCAACTGCACGCTTATATACTTTTTTTCAAACGAAATTTCTAGTAGCATTTCATTGGAACTACGTATTAAATAAGTCCGGGAGTTGCGTTTACGCATAGAATAACCACACCTCCGTACAATGTACCCTCTGCTAATTAAAATATTTTAAACAAATTACCGTTGTGGTAATTGAAAAAAAAATACCGTGGGAGAGCCATGCTTCGGCCTGAATGGGCCGGATCGACTGTAGTGATACCGCGGACTCGCAGAAAACTGACGTGAAACAACACTGACGTTGTGTTTCGCCGAGTGAGTGAGGATACCGGAGGCCCAAACCCTTTAAAAAGACCGCCAACGCACTTGTGACTCCTCTGCTGGCTGCGGGTATCCATTGGCAGCGGTAATCGCTTACCATCAGGTGATCCGACTGCTCGTTCTCGTTTTCATAAAATAAAAATATTGAAGCCATTATCTTATTTTCAATTGAATTTTCATATCATAGAGAGCTTCAATTATAATCGCACTAGGTATTTTATTATTGCATTGCGGCTAAATAATTTTATAATGCGTGTAAGCGACCTTAGTTTGCAACTAGACTAGTTCAGACAAGGTCCTGTTAATAAAACACGAGGCATTAAATAATTTTACATGTTCGCTGTGCTATGTACTTATGACAGAGATTTATAGGATTTTTAATAGTATGTTTACATTTACATTTAGTAGAATTACAATTTATTTAGTCACTAATTAATGTAATTGTAATTTATTTATTAATTATCATTAAATAAATTTAATGATAATTGAAGCTCCTTTTATTAGCGCTTAGATATCAGTTCTTAACAATTAAGTTATCATATTCTGCTTAGTCATTCATACCATTACGCCTGTATGCCCAGAAGGGTTAGGCAGAGATGTAGGTACTAATGTACATCCACAGTTTTTCTGTGTGTTTAGATCCCATTATTATATGGGATTTAAGTGGGCGAACTTATGCCATTAACCGGGGCCAAATCTAAACTCTGAGCTGCTACTGATTAACCCAAAAACCCTCACCTTAAGTTGGAAATTGAAGCCAAGCAGTGGCTTTAATGTAAATATTTTCGTTTTGTATCAGCAGACCCCAAAATACCTGAGAATAACTGCAATACTAGGGCAGGTTGTACATCATAAAAATGCAATATTAATTTTATTAATGAGATATTTATTAATCTTGCAAATATACTAACTTTTTAAAACGATATCGTTGCTTCATAAGTAGTAAGTCCATCTAAATATCTTAACACAATTTCAAGGCAGACTTTTGCCACAATGAGACTAGGCATCTCGTATCTATAACATTTAATTGAACAAGGACACAATATTTTTATTACTCAATGCATTTATCAATCATTAGGACCTGCGTCAACATGAACCAATTCTGAAATGCCAAGGCGTAAGACATTATCGTACATAAACTGGACTTATATTACCGGCTACCATAACTTGAGCTACTCAAAACTATACATTCCTCTTAATTTTCCCGTATTTTTGCCTCCGGAAGGGGGCGAGAGAGGTCTTCTAAATATGGTTCTTGGCTTCAAGTGTCCAGCTCAGTTTTAACACTGCGTCGGTTCTCACAGTACCTATTAATATGAATATTTAAAGGTCGTTTGTTCTAGAATAGTGCAGGTAGATCATACAAATGAATTAGATAATATTAGAAGTGACTTGCCAATTAAAAAGCCGTTTTTATTCACATAAAATAGATACGTGTTTTTTTGGTCCTTGTGTCCCTTTTTGGTCTTTTAGTACGGTATAGAATTTCCATGAATAGTATTAAGATATTTTTTTGTCATTGGTGTCAAAGTAGGCTATTATGTACCGTAACATATCATCACGCCTGTATTCCTCGGAGAGTAAGACAGAGACATACTAATGTTCACCGAAATTTCACTATATAGTAGAGGATGAGCCTACTGCCATGATCTAATCTCCGAGTATAGGTACACGAACGATTAACAAGTTTCCGTTTTTTTATATAAGATGGGGGCCCAGCAAACAAACATCACACCTGATGGTAACACACTGGTGACCTGATGGTAAGTGAATACCGCCGCCCATGGACATCAGCGACATTGTAACTGTCACCAATGAGCCTTTCAGTTCCAATTTTTATAGTAACTGATATAAGTATATTTTTTTTTATGGGATAGGGGGGCAAACGAGCAATCGGGTCACCTGATGGTAAGTGATAACCGCCGCCCATGGACACCCGCAACACCAGAGGAGTCGCAAGTGCGCTGCCCGCCTTTAAAAGGGTTTGGGCCTCCGGTAACCTCAACGCACTCGGCGAAACACAACGCAAGCGTTGTTATATATATATATGATAACAGACATTCATTATTGCGTTTTAATATAGACACGGTATTTTTATGAGACCAGTGTCAAGATTGAAAGGCATTAAAAATGCGGCCTTTATTAACATTTTTGTTATTGTGCCATTCATTAATTAAAAGTTGCGGTATGTAGCTTTGGTACATTAAAAATCAATCAATCTGTATTATAAGAACCTTGGTGGCTATACGCTATATTTTTATAGGCTTAATATGATATGTTAATAATATATGCCCGTGAAACTATTGTTAGGTGTCGAGAGGTTATTTACGAGTATATAGTCGCATTCACTTAACAAAAAAATGCCCTGTTTTTTTAACTAGGAAACTAAAGCAATAGTTACAGCGACTCTGAATACCTATATGCTCCTTTGGGATCGGACCGGGTTTTTTTTACCATAATGTATATTAACTTCCTCATTTGTCGTCTCCATGGGACATAAACATACCGGCACACTGTGGGTAAACATCAGTACCTACATCTCTGCTTACCCTTCAGTGAATACAGGCCCGATCGTGTCCATAAAAATATGTCTTCTTATCAGGGCGCCGCTTGATTTTTAATTCAAATTGAATGGAGTGGGAAATGGGACGAGGTCTCACTTATTTAGTACACCTATTAAAAATACAACTGAGAAAGATATACTAAGTTAGATTGTACAAAAAAAAAATGCAAAAAAAACTAACCTTCAAAATCTATAAATTTACACACTGTGCAACGCATATTCATTTCCAAAGGAAACAAACGCCTCAACTCTATGCAAATCAACTGTGCCCAATTTTGAATAAAGAACGCGTTTCCAGTGCTCTATGTTCATTGGCCTAGCCATTTTCCAGTACGCGGGAATAAAGCGACGCCACGTCATGTACTGAATGGGTAATTTGTATTTCAATGGGCATTACTTAAGCAAGCGGGGTAAAGGTTAAGTAATGTGGGAACTCAGACGTCCTTGGCGATGTGGTTCAGGGTAAAAATGGACGTGACAAAATTTTGTTTGGGATTATTTGGTTATTGAGGATTTTTTTAGAGTGGCTTATATATACATACATTCACGCCTATGGTAGGCAGATAAACGCCACTTGTTATTCTTGCATACCTAGCTTGGTTTAATTGGACAAACGGCTCACGGCTGTTGAGCGTGAGGCTCTAGGTGAGATTTCTAGCTCTAAAAATATTACATTGGGTTTTTCTATCAAAGCTCGGGTGTAGTACTCACGCGAGGGTTGTGGTTTATCAGCAAACCAAACTCTGCAAATCCATAACTGGGTGTTTTTTTTTGCATGGAACTTAATTACATAATTATGTATATGTAGGTACCTATTTAAACTTGTGGTAACACCATAATCTAGAACTCATTTCGCAAGTCAATTAAGTGTATGTGACATACATTTCGATAGGCGCTAATATTTATTAATAACAACATATCGCATTTAGCAACACACCTTAAACTCGAAAATTAATGTCGTGTACATTGCGTTATAGAAACCAGCTTCGAAATTAAACCTATAAAATTTCGCTGTTTCGATTACAAACACGAATTCCATAGTAGGGCTTAACAATTGCTATGCAATATTATTTGGGGCATATTGTTTAATTCATTAGGGTCAACTTACACTGATATCGTAGTCGTCGACAACGACCTTTTTGAATTTTGAATTCTACGGCTGTATAGATAAGAGCCCCAAAATATTGATAAGTAAATAAATACTTATCAATATTTATATTTATAAGTAAATAATACTGATAAGTCATCAGTTCGTGAACAGTCTCTTTCCATTTTAAACTGAATATAGGCGTGGACGTTCTCAAAAAGTAAGGTTTATATGTATGAAGAAGCCTTGGATAGGAAATCTTGGAATGAGTTAAAGCCCCCCCGTCTAGAGCCCAGCGCTGCTACATAAAAAAATGAACCTTCAGACTAGGGATTTTCAAATGAGCTTTTTTTATGTTGGTAAGTAATCATTGTCGCCCGCTTTGCCGACTTTTAACAGCCCTACGGACTACAGACTTCCAGAGCCGCGGCAACCGAGGGGTAACTAACTGGCTCTTACGCGCAAACATCGAAACTCAGACGAAGCTGCGTTGCGACAGACTCCGACGTAAATGTGGATCGCCAGCCAGTCAGACCCCAAGAAGTCCTACCCCCGCGTAAGTCTGACATTTTCTCACCACTTACCAAGATGCGTGAGGAATAGTGTTCTAACCCGTCCACACACGAGGAGAGTCTACTTATTGATCCTTGATAGGTGAAACTGGCGATCTCGCACGAGGAGGCTAATGAATGTAGATGAGGCGAAAGTGGTGTGCCAGGATCATTGTCGTGGAAATTTAGTTCCTACCCACCTCAATTAGATTTCAGGTGTAATATTTGAGTAAACAAAGACGTGGTGCGGCGGTGTGGCAAGCTGAGGCTGTGTTTTTTTTTAATTCGCTCTCGCATTCGTCTTTCAATTTCATTTGCCGTTGCCAATGTAGTGTGAATTGGCCCTAATGGTCCATTACCATAATGGTGCTGCTAACAATAATCTTTCATGACCGGTCTCTCTCGGCGATCGATTGCCAAAATTGTATTGTTGACGCTATAGAAACATTGTTTTAAATTTCATTGTTATCTCTTATTTCTTTGTGGTGAAATCTGTATGTAAATTAATTTAATAATAATAAGTGTTGGTTACGTTATGCCGAAACTGGATCAACTGCCTCATAGGTTTAGTAGTTGCAAACGCGGTTGTTATGTGTGAAGTCATTGGTTTGATTTCCGGGTCGAGAAAATAATTTTTAGGTAGGATCTCAGATTCAAACTGCCTCAATAGCCAAGTGGTCCTGACCGCGACTGCTACGCTAGAGGCCCTGGGTTCGATTCCCAGGTCGAGCAAAGTGTTATTGGGTTTTTCTATGAAATTCCCAGTAGCAGCTCGGAGTTAGGAATTTGTGCCCGGTTAATGGCAATAGGCTCGCCCCCTATTACATGGGACCTAAACATACCGGCGAACTGTGGGTGTACATTAGTACGCCTCTGCCTAACCCTTCGGGGAATACAGGCGTGATGGTATGTTATGTTAATGTTATCTCAGATTCATTCTCACATTAAGTCAGTGCCCGAATAATAGCAATAAGGTCGCTACCTATTACACCGGACCCTAAAATACCGTTAAACTGCGCGGTGTACATCAGTACGCTTCTGCTTAACCGGATGGGGAATAACTAGGGATATCCTTTAAAGTTGGTCACTGATTTAGGTGCGAATCCAAACATTGGACTGCTACTATCTTCCATATCTTCCCGAAAAATACAGTGATACTGCTCGACCTTGGAATCAAACCCAGGACTTCATTCAACAGGAATACTAAACTAATAAGGAAGATCTTGATTTGACGACTTGAGGGAGATTTGACGACCTCTGTGGTTTAGTGGTTCGAGTACCGGACTGCTGACCATGAGGTCGTGGGTTCGATTCCCACAGAACACAAATATTTATGTGATGAATATAAGTGTTTGTGTTCGTCTGGGTGTTTCTTATGTATTATAAGTATGTATTTACAAAAAAAAAAGTATATAAGTATTATATCCATTGTCTAGTACCCATAGTACAAGCTCTGCTTAGTTTGGGACTAGATGGTGCTGTGTAAGATGTCGAAGAATATTTATTTATTTATTTATTTATCTGTTAATTAATATTTCATTTCCCAAAATATATTTTGAAGCAAGAATTTCATCTCTACATTCCAATACCTATGGTTAGTCAAAGTCAAAATCATTTATTCAAGATAGTCCCTACTTTTTAACCGTCAGTTTTTGACAACTTCTATAAGTTCTAAAACTCTGTCTCCTATTGACCCTTCGCTACATCATAGCTTGTTGGGAAGATGGAACGGCGCAACAAAGTCCCAAGCAACAGACTTCTGACTGCTCATTTAAAAAAAAATATGCACGTTTTTCCTACTTACGCAGAACCTACCTGTTCGCCTATTAATTGAATTGCGATTAATAATAATGACTGACGATTATATAGAAATCTTTAATTATCAAGTAACCATTACAAAGTATTGAATTTCCTGCGACGAAGATAAGTGTTATGATTTCCGAATAGATACGTTTTTTTTGCATGTCTGAATTGTCAGACCTTGACTGGTTATGTCGTCTCGTGACAGAGATAGAAATAGGAAATAGTTTATGTAGATCAATGTTAAATAAAAGCTTGTAATAATTGATTTGACTGATTTGGGTACTGTGGTAAATATAAAATATTTAGCGTTTTTTTTGCTATTCCATCTACTATTATTATATTGTACTATATTCATAAAATAGTATCCCTGGGTTTTCGAAATCACATTATTTTTTTATTAGGAAAACGTCGTGAGGAATCGTGGATGGCTGAGAGATTTAGGTACTCAAGGTATATGAAATCTAATCTTTCTGAGTGGAGACCCGTGCCTAACAGTGGCATAAAATAATGGGTTGATGACGAAGATCTGTGAAGTCTGCCAACCTGTTCTAGCCCAGCATGGTGTATGATAGCGTCATACCAGTTAAAGTCCCGATTCAGCGAGATAGTAAATTGATTAATGCAGATAAATGAAAGAAAAACCATTTTGAAAGACGGGCGAATCACTTGCGACTCCTCTGGCGTTGCGGGTGTCCATGGGCGGCGGTAATCGCTTAGCATCAGGTGATTTGTCTTCTCGTCTGCTCGAGCTGTTAATAATCGATTCTTGGATGACCTAGACAACAGACCATAAGCATAGTCGATAATGGTGGGCACTTGGGCAGTGATGACTTTTCCACTAACCGGGCACAAATTCCAAACTCCGAGCTGCTACTGGAAATTTTATAGAAAAACCCAATAACACTTTATTCGATCTGGGAATCGAACCCAGGCAGTTTTGTTTTTCGTTGACTTCATAAGGGTCGGCAAATGCATCAGCAAATCCTCTGTGTTGCAGGTGTCTATGGGCGACGATGACTATACTTAACGTAAAAAAAAGACAAACCTTTGCAATACAGCTTACAGTGTTGTATGTAACTTAGAAAATTTAAGTAGGTACGGAACTCTACACAAGCGAAGCAAGGACATAAAGTAGCACCGAATTTAATATGGACTGATTACTGGAGCAATTTACGGTAATTGCTTATAAATAACCGGATTTTTAGTAAAGCTTACTTCCTTAAGGCTGTCTGGCAAATGGTCATAAAATTCTAGACACGCAAAACTTTAATGATCTATGTCTATACTTGTGTGTGGGAATGTTAAATACAGAATTAATATTTAGTTAAAAACATAACTTAGCTACCAGCATTACGACTGTATCCCTCGTAGGGAGGTGAAGGTGCCGATGAACACCTAAAGTTTTCCGGTATATCATAACCAAGGACAAATCTGACCTCCAAACTGGTACCGAGAATTTCATAGAAAATCAGTCACATATCAGATCTCATTAATTAAGTCACAAAAAAAAATTTTCAAAACACATAGGTATTTCACACAGCTAATGCCGACCGTGAAGAAGGTTTTCCTTATCAACTCGTTTCTGATACTAACGCGAATATAAGATACTAGCTAGATAGATATAGAAATACCTTTTTTCAAAATTTTTTATTGCCTATGTTAATCTGGAATGAAGTAGCATACAAGTGGTGAAAGAATTTAAAAAATCGGCCTAGTAGTTTTTGAGTTTATTTGTTACATACATGCAAATCTTTCCTCTTTATAATATTAATAGTATAGATTAGAATAAAAGTATTTTTACAAATTTCATGGAAAAACTGATGAAAGTGAAATACTGTGATGAAGGATTTATTAATAGATAGGAAGATCGTTAGCCGTTTTGTAACGTCACCGTGGATCATATTTTATTATGATTCTCTATGGGAACTCTTCGACCCAACAGGACGAACAATGGGAAGCTACTTGGTTTGAAAAAGCTAACAGGCCTATAATCCAAGCATCCAATCATTAGATTGGCGCAGGATTGTGGCTGGATGGCCCACTAAGAGAAAGAGATATCTCATATCGAGGTCTGTTGTAAACGATGATGAATTTCTAGTAAGCTCCCAAACAAACGATATGCATCCCTTTACTGCAACATACATAAACGCAAGGCTGCATGGGTGTTGATAATCTATTACTAATTAACTCGACATTTAACATATTTTAATAGTACAATTAATCTTCCATAACAGGCAATATCTTAATTAGAATCGTCTTCTATATCGATTTGTATTGATAAAATGATCGATTGATAGTCATTCTGCGTCGTGTGCTAGTGAGTTATTAATGAATTTGTGGGACACTCCAATGAGAAAGATTAGGGTAGCATGCGAGTGCATAGAGTAAGATATTGTCACGATACCAGGATCGTTATGTTACGGTGACATGATTTTGTCATCGTACATCACGTGCCGAAACTATGGTTACAGCGAGATAATGTGACTAGAAAGTTATGTCACTTACTCTCTGTACACAGATAGAGTGCTAGTTCACGAGACAGTCTCTTTCGAGCAGTGTGCCGTGCAGTGATAGCTTAAGATACGATTATTGGACTGCCGAGTCAAAGGTCTCCAGTTCAAATCCAAGGCAGGCACCTCTGACTTTTCAAAGTTACGTGCGAATTAGTAGTTAATTATCACGCGCTTAAAACGGTTAAGGAAAACATAGTGAGGAAACCTGCATGGCTGTAAGATTTTCTTGCCAACTCGCATTAGGCTAGCATGGTGGACTAATAGCCTAATCCCTCTCACTATGAGAGGAGATCCGTGCCCTGCAATGGGACTATTTAATGGGTTGATTATGTATTATGTAAGCCCATTAGCAGAAAGGTATGCAATACTACGTATCGGTGGGTACACCATTGCTCATTTGTTACAATCATTCAAGTTAAATTCAAGGCGAGCTTACAACACGCACGCGTGTGTCGCAACGCCGTTGTTTTCGTGGTCAAATCACATTTACCGAAACAATGTTGATTGGTACAGTCACTATTACAAGTTAATGACAATTTCGTAGTTTTTAATTGATTAACTTAAGGACTTTTGAATTATGATATTTTCATCCATATTTATTACGAATTTGGCAAATTATTTTATGCTAATTGAGAGGATTGTGAGTAAAGTCTTTTTGTAATGACGATCCTTTTAAAGAGATTGTATCGTTGGAATTAAATTAAATATTTACATGCTTAGTAAACGTCGGTAATGTAAAAGTAGTTTCATTTCAAGGATTTTTTAAGTTATTTTCCGTGACATATTGAAATAAAACAACTTTACGGACTATATCGCGTTATATCAGTATAATAATTCTATTATACTGATATAACGCGCCATAGTCCGTTTTTTGAAGAATGGGATTTGTATTGTATTATACTGATATAACGCGATATAGTCCGTAAAGTTGTTTTATTTCAATATGTCTAGTGTTCGCGTTTCCATGACGTTATGAAAAGTTGACGGATTTACTTGTCCAATATATCGTTTCAAAAACATTAATAGTACAATGATCACTTATGTTGTTGAAGGTACACGAGGTTGCCGACGAATCGGTTACACCCTTGTACCTTTATTGATGATTGGCTGAACTAATCACTAAGCCCTTTATGCCACTGCCCAATACCTAGTAGCAACAGTAAATTGTCGAAATTTAAGCCCGTATCCGTGAGGAATTCTAAAGGCATATAACATTTTATTACATTTATATTTGAATAGTTTTTTCTTGCGACTCGTCTGAGTAGGTATTGTTGTGAATCAGTAGAGCATCTTTTCATCATAACATAACATACCATCACGCCTGTATTCCCCAAAGGGTTAGGCAGAGGCGCACTAAAGTACACCCACAGTTCGCCCGTATGTTTAGGTCCCTTATCATAGGGGGGGGGGGCGAGCCCATTGCCAATATCCGAGCTCAAATTCCAAACTCCGAGCTGCTACTGGGAATTTCATAGAAAAACCCAATAGCACTTTGCTCAACCTGGGAATCTAATCCAGGACCTCTAGCGTAAAAGTCGCGTTTAAGATCTAGGCTAATGAGGCAGTTTAAGGCCCACTTGCACCAACTTCTGAAATGTGTTTAAATTGTATTTAAACACGAAATTTGTATGAAAAATTGTGTTTAAATATGACTTAAACACTTTTAATAATTTGGAGCAAGTGGGCCTAAGAATTTTAAGCTGAACTTTAAGTATTATCTCTACTATTATAAAATTGTAAAAAAGCTGTCTGTACATTGAAGATTAAAAAAAAAAACAAGTGGTTTATGGTATATAAAGGTCTCCGAATCCGAAAATGTGATTTTTAAAATTCATGTCTGTTTGTTACGGGTTGGAGCAAAAACTACTGATTAGACTTTAATTTTATTATCACTGTTAGAAAGTATATGCTCCAACTTAAAAATGGCGAACTTCTTATCTCAATTAATTAAATGAATCCTGAGATACAGCTTGACCTCCCTGATGTATAGCGGCCCATACAAAGAAGAGGTCATCTATGTTGGTTATCCATTTTTACTCCTGATATAGCTTCACGTGAGCGAAGCCGCGAGCAGAAGCTAGTATTGAAATAAAACTACTTTTTGCAGATTTTATCTCGTTTTATTGATATCTATTATTTCTTTCTAATATTCGCGTTAAACCGTCACGTCGGAAACCAGCACATAATTATAAAAGCCACAACGTAAATTAAAACATAATAAAAAAAAAACAATCGCAAAAGTTCGTAGTTATTATTTTTGGGGACGAATTCAAAAATCCATGAAGTTTTGACGTACGCACGCTGGACTAGCTATCCTCCTGCTGTCAACCAAATGGTATTAATCAACCTCTTTGGTAGATTTGATACAAGTAACTCTAATATCAACAAAAACAGATTGCAACCACCATAAACCAAACATTGAGGTATTACACATAGTTTTCCCAGTCAACTGCGACGTCCTACCATCAATAGGTGTCTGTAACAAGCACACAGGACATTATATTCGACCGCAATGTAATCCATAATACGTGTATTCTGCCAATTCGCTTCAGTTTCTCAACAACGACATTATTTTGAGAAGGCACAGCTTCGCAATTGTCGTATCGTCATTGTCCAACCACTATAATAAGGTTGCTCGTGTATTTTGTATTGTTATATTATTGCAAATGGTCACACTGTACAATAAAAATGGATGAATAAAACACGTTTATTTAGTGTCGTGGTCTACCAACTTTGGTATAAAATAGGTTGCGGTAGTGGACCAACATGTCTAATTTAATAAATCTGAACCCGCCACATTCTGATTATTAAAACCTTTCCTTAAAAATTGTTATTGGAACTAAAAGTAGTGTAAATACAATTTTGGCCGTTGGAATAGTTTTAGTTAAGTTTTTAGCTTGATAAGGATTTATATGCAAAGGTTTTAGTTCTAAGTAACAGTTGGGGATGTTGTATAGTTAATGTCGCATCGACTGCTGCTATGTATCTAAAATGTGTTGTAGACTTGCTAATTTCGAAAACCGATTGAAGTTTGAATTTTGTGGGCTCAGGTGAACGACCGGCCTTATGAAAAAACAAAAGTTAATAAAACACGTTTTTTTTGTCGACGGCGTGTGAAGTCTGCCTACTCGCATTAGGCCAGCTTTATGGAATAGAACCTAATCCTTCTCATTCTGAGAGGAAACCCGTGGGTAAATGATTACGTTACAATTATGTATGTTCTGTGTAAACCATTAAAAATCTACATAATTCTTCCTTAATTTAGCTCAGCGATTAAGGCGAAGAGATGCATTAACTTCCTGAGACGATCAAGATTATGTCTGCAACGTCAATCTTCCGTTTAAGGTGTTGTGGTAAACTAAGCTTAGTTTTGGCACAACCATGATCTCATTCTCTTTGTTAGGCAGCAATTTACTTCTACTAAGGTAACATAATTACTTACGGTTAGCAGACCTTTATGGCTGCGAATAATAAGATAATTTTGTGAATTTTGCGTTTAAAATAGATTTTCTATGCAAATTTTGGATGAATTATGGTGCATTATTTTGGTTTACGGAAACGATTTCTGGGAGTTTTTGTGTGAATTTAGACTAATATTTCAAAGTTAACTTTAATATTTTGTTTGTAGGAAGCAAATTCTAGAACTAAGCTACATTATTCCTGAGTAACAAAGACTATTTTTACCCACGACGGAATGGAGCAGGTATATGCGATTAGAATGAGAGGCTGTTAGTTTGTTTGTTCGTTTATGCCAACGAATATAAACATTTATCTCCATAACAGTTTGACCGATTGAGATGTGGTTTTCTGTAAAGGGTAAGTAATTCATCAGCAATTGTGTTAACGTTTATTTGCCAAACTTCTTGGCAGTATATGATTAGGTATAAATGAGACAAAGTTGTAGTATAGTCTGGTTATAATTATCCAAAGGTGCATCTTATATACTAACGACTACGTGTTGATCACGGATAGTAGAAACATTTAATAGATATTGAACGTGCGATAAAGATCATAAGATTGCGATGTAGATTGTAGATACAGCACAAAGATATTGTACTGTAACAGTACACCCCCCTTTAAAAAAAAATAATTATTATGGTAATAGTGTTTACAATATAAATTTGACCTAGACCTTACTAGTTATTTGCTGATGTATATAAATAATAATGCTATTGTACGCGGTGGAATTTGATGACGCCTGTTGTGGTGTGATTTGCTGACGTATGTAATTTTGACTTAGCTGTTGCACGAGTGTTTATTATTTTTTTCCGTTAAACTCTTCATTCTTCTGTCCAGTGTTTTCATTATGCCGTAAAGTAGGATCACGCCGATTGTTAAAATAATCTGTCCCATTGCAACATTTCTTGTCCACCGTAAGTCCTAAATTCAAGGTAAGCGTCTTCTCGCCGTAAGTCCTAATTTTAGTCCCTAATTTTTTGCAGCGTATAGTGTGTATTGTTCATTTTGTAAAATGGAATATCTCTGTTGCTTGCTAATGACTGAAATATTTGCGCCCGTGTCAATTAAAAACTTCATACCACTTTTTCGGTCGGTAATGGTGAGGCGATTGGATGGGTGGATTGCACAGAGTTTCGCCGTTGTCTGTGCTCTTATTCGTTTCCCTGGTTCCGTACGTAAGTCATTGGTTTCCAACCGCATGGTTTAATGCAGTTCCTTGCATATTTTCCGAATCTTTCGTGGTAGTAACAAAATCGATTTGCTCCTCTATAGTTTGTTCTCGGCCTCATAATCGGGAATTGTTGACGTTTCTTGAAATGATTGTGCGTGCTGGGTCGATAGCCATATTGACGTTGCTGAATTGCGTCGATATCTATCTGTAATTTTGCTAGCTGGGCTAAAATGCATGCTGTATTGTTGTCGTTTGAAGTGTCGTTGCTAACAGCTGATATTTCGGTTACTTTTGAATTCATTATTATTTTGTCTGCAATTTGGCTCAGTTTGTCAATTTCCATGTCTTCCGTAACTGCTAGAACCGTAGTAACTGATGTTGGTAAAAGCCTGAACCATAGTAGTTTAATTGTTTCGTCACTGATTTTTCCTCTCCCGAGGACTCGCATTTGACGTAATAACTGCGAAGGTTTTTGATCACCGAGTTCTGTCTCTGATATTAATTTTTGAAACTGTCGCTGTTCTGTTTCTTCGTAACAATCAATTAAACGTTCCTTGATGTTTTTATATTTATCTGTAGTCGGTGGTGAAGTGATTAGGTCACTAACTTGTAGTATTTCTTCCTTGGATAATTTTGCTATTACTGTACAGTATTTGTATTCGTCTCCTTGCTTCTGTGGTGCTAATATGGCTTCTAGTTGCGTGAACCATAATCTTGGTTGGTCTTTCCAAAATTCCGGAATGCGAGATAAAACCGAGGTGCCAGCAGCTACTTCAAGTGTTCCTTGCTGATTTATGTTCGCCTTGCATGGTGATTGTGCCATGTTTCTTGCTGCGTATTCGTTCGTCGGGGTCACCAATTTGCCAAACTTCTTGGCAGTATATGATTAGGTATAAATGAGACAAAGTTGTAGTATAGTCTGGTTATAATTATCCAAAGGTGCATCTTATATACTAACGACTACGTGTTGATCACGGATAGTAGAAACATTTAATAGATATTGAACGTGCGATAAAGATCATAAGATTGCGATGTAGATTGTAGATACAGCACAAAGATATTGTACTGTAACAGTTTACAACATAAATATCATATTACAATTTTAATCTCACACATCTTATATTGATAACGCCATATTAAATAAAGGAGTTGTAAGCTCAGAATAGTTATTCTATGTTTTGTCACTGTCAAATCATTTTAAACTCACAGAAACAGGAAAGAGACAAAAACATGGAATGAAACTACTCCCAGACCACCATGTTTATTAATAAGTACCCTGTTATTAATAAGTAGCTACCCTGTTTATTAATACTTCCCATATATGTCACCATCTCCAATCCGTCACTATTATTAAAATTAACATAGTCTGCCGTCACTCCTGTATTCCTCGAAGGGTATAGCAGAAGTGTACACCCTAAGTTAACCGGTATGTTTAAGTCCTAATAGGGGGCAACCCTATCGCAAATAACAGGACACAAACTCAAACTCGGAGCAGCACTGAGCCTTACATAGAAAAAAAAACTTTGGCCTCTAGATTCGCAGTCGCGCTTAGGACCACTAGACTAATGAGATACATACATACATAAAGTCACACCTCTTTCCCGTAGGTGTAGGCAGAGACCACAGACTTCCACTTGCTACGATTCTGACATACTTCTTTAGCTTCATCCACACTCATCAATCTTTTCATGACATGAACGTCGGTTTAGGGTACCTTGACCAAGCCATTTTTCAGAACGTCCTCAATCTGATATCGGAACGTTCGCCTGGGCCTTCCCCTTCCTACATTCCCATTCACTTGACTCTCGTATATCTGTTTAGTCAGTCCCCTTTCATTCATTCTTTCAACATGACCAAACCATCTCAACATACCTTTCTCGATTTTAGTCACTACATCTTCATTCACACCACAACGTTCCCTTATCACACTATTTCTTATCTGTCACTCAATTTCACTCCGATCATATTTCTCAAAGCTCTCATCTCAACTGCATTTATTCTACTTTTATGCTTCTCAAAGCTCTCATCTCAACTGCATTTATTCTACTTTTATAGTTCAGTAAAAAGTAGTAGTCGTAGTTAGAGTAAAACAACCGCCTAATTTGACATAATATCAGTGATATCCTGATTGTGTGGCTATGTGTGATACACTGACTTTTATAATACTATACCTACTCTTACCTACTCTATAGTACGCATATAGAAATATTGAATTAAGTGGTGTGATACATAAAAACATAATTATCTATATCCTATTCATAAATAAAAACGTGTATAAAGTACAGGATGTCATAAAAAATGCGGATATAAAATGTTTGACCATAATGACCTATAGCGTACTTGACCGCACCTCATTATATGACTACTATGACCACTATTGAATACCCAAAATGCACTCTATATATTAATCGTCACAATTAAATTTTAATTACCACTATAAAACAAAATTATCGTTGCTGATCACTTTGAACAATTATCTTATTTATCTTTTTAAACTGTAACAGAATTACAAACATAATTTTTGCTCATGACTTTCAGCCTACTACCTAAGCTTTGCATGGGTATTTTAATTATGTATCTGCAGATATAAGTTAGTTTTATGATGTAGATAGTTTAAAAGTTCACCGGTTGACATAAAGGCCGTTGGCAAGGTTGTCGCTATAGGCCATTTTAATGTATGAATAATTCGCTGGAAATAGGTCTCTTAGTACGAGTAAAGATATACTTAGGCCCACTTGCACCAACTTTTTAAATATGTTTTAATTGAATTTAAACACAATTTTTCATAGAAATTTCGTTTAAGAAGTTGGTGCAAGTGGGCCTTAGTGTAGCGCGAGATTGGCGAATTATCATTGTAAGTATTAAACAAAACAAAAACAAAACACGCTTTTTCGTAGCGATCGGCTTCTGCGCCACGTGATGTGGGTTCGATACCCACACGAAGCAAATATTTGCATGATCTACAGGTAGTTACGGGTCTGGGCGTTTGTGTATGTAAGAATTTGTGTGTGTAAACGCACCCACGATACGGCCGAAAAATAATATGTTATAGTTAATCGAAATTATCAATAATAGCTATTTAGAATTATGGCTGCAGCCAGAACTTATGCACAACGTCACAGAGACTGATATGTCGCTGAAAAACATCTTTATAACAAACTAAACGTTTTACGCAAACGCAAAAACATCGGTATAAAAAATAAACTAAAATATTCTATAGCATTTTATAATCGTAATAATTTCGACTAGCTTGTTGATAATTAATATACGTTTAGAAAACAGCCAGTACAGTTCCGTTTCTGCAGCGCCTAATGGCAGTTACCGAATAAGGTCGTTGCCAAAGAGAATTGTAGCAGCTATAGAATAAGCTTTTAAAAACGTTTTGTTTCATGACCTCAATATAATTGAATGAATGAACATTGATATCGTTGTTGCAATGAGTTGAGATTTCTACTCCTTTATTGACCGACTTCGAGAAAGGTGGATTTCACCTCACTTTGACACTTTCATCCTTTTCTCGAACGATTAGGAAGATATAGGGTTGCCACCTCTATAATCTGGTAACTAGGACATGAACCGTGAAAACCTTCCCTTTCACAATATTGGAGCTTACAACCTGGACTTAGACTGAAGGTCAGTGTGCGTGGCGCGCGGTTTCATGATGGCGAGGGGTGACTTCAAAACATTTAAGCTAGACTACAAATGAAATACCTCCCGGACACTCCCCGGACGCCCTCTAAACTAGGACGAATGGCAACCCTAGGCAGAGGTGTACTAATGTACACCCACAGTTCACCGATATATTTAGGTCCTATGTAATAGGGAATGAGCTCTCCATAAATATACCAAAGACGTCGTGCGTTAACTTAAGCTATACATTACAGAAGCCAAGACCAATTTCTAAGTCAACACCATCACGATCAGGCGGTTAGGCTTAACAAAGTCAATCATGTCTGCCATAACAGAACGTGACAGGCATCACCCACTCAGGTCATATTCACAGCGCAAGAGACGATACAAGCCGACGCGTGGAATTCGATAAGTGATCTAGAATCACGCGCGAACTTGCGCGCGCGCATGCCGAAGAATTTCCGCATAATTCGCGGGCGGCCTTGTACGTACTTCGGGTTACAGGAGTGATTAAATTCCAATTTCAAACTACATGCTTTGTTTAATAGGATTTGGCATGAAATGTATCGGTTCTAAAGGGGCTTAAAAGACTATAGTTTAACTGTGTGTTATGCCCTTTGAGATTACAGACTTGTTTATTAAATTCCGTTCTCTAAATACGTACGTTATAATACATTCTTATATTCCTCTGTTAAATCCGCTAGTTTTTTGTACGTTGCTTTAAATGTACCTTACAGATATCCGGGTCTTTTTTCAAACTTAGGATTTTTTTCTTTTCTTTTTTAAAAGTGCAAGTATTCTAAAAAGGTATTCTATACCAACGGATGATTTCAGAATATTTTAAACCTCCAAAATAGCACAATTGTACCAATCCTTGTGTCAGCTAATGGTTTAATAGCCAAGACACTCCACCAACACCTAAGGCGGCTCTCATTGAGTCACTGGAACAACGGCTTGATGCAGTAGCAGTACATAGTAGTTTATCTCTCTGGATCCCTGATCACCGGTAGCTTGTACCCTGCTCTCGATACCGGTGGGCTATTATTTGTAACCTATACTTTTATTTTATAAAAATATTTAGAAATGAATGCAAAAACTTACATGTATTTATAATCTTCGCTTAATAAATAGATGATGAGCGATTATATAAAATACTGTTTGTTATTCGGTACATTTCGAGCAATTTTTCCAAGGTAGAATAAAAGTATCGGTGTATACAGGGCCGGATCTACCATATGGCTTATTGGGCTGCAGCCCAGGGCTCCGTGGATTATATGGATATTATAATATAAATCAAATATTTTACTGTCTCATTTTTTTCTATACTTTGAGTAATTAGGTGGGCTCTTAAGTAGTATTAGCCCAGGGCCCCCTAAACTCAAGGTCCAGCCCTGTAATCGTAAAAGAATTGGAGTTAGGGATTTCGAAACAAAAGTTAATTAAGAGTATATAACAAAAGTATCTACTCTAAGTGATTTATTGAACATTTGATAAAATTATTACAATAAATACTTCAATTAGTGGCCACTTTTTAGAGATCTACATAGTCTTAGTATTCAGATTTGGACGTAGATCATTTTAACTGGTCGATTTTGAGATGGGGCCGAATGATAACAAATTGCTTAATTATTATTTAGTCAATGGCAACGCTAATGTACTCTGGGCGCTGCTGCGTGATCGGATTCCTTTCAACATTGTTCTGAAATTAGTGCATTTACTTAACAATAGTCTGTGATTCTTGTCAAGTCTATGTCAAAATAAGTACCTACTTTTTAATTTAATGGTTATGTTGGGAGGTTAAACAATCATCGTGAATCCATTGACTTTTTAGACAGCTATTGCTGGATAACTGAGAAGGGGTTTCCTCTAAAATAACCCGGCCAAGTGCGAGTCGGACTCGCGCATCGAGAGTTTCGTATTTAAAAATATTTGTATTATATGATGTAACTAAAAATGTGTGCTTTTCGCAATTTTTCCTTTATCTGTGCTATAAGACGTTGCTACGTACCAAATTTCAAGGTTCTGTGTTCACGGAGAGTACCCTGTAGGTTTTAATTCCCTTGGGTCTGGGAAAGACAGACAGACATACAAAAAAGTGAACCTATAATATAAGGGTTCCGTTTTTTCTTTTCCCTTAAAAACGGAACCCTAATAACGGTGCGGCCAGGCTAGTATGCTAACCTTCTGAGGGTAAGTAGACTTCACACATTATCGAGAAAATATTCGAGGCGTGAAGGTTTGCTCACGATGTCTTCCTTCATCGTTTAAGCGAGGTAAGTAATTATTAGTATGCAGAAGATTAAGATCAAATATAATTTAAAACTATAATATTATCATTTGCTTTTCTCTCAAATCTAATTTTCCTTTAAGACAGCAAATTTCGACCTGGCGGGTAGGAATCGCGGTGGCTTAGTGGTCATTTGCGTTTGGTGTATCTAACCAGAAGACGCAGGTTCATGTCCTGCCTACAGTAGAATTTTCCTTCCCTAAAATAACTCTAATTTTAATTTTATTTTTGTCGTCAACACTGTAAAATGACGTACGCATATGATTTTGAAAATAATAAATAAATATTCTGGGACATTTTTACACAGCACCATCTAGTCCCAAACTAAGCAGAGCTTGTACTATGGGTACTAGACAATGAATGTAATACTTATATACTTTTTTTTGTTGTAAATAAATACTTATAATATATACATAAGAAACACCCAGACGAACACAAAACACTTATATTCATCACATAAATTTTTGTGTCCTGTGGGAATCCAACCCACGACCTCATAGTCAGCAGTCCGGTACTCGAACCACTAAACCACAGAGGTCGTCAAAAATCAGAGCTACACATATGTTTGTTCAAATAGGAAGTTCAGACCGCGATCCGTAGTGCAAGAGGTGATTAACTGGTGGTTGTAGCAATTCATGCCTAAGGGCAAACGATATTTTATCAGCACTATCTTACTAGTCAACGACATACAATTGAGGCCATTTATTATGTATTAACAATATCACAGCATATCTCACCTACTTAGCCGATCTACTTATTATACAACCTGTAAGCGTATTTATATTTTGTAACCCACAATTATGTAGGCACCTACTTATAAAATTATTATAATACCTGCTCATACCTAACAGTTCAGTGACCATATTAAAACCAAAACCATTTAGTAATGTGTTTTTTTATTGCAAATGTACAAGATGGTACAGTTTGATTCAAAAGTGATATAGATTAGGTTTAAAAAACTTTTTTCATGAGATCTTTTGCAGGTTTTGGTTAATCTATACTAATATATTATTATAAAGAGGAAAGGTTTGTATGTATGTTTGTAACGAATTGGCTCAAAAACTACTGGGCCGATTTCAAAAATTCTTTCACCATTTTAATGCTACATTATTCCAGATTAACATAGGCTATAGAATATATTGAAAAAAGTTAGGTATTTCTCCACCCGGGCGAAGCCGGGGCAGGCCGCTAGTCTAATCAATCTGTAATAAAATCAGGGCAATAACTGAAAGTGGTTCAGAATCGACTACTAAATCGTTTAAAGTGGTTTTTAATATATTATTTTTTCTGAGATAATGGCCTCTGATCCATCAGTGGCTCGAGTTATGGAATACCGAACTGCTTTGGGTGTAGCTGGTATATCTAATTTCTTAAACAATATGAAAAGAAAGAGAGAAAGAAAGAATGAAATTTATTTGCCAACCGTTCGCTCAAGACGCACAAAAACAGAGTAGATAGAAAAAAAGAAAACTACAACAATAATAAATATGCACCTACTCACACATTATGGCATATTGTGTGCCTTGCGGCTGCGCCAAATAGGTTCAGTTCAGCATTGTGTCAAGCCACTAGTGCTTGATGCTGATTTTCATATGCTTACGAGTCTCAAAATGACTTTAGGGTTTCGTAATTATAATTACTGTTATTATAATGAATCGATTTTCTAATTGACGTGTTTGAGGTCTTGCGCTTTTTCAGTTACATGTTGCATAACAATTAATATTGTTTGTTCATTTTCTACGCGATATAATTTCAGTGAGGCGTTATTTGTGCGCCCACGAGGTTTCTGATAAAAATGCGTTGTTAAGATTTCATTGCAATGCATTTAATTGTACCTAAATATTGTCAAGCTAGCTGTGTATTAAATAGAAAAGTGACTATGAAAGTAGACTACGATAGTGGAGAACATACTTCCACGGACAGCAGGATATATATTTATTTGGTCGAGAGCGATAGCGCGTGGGAAGCCGCGGGCTTTTATGAGCAAGTTTTTTTTAATTGGATAGGGGAGCAAACGAGCTGACGGTAATTATGCCACCCATAGACAACCGCAACTCCAGAGGCGTCGCAAGTGCGTTGCCCGCCTTTTAAAAGGGTTTGGGCCCCCATAATGAGATTCCATAATGAGTACACTTCTCTGCTGCAGGCCAAATCCAAGTGGTTTCATTCCAGAGGCGAAGTGAAGCCGGGTTCCTTGGTCCTGATCAAGGACAAAACAGCGCCCCCTCTGCTCTGGTCCCTGGGTCGGGTCATGCTCCGCCGCCTTCCTCCACTCTGCTCCCCGACGCGTTAGACTACGGGCATTTATTTGCTCCTATTTGTACCTATTTTGTAGTAACGGTATTATACCTATTGTTATACAGTCCACTTCTCTTTATTTAATTCCCGACTGAGCCCAAACATTGGTATCCTCATTCCCTCGGCGAAACACAACGTAAGTTTTCTATGAGGCCGTGGTATCACTCCGGTCGAGCCGGCCCATTTGTGCTGAAGCATGGCTGTTCCACGTCAAAAAAGGGGCGGCTGATAACATTGTGCTTGCAAAAGGGGCGGCGGACAAAATTATGCTTGCAAAAGGGGCGGCTGATAAAATGATACTTGCAAAAGGGGCGGCGGAAAGGAAGAGAGAATCACCACTTTACCGATCCATAGTAGATGCACCGGGAGCCGGAGGATGCAAACATTTTTGAACAGAAGACCGTACCTAGTATTTTTTGGTACCAATTATCACTAATAATTAAAACTCGCAAATATTAATTGTATTCTGATGCTGATTGTACAATAATTACTATGCTCTAAAAGTCGTAAAAATTTTGAAAACATTGCATTTAATTGGACAAAAAATTTAATATTCGCGTTTCAAACTTTATTTATTACTAAGTAGGTATTGTCTAATACAATGATTATAAAATGCTATTAAATCACTACCATGTTATAGAGGCACAAAATTTCAGTTTTACAGAAACATTAAATTAAATTTTGCCTGTAACATGCTCTTAATATAGTTATTCAATTAGTATATTGTGTATATTTTAGGTACCATGTTAAGGGGGCACAAAATGTCAATTTCATAGAAATAGAACAAACTTGACTGACGTCGTGACAACGATCTCAAAAACTTAGCACAAAGGGTAAACAAAATACTAGTAATGTTCAACCCACATTGCTAGTAAGCTTTTTAAAGTAAAAAGCACCAGCGAGTAACGCTTGCAATCAATATACTAATGAGGTATTATGTATGTATGATTGAATGTATATTCATTAATTAACACTTCAAAAAAGTTCACAACCCTTCACGACCCTTTCCGAAAGTTACCGCGATATTGGATATTCCATTTATAATTGCTTTCGGTCAAATCTTTGTATGTCAATAATGGTGGCTACACACTCTATTATTGGAGTGACAACATGCATGATAACTCTGATTATAAATATAAATTAGCCTCTTTAGCTTGCTCCTGAGCTCGACTGCTACACTTGAGGTCCTAGGTTCGATTCCCAGGTCGAGCAGTGATATCTAGAAGCGGTTTCAATATGAAATTTTAAGTAGCAGCTCGGAGTTTGGGATATGAGCCCGGTTAATGATAATAACAGGCTTGCCCCTATTACATGGGACCTATATATACAGGCGAACGGTACTTCTGCCTAAATCTAAACAGGTGTGACGGCATGTGATTATGCAAATGAGATCAAGCTTCCTATGTTTTCTGTAGCGATCATATTTCGGACAGCGTGTTGGCCGCATTCGGTCATCTTCGGTCATCATCGGCGGTGGTCGGCTGCCTTCGGTATTCGGTTCAGTTCGTGCGAAAACGAAAGTGTTTCGCGGCCTACATCACGTTTTTGGACGGTTGTGTAATGCTGCACTGGTGCATTGGTCGATAGTGCCAATTGAAAGTAGAAGTTGATAGTATATTCAATATATTTTAATAGTTTTTTTGAATTGTATGACTAACCAGCATGTGGTCTGATGGTAAGGGACAACTACAATTTATAGGCGCCAACAATACCAGTGCTTAGTGCTACTGAGAATTTCATAGAAAAATCTAATAACACTTTACTCTACCTCAAAATCAAACCCACGACGTCTAGCATAGATACTTAGGACCACTAGACTAATAAGGAAGTAAGGAAAGCAATTTTAAAACGAAAGAGGACAGTGAACTCTTTCTGCGTGGGTGTTTCTTATGTATTATAAGTATGTATTTACAAAAAAAAAGTATATAAGTATTATATCCATTATCTAGTACCAATAGTACAAGCTCTGCTCAGTTTGGGACTAGATGGTGCCATATAAAAAAAAATGTCCCAGAATGTCCCAGAATATTTAGTAAAGACGTCCAACGCCCCAGTCTACGCGTGACCTTGGTTGCTGAATTGCTATGAATTTCCCAGTAGCAGCTCGGAGTTAGGAATTTGTGCCCGGTTAATAGCACTAGGCTCGCCCCCTATTACATGGGAGCTAAACATACCGGCGAACTGTGGGTGTACATTAGTACGCCTCTGCCTAACCCTTCGGGGAATACAGGCGTGATGGTATGTTATGTATGTTTTTTTTTATTAAAAACGTTGCACCACACTAGGATTTTGAAACAGAAATTCTCACAAACACCCAGACCCGGAACACGTGTCGCAGAAGCCGATCGCTCAGCCGCTACGCCAAACGTGTTGTCGTATTTCAACGAAAGAGGATATTTAATTATTGACTAGTTTAATTTCTATTTAATATAATATCGTTGTTAAATTTCTATCGGAAAAGGAAGTTTAAACAGTCATCCTAGACTTTCCTTTTCATTGATAGTGGATGTTAAATATAACTGTTTTAATAGATCGCTAATAGGGTCAAGTTTTACTTGAAAGTGGAAGTTTTAGTCGTTTAGCTAGTGAATTTAATTACAGCGATTATTGTGAAATAATTTCCGAGGGAAATTTATTGAATTCTATTACCATGTTATATTTTAGATATTTTGTATGGTTTTTGATCGTCTCGTTTATCAAGTGGTCCTAAGTACAACTGCTTCGATAGAGGCCTTGGGTTCGATTCCCAGGTCCTAAATATACCAGTGAACTGTGGGTATAAGTATATTAGTACACTTCTGTCTCACCCTTCAGGGTATAAAGGCGTGATAGTATATTTTCACAGTATTTAACATAATAATGTTATACATTAACGCCAAAACCATATAGGTATCTTAAGAGTTAAACTCTTAAAATACGTGTTTGGATGTCCATACAAAAGACATCAACGCACTCGTAAATTGAAATGATGCAAAAACTTTAGAAATATTTTCAAGGTGTTTGAACTCTTCCGTAGTCTTATTTCTTAATAATTACAATAATAAGGTTGACTATAATGTTATTATGACTTCTTCATATAAATAATAATTTCGATATGTTTACTGGTACTTAATGCCATAAAGATGCAAGTATGAAATGGAATATTTTCATATACCCTTGATATTTAAATCTGGTTTTCATAGTCATTTTATGAGTTTGTCACATTCAAGACCTGTAACTCATTATTTTTATTAATGAAGGAAATAAGATACATTACCTGTATATGAGCGTAAATGATTGCGTTAAATGGATGATTAGGAAATAATTGTATAATTATATTGCTTCTGTATGCAAAAATGTGGTTGTGGTACCTTTAAATACTGTGAAAATGTATGATGACATGTAAAATTGAAGGTTGTGTGTTAAAAACTAATATACATTCCTAAATTATTATTGGATTGGGTTATGAAATGCTGCCATGACGACATTTTTATCTACCCCTAAAAATTTATTGCTTCATAGGTCTAGCGGTCGCCAGAGCGGCAGTTCAGAGCGAGTTTGGAGCGTGAGATCTGAGGTTTGGTTCCTAGGTCGAGCAGTGTTATTCTAGGAAATTCTCTGTAACAGATAATGGCAATAGACTCGCCCGCTTACATTGGACCAAAACATGCCGTCAAACTGTTGGTCACACGCCTCTGCCGATAGAGCAAATTACGAAATAATGATTCAAATAAGATCATTGAAAATAACTTCAGCACATACCATTTTAATATAGACTTATGTTCAGAGAACCGTCAATTTTCAGTCAATAATACTATGTTACTTATGTACTGGTCGGTTGGTCGGAATGTAGCATTATCCCGCCCTGCCCGGTATCCGCCTTAGCGCCAAATCCCTGACATTTCGCTCACTTCCGTAACCCTTGGGCGAGGCCTTATTGTCGCCGGTATTTAGGGCCAGAGCGAAGCGGAAGCGATCTTTATCACAAATTACAATTTAGGTGTGTGAACTGTATTGTATGAAGCATAGATACTATTTTAATTATACCCCAGGAAGCATTAATTGTTAATTGGATATTTTGAAATCAGTATTTGATATAGGCAGTGTTGACATTAAGAAAGACAATTTTATCTCATTGATACTGTTCATGGAAGTGTAGAGACTAGTTAATATTATTCTAGATCTATCAAACATCAAATGTAATTATGCCGTCACAGTTAAGGAGACTGAAAGGTATAGGTAATTCCATAAGAATTTGCTTGTCAAGATTAGCCAAAGAAAATCGAACTCTAAAGCAAGTACTTAGCGTCATATCGTTGTTGATTGCTCTACAAACGCTGTCACCATCACCCGACCCTCAGCCTTCAAGTTTAACAATTGTATCGCAACCGCCCCACCACGGCGGCGACGCGGCGCGGGCGCAACTCGCCTCGGCACGATCACTCTGCGCACGCGCGCTGAGCTTACGCGCGTTCCCTGTGTAATATGCGTCGGTGGTGACAAGTGCCAGTGTTGTGTACGATATCGTTTCTGTACAAAGACCGTGATCTGTGCTAAATAAGAAAACATGAGGTCTTTCGGCGCCGCGGCGCTGTTCACCCTAGCGATAATAACAGGTGAGAACACATCACTAATTTTCTTTTCCTGAAAAATAATGTGCGTTACTTTTTTGCGAGTTAATTAATAGGTCTGTCTTGTAAAATTGTCCAATCATCACGTCGAATATATGTGGTCGGAAGTTTGTGTAATGTCAGTGTATACATCAATATTGTACAGTAATCGTCAAAAATCGTCTTTGCCGTCAGACACTTACGTAAAACAATTTTCTAATTACAAAGCATTTTTTTGCATAAGTAACGGTTTTGAATATTTTATGATCCCCATAATTCATGACTCTAAATGCTACTTTTGTTTCGAAATTATATACAAAATATATGGATATAAATGACAGATAAATGTTTACTGTTTCGGTCATTACCATATCACTTTCAATGCCAACCAATAATGAATATTAAAAAGATAAAAATTTGTAACATATGAAAAAAAAAAAGAAATTTAAACACTTTCGAATTACATCTGGTTCTTTTATAAAAAAAATCAAATGCGTGATAGAAATACTCATTTATTTTTGTAATCACTTTCGTTCTCAATAACCAGTTGCGTTTGCGCCGTGACGTCGCGTATGGAGTTTTCATTGCGCGCGCATGGGAAAAATGGCGAGAGAAAAAGTACCCATATAACATTTCTTAAGCTATGGAATAAAACTACAGCATTTCTCATAAATATTAAGTAAATAGTAAGCGTATTGTAATTCATACGCGGTCTATAATTACTATCGTATTTTTTGTGTAATCTCCGCTTTGTTTTTTTAACGACGCATGCGCTACTACCGCGAGCGCAAGCCACGCGTGTCGGTGAAAATTTATCATATGTTTTCCTTTTTACGACCGCTGTGACTTGTAAACATATTAGCTGCTCATGTACTGATAGGTGCCAATTATATAATAATGATTTGCAATAAAAAAACATGTTAGAACTGACTAGGCCATTGACGTCAGGTTAGGTTTCCTTAAAGTTATCAAATATAAGTTTATATGCATATCGACTTGGAAATCTAAACTATGATTTAATGAGTCCTATAAAAATCTCTCAGGCCTATTTCCGTATCAGAGTCACGATTTCAACCATGTTTAAAAAACGCAAATTTATGAGCACATCTACATTTTCAATGTCACCCATAAACTTGAAAAATATACCTATTTTAACAGTTATAAAATAAGCTTTTTCGTCTAGTCTAGACTGAGGAGGCGTATAGATAAATTCCGTAATAAATATTTTAATATACCAACCATACAATGGCCATAAATTTTAATAAACTTAAAATGTATGGCCATTAAAGTTATAGAAATGCGGAGCTTAAATAATAATGCCAATGAATTCTTTAAAAGGTAAATGACATAAATGAGTCACGTTATCCGCAAATATCTTTAGGTCAATGTGGCAATGTGGTATGTAGTTGACTGTTATCACGCATTTATTATATTAAAGGTGTTAAAAAACATACAATAAATTAAAATAAGTGTACCTAAAGTTTTTTTTACTTCGCCATAATCCAGTTTTATGTTATGAATCAGTCATTTTAAAACTAATAGGTATTGTAGAAATAAAATAAGCATTTCAAATGAGTGATTTTAAAATCACACGTCTATAAAAGATCAAATATTGTAATATTATTTACGTACGATTTGAATTTTAAATAGTTTTATCCTTGCGATATCTGTCGCGCGTGCGTCTGATGGAACGAAATATTATTAAAAAGTCAATAGGTAACTTAACCATGTGAATAGATAAACGACTACGAATTACAGTTTGTTGGTACTGGAATTATTGTAAATGTTATTATGGTATGGGGGGCTCGCCCCCTATAACATGAGCTCTAAACATGCAATTGTACATTAGTGCGCCTCTGCCTTACCTTTCGGGGAATACAGGCGTTATGGATGGTATTATTATCAGCCCGGTTGGCCTCACTGCAGGGCAAAGGAAGGAGGGTTCTAAGTTTCACTCCTCGCGGTTTGGTCCAATTTCTTAAGTATCCTGCCATCTCCGTATTGAACAATTATTTATTAATTATGTATAAGTAATGCTACCTAAAGCTAACTGATATCCGCCAATACGTTCATCGATTTTTATAAGTACATATTTGGTCCGGTTGAAAAGAATGTCAAGACAGCCGTAAACTATGTTTCTATGCACTCTTTATTCACGAAAAATGGTCAATTTGCCGGACATTATGCCCCTTTGTTACACACTTCATGCTACTCACAGTAGACACACATACATTTCACAACACCGTGCAAAAGCCACAGAATAAAAAAAATGATATGGCCACGGGCATTTTTCAAGTAGATAGACAACAAAAGGTTCTGTTACTTAATACGTGTATGTACGTACATTATTCTCGGTGTTTTTGTTATGCAAACGATTTTCCAGTTGTAGTACTGAGATCTGTGGTGGACTTGGCAGTCCAAAACGCTTTCCCGCGTGGCTACTTTCTTGTCAAGTAATATGGTGTGGTCTCATTGATGTAATAGCAACCATTCCTTCATATGTATGTAACATGTATAATGTTATGTGTTATGAATTTTAAATAAGGAGAATTAGAGCAAATAGTTTCATACGTTACAGCTTAGTAGGTCCGTCCCATAAAATGTAGAGTATTATCTCGGAGACAAGTTGGAACATTGAGGTTTTAACAAAATAATTATGACTATGGATACGTATAAAAACAAAAAGTTTATAAATTGGCAGAACCTTCAAAAGGTCAGGTGCGTAGTACTCGCACCCGGCGCGTATTTATGAGAAGATGTAGGTACGAATGTGTCAGAAGCAAAAGAAGAATGCAATAGTAGTAGCAATTGGCTACTATTCTTGCATTATTATCTATCTTCCTACCGCTGTGGGAGCGTGCGTGAGTGTATGTATGTATGTATTTAAAATTATATTTTTACTTTATTTTTTTATTGTACACAAAAATATAATAATAACTTAAGAATTACAAGATAAACAATTTATCAAGGGGACCTTAACTGAAAATTTAGTTTTCAAACAGCATAAGCTTCTTTAAAAATACCTACCCATTAACTACTGTATATGTATTTTATTCAACAAATAATTAAAATAAACCATTTGTCATACGATAGGCAAATAAAACAACAGTTAAGTCTCTTGACCGAATCATAAAAAATATTTTTTTTTAAAAGGAGGCTAGAAAAGCCACTAAAAATGTTTGGTACGAGTATCGGGTTTTTACGAGACTATTCGTAATTTAAGGTGTAAACGTAATAAATACAGACTTGCCACACAGAATCCGAGCTTTATATAGCCATAAATCGTACAATAGTTGTCCGATAATGTCGGCCAAGGCTACTTCTGTAGTTTCACAAACGTTAGCATTAGACATTCGACGCATGTCTGTCTGTTTGTCTCGTCCTAGGCACACATGTGGGAACAAAGGAATCTGGGTCAGTGTTTCTTTAAATGGGCTATAACCCCTAGGGAGGGTGACATTGTCAAGGATGTAAATGACAACAAACCAAAGAGATTTAACAGGGCATGGAGTGGTCATAAATATATATATATATATTTTTTAAAAAGCTTACTAGCAATGTGGGTCGCACATTATTAGTATTCTTGTTAACCCCTCGTGCTAAGCTAAATGCTTGTGTTACGAGTGGGTTCACGTCGGTAGTGCAATGGGTGGGGTTTGAACCGGCAACCACATGATCGCAAGTCCGACGCCCTAGCCATTAGGCTACCGCCGCTTCAAATATATATATATATATATTTTTAATTTTGATCTTGTTTTGTTATAATTTCTCCCTTTATTAGGCTGATATCTCTTCTTCTTCTCTACTATTATAAAATTGTAAAAAAACTGTGTCTGTACATTGAAGATATTTAAAAAAAAACAATTGGGTTAGGGTATATAAACGTCATCGAACTCAAAAATGTGATTTTTAATATTCTTGTCTGTTTGTCTGTTTGTTACGGGTTGGCGCAAAAACTACTGAATAGATTTTAATTTTGTTATCACTGTTAGAGAGTATGTGTTCCAACTTAAACACTGGTATACTTCTAATCTCAAATAATTAAACGGAACATGAGATACAGCTTGAGCTCTCTAATGTATAGAGACCCATACAAGGAAGAGATCATCACTGTTGGTTTTGTGCTTCAAGCGAGCGAAGCCGTGGGCAGAAGCTAGTGTATAATAATATGACACTTCGACACAACTATTCAATTCAAATTGGATACCAGATTACGACTTTGTTCGTGTTGTCTATCGCTAGTAATATTTAAATGTCTGTGCAACAATTTTATTATTTCTATTGACATTTTTAAATTAGGAAAGTATTGTTAGCCTAATTGTCAAGTCAAAGGTCTCGAGTTCGAAATCAAGGCATGCAACTCTGACATTTCGAAGTCATGTATACGTATTAATTAATTATTATTCGCTTGAACGGCGAAGGAAAACATCGTGCATGGCTGAGAGATTTTGTCGACGGCAGCCAGCGTGTGAAATCTGCCGATGATTAGCGTAGCGGAAGTTTAGTCAAAATCCCTTTCTGGAACTGAATTTTTTAACTATTTATTAACATTTCATTGATCATTGTAAATTTAATGATTTATTTGTAATTTTCTGATATATTATTTGTGGAAAAAATGGCAGTCATTTTGCCCTGTAAATAAGATCATTATTTACGAAGTAGCATGTAACTATTTATTAAACAATTACGACCTACTACTTGCTGTCGAAATTTTGGGTATACATTCAGAATAGTTCTAGATTTAAGCACTAGAAGTCAATGTCTGCATAACAATGTTAGTTAATGAGACACCAATTGGCAAATAAATCGTGCAATACTAGTAGAAATGTTCATTTGAAAATCCTTAGTTTTGCCATTTATTTAAAGATTTTACCATATATTTGTATACATATTGTTTACTATCATATATTTAAAGTATGATTGAATTATCGGTTTGACGAAATCACTGTTACTCGGATCACTATAGTTTTTATTCAAATTAAACAAGAAATACATATATAATATAGTATATATATAGTAATACGTAGGTATACAATAATACGTAATAATTTTTTTTTAATAAAGATACGTACCTATGGAATGAGTAGTAATTTCCTACTTTTTATGGGATAGCCGACAAACGAGCAGATGGATCGCCTGATGTTAAGCTATCACTATATTTTAGCCCTTGTTGTATTTTTTTTTGTTGACCGGTTTGGAAATGCTATATGTACTATCCACCACTCCGGGGAGAGCGGTGGGGTGTGTCGGATTCCGTACTGACAAGAGCGATCTACCGACTAAAACCAACCTCGGCGTTTCGCGTCACCACTTTGGTGGCGGGAGCGCTGTAGCATTCGTCCGCGATCCCTTATTGTACATAAGCTAACTTTTTGCTTATCTGAATGAACGTTACAGTATTTATATAGCATTTCATGCCATTTATAATATTGGTAGAGACACCTAAGTATAGAGACTGCCTCATTAGTCTAGTGGTCCCAAGCGACAAGTGTGCAACAAGCGACTTAGCTTTGAGTTATTGTATGAAATTCTCAGTAGCAACTTGGAGTTTGGATTTGTGCCTGGTTCCATCACGTGTAATAGGCTCGCGAACTAGGGGAGCTCAGGAATAGCCCTGGATAATAATTATGGCGTTAAGACAGTTTAATAATAATAATCTAACACCCACTTGCACCGACTTCTTAAATATGTTTAAATTGTATTTAAACACAAATTTACTATGAAATATTGTGTTTAAATATTATTTAAATACATTTAAGAAGTTGGTGCAAGTGGCCCTAAGAACCTAACATTCATAATTCGTTTCATTTCGTTCAGTTTAATCGAAAGTGTCAGTCATCAACTGACATTTGACGTAGCATTGACACAAATCTAAGTTTAAGCTCTTGTTTAAACGCTACTTAATGCCCAAGTTACATACTGACTAGTGTTATTATTAAGATAACAGCTTGTCAAAATACTTAACCTATGATTTGACAGGTCTGAAGCTTTGGGTAGAGTGTTATTATCAAAGAAACAGTAACCTTCTAGCGAGACGAAATAATTTGATTGTTTTTCTATTGTGTCAGCTATTTATTCTCGATGAATAAGAAACTGCAGGCTCTTGGACTAACTAGCCGTGTACTTGGAATAACTGCAAGTAAGTAACTACTACTTAATTGGTCTTACAGCTGTCGTCCCCTAATTACCTGGGACATTTAAACATACTTAACTATGGGTGTTAATCAGTATGCCTCAATGTAGGAGGGCTTATGTTTAGTAGCAGACTGTGATAGTGTGTGTAGTTTTTTACATGTATATCTAGGCTTCTCATACTACAGAGTAAAAAAATGGCTGGTCTCCATATGGTCTCCAAAGTTCAATAGGCCCTGATGATGATAATTTCAGCCCCTAATATTGATAAGTCTAATTGACACATCTATAAACAAGCTCTAAATAAATATAATTATATTTTATAGCTGCCCGGCCCGGCATCGCTCGTTTTCCCGCGGTAAAAAGTAGCCTATGTCCATCAGGGATAATGTCGGCTTCTAATGGTAAAATAATTTTTCAAATTGGTCCAGTAGTTTCGGAGCCTATTCAATACAAACAAACAATGAAATCTTTCCTCTTTATAATATTAATGTAGATATTCGTGAATACGAGAGGTTAACAACATTCTTGTTATAAGTTCATGTCCGGACAGAGTTCGACCACAGTATATCTAAGAGCAGGGTGACCTCACGACCTGCTAGTCGTTAATCTATGTTTTATCCGCGGTGAATAGTGGCTATTGTCGGATAAAATTCGCTACAGCAGCTCGCCTTTCACGCCAGATGTTGAACGTAGCTGAGTGATATTAATGACTGCGGTATTTTTAGGTGGTTAGCGAAATATCCATCATTGTGTAAATTGTTAAAGAGTAAGTAAGAATAGAGAAGTTCTAATGTTGTTTTTTATACGCGTCCTTTTTTAAATAGGTACTTTGTATGATCAATATGGTGATTGCGAATAAGGGGATTAACATAAAAAAAAGAATAAAGCTTTTGCTTGAATTATCATATAACTTTTAATCGAGTAATACACAAAATCTTAAGAGTTTTGTAAAATATACCTAATGTCAGTTTGTAACCCTGTATACCCTTTTAGTATGTGCAGATATTTATAGGACCAATCATTTTAAAATACTTACATAGAGAAAATATCCGAAGTATTTTTTGTTTTGTCATATCAAGGACTATTTTCACAACAGTGAATTTTTAGATATTAGATACTTATTTACTATGGAATCATGTGTAATTCTTTCAACACACAATATAAACTTTGTTATGTAACGACTAGCTGTATACATATAAGAAGCATCAAATATAATGTGACGCTCACACGTAATTTAAATAAAACATCATAATCTTTGGGACAAAAATGTCGGTAGGGTCAAGGCTCACCAAAGTTTATGATCATTTAATTTAAATAAGACTAGGTTATTTCAATATTTTTTGCCTTATTATGATAACGGTTACCAATAAGTTTTTCAACATGAATCTGGATGGTTATAATGAAAGAGGGTGATTAAAGTAAATGGATTCATCGTGGGAGAGACATGCTTCGGCATGAACGGGCCGGCTCATTCAGAGTGATATCACGGAATCACAGATAACAGGCGTGAAACAACACTTCCTTGTGTTTCGCCGAGTGAGTAAGGATACCGGAGGCCCAAACCCTTTTAAAAAACGGGCAACGCACTTGCCTTGGACACCCGCAATCCTCTGGTATTGCGGGTGTCTATGGGCGGCAGTAATCGCTTATCATCATGTGATACGTCTGCTCGTTCGCCGATCCTATAAAAAAACGATGGAGAGTATGAGAGATGATATGGCTACAAATGAAGTAATTTATGAGATGAGGGCTAATGTAGATATGTGGAAGAAATATACATACATACTGCTACTCCAAAGTAACTACAACACCAGGGTAGGATTGGACACCCCCTATTGGATGAACTCTAATCCGGTTACTGACGTCATTTAGAGATGTAGAATGTGGAAGATAAATTTGAAATAAGTTGTTGTAATATTTTATCGAAAACTTGAAGATTTGAATCCTGTCTGCTATAGAATCGTTAATTTTTTTTAATAGTTATTATAGTGAAGGAAAACTTTTACTGCTGGCAAGCTTCGAATCCTCGAAGTATGGTACAGTAGTAGTATAGTATCTGGTGTATATATTTTTGTAGATACACCAGAGGCTATAACCGCTAAGCCACCACGAGTCTCCACATTCTGAATTTAAGTCTTATAAGTGACGTCAGTGGCATCTATTGAAAAGCAAGATACTTTGTTTCTTTTTAACCGTCATGACTTACTTTATTGTTTGTCTTCATAGCAAAGTTGCTGTGTAGGTTTCTTTGTTCGGACATTTTCGGAAGACTATGTATTTATGCTTTGTTTGAAAACTCGTATTAATTATGTTAATAGTTCGGCGTTTATTATTTATCAGTTTTTTTGGTAGGAAGAACCTCCAATTTACCCAATTAAAGAATATCCACGAGGATTTCTGGGCTAATACACTTGATAAATAATTTATACCAACTCCGAATGAAATTTAAATTTGATGTAGGTATGGGTACCTACCTATTAGTTATACATATAATGTATAAAATACATAGGTAGATAATTAAACATAAAATTTATTTGTTTCTTATAAATATTAATTAATTTATGTTAGCATTAAATTATCTACAAGTAACTTAAATAACTAATTAAAATAAAAGAAGATAATCTGATATTATGAAGTGGCATGCAGGTAGGTGTGAAAAGTGAAGTATCAACTGTAAATCAGAATGACAGACAATTAAAAAGTTTAAAATTAAATGAATAAGTACAATAAATACGAAGTCAATAAATATTCAATTAATATCATATTAACATATAACATACCATCGCGCCTGTATTCCCGAAAGGTTAGGCAGAGTCGCACTAATATACACCCACAGTTTGCCGGTACGTTTATGTCCCATTTAATAGGGGGCGATCCTATTGTCATTAATCGGGCACAAATCCCAAACTTCGAACTGCTACAGAGAATTTAATAGAAAAACCAAATAAAACTTTGCTTGACCTGGGAATCGAAGCTCTAGCATAGCAGTCCCACTCAGAACCACTAGGCTAACGAAGCAGTTGGCAGTACTAAATAATGACAGGATAATGAATATTTTTGATATATTGGATGTCAGGATAAGCAATTATCTCAGCTTGCTAGTATTTAAAAAAATGAGGATTTATACCTTTTAAATTATGTAAATAGGCACAGTAAATATGAGGTGTCAGTTTCATAGTAGAAATTTTATAGAAATTCGGCAACACGCGCCCACGCAGCTACGAAGGTCGTCCGTTATTCGCATGCATGCATTATATTAGCAAAATTTCTTCAAGCCACTGCAATATACTTAGTGTTTGTTTTTTGTTATATAATAATGTTAGTTTGCTTAATATATTTGCAATAACATTTGCATAAGAATCGATGGGCTGATGTCACGGATTGATAATTGCATTCCATGTATGACTATGTCAGACTGTGTCAGACTTATTGCAGATAATGTCCTAAGTTGTAATCTATTGTCATTAAAAGTAAGTGTGAAATGTTTATGTGGGTCATGCATGATGGTTCAATATGACATTTTGTAATTTTTTCTCCTTCTTTTCATCAACAGAATTTATTTTTAGAATATCTTAAACCAAAAATTGTTAAACTACTAATGTTCTCAATTAATAAATATATAAATTCTTCTCCCTCATTAGCCTAGTGTTCCTAAGAGCGACTGCTACCCTAAAGGTCCTGGGTTCAAATTCTAGGTCGAGCAAATTGTTATTCAGTTTTACTATGAAATTCTCAGTAGCAGCTCGGAGTTTTGGGAGTTCTGTCCGGATAAGGGCAATAACCCAACTGAACTGTGGGTGCACATTAGTACATCTCTGCCTAACCTTTCGGGGAATACAGGCGTGATTGTATGTTAGGCTATGAATTTTTTAAACCTAAATAATCGTTAGTGACGACTGCTATGCTAGGGGTCTTGGGTTCGATTCCCAGGTCGAGCAAAGTGTTATTGGGTTTTTCTATGAAATTCCCAGTAGCAGCTCGGAGTTAGGAATTTGTGCCCGGTTAATGGCAATAGGCTCGCCTCCTATTACATGGGACCTAAACATACCGGCGAACTGTGGGTGTACATTAGTACGCCCCTGCCTAACCCTTCGGGGAATACAGGCGTGATGGTATGATGGTTAATCGTTAGTAAGAGGCGGTGTAAGTAACGCGTGCCGTGTCCTGAAGGATGCAGGTTGGAGCCCATTACCTAAGACCTTCTTCCATTAAAATTTAAATCATTATCTCAGTTACGAAGACTTGTATAATATAAGATGGTCAGCATTGAACACGCGCGTAGGTTTTTATTGACACATATTTTAACCGGTAACCTTGTGCGTTCGTCAGTAACAATCAGGGTTTATTGTGTTATTGTAATTCTTGCGCGTACAATAATATAAGTAATCTTCTTCTCTACTATAAATAAGCTTCTACTCTATTTCTTACTGTTTTAAATGTGCACATAGGAGTATCAGTATTTAATTACCAATGTTGTAGCTAAAAAGGTAAAACAAAAAAAACAAACTACAACCTATTTTTTTTATAATTTTCATTAGTGTTTATTAATTCTGCCCTGCATTTTTGAACATTTTCTTTTTTATCGGCTACTAGCTTCTGCCCACGACTTCGTCCGCGTAGCGTGATGATATATAGCCTATAGCCTTCCTCAATAAATGGGCTATCTAACACTGAAATAATTTTTCAAATCGGACCAGTAGTTCCTGAGATTAGCGCGTTCAAGCAAACAAACAAACAAACTTCAGCTTTATATATTAGTATAGAGTATAGATAAAAACTACCATGTTATCATATATTCCTTGTACTATATATATAAAAGAAGAATCTGACTGACTGACTGACACGATCAAGGCACAGTTGAATCTGCTGGGCTTAGAAGCCTGAAATTGCACACAAAAGTTCCTTTGGTGACGGAGGTGTGCACTAAGAAAGGATTTTAACAAAATCCACACCTAAGGGTGCAAAAGGGGGGTGCAAAATTACGATCCTTAGGATTGGTGCAACGCGGGTGAAACCGCAGGTGGGCCACTAGTATATTAAACGTACCTTTTTGCATTTTTCATGTTAATATTATAAAGTTATTTGAGTAAAGGAAAAAATCGACTTGCGAGCAGGATTGGAACCTTCATCTTCTGGCTTAGCGTCTGGTGCATCTAGCACCAGACGCTATGACGACTAAGCCAAGGCGAGTCCCACCGATAATATATTATAATAGGTAGATATGTTAGTATATTACGAGAGGGATGTGCTTAATAACGTTTTTTCTGTGAGATATTAATTGTATTTGTAACTTGCTATAGAAACCATTCATTCAACACAACTAATATCAGTAACTCTACCTTTATTCTTTCAATTAATTGCTACTTAAAGCATATATCATATACAGCGATCATTATCAGTTATGTAACTGACGTAGTCCGACGTAAAGTCACGGAATTGTTATTTTTTATTGTTTTAAACGTTCTGCGCACTTTCACGGTCATGAATGGTGCGTGGTGTGGGTGACTTTCTTTTGGTGCGCCGGCGCATTGAACAGGTGTTTTCCATTCGCTCGATGACCGCGTGATGCAATGTCACCGTTGGTAATTGTTTCGGCTAATCACTGCGATGATTTTTTACGTAATCGATTACGAAACGACAAATCGATTTTGGATCGTGATACCTAGTGTTGTTTTTAGTTGTGAATTTAGTGATGCGTAAAAGTTTATTTGAGGCCTTATTACAACGTGTTAATGTAACCAATCGCAAGTCGATCGCATTAACACATTTTGGTTTGGCTTTTGGTCTGGTTTATGGTTTAAGACATTTATTTCTCAATAACAGAATACAATTCACTTAGAATGAGAAACACTAGGTTCTTAAGTAATTGTTCTTATGGAGCGGTAGGTTTTAGTTTCATTAATTAAGTGATTCGTTACCAATTAATACTTACAGTGTGTAAGTAATTTTAAATTATCATGTACCTGTATTAACAAAATAGCAATAAATAGTAAGTAGTTTTCAGTTACATAGGTAGGAAAACAGTATATTTATATGCAACTAAATTTCATTACAATCTGAACTGTAGCTGAATTAATAAAATTATTAGTATAATATTTGTAGGAAATAAAAGCAAATAATTTATTAAAATAAAATAATTAATTTAATTCATGCAAATATTGCGGATTTTATATTGATTATGTCAGAGTTCAAGATGGATACACTATTATTCTTTTGAAATTTGTTATTTTTATTTTAATAAAATTAACGTAAATATTAGCAAATGTCGAGAGTCTGAGATTAATGATGATTAAATTATTATTCGTTAATTAATTTTCTAAGGATATCGTTCATTTTAGTACCTAAATAAACAGGGAATTAAAGTATAACATAAATAAAGAAGGTATATTATTTACAGAAATAATACTGTAACAACCCAAACTATAGATTATATTTAAAATAAAAATATGTGAATGTAAAAAAGCTATTATTTCAGTCAAATTTGAAAATTAATGGATGACTACAATAAAATAAATTTATGTTTAGGTTTAGATTTTTTCCGTGACAATGAATACTGCCGGAAACATCTAACATTATAACAATAATACATTCCGTAAAATATATAGTTTTATTTTAAAGTCTAATATCCGCGTGTCAGAAATAAATTATTTTAAATGCTGAATTTTAACATAAAGCTTTATACAACACTTGTGTCGACGACCGTACTTAACAAACACACCTGTAAGTGTTAATGAGTGGTACAGTCGCATATAAACTGATTGTGCAGTGTTTATTCACTTGTTTAGCTACGATCACTGACGAGACAGTGTGCTTCATTTAAGAGGTTATTACGTAACGTGCATAGATCTAAGAACCATAAAATAGAGTTCAATTTATGCTCATCATATCAGCCGAAAGAAGTCCACTGCTGAACAAAGGCCTCCCTCAAAGACTTCCACAGGGACCGGTTGTAGAGAGCGTCATACACTGCGTTTTCTGGCGCATTGTCTCCACTCCTTTCTGCACCAGCGGCTATCAGTACTACGACTTATTGTAATTTATGCTAGGTCTAATTAATTATCTACACTAATATTGTAAAGAGGAAAGGTTTGATTGTTTGTTTGTTTGTATTGAATAGACTCAGAAACTACTGGACCGATTTTAAAAAATATTTTATCATTAGAAGCCGACATTATCCCTGATGAACGTAGGCTACTTTTTATCGCGGGAAAATGCTTCATTTCTACGGGAAAATGGGCGAAGCCGGGCCGGGCAGCTACTTTGAATTGGGTTGATGATGACTCATCCTATGAAGTAATCGTGTTGGTTAATTCGTATTTCGTATCCACCAATTTCTTTTGTACATAATGGTTTTTGTTTGATCACCGCTGCTTGTTAGAGAAGCATTTGGTATGTTAGTAGTTATGAAATTGATTGACGTATAGATAATATACTTAATATTATACATATTATTTAAATTAAAAATATAACATAACACGTTCTACGCATCAACCAAGTTTCCGCTTCGATAAAAAAATCTAACTATCGACAATTCAGTAATTGCTTTCAAGGCCCAGAGCCTTGAATTTCTGAGTAAATTTATCATGGATCAGGTTTGATCCTAAAGCATAACATGATGTATCCTCGAAGTAGGCAGAGGTGTATTAATGTTCACCCACAATTCGGGACATCTAGGTCCCATGAGCCTGATGCCTAATTCCATTAACCGGGTATGACTCCAAACTCCGAGCTCCAACTACTTGTAACACTTTTCTCGACCTGGACTCAGAGCGTAGCAGTCAAGCTTGGGAACACAACACTAATGAGCCCTATTTTAAGATAGTACTTAATACAGTCAATATTTAATTTTAATTAGTAAAATTCGTTTAAAAAGCAAATGGGTGCTTTTACAAATATCAATTCTCACATACACCAGCGCCCAGACCCCAAACAGCTACGAGTATGTGTAGGTCTTACAAAATTTTTTCTCCATGTGGGGATTGAACCCATAACACGAGGCGTAGAAGCCGATCGCTCAGCCGAACGTGTTGTCAAAATTGTATTTAAACATTGAAACCTTGTGTGACCTTTCAACAGAATTGTTTAGAAACACTAGCATAGACTAATGCGGAAACCTGTCATAAATATTCTAAATCATATCTCACATGATCGGGTGTGAGAAATCGAGTTTACCACACAACTTCGTCTTCGCGGTACGGTGAAATGGCACTTTCGCATTTCTCGAGTTCATGTAATCTTACATAATGAAGATATCATCTAATTATTTACGACTAGCTTCTGCCCGCGGCTTCGCCCCCGTGGAATTCGGTCTGTCTTCACATCCCACGGGTACGGGATAAAAAGTATCCTATGTCCGTCTCCTGGTTGTAAGCTACGTCTCCACCAATTTTCAGCCAAATCGGTTCAGCCGTTCTTTAGTTATAAATGGAGTAACTAACACGACTTTCTTTTATATATATAGATTTATGTAGACTTAAGATGTTTTGAAAAAAGCCTTGAAATCAGCGTAAAGTATAAATGAATTATTAAATATCAAATTACAATTACAGTAGGACTAACTTTGATTGATTATGTATAATTATTTCTTAAGTCTCAGAATCATCTCAGGACTGGTCCTCTTTGAAAAAGGATGGGGATACTTATAACCTTTCTTATTTACGCAGGACACTTTAAAAACGAAACTTTACCTACTACTAACGCCTAATTGAAATTAAACAACGTTACGGATTCTATCGCGTTATATTAATACAAACGGGATTCTGCCCGTGACCATGGACGCCAAAAAGTGTCCGAAACGTCAGGATTTGATTTGTACTAAGTAATATAACGCGATAGAATCCGCAAAGTTGTTTTATTTCATTAAGTCTAATATTCGCGTAAGCTTCAGAAATCATTTTATAATATAATATACCTGTCTCGGTCATTTTATTGTCAATAAAGCGAGATAGCACTAGAGATAATATGTACTTAAACTGTCTCATACCTAATGAGCTTGTTGACGTAAGTGGTAACTTACCACTGATAATTAATTAAGTACTTACACAATGATACAGGGTTGTCATATTAAATTTTCCCAGCTATACTATGCAATTGAATTACTTCCCCGACTTTTATATCACAAAGCTTTTATTCTCCAGTTCCCAGCCCATGGAAGTAATACCTTGAAAGTATCAATCAAGATTCTTCTTATGGTGCATTTCCTATATTGTGCAATACTTGCGCAATTAATTAGTACTGTATGTATGTATATCATTTCATAAAGGAAAGAAAGTGTCGTTAGCTTCTCAGGAAGGAAACGGTTTACTACCGTTTTGATAATATATGTACATATTTCTTGTACACAATTGGCGTATGTATGTATCAATGGGTAATTTTACGTAGAAAGCTGATTGGTGGGTGAAAGAAAAAGTGTTTTCTTGGGCAATATCCTTAAAGATTTGTGATTATACGTCTGCTGTTGATTCGCTCCGTGGGTTTGCATTTGCAAAACTAATCTGGTTGCACGGTAATGCACCACCAAGTTTCAAGAAGCATTCACTCACACAGTGTAACATATTTATTAGTTGCATAGCGGCTTTTAAATCCATCCATTCTCGTATAAGCTGCTGAAACTTAAGAATGCTTGCAGTCTGAATATATTGGAATGTTGTGCATCTAGTTCGGAAGTAATTTAAATCGCAGTGCCTTCACTAAAGTAGTTAAACATTAATCACTATTGTTTAGCTTGGAATTTTAGAACTTGAACAGTATTTTGTTAATTTATTGATTTTTCAGAAAACTTGACCCATTTTACAGATAAATTTGATGGGGTTAGAGCACTTGGTAGTTTCTGGCTAAGTACCTAATAAGTAAGCTGATAACTGATCTGTAAGCTCTGCTTTCTATGGTCACTTTATGGAAGGGTCCTTAGCACATCGACTTCTTACCTGCTTCGGAGCTGTCAGTCCCTGTTGTCACACGAACATCTATGGAAGTCGTTATGGGCCCACAAAAAGGCAGACCACCAGTCTATTCTTAGAATGTCACTTCGTGTAAAATACTATGCATACTTGTAAGTATTAGCACGCTTCCTATAGATATAGAAAATGTATATTGCATACTGGCTACGGTAACTTTTAAAGTTTAAATTCAAGTCACATTGAACCGAAATTTACTTATGTAACATACGATCACGTTTTAACCATAACGTATCGTGTTTAACGGTTTGCGGTTTCCATTGACATGACCAGTGAACATACATTGATACTCGGAGGGTCAATTCTAACAAGAAACATGTTATATCAATGTGAATTTGACTTTTGCATCTACAAATAATAGTCGTAAAGGATTTGCTTAGGTACTGGTAAAGGATTCAAATAGGTATCATAAGATCGAAACAAACTAAACAATTCGAAATGTAACGGTCGAATCGCTGTAAGAATCGAAAACATACGGAATGACACTTGGAAATGAAATCATATTTTCAATCATATTTTAAATAACTACTAACTACTAATAAATACTTACAACTAAACCCTTAACAATAAATGCTATGGTAGATGGATACAATATTAGGAAATTATTCCCAACATTACCTATATTCATCCACCAATTTTGAATACGGCAGTCAAAACGCCCGATTAAACTTAGTTTAATGGAAAATCATGTCCTAGGATCTGCAGGTGGATATCTAATAGAAATCCAGTGGAAGTGATAGTGATAATACATTTACAAATGTAACTGGATCCGTATAATTAGCCTGCTACGCTAGAGATCTTGGGTTCGATTCCCAGTGCAAGCAGTGTTATTGGATTTCTTTTCTAAGTTAAATTTTGCTAGTTTTCTGCGGAAAAGGAAAACTATTGAGTTTCATATTTGAGAAATTAAAATCGCATAATTACATGCCATATCTTACGAAACGGTAAAGAAATGTAACTTGCATAGAACTCAACTATGAAGAAAGAGCTTACACACGCGCGTGTGTACGAGTGTTTTATAATTATTTACGTTATACACACAGAGACAATGTCTTTGCGTGTCTATGTGTGCTGCGCTTGCGCCAATGTTGTTGAGTTTTCACTCGCTTGTTGCAAACTAGAAGTGTCGGTCGGTGCGATATAATAAGCGTGTTTTTCCAGGGAAAACTTCGTATAAGCGTTTTTGAAACCATTACTATACGTTGCCATAAATAATTTAATGAATAGTTACAGTTAGGGGAAGCCTATTGTCATTAACCGGATCCAGGTCCAAGCTCCGAACTGCTACTGAGAATTTCATAGGAAAATCTAATAAATAAATATTCTGCGACATTTTACACAGCACCATCTAGTCACAAACTACGCGGAGCTTGTACTATGGGTACTAGACAATGGATATAATACTTATATACTTTTTATTTTTAAATACATACTTATCTATCTTATATAATTATATAAAAGAAAGTCGTGTTAGTCGTCGAAATCGGTTCAGCCGTTCTTAAGTTATAAATAGTGTACTATTTATAACTTAAGAACGGCTGAACCGATTTCGCTGAAAATTGGTGGAGAGGTAGCTTAGAACCAGGAGACGGACATAGGATACTTCTTATCCCGTTCCCGTGGGATGTGATGACAGACCGAATTCCACGGGAGCGAAGCCACAGGCAGAAGCTAGTAATATATAAGAAACACCCAGACGAACATAAACACTATTTGTGTCCTGTGGGAATCGAACCCACAACCAGCAATCATGGTCAGCAATCCGGCACTCGACAGACTTGTCCTGGGAATAGAATATGTAAGACCTTTTTCGTAGTAAGTAGTCACGCTTGCTAGAATATTAAAAAGCACTATAAGAGTATTTCCTCTTTACGTACATAGTTGTGTAAATTTTAGATTCATTCGTATACATAAAACATGAGTGTGTTAAAAATTAACATGTCTGTATCATCGTAAAACTTGAACAATACGAAGAAACTTATATTTGCATCACTAACAACTAATCCGAGGTTAAGTTTTTGCGCGTTTTGTCACAAGATATTGCTAATCAGTTGATTTATGACAGATTACCGATACGGTGGTGTCACACTATTAGAATTACTTAAATATTCGTGTCGAGTTTAATTTACTGTTTTGTCTAGCAGTCGCAAACGTAGCTACTGAACTCATGTCTTGGGGTTTTGCGATGTTATACAAAGTGTGTATGAGGAAACTCTTAGTAGCAGCATGGAGTTCGGATTTATGGCTAGTTAATGGCAATATGTTTGTTTGCTAACATAACATACTAAGACGCCTGTATTCCCCCAAGGGTTAAGCAGAGTTATACTAAAATACACCCACAGTTTGCCGGTATGTTTAGGTCCCGTGTAATAAGGGGTGAACCTATTGCCAACCGGAACGTATCCAAACTTCGAGCTGCTACTGAGAATTTCATAGAGAATCCAATAACACTTTGCTCGGCCCGGGAATCGAACCCAGGATACACAGCAGTTGCCTTTCCTACCGTTAGACTAATGAGCCAGTCGATTCTACTAAGTCTACCTTAAAAAGGTACAATTTTTTATTGTCACTTCCTGCCTCAATAGCCAAGTGGTCCTGACCGCGATTGCTACGCTAGAGGTCCTGGGTTCGATTCCCAGGTCGAGCAAAGTGTTATTGGGTTTTGGTCTATGAAATTCCCAGTAGCAGCTCGGAGTTAGGAATTTATGCCCGGTTAATGGCAATAGGCTCGCCCCTATTACATGGGACCTAAACATACCGGCGAACTGTGGGTGTACATTAGTACGCCTCTGCCTAACCCTTCGGGGAATACAGGCGTGATGGTATGTTTATGTTATTGTCACTTCAGCGTACCTGCTATGACTTCTTCAAGTTTTACCTCAAACTACGTAACTACGAGTACGTAAGTTAATCTTGTAAGATTAACTCATAGTTCTATTGACAGGTGGGCATTATAATACGCGTATTACGAAACACCGTCTTATGGCGATGTCACTTATCACGTCTGTCTCCGGGTACCCAGAGCTTCATGACACCAGAAACAGAACTACTTTTCTTTTGAATATAGGCTAGACTTGTAGGCGCGGCTTTCTTCCTGGATTGGATAGCTTTTTTTTCTATTTATAGTGCACATAAATTTACACCTGCTACCAATTTTAACTCAGGAAGTCGATGAGTTGTATAACAAAAATGAATTAGGTACGGTAAAAGTAAGAGTACGAGTCTCTCGAATGTAGTTAACACCATATAATCACGCATGTAATCCCTCAAAGGTTAGGGAGAGGCGTATCAATGTACAACCACAGTTTGCCACTTTGGGTCTCATGTGATAGGGGGCGATCCTATTATTAAACACCGAGCTGCTGGTGAGAATTTTATAGAAAAACCCAGTAGCACTTCCCGGATCGAGGAAGTGCTACTGGGTTTACGTAGTGTTACGGATAGTATCAATTCCGTAACTAATTTAAATGATCTAATAATAAAGATCGCCTGTTGTCTACGACAAAAGTTGATCTCCTCAGAACGTTGAAGGCTTTCAACAAAAAAAAAACTACGTTTTATTGCTGTATCGTCTATGTTAATAAGCGAATTGGAAATTATACGAAATGTACTGTTATTGGAGATCCGGTTTAGTGATCAACCGATCTGGCTATACGTCATCGAGCGGTTTATAAAGAAATAAGTATGGTTTTGCTTTCTTTTTACGCGGAATAACCGTAACAGTTAACAACTCCTATGTTATTAGCAATAAGATCGATTTTTGATTGCGCTAAGTATGTGGTAAAAGTTAAATAAATGACTTTTGAACTTTCTTGAGTGTTCCAAACTTATATTAGATACGAAATAATAATACGTTAAATTTTAACGAAATATTCGTGACGTGTGTATTGTATGTAAGTCGTAAAACGGGTACGACTAACTGTCAAAAACTTCATTAATGTGAGCACAAATAATACTGGATAGGTAAATATATCTTGGTGTGTACCACAACTTAATTTACTAATTTATGATTAATTTCGGCCATACGGCGATGATGCAATTGTTAAGAAAGCTTTATTTTATGTCTAACTAGCTAGCGTTGGTCTGTGGTCAGAGAATTAGTGTTTCTCCATATTTCTTTACGCTGCTGAGACTTGGACCTTGAGAGAGAGAGAATGAGAGAAGAGAATAGATATTCTTGTTTGGGAAATACAAATAAATAGGATTTCAGTTATGAACCAACGTATCGACAAAACAAATATATTGTATTAATACGCCAAATATATTGTATAATAATTATATGACCGCAATCGGTCAAATGGTCCATAAGTTACACGATTAATATCAGATGCACTAACGATTATATACATAAATATAAAGATATATTAATGTTATCACCGCTAAAAATACACTAAGATATACACGTTTCTGAATTGATTTGTTAGACAATAGTTTTTGTGAGTTACCTATTATGAATTTCAACAGGAAACTGATAGTTTACGTCATTTTTGCGCGTTCGTTTCGTAAAAAGTAATATCTAATAAAAAAGTATTTAAAGTGAAAACAAGAAATATGGTTTTAAAAGTTGTGCATAGTAGTGGGTGTGTCGAAATTCAAAGAAATATAATATATATTGTGTTTGTCTTTCACATAAATTAAGATTAAGAAAAGTTTGCTATCAATTTTCGAATCTTCTATTTCACCGTGAGAATTCTTTGTATTTTAAAACAGAAATTATTAATTTTCATTGTAAATATAGCATAGTTGCAAACTTGTGCTACTTAGTGTATGAGATCATCAATTAGACGAGTGTTGCGCCTGCGCCTTTAACGCTAACTAGCTTTGTTTCACACTCACACAGGTTGCGAATCTATGTAATTAATTTTCTTCTCACAGAATGTTGGTAACGCCTGCCGCGGTGGCTTTGGTCGAGTTTTGATATTACAACAAGTGACAGAGGAGGATTTGGGCTTATTTTTCTCATCATTTGTATATCTATTTGTGCGATTACAAGGCAAGGGTACCCTCTCAAAAAATACAAATAATATTTATTGTTGAATATTCAAATACACATTCCCTTTAATAAGATAATTGTACCATAATTTACCATTCTACATATCTAAACATGTATTGATATTAAATTGCAAAGTGTTTTGCTCTTTCTACGAAGTTGTATATACTCTTTAATACTAGTCTGGGAAAATGCTAGCTTGAAGAAGACATGTTGCAATCCTAAAACAATACCTTCAAACAAACGTAACAAAATTGCAGAAACAAAGCGCGATGAACATTCACATTTTAGCACCCTTGACCAAATCCCATTCACCCAGTCCGGCCCTGAAGTCAGGTGTACTCAACCGTTTCCCATAAGAAATGCGGTTGCGGCCCGCAAATTGCCTGTCATTTGCGTATGGATTATGTGGAATTAAAGTTAGGTAACCTAGGCTTCTTTGTTGTGGGGTATTACCCTGTAAAGTGTTGCATTTCGCGTAGGAGGGTGATTGGCCAATTTATGGCTTTTAAGATATAATTGGTTCAAAGTAAATGTGTCTGTGATCTGTGAACTTTAGAATAAGTCGAAGTACGATTGTGGATTGAGATTTATAATTGAGGTTCCAATTACCAAATATAAGTATCTTTAACATAGCAAGTCCGCTACATGGATTGTATTATTAAAATTAAATCAAAAAGGTTTCAACTTACTGTGCCACTGAAATCAGCCGTTTTCGATGATGGTCAGAGTTCACAATCAGAGTTTTTAAATCATCTGTGACAAGAGCAGTCTATAGCTTAGTTAAACTTCGTACTTAATACGCTGATAGGCCGTGGAATTTTCGAATGTATAAGGGTGAAACAAAAATTGATTACACTTGATTAACCAAGAAAGAAATCTTCGCGAGGAAACCCGCACACCCGAGAGATGGTTCTAAAGTTCTCTTAAGATTATAAAATGTCTGTTAAGTCCCACTACACCATCAAAGTAGGCTGAGTTCTATCTCAATCTGAGATAAGGCTTTGTACAGTACTGGGACACTTACTGAGTTTTTGTCATAGATACTATTCTATTTCTGCATCAATACCAATTTATCAGTGAATCATTTATTCTTTATAGGCATTTGTCAAGGTCAGCGACACGTCTGCTTCGGCAATCTCCTTCAATCGGAGTTTCAATCACTTGGCAAGTTGATTAGCTGTCTTGTTATGTTGTTATGATTATACTCATGAGTCTCTGCTACTAGATATGACTAAGTAGTTTGGTTAACCACAAAACTAACACTCATATAATTCATACCGATGTCGATACATCGGTATGAATTATACCGATGTATCGACATCGGTATAATTCATAATTAAATTCATATAAGTTGTAGTGACAAATGTTAGCGATGCATATGGCAGCAGGTAGCCTTCAGTGTGGTCTTTATTACTAAGAGTATAGGTGTTATTATCGCTAATTATTGACATACTATTATGAGAAAAACATAGACACCCTAAGACCTTAATAGAAAAATGTTGTTGGTACATTGCCTGATCTTGGGATAAAACTAGAAAAAATCAGGAGTAACAACTCCTGATTTTTTCTAGTTTTTAGTTACGAAGCTGCGCTTGCGACCATTATCAAAACACGATAAGTGAAGAGCAATTTCTTGTGACCTATTACAAAGGATCAGAATATTATTAGGAGCTCATAGATAATTATTATATATTACCTTTTCTTAAGAATCTTTTGACGACACGTTTGGCGTAGAGGATGAACGATCGGCTTCTCTGCCACGGGTTGTGGGTTCGATCCTCGCTGGTTGTTTGTGTAGGTATATGAGAATTTGAGTTTATTAAACCACCGACGATACAAGAGGAAGTCCTAGAGTGGGGTAACGTTTAATCAAAATTAAAAAGCATCTTTATATACGTAACGATGCTGACTTATTATTAGTACAGTTAAAACAAAAAATGGTTCATTGGCTGTTATTCAATGCCAATTTTGTATATAAGTAGTTCTTAATAATTATGGTTTGTCCTTTATCAATGATGTTTATAAGAAAGGGACGTAGGTAGTGTGAATACTTAAATTTGATAAGTGCAGTTCTTTTTATTTCTGCACCAATGATTACTGATTTATACGTTACATAAAATACCTCAATGTTCCAGCATTAATGTTAATTTATTCCCTCTCTATACTTTCTTGTATGAGACAAAAGAAAATGTTTCATTTTGTAAGATCTTATGTGACTTATTTCACTTTCTAATAACGACCTTTTGTTTTTGTTGCAGGTAAATACTTTACTGATCATGTAGCCGTGGGAGAGAATATTTTACGAGTATCAAGGTATGAATGGGGAGAAGAAATTGTACACTTTCGTGTTGTCCCCAAGCAAAATGGACGATGAAGATATAATTTTGATTCCCAGGAAGCCACTTTTCTTATTAGTTTGTGTAAATATTAGCCAGAATCTCTTCATAAAAAAAACTTCAAAATTTGTAGTGCGTAAATTGACATGAAAATAATTATAAGTAGTATCTATAAAATCTAAATCCGAGCCTAAAACTGCAAGACCAAAGGATACGGTGAGCTCGTTCTGCGTGAATCGGATCGCTAATAATTAACAAAAATGTAAGGTAGCTGTTAGTAATATTAACATCAAGACGTCTTACACCTCAGTCTGTCCGTGACCATGGATGCTGTAAAGGATCCGAAACGTCGGGAACTAAATAATATCAATATACCGCGACCGCGATAAAATCCGTAAAAAGTAGTTTTATTTCAATGAAAAAAAGTCTCTCTCTAGACTCTAAAGTATCCGTATGATCGAATTCTACCTAAGGTCGAATCAGACCTCCTTGGTGTAAAACTCGGCTAAAATCTAAACTATAGTCTACACTGCTTCATTAGTCTATTGGTTCTAAGCATAATTGTTTCGTTAAAGTGTTCTTCGTTTTTTTACGGAGTTCATTCAGTAGCAGTTCGGAATTTTGGATTTGAGGCCAAATTAGGCAATAAACTTGTGGCCTATTGTATCAGATCTAAATAAATCCTGGAAATGTGGGAATACATTAGTACGTCTCTGCCTAACCATTCACTGTGATACTCAATTAGCACTGTGTTGCCATTTTATTTCACTCATTACCTAGCCAATTTTCTATATAGTCCCGCAACCTGGCTTACAAAATATCAATTTATTTACGAATAACCTACTAAAATAGTACGTCTTCACTATTGCATCATAATCATAATAACATAACACGTTATTAAATGATAATCTTAAAGAACTATTAACCTTTAAGATGGGAAAACGCTCGTCTTACTGGTTTCAAAAGAGTAGGTTTATGAGGCTTTGTGCCAGATGACCTGTATGAATGACGTGGGAAAAGCTTATACAATAAAGATAATTTTATAAAATTAATAATTAGTAATTACTTTTTATGTTCAAGCACCGTTTTCCTTGTACAGTAATCCAGGCTTTATTCTAAAGAGTAGAACGGAGACAATTGAATGAATTATTTTCAACACATCACGTTTTAATTGTGTTTACGTCTGAAATAAATACTTCGCAGAGTATCTTAATTTCATAGGACCATAAACTGCAGTCTCGTATTTGATTCCTGCTGAGAACTTTATAGGAAAACCCAATAAATCAGCTGGGCCTGAGAATTAAACGCAGCAACAGTGTTTGCGACAATTAGACCAATGGAGAAAATTTGAGTCCATCAGGAAATTTCATTTTCCTGTGCAAAACTTCATGGTGATAGATCTTCTTCTACGAACGTGAGAAGAAGAGAAGAGAAGAACTGAAGAGAACTTCTTCACAGAACACACCTTATCATGATTGTAATGAATCCCATGGCCGTTACAATAGAGCAAGGGAAGGCAAGAAGGTACAGTTTTTTGTCGGTACGAGACCAACATACATTACATGTTGGTCTCGTACCGACTAAAAACTGTTTACCTTCTGAGGTGGTAGAAGATCCAACAGGATCTTCCAAAGAAAGGTACAGTTACACTAAGGTGGCAAACAAGCATACTACTCGCCTGATGGTAAGCGGTTACCGCAGCTGCTTAACATTAGGCAAATCCACCACTGCCAACCCAACGCTTTCTCGCGGAGTTTGTCCTTTATCTGTCAAAGTAGTTTTATTAAGGAGATGGCGGTTTAACAAATTAAATCCACATCTGGGCACGAGTCTTTCCTTAGTATGTTTATTTTATTTTGTTCTCAAAGTAAAGATTGTAAAAATATATTCACATTTCTCCAAATAAAAACCACTTTCGTTCTCGTCAAATATGCATATTAATACGTAAGGTCAATGCCACTACAATCTTAGATACATGAATTATACAGAATTATCATGTTTATATAAGAAACATTGGTTGCAAATTAGCTGCTATATGGGTTCTTGTTTTTCTGGGCTGAGTTTCCTTTTCATTAACGTTTTCCGATCCTGAATGGTCTAATTCAGTGTTTGTTTCGTGTGTGTATTCATGTCTATCTATTTATGTATGTAACTACCTACATTAATGTTTGTGCACACAATGACGACTTTAGCAAATTTAGTTACAAGAACTACTATAATATTAGGTACAAAAATTTTGTGTATTTCCATTCTGGGTCATTTCGATGTTGCCGACATAATGTCGAGAGTCGCCACTGTTTGTGCATTCATGTTTGTATATGCATATCTGTGCATTCACGTCTGTGCATTCATGTCTGTGCATTGATGTCTGTGCATTCATGTCTGTGCATTCATATCTGTGTATTAATGTTTGTGCATTCATGTCTGTGCATTCATATCCGTGCATTCATGTCTGTGCACTCATGTCTGTGTATTAATGTTTGTGCATTCATGTCTGTGCATTCATATCCGTGCATTCATGTCTGTGCACTCATGTCTGTGCATTCATGTCGTGCATTAACATCTGTACATGCGTGTATATGTGTGTTCATGTTTGTGAATTCGTGTCTTTGCTTTAATGTTATCACAAACATTGTGGCAAATATGATATAAGAGAAAATCCACATGCGAGGTAAAGTTAAAAAAATATTCACTAAGGGTGCAAACGGCTCAAAAAAGCTAACAAATCCAACTTTGATACCAGTACGCGTACCTAGAGTAGCTAGACTATGGTCGTAGATCATTTTGCAATAGATCATCACTACTTGTGTTAACGCTGCGTCGTATGCGCATGTATTACCGCTAGTGTAGTAACTTAGTTACTTTCAGTAACAAGTCTAAAGAGACAGCGACTTACGAGTAAGTAGTAAATGTTTGAACTGATAACCGTATCTACATAAAGGACATAAAGTGTGAAAAGATCAATGTTACTGAAAAAGAGGGTTTAATGAGAAAGCAATCATATAATTATGAAATTAAGTGCTTGTTTTCATTGTGGAGCAAAAAGGGCCTCTGTGAATGAATATATACCGATGTATATCACAAATATATCGTCTGTAATCTATGTATCTAGGTATAAATGATCGTCTGTAGTATGTAGGTATGCTGGTATTTTTCTACTTTACTCAAAAGGCAAGATAATCTCATAAAGTCCGCTAACCATCCACAGGGGATGGTTTTTCGAAGCGGACTTTTTTTTGGTGTTATTGACAATTATTATAACCATATTCCGAAGCGCACAATAACCAATTTGTAGTACGTCTGAATAGGATTTTTGCCATAGAAAATATAATCATGAAAATTTTTGTCTGTTAAATTCGCCTACTTGGTTAAAAAGTTAAAGGTTGTTACCTCAACTTTTAAAAAAAGCAGTTGGACTAGATAACAGAACATTAACTGTCTACTAATGAAGAATAAATGACATGTGTCGTCTCATTACATCCTAAGTTTAACGGTAGAATTTGTTTCATGAAATATCAAACAATCTCATAACTTACGTCGTTCTCATATTTCGAAACTAACGATAAGAACTGGTCACTATTGGCTAGTAATTACCATGAATTGAGTTCAAACACGATTTTATACGTAAACATTACCTGATTCAATCAAAACTTAATATAACTTGCGAGTAATTGAGAACTTTAATTAAAATTTAGTATGAGTAGTAGTAAATTTATAGGACTCATTTAATCTCATTATATATTACAAATTCTTGAAATATGTTTGTCTTATTGTAATGGTTACTGCACTGAAAAGTAGGTTAATCAGCTATGTTTGTTGTGAACATCACGTAAGCAAAAACAAAAAAAAGTGAAACTGGAGAAAATAATTAAATAATAATCATATTATATCATAATTAATACCAGTTCATAATGCTGTTGCCTAAAATAATTATCATTATACTTTTAAAATAAAAGAAGTTGCCTTCAAATTAGGTTGATTATAACTTTTTACAGTTTGATGACTATTATATAATTATTTATACAATAAGAATAAATAATGGAACGAGCTGTTAAAAAACACATTCGTTTTGATTTCGTCACATGTTAAATCTATTTTGATTACATTATAAAACAATTATAAAATCATACAGACAAGTTCATGTATTTAAATACATCGAAAATATATTATACATGTAAATATATTATGAAGATAATAAAATTTACGAAGATCTTAAACAAGAATAGAATTTTCAAATTACTTTATAGTAACAATAAGGCATTTAAAAAAATTAATAAAGAAGCTTATTATTTTACTACTAAATTAGTTAGCATATATAGAAAATTACGAAATATTCTTCTATGTAACATAGCTTTGACAACTTTCAACAAAAAATAAAATGATAAAGCGGATATAACCCAATACAACCCTACTATGTATATTTAAAACTTAATCACTGTTACGTATAGTTTTAAATTCAACTCACTCATGTAGGAAAAGAGATTTTAACTATGCAATACATACAACACATGTTCGATTCAATTAGGATTCAGTTCAACGTTCAGTATTATGAAACCAGTCTGATTCAAACGGGCGACTCGTCTTCAACATCACTCGTTCAAGGATGTGCATATTCGTAGAGTCGAGTGTTGTGAAACTATTCCGACATAGTTGAATACAAACAGTTGTAAGTGATAATTGGTGTTCAGTGACATATTAACACATACATATTTCATGTTTAATGATATTTACTGCAATTATCGTGTAGATCGTGGAACGAAACATTTTAAACATTCCTCTATGGAATTAAAATACAAAAAAAAAAAATTAATAGAAAATCGAAATTTCTGTCCCGATACTAGAAAAATATTATCCTCGAAAAATTTGCCAATATTATTTAAGTGAAGGAAAAATTCGAGTTGCGGGCAGGCATTTTTCCTTCACTAATATATCTTTATAATCATAGTACCTATGGAAAATGCGAAAAAAAAAACAAAAATAAACATAATACGCACGGTATCGTATACTATAGAACTAACTGTAAGGTAAGTAATGTCGGTTGAAAAGCAAAGTAACTTGCTTTTCAATAGATATTACTGACGTCACCTTTAAAATGTAAATTTAGAATGTGAAGGCAAATTTCGTTGTGGGATTCGAAATTTCGGGTATCCTGCCCGCAAGTCGAATTTTCTTGCACTAAAAGAAGTTTATAACCTCAGCATGGAAAAAAAACTAAAATATGCCAATACTATTGAAACATCAAGTAATCAAAAGCAGATACAATAGAAAATAATTATCTATTCTTCTCGGACGTTACGTAATGTGAGTTAGCGATTTAACAAGGAAAAAACTGCACATTCTTACTGTCGACATAATAAACACATAACAAGAGGTATAACATTTACATAAGCAAATCTTATTCTGCCATGATTTAAATCATAACCCCCATAAGAAACATCGATCATGCATCTAAAAGGACGTAATACACAGTATTGTTTTCCTTCCGACTTCTCGTGGCAAACTATTGCACACAAAAACGCAGTAAGTGAGGTAACTTCCGAAGTATGAGAAGCATTGTATCCGGTGCTTCTACACAATAGCCGAGAACAATAGAGACCGCAGCTCAATTTTTTTAATTAATTGAATGTGTATTGTAGTGTCTACTAAAATTCCACAAGATTGGATCCTTGATATTAAGGCTGGTAACACAGTAAAGATATCTAATTTTTACTGTGCTGGTAGTAAATTAAATATCAAGGAGTTTTGTTAGAAAAAGGTTGTCTATGAATTTTATGAAATATAATATGAATATTCTTTTATATTGATGATCTTGATATCTTAATGGTTTCATTTTAGTCTGTGAATATTCGAATTTCAAAAGTGAATTGCCCGAAGAATAAGACCGGTGCCCTAAATGGAATGTCTCGTAAATATTACACCCGGAATTAGGGATTTGCGAACACGTTTCTTCCCTGACATGGGTAATTATTGATCCTACTTTAAAAAATCCCCAAAGCGAGTATTAGAATCGTGGATTGAGACATGACCATTTTTTCCATCGATCTTCAATTTAATCCCCAAATAATTATTATTTTATCCATATTTTATCCATTGGGGGTATTTTATCCATTGGGGAAATTTGACGCGGTAACTTGATGTGCTCTTGACTATATTATGAGTTGTTCTTCTGAAAGTGAACCTTGAGATTCATAAGTCATAAACTTATATTATGTACCTTCCTATGATATATCTCGGCTCATTAATATGAGGAAACAAACCGTTCCGGATGCATGACATACCAAACTGTCGCTACTGGGATTAAGTTAATATGATACTAATAGCACCGACCACATCACTAGGAGCCGCTGCAGCGTGAACACTCGTCCATCCATATTCATTACCGTCTGCAGGAAAATTTTAGTGGCATCAACATTCACATAGACAATAGACATTTAACATGTAAATACTTTTTGATCGTGTTGATACGCTTTGTTAATCGGATCTAAATTTGTTATTAGGATCAACATCTTAGATTGATACAAAACTGAGTCCCAACTATGTTGGGAGCGGCTTCCAGTCTAATTAAATGCGGCTGAATATCAGTATTTTATAATATATGAAATCACGGCCATCACACCTCCGCAATCCGATTTCTGAGGAATACTGACATTCTATAAACTGGTGGTCGGGTTTTGTACTGCAACTTACGATATACAAAACATATAAAATACAAAACAATAAAAAATATAAAATACAAAACTTCTTTACGATATACAAAACTGACAAATTTCTTTAATTAATTTTCAATTTAATCTCCAAAATAGAGTTTATTATCCATTGGCGAAAAATGACTGTGGTAACTTGATGTGGCAAATGTACTGAGTATGGTTATAGCGGCAAGCTTAGCTTTGCCTTACAGATCGATTGAGGGTTAATAGGGGTAATTGCCTAACCACGAGCCACTGTTACATAGTGTCACCCAATTATATCGATTGTGACGTACCCGAAATCTGATTGAAGTAAGACGAAATATTTTTCTTGTTTATTTTTAGACTTGATAAAAATATGCGGTATGCGGAGTATTATATAATTTATTAATATTTATAAAGTTTTTTATTATACCTTGTAGAGAACCGGAAAGCCAAAACAATGACAGTTTTTAAGACTTAATAAATAACTTTACATTCGTCGTAAACAATGTTGATTAGGTATCTTCCACAAAGCTGTTGTGTGTTCAAGCCCTTATTTTAATTGCGAAGAGTGCAATGACGCTTTCATCATTATAAGAGATTCAAACTTTAATGAACACTCCTCCTTACCATAGGCACAAAAAATAACTATAATTGGATACTCAAGTATTAACTTAATTACTTATTTAGTTGACGCTTAACCATCGTTTATCAATTTACTAAGCCATTTATGTAACGGCTGTTTACAAAATACGGTTTTGCAAAACCTAAACATGTCTTGAAGTAAAGCTTGCTTAATGAGCTATTTATCACGTTGTGACATCGGCTGCGAGCGATAAATAATTATGCATAGTGCCACCCACCCGATTGTCAAACAAGGCCTCTAAAATACGCCTTAATAATATTATAATGGACGATGTTATAATTTACTATACAGCCGTGTCCGTTAGAAGCCGTGATAACCTAGTTAGAGGCTCTGTGGATGGTAGTCTAAGTTGGAAGCAAGGATATAAACTATGATTTTTTACACTGCCTCATTAGCCAAGTGGTCCTGAGCGCGACTGCTACGATAGAGGTCCTAGGTTCGATTCCCAGGTCGAGCAAAGTGATATTGGGTTTTTCTATGAAATTCCCAGTAGCAGCTCGGAGTTTGGAATTTGTGCCCGGTTAATGGCAATAGGCTCGCCCCCTATTACATGGGACCTAAACATACCGGCGAACTGTGGGTGTACCTTAGTACACCTCTGCCTAACCCTTCGGGGAATACAGGCATGATGGTATGTTATGTTATTTTTTACATACATACATTCTTGTGCGGACAAGAAATAGATTTCTAGTGCTATTAAGTACTGACCTACTCCATGGGTGCCTGAAGATGGAAGGCGCCATCGAGGCTGGCCCAGAAAGAGGTGGTTGGATGATTCGGTTCCTACCGCAAGAGTTGCTTCGAGGGTCGAAGGAAAAGAGTAGGTACTTGGAAAGACTTGGGGAGGTTTTTGACAAGCCTTTGGACAATGACTATTAAAAAAAATATTGATATGTCGCGGTTGTCTAGAATAGACAGCATAATAGTCAATTTCAGTTTTAATAAAATTTATTATAATTTGGCAATCGGAATTCAATTAATATTATTTTACGAATGCCTACTAATTTGCTGCTTAATTATTTTCCATTCATACACAGATTTAGGTACATTACATAGCCATTAGTTACGCGTAATTAAATGTTATGACTCCATACATACGAGATTTACCAGTAATATTATGATCATTCAATTTATTCCTACTCTCAACTATGTTGGGGTAAGCTATCAGTTTTGCTGCGGTCGCGGAGGAATGATACCTCGCTCACGTAACCCCAGCAAAAAGTGGTGAGGCGAAACACCCGTGTGGTTTTAGTCGGTAGGGCACCCATTCTGGGTGGAGTCCGACACACCACGCCGCCTTCCCCGGGCGGCGGATGACCATGAGGATTTCCACACGCACAAAAAAAAAAGCTATCAGTTTAACCAAATGGTGATATCTAACCATGATATAGATGAAGACCATGGTCTGCAGCTTATTCTTGCAAATGACATCAGGCATGTTACTAATCGTGCCTCCTACCACTTTTTATGTTATAAACTTATAAGTAACACAAATAAAAAGTTGTAATTGTTTCTGTTTAATTTATTTTTGTCAATCAATAGTAACTGCCTCATTAGCTAAGTGGTCCTGAGCGCGACTGCTACGCTAGAGGTCTTGGGTTCGATTCCCAGGTCGAGCAAAGAGTTATTGGGTTTTTCTGTGAAATTCCCAGTAGCAGCTCGGAGTTAGAAATTTGTGCCGGGTTAATGGCAATAGGCTCGCTCCCTATTACATGGGACCTAAACATACTGGCGAACTGACCATTAGTACGCCTCTGCCTAACCCTTCGGACAATACAGGCGTGATGGTATGTTATGTTTTTGTCAATATCTGTATAGGTGCAATGGCTGCTACGGGACCCTTTTTAGGGGTAACATTTTTCATTGTTAATCTTATATTCTATTCAACTATTAGTTTTTGTGAGGTTATAAAATGCGCTTCTCTGTCTACGAATTAAAGGTCAACTAGCCTACAAGTCTTCGGTCATCGCCTTTTATGTACAACACTAACTATAACCCGCGGCGATGCCTTGTTGACAAACAACGTAACGATGTTGTACAATTCAAGTAGGTTTTCTCAGTCGGCCAACTACAATAACTGTCAGTAAAGTTGTTTTATTCATAACTGGTAGGCCTACTTTTGATTTCCAACCTTGTTTTTCGTTGGTCCACATTCTTATTATGATGTAAGTGTTATCTGATGAAAATTATGACTTCGTATTATGGCCGTTGCATATTTCGTGCTATGCAAAATACCTCGGAAGGATACGTCAAGAAAATAATGTCAAGGCTCGCATGCTAACCCTAGACAACGTCGCAAAATACATAGATTTATCAAACGTCGTGTCTCAGTTCAAAGGTGATATTTATTATTTTTGACATTTCATTGACACATTGGACAGCTTTCATCTGGAATACAATAATATTACGATTTTGACTTATTTTTTCTGCAAAGTAACTAATCCTTATCTATCTTATTCCCAAGTTCTATCTTAGCAATATTGTGATATAATATATGGCACAGAGGTTTCTTCAACATTTTTATACTCATTCTGCAGGCAGTGCTGTGTCTCGTATCAATGAATTGTCCCAATGCTGATACTAGAACTTATATTTTTTAGTAGTACAAACTTAAAATTCGAGTTATTTAGTGAAGGTAAAATTCAACTCGCAGGCAGGATTTTACCTTCACTAAATAACTTTATAATCTCAGCACGAAAAATGCAAAAAGAAAATCAAAAAAGATATTTAAAATTCGAGATAGATGACACCGAATTCATAACCCGTTATAATTTATTTAGTTAGTTTTGGAGACGAAACGTGATTTACTGTCTCTGTGAAAAATATTTTTGTTAAACCTTATATTCTTTCACATAAATACAGTTAAACAGATAAAATATCAACCTGTTATTTATTGAGATGCCTTTATTTATCTATGACAAATTCTGATATCGTGACCTTCGTGCTATTTTGTTGAGAAGTTTTGTTGAATTCGTAAATTTAGAGTAAATTTATCTCTGTTAGACACTCGAGCTAATTTTTAAAAGATTCATGATTTATCTTTTTCTCTTCGATGGAACGGATAAGGTGTATGCGTTATTGATCTGGTTCATTTAGAATTTGTCCCTCAAGGTCTTCTCTGGGTACTTTTGTATCTATCTGCTCCATTTAAGCATGTTCTCCTATATCAATATCTCTCTATATAATATCACTGAGTCTTGCACCTTATACAGAGTTACTATAGTTCACGGTTTATATACCCGTGCTGCAAACAAATGACTAGTTACAACGGTGAATAGTGCCGTGAAAATCACTTAAATATCACGCCTTAAGGTCACATAGATACTTTGCGTTGCTACATCTGACAGAATATTGACTTGGGGATTACAATCGATGGCTATGTAAGATATTTAGATAACATCACTATTACCTATGTTTAAGGATTAAGTTCCCGAGATGAAATATAACGCATACATTTTAGTAGATCGGAAGACAAAAATCTATTACGTTGGTTTAGAAAAAATGTACAACTTAGACATCTTCGAATTCATTGGTTGCATCGGTAGGAAATATGTTGTTATAGCTCATAGATTAAGATCAAGACACATGCCACTCAACAAGTTTGGTTAACTCATGAAAAAAGTTAGCAGTCCTAACTGTGAAAGCTGTGATAGAAGATGTCCATCACTTGTTGGTGGAATGTATCGGAATAAAAGAGAAAGAGAAAAATTAATAGAAAATTTTAATATTAACGTTTTTGATACAGGTGCATTTCTTAGTATTTTAGCCAAATCATGTAGTAAGGAAGCAATTAGAATCTATAAGTTTGTTTACAGTAGTCTCAACTATTAAGGAATTCTTGTTTATCTGGGTACAATGGGGCTGGTAATTAACTGTATCATTCTAACCTCTAAATAAATTAAACACAAAAAAGTAGGTAGTAATTTGACATTGAGATAATGTCGTTTTAAGCGTTTCTATCAAATCATTATTAAAATCAATCAGTAGCCAATGGTGGCGAATGTTACGAAACTCATTGCCGTGAGTATAGGGCTGGCCGGTTTTATTGTATTCTATAAGTCAGTCGAAACTATATTATATTATTATGTCCCTTAAGATAAATATTTATATAACACCTAATCAATTTAGAGTACTTAGTTTTGATAATATTTTTTCAAATTGTGCAGTTCAAGGCTCTTCAATAGTTAGCGGTGTTAGATCGGATCACATGGGACAACTGATCTCTATAGAGACTAACAAAAGGCCACCTATTAATAAAAACATATTGGTTAGATCTCTGAAAGAAAATAAATTACGTTCGTTCTACGAGCTAATTACAATGCAATTGTGTAACACTAATTTTATTTCTAATGACCCCAACATAAATTTCAATAAGCTATTCAATATAATATGTACATCATTTAATAAGTCATGCCCTCTTCGAAGAGTTACCCAGCGTAAAAAATGTAAATTTAATGAATGGGCCACAAACGGCATTAGGAAAAGTAGAGATGTTCTTTACAAACTGTACTATGAAAAATCATTAACCTCTGACAAAGGTTTTCATAATTATGTACGACAATATTCTAAGTGTTTTAAAAAAGTATGCATTCTAGCGAAATCGAAACTCATTAGCAGTCAAATAAACAAATCCGATAATAAAATTAAAACAGTGTGGAGGATAATAAATGCGGAAACTAATAAAAACCGAAAACAGGACACAGATCTGAGTTTAAAAGTAAACAATAAAATAATCTCAGACCACGCGGAAGTTGCAAAAGCTTTTGAAAAATACTTTACTAATGTCCCAATCGAGGTCACGAAATGTTTAGATTCGTCCCCTTTAGTAGCAGAATCTCTAGCAAAGAATTTTTTCAAAAGAGACATACCAAACTTTGAGTTTAGCCAAGTATCTCCGCCTATGGTTATAAAAGCGTTTAAAAGTTTAAATATTAAAAATACTGAAGATTTATGGGGCATATCTGTTAAAGCACTAAATTCAATAATTGACAATATCGCTCCAATCCTTACAAATATATTTAATCTTTGTATTAAGACAGGAACCTTTCCAGACTTAATGAAACATAGTAAAGTTATTCCTATCTTCAAATCAGGCTGTAAAGCGAATCCCAGTAATTATAGGCCCATTTCTGTTCTCCCTGCCTTAAGTAAAGTGTTTGAAAAGCTTATGCTCAATCAAATGATAGCACATTTTCACAAAAACAAGATCTTACATGATCAGCAATTTGGCTTCACGAAAGGCAGGTCAACGTCTGATACTGGTACAAAGCTAGTCTCTCACATTTTAGAGGCTTGGGAGGGTTCGCAGGATGCTATAGGTATCTTCTGTGATCTTTCCAAAGCTTTCGATTGCGTTGATCACGATACGCTTATCCGTAAATTGAACTACTACGGTATAAGAGGGCTATCTTTGGAGCTTGTGTTTTCCTATCTTTCTAAGAGGCTGCAAAAAGTGGGCATAAATGGAGTCACATCTCCCGGGTCTGCAGTTAGAATTGGTGTTCCACAGGGTTCTATTTTAGGCCCTTTTCTTTTCTTAGCGTACATTAATGACCTTCCCTATATGATGTCTGAGATATCGAATATAGTATTATTTGCTGACGATACCTCACTTATATTTAAAATCGATCGAAATGATAGCAATCTCTATAATGTAAATGAGAGTCTAAAATCCTTATCCAAATGGTTTGCTGCTAATAACCTACTACTTAATGCTAGCAAAGCTAAATGTCTTAAATTTTCGTTACCAAATGTACCACAAATTGAACCTAATCTAATTCTTGAAGGCAGCAAACTCGACCTAGTTAATGAAACTGTTTTCTTAGGTGTTACGGTTGATTGTAAGTTGCAGTGGGGTGCGCACATATCGGCCCTGTCTAGCAGGTTAAGTTCCGCTGCATATGCAGTGAGAAAAATTAGGCAGATCACTGATGTAGCTACAGCCAGACTCGTGTACTTTGCCTACTTTCACAGCATTATGTCGTACGGTATTCTGCTATGGGGATCAGCTGCAGACGTAGATTCTATATTTATCTTACAGAAAAGGGCCATCCGCGCAATCTACGATATGGGCCCTCGCGATTCCCTAAGAGAAGTGTTTAAGAACATCAATATACTTACGATGCCGTCACTCTACATCCTTGAAAACATAATGTATGTGCGCAAAAACCTGCAGAAGTTCAGTGTCAATAGTGACTTTCACAACCTTAATACTAGGAATAAACATAAAATAGTGGTACCTAAATTTAGACTAACTAAAACAAGTAAATCATTTCTAGGAAATTGTGTGCGTTTCTATAATAAACTCCCAAAATGTGTCACCGATCTCACTGGCAAGAAATTTAAAAGACACGTCAAATCTGTTCTTCTTAAGAAAGCCTATTACAAAACCAAGGACTATGTTAACGATAAGAATGTGTGGTCGTTAGATACGGATGCATTTGCGGCCTCCCTGGCAAAATGAAACTGTTGATTATTAGAGACTAATATAAGCTTATTAATTTTCATGTTTTTCAGTTAGTAGCTATAGTAGGAACCTTATAAGTAGATGGACATAGCTTTAACAGATTCCATATTATTTACATTTTCGAGATGTCTTCATATGGAAAGTATTGTTTACCACAACAGAAACTGTAAATGTGTGTACGTTGTGGCTTGTCTAAGTAGACACCTAGTTTTATTTGTCGCTTTGATGGTGTGCGTTTTTACCACATAGTTTTTTATTTAGAAATGACATCGGATTCTCAAATAACGTGAATCTTCGTTTAATATAGTCGACCTCGGTCAAACTTGGACATCCTTCAACGTCCTCACATCTTGTTATCGCAATATTGTACCAGTGAAGTTTGTAATTCATTTATTTTAAAAGAGTGTCCATGGAGTTTCTTGCCGGATTCTTCTCCATAGGATCGACCTTTTGTAACCGTGCAACTAGAATCACAACGTTTCATAAACGCTTGTAAAAGCTTATTTGAAATAAAAACATTTGAACTTGAACTTAGGCTCAATAATCTGTACCTACCTAATACAATTGAGCAAAATTTACCGAAGTGTATTAAAAATGTACGAAAATAGTGTTCTCTCTGTAACAGTTGAAAGGTTTTTGTGTTAAGGTTGAAATGTTAATTGTTGTGTCTGTCGCTTAGTAGGTGTTACTTCATATATTTATTTACTTAGAATTTTAATTAGGAAACTTTGTTCATATATTCACTTGCAGATGGCAGCATGAGTTCCCTTTTCTATAGTTTTTTTTATGAGACGCGAGAAAATATGTACTTATTGCTTATTTGTACCCATCAAGCCCTTAGTCTAGTAATAAGTAAATTTTACGTGAACGCAGACATAAATATGGTTTTCACTTTCTAATATAAAAAAGATGAGGATATTTTAAAACCTAGGGTTTTCTGAAAAAATCTTTTCTAACAAGTCGATAACTGTATCCATAAAGATTTTTGCCGAAATGTACACTATTTATTTGATGATAAGATTAATTTGAAATATAATATGCAACATAGGATTTTCCATTTAAAACACCAAAAGGCACAATAAATCACTGATAATAAGCACGTTTTGAGCTAACGAGTGTTAAGATGATATCAACGATTAGTCATTAGAACAAAATGCAATAAGGATTTTAACCTTATGACCTTTGCCGATACTAAAAGAAATAAATACTTACGTCAGTTCCTAAAATTTTGACATTGTTATTGCTTAACAAGATGGCGGGACCCGCCCTGTCTTGGTGAGGTCATTGCCTCTATAAAAAATGTATATACCTACATATTTTTATGTTTTTTCTTGAAAAAAATGTTTAAATCAAAATATCGATAGGAACGCGAAACATATTTGTTTTTTGAAGAAACGTTTTTTTCAAGGTATCGTGCGTTTGTATATTTAATATGTAATATTTATTATGTAATATTTGTTTTTTGTATCGTGGGTGCGTTTACAAACACAAATTCTAACATATACAAATACCCAGACCCGGAACAACTTCCTGTAGATCATACAAATATTTGCTTTGTGTGTTGATCGAACCCACAACACTCTAGAACAGAAACCAATCACTACGTGTCGTCAAAAATAGTTGTAACACTTGAAAATTCTAATTAACGGAACGGAAGCGACTATTAAGCGAAAGATCCTGTATTCAATTTGTCGATCGAGCAGGGTCGGATTTGTGCTCCCTCAATGGCAATAGGCGCCCCTTATTAGATGGAGCCGGAATTAAACCGGTGAACTGCAGGTTTACTGCGGTCTACCTCTGCATGTTCTACTGTCTACCCTTTGGTGATACCACAGCAAAAAATAAGGAAATAAATACCTAATCGTTTCCCAGAAAGTTTTGCTTAAAATGTGCGCAGTAAAATTTCCATTTGCATTTAATTGATTAGATTTATTCAACGTAAGAGGATATTTTATAAATGGCTCAGGAATTTAGGGTTCGACCGCCTAATCTTGTTCAGTAAGAGAGGATCGGGTTAACGTCCTCCAGCCTCCTCGCGACCTTAATTCGTTAGGCCAGTAAATTTCCAGATACCTTTTAGAACTTTCTGGAAATCAAATCTAAACTTCATCGAAAGTGTAGATTGGACTTTACTTTAAATGCGAAAGGAAGTAGTACTCTGTCTGTTTGTGTTGGTTATGTTTTTAGGCCTAAACTGTTAAACCAATGTTGATGAATTTTGGTAAAGAGATACAAAGGACAATGGAGAATGACATAGATTACCTTTTATCTCAAAAAATCCTTAAGAATGCGAATGAAATCACTGGAAATCTTAGGTTTTACCATCTTACCGTTTACAATTAGTTGGGCCGTATGCTTGTTTGTTATCTTTAATGAAAATGCTATAGATGCCACTTTTTAATGTACGATCTTTAGCACACAGTGATTTCTCCGTGAAGCTTTAGACATATAAACGTTACTATAACGTTTTGGTCAGCAACGATTTTGTATCTGTACTGTATACATATAAATTAATTAACATTTACATCTCAACTCACTCACGTAAGTTCTATGGCCAATGGCATTGCATTCGTTTGACATTTGACGCTTTGAAAAAGGTCAAATGTAGCAGATATTTGACATATCGCTATAAGCGAGAGGTAGCAATTTGTATCAGATTGCCTGAAGATAGAAAAACGGCTTTGTACAAACTGAGTTTTGTGCTACATAAAAAATCCTGGGTAGTACCAAACAATTATGCTTCCTTCATCAAAATATGTATTGGAAATAGGATAAGATTTCTTTTGTAAACTAAAAGCTTAGGTACTAGCAATGTGGGTCGCATTTTACTTGTATTCTTGTTAACCCCTCGTACTAAGCTAAATGCTTATGTTATGATTGGGTTCACTTCGGTAGTGCAATGGGTCGGTTTCGAACCGTCAACCACATGATCAAAAGTCTGACGCCGTAGCCATTCAGCTATGGCCACTATAAATTAACATATCGTCATATAATTATTTTAAAATAATATCTCACCTGTATTCCCCAAAGGGTTAGGCAGAGGTGTACTAAAGCACAGTTATACTTCAGGGGTATATTTCGGTCCCATAGAGGCCGAGCCTTCTGTCGAACCCTTCGAGGATCACAAGCGTGATGGTATGTTTTGTAATATATTTACAAGCTACGAAACAAATGCAATTAGTTTCAGTCACACGTTCGCGAGTGTTTCACTAGCGTGTAAAACATTTTCTAATTCCACAAAAGAAAGATTTACGATCTGGTTTGGTACAGTTTTATGGATCAATTCACAGAATGCGGAAAAATATTGATTGTTAAAGATTTTATTTATTGAGAATCACTCACAAGATATTGAGAAACTCCAATAAAAAAAATTAAAGGACGAAATGTTTGCTAACAACTAAGCTGACAATCTGTCAGCTTAGTTTCAAAGGATAATATATTTTTAAGCACAAGTTCTTATATATGCGTTATTTTTTTTTCTCTTTATTTGGGAAAATAAACGGTTACACATTATAGTAATATATATAAAATTTACAGCGGCAGCATTAGTAAATGTATAACCAACAACATTCTCCACATATTATAAAGAAGTTAAACAATAAGTACAATGTACAATTCTTAATAAATAAAATACAGATTAAGGATCCAGTTGTCGCAAGCGTGGTTGATGAGCATGAATTCCTAGGTTTTATTCCAATCTGGAGTATTTTGTTTCATTGTAATTCTCAATAACTGCCTCATTAGCCAAGAGGTCCTGAGCGCTACTGCTACGTTAGAGGTCCTGGGTTAGATTCCCAGTGGTCGAGTAGTGTTATTGGGTTTTTCTATGAAATTTCCAGTAGCAGCTCGGAGTTAGGAATTTGTGCCCAATTAATGGCAACAGGCTCGCCCCCTATTACATGGGACCTAAACATACTGGCGCACTGTGGGTGTACACTAGTACGCCTCTGCCTATCCCTTCGCTGAATACAGGCGTGATGGTATGTTTTTTTAATGTCTCAATAGGAGCTCGGTGTTTTCTGCCCCTAATGTATTGCCACATAGAATAGAATAGAATGGATTCTGGACGGACTCCTGCAGCGAAGTCCTGCCAGCTTAAAATAAAATAAAATAGCTAATGATCTTTTAATTGCATACACAGTCACTAGCCAATAATAGAAATCTTGCGGAGAATATTAACCGACTTAATTAAAAATGCATTTATTTAAATCCGACGTCCTTATAATTTCATTAGGTAGTGGGTGCACATGTAGGATGCACTTCTAAGTCAAGGTTTAGCATTATAACGCACCTTTTAGTTCCCTTGATGAATTATCTAGATAACATTATAGTGCGCCATATGTGCTCATTACTTAAGTAAGAGATTAATGTAGATAGATAGATAGATAGAATATACTTTATTGCACACCAAAACTAATGCTAAGTACAAGCTTCCAAGTATCAATCCTAGAATGTATCTTATTTTGTTAAACGTGGTTGAATTATACCGTCACAACTTCCTCGAAAGTAGTGCTAGTGTAGAGCAGACACGTCATAAGGTATGTCACACGGTGTAACATACCTTATGACGTGTCTGGTGTGGTCTAGACGCTGTGACTCACACCGTCAAAATCAACGGCACCGCACGCCTAAATGCAGAAATTTGAACATGCGACGCGCCGCGCATTTCGCATTTTAAGTACCCCAAACAATGATTTGAATTCTATTTTGTAACTTAATAACGCCTTAGTAACTTAACAGACAGAAATGTGTTTGCTGGGGAGTTTGTTGCGCCGCTTCTTCTTCCCAGCGAAAACACTAGGAGGCGGTGAAGGGCGGGCGTTTTGGGGTCTGTCTATTATGTAAAAATAACGCTCAAAAAGTACTTCCTAGTACATAGTCTATATTGAATAAATGATTTTGATTTGATTTGATTCCTTTTTTGTGGTGTCACACTTGTTCACAAAACTCTAGTTTGTCTTTAGGATGTCCCACACAACACGTCCCACGAATCATTTAATAATTAAAATGAAATGTGTTGATGTAGATTTGATTATATCGTGCACTCCTGATACAAAGATTAGGTACATGAGATCAAAAACTACGAACGAAATTTGGGTTACGACCTACACCTCTGCCCAATCCTTCAGGGAATGTGTGATTATGTTTACGCTGCATGTACTTCCCTGTTTTTATGTAAATCGGTAATATAATAGGTAACATCCTCAATATAAATATTTGATTACGGTAGAATATTAACACTACCTGTAAAAAAACTACCTGTAATAAAAAAAAACATAAACGCATGCTTGCCACAAATATAGAAGAGAAAAGACAGGATGCGTTCGAGGTTAAAATAATTGTTCGATAAATATATAATTAGGTAACACTGAATTAACCTTCTCGCAGAAGATCGTTTTAATTTCCATTGTAGCCCTGACACGGGGATCACGAACCACGACGGAGGTAGATAGTAATTGAACTCTCTGTAGGTTATTAAATGATTTTGATCGAAGATAACGCATGTTTGAAGATGAATTAGATCCAAAGAATTGACGGGATTAGACATGTATAGCGCCTCTAGCGGGCACCTGATGAACAAAGTTTTCCTTAGAAAATATTTGACGTTTGATTAGATTCTTTAAATAAAAACACTAAAAGTACACGTGGGAGTTTAGGCGGGAAAATGTAAATTGCACGTTGTCGATTTTATATTATTTTTCAAAACTTGAATTTCTCCGAAGTTTGATGTGTAATTATGGTGGATAATTAACCATTAAGGGTTCGTGAACGTGTGAGAGTGTAGGCAAATGATATAAAATTGAAAATCCTGACTTTTTGGGTTCACACCTAAACTCCATCGAAGCCTCAATAAAGTTTCTACCGTTTTATTGGGGCAACTGAACATTATACTTGACACTGGCGAACACAAAAAGTGTGGTGCCATAATACAATCCCATGATGGGAAATATTAACTACTTGATTATTCTAATACTTGACACTGGCAAATACACAAAAAGTGTGGCGCCATAATTAAAAAAAAAAAAAAGTACACGTGTCTCCGGTTTCGCATAAATACTAAAACTAATTTTATATATCGAATTTCGGTTTTGAATAATACTAATCTTAATAACTACTTACGAGTATTATCACCAACAAAACCTCAAACTGGATTTCTTATTTTCACTTCCACTTTCAGTGTCAATCTCTTATGATATCATGAAGATGTTATTTAACTTTTACTCGTTTTGTAGTTTCACATTTGCATTTCTGAGTTTTAACATCAGACAAGGCCAAGGTAGACCGGCTTTATTTTTGAAGAAGAATATAAAAAAAAGCGAATTTGTTGCGCGTTAAATTTGCGTTAAAATGGTTGGCGCATGTTTGGTGATAGTTACGAGTTTTAAGACTTATGCGACTATTGGACATATTTTGATAAAATAAGCAAGAATGGTAGCAAGTGGCTATCTATAGTTTCTGCCTACCCCTGTTAGAGAAAGGCGTGAGTGTATGTATGTATGATTCTATCGCGTTATATTAACATCGTCAAATCCCGTGATAAAATGGGATTTGACGTGAATATGAAATGATTAGGATTTAATATGAAATTATATTTAATTGTTTATTTCATAGTAAGTTCCTAAATATGTTAGTACCTACATTACATTTGACTAGAATAGCTACGCCAATTTCTGATATAGTCCATCCAGTCCCTTTTAATGGCGCCCGACGGTGATCATGAAGAATCAAGTGATATCTATAATAAATTTACGCCTGTATTGCTGAAGGATTGGGCAAAAGTGTACAAATGCACTTTCAGGTTTCTCTGCTAAAAATCTATTTCAACCGGGCATAAAACTAAACATTCAAGTTGTTGTTGTTGCTATTTAGAACCTTAGGGAAAGTTACCACTAGGATAATATGGTTTTGTAATACGGTTTATATCAATTAAAAAAGGCCAAGGTAAAGGTGATTAAGCACCAAGTTTGAAGAATTCACTCAGAAGTTTAGTCTTCAACGAAGACGCTTATAGAACTTCAAGAGTGACATTTCAGGAAGCGGAGCAAATAATACAGGATTGTTTGTACTTATACTGAAGAGCCAAGCAAACTTCGTTTTGCAATTGAGAAAGCCATGCTTCGGCACGAATGGGCCGACTCGACCATGGATATACAGAGAATCGGCGTCAAACAACACTTACGTTGTGTTTCGCCGACTGAGTGAGGATACCGGAGGCCCCAACCCGTTTAAGAGGCCAGGACGGCACTTGAGTCAGACTCCTCTAGTGTTGCGGGTGTCCATGGGCGACGGTAATCGCTTACCATCAGGTGATTTATCTGCTCGATTGCTTTCCTATCCCAAAAAAAGGGACGATTACATCTACACAGCTATATCCCGTTCGCACCACCTAAAAATGATCGCGTTAACACGTTGTGTGTGGTACGACCGCAGATCACCATTCAATTGTGCCTTATATCTCGCATAGAAAGTCACAAGCTTCACATCCGCTCATGTAACTAAACAAGAGCTTGATTAATCGTCTTATTAGTCTATTCTTTCCGCCGCCCGCCATTGTGCGACAATGGCAGACTTGTCTCAATGCAGTTGTCATGCGTACGCGGTGAAAACTCTTGCGCAACTGATTATGATCCGCGAGAGTTAAGAGGATTTCGGGGTGATTTTGTTTCTGCAGTTATTGTAAATCTTAACTCGTAAATAATAAAGACTATTTTTGGAATGTTAGGTGGATAAAATGTTTGTAATTGCAATGTAAATACTGACATTGACAAGACTGGATTTCAGATGCGGGTCTAGAAATTAAAATGGTCATTTGTATTCCATAATGTTGTATTATGCTTGCAGATACATTGTCTGTGCATTATCATTTTGTTCAATCGTATGAATCAGTATGATAAAATAGTGAAATATCCTTCACAAACATTAATAGACAAAAAAATAAAAACATACAGTTTTATTGAAATAGAACCATTTTATACTTTACTTTGCATACTTACATATTAGTACCTTCCCAAATTTAAATAAGTAATACATAAATAGTGTATATTTTAAATAAAAACTAAACGACATGGTAGCACTAATTCTTTTTAATTACCTATAGCAAAAACTTACCTACCTATTAATTTCTGAAACGCAAAGACTAGACAGAAATAAAACTTATTTTTTCAGTCTTTATTGTGGTATGTTGATATTATTGAATTGAATATAAGAATTCATTTAAATTTCGAATCCTTTACAGCATCCACAGCAATATGTAGCCCACATATTACTGTGAATACTGTGTGTGCTATGTTCTCTAATAATACAATCTCTAGAATGAACTGTTATTGATGCATTTAGTTTGCAAAAGAGTTGTTCAGATTTATAGTTCCCAATACAGATTTATAGTTTCCAATAAAGATTTATTGTCATAAATATCAATTTTCTCAATATTTGATCATCTTATACACCTAATACGTCGTTATTATACAATAGGTAGCGTATGATCAGTATAAATAGTAAAAAATATAATATATTCATATGGCCTTGTATTACATGGGACCTAAACATACCGGTGAACTGTGGGTCATCATTAGTACTGCCTTACCCTTCGGGGAATACAGGTTTGATATCGATATTACGTCAATAGTATAAGTCTTTCGTAGGAAGCGAAGAATAAAAAGATATTTTAACTTTACCGGTAACATTTTCAAAGTCGTTTGGTTAACAATTGCCTTGTGATGCAAAATATTTCGGCAATACAGGAAGACGTTGATGCAATATTGATCAACGGATAAGATTTAAGCGATAAAAGTCTTCGTTATCGCTTTTCAACCGTGACCTAGGCACAATAACTAAACTAGACAAAACTACCAAAGAAAAAGAAACTCAACATTTCAGTAACAAAGTTTAAATTTAATTAATTGTAGAATCTATTGGAAAGTTTACTATCAATTAGTGTATAGGAACTGAGGTGACAATATAAGTGGTGTTATTTACGTTGTCAAGTGATCGCGTTTAATTTGTTTATGACAAACAATTATTACGAAATCGTGAAAAAGTTGCACAGTATTATTTCTTAGTTGTATTTTTAACGATGGTTAAGGATAATAAGCCTTAACCATCGTTAAAAATACAACAATAAGAGTATGTATGTGAAGTAAAAAAATAGGAAATTAAATTTGGTGTTCGCTTGTACCTGCTGTCCTATTCCCAAGCCTTTAGAAAAAAAATTAAGCTGGCGATTGCTACCGGCTATTCTAGATATCCGGTTATCCGGTATATCATCGGTTTGATTCCCAGGTCGAGCAAAGGTTTATAAGAATTTTCTATGATAGGCTCACCCCCTATTATATGGAACCTAAATAGCTGCGAATTTTGGGTGAATATTAATTCAACACTGCCTAGATCTTTAGGGAAGTAATTCGTGATGGTTTGTATAATTAATTCATATTAAAATGGATGATTTGCTTTCAACAAGAGATCATTAGCTATATATACCTACCTAATTTACATACCGTTTCATTCAATTTTAGGCAATTATTTAAATAAATATTTTAATAGGCATAATTAGAATTGTAAAATTGAAGGAAAACGAGGAAGGGGTAGACCTAGACGATGTTTTGTGGAACAAGTGAAGGAAAGGATTGCGATCGAGTCGTATCAAGAGGTAAAACGGAAAGCAGAAGATAGAGAACAGTGGTGTTTGCTCCACCGACAAGAGCTGAGCTGTTAAATTAATAAATAAGAATTTTATGTACATTATGTGTGAACATTAAAATTACATCATGGTTAGGTAAAGAGATTTCGGTTTTCCTTGTACACACGACAACACTATAGAGTGCATAACTAAAATCGCCACTATGCCAATGGAATACGGACGATTCAAAGAGCAAACTGTACAGTTTGATGTGTCGCCGTGTGTACATTACATACTTATATTGACAAGTTTGTTGAAATTATTACGAAATATCGTTATAATGTTTTTTTTAAAATAACTGATGCTCGTATTTGTTTAGCTCTTGTACTGTTAGCTAAAACCAATAGTACCTACCTACCTACTTTCTTCAATGTAAAGTTTGGTGGATGGTCAGAAAGCAGTGTTTCAGGTATAGCTTATCTCAGCTTTTTTAAGCCAATATCATCGTTAATCCTTTATGATACGATTGATAATTGTTTAAACTTTTTGGCTGGTATATTGATTTTGGATGCATGGATTTTGTCAACAATCGACGCTGCTGGGTATGTTTTAATACAGAATAATAAGTAATTATTTAAAGTTCATAACGCATATAATATTATTTAATATTTATACTTCTATGTATACATAAGTAGTACTAATATATATGTTATTGGGATTTTCAATAAAATTCTCAGTAGCAGTTTGCATTTGTTCCCGGTTTACACCTCCGCCTAACCCTTCGGAAGTAATGGCGTGATGATGTGTTGTAATATTATGTATGCCAGTTGTAATTCTGCATGTCCCAATTAATACCTGTCTGGTGTTAAGGCTTTCTCTTATCTAATAATAAATATCAGCTACTTATTGCCTTTTACTATTAGTTATTTAATACCTAGATTCTACCGAACATACCTTCATCTATCAATGTCATTTATAGATAATTATGAGACCGTTCCATGAGCTGAGCTAAGTTCCATGACGTAAGCAGCACATTTTTATTAAAAAAAAGGCATTTGCAGCATTGTTTTTGTTTGTATGCAATTCAAGTGGCGTAATTAATTCCTAAAAATATTAATTAAGCACAGTGCAATGAAATTCTTAATTGAAATAACAGAAAACCATCGCAACAATATTAATTAATGACTTCCAAATAAACACTCCATTAACAAGCTTGTAATCGATTAATTAATCGATTTATGAAATCAGGGACAGCGATTTATCGCGTCAAACCAAAAATATGATCGCTACATAATATTATGTTATGTAAGTGAAGGCCGTTTACCGGAGTCAATAATCGATGATGAATCGAGAACTCGCCGCTAATACGAGCGGAACAAATCGATAGTTAGGCCAATAAATGGTATGATTAATGGTGAATTTGGTAAGTGTACTTACGTTCCTAGTGATACTTGAATGAGAATATATTTCTATAGTTCGATACGAGCAGCTTAGGTATATGAGAATTTCTATGTAAAAATACTTATAGCATAGGTACCGTCAAGCTTGTATCCCGTAAAGGTAATACAGAGGTGTTTTGATGAAGGTACCTGGAGGAATGTACACACATAAAAAAATGTTTGCTTAAGCTGATATAAGTTTTTAAATTGAACTTTATGAAGAAAAAATCTTTGTTGTATGTTTTCTATAAATAGAAATACCCTGTTTGAAATAAAAAAATAAAACTATTTTTTTCATGAAAAAATAACAAAAAATATTTCGATTTTTCAAAGTGATCGCAAAATATTTTGATGTGTGTACATCAACAGTTTCCCATTTAAAATAGGTGCGAGCCTTCAAGTAAAGGCAATCCTTTAATTGGGCGCAAACCTAAAATACTAGCGGTTGCTTACTGAGAATTTTATTGAAAAATCATATAAGACTTTTTTCAATCTGGGAATCGAACCCAGGGGTTTGGCTTTCGCTTAACCGTTAGATCTAGAAGGAGTTTAGTTTACATAGAATTAAATTGTAAATCATGAAACCGTTTTTTGAATGAAAACATTTGTTTTATTATTGTTATTTAATAATTAAATCACAAAACATGACAACTTATTACTATTTTTGTTGTTACAGGTAATCATCACCAATATTACAGAAGAGCAGACAGATTCTTGATAACATATAAGGTAAATTAAAATAACTGCCTCATTAGATAGATAGATAGATAGAATATACTTTATTGCACACCAAAATAATGCTAAGTACAAGCTTCCAAGTATTAATCCTCATTAGCCAAGAGGTCCTGAGCGCGACTGCTACGCTAGAGGTCCTGGGTTCGATTCCCAAGTCGAGCAAAGTGCTATTGGGATTTTCTATGAAATTCCCAGTAGCAGCTCGGAGTTAGGAATTTGTGCCCGGTTAATGGCAATAGGCTCGCACCCTATTACATGGGACCTAAACATACCGGCGAACTGTGAGTGTACATTGGTACGCCTCTGCCCTAACCCTTCCGGGAATACAGGCGTTATGGTATGTATGTAAATTAAAATAATATCAATGTCAATTAATTACATGGGAATCAAGCGAACCAATCCGTCTCCGTCTAAATGAAAAAATCTGTGACATTGAGGTATTACCGCCTAGCTGGTGAGAGAAAACAAAAAACTGAATTGTTAAATCTGGACCGACATTGCAATAAAAAAGCTAGAACTGACAGATGAAGAGTAAAAAATATTGCTAATAATTACATGCAGGTTACAACTCAATAAAAAGCTAAGTAAGTAATTATCAGGAGTGTCAAACGGACGTTGTACACGCTTCAATAATTGATAGATTAACACTTTGTATAGTAGCTAGCCTTGGCTAAGTTTAGGTATCAGAGGTCATTACATAGTTCCAGAAATTACTAAGTATAAAAAATGATACCTATCTTTCATTCAACTCGAGCTGACAACCGGCACGCGAAACAATTTCACAACAGTCAAAACACATCTGTTATATTTCATAAACGGAAAACAACAGCTGCTATTGATAGCAATATGTCTTACACACAGTTTCTTTTATTCTAAACCATAAATCAATCTAATATGAAACTTAAAAAGTCAAACGTAACGACTCTTTCAGTACTGACAACAATATTAATTAGAACGTACGAGTTTCGTAATTCAGCAAGTAGGTTAGGATTTAGATTATCTGTTAAATGCTTCTTTTCATCTGTGTTGTATAATTTGAATTTCGAACAATGGAATGCAATGTCTTATACATTTACAGTTGAAGTACAAAAAAGTAGATCCATGATTTGAAAATATCTAATATTTTTTGCTATTTAGATCACCGCGTGTATTATTTAGAATGATCATTGATTTACAACTTAATTTATCGAATTAATATCTTTGATTTTTTTCTGTGTAAATCTATAATTATGGGTACTAGAAATATCAAATGTTGACTTGGTACTTATGTCAACTCAGTCTCACTTGATATCTGTACAGGGATTCACCAAGAATATTCTATAGAATTTGGCTCAAATATCTATTAGTCTAAAGAACGCACATAGCAATTATATTAAAGCAATTTTCATTATGACATGTACCTACCTTACATTTTATATAGGTATACAATAGGTACATAACTTACGATCACGCCTGTATTCCCCGAAGGCTTAGGCAGAGAAGTACTAAATTAGGCAAATACCAGATGTGGGTGTACATTAGTACTACTAATGTACACCCACAATTTGCCTGTATGTTTAGGTCCCATGTCAGGTGGTGGTAGGTGGCGAGCCTATTGCCAATTACCGGACACAAATCCCTAACTTCGAACTGCTATTGAGAACTTAATAGAAAAACTCAATAACACTTTGCTCGATCTAGGAATTGACCTTGACTAACGAGGCTGTTAAACACTAGGTACTTTAAAACTACATTAAACCAATAGTTATATATGAATGTCTATTATCTGTATGTAAAATAGTTTACGTTGTATTTATTCAGTAATGTCAATTAGGTCCAGTGTGTTCTAAGGCCTGATCGTTCTGATAATGGCCGTTATCACGAGCCACGACTCCAAGGTCTTCCAGTGACTGCTAGGTATTTATTATAAACAATTGCTCGACCCACTTTGTTATAAAGGACACAACACAATAAATAATAATATATTGTGACCATAATAGTCTTTATTGCCAATTTAATATGATATAATATGTACCCCATTTACTATTAACCACCATTTTAGAATGACTGCCATTGCAGCATAAAGCTAAAGTTTTCTTTACTTAAACATTCATCAGTTTTTTGTTCATAATTCAAGACTTAGGGCCACTTGCACCAACTTTTTAAATATGTTTAAATTATATTTAAACACAAATTTACTATGAAACATTGTGTTTAAATATTATTTAAATAGATTTAAGAAGTTGGTGCAAGTGGCCCTTATTTATCTGTGTAGGTACATTTAATAATAAGGTAAAAAGCGTGAGCAAAATCTTGTTATTTAGACACGCAACACAGCGACCACTATTATATTGACATTTCACAGCGGTGTTGCCTGTCACGACAAAATATCCAAATACAGTATATTTAATTTTAGTTCCCTAATTTGCCGCAGGCCAAGATATACTGGGCATAATATTATAGATACTAGTCTCACATTTGGGCTTGAATTACCACATACGGCTTGAGGTACATTGTCACTTAATCCGTACCATATCGAACTAGTAATACCAGTTCTGTGCCGAATCAATTGCGTTGCCACGTCACTATGGCCGGCCAAAGTTTCAGCAATACATTACATAAAATGCACTTGTTCCAATTAACCTGTACTAATCGAATCGGGTTGTCACCTTACTCCATCGAGAAATGTTTGCGAAATATCGATTATGTTACTATCGATTATCGCATAGTGAGGCGGTTTTCTTTTGTTTTGATTCAATTATCGGTTTTGATTGAACAAATTAGGTGGTGTTATTATAGTTGTCCTTGTCCGGACCTTGTGGAGTCCTTTTGAAGGTGTCTTTGGAGGAGGACTTTGTTCGACAGTGGACTTCTTTTAGCTGTTATGATGATATTTTTTTCTATTGAGCCTTTTCTGTACGTCTTGTACGTTCACTGTTGTAAATTATTTCCGCGTGAAAATCTTATGCGTAAATGCATAATCTCAGCAAAACGATCACGATATGCACATTAATTCTAATGAGGCATTGATGCTAGTAGAAATGGACACTGCTAATGAATGAAGAATACGTTTTTTAATGTTTACGATACAAATCATTCTTCATCTCGATATTATTCTTACGTAAGAAAAGTATCGACAATTCCGCAACAGTAATGTCGTAGATCTTGGTGAGATATCGACAATGGGTTGCGAAATGTAAGAGCCTTTCCTGGTTAGTTACATTTAAATCGATATTTATCTTTCGCCATCACTAAAGGTCCGAACTGGGGCACATTTTCTATGGTACCAGAAGTAAGTTACCTGTAGCGGTTTGTGTTAAATAACACAGTAGGTTACCGGACTTTAGCTAAGAGTCAATTTTATAGTTTCGAGTTTGATTTTTCCTGGTAAATTGTTATTTGAATATCTAACAGTTATTCATTATGAGACTTATATTTTTAAGTCATCGTCAAAATGTTTAATTAAATTTCAAAACAAGTTGCAGGGTTCCAAAAAGTAGGTCTTATGGAGAAGAGCCAGCAATAATCGACATACCTACATAAGATTTTCTTTCCTATAAATACTTAATAAAAATATTTGCGTGCTATAAGTAGTTTAAAAATATTCTTGAAAACACTGTTCTAGAAACAACATGTTGTGTTGTCGACCAGTCTGTTTAATCGAGTAAACTTGTTAAACCTAGTACATGAATTAGGAAGAAAAATACAAGGATTTCTACTTTATGTTAGGATGTAAACGAAACCCGTTTTTATTTCCGATTGCATGAAACCTCCACGCGTTTGTCGTGTTATAGTTGTTTGTCGACTAAAGGTCGTATGATAACGTAATAAGAACAACTATTGTGAACTAACGACTCACCCCTGCTTTGTACGTATTAGTATGTACTTAAATTATAGCTTATATGACTCTCAGCTTTTCCTCCCTCTTTTTATTGCTGAAAATCAGCTTAGTAGTTTACAAGCTTAGCTGTAAAAAGGCGTGATGGGGCTTTTAATCTATACTTAATATTATAAAGCTGAAGAGTTGGTTTGTTTGTTTGAACGCGCTAATCTCAGGATCTACTGGTCCGATTTGAAAAAATCTTTCAGTGTTAGATAGCCCATTTATTGAGGAAGGCTATATAGGTATTATCACGCTAAGACCAAGTAACTATTCCACGCGGATGAAGTCGCGGGCAGAAGCTAGTTTATAATATGTAGTGAGTACTGTGAGTAGTGATAAGGTCACATGAATGTCGATGGATGTATGTTCTTTTGTTTCTTACTTAAATGTCCTTTTAAGCGTAGATGTAATTGTGTGAGCAAATTCGTAGTACCTGAGTTTGGTGGAAGTTCTTTTTTTTTAATATTCTGGGACATTTTTACACAGCACCATCTAGTCCCAAACTAAGCAGAGCTGTACTATGGGTACTAGACAATGGATATAATACTTATATACTTTTTTTTGTAAATACATACTTATAATACATAAAAAACACCCAGACGAACAGAAACACTTATATTCATCACATATATTTTTTGGGTCCTGTGGGAATCGAACCCACGACCTCATGGTCAGCAGTCCGGTACTCGAACCACAAAACCACAGAGGTCGTCGTCTTTATGCTAAAATTTCTCATGCTTCATTCAGATTTGATACTTCTAAATTTTCTCGTTGGTTCTTCTGCAATTTCTTAGGTATATCAGTTTCTTAAGCATTAAATGCATCTAAGCCTTCCCGATATGACCTAACATAACATACCATCACGCCTGTATTTCCCGAAGGGTTAGGCAGAGGCGTACTAATGTACACCCACAGTTCGCCGGTATGTTTAGGTCTCATGTAATAGGGGGCGAGCCTATTGCCATGACCTAAAACTTCCACAATTGTATGTAACCTGTCCAATAAGGTTGTTTATGTAACTCTGTAACTAGAGCAATTGCAGCATGAGCTTACTCCACCAGACTGTTAAGGAATTAAAGCGGTTCTCTAAAGGCCGTTGCCACATTGTCATATTGTAGTACCCTTGTATTCATATCAGCCGTATCATGATCTGGATTGTATTCTTTTGGAATTTGTAATGCAATTGCATTACACACTCCATATATAGTAGCGGTTCATGGAGCTACAGGTTTGCTGTTGTAGTTTTGGGAACTGATTGAACAATAAGTGCAATTAACATGGTTCGTTAAGGTTTCAATTTCAAATACTGAAAGGGACGAATGAAAAAAAAAACTAGCAGTGACCCCAAATAAATTGGGGCAAGAACAGGAATTTACTTTCTATGCATCTTAATCATTCTGTTAGTACCTACTGATGCTGTTGATCTAGACTATGTATAGAATTTTATCTGGGTTTTGTGAAGACCTAACTAGGTTGTGTATGTATTAGTTATGTATTAGTGTGTATGTATTAGTTATTTTTGTTAAGTATAAAGTCGTTAGGTATACACGAAATACTATTCAGATTATTTAACAATATTTTGTTAAAAATACTGAAATCATGTTTAACATTGTGGCGAGTATCAGACAGGTTAATATCAGTTTTTATTATTACCACGTCTAATTGAAAGGAAATGACCAATACAAGTCCAGTTTTAGAATAGGTATTTGAAAAGTTATGGCGCCGTCGGTTCCTATCTGATATCTGACAAGGAAATCCGAATCAAACACAGAGATCATTCTTCATATTATTATTCGATCATAATTAACTGCTGGATAAGCTTACAAATTTTTGCGCTTATCTTCGACCACAGTAATATAGGTAGAGTTTTTCATATAGCGTATCATCATCGTCCTGATGCCTTTGTACCAATTTAATAGACAGTTTTGTACCTACACGAGTTTGTCCACATAACAGATAGTTTTTCTGTGTATGTATTATATAATATAATAAGTATCGTGATCGCTACTTTTAGTCGAGTGCACTGCAGCCTCAAGTTATTTTCGTAATCCAAGCTTTGCGCATGCTGATTCTAATACACGACCAGCATTAGCTTGGTGACGAAATTTCCTGCTAGCTATACAAATTGAAAATACAAGATTTTTAGCCTCTGTCATTCACTAAAGACTCCTCGTAAAGCTACTTTCTTAAAATAAATATCACCATCCTTATAGTCTTTTTCCAAGTAAATATTTGATTCTAAAAATACAACGCCTAGCTTTTAAAAGAGACGATGACTTTCTGAGTTTTATATGGGATTTCTTCTCAGAGGGCGCCACTTACAAAAAACAAAAACATTGACAGGACAGCTAATACTATATGTATAGCTTGATGTGTAGCCGTGTGTACACACTGAGATAATTCAATATACAATACATAATATTACAATACAGTTGTTAAAATGAGGGTTTCACGCGGAAGCATGAATGTGCAGTATTAAATCTTGTTGAATTGATCAAGTTCGTATTATTTGCCCTTTCTTTAATGACTCTTATTTTGTTGACGAGTTCGAGGAATTATTTTAAAAAATTGCAGATTTGTTAAGGACGAACTGTATGTCAGCTTGTACATATGCCTGTGTGTGAGCTGTAAAATTACTCATCAGCGTAGGAGTAATGACACCGAAGACTGAGACTTCAAATCATAAATTTCCTCTTGCGGGGTTAAAAGTAATCTAGGATTATGTGAAGTATAACTAAGCTGAGTTAAGTTAACGGAGTCCGAGATTTAAGATGTCAGGGATGATTTAAAAAGAAAAAGCTTACTAGCATTGTGGGACTCACATTACTAGTATTCTTGTTAACCCCTCGTGCTAAGCTAAATGCTTGTGTTACGAGTGGGTGTTCACGTCGGTAGTGCAATGGGTGAGTTTCGAACCGGCAACTACATGATCGCAAGTCGGACGCCCTAGCCATTAGGCTACCGCCGCTTCTATGATGATTGTTATTCTTTGATAAAACGGCTGAACGGGTCTGGATAAAATTTGGCATAGAGATAGATTATAGTCTGGAACGACACATGGGCTACTTTTTATCTAGGCCGGACCTAATTCTGAACTCCACGCAGACGAAGTCTCGGGCAGAAGCTAGTAGGCTTATAAAGTAAGTACAGCTAATATCCGCTGAGAAAAGTATTGTGAAAATTTCTACGGGATTGACAAAATCGAGATTTTTGCGGGTAATGGAGAAGCATTTTTTTATACAAGAACACAAGTTTGTATGTGTTATTTAAAAGTCGAATGTTTCTATTTCATTGGGGTTACTGTTCCGCGTCTGCTTATCACGCATCACTCGTGCTTCGATCTTTATGTTTAATGGTAGTGCAAGGAAAACTTCACACGGACCTTTTACTCACTGGAAATGACATTGGAGAGCACTTCGTACCTTCTTAAACGTAGTTGAACGATTCTATTTTTTTTTTAAAGCTTACTAGCAATGTGGGTCGCACATTACTAGTATTCTTGTTAACCCCTCGTGCTAAGCTAGATTGCTTGTGTTACGAGTGGGTTCACGTCGGTAGTCCAATGGGTGGGGTTCGAACCGGCAACCACATGATCGCAAGTCCAACGCCCTAGCCATTAGGCTACCGCCGCTTCATTATTGAATTATGGATATTGAAATAGGATAGATTATATGACCAATTTATTTAAAAGTAAATCGATAAATCGAGTTTGGATTAGTGATTGTTTCATAGAACATAACTGTGATTACTGTAATCTTTGTAGGTGATGGGACACCGATAGCAATATTTTAGCCACTAACGGCCAAATCAACAATCACATTACAAACTTTCGACAAATCGAGCGTTCATTTATGTCATATCCATACATTTTGTATTCAAACGTCAGATTAGATAATGGGCCCTGAATATACAACCCTCATTTACCCTTTAAATCCAACCCGTATTTGACAAACATATAGACTAATTATTTTTGTGTACTCCATCTCTTAAGTCACCTTCAAAAACGTAAATTTAGAATGTGATGGCAAATTTCGACATAGCGGGTGGGACTCGCGTTGGCTTAGTGGTGACGTCTGGTGTATCTAACCAGAAGACGCAGGTCATCCCATAAGTCGAATTTTTCCTTCAATAAAGTAACTAAACACAGACACTGTCGATAGTATCGTTATATCGTTTTATGATGAACGTTACAAACCGTTACCGTTGTCATTGAATATCGCATCTAGCATCGCTCTATAAGAACTAGTGTTCGCTCCCCGGTCGGGCGCATCTCTCCGCTTTCCGCGTCGGTCCCGCAGCAAGGAATGCATTTTCACTACCCACCGTATCTCGATATCACTCTTCCGTATTAAGATCTTAACGGTGGTTAACTCTAACATGTGGTTGTTACTCTAGTCTTGTTCGGAAGTGGCTGTAACCGCGACGATATAGAATTTAATCTGTGGTTTACTTTCTTTGTTTTGTTACTTTTCTTAAGGTACTCGTAATAACTAAGTAGAAATAATAAATACTTTTTGTCAAAAGAAATAAATATAGCACAACCATACAATATAACATACAATAACGGGTACAAGGTACACACAGACTTAAAATAAAATCTGCAGAATTCGCAAACATTTGTCTTGGACAACGGTAGTCGCGACTAACCAACTAAACATAAACTAACTGACCTTAAATACTACGCCTATCTAATAATCTAACGAGTAAGTGAATCAAACAAAAAATATTGTAATTTGTAATTAATTGTAATTATTACGTACACTTACAACTTCACTATGGTACCCATACATAATGCTATTTTAATTAAAACTAAGCGTGTGGCGGGCATCGGCCTGCGCACACGACGGTTACGAAAGCGCCTCGGGTACTCTCGGGTTACCTCGACTTATGTTACCCAAGCCTGGGAGGCTGAATTATTGCATACAATTTATAAAACGTGAAACCCCTGATGTATTTGTACGATAAGTTTAACGTGACACCCCTATATTGCGTACTGATTGCAACAAAGGCACCACATATGCAATTTAATTAAGTTTATGTTATGTGAATATTATCATCACGCCTATGTTGCCCAGTGGGTTAAACAGAGTGTTAGGTACTAATATTTATCCCCAGTTCGCCGATATGGTATGGTCCTACATAGCTAATAGAAAGCAACATTAGCAAGCCTGACATTAACAGGGCACAAATCCCAAACTCCGGGCTGTTACTGTGAATTTCTTTAAAAAAAACCCCAATCTGAGAATAGGAAGTGCCCGGGCAATAGGCTTACGTTCTGTTATGGATTTTAAAACATACCGGTAAACTGTGGTTTTATTAGATAATACACTAGTACACCTATGCCTAACTCTTCGGGGAATACAGGCGTGATGGTATAATTTTTAGCTTTAATTTGCAGTTGCTACGTGCAATATATAATCTGGCTGTCTAGTCTGGACTGGAAGCCATTCAACGTACATAATATGTATTTGGATAAAGGCTTTAGGAGCATGTTAAAGTATTAGTAACAGCCTTATTAGTCTACTGGTCCCCAAGCGCGATTGCTACGCTAGACTCTAGTCCTGAGTTCGATTCCCGGGTCGAGAAAAGTGTTATTGAGTTTTATATGAAATTCTCAGTAGCAGCTCGGAGTTAGGAATTTGTGCCCGGTTAATGGCAATAGGCTCGCCCCCTATTACATGGGACCTAAACATACCGGCGAACTGTGGGTGTACATTAGTACGCCTCTGCCTAACCCTTCGGGGAATACAGGCGTGATGGTATGTTATGTTAAAGTATTAATGTTTAAATAAACTTAAGCAATAATGTTAGTAATTTTAGATGCAGAGTAATTCTTTATTGCCGCTGTCAGCCTGGTATTTGGGTTCGAAGCGATCGTGTAATTCAGTGTAGGCATAGAATTGAGCTTGTTACGAAATTTAGCTACTTTATCTAATTAATATAAGTCAAAGCCGAGTATATAATTTGTTGTTAATGGAATTTGGATTGAATGATGTTATTGCTAGATTTCAAAATAGTATGGCATTGCTTAATACTCGATACACAGAAAGTATCACTTAAAACATATCATCACGTCTGTATTCCCTAAATGGTAAGGCAGAGATGTGCTAACGTAGACCCTCAGTCCGCCGATTTGTTTAGAGTTAATCAATAGTTTGTTGAAATCACCGCTACGTACGATGCTTCAGTATGGGATAGGATAACTTCAAGTTCAAGTTCAAATGTTTTTATTTCAAATCAGCTTTTATAAGCGTTTATGCAACGTTATGATTCTAGTTGTATGTAACTGCCTCAATGGTCTAGTATTTGAAAGCGCGGCTGCAAAGCGGGATTTTTCTATGAAATTTATTATATTCGTACTTAGCGCTTGGTATGGCCAAGTCCTTTCATAAATAAGCTCACGAAGAAATTCATATGGATAGAATGAAATGATCTGGTTCAAAAAACCAAATCGATTGTTAAATCCGATTCTAGCATGACATTTTAATAATAAAATATCAATTATGTCACGTTATTTAAAGAGATTATTTTACCCATGCCAAATACGCGGAAGACAAAACAAGTGCCTGACATACAAAAAATAACCGGATCTCATTATCATTGCCGTATTGTGTAGGTTTGTTTGTGCCAAAACAATAAAAACATAACATAGTCTACCAAAAGTTTCGCAACTCTAATATGACCGTTGCGTATAAAGAATACACTCATTAGCTGCAATTAAAACGATTCCACAACTGTGTACTTACGGCTTTATTGTGCTTCCTATGTGAACGTTGCCGAAAGCACAATACGAGGTCACAAACCCATGTGTTATGGTCCATTGACTGTCAAGATTTTCAAGATTCCGTTCCGCCGGAAGCTGGAGCGGACGCGCTAACCTTGCAACGTCGGCTTTGTTTATTTAATCAGACATTTTTATACCAAATAGCAGGTTTTGATCGCCTACTTCTAAGTTGCAAGGTCGAAATGACCGGTTTGAAAAGTAGAGCTTTTATAAAATAGATCGTATTATGCAAAGGCTGGTTACGTTATCGAATTGCTGTTAATATTTCGTAGTGACGTGCGCTGTTCGTAAAATAGGTACCTACTATTAAGAACCCTATTATTACGTACTTTAGTACACCTTTATTATTCTTTGTAATTACTTATCTTGCCTATGTTTGTGGTTTGACGTAGTTATTTGACGACAGAAGAAATAAAGAATGTTATAACTAAAACAAGTTTATCTAGTGGTTCTAGGCACGATAGGAGTGATAGAGGTTCTAGGCTAGATTTCTAGGTCAAGCAAAGTGTTATTGGGTATTGTTATGAAATTATTTTTATTTTGGTTAATAGTTGTAGGCTCGTTCTTTTACATGGGATCAAAACATACCAGCGAAGCGTGTACACTAGTAGTCTTCTGTCTAACCGTTCGAGAGACATGAGTGTATTTTATGTTTATAAGTAAATTTAAGAAACTTTTTCTCGGCACAGACATTCTATAAGTTGTTCTCAAGGCTTTGGTCAGCCGCCGAGTGTCATGTAATTAAAGACCTCCGTGGATGTCGTGATTACGACTCTGACACGTGTCATCTCACGTCTGCGTTCTCATTTCAATCAGAACAAATCGTTTTTAACATTTATAAAGTTGTATCTCTTCCATCGAATGTGGGCAGTGGTCAGTCGACTATACCTTTAATAGGCTTACCAGCTCAAGGCTTATAATGTCTTGGCATTTACTTTTGTAGTATAAAAATTAGTACTGATATCAAGTATGTGCCTCTTGCCCCTTATCACTCTGGAAGGAGACCCATGGTGGGACGGTAAATAGGTTGATATAATTTTAATATTTTTTTGTGTAAGTAGGTATAATTTCCTCTATGATATCTAAATATTCAGTTAGGCTAACTATTTAATTCGTTTAAAATATTTAATCATCTAAATATTTGATTAACTTGAATTCGTTTTGATTATATAATACAAATTCTATGCAAGTTTCTACCGATGCCATACGCCGCTACAATGTTACGTCGAAAGGCCGACTGTCGTAAGGGCGCGCACGCAGAATACAAGAGTACCTAGTCTTACGTCCTACTTACTGAAATGTCAACATCTTTGTTAAGTGTCAATAAAATGTTAATCAATTTGTTTTCCGTTCCAGGTAATTATAAACGTCGATTAATGAAGGCAAAACATGCATTTGATGCAAATGGAATTGAGGTCGCGGTAAGTTAAGTTCATCAAGCAAATTGCATCTCACATTTGAGCAGTTGTGTCCAACATCCGTAAATTTTGTAGGTGTACACAGTGTAATCACAGCTGTCATTAAATTGCGAAAAGTAAATTAATTATGCGGAACAGCCTCAAATTCCTTGAAAGAATTAAGATTTCTTTAACCTTTCAACACCGCAAGCTCTTGATGTTAATTTTATGGTTGCTCTGTAATAAGCAGTGTTAAAACAACTATTAAAAGCGTTGTTATGTTCTTCTGGGTATGCGGAAGTCCAGTTGCTACTGATGCTGTCCTGCTCTGGCCTTGGACATGCGAAGGTCGAGCACTTGTTCCATCTCCAGCCTTTCACTAGTAACTGATGGATGCAACTGAGTTGTATAAATATCACCACTTAAATACTTGTAATTCAAAGTTATTGACACACATAAGTAATTATATTTATTTCCCGTAAAATTAATCTATACTTCTATACTAATATATAAAGCTAAAGAGTTTTTTTGTTTATTTGTATGCTTGAACGCGCTAATCTCAGGAACTACTGGTCCGATTTGAAAAATATTTCATAATTAGATAGCCCATTTATTGAGAAAGGCTATAGGCTATATATCATCACGCTACGCGGACGAAGTCGCGGGCAGAAGCTAGTCATTTATAAAATTAGTAGGTGCATTTACCTACCTGGTTGGTCGAGAAATTTCTAAAGCGGCTGCAGAACGTAAGGTCCTAGGTTTGATTTCCAGGTAGAACAGGTTCAAAAAAAGTCGATCGCTCAGCTACTAAGAACGCAAGAATATAGCGTTCTTAGTAGCTGAGCGATCGACTTTCACGGTACGTGTTGTGAAGTATGACATGACTTACAGTTCTTTGTTGCGGTTCTAGATGTTTGTGTATGTATGGTATAGTATAGCAGGCTATTTTCTGCAACTCCACGTCAAGGCACGTATTTTGCGTGGTGAGATTTGTTACGCGAGCCACCCCTCATTAAGATAGGACAGCAACCATGTAATGTAGTCGACGACATGAAACATGCGTGTATGTGTAATAATTTGTATTTATAAACGCACCCACGACACAGGAGAAAATCCTAGTGCGGGGCATATAATAAAACTAGCTTCTGCCCGCGACTTTGTCCGCGTAGCGTGATGATATATAGCCTATAGCCTTCCTCAATAAATGGGCTATCCAACACTGAAAGAATTTTTTAAATCGGACCAGTAGTTCCTGCGATTACCAAGCAAACAAACAAACTCTTCAGCTTTATATATTAAGTATAGATAAATACTATTAAATTTCAATCTTCAAAAGGTTAAGTAATATAAGTTTATTAATTTTCTTGTTGGCTGCAATACTGAGTTGCAGTGTTTAAATCAAGGTGGGTCTCACCGAGCTGCAGGTTGAAATGCGAGCCTTGCATAATCGACATGACTGTACTATGATACCTACGTGAATTTGTGTCAAGAGGTTTGCGAACACTTTAATTTAATTTAACTGTACCTACAATTTTCATTTATAGTGTCGAAAATCTTCGTGGCTACCGCCAGGGGAAGGTGAGGCATATTAGACTTTTCCAGACCAAACCGCACGAGTCCTTCCTTATGTTCCTTCTTAGTCTATGATCGGAGAAATGGAAATTAGTGAACACATTCGCTATGGCCCCGACAAATTACGGTTCAGTATCCATTGGCATTGAACCAGTTCTTTTGATTCAATCCATTCCTTTCAGAGAACTTACCTAACTTAAAAAACAATCAACAAAAACGTCATATTTAAATGGTAGTATGAGTATTAACGCCAGCTCAAACCTATCTTATCTATCTAAAGCCTAATTGGGTTGTATTCGTACAGTCAAAATCTGTTAAAACCGATTCGAAGACAGATCGTGATCCAATTTAAGTAATGTAACCATTGAGTCGCATTACCTTAGCATTTTAGCATAATGGTCCTGTCTGAAAGAACTTTATTTATGGCCTTTTAAGGTACTGGCAAAGCTGGAACCTGAATAAACAATGGATATTAACCAGCAACCAATTTCAATTGTTCTCAGTCGAGTTAATTTTGTCAAAAGGTCAATTATAATTACACTCCTTTTACTCAAAACCTCAGGTCATGTATTTGTCGTGAAGTACAATAAAGTCTATGGGCATGAGGATGCTAAAAAGTTGATTCAATAGTTATAATTATGTATTAATGTACCAGTAAGAGTTTATTCATGAATGACTCTTACGATATAAACTTACAAGTTAGAAACAAATTAAAAGTAAAGTCTCTTCAATGATGTACCTATCTATACTAATATATAAAGCTGAAGAGTTTGTTTGTTTGTTTTTTTGCTTGAACGCACTAATCTCAGGAACTACTGGTCCGATTTGAAAAATTCTTTCAGTGTTAGATAGCCCATTTATTGAGGAAGGCTATAGGCTATTATATTATCACGCTACGCGGATGAAGTCGCGGGCGGAAGCTAGTGTATTATAAAATAATGTTTCAGTTACTAATCGAATAATAAACCCTAGAAAAGTGAGGAATAAATAAAAAAGCTTCATTATAAGAACTATATTCAAGTATTCAAAGTGAAGGAATTTTGCGGTCAGGCAGTTTCCCAGGCGGTGGTTTCCGCGTGGCAACTAACCCTTACAAGGCGTGGCTTCGAGGCCATCTAGTCCGCTCACTTGTGATTGCGACTAGCCCAGTTTTAATGATACTCACGTACACAACGCTATTTGGAAAATTTTCTTGTAGATCTATGTGCGCCTGGTACCTGCGTACGTAAGGACCAACTGCGTCTCTGTGGTCCTTGTAGTACCTACGCGACAATGGAGCATTTATCATTTAATTAATCACATATATTATATATTTAGTTTAGTGGTTTGCTAATTACAGGACTGTCCCTTCACTTCATTTATTTGCATCTGGCGGGCCTGGAAGCCTGAAATATTGATATTTAGTCGAATCTAGTTAGCTTGGAAACCGACGCCAATCTTATATTAGTTGGGGAAGTGCTGGGAAGAGGATGAACTGAATTTAAGGACATTCTTTACTCTTTTACTCGTTTACTCCCCTATCCCATAAAAATGCCAATTACGTATTCTGACACTAAGCTATATTGTGCCAGCAACAAATAATTAGGCTACTTAATTCAGTGTATGCCACTGAAGTGATTGCTTAGATCTTTAAGTATTCTACTTTTATAGTTCATACCGGCTTATCGTGACTTAAATCGCCTGCTATACTTAGCCGTTCTAAGGGCATTGTCCACGTTTGGCATTTAAGTATAACTTAGCCTTAGCTCTTGACGCAATACTTTTTACAGTCATGTTTCTTAGTCACAAAAAGCAATTTTATATTTGGTATAATCGAAATTTAATTTAAACACAATACTGTAACCGATAGTTATTACAAAAATACATTACTTGCATAATAAATACGAGACATCTCATACTTCCGACAAATTGTAATTGTTTAAATTTATGTAAGTAGGCGATGCGTGTGCTCAGTGATATAACTTGATTACCTAATATGTGTACAACGATATATTATATTGTTAGAAAAATTATGGATGATATTCACAAATTCTCTAATAACTAAATATCGTTATTTCAAGCTTTATTATTATTTTCTGCATCTTGAAGCATTTATAAGACTTTCTGTTTGTACCATGCATTAGTTCCGAGATTTTTTTGAAGGCAAATGAGGATGTAGATACTCCCTATTTTTTGGAGCCGTAAACTATCAATGTACTTCTTGAAGACGCAGTCTATCTCTCTGACAATGTTCACCAGCTCGGTGTTTGGATTCGTGCCCGATAGGCTCACCCCAATTACGTGGGACAAATCATACCTGCGAAATGTGGGTGGATATTAGGACACCTCTGTCTAAACATTCGGGGAATACGGGCGGGAGGTATGTACATAGAAATCTTATATACTATATAAATATGGTAAACTCACGCTTAGCTGTCACCAGATCTTTGAGGTATTTCTACAGACATCTATCGATGAACGACAAGTACGTACAATAGGTAGTACAAGCGCAAAAATGCAATTAACAGGAGAGCGACTTAAAGATTCTAAAGCTTGGAACATTAACGAAACATTTCGAAATTTAAAAGATTTCCGCTGAAATATATCAAAGTTACAAGCTTTAACGTAAGTCGCTCTCCCTATAAATTGCGTTTTTGCACTTATATTAGTATACGTAGGACCCAACGAAATACTGCAAGTTTGTGTCTATTATATTCTTAATTTGATGATAGGCATGTAATGTTAAAATGGTAAAAACCGTAGCATATATTTATTTATAAAGTTAACGCCTGTCTGAAGATAATCGGAGGTCAAGACTACTATTAACATTTTCTATACAACTTCGAATCTCCGTCACGGGTATTAAGGACTGTGAACACAAACATTTAACAACAATTTAGTTTTATTGCAATGGAGTAATGTGAACAACAAAGTGTTCTGATTATGTCGGCAGACGAGCAGACGATCACATGATGGGAAGCGATTACCGCCACCCATGGACACCTGCAACACCCCACCTTTTAAAAGGGGTTGGGCCTCCGGTATGAGGCACTCACGCGGCGAAACACAATGTAAGTGTTGTTTCACGCCGGTTTCCTATGAGACCGGTGGTATCAACCGGACATATTAATGTGACATTATATTCAAATACTATCCCATACAAAAGTCGATTCATAACCATATAACACCATAACTGATGTTGGATGATCTCGAGAAGATCATATTATAGCATTATGATATGATATGTCCTTATTACATTTAGACTTCAAAAACCCAGACAAGAATACAGATTAATTTTTTTCATCACATAAAAATTCGGAGCATTGAGTTCCGAATTCAATTGGACAAAGATAATAATTGACAAAATTGTAACCAGACATTGTTTGAAATTGAATCTACAACCTTGTCAAATTAAATAACCACAGTGGCAAAAACAAGCTCGTTTTGTTAATGACATAGCTTGAGTTAACAAACGGAATATTACGAAATGTTTGCAACTGCAAATTATCCATAACGACTGTTTTGTTTGCTGATCAAATCGCCCAACTGCCTCGTTAGTTTAATAGTAATGAGTGCGATTACTGAGCTCCAGGGCTCGATTTCCAGGTCAAGTAATTAGATTTTGGGTTTATCTTATCTTATCTTGTGTAGGGCCGAGGCAGCAAGGCCTCAGTGCACTTCGACCCAATGGGATCTTTTGTGCTTCCCCTAGATAACTTATTCCTCATCCCAGTTCTACAAACAGCTCTTCCATGAGCTTTATAATGAGGCCTGGGGGAATGAGTCTGTAGTCCTCTGGTAGTAGTCTAGATTTTGGGTTTAGGTTAATCAGTATGGGGCATTTGGAACACGCTATATTCCACCATGCTGGCCATGTTCACATTCCTTCAAACACTTGAGTTAATGTTAGTAACTTCCATAGTTATGTGTTTAATCCGTTTTAAAAGCTTCAATCCTTATTCACAATATTTGACACAAAATGGGTGAGGGAAGATCCAGTCAGATTTATTTGATTACAAGCAAACAACCAATAGCGAATTATTATTTTATTCGTTAATGATAACGTACCATCATGCCTGTCTTAGAAGGGTTAGGCAGAGGTGTACTTGCCGTTTACCGGTATGTTTAAGTCCCATGTTTAAGGGGGTGAGCTTATTGCCGTGAACCACGGTCATTTTTTTTTAAAAAGCTTACTAGCATTGTGGGTCGCACATTACTAGTATTCTTGTTAACCCCTCGTGCTAAGCTAAATGCACGTGTTACGAGTGGGTTCACGTCGGTAGTGCAATGGGTGGGTTTCGAACCGGCAACCACATGATCGCAAGTCCGACGCCCTAGCCATTAGGCTACCGCAAATTCAATTCCAAATTGATAATAATATTTTTATATGTAGAAAACCCCCAATAACAATTTGCTCGACCTGAGAATCGAACCCAGGACCTCCAGTGAAGTACTCACACTTGGAACCACTAGACTAATGAGACAGTGAATGATCATCTGAGTGAAATCCCTCTTGAAACAAATGTTTGAAAGTAGGTATATTACACAAATGCGAAAGGGCCACAAGATGAATCGTTCAGATATTTTGATTATAATAACAATATTAATTACATTCAAAGAAAGGAAAGTAATCATTATTTTAATATTACGTTTAACGCAGTTACATTCTATGCTACTGAGAAAATGCTATCAATCATACGAGTTCAATAAAATCAACAATCTTTGTTTATAAAATATAGATACGTATATTCGACCATGTATCCTATCTTAGAAATAATAAGTATGGTTATACGGTTTTCCAGAAATGTTGAAAATTTTAACATATATTTTTCGATAAAAACGACTTTGTGGAACACTAATGGATATATTTACGAAGACTTCGTTCAAATATCTAGCAAAGATTTACGAATTTCTACGTATCATTTCTCCCAGGAAAAAAATTGCCTTCACATTAAGACGTAATTCAGAATGTGGAGACAAATTTTGGTGTCTTCGTGGTCACAGCGTCTAGCCATAAGACGCAGGTTTGAATCCTGCCGGTAGTCGAATTTTTCCTTAATTTAAACTAACTTTATAATCTTGGCATGGAAAATACAAAAAGATATTGGTTTAAGTTCATTAAAGGAAATCCTGTCATAAAACAAATTAAATAAAATTTCGATTGCAACGGTAACCTATTAGCAAAAGTTCATGATCAGACGTCACATAATACTGCAGAATCGTAAAGCATACCATTACCTCGAAGCGAACATCTGCTCGAGTGTTACAACACCGGGTCGGGTTATTTCGATGACGTACATAACTTTCACCTACTGAGACATTTGCCCAGCGGCATTGAACTTGGTGCTATATTGTATAATGTTCGAGTTATGACGTTTTGGTGGCGGTGACTTCATAGTAAATATTTGTGGTAGCTATTAATAGAAACGGAATTAGAAACTATGTATTTTAATTGAGATAGTTCTAGAAGAACTACAACATATATTGATTTCACATTATAAATAATATGAAGATATTTTTTTAACTCCTTGCGTTTATTAGCTGTATGCGTTTTTTCCAATTTCAAACATCGTTCTCATTTTTTTATTTTTTATTATGGCGCCACACTTTTTGTGTATTTGCCAGTGTCAAGTATTAGAGTAGTCAAGTAGGTAATATTTCCCATCATGGGATTTTATGGCACCACACTTTTTGTGTTCGCCAGTGTCAAGTATAATGTTGTTCAGTTGCCCCAATAAAACGGTAGAAACTTTATTGAGGCTTCGAGGGAGTTTAGGAGTGAACCTAAAAAGTCACGATTTTCAATTTTATATCATTTGCCTACACTCACACACGTTCACGAACACTTAATGGTTAATTATCCACCATAATTACACATTAAACTTCGGAGAAATTCAAGTTTTGAATAATAATATAAAATCGACAATGTGCACTTTTCATTTTCCCGCCTGAACTCTCTCGTTCTCATTGAAAGCATGCTTAATATCATTTTTTTTTATTGACAAGAAAACAGATGAAAAAAAGCGACTATTTCCTAGTGTCAGTTCCATTTAAAATCGAATGTAATGTAGGTAATGAATTTGGCAACTTGTACCTTGTAAAGAGTTTTTAATTATTCGATATATTAATGGTATTTAAACGAATCATGCGAGTTTTAGCGATGTTGTTCGGAAGAATGTTGTCACATACCAAAGGCCACCATTTTTAGTTCAGTCCTCCTTCTATTTTCCTTTTTACTTAGTATTGTTTTTTTATCTATGTAAGTCGGAGTTACGTCACAAAAAAAGGAGCATTAAATACCTGCAGTTTCTGAAAGTTCTTTTTCATTCCTTGTTAGAATGAGAACAAATAAATCCTCACGGTTTGCGACGTTATAATTGTTTCTATTTTACCCTGTTCTGGGTACCTATCTATTTGATAGCACTTCTTTGATAAAAGTCATCAGCTGATAGTAACGTGATTATTTCCCAACCTCATAAAATACATGTTTCTAGTTTTAATATTATGTAGAAACGAATATCCTAGAGTATACCATATTAATGAAGACCACGCGAGTAATGAAGCAATTTTTAATAGAATCTTTACCTTAGAAAATATGCTCATATTTTTATCAGACACCTATGCATATACTTATTATATTTCACGTTTCTTTATCCTGTAAGTGAGTGATAAAATTATAATAATTTGGCGGTTAACATGTTGGCTGGAGATAAATTGATGGTAATTATTCGCTTAATAAATTCGCACGGCCCATAAACTTCTTATGCTGCTATTGCAAAATCTCCCGTCAAGACTGATTTGTGTACAATTCATTCTATTTTGTTTATTTTATATCAATCCTTTTTCTTCAACATATAAATTTTATTTTTGAAATCATTCCCGTTTTCCGGTAGAAGCAATTTTTTTACAGTAGTTAAGAAACTTCTAAACTCAAATATACCTGTATATTATCAGTTGGCAATGGCATTATAATTACATCTGATATACGTCGTCCTCGCAGAAACCGAGTAAAAATTCCGCAAAATTAGTCTGAAAGATTAGACTAGACGGAGGTAAATGGCAAGCAGCTGAAAATGTTATGTACAACTACAATAAGTATACATATACATAAATAAATATGCCTTATTCGTGTGTAACACCTTAAGTACTATGTGCATATGTAATTACTCTAAAAAGAAGTAAAAAAATATGTAAAATGATATTTGCATCAAAGACCGTAAAACGTAAATAAAAGTGGAGGACAGAAGCTGTTGCAACCTCTCACATTGAAATCTGAAGCAATACATAAGGTATTAATTATCATAAATATACATAAAATACACGAATGGTAACATTTATCATTGCATGTAATCGGAGCACTTCAGAAAATCTTGCAAAATTACATTACTTCGAAATTATTGTAACTCTATAATATTGTAACAGTTTATTTGTAAATTAACATTTATTGTAATACTCGCAATATTTATATTATTAAACATAACCTGATTTCGCTCCGTCACAGTTTCAATATAGATTTCATTGAGAACGCAATTTGTCTTGCACTTTTTGCATTCATATTTTTTCTAGACTAGATTTGAAAGTCAAAGATCGCAGAATACTAGATCAAAAATATTAATAGATAGCCTTGACAATTTATTTGAATATTGTTACTGTTAATCCTGACAGAATATAAATGTTGTATTTCGAAATTTAGTCTATTTATGATGGAAAGAATTAGACGCTAGAATAAAAATATCATTGATTACATCAGTGATTTTTGCGCTTGCAGCAATCTTCCAGAAAAAAAGCTATATAAGTCTATAACGGCAGTCACTGCATATTCACCTTTGGACTTTAAAATTTTTGGTGGATCCAGAAGCAGATTTCACCATCGAATGCAGTTTCCTGAAATCAATTTTCTGATGCACACTCGGGAATATGTAGACTCATTTTGTACTTTTCCATCTTCACCTAAAATAAGCAATAGTTTACTTGTTAGGTATTTTCTGAATTAAGTTCAGCGAGCAAACAGTTCAATGGAAACAAAAGACCGACTATTATCTAATGCTCAACCGTTGGTGTGTTAAATTGCAAAGTAAATTACATTTTTATCTGTTTGGCAACACTGCGGGTGACCAGGAGTTGAAGCACCTGTGGGTGTTATACAACCGACACCTCTCAACGATCCATTGTCTCTTACAAGAGCGGAAATTATAATTTAGTTCCGCATCCAACTTACAACATCGATTAAAATCCATCTCTGGTATTTATTGTATGTTAAACGTTGATAGAGTCGAGTCCATTCGTCGTATTCAGCCGTCCAAGGTTTAGATGCATGGCCTCAGCTTCCTCCGTTATTCTTCAAGCGGACAGTACAATGCGTGTACATGACCCATTGTTGGCAGCGTCTTTGCGGCGAACAATTGCATGCACTATCTCAATGACATCTGGCTTCAGCGATTCGTCTAGCATGTCGCTTGTAGGCCGTACAACCGTGTATTTTAGACAAACGACATTTGACTGACTACCTTGAGATTGGATCATGTTAATCCCTTTAAGGTTTGTATTTACCTTACGAACGAAAGGGTCTTTTTGTGAATGTATAGACGCTGACCTTGTTTTGAGTGGTCTAGATTGTTTTCAATAAAATTTACTTACGATTGATTGCCTATTAATTTGACCCACATCTTTATATAGTGCTCTTTTAAGAACATGAACATGAACTGACTGAAATGTTAATTAATAATTAATATTTCAGTCAGTGAATTAGGTAATATTTGACATCACACATTGTCACCATTAATTATGAATTTTAAAGAGCATCGATTGCTTTACCTTGCAATATACCTATTAATCTCATTTGGGATTTCAATGTGATTGTAAATTTATGGAGTGTGGTAAATAATCCTGAAACCGTATCTTGATCCGAATTTTATAAAGCTGCCAGGGCTTCCGTGTTGAATTATTCATTGGGGCCTACATTTTGCGTAATTTGTTTTTCTTTTTTTTTGTTTTCCTTAAGATCACCGTTGTCGTATGCGCAAATATGTGTTATGCGGTGTAGCGGTAACAATGTGAGAATGTCAAACCTTGAGCCTCGCCTCCGAACATATTTTCGCAGTGATTCTGAATACAGAAGTTTCATTTGCGTTGTCCTTGCAATGCTTTAGATTCGTCATCTTTGATTAGTTTAAATTAGTCTTAGGAAATCCATTTGATTTGGTTTTTACCTCGTGTTTATTCAGCGATTATTTTAAATGAATTATCTGTGGGAATTGTCCGTATCCGCTTTTAGGCCATCCTGTAACCTTCGGAAATATTATCCTGTTAGTTTATTTTAGATTATTGAGAAAAATGTATATAACTAGAAAGCATTCTGGTTGACGTATGAATAATGCCTGATCGGTACCAGGGGATGGGTTATTGGCTTTTCGCTTGTTTATGTTTCTCCATCTCAACAACTTTAAACCACTTGGCACATATTTTTCTGAGCCAAGCCACTCTCGATTCAAATCCCGTTATCAGAAAAAGGTCCTTATTTATACAAGTCACGTTTTCAACCTTTTTAAACAATGAAGTATGCATAATGTGATGGAGGGAAATAAGTTCTTAAACTGTTGTTTAGATATAGCTCGCTGATAGCGGTACCTAAGTACCTACTGTAAGCAGCAACCCTCTGTTAAACTTATATAGCTATTTTAATTTCCAAACAATTGAAGGATCATTTTAAGAAAATAGTTTGGTTTTATATTTGAATCAAGTGTAAGTAATGAAAATTACCACAGGTTAATCCCAGGCCGAGTGGGACGAATACCCACATTCGTCCCAAACAAGTCAATCACATATCATCATGCCTGTATTCCCCGAAGGGTTAGGCAGAGGTGTACTAATGTACACCCACAGTTCGCCTATTGCCATTAACCGGGCACAAATACCAAACTCCGAGCTGCTACTGAGAATTTCATAGAAAATCTCTATAACACTGCTCTACCTGGGAATCAAACTTAGAAACGCTAGCGTAGTAGTCGCGCTCAGAACCAGTAGGCTAATGAGGCAAGTCAATCGGTGATTTAACTAAGATGATGATAGCGAATATAGGACCATTAAAAATATGTATAACTTGCGAACAAACTGTGATGTTCTCATTACAATATTAGTACATATTTACATTACTGTGTATACAGGAAATACAATAATCATTAATATTATCAATGATAATACAGGACGAAGGACAAGTTCTTTACAGACAAGCCATTGTTTTTTTTTTATTATTATTATTATGGCGCAACACTTTTTGTGTATTTGCCAGTGTCAAGTATTAGAGTAATCAAGTAATATTTCCCATTTTTCATCATGGGGTTGTATTATGGCACCACACTTTTGGTGTTCGCCAGTGTCAAGTACAAGTTGTTCAGTTGCTCCAATAAAACGGTAGAAACTTTATTGTGGCTTCGATGGAGTTTAGGAGTGAACCCAAGAAGTCGAATTTCAATTTTATATCATTTGCCTACTCTCTCACACGTTCACGAAAACTTAATGGTTAATTATCCACCATAATTACACATTCAACTACGGAGAAATTCATGTTTTGAAAAATAATATAAAATCGACAATGTGCACTATACATTTTCCCGCCTAAAAACCTTCTCTCACTTGCCTGCTGGTAAATCCAACATTGACATATTGCTTCGTTTCGAAATTTAAATGACGCAATGCGCCCTTATTGGTGCAGAAAATAAACAATTGAATTAATAAAGATAGCCAACAGTCAGACACTGTCATCTTCACTCGACCATAAGATAACAATGAAATCGGATTTCACGATTGTCGTTTTAATGTTAACGTTCTGTGACAAATGTTCATGGGCTTCAGTGGGATTCCTCTTATAAAGATTATTATGACGGTTTTATGGGAATGAATCGTCGAGAGAAACCTTTTTGCAACGATAAGGCTCGTAATAATGTACACACGGCAACACTCCCAAGATTCAGTTGCACTGCAAAAATCACCTTTATTACCACGGAATACGATATAAGATAAGATAAGGGCAAACTGTGTTGATTTGCGTAATTGTTGATAATTGATTGATTTATAAAACTTTGAATATCCGACTGTGAGGAAATATTTGTTTATGATAATTAATTAGTAGTTTGACAATTTATCTTATTAAAATTGAATATTAAACAATTCAGATTTACAAATATATGTAGGCACATACATAAAATAACTCAATATTATTCTAATGATCTTACTCATAAGATAATGTATTCGTTTGATTCCAGGTACATATCAGAACTTGAAAGCGGCGTGAATTATACCATTACATCAATACCGTAAGTTCATAGAACAGGTCCATGCGCCCGCGCAATTAATATGAAGCAATTAAACGGCTATTAGTCGAATTAGTCCCTTGATCACCTAGAACCGTGTTAAGTGCTAGTGTACCTACATTATACATTCTGTATTGGATGATATACCTACATAGCTATTAATTATAATTCTAGTAATATGTTTCTATATAAGTAAAACAAAAGGTCCTGCGTCATTAGTCTAGTGGTTCTCAGCACGCCTACCACGCTATAGGTTTTGGGTTCGATTCCCAGGTCGAGCAGTGTTTTTTATAAAATTCTCAGTGGAAGGGGCTCCTATTTTACAGGGGGTCTAAACATACCGGCGGCCTGTGGGTGTACATTCGTACGCCTATGCCTAACCCTTCGGGGAATACAGGCGTGGTGGTATAAAAGAGCTCTACGTTACATAAATAACGTCAAGTCAACCCCAATTTGGAATGTCTTAAAATCTATGATACAATACGTAAAATACAAACACATTTTCACAAGTAGCATATTACATTTACGTCGTACTTTACTTGTGAGTTTACCAAATAGTGAACAATTAGCACGCAGTATACTCGTCAATATTTGTTACTCGATTGCACATGCGTTAAAGTAGCAAGCATATAATTATGCTATATCTAACTCTTTGTACTTCAAGCTTGAAGAAGAGTGGTGGCTAAACCCACTTGCATCGCCTCATAAAGCTGCAGCGATCCAAAGCGCACTAAAAAGCGCAATGAAGCGCCGCGAACATCTCATTATTGAATCGTAATCGCATAACAATTGTTACAATCGATAAAAAGTGCAACAAGTGATCATTACATCAGCCCACCTAATAACTCGATTGCAGTAATCGTTCACTTTCACTCGGATCGATGCATCGGACGGCGCCGGCGCAATCAAAGGTGACCGAGCGAGACCATTTCTTTAAAGATTCGGCAGATAATATCGTTACGTCGGGGAATTCAATCGTTGGATGTCGACGTCAAGATGTAGGTAAACTGGTTTAGAATAAATAACAAACAAGATTTAATTAAAATAACATTTATATGGCGTGAACACAACATACCATTACGCCTCTATCCGCCGAAGGGTTAGGCTGGGGTTGTATTAGGGAGCGCCCACAGTTAGTCGGTATGATTAGGTCTCACGTAATGGGGATGAGCCTTTATGCCATTAATTGGACATAAATCTAAGTTCTCACTGAGGATTTCATAGAAAACCCCAATAAAATTGCTTGATCTGGGAATCGAACCCAGTACCTCTTGCGTAACAACCGCGCTTACGATTACAAGACTAACGAGCAGGATTAAGACTAGTTTTTTTTTAATAAACGGTAGCACACACTATATCAATAAAAAAAGTATCACATTTCCAACAAAAGTGCGGATCTATACTATAAAAACAATACGAAACACATTTGAAACAAACAAACGAACGAAGGCGAAATCCGCAAGAAATCAATCTGAAGCTCAGTCATAGAAAATAGAAAGCTGTATCGAGTCGATGAGGTCGTGTGGTGCAGTGCCGACCTCAGTCGCACGCGCGGCCTCGACCTTGTCGGTCACTAGAGTTGCGACATCAAGTACCGCCACCCTATTACCTAATATCGATGTCGCGGGGAATCGATTACGTGGAATCTCCGGCTTGAGCGTGCAAGGTTGCATGCATTATAGTTCAAATTCTTAGAATCTGGTTTTATAACAATAATATGTCTGTTCGCTGTAGAATGTAGGAGAGAATGTTACATTACTTTCATGGAAATTTTCTTTTTATTTTACGGATAGCGTTTTTACAGTTCTCTTTTATTTTAATTTAACGGATCCTTTGAAGTTTAAGAAGAGCCTATCACTATTCGTGATATAGGTATTGTTGATATAATTTTAAATTATCAATGTGTGTTTTTATTATCATCTTTAGATACATATTATTTCGATCATTTTGACTTCAAATTAAATAAAACTTTTTATGAATTAGTCGAATATTTTTGTGACTAAAACAAGGTCATAATTTTATCTTTATAACAATATCCCAGTTTGCATCATTAATTTATCGATTAATAATACAAATTTGAACAGTATTCATTGAACTTACAACATTTATTATGATCATTCACAGTATGAATTACTTGCTTTTCATATATTAACAATATGATTTTAAATCGTTAGTCATATTGTCAAGTGTAGGCGACCTTGCTTGTAAATCTCGCCGTAAATGGTAAACGAGACCTCAACGATTGATAGATTGCTATGTTATAAATAAAATACCAATGCTTTTGCAATATACACCAATGTCTACTGATAACCAATCTCAATTAACAAGCTTTTATCTCGGAACAATCGAGTGATCATTCAAGATCGCCCAAATGCCATCAGATAAATGTAGTCGATTGGTTGATCAGAAGCTGTCACGCAATAAATTATCCGTTAATAGTCGTAGAATTTAGATTTGATTAATATTTTCAAAATTTACTATTTCCTGCTTAGTTCGGTAGCATATCAGTGGGTATTGGAGAACAGGTTAGTCATGATATAAGAGTACCTAGGTAACTGCCGTTACAACATGAAATATCCCAAAAATCCCGTGTTACAAAATAATCATCAATTTTTAATAGTGATCAAAAACGATATAACCAATAAAAAAGTTAACAAGTAAAATTTATATTCGTATGAATATGGTTTAGTGAAGATTAGATAATCTTGAGCGTAGTTGAACTTCACAATGTGTGTTATACCATCGATGCCTATTTAAATTTATTTTGTTGTTTCGCTTCACTAAAACTATATAGGTTCAGTATTATTACTTATGGTCACTCCACCATACTTAGTGTTGTAATCTGTAAGTACTTAAAGTTGCAACCAATGTGTGTTAGGCTGTATTCACACAAGTGACACAATCATTTCATCTGTATTTTGTACTCATCAACAGAAGTATATTTTCTAATATATTGATCATGCTGTAGTCACTAATGAAAAAATTATCAATAGAGTAACGTGTTAGTAGATTCTATCATGCTTGAAATATTTTAATATATTTCAGTGTCAGCTACTGACAATGCTTTAGAAGTTGCTAAGTTTTGGGCGAAGAGTATTTAATTAAAAAAAGAAAATCGTATCCTCGACACGAAAAAGAAGAAGTATAAAGATAAACTAAAAGGTCTCAAACTTTAAAAAATATATTATTTTAATCTCCTTGGTAGGTAATACGTACTTTGATGAAATTATTTCTTACTTTTTAAACCTTATCTAAAACATCGTCAATCCACAGTGAATATATTTTGGTGTCATTTTGATCATGGCTTTCGACATGTCTTTCCTTATGCCAAGCTTCATAAAGTTAATATAATGTCGTAACACGCAACATGTCGACCGCGAAACATTTATAAGTCCATCGACCCAATCGATGTTAATATGATCGATTATATTCGAGTCTGACGAATCGATTCCTCGTGTCACTAGTTAACGATTATATGATTGCCTCGTTACGATATTTTGTTTTTGCCCATCATTTGTACACAATCTCGGATAATGTTCTTAGTTATGGTGTTTGTGGTTATTGATGACGGTGGGTGGTGTAAAGTTCATGGAGCAAATGGGATTTCGTGGTCACATACATTGTTGAAGCGAGTGGGAACATTGTTACTTGTATCTGGTTTAAAACCAACAAATGATTTCACTGTAGTATATTGTGAACTCATTTTCTAAGTTCGTATTAGATTTGCCCATAAAAAAAATAAGTATGGTTTGAAAATTGATATAATAATTTCAATTATAGAAATACCATTATATTCCTTTGTAACTACCTCATTAGTCTAGTAGGGTTCGATTCCCAGGTCGAGCAAGTGTTATTGGGTTTACCTATGAAATTCTCTGTAGCAGTACAGAGTTTGGGATCTGTGCCCGTATAATGGCAATAGGCTCGCCCACATTGCACCTCAACATACATGCACATGCCTCTGCCTTACCCTTCGGGGAATACAGGCGTCATGGTATGTTATGTTATGTTCTTTATATATAGGAACTATCTTTTTTATTAGTATAGCAATGCGTGCAGGCCACAATTTTGATAGCTACTTCAACGAGTCGATTGCATGCACGCATTCGAACGCATTACACATCAGCAGAGATGCATCAAAATGATCCGTCGATCATCCGGTCGCGGTTCGTTGCCCTCAATAAAATGCATTTGCGGTTGCATCAACCGCATCAGGCAATCAGATGACCGTGTGTACTGACCCTTATCGTTTGGTACAAGAAGTGAAAACAGAGCGAGAAAGTGATTAATGGAGAAGCTTAGAATTATAATGTATTCATCATAAAATATTGGGCAATTCTGAACTCTGCTTTTTCCAAGCTTTTTCCCGACTATGTTTGGGTCGGCTTCTAGTCTACCCAGATGCAGGTGAATATCAGTATTTTACATGAAGTGCCTGCCATCAGACCTCTGCAGCCCAATTTCTGGGCAATACTGATATTCGGTTGATAGACTGGTTTTCAAGCCTTTTTGGGCTTTTGACTACCATTAACAATTTTCACAGATGTTCGTATGACATCTGGGACCGACGGCTTTATGTGCTCTCCGAGGCACGGAGGGGTCTCGATGTATTAATAATGGTCACTCATCCACACACTGACCTCGGCGAGCACAGCTTAACCTTCGGATCAATTGATCAGCTTAGTTATTACATAGCCACGAGACCCTTAGTATTTTAAATGTGTTTTGGCAAAACAAAGAAAGATAAATTGATTAGAAATATTGAGAAGACACAGAATTTACTCGATTAAGGTAGATTAATACAAATTGTATTTTTCAGCATTTATTCTAAATTTTGGAATCAATTGAGAGGATACAGGTTAAAATCCTGCCTTCATACACGACAAACTATAAACTAAATTTAAATTAAGCCATTGCTGGACACAAGCTTCTCCCGTATTGAGATCGATTAACGACTTACTTGTACAAAACTGATACATTGCCCATATAATATGCTCCGTACGAAATGGTTTCCGCAATTTTACCTCGCGTTTAGTTCTATCTTTAAGCCGCATCAGATGAGGCAACCCTGAAGTACGATAATAAAGAATAATTGCGTAAATAAATCATAAATATACCAACTAATGTGTTCCGTGGGAAGTGAGGTGTGTGAACAACACCTAAACGTAAAGCGTAGTTCCTAATGGTTGCATGTAATTTTAAATTACGAATATTAGAATGGTAGAGCAGGTTGTCCACTTAAAGCTAAGCTAATTTAATTTATCTCAGCTCACATAGCTTCTTCGTTACTTATTGATATTTTTGTGGCTATCAGTTGTAGTATCACTCCGAACATAGTCATCAGTCAATGAGTCCAAGTTCTCCGCTAAACCCTGAGGATATTATCTACAGAGGGAGTGAAAAAATGTTAAAGCACCACTTTGGCAATTTTAAACGAGAGAGTTATAGTATCTATAGTCTATAGTATCTATTTATTTCAAGTTTTTAATTAAATGCTCGCCATAGAAAATTTGATATGACCTTTTATTAAAAACAAATCTATTAACTTTTCTCCTGTAAAGCTATTTACCTATGTACTCGCGTGCCATAGCATTGAAAGTAGTCATCTAGCTTTAGTGCATTGCATCGAATTTTTGGAGGTGCATTGTCATCGTCTTTTATTTTTCATTTTCTTTTTTATGCGTGACCGCTTCCTTGTCTTTTGTTTTGTGTTAGCTTTTCGAATTAGGAACGGCTATTGACATCAAATGTGGCCAGTCACTAAGGTTGCAATCAAAGAGGTTTATATAAAGGTAACAGAGTGGCCATTAAGAACGCTTTCATGAGATAAAGTTGACCTGTTTCGATTAGATTTTTTGGCAATTTCATTCGATTCGATTTGATTTTAAGGCTGTTGTATGAGACTAAACAGAGGGATGATGTTGCCCTTGTTGTCCCGTCTATGGGTCGTAATATTTAAATGTTAGAATGTATCGTCAGAATCGGCAGTCTGCAGTCTTTTGAATGGCAATCATGATTTTTGAATTGCAATATTTACAAAGCATCTATAGTTAGTGCTATACATAGGTAATGATGATAATCACACAAGTCAACTTGGAATACTTTACGTGCACTACACGATATGAAGATACTTTTAAGACGAATGTTTCATAAATAATAAAAATATGATCGATCGAACTTAAGCAGCTGATAATGACTTAGACCTTATCTCAGCGGGATGTCTTCTTTATTCGTATTTACTTAATTAAACTTACAAGTTTTGTTTCCAATTGGTGACGTAACAGGCTATAGGAAAGTAACACTAATATTATTTTGGGATTAAAAACAAACATATTAAAATTATCATCACAGATCAAGTGAGCAGCTTATTTCAGAACATGTAATTTTTTTTCTTAATCCCGGTAGAGCTGAGACGGTATTTTAGGAAATTCCTTTCATATTTTCTTACCTAATTATTATATTATATGTGTATATATAAACTGCAAGACCCAGAAAATTACAATACTTCTTCATTCTCTTACTCTTATCTCAATTTACTTAGGTTTTATCATCCGTCATCTCATCATTCAGTTCCTATTCGTAACCATATCATCTGTCACAAAGTTCATTTAACTTCCTCTGACCCACTATTATGCTTAAATATTTTTCTATTATCTTAATATAACATACCACCGCGCCGGTGTTTCCCGAAGGGCTAGGCAGAGCCGTACTAATGTACATCCACAGTTCACCGGTATATTTAGGTCCCATGTAATAGGGGGTGAGCTTTTTGCCATTAACCGGGCACAAATCCCAAACTCCGAGCCGCTACTGAGAATTTCACAGAAAAACTCAATAAAACTTTGCTCGACCTGGGAATCGAACCAAGAACTAGAGGTACAGAGCAAAGTGCGTAGCAGTCGCAGGAGAACTAGGCAGTTATTATGTTACCTGATATCTGATGTTTTACAAATAAATATTATACCATTTTATTTAATCATTGCCCTTAAAGACCAAAATCGGATCAAACCATACACATCAATTAAGTTAACCGTAAACCTCAGTTTCTTTATGATTGCGCTGTTTATTTGCGTAAGCTTTAATTACTGGCACATGATACTTTGAGCAATATCCGTCAAGCTTACGGATTAGGCGCGCCTCACACTGAAGTTATAAAGGACGGTACAAGAAATGTCAGCAGAGAGTGTACCTACTTATTATAGTCATAACCTGTTAAAGTATCTATATAAATATGATTTTTATAAACTCGTGAGAATTTTACTATTTAGTTGATATAATTTCCAAATTAAACACATATTGAATGTGGGTGTGAGATTAATGTAGAACACAATAAAATGTGGCATAACATTTTGTAGCCCTAGGGCTGGCGTTAATTTGATACATGTTACTTTTATATCAACGGCCTCTCATTTCGCATTCCTTCTTACGACATGTCAGCCCAATCATGCGTGATGTTTGGCAACCCTATATCCGTTGTTATTTTCATTTGCATTATTAATTAATTTAATGAAGCAAAACAAAAACAAACATTCGATTGATGTTTACACAGTGGGTTGTGCTATAAAGTTGTTATGGAATTTTCATCATTCTGACTACGGTTTCTACTAGGTATTATGTTTCTAGTACCTAATGATTATTGCGACCTAATTTTATTCTATACACTTTCATATTTCAATTCGAATATGATACTGTAATTTCAATTTACTCCCAGCAGGTGTTATGTCTCAAGAAATTTGTTACAGTGAAAATTAATAAGAACTGACATTTCGAAAAGTTACACAGTCGTTAACAAACTATTATTACATTTTGCAATAATTATAACTCCTTTCGTAATTGTCGGCATAGAAAGCGACAGTGGCCATGCATTTCCACCTCCGGGGCTTAACGAAGGTGAAAACTTCCAATATGGCGGCCTTAGTTCTCACAATTTCCGTCCGGAGGGTGGCGCTGTACAAGGTCGAATTCCAGCAACGATAAATCGGACGCGCACGTCAACAGTTCAACACTTACGAAATCGATAATCGATTAAGGAACAGAAGCGGGATTTATTCGATACAATTAGATCCTTCCGCTCTATTGTTCCCGTCAAGTTTAGAAACGTGAGGTTTTTGAACTATGTAGGATTATTTAGTGAGAGTTATTTTACAAGAATTGAGTTATTTTAGAATATTTTTTGTGGCGGCATTAGAAGTTGTGGTAAAATTGTCTTATTGAATCGCAAGACCTGACTCTGTAAGAAGGGGTCAATTTTTTTTTAATCTTGTGTTTTTACTTAAAAAGTGTCCCACCATCTCCTCTAACAATATAGCTGAATGTTCTACATAGAAAAATATAATATTTCACCCTGCAAAAACTCCCTCCAACCTCGTACCACATCCTAGGTCAACGTTTTTGCGATCAAGCCCGGCCTCACGTCTACATAATGGCCCATAACTTTTAATCTAGACGATTTTATTGTATGAAATCGAGATCAGTAGTGCAAATGACCCAGATTTGTTACAACGCTGTTATGAAAACGTGCCCGCGGTCGCACGCGCAGCCAAGTCGTGATGTCTGCGCCTGCGCACTGCTTGTTTCTTCGCATTGTTTGTAGACTTAGGAATGATGTAGTGTAGTTTAATATTGAGTTACTCACGGTTTTTATTGCTTGTGTAAATGTCTGGTATAGATATGATTGTCGTAATCCCCGAAAATTATAACAAAAGTTTCATAATGAGAATATAATAAATATTTCTATACGAGACTGCTATGCTGGAGGTCCTGGGTTTGATTGCCAGAGTGTTATCGAGTTTTTCTATGTTAACAGTTGTTAAATGTAAATTATTTGAATACCTCGTAGGTTAAGTGGTCACGTCCCATTCCCAAACGAGCAGTCATTGACTTTTATTAAAAAATCCAGTAGGAGCTCTATGTATGGATTTGTGCACGGTTTATTGGTAGATTTATATCATTGACGGCGTGTGAAGTCTGCCAACCCGCATTAGGCTAGCGTGGTGGACTATAGCCTAATCCCTCTCATTTTGAGAGGAGACCCTTGCCCAGCAGTGGGACATATAATGGGTTGATTATGTTACATCATTACCATATACATAATATGTAATAATAGCCGCGCATCCCAATAAATGTATGTGTTTACCTCTGTCCCGTCTGTGTGGATAGATCAAAGACAATTCATACAAACAATTAGTGTACCATAATTGTCACAAGAAGGCATCTATTATTTCTTAGCTCTATACGCGGTGTAACAGGTGATAACGTCGGAAGTGCGTGGATCTCGCGGGCGCATCGGCGCAGGCGCCGCGTCACGCTCGCCGCGTTAGCGCGCATGCGCGAGTTACACAACACTAGAATTAGGGCCCTATTATACCAGCTCATTTATTTTGTAACATACAGCTATAGGATGTAATTATTTAGGTAATACCAATGTAATTATTTAGGTAATATTTGTGTTGGTATGTGGGTTAGGATATAGATGGAAATATTATGATTATGATTGAGTAATACATTATATTACTACATTATATTATCATATTTATTCCGTGATACCATGAACGTAGATCTGATGGGCTTCATAGAGAATGTACATAGAATAGGCAAAAAAACAAACATAAACCGACCACTGGTCATCGAATTATTGAGCAAAAGAATGGCTAAGTACATAATAAACAATGGACAACACTTTCAAGGTACCAGATTATCAATATCAGATTTTTTAGACGACAATGCACGAAAAGAAAGACGTCTCCTGCGAGAAGAAATGATTAAGGCAAGGAAAAAAGGCTCATATGCAATAATTAGAAACAATACATTATTTATAGATGGGAAAAAGATTAATACGAAGGATGTAATGGATAAAAATCAAAACGACAATACAATAACACATTTGAAAGAGAACCAGAAAATAAACCACAACAGTTACCAAGCAACCTACGAATTTGAACATAACGAAAGTAGTCTAAATAAATCTAACAATTCCTTTCGAAAATACAGATCTGCAGTTTAATATATTATTCCAAAACATACAAAGCCTCTTTAACAAACAGCATATCTTGGAAGCCTTTGTAGAACAAAATCCTTTATATAAAGCAATATGCCTATCTGAATCCTGGCTTTCACCTCAAAAACTAGACACCGTGCAGATCACCGGCTATAAAATTGCATCTTCTTACTCTCGGGTCAATCGAACTGGCGGAGGCGTGTGCATCCTACTACAAGAAGATATCGACCACAAAGAAATAATCGACCTTACAGACATGTCTATTGAATATGTTATAGAAGTTTGTGCATGTGAACTACCTAAACAAAATATATTATTAATAACTGTATACTGGAATAGAAGAGAGGAAGAGGTATTTATAAACCAACTTAAACAAATATTAAAATATATAAACATGAAACATTCAAGAAACAATGTAATTTTGGGTGGGGATTTCAATATTAATATTTTAGATAATAGACTAAAAAGTAATCAATTCTTAGATCTCATGCTGGAATATAAATTCACACAACATATAAAATACCCCACACGTATCTCAACAAATGCGTCAACATGCTTAGACTTAATATTTACAAACTTTACAGACGACAAATTATTTACAACAGTACAAGAATTAGGATTTTCGGATCATAGTGGAACTATTATCCACCTAGTACTACCCGAAAAAAATAAACAAACTACGTGGTGCACTAAAAAAAGAATATACAATCCTACAAACATGCAAAAATTTAAGTCTAAACTATGTACCCTAAATTGGGACGATATTTTATTGAATAATCAAAATATAAATAAAAATTACGAAGCGTTCCAAAATACATTACACAATATTCTAAATGAGTGCATACCAATACAAAAAATAAAATTAAAACCGCAACAAAAAAAACACTGGTTAACAGTAGGCATTAAACTCTCATGCAAGAACAAAAGACTATTAAAAATCCTGACTCTAAAAATAAACAACCCAACAATAACAAAGTATTATAAAAAATATGAAAAGATATTAAAAAAGACCGTAGCAACTGCAAAAAAAATACACTACAAACATAAAATCACAAAATCCGAGAATAAAGTGAAAACCATGTGGAATATTATTAATGAAAGAACAAACAAAAAAATAAAGAAAGGTAAAGATAATATAAAATTAGAAATAAATAATAACCTCACAACAAATTGTAAAGAAATAGCTAACTATTTTAATAACTTTTTTGCGTCCATTGGAGAAATGACCTGTCAATTATCCGTTATAAAACCAAAAGGTGCTCCTGTTCTTACCCCTATTGAAAATACCATGTTTCTCAGCCAAGTAGATCCTCGCGAAGTAAACAATCTCTTAAAACACCTAAAAAACAAAATAAGTCACGGAATAGACGAGCTTCCACCTACCCTACTCAAATATTGCGCAAACGAACTGACCCTACCATTTTATATATTAATAAACCAGTCATTTGAAGAAGGCGCTGTCCCTGATCAACTAAAACAAACTATAATCAAACCAATACACAAAAAAAATGCAAAAACTGACGTCAACAACTACCGCCCTATAGCTTTGTTACCCAGCGCTTCCAAAATTTTTGAAAAAGCTATGACTAACAGAATATACTCATTCTGTGAAAAATATCAAATATTCGATGCTTGTCAGAACGGTTTCCGCAAAAATAAATCAACTACTTTAGCGGTATATAAATACATCCAGGAAGCCCTCAATATCATAAATAACAAACAATATGCTGTTGGTGTATTATTAGATATGACCAAAGCCTATGACAAAGTGCAATTTGGAATATTACTTCATAAACTGTATGGAGTGGGTATACGCGGAAAAGCTTACGATTGGCTTAACTCATATTTAACTGGCCGACAACAACTTGTGGAGATACAACACTTCAATGAATCTACTAACGAAATCGAAAACATCCGTTCAGATAAAAAAGATCTAAATGCTTCAATTCCTCAAGGCAGTGTTATAGGGTGTTTATTGTTTCTGATCTACATAAACGACCTGCCTAAAACCGTTGAGGGACCATGCGTCTTATTCGCTGACGACATCTCTCTACTAGTTTCATGCAAAACCGATTTAAATTTAAACGACAACTTAAATTCTATACTCACCAACACAGTTGATTGGATGAATGACCATAACCTTGAAATAAATTTCTCAAAAACAAAAATAATATCCTTCCACCCCCGACAAAAAATACCCCTAAATATAAACTTCATTTTCAAAGGTATAAAATTAGAAGTAGTGAACGAATTTAACTTATTGGGACTGACAATAGACACTCATATTAATTGGAAACCACACATAAAGAAGTTGAGAGCAAAAATATCAAGTTTTTCATATGCCCTATACGAAATAAAAAAAACCACAGACCAACAAACAGCACTTATTACCTATTACGCATACGCCTACTCTTGGATCAGTTATGGTGTAATACTATGGGGAAATAGTACAGACGCATCTACTCTCTTTATCCTACAAAAAAAATTAATTCGTATTTTGGTCAATATTGAGGAAACTGACTCTTGTAAACCGCATTTCCAGAACCTAAAAATGTTAACCCTACCGTGCATTTATATTCTAGAACTATGTAAATTTGTCCGTAAATACCCTGAATTCTATAACAAACGCGAACACATACAAACCAAAATTATACTTAGACATAAAAACAGGTTAAACCTACCAACATCTCGACTAGAAATGCACTCATCAGGCCCACTGGTCATGTCTATAAAAATATACAACAAACTACCAAACAACATTAAAAATGAAAATAGGTTTAATATCTTTGTCAATAAATTAAAACACTTCCTAATAAGAAAAACCTACTACAGTATAAAAGAATACCTTGACGATAAACTACAATAACCCATTAAAATAAATATGATATAATATTGCTAACAATACAGACATAACTAAATTTAATTAAAAATAAATACTTTAATATTATTCATTATATATTAAATAAATATTCTAACAAATCAAATTAAACAAACACCAAATAAAATAAAATAAAAATAAACATACTTACTACTTATATTGAGAAATAAAAAAAAAAAAAAAAAAAAGTACCATTAACACCAAAAATTAAAAACAAAATAAAACAGAATTTAGCTATAATGGGAAAAACACATAAATAAATTCTCACTAATTGCATTAATTAGATTATGAATGAGACATAATAAAAAATATGTATGTACCTACTCAATAGAGGTGGTTAGAAAATAAATGTAACCTACTCATTGTGATAAATAAAAAATAAATAGTGCAATAAAATATTATAGTTAAAATTGTAAATAATACGTAAATATAATAAATAAAATGTATAATATTAAACAATATTGACTTCAACTTGTAAAATATAATAAATAGACACGTCTCCCTCTCTCCTACTAAGCTGTGCTGTGCCCAACAGGGTCCATAATTGATTCCTAGATTTAAGCCTGCCATCTGTTTTATATATTTTTGTACATTATGGAACGCAATAAATGAATATGAATATGAATATGAATATTATCTTTGATAGTAAAGGTTTAGTACATTATCGCTTTCGCTTATGTTCCGTACTTTTATAGTCGTGTGATGCCAAAATAGGTATTTCAGATTTGGTTTTCGTCCTCAGACTCTATCAAAAACTCAGGAAAGGCGGAAATAAACTATATACAGAGGTAATCAGATGAAAAAAGAAAATAGTATTTATTTTTACTAGAAGTGTCCCTCGTGCGACCCTAGGTGTCAAGTTCCTTTTCTTTATCAAAATTATTTACATAATTTACTGTATCTAAATTTTTATAATTACTTAATTGATACAATAAAGAATGTTCCACGTAACGTGTGAATTCGAAATAAATGAACGAAATAGGTAGAATTTAAGAAATCTATTCGTGTGCCGCGTAAATGTACCAACGCGTAATTACTTATGCGGACTTACAAAGACTAAGTATTTATTTTAGTTACACGACACAACATAGTTACAACATATTCCTAATATAAAATAACAAGCGAAAGTAAATTAGGTTAGAATTTATTGCCTAAGAATAAGCAACGTACCGAGCAATGCAGTGCAATACGAGATCACAAGTGCAGGCGTACAAAACACTTGGTTTAAAACTAGGCATTAAAAACTGGACATTCCAAGCTTTCGCTTACGGTCAATGCCAGAGATTGTCAATCTGGTTTCGCAACTTCTAACTCCAACTATTCTCTACTATTCCAATTTATGGCAGAATCGATATACTATGCGATGCACGTAGGGCTACTCGGATTTCTATCGATTACGTAAATCGATCAATGTAATGTGGCTTTTATGCAAGGGAAATGGATCTTAATTTCAATGGTCCATTAAAGGCAGCCCTTCCTACTGTCTTTACTGCAGATTAAATGATTTCGTATTAAGTTGATGGTATGTAGTACGTATTTAATGTCTATTTCAATACAATCACTGATCAAGTTCCCTTATCATTAATTTAAGCTTTCTCTTCCTCAGACTCTGTAACTCTATTTCTCTACATAAGGTGTAGCCGTTATTCCATAAGGTTCATCGGGTGTCTTAAGTATAACTAAAGTGTTTATCTGCATCTGATATGGAGGTATATAAAGTGTCCTTTCATGGTCGTGGTAGATATCAAGAATTCCATGGCCATGACAATAGGACAGAGGAAGACAGGTACGATTTTTAGTCGGTAAAGATCCAACCTTTGCCGACTAGTATTCGTACCTGTCTTCTCAATTTTTCGTACTATAAAAAAGGTATATAAAGTGTTTTAATTAGAGATATTTTTACCACGTGTCTATATAAGACTTTATATAAGACTTTTTGATTTGACATCTATATTCTATACTAATATATAAAGCTGAAGAGTTTGTTTGTGTGTTTGCTTGAACGCGCTAATCTCAGGAACTACTGGTCCGATTCGAAAATTCTGTCAGTGTTAGATAGCCCATTTATTGAGGAAGTCTAGGCTATATATCATCACGCTACGCGGACGAAGTCGCGGACAGAAGCAAGTTTTGAAATAAGCCCTTACGCTCACTAAATTGAGAAACTATGTAGCATATTGTTCAACATAATTGGTTTTTCATAACACTGGTCAAATTATCAATTGCGTTTAATAAAAAAAGGTCATTATTTAGAGCATTTTTTCCGCCTTTTACCGAGTCTCTAGATTTGGTAGGCATTTTGAAACAAAGCTCTTATGCTCACCAAATTCAGGAACCATATTGTTCAATATAATTGGTTTTTCATAATACTGGTCAATTTTTCAATACTATGGATAACATGTGACGTAACTATTTCAGCTTATATCTTGTCATATTGTAGCTTTTTGCATAATACACTTTAGTTAATTAAAAGCAGGATAAGCGTAACATCGCTGTGCTCGTATATATTTTGTGTGAGTACAGTCGCGACGAACTTTCACTGGCTATTGTTGATTAATTCCCGAACTGTACAGCGATTGTGGGTTGAATCCAATAATAAGTGGAGGGGAATCATTGCAGCTAATACGAATGCAGCAATCTGTTTTTTTATGAGCCCTATGAAAATCATAATAAAATTTAGTTTAATAAAAGGAAAAAAAAATATATGAAATGGTGGTTGTGAGCGTCAAACGCGCTATTTATTCGAGAAAGCAGGCAAAAATTTTGGATTTTTCAAAATTATAAGTTCTGCATTGGGAATCAAGAGGGATTTTAACATAAATGCTGTACTCATGCTGTACTTCCAAAAGCAGCCAATTTAAAAAGGCTCCTACGGTGATACACACTAAGTCTCGTCTTCCGAACAGATGAACCCTTGTCAAGCTGGCTGATTTGATCTGTTTGAATGGAAATGTTACAAAACTCAGATACTTATTTAATTGACGTTTTGTACAGCAATCTATTGAACGTTTTTTATAATATTCTTTGCGATTGGTTTTAAAATTTAAGTAATACAATTTATTGGTTTTAATCTACATAATAAACTGATGAATGTGTTATAATCGGTCGAAAGTTTTTTAATTGTTTATGTTTTTGTGAATGGATATGGTTTTAAAATTTCATAAAATACTTAATTGTTTCTTATAGTTACATAAATGGAAAGACTCGTATTGTCTAAGTCAAAGCAGGTGCTTTTAGTTGTACAAAATCCTTTGTAAAACTGATATCTTTCATATCTCATTACTTTTGCGTTGGTTTTTGGTGTGCAATTATATCTATCTATCTCACATAAGAAACATTAATTAATATCTAAAGAAAGGGAAACAATATTTCATTGTTTGTGGTTTATTTATGTAGGTTATCTATGTATCCTACCTTAGATCTACTCGTGAAAACTCCGAAGCAAGATGCTACCTTATTTTCAACGTGTAAGAAATGTTATGACTAAATAATAACTATGACCTGCATGGTTAAACACGTTGCAGCGACCAGACTATGGATGGGTGACCATTTTTAATCTCTTCCGAGCTTTGGAGCGTTTGGTAGTCCGTCCCTGTTGTCATTCCAAACACAGTTGACAATTGTTAATGGTAGTCAAAAGCCAGTAAAGCATTATAATAACTTTATCTTTACGATATAGGTACTTAGACATTACCTTGAAATTGGGTCGTAGTTACCAACAATTTCATATTAAAATAATTTAATCTTGATCTTTTATTCGAATCTAAGACCAGTTTCAACGGCTTGCTTGCTTGCTTGCTTATAGATAACACATATCTATTAACTGTTAATGCTTCTATCTATACAAATATAATAAAGATGAAGAGTTTATTTTGGTTGGTGTTTAAAACGTTTTAAAACGACCCCACTAGGATTTTGACCTGTATTGTGGATGCATTTACAAATACAATTAATTAGCACATACAAAAACACCCAGGCCCGGACCAACTACCAGTTACAAACATTTCTTCCGTGCGGAGATCGAACCCACAATACGTAGCGTAGAAAACGCTAATCGTGCTGTCGGTTTTAATACTACTAATCGGATTTGAAAAAATCATTTTACATTTGTTAGTCCAATAATTAGTGAAATAATTAGTCCAAGCTTCAGGAAGGTTAAAGACTATTTAATATCACGCTACGGCCCTTTGGAGCCTAGCAAGCGGGTAAAACTACCGGGCACATCAAGTTTATTATATTTATTGTACCTAATTAATTGTGAAAGATTTCTCTTCCATATATAACGGTGAGAACAGTCGTTGAATGTCCTCGCTTAAGATAATTGGCATTAGTGCAATTTAAAACCATTGCAAGTTCATCCAAGTGTGTAAACACAAGAAGAGTTCTTATAATTTCATTAAAAGGACTGATAGTCGAATGCATTCACGCATGTTACAGTTACGGCTTATGCAAGGCAGGATTCAAACGCAAATTATCTCGAATCACGTACATAAACAGTGTCGGATCATTCGGTCCGTTCTTCCGTTTGTCGCAACTGCTTTCTCTATACGTGGACGCAATTGTAAAACATTTGTTCGTAATAAATGCGATTGCGTGTGTGGCGTAATGTGGGACAGCCCTAAGCGTACAGTTCAGCGCACAAGTGTGTCAATGTTTTAATTAAATGTTTGATAAAGATTAAAAGCGCAATTAAGATTGCTCAGCAAGTATGATCGGTGGTTGCTCTTATTTCTTAATTTTTAAGTACATAATGGAAACACCTTAATTTAAATGGTTTGTTGATGTAAAAGCAGGTAATGTTCCTTTGGATAAATTGGTGTGAAATGTTTGAATAATTTAACGTGAAGCCAGAATGTCTACTAATTTCTGGGTCAGTTTAATTAAATTGAATACTAAATAAAATGCGCAATGATTTTTCTAACTTAGCGAGTGCATATAATATACGTATCATTATGCAGCAGATACATATTTAGTAATTAATGTGTCAATTTTACAGATTTTTTACCATAGTTATCGCATAAATAGTAGTATAGAAACGCATAGAGGCCGAATAAACAAATATCATCCAAACTTATATTACATATATATCCGAAAATATCATACATTTTGATAATATTTGGCAAGATGATAGATCGCATCCTGAGGAAGGACGTTTGCCTCAAACATTCTTATGGGAAACCTCTAGTAACAGCTGGTTTTTTATATCTTACAAGATAATACCTGAATTTAAATTAGGTACATTTGTTCCTTCCTGCTTGTCGTTCATGTAACATCCCTCACAGGCGTTTCCATGTCTGTCTGTTACGTCTTAAAGAGTAAAAGTATTTCCCAACGTAATTACAAGTTGTACAACGGCGGAGAATCGTGCATATTTACATGAACATAAATTGGCATCCATCGGTCGACACCGGCGTGAACAGCGGACTACCACCCGTAGACTGCGAAGTGGCTTAGCAATTTTCCATTCAGGAAACGATTTGGCTTACAATTTCTAATGCAACACTTTTGTTTTATTAAGTCATTTTATAGTTTAGCCATGTAATGTATAATGTAATATGGTTTGCTGTAAGTAGGTGGTATATTTATTTGATTGGGTGTTTGTAAGGTAACCGACAATTTATATGAGGAAGATTTATATTTGTCGGTTATGTTATACTAGAAGCGTTATACATGCACAAAAATGAACAATATTCTTGTTTATTTCGACTAAACAAGCTTTAGAATATGTTGGAAAGTACTTAATTGCAATTTCCCTTCTGCTACTGCTTTTATATTCTCCTAGTTTTATAAAAAATAATATTGGGTGTTTAACGTTACAGCTAGATAGGTACGAATTGTTATTATAAATTACAATAAACATTTTGTAATTTACAGTTTGAATACCTACCTATAAATAGGTATTTTGAAAGCACTAAGTGTCAGATAAAATATGAAGGTCAGTCATAAAGAAATCTGTTCCATTGCAATATGAAATCTGAGAATTCCGTTGTGCGCCCACGCATAAAATTATGTCAATAAATGCACAATGCCATATCTTTTGTAGTCGATTAGTGTAGTCAAATATTTGAAAAACAAAATTGGACAATCATTACAGTGCTTTTTGTTGGAAACCAGTTACCTACAGGTATTTTATATTTTTTATAATTAATGGATGAAATAGACATAAAATATGAGTGTGCTTAATAATTTAAGACTTCCCAGGACGGCTAAATTTTTCATTACCTATGCCCTTTTGTTGATGAGAAATAGTTTTTCTTGAATTTGAATCTTAAAACGGTCCGCTCAGTTCATTAATCACTAAACACTTTCGTGTTTGTCTGTACTTTTATGGATGACGCGTTTGTTTTTTTTACGATTAGGCCAATGCATCAAACACGTTAATATTAATTGATTTTTATCAGAAGATATTAATGTATATTCTTATTTTGGTACACAAAAAAGTTATTTCAGTTCCATTTAAAAGATTTAAGCACTCTTGAAATAGTTTTAGCTTTGTTTTTATTTTATACGTCCTACTAACCCTTGGTTTGTGCATCTTCCTTTTATTCAAAAGGTATATCATGAAATAATAAAGGTACTATAAAACATGATTTTATTTAAATAATCATAATATTTAATATATTCACTAAACTATACAAAGTATGGAAATCCTTTTTTTTATGTCAATTTCCCATTGGAAAAGATTTTCATAATGATAATTATAATGGCCCCTTATTTTTTTCAGATACCTATCTATAATAATGTCTTATAGCTGTTGAAATGCTTTTAAGCGGTAAGGGAGAAAATCTTAATACACTAATAAATCCTATTTAATATTAATACAAAAATCTAAAAATTGTTTGTATGTTCATCCTGCTCTAGGTACCCGTTTTTTATATTATTCATTCGAATACGATGAATCTTTGATGATATTTGTGCACCTACGAAGGTTTCTGACGGAAAAGAGGAATCGCAACGCACATGGTCACATGAACTAGTGATTTACACAATATCCCATAACGATAATCGATTTCAAAACATACAGGCATTTGATTTGTCAACCTAATTCGAAAATGCTGTCCGTTCAAATTAGCATAAGCTATAGCATGTACAAGCAGGTAATTTTACGCAATATCAGTACTGCGACTTACTTAATAGTTTACTATCATTTGAACTAAATCTGTCGTGAGATTTTCATGCCATGTCGGAGGCGTAAATTATAGTAGGGTTGTCACACGTTAGGTCTGATCAATACGATATCATAGATACTCTTTCACGGCATAAATATAAATAGAATTTGTTGGAAGTATCTTACTGATGTTAGATTTACAAACGTGGTAAGCTGTTTAATATATAAAATTATGAGTAACTATACGGATGTTATTTCAACACTAATTCTCGATGAAATAAAGTTTATTTTCAAAAGCAATAAAAAGCTTGGCTTTAGCTGTTTACAGCACTAACGTTACGTTCGTCTATTACCGACTATACATGAATAAATTAAATTTTCATTCGCAATTTCTAAAGAGCTGTACGAAATAGTCACATTTTCTATTCGTGTCCATTTCCTATAATCTTCACGATACTTTGATAGCCCTATTATCGAGAACTTTGAGTTCGATTGGCATTTACTTATAGGTTTGAATATTCGAACTAAGTTTTTGATTGACGTGACATTTCTGCAACATGTAATGATGTTGTTATCGATTTAACATTCAAATATGAATAATAATAATCGATTGAATCGTTCATTCGATTAGTCAGAAAAAAATAATGAAGATCTTAATTGGTAATGTCAGCAATAATCAGGTAGGGGTACAAGTATTTCTTTGTAAAGTAAAAAAGTAGGTAACATTATCAGTAGGTATTATAAAATATAAACACTTTCAAAGTTAGATAATATTAGTGAAGATTATAATGTAGTTTTCATAGCATGTGTGCTATTAGCACTGTGTGAAGCTTGAAGAGCTTGCCTTAAAAATATAAATTACACATTTGTTGTAGGTATTATAAATCTCAATTAATCAAGTATCTCATCAGTATTCTTTCTAAATATTAAAACAAAAAACTGAATTATTTAAATAAATGTGGAAAAGTTTTTAAGGCCTTATTAGTACTCTTTTATACAGTCTAGTTTCATTTTTATTGTATTTTTTATTTGTCAGCAGGACTGCTATGGGTTGATATGATAATGATGATAATGGTTATTTTTTAAGTATATAAATTATAAAATATACAAACCAGAAACCAACAAATCAGACTCGACCTAAAAACAAACGGTTACATAACGTCCTTAATAAAATATTCCTGGTGCTTGCACAAGTCTAACTGAAATATGGTCGAGCAATTCTATCGATAAAGGAAATTATTTCCACTCGCTGTAGGGCTTTTATGTAAGCTAAACATTAACTGGATCGATCTTGTGAAGGTAAGTAAAGGCTTTAGGAATAGACATGGCTATAAAGCTTCGGAAGTGGTTCAAGTGATGAAAGATTGTGGTTAGCTAGATAACAATTACTACTACACTTCATCTCGCGTATCCTCGCAGAGATAGGCACACACCCATCGTTCGGTAGGTTTTAGTTCCCATTTATTAGGACAGTGACGTAACAATAGGGTGGCCTGACGGAAAAATGAAAAAAAGGTCCATCTATCGGATAGATGGACCTTCGGCAACTCATCAGCAATTCCTCTGATGCTGCAGGTGACCATGATTACTTACCAGCACGTGGCCAGCTCGTTTGCCAACTTAATCCATAAAAAAGCTATTAGGGGCGAGTATATTGCTATAAATTGGTCGAAGAAGTGGAAGTGGTCCTGTGCGCGACTGCTACGATAGAGGTCCTGGGTTCGATTCCCAGGTCGAGCAAAGTTGGCTTTTTCTATGAAACTCCCAGTAGCAGCTCGGAGTTAGGAATTTGTGCCCGGTTAATGGCAATAGGCTCACCCCCTATTACGTGGGACCTAAAACAAACCGGCGAAATGTGGGTGTGCATTAGTACGCCTCTGCCTAACCCTTTGGGGAATACAGGCGTGATGGTATGATATTATTATTTTAATTGGAATAAAAATCGCTGCACACTATTGAGAATTTAATATTCTGCTATATAATTCTCAATAGCGTGCCGTGATTTTTTCCCAATAATACTTTGCTCGACATGGGAATCGAAACCTCACGCATAGCAGCCGTGTAAAGGATCACTGAGGCAGTCATTATTCAAAAAAATACGATAATTTTAATATAAATAATAAATTAATTTTATGTAACTTGTACCGTAGTCTATTAGAACGGTGGCGCGTGCGCAACCACACGTTAAAGACGTTTATCTCAGAGTGGGTACCGTGCACATAACAGTACTGCTTAGCTTAATGGCCACTATCTGAGACCGACACTATTGAGGATATTGGTTACAATGTAGTGAGGAATTATCTAGCGTTCCTTGTTAGAGAAAAGCAGAATGAATTTATTACTGTTTTTTTTATAGGGCTGCACCGCGCAAGTTTGTGTAGTAAAAATATTGATCAAGATGTTAGAGTGATCAAGATAACTATGTTAGAGTGATTTCTTAAATTAAAAATCGATTGTCAATGTAATACATTTTATAAAAAAATCTATTTTTCAACGGACTTCAAAATGGTTCTCTATTTTTCTGTATTTTTTTAACAATCACTTATGATGTTGAAGGAGGTGTTCTGGTGTAAATTGTAGGTACACTTGCATTTTGCCAATATGTTTTAAGTATCTTGTAATTTAAAACCATGTTTAATATACAATAATTGGGAGCGTACCTATTACCGTTAACCGAACAAGACTTTAACCCCCGAGCTGGTGCTGAGAATATTATAGAAAAATCTAACAACACTGCTCGACCCGGGAATCGAGTCTGAACCTCACACTCGTCAGACCTGACTCGTACTAGACTAATGAGACAATTATTTTCAACTGTAAGCATTAAAATTAGCAGTTGACAACAGTTCTATCGAGTCTCTCGATAAACATGACATTTTGTTACTTGAAAATTGATTTTGACGAAAGAAGGGTCGACAAAACCTTTGTATTTCAATAATTACCTGCATTCGACAAATTATACGCACGCAGAAACATTTTCATACATAACATCTATTGCGTGCATGTAATATAATGCACGCTTGAAACGTGACTTAAGTAGGATGTATCGCGATCTGCTTCATATAAAGATGTCTGATATGACCCACGCTGTCTGACAAATATAGTTCAATGTTTTTATGATAAGAATGATCGTGAGATATGATAGGCCGGAAACCAAGGTCGAATTGTTCATTAATGTAGACCAAAATTTATTTCGAAATTTGTCTGTCTGAAGTGTATTACTTCAGAACTGCCTCCATCTAGGGGTTCTAAGCGCGACTGGGGTTTTACTATGAAATTCTAAGTACAGTTGGCGCAAAATAACTTGAACCAAAATGGTGGATGCGCAGTAGTCGATTTTTAGTACATTTTGCACGCAAATGCTCTGCGAAAACATTCCCCCTCTCCGTTAGTGTTGGGTCAAGTTATTTTGCGCGAACTATAGCAGCTCGAAGTTTGTAAATATTTGTGCCCAATTATTGGCCATAGAGCCTTGTGGAAGTACAGATATATTTATTTATTTATAACACACACTATCTTTACATGATTACCCCAATATTGGTTGTAACAATAGTGGTTGAAAAAAGGGGGAGCCCATGATAAAATGAGAATGTTTTGGGTCTATAATATAAAAATGACGAACAAAAAGTACTACCGAGTAGTATATTGAATAAATGATTTTGGCTATTGACTTTATGTTGATGATATACTTGCTACGTATTTTACCCAACTCAGGAATAGTATGCTCGACCTCACGCTCAGCACCTGTGCTTAGGACAACGTAACAAAAGATACGTAGTACTAGTATGTATAATTTTATTTTGTGCCAAAAAGAAGATTTAGTTCGAGGTAATGAGAATTAGGCATTTGTAGATGACATTTACAATTTCCTAGTTATTTTAATAATTTTTGCACTCCAAAAATAAAGCTATTACCTACTATTTCATGTCTAGATTTTCTCAACAAATTAATCTCAGGTCCCACACAACGGTGCCTACAGTCTAGCGTTATTACGTAACAAAAACGCTTTAGGACCATTAAAATTCAAATGAAGCTAGTCAGCGTATTATATATGACTGTACAGTAATTAAAATTACAATGCAACTGTAGCGCCACTGTGTTTACCTGTACTTATGCCTCACTTCATTTTGATAGGTGCACGAAATAATTCATATTTTATTTATGGAAGTACAAATAAGTGCAAAAGTGGAATCAAAGTTAATAATTAATTATTTTAGGCAAGTTTATTGCCATATTTAGAATTCGGTCTGGAATGGGATTGCTTTTTAAAGTAACGTCGTAGTAAGTTGTTGGGACCGAAAAAAACTCAATTTGTTGGTTACAAATCACTCACATAGCTCTGTCTAATTTCAGAACGTCCAGTCTTCACCAGTGCCAAACTTTAGTTCACAACTCACAACAACAAAGTTTAGGACCTCACCGCTCTCAACATTTGAGTGTAGAGTTTGTTGTTTCTAAAACAAGGCTCGGCAAAGGATTATCGGGCGGGCGGGTTATGGTCGGCATCGTATAGACTTGAAGGCAAAACCTATTGATTGTTCAGAAAATTTCTATGCGGGCCCAGAAAAGAGTAAAACAAATAATAATACGGGAACTAAGCTGGTACATTAAACATATTGTTAAACCAAAAGGCATTGACATTGTTTTTGCATGTTAGGCGGTAGACATTACATTTCAGCGCATTACAAACTGTCCGAATTATTTATTGCATTTCCACGCCCCAGTTTCTGTGCATACCTGTACCTGTCTGTACATTTAGTACAGCTATCAACACTTCGGATTACACCAATTTGCCAGAATGCAAGCGTAACATTACAGCAGCGGTGTAATGTTATGGAACGCTTTATGGAATCCGGAACACGAAGGTCTATAAATTAAATGTTTCGCGCACGGACGGCGCGGGCGCAATGTTAACTTGAAGTGGGCTGTTTTTTTTTTCTTTTGTGACAAAGTTTTGATTTAAATCGCTCTTGGTTCAGTGATTATTGACGTATTATTCAGTTTAATATAAAAATAATACTTATTATATTAATTTAATTTTAAAAACTTGTTCAGGTTTAGTTAAAAAATACTTTAATTATTGAAATGACAAAAATATATATCTATTACAAACTGATTTTTTAGATCTTTCGAAGCGGCGGTAGCCTAATGGCTAGGGCGTCGGACTTGCGATCATGTGGTTGCCGGTTCGAACCCCACCCATTGCACTACCGACGTGAACCCACTCGTAACACAAGCAATCTAGCTTAGCACGAGGGGTTAACATGAATACTAGTAATGTGCGACCCAAATTGCTAGTAAGCTTTTTAAAAAAAAAATATATATATATTTTAAGCTCCAAATTGTTGCAACCCACCTATAAAGCTGCGATGAAATGAATTAATTCAATGCATATTTGAGGTATCTTGACTTGTTCTGAGTTACATAACACCGTCCTGTGGTGTACTTAGCTATGCTCATAAGCGTTAGTTATGGTCTGTGTGCAGTGAATTATAAGATTAATGCGGTATGGAACCAGGCTTGCAATCTTGTTTATGAGGAAATTTACGTACCGTCTGAAACGAGCTTACGGTGTGGTATTGTGAAACTTATGACTGAAAGCTTCATTAAACTTAGTAGCTTAAAAAAACTAGCTTAAAATAATGTTGTATTTAAAGTAGGAAAATTTATATCAATGCGCTGCCAATATGATAATCATATCCCTCTTTTTATATGTACCAAATGCCATTGATTATATCTATGATATCTTTCTGTGTTTTTTTTTTTTTGCATTTTTCATGCTAAGATTATAAAATTTTTGTGAAGGAAAATTCCTGCTTGCGAGTCGAATTTTTCCTTCATTAAAATAACTTTATAGTATGATAGATCGTAATAGTTTGGCAAGCAGTAGTGGTCTAAGAGCCGATGACGATCGACCTTCACCCATCTGATAACCAGTAGAGACATATTTTTTATCAAATATTATTAATTAACAAATATGCCTATGCCTATAATAAATAAATATTATTGACAAGCTTTAAAGTTTTAGAATTCAATTAATAATAGCCATGAACACTTTTCGATAGGCAAGTTATCGTAGGCGTATTTGTTCATTGTTAATCAATAATATTTGATTAAAAATATGTATCAGATGGGTGAAGAACGATCTTCCACGTCTCCTGTACTATAGGATAGGATCCGATTTGCAATTATCAGCGAAGATAAGATGCCACCTGTTATTAAAACATAAAATTAATGGAAAATTCGTGTATGAATACAACTTTCCATTTCACATTCTACATAATCACCTACTTAGCAATATAACGTGCCAAACCCATTGTCCATTTCACGGCGAACTCATAAACCGATGATTAATGATACATAACACTTTACTCCCGATTCGGCGCGCGCGCATTATAATTTACGAACGCAGATCGTGATCTAGCTATTTGTCCGTAACGTTGATATGCAGTTTAGTATAAGCCGTTGTATGCTTGAAGGAAACACGACATTCTAAATATTTTAGATAGGGGAACGTTGTATGCGCTTGCGTCTAGGCTTGGCCTAATACCTATGAACGTAGGTAGTTTGTATTTACGAGTATATTAAGAGTCCGGCGGACCAAATTTCGGAAACAATATATTTACTTACGACTAAGTTTACTAATAAATTGTTTGAATGTCTGCCTCGTTGGTCTAGTGATTAAAAGCGCGACTGCTACGCTAGAGTTCGATTCCCAGGTCGAGCAAGGTGTTGTTCGGTTTTTCTATGAAATTCTCAGTAGCAATTGAATTTGGATTTGTGCCCGGTTAATGGCAATGCGTTCCCCTTCTATTACATAACATCGAATTGTGCGTGTACATTAGTAGGTACACTTCTGCCTAACCCTTCAGGGAATATGACTGTATTTTTTTATTCATTTGATTCCTCGTTTGTTTCAGGTAAATATGAATTCTATCTTCAAATCAAGTCAGTTGAATGGACGTCGCAGAAGTAAACGAAGGACAGGACTGTGTGACTGTAAGATATTCAAGTATGTATGTATGGAAAGGCTCTTCCACAACCGTTTAGCAAAATTATGTTTTGTTCTGGGTAGCTGAGAATAAGTAAAACCAAGCAAGTATGTTGAACGTTTCTGGAAATTTTGTAGAGGATGCTTCGTACTTTATTAACCACTAGCTTCTGCCCGCGACTTTGTCCGCGACTCTTCCGCAATAAATTGGCTATCTAACACTGAAATAATTTTTCAAATCGGACCAGTAGTTCCTGAGATTAGCGCGTTCAAGTAAACAGACAAACAAACTCTTCAGCTTTATATATTAGTAATAGATAGATTATGATAGAAACCGGTAAAATTTTGTATTTCGCTACCGTTAAAATAAAAAATGAACAATAAGCTAAGTGCCTGACAAGGAAGGAACAAGGATTTTTGTTTAAAAAAAAAACTTAGTTACAGTAGGTACATAAAGTTTCGTTAAAATACATGGATGCAAAAAACTTAAATGTGAATGTTTTTCGTGACAGGTAGTGTCGCCTACACTGCGCATGCGTGTTCTCTACTATACAGTCAATAATTAACTCATTACAATTAATTATGTTACTCACATTGCTTTGTAATTATTTTGTCAATCAAGCCTATTATTATATGTGTATAAGTTATTGTTCATGTTACCATCACGAGAAAAAAATACTTTTTGTGACACTTTTGAAGGAATGAGAAAGAAAGATTCGTCTAAAAACTTCTGTAACTACCATCAAGCATTTCTATAACCATGCAGGTCCATGGGCTCCTCTGAATAAAAATTTCTCAACGTCCGCGCATGTACAGTCAAGTAAAAAGGGTTGCTGTGTAAAATATCAAAACTTTTTGATCACGATGAGAAATATTTATGTGACCGACTGTCGTACGTCAAATTATCTTTTTGTATTAACTCTAACAACTATTTACCCAGTCCTAGTTGGGTAAAAAAAAGTAAATTTCCTAAGTATTAAAAAAAGTCTGTTTTGTAAAGTTTAAGTCAACCACTTCTTTAGGCAATTAACCATGTATTATAACTATTATTGTAAGCGGATCTTCATCGCGTTCTATATGTTAGGATTATCATTTTAATAATAATTTAACTATTAAAATTACAAACGTTCTTAATTAAAAACAAAATGAATATGTAGTCTAAATCAACATAATAACATAGATATAAATCAAAACCAAAAATAAAAAATATAATTACTAATTTATACGTAGTTGGAAAAAACACTAGAGTTCCTCAATGTACTTAATTGCCAGAAAAGCTTGTCAAACCCTCGAACAGCTGATTGTTACTGGCGCTCTAGAGTTCGAAGTCCTATAATATGATCTGACAAGATCCGCACATCTCTGAATACGAAACTTTACGAGACACTTCATTTCACCAAAGACAGGCACAAGTGGCGCAATATTGTAAAAAAAGATTCCATGGGAAAAACCCAATCATGGGACCCTTAGCAATGCAGAACACGAGCAGTTTGAGGTGGACAACAAGCATAATTAAATTCTAATATAACTTATACCAACATCCTGCTCAAGAATGACCTTTGAAACATTAACTTTGCAGGACAACCTAAGTATATCAACCTAATTATCTGACACTGACAGTTGACAAGCAGTAACACCTGTGTGCCTGCAGACTAATCTCAAGGTTAAAGAACTATTTATTTCTAATTATCTACAACCACTTGTCCAAGGTTATTTCTATGCTGTCGGGTTTAATTACGACACCTATTCTAATTCATTGTTGGTCAACGTTGTTTGTGATTGATAAGAAATACGTAACGTGGAGTGGTTTACAAAATGTCAGTATGTATAAAAGATCATGCTTATATTTAGTTATTGTATGTACTGCTTTCTGTACCTCCAAAAAATATACTATTACACCTGCATTCCCCGAAGCGTTAGGCAGAGGTGTATACAGTTCACAGAAAGCACCAAATTTTGATACCGAATTTTAGTGTCTAGTTTGTTCCACCTAATTGCCAGTGCCAGAAATGAGTGTTACGAGACGAGGTCTCGAGATGACTAAGCGCGAGTGATACTATTGGTATTGCTAGCGTCTGTGAAGATGCGCAGGTCTGATGCCAGTCACTTCGTATAAAAATATTGATATTCAACCACATTTGGTTTGACTAGAAGCCGAAACTAAAATAGTTACAAAAGTACTAGTGGTTAGCGCCTAGGCAACTTCGAATAGAATGCAGAGCAGGGCCTCGAAGTCACTGTAAAGGGGACTTAAACAGAACTCCTTTACAGGGGCTTCGAAGCCCACCATATCGTGGTCAACCATGCCAGCCTGTCAAAGTTCTGGCGAATGTCACGAATCCCGTGAATCTATGGCAGGGAAGGCAAGTACGAATTTTAGTCGGTACGAGTCCGACATACCCTGCGATCTCCCCGGGCGGTGGCGGTCGATCCATGAAGATTTTTTGTAAAAAAAAAGGTGGATGTTGATCATCGTGTTGTTATGAAATTAATTTAATAACAACATAGTTCATGCAATGAATGTAAACTATTTACTCATAATTCATCACATCCTTGAATTGAGTTCTACATTCTGTACTTTATATGGGTATCATTAACTGACTTTAAGAAACCGATTAAAATGATTATCGGGTATCGCAATTTCAAGTAATTGACGATTAATGCTAGGTTTTTAACGAGCTATGAAAAGATTGACAAACATAGATTTACATTGAAAGTGATAAGTTTAGAAAATACTTCAGGATACAATTACACTATACAATTGACAATTTCAATAATATTATTTAATAAAATATCCTATTTATGCACGAGATTTTTTCAGACATAGCTTTCTGCCTAATTTTTTTATAAAACCCAGTTTTTTCAGTTTTATATTTTAGACTGAACTGAATGAATAATTAATGAAATTCTCAGTAACAGCTCGGAGTTTGCGATATGTGTCTGGTTAATTGCAATAGACATGAGACCTAAACATACTGGTGAAATTTAGGGTGTACCTTAGTACGCCTCTGCCTAACCCGTCGGGGAACACAGGCGTGATGGTAAATTAGGTATTCTCATAAATTACATTTTACCAACTTCTAGGTGTGTAGAAACACAATTTATGACTGCAGTCTGGGACATTATGAAAGGCCGTTGCATTAATTATCCAGAAATTGTAATAAATACAATTTCTTCATTTAATAAGACGTAAACTCATTTATAACGTAGTGCAGTGTGTATTATGCATAAATATCCGAGTGTTTGTAATAATATTTTATACAAAGCTGTCACTGTGCTGTAGACTTCTCTGTACAGAACTGTTTCCAATATCACCCGTTAAAGATGAGGACCAGTGATATTATTATAGACTGTCCATTCATAGTTATCGAGATCGAATTTAAAGCCTTAGACATATCTGACTGTTAAGGAGAACTCGCTTAAATGGTGAAGGAAAACATTATGAGGAAACCTCCAAGTCTGATTGTTCTCGATTGCAGTGCCAGCGTGAGAATTCCGTAAGCCTATTCTGACATATGACGGGGAATTATAGCCCATTTCCTATCAAAAGTGAGGAAGTTAATCCAACAGCAAAAAACCCGTGAAATGATCCGTGAATTCGATCTTTAATCGTAATACCGTCTCGTAAAACATGTTGAAACTGCTATTCCATGACACTAGTTCTTTACTCATTTCTGATGCTTATGCGAATAACTTTTTACGCATTTTATACTGTTGTATTGAAACCTCCAATACCTGTCTACCCGTGACCAGGCATGTTGTAAAGGATCCGAAACGTCGGGAATTAAAAAATATCAATACAACGCGATAAAATCATCAAAAAGTAGTTGTATTTCATTGACCACTTCTCTAATCTTAATCTCGTGTCGTGTCACATAATGTAAACGCTCTTTTAACATGAATAATGAATAACGCTCTCATGCCGGATTCTCAGCAAGTGGTGTGTTGCACAATTTACGCATGGACCCTTACAGTCGCTTGCACAGGCGTACCTACACATTTCATTCTAATGTTACCGGTGCAAGACTTATGACAGAAGTAATGTATCCGTTTTGTAAGGTAATATGAAATAGTACAAGATACTTCTGATAAACCTATGATCAAGTGCTTCTTATTCATTTTCTAGACTGAATATTTCATCTTTTTTTTTTTTAAATAAGCTTATTAGCAATGTGGGTCGCACATCACTAATATTCTTGTTAACCCCTCGTGCTAAGCTAAAATGCTTGTGTTACGAGTGGGTTCACGTCGGTAGTGTAATGGGTGGGTTTTGAACCGGCAACCACATGATCTCAAGTCCGACGCCTTAGCCATTAGGCTACCGCCGCTTCTGAATCATTGGCGACATTACACACATTAAAAGAAAAGAAACCAGTCTAGTTGAAGAACCTTCAGCTTCAGAGCTTATCTATATATAACATACCGCACGTAGCATCAATCAATACAATACTCCTCGAAATGTTAGGCTCACAGTTTACACCTACAGTTCGCCAAAAAGTTTAGAAAGCCTGAGAATCGAACCTGGGACCTGACCCTGAGAAGCCGTTCTTGTAGTCACTGTGACATCCAATAGTAATAAGTATTAAGTTAATTAAACAACAGTAATATTTTACTATAGCTCGGGTCACACGGCAGCTTGGTCAGGCTGACAGCTAGAATGTCATCCATGCCTTGTGCGTCCGTTGACAGCAACTATATCTTTTAACTATCTTTTGCCCGCGGCTTCGCTCACCTGATGCTATATAAGGATTAGAAATGGGTTCCAAAAATAATTTGTTCTAAACCAACAATGATATTCTCTTCTTTGTATGGACCTCTATACATCAGAGCGGTCAAGCTGTATCTCAGGATCCGTTTAATTAATTGGGATAAAAAGTTCACCAGTTTTTAAGTTGGAGCATATACTTTCTACAGTGATAACAGTGATAATAACTAACTAACAGTTATAACAAAATTAAAATCTATTCAGTATTTTTTGCTCCAACGTAACAAACAGACAAGAATTTAAAAAATCACATTTTTGGATTCCGTGATGTTTATTATATCATAAACCACTTGTTTTGTTAATATCTTCAATGTACAGACAGATTTTTACAATTTTATAATAGTATAGAGATTCTCACTACGTCACAGTCACTATAACAATTTATAAGGTTAATATTATGGTGTAATAAACACTTTTAAGATTTTCCTATCCGTATGACACAGCATTACAACACACTTAGCACTGAGGTCGTGGAACGAGCGGCTGATTGACGCCGACATTTCAAGAGAAATTCAATTTTATGTAACAGGTCACAAAGGTAGTTTTTGATAACTCCAGTGATACCCGTCACTATCTTGATGTAAGTAAGTAGGTGTACAGGTCAGTCATGATATAATGTCCTATGTAATGTAGGTAGGTATGTAAAATCTATCGTACAATATAAGGTATTAGTCTTTTGGGTAGGTAATACAGTACAATACAAGGTATTATTCAAGGTATTAACTGCCTCATTAGTCTAGTGGTCCTGAGCGCGACTGCTACGCTTGAGGTCCTGGGTTCGATTCCCAGGTCGAGCAAAGTGTTATTGGGTTTTTCTATGAAATTCCCAGTAACAGCTCGGAGTTTGGAATTTGTTCCCGGTTAATGGCAATAGGCTCACCCCCTATTACATGGGTTCTAAACATACCGGCGAACTGTGGGTGTACATTAGTACGCCTCTGCCTAACCCTTCGGAGAAAAAAGGCGTGATGGTATGTTATGTTACAATACAAGGTATTGTTTTTTTTTATGGGATAGGGCATTAAAAATACTTCACTGGAAATATATGTAAGTGAAAGCATTTCTTGATAATTTGGCAAGTTTGGAACGATTTTCCGGTCGCTTATTTCCAGTGAAGTAGTAGTAGACGAAATGGTACGGTAGGAACCTAGATTAACGGTATATTAATTCGAATAAAAACACAATTTGATCAAATATTGATTATTTTACAACTTATTTTGGTGTTACGTTTTTGCGGGCAATTCGAGCTCCGCCCTTTATGCTGTCCATGTTTGAGAGAAATGGCGTTATTTAACCCGTAAAGTGGCATCCCTTTCCCACAATCTCAAAATGATTGCGTTAACACGGTTTTAGTAGCAACTGTATCAAGTAATAGTGAAAGTAGCAAGTAACAACGAAAAAAAAATTCATTATCATAATAATATCAGCCTATTGCCGTCCACTGCTGAACGTAGGCCTTACCCAAGGAACTACAACCAGCTCGGTCGTATGCAGCTCGCAAACATCAGCTGCAAGCCACCTTCTTCAAATATCGAAAAAAAAATTGCAAAACATTAAATTATTTTATTCTTTTTTTTTCTTCCTCAAAACCTACTTTTTAAATAAACATAATAATTAGTGTAGGTACCTACGATTACGTTATTCAGCAGCATATAAATAAACGTGGAAACAATTCGGAACTTTGTAGCTTACCTGAAACAAAACAGGACACAAACTTCAGTATTTGTTATCTCCATAAACCGGTTACTGAAACATTGAAAGCGTGTAATAATTCGCTACAATTTCACAGATGTTACGATGCTACTGAAAACTTGTACAAACAAACCGAATAAAAACGGTTTTAATATGCATCCGATGTTTCTTCAAGCTGTTGTCTTTTGTGATGTTCTAACTGAAATTGCTTTGACGCGCTTGTTGTGTACCAAAGAAAATCAAACAAATTGATTTAGAATTTTACTGAATCTGGTCCATCTCCTAAATTTTGTTCCGGATTGAGTAATATCACGTAATATGACGACATAGGTAAAGTCTTCTTCTATTGTGTCAATGATGAATCCCTACTAATATTTATATGTATTACAAACGCCAAGCGCCTAAACTGCTTAAATAATTTTGATGAATTTATGTATAAAGATAGATTGGACTTCGGCAAAGGATCTTGTGTGCTACATTGTGTGTAAAAATGACTTTTGTGTTGCGAGTGAAATCGCGAATACCTACGTATTGTGAGTCACGATATGTTCGGTCAATAAGTCGTAGGTCAAGTCTCTGGTAATAAAATGACATAACTGCTTTAGAATTTGTTGTTATAAAAAATATTTACATGGTCCTGTTAAGGGATGTCAACGATTTTCGATCATATAGGACTTTAAGGGCCACTTGCACCAATTAAATGTGTTTAAATTTTATTTAAACACAATTTTGTTTTTAAATTCCGTTTAAACATATTTCAGAAGTTGGTGCAAGTGGCCCTTAATCCTAGTTCAGTAAAAGGGAAGAATCCTATAGTACCTACCATATTTCAGAGAAATTGCAAACTTAAATATACATACATATTTACGAAATTATTTGAATTTAAACTTTATGTAATGTTCTTAGAAGTCGCACAAAACACAATCGTAAAACATAACCAAGCCCATAATTTTAACTAAGTATAAATTATGTACCTACTTGAAGTCCAGTTGAGACAGCCCTAATATACGCTATTACTATATTTTTTAGAAAATAGTCTCTTACTGATATAATCTGCAACATTAATAAAAACAAATTAAAAATATTATTTATTTAACTCTCATTTGGGTAACTTGAAATTCTTTTAGTAGTGTTTCTTTTAATGTTTTCCTTAAAGGGTCAAAAGAGCTCATAACTGCATCCACTATATGGTATGATGCCGCTAGTTCACGTACAATGTGATGTAATAAAATGTCTCTTTACGGATATAATGTATACTACAGTATCTACTTTTGTACCGTTTTACATAAATATTTTCCTTAAACTGACTTATATTTTTATAGTGCGGAGGGTATCGACCTTAGAATTCCTCTAGGCAGAATTGAATTGTTTTGTTTACACATAGCTACCGATACTAAATTTGTAAGGTAATTATTTTGAATTCGAAATTTTATTTGAATAATAAATTTACATAAAATAATAATTTTACAAATTAATTCATATAATAATTTGTATTTAAATTTATACTTATTAATTAAATAAACAAATTAAAATATGAATTTATAATTATTTATAATTAAATTATAAGTTATGTAAACACTCTTCTATGATATTACTCATAAAACAACATAACTTTCCATCTCACTGTGGAACCCAAAGGCTTTAAAAGCAATGGTACGCCTACAGTTCGCCGGTATATTTAGGTCTCATATAATAAGAAGCGATTCAATTAATCTGAACTCGATATTTTTATCGTAATCGATTTAGAAGAACACGAATTCTTTTGGCTCGATTATCACGTAGATAATGTTTGTAATAATATTAAAACCACTGAGCTTTTATAAAATAAATAAAATGTACAACCAACTTTGACACGTATTGACATAAAACCTGACCTTTTTATTTCATTCTAACACTTACCTACACGCTATTGACTTTCAAATCTTAATTATAGAACTTGACGATTAGTGCTTCACGATTATATATTATTAGGTATGAATGTCCGTCTGTCTGTTGAAGAGAGCCATCACTCATATTAACATATAGTTGTCAATAGTATAAATATGGGTATGTTTCAACAACATGTAATCAAATGTTTAGGTAATGTATGAGTACATTGTCTTATGTAACTTGACGTTAGATTGCGATAGTTTTTGTGATAACTGTTTGCCATTATAGTGCGTATTGGTCTACTTTCGTCCAATTTTGGTCAGGCATAATGTAAAAATATATTTTTTGCCGTAGTCACAAAATATCTTTGGCTGGTCTTCGCTTCGACTAACTTTGACTTAAAGTTGCCGCGCGCATTCAAGGATTTTTTTTATAATGGATAAAAGCTTTTGCGTAACCGAACGTGGTGGCGAGGCACCGAATGCCTCCAGTCAGGTGCGAATATTTGTATCGAGTCTGGGCATACTGTTTGTTTGTCAATTGTTTGCTTGTACAGTCCCCCGCGACTCAGGGTTTGTCCCCTAATGTGTGAGTGGTCTTAGAAAAACTATTAGTAAGTACTATGTTTAGAATGGCCACTCTCCCTCGCCTGTCTAACCCCTCCTCGTATTTCGTAGTTGTGTTCGCATTCTTTAAAACGATGACGTGCGAGTCGGTTCCAGTAGACTTCTTAATACCATATTGGAAAGGGTTGTTTGCCCTGTTGTGGGGCACTGGAATTATGCTCATGATTCCAGACCGGTCATTTTTAATATAAAATGAATAATTATTTAGTAACATAGCTTGTAAGTACTAGTAACACCCTAATGGAGGTACTTACATGAACAAAATTGTGTAATGTAATAAAAACAATATTTATTATTTATTCAAACTAAATGTATGAACTCGAATATAATCGATCATACAGACCGGTTGATCGATTTAGTTATTCGGTAGCGAAATGCTAAATTCCTCCATGTACGATACTGATATTCAGCTGCATCTGATTAGATAGGAAACCGACCCCAAGATTAACTGCAAAAACGTTAGGAGGATTATTCTAAAACTAAACTTTAAAACGAAACCTCACTAAAAATTATAGGTACACCGTACAAATAGTATTTCTATCGGTGTTATTATATCACACAATTAATCCCCAGAGCTGTGGGCATATAATTTATGTAATTTGAAAGCGATACAGTTCTCTTCCTATCCTGTCACGATTCGTCCGTAATATCGTTTGGTCCAAATCAGACACGGAACTTTACCGAATAATAATTGTTATTAGATTATCTAGGAAAACCGGTACCGATGTGTGAAAGTAATTCTAGTATTTGTATGTTAAATTATTGTATACCATAGAGAAGGAAGTTATTGCTCAATGATTTGTGGAGTAGGAGCCATAACTCATTCGGTGAGTGCTAAAATGCCTTCTATTGCGCTAAATTTGACACTGAAGACGGTAGCATATGCTGTCGTGCACAGCGAGGTTTAGCGGAGACTCCTTTATAGTCTCCCTAGACACGTGCTCTAACACGCATTGCACAGGAGATTTTCTGGGGTAGTCTTTTAGTAGGGGAAGAGGACACAGTGTTCCTATTCATAAGCTAACCGGGGTGGTTTTAATGGGTAAGAACTCTACACGCCCCGGTCCAATGTCGATAAACAGCACTTCAAAAATACTTTTTGAATTAGATATAGTATGGAGAAAAAGTATCTTCAATTTTTTGATCCCATTTGATACGCCGCCCGGTCCTTACTTAATAAGTCTACTACTGAGTACTTAAAATCTCAATGTAATATGCTGACTTGTTTTTTTTTTGTTGCAGGTACATTACCGATATGGCATAGCTACCAGATACTGCGCGTTGAAGGCTTGAAATGTCGTCAGATCCGAGATACGTCAGTCAACTTATAGTAGTATTTGTGTGCCTTTCATATGGCATTCTATATCAAGGTTTGATAATCAGTGACAGTTATCCAATTTAAAATTGGTCACGCGAATTGACGCTTAAAAACTATTGTCATAATAATAGTGACCAAAAAGTGATATAGCCTATATATTTTTAAATAATATGTCTGAGTCTTAGTTAGTCAAGAAGAGTGTGAGATCCTGGGTTCGATTCTCACGTCGAGCGTTATTGCGTTTTTCATAAAATTTTCAGTAGCCCGGAGTTAGGAAATTAAAATTCAAAGAGGCAATAGGCTCACTTGAACGTTTGAATTATCGGTGTATATAAGGACCAACACCTCCACCTAATCTGACGCGATAATAAAAATTATAATATCTTATTAGTACTTTAATTTCTTGCTGAATAACTTCAACAATCAAATAGTTTTATAAACAAGTCATATAAAATATTAGCGACCCCGCTGGTTTCACCCCCGCTGCCCCGTTCCTAAGAATCGTATGGTTATGTTAAATAGCTTAAAAATCTTTCTTTTGAATCACTCTATCTATTAAAAAAACCGCATCAAAATCCGTTGCGTAGTTTTAAAGATCTAAGCATACATACGGAGAGGCAAACAGCGGGACTTCGTTTTATACTACATATGTAGTGATTTTTTTCAATAGTAGCAGTAACTAGAAGTAAAAGTAAGTACATATAACAATCAAAATCACTGCCTCATTAGCCAAGTGGTCCCGAGCGCGACTGCTATGCTAGAGGTACTGGGTTCGATTCCCAGGTCGAGCAAAGTGTTATTGGGTTTTTCTATGAAATTCCCAGTAGCAGCTCGGAGTTAGGAATTTGTGCCCGGTTAATGGCAATAGGCTCGCCCTCTATTACATGGGACCTAAACATACCGGCGAACTGTGGGTGTACATTAGTACGCCTCTGCCTAACCCTTCGGGGAATACAGGCGTGATGGTATGTTATAACAATCAAATACAAAAACAGAGCTTTATGCAACACTCATAGTACCGATTTATGATTGTTTAAAAAAACAGCAAATGAAAAACCATGGTAAAATGCAATCAAACGAAATCAATTCGTATTGTAATAGAATTGTAATACAACTTTCTATAAACATTTTAATGAAAAAATAACATTGTTTGAACAACTATCACGAAATCCTTTTAATTTCGTTGTAAACGTATCTAAGTTATGAACGAAACGCGATTATGTTTTACACTTGTATTCCCCAAAGAGTAGGCGGAGGTGTATTATTACACACAGAGTCCGCCGGTATGTTTTGGGTCCAATATAATAGGGGGAAAGACTATTGCCATTAACCACTGCTCGACCTGGTTAGGGTATCAGGGACTCTTAGGATTACTAGGCTTACTCCTGTAGGAATATAAGCTTCATCCCTATATTGATCAAAAAAGAAAATATATAAAGGAACTAGCTTTTGCCCGCGGCTTTCCTCACGTGATTAGGATTAGAAATGGATCCCAAAAATAATTTAATCAAAAACCAACAGTAATTATCTCTTTTTTGTATGGATCTGTATACATCAGAGAGATCAAGCTTTATCTCAGGATCCATTTAATTAATTGAGATAAGACGTTCACCAGTTTTTAAGTTGGAGCATAATACATTCTAACAGTGATAACAAAATTAACATCTATTCAATACTTTTTGCGCCAACACGTATCAGACAAGAATTTTAAAAATCTTACTTTCAGTTTCGGAGTCGTTTATATATACCCTAACGCACTTTTTTTTATAAATATATTCAAAGTACAGGCACAGCTTTTTAAAGATTTTATAAAAGTAGAGAAAATTAAATACGTTGGTTGAAAATATCGCGTAAATCGTATAGCTTGCGCCTGCGCCGGTAATCATTCGGCAGTATTGCGATAGTCACGCGCCGCGTCGCTGCCTGTCGTCGGGAACGGGCAGGTTGCTGCGCCCACTTGTCACGGGGAATGTAGGAAATGTCGAAACGAATGCAATAGAACGCGGTCCTAAGATACAGAAAGTGTGTCGACTGGACAATGGGAATTTGTGTAGAGATTAATGCTTGCAGGCTTTATGCTCGCGAATTGTAGGAGTTAGATAACTTGAATAGTATTTGTGAGGAAGTATTGGTCCTTATCTAGTAAGATTTCCTGGTACCAATACAATTTATGCAAGTCTAACAATTTTGTATGGTAGGTATATATTTGTAGATGGACATACAAAATATTAATTTGACTTTGACTTTGAACAATAATGCAAAGTACACGGACGTCAAAGAAATGTATTATCATAGAACGTGGTCCGTAGAATCGGTGGTAATATCACATACAGTGATAGATTTGTGAAATAATTGCTGTCAATATCAAATTTCGTTAAATATTTTTTTTTTTAAAAAAAGCTTACTAGCAATGTGGGTCGCACATCACTAGTATTGTTGTTAACCCCTCGTGCTAAGCTAAAATGCTTGTGTTACGAGCGGGTTCACGTCGGTAGTGTAATGGGTGGGTTTCGAACCGGCAACCACATGATCGCAAGTCCGACTCCTTAGCCATTAGGCTACCGCCGCTTATAGTTTTGCTTGTAACATTGCTTCAGTGATCAGATACGCTCAGATATTAGGTATACGCTGAACAAACAAAGAACATACCATCACGCCTGTATTCCCCGAAGGGTTAGGCAGAGGTGTACTAAGGTACACCTACAGTTCGCCAGTATGTTAAGGTCCCATGTAATAGGGGGCGAGCCTATTGCCATTAACCGGGCACAGATTCCAAACTCCGAGCTGCTACTGGGAATTTCATAGAAAAACCCAATAACACTTTGCTCGACCTGGGAATCGAACCCAGGACCTCTAGCGTAGCAGTCGCGCTCAGGACCACTTGGCTAATAAGGCAGTTAGAATTAGAGTTAGATATTATATAACATACATAATATATAACAAGCAAACAGACAAAGCAAATAAAACTCAGTTTGCTCAAAACATTACTTCGGTATTTTATACGATTTGATTTCTATTAATCTAGATCAATTAGATACTAATGACATAATAATAACTAACTCTGTGAAATTCATCGCAATAATTCGACAAATGCATACAATTTCACAACTCATACCTTTCCTACATTCCTAGAGAGCACAAGTTACGAAACTGCCTAATTAAATCACTTTAATACTTGTCATATGTACGGCACAGTGGGCTAACTTGACCTATCACGAATGAACAAAATAGAAAATATGATATTCGACGTCAAGGATTTGTCTTGTGGTCCTAGTTTAACATTACCACTAAGAGTTTTTTACGAGTGTCGTAAAAATGACTATGTACATTCCACTACTTTTTATTCTACAAGCTGGGTAATTCAATATTTCTCCAATTTAAATATTAGGCAATACACATTTTATTTACAAAAATTATGGTCGCTGCTGGGGGGAGAAAAAAATATGGTATTTGAGAGATAATCTACAGGTTTATGATTAGCCATTTATTTTTTTGTGCTGTGCATGTTAAAATAAAATAAAACCTGAAAAGAATGGAATTCTTTTTTGTGATGTGAGCATTTTTTATTATTTTTTTTAATTTTAATTACTTAAACCTTTGTCACTCAGTGCAGTTGATAAAGAGAAAGGTGTAAAATTAAAAGCGCTATGCTAAGAGAAAAATGTTGCTTAATTTTTACCACAAGCCGAGTTTCTTAACACAAAACCATTATTATAATGTTCCGAAGGCTATCAATCGAAGATGAGCTAACATTTGAACTTACAACAGAGCTTCCCATGGCATTATATTGCTAAATATTAGTGTGGAGATTTAGTACCTAGGTACTGTTACCTACTGTGATAACAGGTATTGGAAAATAGCAGTCGTAGAAAATCAAATAGCAGTATAGAACTTTGGAGTGAGCATAAGAAGCTTGAAAGTGTATGTAATAGCCTAGTTAGTCTAGTGGTTGTTAGCGCGACTGCTACGCTAGAGGTCCCAGGTGTTGTTCCCAGGTCGAGCAAAGTGAAATTGTGAGTTGATAGGCTCGCCCCCTTTTTTCATGAGACCCCAACATATGTATGAACAAGCACTAATCTACCTGAAACTATTGATTAAAATTAAATATATGTTATATTTAATTTGTTGTCAGTTGGTCTGAAAGAAGGTTGAAATATTTGATTCGATTTCTTCTAATTTTCGCGATGCATAATAAATATCATATAATTTCTACAAATTGTTCCGTGTTATAATCCTTACTACAATAAAGCAAAGATCCCGCGCGTCTATCTGTCAGTTTGCGATAAACTCAAAAACTACGGCACGGATTTTCATGCGGTTTCCATGAATGGACGGAGTGATTTATGAGGAGGGTTTTAAGGTATTTAGCTATTTTATTTTTTTAAGGGTGAATTTACGGGCGGATCGCTAGTTTGAATGATAAAATACATATACTATTTATATTTGCATAAAATTATGTTTTGTGTTTGATTTAGATCGTAAAAATACTTCACGTTCGCTTGTTTCGTTGAAACCTATACAAAATAATGTCTGAATGTCTAAAATATCTAGTCTAGGTATTAATAATTTCTAGCACCAATCGTGACTAGTTACCAACTGATTTGTGAATATAAATTGAGATTGGGTGCCCTTTACAGGCAATAGGAATTTGTAGTTGTAACTTTATTCCTTTAAACACGATTTTGAGAATTAATTTTAAACTTTTGGCCTCTATTATTTTGTAGATAATTATGATTTTCTTGACTTACTTAAAAATCATGCATATTACATTACTAGCTTCTGCCCGCGACTTCGTCCGCGTAGCGTGATTATATATAGCCTATAGCCTTCTTCAATAAATGGGCTATCTAACACTGAAAGAATTTTTCAAATCGGACCAGTGGTTCCTGAGATTAGCGCGTTCAAGTAAACGAACAAACAAACAAACTCTTCAACTTTATATATTAGTATAGATTAAAATCCAAATAGTTTCATCCGTTGAAGAACGTTATTTAGTATAAGTATAATAATATTTCTGAGATGAGTCTGTTCTATTCGATATAATATAGATAAAGTAAAAAAATACGCATTGTTAAAGTCTACATAGTAAGCAGTGATAGCCTATTGATAAGACCATTGGATTGCCAAGTAAAAGGTATCGGGTTCAAATCCAAGCACGCACCTCTGATTTTTCGTATTAATAATTAATTATCACGCGCTTAAACGGTGAAGGAAAACATCGTGAGGAAACCTGCATGCCTGAGTGATTTTCTCAACGGCCTGTGTAGTCTGATATCCGCATTAGGCTAGCGTGATGTACTTAAGCGCAATCCATTTGTTTAACATGTTTTTGGTGTAATAAATACCCACATCTCGCCATTCGTCGTAGAAAACATTATTCCTTTTATCTTGATATAGTTGACGGTAAAATGTGCTATAAATATTCAAGTACTCGCTCATACAGCAATAAAGTAAAACTTGGATAAAACTTATGATAATCTAGAATACTTGAGTGCAAGTGTCTCTAATAAAGATATCCTTTTTTGTGTCAGTATCCCGTTCAGAACACTATTATTATACTTATTATTTTATTGGCTTGTGAAGTTGTGACCGCATTTACATAGAAACGAAACAAAAAGCTGAGGGGCAGAAAAGAGGTTGTATTCCTTTTTTATTTTATCCGATCTTTTGCGCAAGCATTTACAAGTTAAGGTATTTAATATAGGTTTATTCCATGTATAATCAACCCGGATACAATGTGACTTTGCCTTGGCATTCAATAAGAGAGAGAATAGCTGTCAAGAAATACGAGCTTTACTCTTTATTGTCACAAAAATGAAAAAGGCACAGTGACACAAATGACAAATTTACTGGACAAAGTTATGAGCACGATCCGAGATGATAAATGGGATAACTGAGTCATAAAGACTATAGCTATGTATTTTTTCGTGTTGTAGGCTAGACTAATAAATACCATGTCCTTTATTTTTTAATTAAAACTAATCTTTACATCCTGTAGGTATAATTACAATGAATATTAAAGAATAATTGCAAAATGTTCGTTTATCTCTTAATCTCTTACCCAATATTTATGACTAGTAATTTTCAAACTCTGTCTTAATAATTATAATTTAAGAGATATTGAAAATTTCGAGAAATTTATACCTATTCTAGAAGGTTTTGCAGGTTAATTTTGTTTTTTTTTCCAAATTTATTTTAACTTAACTAGCAAGGAAAGTTAGAAAGTCTTGAACAAAGGTTGAATTTAATAAATAATATTTAAAGAAGGACAAAATATTTTTATGCGTTTATATTTAAAAAAAAACATCCGTACCTGCAGTAACCTAGAGTGTTGGACATTAGTTTAAACCCTCTTATTTGAGAGCAGTGGAACAGTACGGGTTACTAAAAACATATTATCCACTCAACGCGGTGACTTCAATATAGATACATGGTTGCACTTTTGTATAAAAATCACAGTATAACAATATTTATCATAATTTACATAACATACCATCACGCCTGTATTCCCCGAAGGGTTAGGCAGAGGCGTACTAATGTACACACACAGTTCGCCGGTATGTTTAGGTCCCATGTAATAGGGGGCGAGCCTATTGCCATTAACCGGGCACAAATTCCTAACTCCGGGCTGCTACTGGGAATTTCATCGAAAAACCCAATAACACTTTGCTCGACCTGGGAATCGAACCCAGGACCTCTAGCGTAGCAGTCGCGCTCAGGACCACTTAGCTAATGAGGCAGTTCATAATTTACAAATGTTTCAAAATATATTATCATTATAGACATAATCTTGTGCATCACGATCTGCCACCCACAATACAGTTAAGAATCTTGACATTTATTCGAGTTCAAAGGAAGCACCATTAAAAACGATTAGCATATTATGTGGGCAATGTTTACTGGGTAGAATGACATCCAATATTACATCGAGGTTATAATAATGTAGTTTGTGAAGACAAAAAATGCTTATAGGAGAACATTAACTAGTTGACAGAAATAGTAATACTTTGGTATTTTTATTATTTTAATACGAAAATAGAAAAAATCCAAATGGATTGTATCGAGTGATTAAGGACAATATAGCTTAAATATTATACGTACAAAAAAGAATTATACTTTGAAGATTTTTATCTATTATGAGTACACCGGACTTCGACGCACAAAAAGCAGTTCTGATAATTAATAGGTATATTAGTGGCATGCGAATTCCGTTCATGACATTATAGACGTAATTGTTCAAGGCAATGAATAAAATGGAGCAGGAAGTTATTACAAGCAATCGCAAGTGATAAATATACTTTTTGCGTTTATGTAGATCACATATCAAACCCAATGTACCCAATCTTAAGGACGCTTTTAACCTTGATTTAACAAGTCAATCGTCATAACTCTTTTTCAATTAAATTAATATTTTATGTGGTCTAAAAAATGACATCTAACCATTTTATAATGCCAAGGCTAGTTGCTTATGAGTTTGTGACATTAAAATGTTCTACATGTAGGTAAATAAGTGTCATGTTGTAATTTTTCAATTAAAGTGATAAATGTCGTCATTAATTTTAATTTTATATGCTTGATGGTTATATACATAGGTACCTACTGTTCAGCGGGTCTGCAGATAAGCAAAATGAAATTTTCAGCAATTTTTACTGCAGCCTTGTGTTTAATTAAAGCTTAACGTGGGAGGAATCATTATAAAAACTTATTATAATACGAACGTCCTTCCCATGATCGCAGTCAAATCAACTATTACCTATTACCGTTTTTTGTCTGCAAGATTTCTAGATTATTCTATTACGCAAAACAAAGGAATTACGTGTGCTTAGAATAACCTTTCCTTCAGAAAAAATAACAGTTTGGACCTTGAGACGTTTTAAAGTATCGAATGTTGAAACGTGCAGGCATATTTTAGAGTACTTGTGCATAAAAAAGTGAAAAGGCGGCTATTATTACGATACCGAGGCCGTATACCGTGACAACTAAAATAACATTAATGGTTCAAGCTATGAGTGGGCGGCGATAACTATCGCATCTCACGATGATACGTGCTCTTTTTTTCCAAAAAGCGTAAATAGTAAAACACTGTCCTTTATAAGAAGCAAACTTTACATTGCTCGACTGGGATACAATAATGTTCGTGTAAATAAAAAAAAAAGATAAGAAAAATATACAATTGTTGGTAGGTGTTTCTGGTCCGGAATTCTTTTATAGCACCTTTTTAATTGATTTTATTAATTATTTGTCACTTTTCTACTGTTGCTGTTGCTAATAAATTGTACTCGTAAGTTTATGTCTTGCACAGTCTTTAAAAACGCGGACGTGGAAAGAAATGTTGCAACGCAGAGCAATGATCGGCCAAATCCACATACTTCTGTGGCAAGTCGAATACACTGTAATAAATAACACAAAGGAGAAATAAATCCAAACAAAATGTTTTAATAGTAGAATAAAATATTAATCGGCTATAAAAATAACGGAAAAATACATTAGTTAAACTGTTTCTTTTAAAAGAATTAGAGAAGGTTTCTAACACTTACGAGAATATTAGACAGTTAAATCAAACTAGTTTTTATGGATTTTATGGCTTTGTATGTCCCTATTAATTATTTGATATCCAACGTTTTCTGAAACGTGCCAAAAATCTGGCTACGCCTACGCCTGACATTAATTGCCATTTTTTTCTTAATTCCCGGGATTTAATCGTCATGTTTATGATTTATGTTTGTTATTGATTTGTGTATGTTTATGATTGAGGAGGCATTATCAACTCTATGTTACTTCCTCAAATTTTAGGCAAATATACCTCTACCTATTCCTACCTTATTCACATATTCAATTCACTGAAACTAAATCCTACAAAGTTTAAATGCGTGAAGTTGACTAAAAGTGTAAATATGAATTGGAAAAACGAGATCAACATGAGTAGCACCGCGAGGCACGGGTAGTACATATAATATAGAATTAATTGATTCTAGACTTCATTACTCAAGTAATAAAACGCAAAATTAATAATTCTAGGGCGTGTTCAGACGGCATTAGAACGTGGCCTGAGGCGGTATTACTAAATTCTTCTGACGTTCAAAACTATTAATGCTATAATAATAAACAGAACATGTATTACCTACTCTTAACGAGTGGATTGCCTATAAATCGTAGCTAATTTGAAGGTATTATGGCTATGATCACTGTATTGAAATGTTTAGTTTTTAAAGTTTTAAGTGACATATTGGCGGAGTGTGATATCGTGAGTTTGAATCCAGTAATCCAGACTTTCAGTACCTAAGTAGCAACTCGGAGTTTAGATTTGGTGGGCCCAAATCTAAACTGAGTTGCTACTTAGCTAACCAAGTTGTCCGAGTCAATTATATCTTATCAGGGACCTAAGACATACACCTAAGACTAAGACTATTTTTTTAATATTTAGACGTCGGCAATTAATAGTAGTTATACCTATGTTTAAAATGTCTCACATTATAACACACTAAGATTTATCCGATATGATTATATGTCAGTTTCTTGCTCGATTTTAAACGCAAAAGGAAATCTTATAGCTACAGCAATCAAGGTACCTAGTTAATGAATTGAAGTCACTTGTAAAATATATTTACTTCATCATCATCATCATCATCATCATATCAGCCTATTGCCGTCCACTGCTGAACTTAGGCCTCCCCCAAAGAGCGCCAACTTACAGACGACAAATAATTTAAAAATTTTCTTCAATCATAGCTAATATTGCATTAGAATGTGCGTGAAAACGTTTACAACTAAGCGTTTACTTTTACTGTTGGATCTACGAAATAAAGTTAAATTTAAAACATTTTGATTTTTACTTATTCAAATTATGTGTGTCGAATTTGATTCGCATCTATTGTTACGTGATCCCAAGATATCGAAGTCAATATCAGTTTCGTTGTCATATTGATAGAAAATTACAGTTGTGTCAGAACTATTGTTAGGTAATCGATGTTATTTAATAATACAATCGAGTTATCACTTTCTGATTTTAACAACTTTATTTGAGTGTACTATCGAATCGTCTAGCAATAAAATCAACCTATTAAATTAGAAGCAAATTATAAAGTGTGTTTTGAAAAGTTGACGATCAAAGTCACCAAGAGGAGCTAATGACTAAATAAATAATTACGCGGCGCTTGCTGCACTTAGTCTAAGGACCATTCCTCATATTCTACGCTTCGAGTGCCCTTAGTGTGACGTAGATTCCCGATTGTTAAACAAGTACCTATAATGATTATTAGTGTACTCAAAGCCCAAATACCCTAACAATCTGTCTCAATCTTTAGGATATCAATACTTCCCTCAATTGAGTTGAAGTCACTAATTGTAAAATACCGATATTCACCAGCAATGACCAGCATCTTGATAGACTAGAAACCGACTTTATTATAGTTGGGAAAAGGCTGAAAATAGACCATAAAAATTTAATTGGATCGCATGTGAAACATTCGGTAATATCGCCCACGCGATTGTTATTGTTAATAATGAATTTATTGTTAGTGAGTGGTCCAAGGCCGATTTTGACGTATCATTATCTATATTGTGCAGGCGCACCACGAATGGGCAGTTTGGCGAAGTGATATAGGTTGCCGATAGGTATTACTGCTTAAAGGTCAACGCTCCACAAAGGGCACGCCATCACGATTTTAATGTATTGTTCATGTGTAAGGAACTGTTTACTCTTGCCTAATACCAGAGTGAAGTAATAATTGCTGTAATGTTTAAACGAGGCACTGACCTCTGATCAAACGAGATCAGACAGTAGAGAATTGATCTTAACTATTTATTCCAAGAGTTATTTCATATGGTAATATGAACTTTGGTGGTCAAGACTGTAGTAATCTCCTTTTCTTTGTTGTTAAACCGAATAAATCACCTGTGTTTTACATGTCCCGTGAACATAAATCGCACTAGAAACGTTCAAGTGTTCTCCGCTTTGATCTTATTTGCATTAACTACATTAGCATTACGAGATTACAGATATCATAAATCATTCAATACAATCACGTCTGTCCATGTTCGCCTACTCATCCTAGGAGTCGGTTCACCCACCTATTGACTATCCTGGTCCATTTACCTCCCACGTGAACGCATACATATCCTGCTGTCATGTTTTCTCTGACGCCATATTTCTGATAGTCCCTCGCTGCGAAAATCTTACACTTACAACCAGTTAACACGGCAGGGGTGATCTGATCATACATTCATTTTACTTGATGTACTTCGACGCACAGAGCATAACTCAAGCATTGTTTATGAAAACATATTTCATTCATACTTGGGAATTTTCTGCGTTTCTGCTATTTCTTTTCATTGTTTGATTATTCTTTGGCAATTTATTTCCTAGAAGCGAGCAGACATTGAAATATCATGTTGAGTTTAAAGAGTCAATTTGCATGTACGAGTAGGTGTAGTATTCATTTGTTTTTGCTTGTATTCCAATTAGAGTGATAGTGGATTCTGTTTTTTTTGTTTCAAGTGCAATTCGAAATTGTTTCTGAGAATTCGTAATCACTGTGGGTGTGCGTAAATGCATTCAAAATGGCTGCAGAATGCAAATATATTCGCAATACTTAGTGATATTCCGTTTTACCGCCCACGCTTATCCTGTAGTTATCGCCTAATAGTCATTGAGTTTCTTTTTGATTTCACAAACATGGAAACGCAATTGAGTTAGCATAAGAACAAAAAGAAATAATTTCGAAGTCAATGATCTTGAAACGTTGAATTCGGACTTATATAGAACATCAATTACAATGGTTGGAGAATGTTTCAACACGTTATGCTGTAATGTGCAGATAGATCGCTTATTGCCTGAGCATTTCCCACACAACTAGACATTATTATGGATCTCATGCTTTTGAGTGGTTTGTCCACGGGGAATAATTGCGGATTTATTGCCTTTTGCAACAAACGATCAGGGGTCAGTTGTTTGATTAATAAGTTAATATGCTACAGAGTCGGTAGTTGCAACAACTGGGTCGATTTCGTTATTCGCTAACTCCGTAGTTGGTTGCGTTTTGCCTACGATTTTGCCATGATTTAGCTGGCCATTAAGATGGGCGTGCGCTTTGCATCCTTCGTTTATACGATGCAACTGTTTTACTTAATTAGTGGTTGTCTTGATTACTTAATTGTAAATTACATTAAACGACACTAAATTGTTCATGGAACATCGGATCAGTTAAAAAATAAAGCGAAGTTTTTTCTTATGAGTTTTTTTTGTGTATGATTAGATATGATATGATCAAGCATTTTTGCGTCACCTTAAATAATGACACAAAAACTGTCTCATAACTAGCATTTTAAAGGTCAGCGATCTATAATTTAGATTTTAGACTTTGGATTTGCGAATGAGACAATTAAGGTAGAACGTGTTTTAAATACTAGTCTAGTTACTGGAGAAGTTGTCATTTAAAATGCTTCAGGCTTTGTTAGACAGGTTCTTAGAAATGGTAATATTAGATGAGTTGTAAATATAATATCAATATAACGTTGTCTGATAACCATCAAAATTATAAGTGTGTAAATACTCAGCCGTGGGCGCCTTGGTGCAGCACTGCAGCGCGTGCGCAGATCACGGCCCGATTCTTGACGGTCGTGTGTCGACACTGATTGCAATTGATCATAGCGTAAGCCCTATCACTATCTTTTTACGGTTTACTTTAGTTTGACAAGTTTTTGAATCTTCTGGTTAAGGTACTACTTGTGGGAAACGTAAGCATTTGTTCGGTTATTACTATTACTATTGTTCGTTGCAGATTGTGGTTGTCTCAAACACAAGGTTATCTTGCGCAGCGTATGGTTGATGGTGGCTTATCTAGATGAGGTCTCCTTATTACCTTTAGTGTATAATTGTATAGTGTTTCGTAGTTTCTACCTGTCTCGATATTATTGTATGCATATTTGATTTCAATATGTGTTGGATAGAACTGTTGGTGTACCATTGATACATCTTTGTAGAACGACAAACGAGAGCTTGAGTAGATCCGAATATATTTATGTTTAAGCTCTGAACAAACAATTACAAGTTTAAATAATGGAGTGACATTAGCCAAGAGCTCAAAATAAATTGTAATGATGAAAAAAGGAGCTCTTAACTACTTATTATCTTAATCCATGCGCGAGATTCGCCTGCTGGCCCAAATCCCACGTGATTCGTGATACAATGTGAACGTGACAAAATTGTGCGCGATAAAGATAAAAGCTCTTAGCTTAGCTCTCGGTTCCTTTTCACAACACAGATAACAGATCGCCATGTGAATTTAAATATACGTTGCGTTTAATTTCATATTTTAAAACTAGAAAGTGTCTTGGCTCTTACACTGTTTTTAGGCGTTGAAATCCAAGATCTAAGCAGCGATAATCACTCTTAGTACAAGGTCAAAATACATTTTCCCCGGTTGGATGAATTTTTGTCTTAATGTGAACTTACCATGCACGTTTAATATTAACTGGCAGGTTTGGTGGCAACAACTTATAAAAATGACGTAGCAGAGGTTAAATGTTAGATTAGTAGCATCACTAAATCTTAGCTTAATAATAGTTTAAAATATTCCAATGACACTGAATTTTCAAAACCTGGTTTTACATTGTGTAATAAGATTAGAAGCCTCGGATTATTAGATTGTTTTAATAATAACTCATACATCTTTGCCAGCTCCCAGATTATTGGGTAAAACAGTGTTTAATGTACTGTACGAAGCTAATTTCCAATATTACAAACCCATATAAGACTATGTAACATTATTATGTTAGGCTTGCTAATTAATTTAAAACGTTACCTAGGACAGCAACAATTGCCAATAAGTTTGCCATTATACTCTCAGAATGTGAAAAAAAAACAATTCCTATTGTTAGATACACGTTGATATTACCCAATATGCAATAAAGCTGACGATTCAGACTTTTGCATTTTGCGAAATCTATTAGGTAGGTACTGATTACGTCGATCTGATAAAGGAATCCGTGTACAAAGATACGATAAGAAATTCGGTTGCAAGTAGGGTGCATGCAAGCTTGCAAGGACACTGTTGCAACTGCATACTTAGTGTTAAGTACGGCTATTAAAGTGGAGATTTCTGACCATTATTCCGATTAGTATGCGGTTATCTGAAAGTGTATCGGCGCGTTTCGTTGTTCGTGTTACTGCAAGCGGTTGCGACAATTGGTGCGTTTGGTTTCATATCGCTTTCGATGGCAATGTGGTGTTCTGCGTGTTCCATTGATATGCTTACCAACACTATTATGTATTTCGCTTGAGTCTCCACCACAGCCTTTACTTGGGTTATTCATTAGTGGCACACTTACGTTAATTCTGTCTGAGGTACCTACCTACATCAAAACAACTAGTGATTAATTGATTTTAATCTTCAATTCTCGCTATTTCGAAATTCAAAGCATTTAAATTCTCATTTGATTTTCTAATTCCAGAATGTTATGGCGCTCACTCCGACCGGTCGCGGTCCCGATCGGGCCCGATCCGCAGCGTGCCGGTAGCGGCCGATATCAAGCGGGATGTTGACTTCGACTGTCCCGAAGAGTTCGGCTACTACCCTCACCCCACCGACTGCACATTGTACTACGTATGCGTGTTTGGCGGCGCACTACTTGAGTCATGCACTGGTGGCCTTATGTACAGGTATGAATAAATATAATTTTTCAATGAGCTCAGTTTTAGCAGCAGCAATTGATATTTTTTGGTTGGTCCGATCGTTATAATTTACTTGAAAATGTTTACAATGCATAGAGTCCATCAAAAAGAAAACAAAAAACGGTCTAAACATTAGTATTTAAATTTTATGCAAGACAGAACGTATATTGAAAATTGAGACGTCACAACTAACTGCGTATTGTCATACAAATCCTATATCGCTACGAAAACTCATTTTGCAGAACTTAAGAACAAGCAGAACATGCATTGTATTTAATTACATCTTTCACTTTATTTTTAATAAATTAAATAATCAACTACCTATAACTACTAGTTTGTATGATCGGTTTTAATTCATTAAAGAACCATAACCTTTACGAGGTTTGTAAGAACCGTTTTGCTGTTGCGTCCGCTAGTAATTATTCCTCGAGGTTTAACGACTTTACGTTCAATTCGCATTTTGGTGACTTTGTCTGGCAATTGGGATATCAAAAGTGTATGAAATATCTTGTTATTATTTTCCAGCCACGAGCTCCAAACGTGTGATTGGCCGCGCAACGTAGGCTGTGACGGCACCAGCGCGGTCGGCAGCGGCGGTGAAGAGCTGGAGCGGATCAACGAGCGTGAACCGCCCCGGCGCGCCCCCCCGCCGCCTCGCCGCACACCTCCGCCACCACCGCCGCGTGCTCAACCCAACCCTGTCATCACCTCCAGGGGACAGCCTAAATTCAGTCGACAAGAATACGAAAAGGTATACCATCATGGAATCAAAAGACATTACTTCTTCTCCTTTGTATTTAATCCGTTGAAACCAATGACATTATATATATAATAGTTAAAAATATATAATTGGTTGAAATCTACAATTTTGCTTCCATTTATAGCAACAACAACTTTACGAGGAAGTAGACGATCTACCACCCGTCGAGGAAATTGAAAGTGACAGACAGCAGCGCGTTTACAGAGGACAGCCTCCAACTATAGGCCAGGTTCAAAGAGACAGAGATGGTTATGGAGCCCAACCTATTAATCCCGGAAGAAATCTTAACTCGAACATAATTCCCGCATCTTTGCCTCAAAACGGCGGTAAAATAGGATCATTCTCATTTGGCTCCCAAGTTGATGATAGACGAACTGCTACTGTAACGCCGGCACCTCAATCGTACAGGTAAGTCCTAAAAAGCTACACAACACCAAATATTGACTATGAATGAAGAACTAATAGACGTTATCGTTATTTGCAGTGAAGACAAAAATTACAGCGTGACTGACTCTTCTATTGACAGACAATCAGACATTGAGACGAATGAAATTATTACTGATGACGTGACTGAAAAACCAGTCTTGAGAAAGAAAAGGGAAGTGGTAGGAAATGGCTTAGGTGGAAATGAAACTAGCACTTCACAACCAGAACAAATGTCTAAAAGAAGTGACAGTGGCGAAGAAATGGAGTATATAGAAATAGATTCTGATATTGACGATGATGAAAATACGCAACTAGATGAAACTGAGAGAGGGAAACGACAAGTACGGTATTATTTAAAAAATGGATACAAGTCTCCCGAGAAGAATTTTGCATTTCTTAAGCCAGTGAAAATTGTAGAATATCCACAGCCACATCACAATTCGAATGTTCATAGCTCTGGATACCAGCCAAAGTATAATAAAATAAATAACAATCATTACCATGACAATTCCCGTCGCCCTCAGTCCCATAGCAATAATGTTTATTCCTCGGCCAATCCTTTTTTGTCTTATCAAACAAGTAATACACAATTCCAAGGAACTTTTAAACCTAGTTTACCAGATCCATCTAGTCAACCGTTAGCTCATAATCCTTTAAATGCTGCAACACAAATTATAACCAAAAGTCCACCTATATCTTCACTCCACAGCGGGCCGTATAATTCTTTAGCTGGTGGATTTTATAACAATGCTCCCCAGCAAAGTAACTCTCAGTATTTAAATCAACATTATTCATCAACACCGTCAAGTTTAAGGCATCAACACAATCCAATTTCCTTTCCGGATTCATCTCATGTTCCAAGTACGATAGTTACGGGAAAACCTGTCCCAGTACCAACATCACCACGGCCTCAAGAAAATTACAGAAATTCTGACCAAGATATGAATAAATATATGCCACAGAATACACGTCCTATTCAAAATAACCAACAACCAATAAGAAACGGGAAGGCCCCACAAAAATATGTTGAAAAAAGACCCTCATTTGATAAAGAGTATGACGATGAAGATGATTCTGGTGAAGATGAGGAAGAATCCTCTGAAGAAGAGGAAGCTGAAGATGATGATCGTCACAACAACGGTTATCCTAAGCCACCTTATGAATTCACTCATCCAAACTATAAGTATAAAGATATAGAAAATCCATTTGCTAATCCTAGTTTTGATTTTGATACATATTTGTCAAAATTAAGTAATGGTCAGTATTCTCCTGGAAAGCCTAACAGTAGTCCAAGACCTGCTGCTATAGTTCAGCCTTCGATAGAAGTCACAACGATTTCCCAATTAGGTTCAAGAGTACCAAGTTCAACAGTAAGCTATATAGGTATGAGTACACCTAAACCTTTCACGGTTCCTTCTAATCCTGGTAGCTCAAGTGCAACTATCATTGGCAATGTAAGACCATCATCTGCATCTATCAAACAAGCCCCATCAAATGACCAGGTCATACAAAGACCAGAACCGACCAGACAAATCCAACAACAGCAGCCACAATCTTTAAATGAAAACACATATATACCTCAAACACAACAAACAGCTGGGATTTCTCTAGATTCTATCAGACCAAACTTAAAACCTCCGAATTTCAAGGACGAAAGACAATTGCCTATTAGCTATAGTTTCAGCAATCCCATAAGCAGCACTCCTAAACCCTATGAATACCATAAATCAAAAGGAGAGACTTACCATACATTTTCCGCTAGTCCAAAGCCATATTTGTTAATAACTGGGACAGGTTCGCCTATTATTCTGTCAACACCTAAACATCAGTATATAGTGAAGCCTGAAAAGATTATATCACTTAATCCCCATATAGTTTCTACAGCAAAACCTTATTTAGTATCGTCTATTAAGCCCCATAATGCCTATATTGCGTTTAAGCAATCTACACCCAAACCTTTGACAACGATAGCAAATGAGCAACTTTCAGCTTTGCAACAATATTGGAACCATCCATCAACAGAATCGGTTCCATTTCGTTCCGTTTCATTCAAACCAAGTCCAACACCGAAATTTCAAAGACTAGAAAACTTATTTCCAAATGTGGTAAAATCGACAGAAGAATCTGTAAAAAATCATAGTAATAATATTAATTTTGTTAATACTTACAACAGTAGCCCTATCAGCACAACGAAACCACCGCCAAAACGCAGACCAATACCAAAACCGTCACCAGAAATGAATGATTATTATTATGATGATGAGGATGAACCATATTACATTGAACCTGTAGTAAAACCAAAATATATGCCAAGTTCTGAAGTGAAACCACAGAGGCCGCCTATGGCCCAAAATTACAAAGAATATGAAGATAGTTATGAAGATGACGATGCTCCCGAAAATACTGAGTCTCAATCAACTAGAGTACCAATAAAATACAATAAACCGGAAAGTGCCACAAAAAACCATAACGATGTATCTATTGTTACAAAGGCTCCTTTGAAAGATTTTCATAAAAACAGTAATAGGAAAATTCCCATTCCCGTGCTAGTAGATTACGGTACACCAACGCCCAATACTCTTATTCGTCCCGAAGTGCATAATTACCAAATCATACATCATATGCCTAGAAATAGAACTATAATGCATATAAGAAGACCTGCTACTGACAATGGACCTAATACGATTAAGCCTCCAAAATATTTAAATCATACGACTTTGCGTCCCTATACTGTTAGGCATAGGTTAGCTAAGCCGAGTACTGAAAAACAACCTCCCCAAGATGAAGATAAACAGATGAAAGGAAGAATAAAACATCCGAATATTGTTGCACAAATGAAATTAACAACGCCTCGTGATAACCACAACCAAGAGACTAGATACACAAATATAAAACATGATGATAAAACCAACAGGTAATTCGAAAAGAACAGCTATGTAGTACCTACTAACTAAAAGATATACTGGAATATGACTTTTGGCACAACTAACATACTATTTTACCTACCTGTATCTTCTGTACAGACTTCTTCTGGTATCTATCGCACTAAATATTTTGACAAACTCTAACATTGACTCTAGTGACTTTGACTTTAGAAAAGACTCGACTCAATCGCTTTGTATAATGCAATTTCACCTGTACATAATTATGTATTATTTATTTGAAATTATTAATGGTATGTTAATTAAGCTCATTGAGAATTTCAACAGAACCACTGGTATTTCTAGCTTGGAACCGACAGAGAGCGTCTCTCCTGTCTCATATTCAGCAAGCCCTCGTCCAAAGATGTTGTACAACGGATCTCAGAACTACAGTCCCGATCAATACGACCCCTTCTATGCTGTTTATGATGAAGATGGTGAATTGTATAAAGATACAGGTAACTTTATTAAAACTTTATTTAATCAGCCTTTTTTATGGGATAGGGAGGCAAACTGCAGACGGATCGCCGCCTAATGGTAAGCGATAACCGCGGTCCATGGATACCCGCGACACCAGAGGAGTCGCAAGTGCTTTGCCAGCCTTTTAACTTTTTTAGCCAGTTTGGGCCTCCGGTATCCTCCCTCACTCAGCGAAACATAACGTAAGCGTTGTTTCACGCCGGTTTTTTGTGAAGCCGTGGTATCACTCCAGTCGGGCATATTCATGCGGAAGCATGGCTTTCCCACCTTCAATCAATTTTAAAAATTATAGTGGTAAATGTGTAAATATTTTTATTTGTAAAGAAACGGTAATAGGTAATTTTATAACAATCGTCGTCGCATGTTGATAACAACTCGAGCAAAAAAAAAGCATGTCTAGTCTGGTTTCTTTTATTAATTAGTTAGCACTTTTATCATCTACTAAACGGTAATCTTCTTAGAAAAACTAAATTTAAGGAACTTTACTTTGATCATACTCGTAACCAATGGTTCATATCTTTTCATTTTATAAATATTTTATTGATACCTTAAAATAATATTATGAACTGTCCTAATTAACTTTTAAATACTATAAACTTTCTTGGTTTGATATCTTTTTGTTAATATTATACTTTATCAGTATCTACTGACTACTAAATGTTTATGATCAAACTTTAACGTATTTGTACTGACCTTGTTAACAATATTACACGTAACCCACTAACTGGTATTGGCAGACTACGTACAGCAATATAACACGGCTTCGCTCCGACCAGCTGTGCAGCAGACGTATCGAGGTACTCCACCCCCCGCGCCTGCCAGAAGACCCGTGGAGACCTATACGCCTAGACCTGCACCTGTCGACTATGATGACGAGCTTATACAACCTCAGGTGATTTTTTCTTTACTATATGGACAAAACGAGTGTTTAAACAATTATAAATTAAAATAATAATAATGTGAAGACTTCTTTACTCACATTATTATAGTTATCTGATACATCAACACTAATTTTGATACACTTAATTTCAGATAAACAACCAGAACCAATACCAAGCGCCAATTCGCCAATCGACAAGGTAAGTTTTTGAATAACCATGTATTTAAATTTTAATTACTTGTTTAGCTATAGTGCTACCAAATGTCATATAACCAAAACGTTTAACACGACAATATTACCTACGATGCAGGGGCGAAGGTAATGAATTGGGATTTGATCATATCCCGAGCAGCGTGAGGACGACTTTGTACGAAGCTACTACTTTAAGCACTACTCCTTCCACTACTACTAGCACGAGCACGACCACACAGCGTCCTACTACAGCACCATACACTGAAGCAATGACCCCGTCTCGAAATACCCCAAGGTACTACAAAAGAGTAAACTGTGAATTCAAATTCATCCCGGCTTAAATCATCTTTTTTATATTATCATCTATCATTTATTTTTTCATTAAAATTTCATCTTTCATTAGCAACCTTTCAACTGATTCAATATTTCTAACATTTCACTAATTTTCTTGATTCTTTGTATCGGTCTTAAGGTTGTTTCGAATTTCATTTCAGTCTATATTTAGTTCTACAACTTTTCTTTCTATTAGTATCGTTATAAAATAAAATAGCTTTTGTGGTATCTTTTTTATCTTGGTAGAGTACACTAAACTATAAATAACTTATTTCCGTCCTCACTAATTTAACTAATTTATTTTAAACTGAGACAGTTTCCGCCTATTCCGCCTATTAAAATAAATAAATATATATTTAAGTAGTATTATTCTAGAGCTTCAATTAGAAAGTATTTTTTGCTTTGTATTCAACAGATCATCCACAGATGAAAGTCCAATTCCTGAATCCTTTTTGAAACCTTCTGATGAGACGATATCGTCAGTCCCTACCACGCCATTACCTACAATAAACATTTCCTCCCTTGCCAAACCTTTTGAAAAGACTGACAACTTATATAGATTAAAAGAGACGATATCTACGACTGAAATGATTACTACCTCAAGACGTTCTTCTGAAGTGACTAACAATAATAATAATGTGGAAGTGGCAAGATCGAAATCGAGTAGGAATAATAAAAAAGTGTCACTAACATCTGGTTTTTCAATTAGGCATAATGCTAATAATACCAATAATCCTTATACGTTGACTGTTCTAACTCGACCTTTAGAAGATTTTGATCAGGCACGTAAATCTAGTAAACCAAGTAATCGTGGTAGTAGCAGCAGGCAAACGCAATCTGATAGATATTACTATGATACTGGTAGCAATAGTAAAGACATATCAGTAGAACCGGTAGTTGAATCAGATAGTAAATACAAAACGTCTTCCGAAAAATCGAGGCGTAGAAATGATTTTGGTCCCGACAATAGTGAAAATGACTATGATATTCCAGTTTATATAAAACCAACAAGTAGAACCAGGAATATTCAATCAAGAGTTAGAACTACCTCGACGACGCCCCCAACCACGTCAAAGAAGTATTATATAAAATCCGTTAATAAACGACCGACCCCATTTTCTGCAAACAATAATGAAATTGTTGACTCCACAGAGAATGCTATTAACACTGATGCTTTGATTGAAACTGGTTTGCAAAATGCCCGTGTTGTTGAGCTATCAGGCTTAGCTCCAAATAACACCTTCAATGAGCAACCGCCGACAAGAGAGTATGATAGGTCACAATACGATTGGAACGAACCTGCCGTTTCGCCTTTCAAAACACTTGACAATTTACGTAATGCTTATAGGAACGTTGAGAGACGCGATTATACCACCTCGACTACATCCACTACTGTATCTACTACAACTACACGTAGATCAACAAGACACCGCAACACGAAGAAGGAAAATAATTCGCGTAGTAAACCTTCTTATTACAGTTACCGCTTAGAAGATGAAGTTGTGCCAGACCAAACTACAGAAATATTTAATGGTAAAGTCAAAACTGTAATTAAAGCCTTCCTAAACAATTTTGTAAGTTCTTCTGAACCTGAGATTATCGAAGATCTTATCACAATAACCACACCCAAACCTACGACACCTATCCAAAGAAACGAGGAAGAAGTAGTTAATATAGGATACCAGAAGAAAACGTTGAAGTATGTTGATGAAAAACCTTTGCGCAACAATGTGAAACGTTTACAAATTATAACGGAACCGACTGTTTCAAAATATGTTATTCCTAGTGCTGAAACGATTGTTTTTACTGAGAAGGAGAGCGAAGTAAAAGATTTTTCATCGACTACTACAACTATGAGTACGATGAGTAGCACACCATTCACATATGTCAACTTACCGACATCTCCAATGCCAATGCAGAGTTCAACAAATGATTTAAAAAACGTTCCAAGTAGGGACGCGTATCAATCAAAATTCAGTAGTTTTATTACAAATAAGCTAGAAAATGAAGGTTCGAACAAATTTCAAAATATTATTAATGATGTTCCATCGACGGAAAGCATCATTCGCGATATTAGCGTTAATGATGAAGTAGAAAGATCGAATCAATCTATTGTGGAGGATATTAAAACTACGACCGAGACTGTGAGGCATAGACCCAGTATAGTGGAAAGCGAAATTGCATCTACGACGAGTACTACAAAATCGACAACGACTTTGAAGTTCGAACCGACGACAACGACTACTAAAAGTATATCCTTTCCACCGCGAGCCTCACGAGTCAATCCCGCCATAAAGTTAGCTGCGACAAACCTTGGAGGTGGGCGCAGGAGTTACCAATCGACGTCCAAATGCTCATCAGACAACAGTCTGCAAGCGAATCCAAAATGCAACGAAATCAAATACCAGAGGTACAAAACTCGCCGGCCAGTAGTCTAAGCAGCCTGAAGTTATCTCACATTACTTATTGAAGGTGGAGGCTTCGTTTATTAAAAATATCCTTACTTTCGCCTCGCGAGTAACTAGCATGAAGTCAAACATCTATCCGATAATCGTTTAATAGCACCTACATCTAAACTCTTTCGCTTAACATACTGTTCTCATTGGGGGACTTCATGTCGGTTGAGTTGAGTTTCTGAATTGTTAACTCCTGACGCGACCTTTCCATTTCCTGCACACTATTAGAATTTTGTGTAGTTTGTGGAATGTTTGTACGTAGTTAAGATATTAAACTAGTTGGTAGTAAGTTCCTCAATGTAGCTTCACGTAATCGTATTGCACCACTTTGCAAACTCATCATTAGTACTTAAGTGCACCTGCTATTATTTATAAAATAGTAGCGAAATGTGTTCGTGTTTAGTACGCTACTGCATGTTGTGTAACGCCGTTATTAATATATTTGTTGTATCATACAGACCATCATACAGCATCGGCTAATTGTACACTTATAGATCATTCATATTTGAAATGATTACGTCATGATTACAATCAAAATTTATTTAAATCTTATATGAATATTTTTTTAAATGCTTTGTCTTTAAATTCACGCATACTAACTAAGGGTTACATGAACGAATATTTTGTTCAGTTGGTAATGTATGTTTTGCAGACCAACCAGTACGCGAGGTCGTGGATCAGCACACTACTCCAAATCGAACGATGCCCAGTCGCAACCAGCTCCGAACAGAGGAACACCGCCAACGTTAGAATTGAATATAACTACAATCACGCATTTCATTTTCATTTATTATATACTCTCATATCTTGCTCCTTGTCTGTTTCATGTCTAGAACAAGAGTACACACCTAAAAATTGCAATTAAAATGTTTAAAATAGTTAAAAGTAGAAAAAGCCATTCCTGTTCATAATAATTATATGCATGCACAAAGACTAGACTTACAAATATAATATACAAAATAATTTTAGTTGGATGGATTTACTTCTCAGATAAACTTCACTATGCAATGCACTTCATTTCATTACTTAACACACCACACCAATATTATTTGTTACAACAACTATATATTTTTTTTGTTCTGAGCAGTCGCAGCCGACCCACATTGAAGCCATCGACAGCTATTGTCTCCAAAACTACTGAGTTTGTTGACATCTACACCAATCCACCGAACAGGCCTGGTCCAGTGTACCCACAGCCTACACCCGATAAGACAGCAGCCAAGTGTAGGAAAGACGTCTGTCTTCTACCAGACTGCTATTGCGGAGGAAAGGAAATACCTGGTACGTCAAGACTTGTTTTTATCTAATATAATTATTTTTCTTTTTTGATCTTTCAATCAAATTCTATACAGTAGTAGAGACTATAACTGCTCAATATACTTATTTTCATAAATAAAATGATTATCATAAATGCTATTTGTGACATAGGAAATTTGCCCGTCAGTGAAGTACCGCAAATAGTACTCATAACATTCGACGATGCTGTGAATGATTTGAATAAAATGTACTATGAAGAAATTTTTGAAAGAGGGCGAAAGAACCCTAATGGCTGCCCCATAACCGGCACTTTTTACGTATCCCATGAGTGGACAGATTATAGTCAAGTTCAGAATCTTTATGCAGATGGCCACGAATTTGGCTCTCATACAATATCGTAAGTCAATGAGTATAAAATCTTCTCTTTGAATCTAACAGCATCTTCGGTAAATCTCAGGCCTCTAAAAGGGTATTCTTGGCCATCTATATATTTATTATAAAAATAATATTTTATCGTATATTATTATAATACTAATGATGTTTTATTTTGCTTCTCTTCCTCAACTCTTCCGCCCTTCTCGAAACCTCTCTTCTATCTCTTCCTCTTCCTGGCACAACTTACTCACCCACACGCACATGACAACATCCCGTGATAACAGGCGACATGCCAGTGGAACAGGTGCCTCAAATTGTTCTTCTGACCTTCGACGACTCTGTAAATGACTTGAACAAGGGTCTGTACGCTGATCTGTTTGAGAAGGGTCGCGTCAATCCCAACGGTTGTCCGATCTCTGCGACCTTTTACGTGTCCCACGAATGGACTGATTACAGTCAGGTACAGAACCTATACTCCGCTGGACATGAGATGGCCTCACACACGATCTCGTAAGTTAATAGACTACAACACATTTTGTATTTACACAAAAGACCATAAATTTACGGATTTGACTACTGCTAATCTAAATTTCTATCTTAGAATTTTCTATAACTATCATTTTTCGGGCGTTGTTCTCGTTTAGCAATTCATTTACAAATATTTTAAATCTTTGCATTAATCTTATGTTAACTTATAAATAGCTCTATAAGCTAACTTATATAAGCTCTATTTCTTGGTACTTATCGTGCTTCTAAATGAAGTGTCCAATAACAAACTAATTCATGTTATCAATGCTTTTAGCCATAGTTTTGGCGAACAGTTCTCCCAAAAGAAATGGTACAGAGAAGTGGGTGGACAGAGAGAGATCTTGGCGGCATATGGTGGAGTCAAGGTTGAAGATGTGAGAGGCATGAGAGCACCTTTCCTTTCTGTCGGTGGCAACAAGATGTTCAAAATGTTATACGATGCTAACTTCACATACGACTCTTCATTGCCCGTTTATGAGAATAGACCACCTAGTTGGCCCTACACTCTTGACTACAAGTTGTTCCACGATTGTATGATTCCACCCTGCCCAACCAAGTCTTATCCAGGTAATAAAAATGTTTGAAGATTTTAAAATTAAATGTTCCGAACGAATTCTCTTTTTTTTCTAATATTTGACCTATAAAAATTCTAGGTGTATGGGAAGTTCCTATGGTGATGTGGCAGGATCTAAATGGAGGTCGTTGTTCTATGGGTGATGCATGCGCCAACCCTCCCGAAGCTGAGAATGTTTACAAGATGATTTTGAAAAACTTCGATAGACATTATACTACAAATAGGTAAGTGAAACTACCAACACTGAAGTAAACTAAGGCAAGATTAGAAAGAAAACACTGAATCACTTGACTATTGAGCTTTAAACCGTTGATTATCCAATATATTCATTCATAAATTATAAATACTCAAATTATAAATGCCACAGAACCTTTATCTCTGCTTGCATATATAATAAATAATTACATTTTACTATTATTAATATTCTAGAGCGCCCTTCGGTCTTTTCTACCACGCCGCGTGGTTCACCCAGCCGCACCACAAAGAAGGATTCATCATGTTTCTGGACTTCATCAACCAGATGCAAGATGTCTGGATTGTCACCAACTGGCAGGCGTTGCAGTGGGTTAGGGACCCTACGCCTATCAATAGGCTGAACAACTTCCAACCGTTCCAGTGCAACTACCAGGTATGCTTTTATTAACAAGTTTAGTAAAAGTTAAGTTTGTATAGAATACAAAGTACTTTATTATAATATAGTCCTCATCACATTATTATCGTGAAAAGCAAATCCCTGTCCCTTTTGGCTGATCTGTTTATAATTTATTATGTAAACGTTTCCATTTTGTCACAAATCATATATTTTTTTGTCCAACACCAATTAAATTTATTGTGAGGTCCGCTATTCAAATTTTCTTTATTTTTCAGGATCGGCCAAAGAAATGCAACAACCCCAAAGTATGCAACCTCTGGCACAAGTCCGGCGTCAGATATATGAGGACGTGTCAACCCTGTCCTGAAATCTACCCTTGGACCGGCAAATCTGGCATCAGATCTTCACGCATAGACAACGACATCGGAGAATAAGCGGAACAGTTACTATAGCATAATATTCCAACCACCCTCGATACCACAGGAAATTTTGATACATCAAATGTATCATAGCCAACGAGGCAAGAAAGGTTCGGTTGTGTGATTCACAGTAGAATTGTTTTGTCACCAACTGAAGAGTGCCATTTAGATTTCGATGGTCACAAAGCAAACTGACAATTTCATAGTAACGTAGTTGTTCGTTATAATTCTCTGAAATACGTCTTGAATGTATTGAAAACTGTGATATTAAGTGTTTTCAATCGTCTAGTGTGAAGATATCTCCGAAATTATTAGTTTAAGTTGCATGATTTACGTATAATAATTCTCGTGCAATGTTTATTTGCAATAATAAGATTTCCTATTTTGTGTTCGTTGTAGTGTTTAATAATACTCTTTTAAATTAATAAAGACGTGTAGCTAGACATTTTTAATCCCATTATCGTGATAATCAAGTTACATTCTACAGTATATCCATATGAGGTCGTATGCATCCTAAAAATGATTACCATTTTCCGAATAATTTTAAACGAAAGCCATATTAAAATTTAGAAAATATGTTTTTCTAATCTTGCCAGCTTCGTGGTTGACACTGCCTTTTTATAATTTGTAAATATAGAAGTAGTTGTTAGCGAGTAATTTGTAATTTAGGGTAGTATTATGTACGTTCTTAACTGGTTCAATCAAGTCTTTAAGCCTAGTTGTAAATTTTTATACACATTAATTATAGTTCTGGTTCGCAAAAAGAAGTTTGTAGCATTGTGTAGACGTCTGTCCACATCGTATTTGAGTCCATTTGTGATGTTGCACATGTCTATACAACTGTTTATTCATTTGAGAACGTATGACAATACTTCACAATTATGAAATAGGAGAATTCCCACTCGAGTCATGGATTTTCATTTTTCTTTTACTTGGGCAAATCTTCTAGCTTATCTTTCAAGATTACTTTGCTATGACTTTAGTGGTAAATTCATTTTTCTCTATTAGATTAAAGCTTTGGTCTGCTATTGCAACTAAAGTTATCGGAAGCGCTTGCTACGAATCTTATTTAAAATTTATTAATAATTTAATAAGCTCTACTGTAAATATTAGGATTAGTATTTAATTAAATTGGTAGTTTCACTTTTTTATTATCATCTTGGCTAGAAAAATATATCTCGGACATGACTCGGCACTGATACCCTTTAATTCAAAACGTTGATTACGTTACGTTAAACAGGTTGATTTCGTATTCTGTATCGGTATCATTATTTATATTGTACAAGAACTGTAACAATTTTGTGTCCAGTGCTGAATAATAAAACGCTATAAATATGTGCAATTTTTATTTCCACCTTAAATCCTACTTTATAATTAATGGTTTATGATTTTATAAGATTCTTCTAGTGATTACTAGAAGAAGCGAGTCCTAATTACCATGATACACACGCATAAGACATTCGGTTTAAAGATCTCTCATAAGACATTATTATAATATACATATGTTTAATTATGGACAACCAAGCCAAGTACATACATATGCTTATAACAAATGAGAGTAACTACCACCCACTATCGCCGAGTCCAAAAAATACGATACGAGCTGGCCTTTATAAAAAATGCACAAACAAATAATTATACCTCAGAACAATCTAAAAGTCACGGTTGCGACCGTGACCACAAAAATTCTGCAGCGAGCATCAAAAATTAAATTTCAATCATAACACCTGAGCTGTATTGTGATATTTTAGTTGACCAAGGTCAGTAGAAACTCATAAAAAACCATACACATTGACAAATAAGTCAAATAAAACTTGGACATCATGAAAGCAACTTGGCTCAGTTTTATAGTTCTTGCTTTCAATGTGGTTTTTGGTCAAGACGTAGAATACTATCCTTCACAATCTGTATTAGATGCGCGTCACAAAGTTGATGCAAAAAGAGAAACAAAAGGCTACGATATAAATCAAGATAAAAATAATAATGATAACTTTAAAAACAATAAATGGAGACTATTTTGCCAAGAAGACAATGGAAATAGTACTGATGTTAAAATTTACAAAAGAGCTTTAGATCCCATATTTCGCGGCCATCCAAAAACAAGAGAAGAGCTATGGAACGAGCGTTTTCTAAACGAGACTTTAAAATTTGATCAAACGCCTTCCCTTGTTAACTTATTACATAATGTAACAATGACTTATTTGACAGACTGTACACCAGTTATACTTTATGATGGTCTGGTGAAGTCCATGGAAAGCTATTTGGTACAAAATCTTCTGAAAGGATTCCCGATTACTTTCGTTCATGGGTATATTAATGACAGTGGTGAACTCGTAGAGCCTGAACTTTTATATGCAACCTCAGAATGCCTACATTTCATTCTTTTTCTAACTGATATAAAATCCAGTGCAAAAATTTTGGGTATGCAACCCGAGAGTAAAGTTATAATAATTGCAAGGTCTTCTCAGTGGGCCGTGCAAGAGTTTTTAGCGAGTTCATCATCAAGAATGTTTGTTAATCTACTTGTTATAGGACAGAGCTTTAAAGAAGGAGATGACGCATCTCTGGTTAGTAGTTGTTTACATTATTCTGTATAAATTTGAAAGTGATTAATATCTTTAAAAATTCAAATTGTCTATTTAGGAATCACCATACATTTTGTATACGCATAAATTGTATACGGATGGATTGGGTGCAAGTAAGCCTGTTGTAATAAATTCTTGGACTCATGGTAAATTTTCAAGAGACATGAACTTATTTCCTCCTAAAATGACTGAAGGCTACGCTGGTCATAGATTTGTTGTTGCAGCTGCTAATCAGCCACCATACTTATTTAGAAGGTAAGTACCAACAATTAAGTGAGTGTGTGGAAAGAAGTGTAAATAATATTTATTTATTTATAGTATAATAATAGAGAAACAGTAAATACCTATTTAATCGATTTATGTTTTTTGCTTAGGATAAAATCAGATCTTGATGGTGGAAATCCACGTGTTGTTTGGGATGGCATTGAACTACGACTAATAAAATTATTAGCGGAAAGAAATAACTTTTCTATCGAAATTATTGAACCTCAGGAGCCACAATTAGGGTAAAAGATAACTAAAATCTTTTTGATAAAATAAGTATTCATATGACTTATAATATTATGTTTTATTAGGTCTGGAGATGCAGTAGCTAAAGAAATAGTCATGGGTCGAGCAGATATAGGTATAGCGGGAATGTATATTACTAGCGATAGAATAAAAAATATGGACATGTCATTCGCACATTCTCAGGACTGTGCAGTTTTTATTACGCTTATGTCTACGGCATTACCTCGGTAACTATTGTTTTTTAATATTCACTTATTGCCAGTCCCAATAACATTTCCTTACTACAGATTTTTTATTAGAATCGGCCGTTATGTCCACCGTCACATGCGTCAACATTATATAATATTATAATTATTTATATTTCCCCAGATATCGAGCAATTCTTGGTCCCTTTCACTGGCATGTTTGGGTAGCTTTAACCTTCACCTATCTTTTCGGCATGTTTCCACTAGCTTTCTCTGATAAACATACTTTAAGACATCTCATACACAACAGTGGAGAGATAGAAAATATGTTCTGGTATGTTTTTGGAACTTTTACTAATTGCTTCACATTTCTTGGTAAAAATTCTTGGAGTAAGACAAACAAGATAACAACGCGATTACTTATTGGTAAGTCTAGTTTCATAAAAGAACAGCTTTAGCCATTACAACAAAATCCGTTTTGATCTTTCAATTTTCTTTAGGTTGGTATTGGATTTTTACCATAATCATTACAAGCTGCTACACTGGTTCTATTATAGCTTTCGTCACACTACCAATTTTTCCTGAAACTGTGGATACTATACACCAGATGCTGGCGGGTTTCTTCAGAGTAGGCACTTTAGGTAAACTAAATTAATTGGATCTACCTACAAATAAACGCTAACATACCTGATTGATTTATTGACATACCTAATTTGTTTTGTGCAGATCGAGGTGGCTGGGAAAAATGGTTTTTAAATTCCTCAGATCCTTACACTAATAAATTATTGAAAAAATTGGAATTAATACCAAGCGTAGAAGCTGGTATCAAAAATACCACGGAAGCTTTCTTCTGGCCTTATGCTTTTTTAGGATCCAAAGCTGAACTAGAATATATTGTTCAAGCAAATTTCACGGCAACAAAGTGAGTCAGGAATACAAATTTATAAAATATCTACCTATGCCCCGCGGACACTGCAGTTCCCGCATTGATTAAACTTTTATTAACCCCGTGTGAATTTTTTGAAATCAATTCTTAACGGATGTTTCCCTTCAAAAGCAAAGCTTTACAGTTCTTAAGATTTCCCCGCAATATACTAATGGATTTATCATGATCGTTTTATATGTTATGTACATAGGTAAATATAGGTATAAGAGTAAATTATATTAGTCAATGTTTTATTTGTATCCAATTTCAGGTCAAAACGGGCTGTCCTCCATATTTCCAATGAATGTTTTGTACCATTTGGAGTGTCAGTAGGATTTCCTAACAATTCAGTATACTCAGCAAAAATGAGTGTTGATATTAGTAGAATGATCCAAAGTGGACTTGTTGATAAAATATTTGATGAAGTACGCTTTGAAATGCAACGTAGTCCTACCGGGAAGTTGCTAGCAGTAAGTATAACCGGAGTATGTTTTAGATGTATAAAAAACAAGGGAAAATGTATGATACAAATGAAGTACTAGAGGTAAATCATTAATTACAGGCTGGGACCGGAATCATAAACATACCTTCAGCAGAAGAAAAAGGACTCACTTTAGAAGATACACAAGGCATGTTTTTACTCCTAGCAGCTGGTTTTATCATAGCTGGGACAGCTTTGATATCGGAATGGATGGGTGGATTTGGAAAAAGATGCCGATTCCGAAAGAAAACTGATACACCAATTCGTGCTTATTCTAGGGAAAAATTGATATCTACTCCGAAAACAGATTTTGATAGTGAAATCAAAATTAAAGGACATTCTGACAGCCGACTCAACTTCGATAGTAGACCTTCTACTGCTGCTTCCAGAGATACCCTAGATGGTCAAGTGATAAATGTATCTGAAGACAATATTATTGTACATAACAATTTTGATGTTGATCGGTTTGATTCTAGAAGATCTAGTTCCTTAGATCTGGATAGAGAAGTGCGAGAAATATTTGAAAAAGACCAGAGGAGACGCAGAATTATATCTCATGATATGGAGTCTTTAGATGAAAATGAGAGCACTGTATCTCATAGTGCTTTTGGGGATCCTATACGTGAAAAATAAAGCAAGGTTATTTTGAACATTTTAAATTATTAGAACACTTCAAACTGAGACAGTCAATTTATTTCTGCGTAGCGTGCGCTTTGTCTTCTTGGCCGCACTGTCGTGTGAGCGAGCGATTCAACCGCCAGTTCGTATAAGCATTGGAAAGTTGGAACGAGACATCGTACATTACCTACCTTCTACATTCTGATTGAGTTAGAAAATGAAGCGTCGACGGTAATCTATTGAAATCCCGAATTTCTGTTACCCGAATCTTAAAACCCCGAAAACGGTTGGTAAAACTTTAAAAAAACAGATGTAATGAATGACAACTTTTTAAAAATCCTATTTTAATTTCCCAGATGAATCAATTTCCAAAAAGTATTTTTTTGTTTCCCATATTCTCATAATCCAGTTAAAGTTATACCAGATTCTCAAAATACTTTTTTTTGTTTCCCATCGTACCATTTTCCAAATAAACTATTACCAAATTTTCATAATCTTTTTATTTGGTTCCCATACAATCATATTCCTGATAAACTATTGCCAGATTTTCATAATCTTTTATTTGGTTCCCATACAATCTTGTTCCAGCTAAACTATTGCAATACATAATATTATTTTTAGGTTAGGTTAGAACTGCCAGAACTGACTCGCTATTGTTTTACTTGCCCATTACAGATAGGAGTAAGTACCATAGGGTACCTACCACAGGTTTTCATTCATCTTTACTTCAACTCTTTGGATTTAAGATACAAGGATAGTTTTTCTGGATATCGTTTATTTGAATTTTAAAAATCTTGATTTTAAAAATCTGGATATTGTTTGTCTGGATATCAATTAACTGTATTTCAAAAATTAGTGTTTTAAAAATCTGGCTTTCGTGCATGTGGATTACGGTCAACTCATTCGTCTGCATACTAAAACGTCGTACAAATGAATAAATGGGCAAATGAAATTCGGAGTTGCGATTATATGGCAAACAAAACTTCGGAATTTTAAAAAACCGGATTATGAAAATATGTTCAATCGTTTTCGGGATTATGATACTTATTCGGAATATGAAAATTCGGGATTAAGATAGGTAACCAGCGTCGACCAATAAGAAACCGTATTTAACCGCGTGAAATTTCTAATGTAGAATGTAATAGTTTAATGAAACATTTGTTTTAGAATAATTTATTAAAGAGTAAGGAGTAGCTACAAAATAAAGAACGAAATTTGACATCCAACTCTTTATTATCCTTCGAACAGTCATCAAAATAATTTATAACAATTTTCTAACACTGTCGATAAACATTAATATATCATTCAGCCACTGAGATGGTTCATTCATCATACAATTATAATACACGGAGTAGAAATGTCTACTCCGACACAGAGATACAGCGCCGTATGACCTACATTAATGCAATATTTGGCCCGGCCTTAACTTAAAAAATAATTACATAATTATGACTTAATATTCCCGAGACGAACCTCCGGAAAACCGTCGGTATCCTCTCACACTATCGGTAAAAATATCGATAAAATACAACAGATTTTGCATTCTTTGTATAATTCAAACGAAAATATACCTAATACCTACCTAAGCATTTTGTTATATATGTATTGCACAACTGTTGTTACAAGAGAAATTAATGTGAAATCGTTTTGAGTATTTAATAAGGATATGTATTTATATTCCTATATTCTATTTGGATTGTTCACGATATACTGTGGTGCAATAGCAAAAAAGACGGGGAAACGTAAATACATCAACATCTACTGTGAAGAAGTTCAGCAATAATTTCTGTTATCTCATACTTATGACTACGTATCTTTTTAAATGCAATGAACTAGATTATAAGTTAACTGAACAAGCCCTTTGCTATTGTCACACAGCAAGATAAAATACAGGTAAACACATATATTACGAAAGTAGGTACATATAAAGAACAAACAAACGCTTTTTACAATAACACACGACACGGTTGTGCGTCGAAATGAATAATAATATTTAATATATTTTATTAATTAATTAAAATTGAAACTCATTCCCGATAGCAAAGCTCACAACCTCGGAAATTATGCTCCCAATACCAGCTTAACTGTTGTAATATACAATATAGTCGATACAATAGACTGTGCAAGCGATAAAATACAACGTCCGTCACTTTATCACTACGCAAATATAAAGGGAACTTTACTTAATGTCAACATTTTCATCCAATAACAATGTGTTTTTGTGCAAAATTGCGTTCATTGATTTGGCTATGGCCTTTACCAGTGCGCCTGTATTGTAATAGGTATGTAGGTAAACAGTAGTGTTTGATACTGTACAATGCAACACTTAATTATATTATACCATTTTTTTACAACGGACATTTAGAAATGAATTCTAATAAGAAAAAAGGGATTCGCAACATCGCCGAACATATTGAGCAAATTTTAATACAAAACACATCGACGTTTCCAGAGAAAGGAACTTTTAGGAACGAACGACCGAAAACAATAGATAACGCAATTGTAGAATTTCAAACTACGGGGCCCGGGGGAGAAATTTACAAAGATCGCCAGGCACTGAACAAGCAAAAATGCATTACAATAGATGAAGAAACGTCCAATACAAAAAAAATACGACTATAAAGGTTGTTTAACAATAAACGGGCCCAGGGTTGTAACAGTGTGGATAATTTTATCACATTAACAATTTATTCTAACATTTAGGGTGTAATTACATGATCTTTATAATAGTTCCCTATAAACAGGTTAACATCCATTATGTTCCGGTAATAAAATATTATTCATTAAACCTAACCGTGTACATATTTTACAATGCGAAAATACATTTTTTTTTAATATACTTATGCGTTCAGACTTTTGAACTTCGAAAATGGAAAACTCCCTGTACAAATTCAACAATGTACATTTAACATTTTGTTATTGTGATTTGAAGGTTTATACTAATGATATTCTACGATGCAAAGTTGTTCGTTACAATTATTTATATATACTATTTAGGTATAATCACACTTTGCAGTTTTACTGACAAAATGTGGTACACAAATATAGAGTTATCGTTCTGACGGTAGTGTATGTACTAGTCGTGTGCGAAAGTAAAAAGACTAAAAGCATTATTCCAAAAAGGTCAGTAAGGCTCTAGTAACTACTGACAGTAACATATATACACATCTTTGTCATTTAGATATCAATAAAGTGAGATAGCACTAGAGATAATATTGACTTTATTTCAGATACCCATAATGAACCTTTTGGAATAAGAGGGTAGAAAATGCAAGTAGGTCACATATCATACTATACAAAGCAGGGAACATTTATAATTCGTATCTAAAATCTGAGTGTTCATTAATCTTTTTACTTTGCTTCTGACTATATTTAGACAACAAATACCAGGTACCTACTACTGCCAGAACAATTGACATCATCAAATGACTTAAGATTACCAGGATGTGAATATTAAAGCAAAAATGCTATAATTTACAAATTTTGTTACAAAATGGTACATTTAGGCACTGTGAGTAAGGCATCTACAGTGAGACGATATGAGGAGGATAGAGGAGAACCTTTGGAATAAGGACAAATAGTAATAAAAAGAAGAGAGGTGATAGGAATTGTGATACAAGGGAAAAGGAAGGCAAGATCTAAGGAAAGCGAGATGATGAAGGACATTTATGAACTATGGACGACAGAACAATGTACAGTTTTTTACAGAAAATATTTTCTAAAAATAGGGCGGATCGAGATATAGTGCATATTTTTTAGTGTAAATACTTTAAAATATAATTTTGTATGTGCTTAAAGCTGGCTCGAAGGTATATATATTATATTGTTCAGTTTTAAATCTACGAATGATAAATTTAAGTAGAAATAAAAATTACTTCAGATCACATTAACAAAATAAAAATAAATGTACAAATCAACAAAGTTCTTCCATAGATTTTTTGTAACTCAATATAGCCACTAAATAAATCTACTCATACTTAACAAGTAATTACATAAATATTATGATATTCAAAATTGACTCGATAATATTTTGGTCTGCAACGAGATACGACCATACATACATACATAAATTATGAATGGGTTTTATAAAGGTAATGATCGAAGCATAGATAAGTTTAAAACAAAAGTTGAACTCTACAGTCTTCAAATTTCGAATACTGAACTACTTGCATTTGTATTTGGTAATAGCTCAAAGCAAAATCCAGATGAAGTAACAGCAAATGCGAATTCAACTCTATGTTCACGTGTCGAAATGTCAAGAGTTTTAATTTTTACGATATAATCGGTGTTTACTTACAAATCTGCTTAGAGTGCAAGTGTTATCATAAGAAATTTTAAAGCTTCGTGTGGTATACCTTCATATACTCATCTCTAGCTAACATTACCTACTTACTTACATAACATTCGTTCCTAACGGGACGTGTATACATATTATGTAAATATCATTACGATTCTCATGTATAAATATGTCAATAGATAAAGTAAATTTTACAATACATCTAATTTATTATCTTCTGTGATGACACTACGACTACTAATTTACAGATTCAAGTTCGGATGTCACACTATTATTATAATTTTTAAAATGGCACAAAAAACTTTTTAAAACACTAACACAAAAGTCAACAGTCGTTTGTTTATAAGTCTTACTCCCACTTAAACACACTTAATTGTGGTCTGTGTCCATCGCACTACACAACTCCGTCCAGCCGCTTCTAGAAACGCACTTAATTCCAACATTTTAGTGCAGAATTAAATTTAACAGTCACTAATTTTTAAATTGACTAACTTTAAGCTAAACAGACAATGGCACGGATTGCACAAATAATGTTGTCTATTTACAAAGGAATTCAATGTCTATCTATATGTACTTAATGTTCAAAATTGTTCAGAAGGTTTGCTATTGTACTTAATTTTATAACATTTAATCTTAATCTTTAGTGTACTCGTGTGCATTACAATAATTAATTACGTATTAATAAAAGGGTAGTGTAAAGTTGAACATTTAATCATATAGGACCTCATTAGAGATCTACTCATATGTAATAGTTCGCCCAGAAAGTGGGGCTTGATCCTCATCGGAAAGTCAAAGATGATATTGACCGTGCCATCAAAAATTTAAGCACCGTTTATTTTGGATGCACCATTTCTTATCAGACTTTTGCAGTGATAAGATTAGCACTGTGCCGCGGGGGAACTGTCCTGTTTAGAAAGAGCATGTCGGGGACGGTCACTGAAGCTTGATAGGGGGCGCCACATTTGGCGTGTGATGCAGGCTGGCCTCGCGGGGCTTAGCAGTGCGGGTGCAGGGGCCTCGGATAAGAACCGAAGGCCTCATAGCCTAGCTATGTGGCCCAACCTTCGATCCGCGGCCGTTTCGTGTGCGGCTGCTCATAGTCCAGCGGCACCGCGCTGGAGTGCCTCATATCCTGGCCGGCTGGCGAGCCCATGTTGCTTGAAGATACTGAACCTGCAACGTGCCGATACACTGTAATTGTTAAGGTTAGTTTTTGTTAATTGTTTTAGTAAATACAAATAAAATTTTAAGTCATATAATCATTGATTGAAGGATTAGAAACGCTTGAAATCGAATACACACCATCAATAACTCCTGAGAGATGTGCGGGCTGCGGCGCGGGTGCAGGCGGTGGCGCACGATGCATATGGTCCGGCGCACGCGGCGGTGACACGGGTTCGGCTTTGATCTTCACGTTGCTAGGCGACGCGGCCGGGGGAGGCGTCCCGCCGCCGCCCAGAACAGGCAAGCTGCTACTGCAGGGCGAAAGTAGAGATAAGTCATCGTGGAAGAAGTCAGCAAACTTGATTTTTAGTGAAGTGCTCCATTTTTAAATACCAATTCGATTATTAAAAATAATCACTACATTAAAAAAATGGAATATTTATGAACGACTGGTTCCAATAACTTATCAGCCAGTGGATTTGATTACTAGACAGAATTTTCATAAAAGGTCTGTATTACTTAAGAATCTTGTGTAAAAATGTAGGAAGGTACTTATTTTTTTTATTTCATGACTCAATTTCTATTCAACTGCATCATTCCAAACCCTTAATAAATAATAAATGTTACAAGAAATGCCAATAATCACTTCTCTAATATTACTTTACCTACTCGCTTACATAGTAGGAATGAAATATGGGGCACTTCATCACAGTAAGTTCTAGTAGGTACTTGTCATAACGGCAGTATATTACCCGATAAGCATACAATGTTAGCATTATGTTTAATTCATAGCAGCCAATTAGACACATGCAAAGAACTGTGGGCTTGTACCAATCGATAAGTTAATTTATGTCGGAATTGTGTGCGCACGATTGGCGCAGTCATGCGCAACGACCAAGAAAAGTTGATCTTTGGATTACACTGAATACCCCCCTCTGTCACCCAGTTTGTATGCGAGCGGGGGAGGCAGGGTATTTCATCGAAAATGGTCAGTATATAAGTTCTCTTAGAATACAGTTGCAATTTTTAGTTAAGTATTCAACAGTTCCAATAGCCGTGATCGTCTAGTGGTTAGGACCCTACGTTGTGGCCGTAGTAACCCAGGTTCGAATCCTGGTCACGGCAGTGATTACACTGTCATGGTGGAGCCATATTTTTGGAAAAATATTTAAAAACAAGTACCTATAAGAAATGAAATTCCGTGAATTCTAAGTTACAAATGTATTGTTCCTTTACATACGGACATAAATTATCTTAGAAAAGTCCAGTCCAGTATGGTTTAGTGTCAAATACAACAAGCGCCATCTCGTAACACTTCTAAGAACTTATTGATCGCAATAAATACTTTATTGCTCTCGTTTCCTTAAGTCAATTTCGAAGCCAAACTGGTCAAGCGATTCAACAACTTTCACAATACAAAGTGACCATTGATTTTGCTGTTATATTAACAGCCTCCGATAGCCGTGATCGTCTAGTGGTTAGGACCCTACGTTGTGGCCGTAGTAACCCAGGTTCGAATCCTGGTCACGGCAGTGATTACACTGTCACGGAGGAGGCTTTTTATTTTATAAATTTGCTTTATTATATTGAAGTTTTTGGATTATAACTTAAATAAATTTCTTACAGCTTTTTCTAGAATATAGTGGAAAGTTTGATTAAGTAATAAGTAATTATTTCTTTTATAAAAACGTTGCCCCACAGGAATTTCTCCTGTGTCGTGGATACGTTTACAAACACAAATTATCACACACACAAACGAGAAGTTTCGAGAAGTTTCTACAATAAAATGATAAGGAACTTTTGTCAAGGATTCGTTTCTTTATAATTTAATACAAAACATAGGCCAATATCAATATTCATGTATGTATTTATAATATTATTAATTTATCAATATTTAAAAGACGACAGTGTATTGGTATGTGGTTGGTGCTTCCTCTATTTTATCAAAATAATTTAAAAGCACTATTTTTTTCTAATATAAATACCAAAGGAAAAAATAGTGCTTGTAAATTCCTATTTGACTCAACAATTGACTAACTTGATACAAAAAATGTAACAAATTAATTTAACTTTTTTTGTCTTTTTTATTGACATAATACAAAACCAATCAGTTCTATTCATGCGGAACGTCCACTGATTTGACTTGCTACGCCTCCCGGAAGACGTTGTGATTTAAGATGCTATCTTGAGTTGTCCTTGACAAAATTTTCTTTATACCGTATATAATTACACCCATTACACTACCGACGTGAACCCACTCGTAACACAAGCATTTTAGCTTAGCACGTGGGGTTAACAAGAATACTAGTGATGTGCGACCCACATTGCTAGTAAGTTTAAAAAAAAATATATATATATATATAATTATACTGACTTCTTTAGCTTTCGTATTAATAATCACAATATGATTACTCTGAGATTTAAAACTGTTTTGTTTTATTTAGATTATAATATTTATTATGGCTTTTTAATCTTTACCTGCATACCTTTTTTCTATATTTATAGCAAAAATATTTTATAAAAGCTCTATTTTATAATATCTAGGTACTATAAAAAATAAATTATTTTTTGTTATAGCATACGTTACATGCCATTACAATGTAATTTATTCCGGTTTTATTTTATGTATTTCTTAAATATTTAGCCTTTTTTCTTTAATATAAATGCGGTTTCAAATCAACAACGATTTAAACTCGTTTAGCTGTCTTCAGATTTTTTATCTCTTAAATTAACTCGATAGCATTTTAATGTGGGATAGTAACAAAAAAAAAATTAAAAGTACATTTAAAATAAATGAAAAGTAGATACTACGGATATATAGCAAAATAATTACACTATTAAAACTGCAATTAAAGTTACTTTTCAAGTTTAAAAACCATTTAATGTTTAACCAAATTATCTATAGTATATTTTTTCGTACTTCAAACAGTAAATTTATCATTTTACGCTTCTTAACAAAATCGTGCGCAGACAGCCGAAACTGTTGTGAGTAGTGATGTAATCGTTTTTAAACAGATTGTTGTTTTCGTCAACACTGGCACAGTTCCGATAGCCGTGATCGTCTAGTGGTTAGGACCCTACGTTGTGGCCGTAGTAACCCAGGTTCGAATCCTGGTCACGGCAGTGAAAACACTGTTACGGCGGAACATTGTCTTTTTGTTAATTTATTTTTGGAGTTATTCAGAAACATTTTTCTAATAGCAAAGTTAATATTTAAAGTTAAAACTCCAATTAAGATAATTAAGTATAAAAAGTGTTTTATTATTTCCACTCTATACAGTGTTAGTTTAAAGATACAGCGAAGAACAACAATTAAAAAGATCTAATTAACGAAGTCTAGTTAGCTATAATATCTTCTATAATATCGATAATTTTATATACAGGATGCCAATTAACTCTACCCAACTGACTAACATTCTCTATGAAACCCATAACAGTATTGAACGTCGACTTTGCATATAATGCCTAAATGTTTTCTTTTTTTTATTGATTTGGAAAACTAACAGACGAGCCACTTGGTGGTAAGTAGTCATCACCGTGCATCGACACCTGCATCACCAAAGGAGTTGCTGATGCGTTGCCGAGCTTTAAGAGCCCCTACGGACTGCCGACTACCAAAACCGCATAGATAGTCGAAACACACAAAGGTGCTTTACGACAGTCTCCGAAGTGCTGGTGGCCAGCCAGACAGACCCCAAGAGCTCCTACGACCGAGCAAGTCAGATATATTTTCGGCTCTGACGAAAAGCCTCTCTGAATTGCAGTGAGGAACTGTACTCTAACCCGTCCTTATATGGGGAATAATGTTGTCTGTCTACTTTTGTATAAGAAGATTTATTTATTTTTCATGAATAGGGTGTGGGTTTCGTATCAAAAGTTATTGGGCACAACGGGTAAATTCACTCCCTTAACGATTACAGGTAACAAAATCGACACCCTGTATTTTCAAAATTGTAAACCAAAACACGAATAAATCTTAGGATTTTCATTCTTAAATGAAAGGACTCAGTCAAAAAGATCTTTATGAAGCGACACATATAAAAAGTGATATGAATTGGGCACAGACATGTACCTGTTGTGCTGTAGCGTCTGCAGCTGGTGTGCGCCCCACGTCAGTCCGATGCCCATGTCCGAGTTGATGCTGAAGTCCTGTGGTCCGAAGTTGCCGAGTCCAGAGTAGCCGAGTGGTGTCTGTAAGTGAATAGTCATAAGATCAGTTTGGCCGTGTAGAGTAACAGAGTACTATTTTGTTTCAGCATCATCATCAGCTAATAGTAGTTATTTTATTAATTTATCATGAACTAGCTTCTGCCCGCGACTTCGTCCGAGTAGCGTGATGATATATAGCCTATGTCCTTTCTCAGGGTCTAAAGATTGTCTGTGCCAAATTTCATCAAAATCGGTTGAGAGGTTTAAGCGGGAAAGCGTAACAGACAGACAGACAGTTACTTTCGCATTTATAATATTAGTAGGGATTAGTAGGGATTGTTGTTCTCAACGAAAAAACAAACAAATTAGATTTTGTGACTCACAGCCACAGTTGAAAGCTCTGTTTGAAGTTTTATCAAACAGCAATTTGATACCATATAAGGTGAAATGAAATGAAATGAAATGAAATGAGATCATATTCCTACATCATTTTCTATAGAAGTGATATGATCACATCCAATGTGATCTTAGAATCTTCATATCAGCAAAAAGAGGTCCACTGAATAAAGGCCTCTTCATCGACTGGTTATATGCCATTTAGGTCTTCTGTCCATCTACTTGGAGGTCATCCCAACACTACGTTTTCCTGTGCGTGATCTTCACTCGAGAACCTTTTTGCCCCAGAGCCCATCTGTTTTAAGAGATCTTAGAATACTTGGTAATAAAAAGTGTCTCACAATCACCTCCCCAGCGTAGGATATGTCGTCTTGCGGTGGCGGCATAGAGCTGGGTATGACGACGCGTAGGTTGTTGTGTCGCGGCGAGTGATGTGGAGGCGGCGCGTGCCCATGCGCCTTGTGTGCGTGCCGGTGAGGCGATGGCGCCGGGCCCGGGGAGGGCGACGGCGTGCAGCCTGCGTCTAGTGGAGATCCTGATCCTGGGTAGCCGTTTGACATCTCTAGCATTCCTCCGCTTGGGTATACTGGAATAGAAAGAGAATTTAATGTAAAACTAATTGAGTTTACATTGAAAGCTAGTGCTGCAAAACTAATGATAGAACTATGAAACTTTCTTTGGGAGGTGTCCAATAGCATAAAGCACAAAATTGACTATTTTGAGGGAGATTTATAAGTTTAAAGAATGAAGAATGTAGTACCTGAATCGGTTTCCGAAGACGATGGCCGTGGACTGATAGAAGTATGCATCTGTGGACTAGCTTGTAGAAGTGTTTGATCGTAGTTGCCAACTGGGACGCTAACGGGCAGATTGTAGTTGCTTCCTGCCACACCCACGCCCACACGGCTGCCGTTCAACTGGTTCCTCTGCATCATCATTTGGAATTCCTCATCAATCTTGGAATACTTTGCCTCGGTCCTCGGTGTCAGATTGTATTCGGGCTCAGCCTCGGGACTGTCCGGTGACATCACTCCGTTCTTATGCTCTTTCTTCGTGAGTGCCTGTAAGTGTCAGCGAAAACAGCTCAGGTGGCTTGACGAGCCAAACTTATAAATACTCTACTCGTTCTGTATTAATCTGGCATGCATTAAACTCCAGTTAAATTATTAGATTACACCCTCTATACACACTATTAGCGTTATCAGCGTCAATCGCGTTTAACGTAATTGCTACTGTTTCGTTTGTTTAGATTTTATCACGTCAGTATGTAGTGGAGGGTTCAAAATAAAACAGTGCTCTCAATAAAACTACAGTGTAACTAAGGTAAAATTGTACGTGAAAACTTTTTAGCGTACATTTGTGTGGTGTCGAACGCAATGATGCAACACTGACTTTACCCTTGTATCAAAACATCGGAGTCAGGTAGGCGCGGTTAATTCAAATAAACACAAAATATATTTACAAAACCCATGCTGGTACAGGAAAAAATAACATAAATATTTGGGGTATCTAGTCATAAACTGTTAGTATAAAACGGGGTGTCTGGTGTTTTGTACTTCATCCTTTTTTCTAACAGGAAATAAACATGCTGTTGCTTTATAGTGTTTGTCTATTCTTATGTCTATATATTGATGTGATATCGTTTACACAAGGTCTTTGGGTACGAGATCTACATTTATAATCTAGTGTGGTTCAAACATTTGCTTGTTTATATCAGGAATTGTTTTAGTAACAAATGTATGTATTAGGTATTGTGTGTAAGTACAAAGCACGCGGTTAATGGGATAAGTCAATTTTGCATGGACATTGCATTGCGATCACGGGCACACAGATGACGCCGTACTTAATGTACCTCGATGATGTTGCGGTTCGTCAGGGACTCGTGCGGCTCGTTGTATTCAGTATATTTCAAAAGAACCTGCAATAGAAATAACAAAATTACACATTTAAAATCTTCCTTCCTTTATTTAAATGTCAATTTTCCGCGTCTTTCAAGCCTCCCCAAGAAATCCCTACAAATGATTTTTATTGATAAATTCGTTCCGCTTTTTTTTCCGTTAAGAAAATCATTTTTGCAAAGGCTTTTCTAGTTGATTTTTGGAAACACAGTAGGCAGACTATCAATAACGAAAATAGTTAAACATTAATAAATTAAAATACTATGGTTGAAAGGCAGATTGACATGTCGAAGACTTTATAAAGATTCCTTTTGAGACTTTTGTACAAATCCTTTAGCTGGACAAAGCGATCCTTATGGCGGTTTACTCAGCCAATGTTGGCATAATAATATCAACCCGAGCGGAGTTGTTTTTGCTTTAAGCTACATTAAAATATATAAACCTCAATAATATAAGTGGGGCGTGCTAGTCGCGTTACGATAAATTGCCATAAGCCACGTTAGAAGAAATTTATTCCATTACCGTAAGAATTGAATAAATTTGTTTTCTTTAAGCACTTTAAATTATTTCAAATTACAAATACAAAATCAAAAGTAAATTTGATGAAAACTTAACTTAAATTAACTTTAAAACGACATAAAGAATAGATAAGCTGTTAAAAAACTAGAGAGAACAGGAAGCTACTATAAATAATTTACATATCTAATTAATATGCAAAGAATTGGAGCAATTTACATAAATTAAATAAAATTTGAAGACGATGGCCAATTGTGTTAACCAAAGAAACAATAATTGTATTCGTAATCTTATGTAATCTGAGTAATCAAATGTAATATAAATTAAGTAAAATTATTGATATACTGATTTATGATCAGTATTTTATAGTGATAGAGATTGATCTTATTGTTGCATTATTTACTGATTGATTATCAAGAACTGATAGGTATATTATAGTATGCGGATAAAATTAAGTGCAGATTTTTAAAAGAATTGTTGGAATGCGATCATATTATTCTCGCACCTACTTATTAAAGAAGTGTGTAAAGTTAATAAGACTAACCTTGTCCATGTCAGTGCTAGCATATTGATAGAGTTTGTTGTTTGAGCTGAAGATGATGAGAGCGATCTCACAGTCACAAAGCACGCTGAGCTCATATGCTTTCTTCATTACACCAAATTTGCGTTTGTTGAAGGTCACCTGAAACATGGAGATGACATGGATGATAAAGAGAGAAATGAAAATTGTAAAAATGAAGTACCTATTGCATCTAATTGACTTGGATGCAAAGATAATCACATCTTGAACACGATTGAGTTAATGTAGAAAAACAAACACGATAGCAACGATAAAATTATTAATTTCTTACTTTTGTAGAACTATACCAATAATGAGATATATAATTATATTTCCAGGTCAAACTTTAAAGTTCATAGAGTTATTATCATAACATTTTTAACTACATTCATTTCCAAGCGTCACTACATGAAATATATCATTAAAAACTCGAGCTCTCCATATTATCATTTCGATATTGGTAAAATAAAACAATAGCACTTTATTGGGTCACGGACGGAATCAAATAATTATTACTGGAACTCATCAACGTTATGTGTCATTCAGCGTTTGTTTTAAACTCCAATATTTCAAGCCAATAAATAATGCATCATTGTTCGTACAGAACATCTGCGGTTAATTTGTTTTTCCTTAATAGCTAAAAAATCAATAGGCGTTCTGGTAAATTCATGTGTTTAGGAACAACTACTTGCAAATACGAATGTTTCCTGTTTATATACCTATACAAAATATGCAATTGGACTTCACAATGATAATGCTCTCATGTTCAAAGTATTATTATAAAGAACAAAGGAAGTTAAACCGCCGTAAGCAAATTGACCTTCGCAATTTTAATTTTACATGTCTGCCTCTGCTGTTACTAGACCACAGTCAAAGAGCTTCCCTGGCCTCTTGTAATTAAAAAAGTGCTTTCAGAGAGGGGAGATGAGGAGTGCTTTGCAGGGTCATAATAAACTGGACAAGGTTGATATACAGTGTAATAGTATAATTAATAAATTACAAGCGGGAGCGGTCGTTGTCCCGACGCGATAATGTTTTGCAGTGGGAGTGTTGATAGGCCGCATCTGTTAGGTCACTCCTCATGGTAAGGTCATTTCACTCTAATAGCCCCCAATCACTTCAATATTATGTACGTACTTCGTGCTACCCGAATCACTTTTGATTTATGTTTTGGGATTACGCAAAATTTTGCCATGAGCTAAAGTGAGAGGTTATTAATTTCTAATGCTAGATGGGTTACCTACCAACTTGATTTTGTAATATTATCATTATGATGACCGACATCGATGGTCTTAACAGTGTGTCAATTATGATGGACACCGTTTTAAATTTATTCAACACTTAGGGCCACTTGCACCAACTTCTTAAATATGTTTGAATTATATTTAAACACAATTTTTCATAAAAATTTCATGTTTAAATACTATTTAAATGCAAGTGGTGATTAGTTTTATTACTTTGTTGGTTTCATATTCGATCCCGCCGTCTGAGGTTAGGTTTGCATAGGTAATTTCTTTTGCTTATACTAACCTGTCGATTCCGTTCGTCCGTAATCCGGGATATTTGTATTTTCTTCCGACCCATGGTGGCAGCAATCTTGGAAGGGGATGCGGGGAGCGGGGGCGAGAAAAAAGAGTTGCCTTCGGGCTGGCTGCTACTGCGGTCGTCAACAGCTGCTACCTACAAACAAACAAAAACAAATTTTAATTTTAAAAGCACAAAAGTTTATTCAAGAAAACATTTCAAATAAGTAGAACGCATTTCCAAGTAAAACATCGTCTGCGATAAATCATAATGTAAATCAATTCTTTAATGTGTCCCTTATGTCTATTGTCATAAAGGCTTAGTAAATGACGGTTTATTAAGGCCAAAAGCTCTCGTCATCGCGTTTGTGCCATGGAGCCATGGTCGTGATTGTGACCATAGCCGAAGCAAGGCCGATGACAGATATTATAGAACAGGTGACGTAACAAAAATGCAAATATTATTACGTAAATGGTATAATATTTTGGTGATCGTAAAGAAACGATTAAGCGCCTACTGCCATTTTGTTGATGCATAGCTCTGCTTATCGCTTGACAAAGTGTCAGTTAGTTCAAATAATAGACCTTTTTTTAATCGATTGATTATTATTATTCCATTAGCCGGTGGCCAATTCCTACTATAACAGATAATACTATCAGTCACAGTTCTCAAATCATAGCATTGGTAAGTGGATTGGTTTAAACACATGTCTCCTCGTGATTGTTTGCGACTGATGATAAACGTTCATATTATAATCAATAATAATTAATTTAAATGAGTGATAATAACACACAAATATAGTTAAACTTGATCGTATATTTTATCACTGATAAAAAATTTAAAAATCAGAAAATTGCTGCTTATTAAATCAAATAAAATAAATCATGAATATATTAAATTAATAACGAATTTTAAGGACTACAATCAATTTAATGAGCTTCAAAGCAAGGTCAGAGACATACCAATTGGACATCACACATTCCCAATACGTGTCTAACAGTTAAGTGATAATGCTTACAACGATTACGTAATCAGTGGTGTAACCAGACGCTGTTATGGACTACTGGAGTTTAGTATGGTCATTCTCTCAGTGTGACAATGAGGTCAATAGTGAGTTATTAAGAATAAACATAAATAATTATGAAAAATTTTGCTACCACATAAAATAGGCGTGAAAAAAGAAACAAGTAAATTCTTATGCTCTCACTGAAATAATATAAAAAAAAATATTTTCAAGATTTAGGTAGGTATATATTAAAGTCTTTTTAATGAAACATGAAACTATTCTACTGTAGAACTGAATATTACAGCAGTAACAAAAGAAGATGATATTAAAAAGTAAAAGTAAAGGCAGAAGCGCAATAAACTCTCCAGTACACAATGAAATAAAAAATATAAAGAGGAACAGAATCAATACATGAATACAAACTTAAAAATATTCATAATTCTACAATTTGCAAATCTTTTCCACTTGACAGCGTTATTGACGAAATGGATATCGTACCTATTATCGACATAAATAATTCATGTGCCGCCTTTGTTAAACAATAACGACAAAACAAAGTAGGCGTTTTTTATTTAAACATTACGATACATATTTGGCACAACACCAATTGTAAACTTTATTCTCTTGTATGAATTGGTCAAACAATGAATGAAATTAACAAAAATAACAGAACAGTTAACTTATATTCATAATATAATATAATGTTCGTATGGCTTATCATGGTTGTATTACAGACTATAAAATATAGACACACGAGAAAGTTGTACATTCGTAAAATGGGATTGTATCAGACACAGTGCTTGTAACAGGAAAACGTTGATTACCAATGTTAACAGCACAGTTAGGCAAAAAACGGGGTCATGTGGGCTGATAGTAGGGTCATTATGCAAATCTGTGTGACCTGCCTTCTTGTACGCGCTTTATAGAAAATTGTAATGTTTCATTTTGTCGGATTATTCCACAACTATGGAATGTTTTAGTATCTTTACTTGTTTCCTCCAAATGGTAACTACTTTAGTAGTATAACTAGTGACAGGTAACGGATGTACTGTCGCTCGCAGAATGTAAATTGATGGATTTGTAAATGGATGCATAAATGTAGTTAGTTTATCGATTCCTTTTTGTATCACGCGGGTTTTAGTGTAGTGTTAACTTGTATGTATTTTTTAACTTCGTTATCTCTTTAAATACTTAACTCTATTTCAAACTACGTTTACTTTGTATCTATTTGTCATAAAGTGTTTGGATTATCTATAAATATCTATTATTTAACACAGAATAGAAAACAAGCTTATTACTTCTATATATTTCTACTATCTAGTACAGAATGTTGAATTTGCTGAACCATTTCAACAATATTTTTTTATGTTTTAATGGTTTTGAAGACAACAATGCAGTAAGTAGGAATATAAAATAATAATAAAATGCTACACGTTATAAGTAAAACTTGTTCTGGCCTTGACCCGGAAATTAATTATCTGAAAGTTGATATTGGAATAATTATGTAAATATACAGTTCACGATGAGTACTGGGTATAAATCTATATTTTCAAGTAATATTAAAATTGGTACGGGTATCGAAATTCAAATAACTAGTTACTTTGATCGTTGTTTTCTAACTTTGGGATTAAAATTATTTTTAGATATACTGAAAATGATATCCATTTATGAATTTGATTTCAATAACGAAGATATTTTTGTGTATAAATTATGAAAAAAGAAAACAGACTATTTAAACATATAGGTATGAAAATAAATACGGATATATGTATCCATTACGGTACCGTGGGTGGTGACACCCATTGACGCCATAACAACAGACCAATATTCATAGAAGCATATAACCTTTTGTGCGCTTTTGCTATAAATATAAATAATGATCCCTGAATATTACTATTGTGTCGACGCATACGTGGGCGATAATTATAAAACGGTTTAAATGAACACAATAGATATCTAAAGAAAAATATGTTTCCTAAATCGATAACTTGTGACGATCAAATCGCTCGCTCTAGACTAAGTAGCATACTTTGAAAATAAATCATAGTATTACAGCATTAACTATTAATGTAGACACTACAGAAGATTAAAAAAAAATAGAAAGCAATGTCAAATATGCGTCTGCGTCGACTGATGGTACCCAGAACCTATAGAAGCCAGCAATGCCAGTAGCATCATTACCGAGTAATTTTGACACAGTAGTTACCTCTCATTAGCCCAGACATTTCACTGGCTACATTGACATTCAATCCGGAGCACAATAATAATAGCACATTATTGCTTAGGGGCAGAATATTTAGCAATGCGGTGGTACCACCACAGTAGAACTACAGCAACGGAGTCCTACCACCTTTATACATACCTACCAATATGGTAGTCTTTCCAAAACTTCGATTTTCGGTCAGTTTTAATTAATTTCAGTTACTGGTCTAGTTCAACTTTGATTTGAAAAGCTTTAATTAGCTTACACATTATTCTCGCGTTTCTAATTCAGTTTATAAGAGGTAAGAACATAACGATACACACATAATTTATCGCTAGCTTTCATAGTAAACACGCAAGGGTGGTGGTACACGTCACGCGGCCAAAGGGCGTGTGTTTCTTACAAGGTTTCATGATACACACCTTAGTACTAAGCTTGGAGCTATAATTCTGTTGAAGAAATGTTAATAACATTATCGGCGGAATATATCTCATTTCACACTGTAACGTGCATTGTAAAACGCAAAGGGAAAATATGTAGGCAATATGAGTACAACGTTATCTGCATTGTTATTTGTTTTAACATGAGGTAAAACATCATTAGGCATATTATCCTTGATAGTGCAAATACCTACTACCTGTAATAAATATATTACAACACCATTAGCAAAAAAAAAACAGATTTTTCTATGGATGAGAAACCAAGTAGGTAAGTCTATGTTGGTATGTCTGAGAGTTTTTATTGAGAGCTTCAAGTTTTGTCAAAAAAATGTTGAAAGTTATTTCATAAACTTGGGGTGGATAGTTGAAATATTTGGCAAATTTCTTTCTAAATGACATCAAGATTTATTACTCACTATCTCCCTCAAAATTAAAATAGTTACACAAGTTCTGTTTCAGCTCTATTGTCTATTAGACCTACCTTAGTTCCCTTAGCTTTCATTAGTGCGTGACGTATGGTATTACCGACGTGATTGAGTTCTAGGTTGCTTTTTACATGACCTAATTTCACCACGTTACATGTTAATTGCGCAACATAAAAAATATTTTCCAATGTTTTTACTTCGAAAGTTAACAAAGGATTAGTTAAACTACCTGTTAATTTAGATACTTAATAGAACATGTTTAGAATATGAGCTTTATATAACTGTGAGTTTTAATATTTTTCTTTCTACGATTAAAAAGTGAAAACTAAACTTTATTCTGACGTTTCGCGATTAGGATTTGAAGCGGTTATAATTAAAGTGTCAACATTGAATCCTCCAATTTTTCCTTGAATCCTGTTGCCAAGGGAGAATTTTAATATTCGCACTGGCGCAAAATTCCGATTCTGATTCTGTGTGACTTGGTGCATGAACGTTCCTATGTGTGCATGAAATATAGTTCACGGTGTCACGTTTGCCCAGTTTCCCTCATTTTGCTGCATGTGTGCGTCGGACTACGTATGAGAGCGTATCGGTGTGTGTTTAGTTGTGTATGGGAGAGTTTGTGTGCATTTTACTGGCATTGCCCGTGTGTAGGTCAGAGGGTGTTTGCAGAGGGTAGCTGCAGGGTGGAGCGGGGCGGACGAGTGTGAGGTCACTGTGTTTATAGGTGGTTTGTTACGCAGCACTTGCGTCTAATCATGCATTATCATGTTCTCCAGTGATTATAACGAGGTCTAATTATCAGCTTCACACTTATAAATCCTACAAAACGTTTACTCTACTATACTTATTTTGATAACAACAGGTAATCGTATAGGTAAATCAAGTTTACCTTAAAATATTATCTACCTAGCCTAGCCAGCATATCATCCAATAAACAGGATAACATTTTAAGTACTTTATTTTAAAAGTTCAGTAATATAAACCTACTTAATTCATTTAAATATTATAAATTGACATATAATATTGTCCTCCACATCTTTATAACGAACAAAGCTTCTCTTTGTAGATAAGAACAAACAAAAAGGACCTCAAAGAAAACGAGAATATAATTAGTATTCTTTTTCACAAATAACCGCAGCCTTATTTACTTTAATTAAATGAACTGGAAGAGAGTGTATGCAAATTTAAGTGAAGCCTAAGCATTAACAACGACGCAGTCTTTCCCTTTTTTCTCACGGCTCATTAAGTTTTTTTCTTAAAAGGTTAACATAAGCGTAAAGCCGTGAACTGGCCTCGCCCAGAGGTAAATAACTCAGAATATCTTTAACGCAACACTCAAAAAGGTAGACCATAGGCGAAAAGAACAATTTATCCCGACAAGCAAAGCGATGTAGGAAAGAATTCAGCCCAAATTAAGAGCTTTGCTTTCCTCCAAAGATTGAGATCAGACTCTTTAAATTGAGGGAGTAAGGAAGAGGATTTGCCGGATTTCATCGCTCTTTATGACAGAAAAGAATTCGCTCTTTACAAGGTAAAATGCCTTTACACCTTAACACCTTATAGTGATTGAAGGAAACGTGAGTAAGAACTCGATATTAAATTCCTCGACATATTTAGTAGGTATTGAACATTTTTGGATCATGTATTATGATCAGCAGTATATTGTATAAGCAAATATGACTGCCAAGTCGTAGATATAGATTCGATTTCAATGTACGCACCTCTGACTTTTTTATTATCACTTGCTTAAAAAGTGAAGGAAAATTTGTGAGGAATCCTGCATTCGGCGTGTGATGTCTGCCAACTCTCATAAAGGAAGCGTGGTTTACTATGGCTTAATCCTTCTCATCCTGGGAGAAGTCCCACGTCCAGCAATGAAAAGTTTCGTTGATAATGATTTGATGATCTCTCAAAGCTGTATTTAAAATAGAAACCAGAGAACGAAATGAGTGCTAAATGAAACGTGTGTATTCACAGATGATTCTGCCTTTGAAGATCTTAACCATGATCTAGATCTTTTGAAATCAGTCTATGATAATGAGAAAGAGGTAAACGCTAGCCATATTAATCATTTTACGACAGAGCTATTTATGGGTATGGTTAGATTTTACTATCATACCGTCACGCCTGTTTTCTCCGAAGGATTAGGCAGAGGCGTACTAATGTACACGCACAGTTCTCCGGTATGTTTAGGTTCCATGTAATAGGGGGCAAGCCTATTGCCCCCATTATATAATTTTCAAATTCAAACTCTTAAACAAATTCCAAACTCTGAGCTGCTACCGAGAATTTTATAGAAAAAACCCATGAACACTTTGCCCGAACTGAGAATCGAACGCAACAGTCGCGCTAGACTAATAACGCACTCACAATTAGCAACATTAAGAAAAACTTTAAAAGCTCTAAAATGTTATTCATCTAAAATCATAGAACGAATTTATAGAGAATTTTTTACACGTGCCGCGTTCAGCCAGTTCTCAGAATCCAATAATTCTCTCTGGGAATATTTACTCTGTATACAGCTTTCAGTGGGAATGTTTTATGAGAGCTTTGAACTATACTCTGAAATGCCGAGCAATATTATAAGCCACATTAAGGACGCTATCACATTTTGAACTTGCTCAAATTTAGGTATCTGATTTGCAACACAACAACATTACGCGCACGCACACATTGAAACCGCTGTCCGCTCGATTTTATACGTAACTTAACTAATCTTGATACATGAAGGTATTATTTTTTTATTTTACTGGTATTGAGTCAAATTAGTAATAAGTTTGCAATCGAATTTGGTAACCATGGAAAACATGATTATCACGCAGATGGTACTTATTAACAAGTACCATCTGCGTGATAATCACGTTTTCAGTATTTTTTGGAGTTTATCAATACTCATTACGTACATAATGTAGGTACCCATAATAAATGGACTAATTACCATATTCTTAAGAATCTAACGACCATTTTGCTATTACCTACCCACAAAAAACCCACGATCCCCATTTTGAAAAGATGTAAGTACTTATGTGCTGACAATTGTTGAATCAATATATATTCAAATATTAGCCTGGGAGTTTATAGTAGATTTTCGTTTTGATATTTAAAAATAATCATTCTCTTATGGATGTATATTATTTACTGAGACTGGGCACAAGATCAGATTTTTGATAAAAATATAAACAAAGTAGGTAGTAAACAGTATAATATATTGTATATAGGCAGGATACAAGTTGAAAAATTATACAGCAGTGTACCAAAATGGAATGATATTTATTTCTGTAAATAGATCTTTTAAAGACACTTTTACGAGTCGATTATTTACTTTTTTTTTAAACTAGGTGGCGCCGACATTTTCAATTTCACGATCTCTGAGAAGTGTAACTACCTATACGGATGAGCTGCTCAAAAAGATAATCAATCTCGATTATTCTTCTGCCTTTTGGCTTATATTCCTTTATCGCGAATTCCTAATCCTAAAAATAAAAAGGCAACATTAGTAGGTACCTAAGGAAAATCAAATAAAAAAAATTACGTAGGTACAATCGTTGATATAACTTTTTTTTCTTTTAAAAAGCTTACTGGCAATGTGGGTCACACATTACTAGTATTCTTGTTAACCCCTCGTGCTAAGCTAAATGCTTGTGTTACGATTGGGTTCACGACGGTAGTGCAATGGGTGGGGTTCGAACCGGCAACCACAGTCCGATGCCTTAACCATTAGGCTACCGCCGCTTCTAAACACTTTCAAGTGAAATATAATTTTGGTCATCATCACCTACGGAGACATCTAAGCTGCACTCCCTGTTAAATAAAAAAACTTACCTACTATATTTTCTAATATAAGGTATGGCATAACAAAACTCCAGAGTAGATTTGTTATTTCTGATTACTTACAAAGTCTCATTCCTTTTTTTGATTGCTACGTGTGCAGTTTTTTTTGCTCTTTGTCCAAATTTCCGAAGTCCTGGCATCTATAATAACAAATATCAATATTTTAGCAATGCCAAACAAAAAAAGCATACTTGGTATCAAAAGTTACAGCCATGCGCCTGTTTCATTTACAAACGCCACACATCACGCACATCAGGTTATACAAAGCTGTAAATTTGGTGATTAAGTTCAATATCGAGTGAAAAAAATCGATTTATCACAAAAACATTACATCTGTCATTTTGAATCAAAAATATGATGGTATATTCATAAACATCACCTCCACAATCAATAACAATATATAGATTTAAAAAAATAACCCCGCCATTTTGAATTAAAACATGAATGACGTACACACGGCTACAGGTCTACCTATACAAAACCAGTCTAAGCTCATCTCGCACTTTATAGACTTTCTATGCAATAAGAGGCCAGCGTAAACTGGTTTTGTATAGCTTAATGTGTAGCCGTGCGTACTCGTAATCACCACCCCCAAAAATCCCAAAATCGACTATTAGTATATACGGTATCGAATATCTCAAAAATATTTTTTTACACAATTTTTTTTCCTGTAGATGATAATATCATTATTCATATAAATCTTTATCCGTAATCTACATCCATTATAAATACAACTATGTACCTATTTATTTCTAAAACAAATTTCAATAATTGTACTTACTTCTATTTCGGACCGAAAAAGTATCAACTTCGTCCAACCAGAGTATACAACACGGCACTCTCTTTTTACGTATTTTTTTTTTTGACAGCATGCGATACACCCGTCCTTCCACGAGCGCGTTTGAGCGCGGTATGACGAACGGCGAGTAGAAATTGTATGGGGAAATTTGGGAGCGTTTCATTTTTTTCTCATAAATTAAAAACTTATTCATTTGGCTACAAAATTTTTAGCTATTCGTATAGAGGACTATATAAGCAACGTTTTTATATTATTTTTATGTTTATATTTGCAGTGGATTTAGCTATACTGGTACCTATTCAGACCCCATTTTTCGATTTTTTTTGCGATTAGTGTGATGGTGAAATCGTATTTGTGTGAAAATTTTGTATAGGGTTATACATTTTTTATGGAATCATTATGTAGATGAATATATTATCTTTAATTTGAAACCAAGATATCCTCGCAGTTGTGCTCCTAATTCGTTAAAATGGTACCTGAAAAGCACTGATATTTGTAGAAAATTGTGATAGCGTCCTTAATATAAAGTGTTAATCGGTACAAATAAGGATTTGTAATTTCTCTTCGTTTACAATATCTATAAGAACATAATTGTATGTTTTAGCTTTAAAATTATTAGGGATTTTAGAATAGTGAGATATTTTTTAATTGTTTTGAGCTGATATATGAGAACAGAAAGAAAAACCGTTTATTTGGCGAATATCGAGACAAAGTTAGATACAGTTGCCAGCACATTAAGTTACCACAACTGTCCAATGTAGATGTAAATCATGTGTCTGACAGATGAACCAAACGGGTCAATAAATGATATTTATTTATGTAAATTGATCTTTTAAAGAGACTTTTAGAAGACAAAGTTTTGATTTTTATAAACTAGGTGGCGCTAGCATTGTCTAATTGACGACCTCTGAAAAGAAACGTCTAAACAAACTCTGACAACCATGGTATCTTTTAAGGTCTAGAAATCGTAGTAGCAATATGTGTGTTAAAATGCAGAGCAATGTCTGAGATGACATTTTGAAGAAAGAGCCATAGCGGCTTTCACTAGGCCAGTTCCAGCTGACGGCATGCATCAGTCATTGTGTTCATCGACCATAATCTAGGGAACTCACCCTTCGCACGATAATACCACATCAGCGGATTATTTGCTTTGGCCAAAATTCAAAGTCACCAGAGTCTTAAAATCTGTTTGTATGTGTAATTAGTTAATTTAATTAATTATTGCTTGACGCTGGATGAGCTTACATATATCTTTTATTTTAATAAGTTCAGTCAACAACAGATCAATAAATTATATGAAGTCAATATTTAACTCGATAGTATGAATAGTACTTACAGTTATAACATAACATAACATACCATCACGCCTGTATTCCCCGAAGGGTTAGGCAGAGGCGTACTAATGTACACCAACAGTTCGCCGGTATGTTTAGGTCCCATGTAATAGGGGGCGAGCCTATTACCATTAACCGGGAACAAATTCCTAACTCCGAGCTGCTACTGGGAATTTCATAGAAAAACCCAGTAACACTCTGCTCGACCTGGGAATCGAACCCAGGACCTCTATCGTAGCAGTCGCGCTCAGGACCACTTGGCTAATGAGGCAGGCTAGTACAGTTGTATGTATCTGAATATCAGAATAATAATTCAGTTTCTAAGTAAAACGTTTTTTTCAAATGCAGAAAGCGGTTATAAAATTAACAGCTGTGTTAAATTTCAAATCGTGAATTCCTTGTGTCTATGAATGATTAGTTTCTGCCCGAGACTTCGTCTGCATCCTAAATAAAAAGTAGCCGATTTGACTACAATCTATCTCTGTGCTAAATTTTATTCCGATGCGTTCTGGCGTGAAAGAGTAAAAAACGCCATACATCCTCATAAACTTTCACGTTTATAATATTAGTACATACATACATACACTCACACCTTTCTTCCACAGGGCTAAGCAGAAACTATAGACCGCCACTTGATACGATTCTTGCATATTTCTTTTGCTTCTGCCACATTCATACATCTTCTCATACGCACACCGGTTGCGAGTACCTACTACGCTCCGGATCTTTTCGAAGGACCACGCCAATAAGACCTTAATCCTATAATATTAGTAGGATAGGATATATCCATACTAATATATAAAGCTGAAGAATTTGTTTGTTTGCTTGAACGCGCTAATCTCAGGAACTACTGGTCCGATTCGAAAAATTCTTTCAGTTTTAGACAGCCCATTTATTGAGGAAGGCTATATATAGGCTATATATCATCACGCTACGCGGATGAAGTCGCGGGCAGAAGCTAGTAATTCATATTTCTTATTTGGCATTGAGAATAAAAAAAAAATTAAGATCATGATTGTGTCCTATGACAATTGTTCATGAGTTGAACTGATGGTCATGCATAGACTTTGGACATCAACAAGTAACTCATTAATATAATCAAGTAACGAGAGATAAGAAAAATACAATTATCATTAATAAAAACAAAAATATTTTTGTGCATAATATAGGTAGGTACCTATAGCTATTATGCACGAGAATATTTTATTGAATCAAGAAAAACAACGTTACGATACAGATATCCCGATAAACGCTTTTATTATGAAGGTGAAAGCGAGAAATTTGATACTTTTCATGACACTGATAACTTTTTTGACTGCCTCATTAGTCTTGTGGTCCCAAGGGTGACTGCTGCGCTTGAGGTCCTGGGTTCGATTGCCAGGTCGAGCATAGTGTACTTGGTTTTTTTTATAAAATTCTCAGTAGCAGCTCGGAGTTTGGGATTTGTGGCCGATGGCAAGAGACTCGCCGCTTTTTTTATGGAATTGGGGCAAACGAGCACTCGCATCACCTGATGGTAGGCGATTACCGCCGCCCTAGGAGACCCTCAACACCGGACTAGTCGCAAGTGCGTTGTCGGCCTTTTAAAATGGTTTGGGCCCCCGGTATACTCACTCACTCGGCGAAACACAACCCAAGCGTTGTTACACGCCGGTTTTCCGTGAGGCCTTGGTTTCACTCCGGTCGAGCCGGCCCATTCGTGCCGAAGCATGGCTATCCCACGTTTATACGGACTTAAAACATAGTAGCGAACTAAGGGTGTATAGGGTAATAACTCTGGCTTACCCTTTGTGGAATACAGGCGGGATGGTATGTATGTATATTTTTTTTTTAAATATTCTGGGACATTTTTACATCGCACCATCTAGTCCCAAACTAAGCAGAGCTTGTACTATGGGTACTAGAGAATGGATATAATACTTATATACTTTTTTTTTTGTAAATACATACTTATAATACATAAGAAACACCCAGACGAACACAAACACTTATATTCATCACATACATTTTTGTGTTCTGTGGGAATCGAACCCACGACCTCATGGTCAGCAGTCCGATACTCGAACCACTAAACCACAGAGATCGTCATCAATATTACATTTTCGATGATAAGTAACATTCAATCGTGCAATAATGAAAAAACCGGTAGTCAAGATTGAGAATGCGTGGGCGAGTGATATCCAGGCATTACGCCCACAGCCCAACGAACATAAGTACAATAAGGAATCGAAATCGAAAAAAGCGGTGGTAGACTGGTAGCCTAGGGCGTCGGACTTGTGATCATGTGGTTGCCAGTTCAAAACCTACCCATTGCAGTATCGACGTAAACCCACTCGTAACACAAGCATTTAGCTTAGCACGAGGGGTTAACAATACTAGTAATGTGAGAGCCGCATTGATGGTGGGATGGTAAGCTGTTATAAAAAAATATTAGTTATTGTTTATTTACTGTTTTGTGAAAATTTCTAGGGATGGTGCCACATTAATATCTGTCACTCTTTGTTATTGTTTTGGCTGCGGTAGTAAGTTGTTATCATGTATCTGATACTAAGTGATAACCTTTGATACTATAGCATTATTTATTGCTTTCACCTCATACAGTTGAGTTGTGTGATGTTCTTGTAATTTTAGCGACTTTCAGAGAGGAACAGTTCTCAATGTAGATGTAGAATATAGCATTGATGCTTGAGTTGAAGGCAAATAAAAATATTAATATTATGAATGCGAAACTGTCCGTCTGTTACGTTTCCACGCCTAAACTGCTGAACTAATTTATATATAGAGATAGATTGGACCTTGTAGTAGGACATAGATTACCTTTTGTTTCAAAAAGTCCTTTGGGTTATGAGCGAAACCGTAGACAACAACAGGTACTATACTTATAATTATTACATGATTGCTAGATTGATAGGTATAGGTACACACCACGAAATAATTTGTCGTCGCATTTCTTGTGTTTAGACAAAGGCTAATGACGAGATAATGCAATGACAAAATAATGTCGCAGTAGGTACACTATGTTAGACCCCAATTTAAGGAGTTAAATTGTAGTGGAAGAAATATTCGGTTTCAGATAGGATTCGATCGCGTGATGGCGGGCAAAAAGCGAAAAGCTGATTCACTTCGCTTATCTTTTGTTTGTAGGTCATTATGGGAATTTGCCAAGTGTTACAGTTGCAACTAAGATCATGCAAAAACATAACGGAATGCTAAGAATATTGTGTTCGATAAACTGAGAGATAATCTCGAGTCTATTGTACCTAAATATAAAATAAATAATTAACCGGTTCAATAATAAGATTATTGGTGAAAAACAAGTATTATCTTTCAACATAATTATTGCAATAATGATGTAACTGTTCATAATATGTAACGACAAAGTTGAATGAGTGATGGTGATATCGAAAAAATAATAGGTATGCCAAATAATAATTCATTAAACTTTCACAAAACTCATTCGATATGCACAGTAAAATTGTACAAATAACGTTCAACTTTAATAGTGCAAGCTCAAATATTGACCGTGAAGTTTTATAAAAATCTATAAATTGATAAATCCTTAATCGCTTTTACATGAAGCCTGAAATATGCCATCATAAACAGTGATAGCCTAGTGATATGACCATTGGACTGCCTCGAAAGCCTCGAGTTCAAATCCAAAGCACACACCTCTGACTTAGAAATCAGAAAACATCGTGAGGAAACCTGCATGTCTCTTCTGTTTTCGATGGCGTATAAAGTCTGCCAACCCCCATTCGCTAGCGTGGTTGGACTGTAACCTAATCTATCTCCCGTGACCTATGACCAGCAGTGGGGCATTATAATGAGTTGATTATGTTATGTTATTCTTAAAATATCGATATTTCTTCGGCGAACTGTGGATAACATTCGTGATCAGGGGCCCAAGTCTGCTATTACTCGTACAATTGTATTAGAATAGCCATTCAGTGGCACTAAATGACATAAGAACTAACAAATATCAAAGGGAAATCTGTCAAAAATCATCAATTCTGAAGCCTTGGGTAGTAGACTTGGAGCTTTGATAGTAAGCATTTTGAGTGAATAAAGATTGAGAAAAAGATTAATACACCTCCTCCCCTCCTCCGCCTAACCCTTCGGGGAATACAAGCGTGATGGTATGTATGTTAATCATTTAATAAAAATCTAGATCAAAGCTAGTCATTATTACACACGTCACTTTTAAATACCGAATAAAATTTTATCGACTTTTACCAAAACAATTTACTGCATCTGACACAGGCAGGTACGTACAACAAGGCTTTGTGAGCCTGTTAAATTGATTTCGCTTCGTGGAAATCCCGGATGCAATAATGCTGCCATGCGCAGTCTGGTATCCATAGCAACGCCTCGTGGAAATTCATAGGGATGTACTGTAGCAACATAATTGGAACTTTTACTGGGCCAAGTGCAATGTAGTGATATTTACCGATTTAAATGCAATTTGCTGTAAATCAAGTTATAAATAAGTCAAGATTTCGGGAAACTAGTGAGTGTTGAATCTATAAATTATCATTCCCTGAAGGGTTAGGCAGCTAGAGTTTGCTGGCTATTAAGAATTGCACAGGAAATCTCAATCACACTGCTAGACCTAACAGAATTTCATGGATAATCCCAAAATCATTTTGCTCATCCTGGGCATCGAACCCAGGACTTAACGCTTAGAAGTTATGGTCTAACAGTGCTATCAGCACTGTTAGACCATTAAATAAATATCAATGCAAAACTTGCAACGAACTCCAAAGCAGAGATACCCAATCTTTTTTTGTCCGAATCATAAGTCCGAATCTCTTATTCAGATTATGACAGATCGTCCGGATCATAGCGCTACAATAAATCACTTGGTAATAATATCTACAACATTAATCCCTGCAATTTCGACATTACACATACCACAAACACCTGTTTTGCCCTCCCTACTCGCGCAACTAGTCAGAGCGGTGCGGTGCGACCTTGTGAGCGAGGTGGGGCAGGGTAGGGGAAAGGGGAACACCCACGCGTTTATTATGTCCAGAATCCTAATGTACAGTCGACAAAAGAGTCAGGCACGCAGGCAGCTAACAACATCAATGTTTTGACAAAGGCTAAGATAAAGTAATAATGTATCTCACAATATTGTGTCAAAATATAGGGTTTTTAACTAACTGCATATCAAACCTTTTAGTGGAATATTATTTTTAACGCAATCTAGATGATGTAGATGAAGTTCACTGCATGCATAGCTAATTCTTTTGTCAGCTGTACATAAGCTGAAATCGCAATGGAATCTGTACTCAATCAGTATCAGTAAATCAATAGACTGAGGTAGCTCTAGAGAAATCTCAACTGAGTTTAAAAAAAGTATCTATTAATATAGTGAATCATTCTGATAATTATTTAAATTCAACACGTGTACAGATTTTTTCTTTAGGATAAATTAGACAGTAGGTTTTTAAACAACTATATGTTGTATATTTTTCATTGTACCTAATAAGATGACAAATAAACATAGACGGACTGCATAACGGTAGTGGAAACCGCAGCTTATAGCAACTAGCATCATCCTTTTTGCTATAGCATTCGTCCTGCGTGGATCTAATCTCTTTTTTCTAATCTAATTTTAAAGTTTTCAGACAGCTTGCAGAAGCGAGCAGCACCAGTAAGTATTTAGCGAGATGTCATCTTGACACGAGACGCCTCCGTTGTCAAATCTTTTTGTTATACCCATAGAGTAATAATTATGGTTATACCTGATGATAAGCGGTTACCGTAGCCTTTAAACGCTTGCAACACTGCAACTGGGGTATCATTTGGGAGTTGCAGACCCTGTAAAAATCTTTTCAATCCCTTTTTGAAACACCCCCTGTTAGTCGTTTGGGAAAATCTCGTCGGGGAGCTGATTCCTCAACCGTGAGAGTAAATCGCACGGAATGACACCAGAGTGGATGAACTCCCCAGTAATTTCACTGCCTTCGAATTTTCGGGCAGAGTTTCCATTTATTTCGATTAAAATCCGCAATCCCGCTGAAACATAACCGCACAGGTGGGTTGCATTGAAAGGGTGGCACAATGTTCATCCCACGCGTACCCACACACGTGAGTGTTTATAACCGTAGGAGCGTGCGAGGGTGTGTGTGACACGTGTAAGTCCTGCAAACTTAATTAGTGCCGACGGATATCCGATGATGATATTGTGTGAAAATGTGATTTATCTCCGACCTTGAAAGCTTTAGCTTTCATTTTTATATACCTAATTTTTTTCCTAACAGCTACCCATTATGTTGTTGCTAACATAATTTGTCTTCAATTTGCGTATCTATCGAAATATAATATAAAAGCGAAATACTCACTCAGTGATTAATAACGAAATCTCAAAAACTATCAAGTCTAATTACCCTTCTAGAAAGGTTAGACATCGGTTAGGATAGAGGTTTCTGAAACTTCCCATGGGATTGTGAATAGCTATAATAATGCAGACAATTGCAGAAAAGCAGCCCGTTTTGTGTATAGGTACATAGTATAAAATGATGATATAAAATATTGAATCAATGCTTGTAAAAAACTACATCGTCACAATTATGAACTGAGGATTTGGGTGAGTCATAAATATTTTGTCGGAAATCCATGGAATTTCGGCAATAACATTACGGAAAGTGTTCAGGAGCAGCGCCAGCTACCGGTTAAACGTGCAAACTATGTACCAGAGAGCAGGGCGCAGTATCGTTGCTACGCGTACTATTATATTATTTTTATTTTATTTTTTTCTGTTGAAAATTGCGTTGTAGAAATGTCAAGTGTCATTCATTACTTGTCACAGCTTGTCATAGATTCGAATTTGGAAGACTACACACAACTGTTACAATTACGTTGCATCTTTGCCTGATATACGAATTTAAATATAATAAACGGATTTACACGAATTTACAAATAAATGCTTCATTGAAGACCTCCCTGGCACATCATCATCATCATCGCCAAAACATTGGACCTTCGAGCCGTATCAACGAACGAATTCGGGCGAACAAAGGGGAAGAGGACTTTGGAATTTGGAACCGTTGAAGAACGTGGAAACTTGGATACTGAGCAGCAGTCAGCAACGGTCAGGTTATCCTCATCCTTTCTTTTCCTTTGTCTTCGCCTTGTGTTAATATCGTGCATATACGTTTCCAGATTTGAAATCTTAAATTGTGCCGAGGCCGTCTGCAGGTGAAGGAACACAACTGTAAGTACTTTTGCCTTTTGTAAACTACCAATATGAGTGACGATGAAACTAAATTAGCCTCAAACGTAGCCAAAACCGTGAGGGCTAAATCACCACGTTTAGATAGTGCAGGTTCAAATAGTAGTTCATTAATTGTTGAGCTCAAGAAACAACGTGGTGTGTTGAAAGGTAGATTAACGTTATTCGTTAATTACATTAATAAATTGGATCAATCATGTTTAGATTCCGTTACAAAAACGCAAGTACAAATGCGAATACAATCTGCATCCACTTTCTTTAATGAATTTAATGAAATTCAATCAAAAATTGAAACTTTTGTAGACGAAAAGGAATTATTATCACAATTAGAATATAGGGATTTGTTTGAATGCCAATACTATTCAATCGTGGCAACAGCGAAGAATCTAATATTAATAAATGAAAGCGAACAAAACATTATCAATAATTCTCAGTGCACATCTGGTAAACCTGTTTGTATTAAGTTACCACAAATAAAATTACCTGCCTTCGATGGTTCTTACGATAAGTGGTTAGAATTTAGGAATTCATATGTTTCGATGATACATGATCGTGCAGACTTAGATTGTATACAGAAGTTTCAGTACCTAAAATCATCTCTCAATGGATCAGCATTACAAGTAATCAGTGCCTTGGAATTTACAGCTCCTAACTATATTCACGCCTGGGAGCTGCTTGAAAATAGATTTCAGAATAATAGGCTATTGATACATAACCATGTCAAATCATTATTTTCTGCCCCTCCGTTAAATAAAGAATCTCCAGCCCAGATTCGAAGGTTAGTTGATTCCGTTTTACGTAATTTGAGAGCACTCAAATCATTAAAAGAACCCACTGAATCCTGGGATACGCTTATTATTTATTTAGTTGTCAACAAACTAGATCCTTCTACTGAACGTGAATGGGAGAACTACATAAGTACTTTTGTTTCCGACTCTAATAAAGTTTATAAATCATTACAATTGGAAGACTTGATAACGTTTTTAAATAATAGATCTGACATGTTAGACATGATTAAATCAGGTAACAATAAGGTGAATCAGTCACATTCTCAAAGCAAACCGGTTGGTAACCATCCATACGATCATAAGAAGCAGTCAAATACTCAACCTACGTATAGCTACGCGAGTGCAAATAGTAACAAATTCACCTCTGGTAGCATAAGTGCTAAACGGAGCCATATATGTCCATTATGTAATGGTAATCATCCACTATATTCATGTGCAAAGTTTCTTAATATGGCGTCGCACGAAAGATTAAAGGTGGTTAATTCAAAGGGTCTTTGTCATAATTGCATACGCACAGGTACCCACACATTGAATGATTGTGTTTTCGGCCCTTGTAAATTGTGTCAACAAAAGCATAATACGTTACTTCACGTTGATAATTGTGTTAATCTAAGTGCCACCCCACAAGCGCCTGTTATCAATAATACGTTACCATCGTCATCTGTTGTGCACTGCGTGAGTAAAGCAGGTGACAATATTGATAACTTAAGTGGTGACGTGCTTTCAGCAAATGCGATTTCTATGCAGACTGTCTTGTTGTCTACGGCGCTAGTAAAAGTAGCTGATTCGTATAACAACTATCATACAGCTCGCGCTCTGCTTGATAGCGGCAGTCAAAACTGTTTCATTACTGAAAGGTTATGCAAACGTTTAAACGTTCCTATAATACAGTCCACTATACGTGTTTGTGGCGTGGGACAAACCGTGTCCCAGTCCAGTCATAAATGTAATATTAATATGCGTTCGAATATATACGATTTTAATACAACGTTAAATTGTTTCGTTTTGCCTAGTATCATTTCGAAGTTACCTTCGATAAACGTTAACAGTGATGCTATACGTATACCTAGCTATGTTCAATTAGCAGATCCTGCGTTTTATGTTCCAAGTGATATAGACTTGTTAATCGGGGCGGATATTTTTTGGGACTTGTTAAAAGAGAGTAAAATTAAACTCCAAGCCGGTCCATACTTACAAGACACGGAGGTAGGTTGGATTATATCCGGCCCAGTTAATATGCGTACAATAGGGGCGAGCACGAATTATATTCAGTGCAATCTAACGTTAATTGATTCACAATTACGAAAGTTTTGGGAAATCGAAGAGGTAGATATTCCTCCTGTTATTACGCAGGAGGAGCGTATATGCGAAAAACTATTTTTGGAGACTACGGAACGTGACCAGCACGGACGGTTTTCGGTGAAAATGCCCTTAAAACAATCACCGGATTGTTTGGGTGATTCATACACGTCAGCTCAAAATCGTTTTTTTTCATTAGAGCGAAAATTTAATCGCTTACCACAATATAAACAGATGTATTGTGAATTTATGCACGAATACGAGCAGTTAGGTCACATGACGCTAGTCGGGGACTTTAACATGTTGAGTAAGCCATATTATATTATACCTCACCATGGTGTATATCGTGAAAGTAGTGCGACTACGAAATTACGTGTCGTATTTGATGCGAGCGCAGCTACTACCAACAACATATCCCTTAATGATATTCAGTACGTGGGTCCTAGAATGCAAAACGATATCTTCTCCATTTTACTTAGGTTCAGGCAATATCAATATGTCGCTTGCGCTGATATTGAGAAGTTTTTTAGGCAGTCTCTTATTCATCCTGAGCAGCGTAATCTTCAGCTTATATTATGGAGAACGCATAGCAGTATGCCGCTTCAAATTTATCGTTTAAATACTGTGACGTACGGTACTGCTTCTGCGCCGTACCTCAGTATGCGTTGCTTAAAACAGTTAGCTAAAGAATGTAAAGATGACGTCATCGCTCGGGTTATTGATGAAGATTTCTACGTTGATGATCTTCTTTTAGGAGACGATCAGCGTGGTACCTTGTTGGATATTTGTAACAGGACGTCCACCATCCTACAAAGAGGTTGTTTTCCATTACGTAAATGGACTTTTAATTTTGATGTAACTTCAGAAACAACGAAGGACTTCTGTATGGGTGAGCATTGTGAGTCAAAAACGTTGGGTGTTGGATGGACAAACAAGGACGATTTAATTCATTTTACGAGTAGTCTAACTAAAGAGAACCACAGTAATGTGAAGACAACTAAACGTTTAATGATGTCAGTAATTGCACAGATTTATGATCCACTAGGTTTACTAGCACCAGCTATTACTACAGCTAAGGTTTTTTTGCAAAGGTTGTGGCATAGTAAAATAGATTGGGATGACGAAATCCCAAGTCATATTAGGTCTAGTTGGGATAACTTTATTGACACTTTGCAATATTTGTCTGAAATTCATGTCCCTCGTTGTGTCTTATGTTCTGATGCTATAAAGAAAGAACTGCACATTTTTTCCGACGCATCTCAGTCCGCCTACGGTGCATGTGCATATATACGTTCATACGATAATATAAATCAGTCTTCGGTTACCGTTAGATTATTATGCGCTAAAAGTAAGGTGGCACCGATCAAACCTTTAAGCATTCCACGACTTGAACTATCTGGGGCGTTGATCGGAGCTAAATTATATAAGAAAATAACAATTTCTCTTCGTCTTAAGTTTGATAAAATTTATTTCTGGACCGACTCCACCATAGTTCAAGGTTGGCTTCAGACATCACCTCACTTATTAAAGACCTTTGTGCAAAACAGGGTCGTACAAATAAACGAATTAACAAGTGATACAGTTTGGAGACACGTCAAAGGCAAGGAGAACCCTGCGGATATGTTATCGAGAGGCGTATTCTTTGACTATTTAAAAGAAGACGTTAGCAATCTGTGGTGGTGTGGACCTGCCTTTCTTCGTGACCCAACTTCAAGCTGGTTAACAACAGCATGTGATGAATTAGCATGTAAAGAGTTACCCGAATTGAAATGCTCTAATACCATTAACTCATTAACTCTAAAATCTGATAATGCTGACATAATTAATTTCGAAAGGTTTGCTTGTTTTAATCGTTTACAAAGATCAGTTGCTTATCTTTTACGATACATTCATAACTCACGCACATCACGTAGTGGTCTAGAACGTAAAACCGGTTTATTGCAAGTAAACGAGATTCATAACTCATTAGTCATATTAACACATTTAGTTCAGTTACAATCATTCCACACTGAATATTATAACCTATTGAAAAAGGTGCCTTTAAATTATAAAAATGGAAAGTGCTTTAAAAATCAAATATCTGGATTAAATATATTTTTGGATCAAAATAATATTATTCGTGTTGGTGGAAGATTGGGCAATTCTAAGTTCGATTATGATAAAAAACACCCAGTGTTGTTGTGTTCTAAACATAGGTTTACGCAGCTTTTGTTTACCTACGAACATAAACGTTTACTTCATGCTGGACCTCAGCTTCTTGTAGCAACCATGCGTGAACGATGGTGGGTCCTGGGAGCTCGTAACCTGGCAAGGCAAGTAGTTCACAAATGCGTTACCTGCACACGTATGAAGGGAAGTACCTTGACTCCACTCATGGGTGATCTACCAGCCGAACGTTTGGAGGTTGTGTTTCCCTTTATACGGTGTGGTGTAGATTATGCCGGACCAATATCTATATTGAATCGCAAAGGCAGGGGTTCACATTTAATTAAGGGTTATATTTGTCTATTTATATGTTTTGCTACCAGAGCAGTTCACTTAGAATTAGTAAGTTCCTTGTCAACTCAAGATTATATTTTGGCATTCAAACGTTTCATTTCACGACGCGGAAAGCCGTGTCATATATTTTCCGATAACGGAAAAAACTTCGTTGGCGCCGAACGCGAACTTTCGGCTATATTTGGAAATTCTAATGAAATAATTGATTTCGCTAGCAGTCATAACATAAAATTTAGTTTCATCCCGCCTTATGCGCCTCATTTTGGTGGTTTATGGGAGGCGGGAGTCAAGATGTGCAAATATCATTTGAGACGAGTCGTAGGTAATGCTAATCTCACGTACGAAGAGTTTAGTACGGTATTGACACAAATCGAGGCCGTCCTGAACTCCCGTCCTATGTCCGCATTGTCTACAGATCCTAATGATTATCTTCCACTCACACCAGCCCATTTTCTTATTGGCCGTCCGTTGACTGCACCTGCCTGCGAAGATTTTACGAGGACAACATCTTCGCCTCTCTCTCGTTACCATCGACTGGAACAATTGAGACAACACTTCTGGGAACGTTGGTCTAAGGAATACATCTCAGAGCTGCAACGGCGTACGAAATGGGCAGCTGACAAGGACGACCTCGCCAAGGACAGCCTGGTTTTAGTAAAGGAAGACAACCTTCCACCACTTAAATGGAGAATGGGAAGAATTATTCGTTTGTATCCTGGGAAGGATGGAATTTCAAGGGTTGCAGATATCCGCACTGCCTCAGGTATCATTAAACGTGCCTGTTCGAAGATCTGCCCGCTCCCGATATCTACCAGCGAAGACAACGTGACGGCAGTCTGATTACTTGTTGGAAGATGGTTCTTCCAAGGCGGCCGGCATGTTCAGGAGCAGCGCCAGCTACCGGTTAAACGTGCAAACTATGTACCAGAGAGCAGGGCGCAGTATCGTTGCTACGCGTACTATTATATTATTTTTATTTTATTTTTTTCTGTTGAAAATTGCGTTGTAGAAATGTCAAGTGTCATTCATTACTTGTCACAGCTTGTCATAGATTCGAATTTGGAAGACTACACACAACTGTTACAATTACGTTGCATCTTTGCCTGATATACGAATTTAAATATAATAAACGGATTTACACGAATTTACAAATAAATGCTTCATTGAAGACCTCCCTGGCACATCATCATCATCATCGCCAAAACAGAAAGTAATCCAATGTTTGCCAAACAAAACGAAAACAAATGCTGGAAAATATCAAAGAAATGCATGAGAAAATAATTATGGGGAAGGGATATGTAAGTGGGGGAATAATTAGGCATTTAGCTTTTGATAGCCTGTTATTTGCAAGTGTGACTTGTATTTATCAGTAAGCCGTTGTAGTTATGAAATGAATGTTTTATGTGATAAATACCAACTGGGATTGCATGGTGGAAATTTATAAAATCCGCATAAGACAATAAAATTAATATTGGTGACGTTTCTTGTCAGTTATTATGTACAATAATATTTTAATATTTAAGTTGACACTTATTGGTACATTTATAATTTATTCCTGAATATAATACCTATAGCTGCATTATTTACCTACAAATTATTGTGTTTTAAATTATTATTAATTAGGTACATCGAATTACCTTTCCGGTCTTTACCCAGCAGTGAAACAAAATGGACAATAATATTATTGAAACAATTTTATAGAAACGAAAAAACCTAAGATACGTTACTGTATTGACATTAATCTATTCTTATTTCAAATACTACTCGCTTTAAATAATCTTAGTACAATAAAATAATTCAGTGCTTATAAGGAAAACATTAATGTCTACAGCGGCACAGCATTAATCTATCCATGAGTACGCACGGAGTGACGTATACAAAATGTCATCAGGCCAATGGTCGATCTACATCCTGAGGTCACATACATTAAAATTACAAATGAAAACATAACTGTCACAAATGAGATGGGGATTACGAGAAACATAAAAGTGGAAGTGCACGTTTGGTTTACGTGAACAATAATTTAAAAATGGAAGGAGTTACTAAGGAGCAGATTATGGTTTTAAAAGATGTTAGTGATGAGATGAAGGAATGATAGCAACGTGTAGAAGGACAAGACGACGTGCTGAAGCGGTTTGGGAAAATCCTGAATTTGAAGGATTTGTGTTTTAAGCTAATAAAACTACATCATACATAAAACTCAGTAGGCATAAGAAGTGAATAATATAATTTTGTTAATACAACCTAAGGTTAGATAGATTGCTACGGTATTGGTTATGGTCTGAATATAGGCTGTATAGACACCAATCAACTCCTTTGTTGCTGTTACACTAATCTTGAAATAAATCCTTTTTAATTTTGTCAAGTAAAATTTAAGAGATACGATAGGAATTCAATTGTGCCAATGAAGGATTTCGTTAGTGAATTTTATATAGCAAGAATTTCATCGTCAGTATATCTAGAGGAATCTCGAATAATTCATTAGTTAACAATATCATATCATACTCCAGAGACTGCATTCCACTCCAGATATTCCGTATTTATCGACAACTGGTTACAATCTGGATACAAGTGTAATTAGTGATATCACTCTGGTAACATTGTTTAGTTTTATTATGTTGGTAGTATCAAATGACAGTTTAAAATCTATTTGCCTGACGACTGTTTCCATCGAACAACAGTCATTATTGTTCTTACTACTACTTTAACGACTTCTGCGGGGTCAAAATGACTACACATTCTTCCTTCGTCATTATTTTATTCAGAACACTGAGTATTATTAATTTAAAGTTGGTACTAAGCTTTAACAAGCACTTGTTGTTTATCTGTTTATGAGAAAACGTGTTTTGTAGTGAAAAAATGTGTTTTCTATAATGTTACTATTAAGAAGTTTATCTCATCTAAATATTTGTTGTATTCTAACACTCAATCTTCGTCAGTGTTTCATTTCCATAAGGAAGTAAAATTGTATCTGTAAATCACATGAATAATTTAAACTTTAAACACAGTACAGTAAACTTTCATGCAATGGTGAGGGCCCACAATATTATAATTTTTAATTAAATATTTCCTTTTTTTAAATCTTGCTCCAAAACGGAACAAATTTCAAATACGTAATAATTCACGTATACAATTCAAAGTATCGTGCGTACCTTGTATCAAAATCCAATTGTTGAGTTCAATGTAGGTACAGAAAATGACGCATTGGGAATTACTTGAACTAATATTTTTGCAATTTTATCCTATGTCTGTACAGGATAATTAATACACAGTAAAATATGTTGGGAATGAAGGAATAGTATTTATAATTATACGAGTGCGGGTTTATATATATCTGTATTGAATTGTTACTATTTTTATATATTTTGTTTATAAATATTCTAAGTATGTTATTCAATTAAACGTGCATTTCATCCAAAATTTATATGTACGTATAACATTGTATGGTAATTAAAGACTTAATTAAAATTTAAAGAAGCAATATAAAAAAAAATATTTAAGCAAATACTTTATTACGTATTCCTATTCTATTCCACCAATAGAGATGTCGATCAAGATTCTTAAATTTATGCAATTTGATCAATAAAAAATTGTTATAATTATTTTTGAGTATTTGTTTACAAATTATATTTGGCTAGCGTTATCAGGTAGGTTGCCAGATCGAGTAGTGAACATGCCAAATTTTGGACATCCACAGAGATTGTTGACTCGTACGAATGACCTTCACAGGTAGATATGTGAATAAAAAACGACAACAAATATCTTATGATAAAAGTAATTAGCTCCAAAACCTCCTAATTAATGATAATCATCTAACTTAAGGCAACAATCTTCTGACCAGTCACTGACAAACAAATGATAGGAAAGAAATGCGTAGTTTTTTTTTTCATTGTCTCTACTATAATTGTCTATGATTAACTTCAATCTATATACTTCGTTGAAACGAATAATATAACTTATGTTCATCGAAATAAAACTACTTTTACCGAATAACCTACAACAAATTTCAGAAGGTGTCGATTCGCATACATGAAAATTTTCGTCGTGCGTATAGACAAAGTGTCGATTCGCTCATTCCTAGGAGCTAAATTTGATTAGCAAATAACCCGAAACTTCGAGATTTTAATAGGGTTAAATGCCGCAAATATAATTTTATTTTCACTTCTAATTATTACGAATAAGTGTCACATGAGGATTCATATCTCCATTGAGCTAAACAACTAGATCTTAATATGCACAAAAGACAGGCAGGACTGTAGCAAGCTTAAATCTATAGTCTCTACCTACCCCAGTGGGAGACGCGCAAAAATATGTATAGAATGAAAATTTAATGTGGTTCAGAGATCATTAATGAGGCATATTATGTATTAAAGCAATATTTTAAATAAGATAATATACAAAAATATCCTGTTTTGTGAAAACCCGGTAAAATATTTTTACTGGTTTTTACCTAGAAACGTAAGCAGTCCTATGACGCGTATAATGTAAAAAATACAGATATAAGAATATCAGTACCTAAGTACCTACTATTAACCTATAACAGAATAATATATTTTGTATACAACAGGATATTTTAAATAAATTTTCCACAGGTTCAATAATAGGTACTTATTTTCACTGATATGAATATATTATATAGTGTAAGAGGTAAAGAACAGTAGAGATTAGTAGTTATGAGAGGTACAATGCTATTATTCTGTTGTTTTAATGTTGTTCTTTAATTTAGGATTTCCTATTTGATTGCTTATAGTGTGGAATCGCCTGAGTCCGTTCTTATCTCAGCAGAAATGTAGGGTTTGCAAATTAACTTAATCTATGATCACTTTTTTATAAATATTTATGTTCATGGAAATGGTTTCTTCATGCTGTCACAGTAAAACATATACTTGAGTTTTCATATGTACCTTACGTATTTGCATACGAGAAAATTTAACTGAAGTATATTCACAGTAGGTAAAGAGTTTTTAATTTATTAAATTTCGTTATTGAATTTATAATAGGTAAATAATATAATGTTGTACAACCTTACATATAATTTTATATATATAAAAGTGACTGTATCTTACATTAGAGTAGGCTTTTTCTAACCTAGATACTAAGTATGTAGGATAATTAATGAAATACTCGTAAATAGGTATGAACAATAATTCATAGAAATGCAAATTCCAGAACTTAGAAAGATATTCGTGATGGCAAAATAGTTTGTACTTTACACAGTAACAACAATGCTATTAGTTACCAGGTGCAAGCACAAATATTTGTTATTTTACAATTCAATTAGAGTACCTAGATATAGCCAAAACATGGCTCTCCAAAGTACCTAGCTGGGGCAAGAAATATCGATATGATCATCCGATGGTATGGATGGTGTCAGACCCCATAATTCTGAAGACGATAAATAACGATTTTATAACTAGACTACGACTTAGAGCCCTGTTTATAGATCTTCAAAAATATCTATTTGTTAAACTATGATTATTTTATACTAGCTTCTGCCCGCGGCTTCGCTCACTTGAACCTCAAAAACCAACAGTGATGATCTCTTCTTTGTATGGGTCTCTATACATTAGAGAGGTCATGCTGTATCTCAGGTCCCGTTTAATTATTTGAGATAAGAAGTATAACAGTTTTTACGTTGGAGCACATACTTTCTAACAGTGATAACAAAATTAAAATCTATTCAGTAGTTTTTGCGCCAACCCGTATCAAACAGACAAACAGACAAGAATTTTAATAATCACATTTTTGGGTTCGGAGACGTTTATTATACCGTAACACCCTTGTTTTTTTTAATATCTTCAATGTACCTAGAGACACAGCTTTTTTACAATTTCATAATAGTAGAGATGAAAAAATTGTTGGTATGGTATTTATTAACTATGGAAAAAGTACTTATACAGGTAAATATTGTGTAATAGGTAGGTCATTAAATATTATGCCCAATGACGTCAGCTTAACGTCATTGTGTTAAATATGTAGTACCTGGATTGAGGTAGGTACCTACTCACAAAAACTACAGAAACAAAATAAGCATCTGTTACAATAAAATATAATAATATGAGATTTCGCACGGAAAATACTAACGAATCTTTGGAGTAACCATAAAAAAACAATTTGCATGATAAAATTTTGCGATACAACCTGTCTTAGTGCGTCGCGTGTATTCGGTTGCCAAGCAACGCGTCACTGTCGCAAGATGGCGCGGGTGACGTCAGCGGACGGCGGCGGAACGCGGTGGAAGGGGGAGGGGGGCAAGGTCTTGGTGTCGACCGACGACGACCGTGTCACTTCCCAGTGAAAAAGAGACTCAAGAGAACCCGAATCAAGGTTTGTCCTTGAATTTGGCGGAAGGCACAAATAAGAGAAGGCATCCAATAAAAATCCTGGCATACAAACTGAAGTTGGCGTTTTGAGAAATATTCAGTTTATTCAGGTTTGATAACAGAAGCGCTCCCTTTTTTGTGGTTAAAATGTGGTTAAAATGTTTATGTCCTTTATTTTGGTAATCCAGCAATGTTAAAGATCGTATTTTCAGTACACATTACAATATTAGATCACGAAAAATAACATTCCAAAGACTAGAATAATGCCTGCATGAACAATTAACAGTAAATACTAATAGTTCAATAACTATCAAGTTATGTTTACGAGTTGTAAGTCGCGTGTCTATGACATCAGCTAAACGCTTTGTTTAGCTGCGACAACTAACTGTTAACCCATGTCAAGTTCAGTGAAAAAGAAAGTGAATCATTCTTTTTTCAAATGTCCACTTAAACAGCCACGTGTTCGGCTTACGAGTGTGTTGTGTTAGCACTGTTTCGTTTGGCACTTGTAAAAACAGCAATTGTATCAACAAAGTCAATGCCGAACGATAATTACTAATTAGCCATCCATTTCACACTTTGGATGGTCCTTAATATTATGTTTTTCAGTTGGCCAAGCACATTATTATCCTGCATCCATACATCACAGCTCACAGCAGATCCATTTAAATGAAACAAACATAATGATTCATACATATTCCTTCACACTAAGGACTGCTTGCAAATTGAACGGTTAGGAATATTAAATTCTTACAGAGGATCGCAATATAATACGATTTTATTAACAAGTAAAGTATACATTGTGAGTTTACAAGGAACATTCAAATTAAAAACACGTGATAGTCACGCGATGGAGCTCTAAGCGAAATGAAGCTTCAAATACTTGTAATGGAACATAGCAGTAAAGTGGTATAGACGACCAAAACAATGCTGGAATTGAGTTGTATCCATAATATAATTAATTTATTGTCCTTGTTTGTAAGTAAAGCGAAATGTGGTTTAAACAAGTTCATACTGGGCAGCATGAGAGGAGTTTCAAATATTTCGATATTGACAGGACTGTTGCAATTTAAACTTGGAATGTCACATACGAGTCGTTAATCAATTATGAGAACAATTCTCTTAATATACAGATATACAGTTAGGGTATAAGATATGAAAGAATCCAATACTAACATTATGATCATTTATTAAGAACATTTGTTACGATAAACAAATAACTTTTAAACGCAGAACAACACCACAAACGGTGACCGAGTGCCGCTTGTTAGCCGTGACAGCGATGACAATTGTATGACGTCATCTTACAAACACTACCACACTTGTCCCGTACGTATTGATAAAGAAAACCACAAATGTTGGTTTGTGTGTGTGTACAAACATGTGTGGGAGTTGGAGATTACATTCTGTTGCGTTTACCGTCGTGATGGTACAATTGTAATTACTATAGGATCGTAACGATATGTCAAATGCTTGTCACAATGTTGGTTGAGGCAGACAAGGCCGATTCCGTAAATATGTGTATTGGTGTATGTCTTCTTTTGAACATCATTGTTATTCGATAGATGATTCTTCCGAATTGTCATTTATTTGTTCGAGGAGCATGCATGTATTATAAGAGAGTGAGTTAGAGTATATAAATTATTGGAGAGCAATCAAGGTTGAAACTACATCCTGGCCCTGACATTATTTACATATAACTAATGGCTTTTATTAGTCGAACTACTGATATTTCTTTCCCTATTCTCATAGTTCTGTCCAAGCCCATGGTTTGACTCATTACTTTCATTTACCTATTTACCTGCCTGACGCACATTACTTTCAAAATTATACATGAAAGTTTGTAATAAAATTATATAAACGAAACGCTATGAAACAATTAACTAGCACAAATTGGGCGTACGCTCAAACATTATCGATTCAAAACACAGTATTTAGTCAAACGCCAAGTCAAGCGTCAGTAAATATTTAAAAGGTAAAAACGTCACTATTCATTACATTGTTCGAAGGTTGTATTGTATTCCCTTTTACGAACTTACTTTCCGACGGAGGATATTGGAAAAGTGACAGTAATCCTTATTAGATTACGTGATACCGAAGAGAAAAGTTTTGTGGTCTTAGAATTAAATCCGGGAAAACTGATGCTATTATTGTGACTTGCGAAAACTGGCTAAGTGTAATTCAATCCTAAGACTGACAAATTGATATAAACGTGTCGTGGAGACGGAGAGATAATAATCTGTAAAGCCGATCTTGCTAAGCAAAGTTGAGCTAAAATGTTGATATAGGTACCCACTATATTGTATAGTAAGTAGACTGAGATCAATAGTCGTATTATACGTAAATTGTGAATATCATAATATATTCTGAATATTGAAAATTTATATCAAGTCAACACCAACAACAGCCGAATTAGCAAAGAAAAATTATAAAAAATGAAACAACAATTTCAATCCATGGTACTAAGCAACAAGTTTTGAAGGAATCAAGTGGCACTAGAGCCGCGTGATGGATTAAGGTTTAGAAGAAGAATGGTTATGGAGGCTGAAGTTGGAATAGTTTTATCTGCTCATTTACGAAATTTCCACATAGCAACAGTAATCATCAATTACAATAATTCAATTTGTACTAAACATGAAGGTGACATCGACTGTGCACTTAATCTTATGCTAGTAGTAAGCCATTGTACGGAAGACGTGTGACAACACATGAAATATGCAACTGATTCGCGCGACACAGTGTGAATGATGCATACTTCAAATGCTGAGTTTGATCGTGCCTTTCCAACTATAAGGACATTAGCAGCTATTAGAAGTGTAATAAACTAAGGAACTGAGAATAATGTTATTTGATAAGCACGTATAAATAATTTACGTGCGATAAATATAGATGTATTCCTTTTAAAAATATTGATTGAAATTTGTTTTGCCGTCAATTCTTTATTATTATATTTATATTTACTTATAATTAATAGAGAATATTGTATTGGAACAAATTCATGATTCCATATCCAAATAATCAAACTGAAATGATTTTCAGTACGTTTTATTAGATCTTTATCAATCAATTCATAAAGTTATCATAGTTAGTTAGTTATTCATAGATTTAGATCGGCTTGATCTACTTATTTATTACGAAGTCGTAAGTATTAATATCACAGAAGGAAATCTAACTATAAAAGAATACTAATAGTAGCCGCTACTGCTAAGTCTACTTCAGACCTCTTATCTCTATGTGCGCATCATTCGTTTTGTGTTTTATTATATTACTGTGTGGTTAGTCTGGATTTGCAATTTTCTTTCTACTATATTCCATGGTCTGCTATTGATCAAAAACCTATTAAAATTTTGCCACTATACAGACCGATAAAAAATTCCACTCACCGCGATAGCCAGCTGGTAGCACCCATTGCTAGATAATCTCACTTTTCGCATTCTCACCACTATAGTCTTGCAAAAAAAAGGTTGAGAAAAACAACGAGTCCAATCTATTTATTGGTCCGCATTGAAATTGAAATCAAAATGTACATAATAGATGTGTGGTACTCACAGATCCGATCAACCTGTTGCTTGGCAATTTGGGAATTCTCGGAAACAGACAGATAAATGAAGCTGTTGAGTTCAATTTGCTTGAACTGTTTTCTTTCTTGCAAACTTCATAAAAGGTTCGTCGACAAAATTCTATAGTAAGTAAGTAACATCTTTCAAAGAAGCTAACGCACTTATTGAGATGATTTCGTTTCTTCCTTAAAAAGATGAAGATACTCATAACAAAATTAAATTTACTGTTGAAAATGTTGTTTCGCCAGTAAAGTATAATGTGTTTGTTGTTCTCGAGCTGGATATGATAAAATGGTGGAGCAAGTTACTGATAAGGTGATGTCAGGTCATTCCTTTGTTGTTGAAGATTACAATGTCAAATTGTATTAAACGGTGTTAATTCTCTTCAGATGCTAATGTGTCGAGCAAAATGGCGCCAGTGGCGATGGTATCGGCTACGACACTGGATATGAGGCTAGGGTGACCAACTTTACCTTATTAAAACTACTGTAATTATATTTCATTCATCTTTATAATGTTATATAATTTTCTGACAATTTCAGGCGGTTGATTAATTTTAATAAACAAGTTTTTGCCCACCGTAATTCAATAAATCTTTAAGAGTTACTTAGTGTACAATTTCTATATGATATTACGAATATTATGGATATCCTATTCCAGACAAACAAATTGCTGCTTGTTTCTATAAAGGCATTTGCGGGACCTTAATGTTGCCATTTATTTTATGGAGTATAAAATGGGAATATTAATTCTAAGCCATCATCAATAACAAAATCATTTACATTATATTATAATCGTTATTAAAATGTATATTTTATTTATTTATTTATTTTATTTATACATAGTATCTTATTATTAGTTTTATTATTAGATTAGATTTATTATTAGTATCTTTTATATATAATATAGTATTTTTATTAATCTTATGTAGTATAGTAGATATTTGCGAAACAGTTTGTGTACCAACATAAGTTTTAATAAATTAACCTAGAACCGAAGTAATGTAGAAAATACCGAAAGTAAAAATATGGAGCTTATCATCTTTCAAATGGCAATAAAGACTGTATACGTAATTACCTTATTACTAAAACTAACGGGGAGCAAGTGAACATTATTTTCTTCTATTTACTCTGTAATATATAATTGTAAAAAAGCTGTGTCTGTATATTGAAGATATTTAAAAAAACCCAGTGGGTTAGGGTATAAGGTATAAGTGCCGGACGGACAAGGGGGTAATAGGTATTTAGGTCGGGACGTGTGAGTGGATAAACGTCTCCAAATTCAAAAATGTGATTTTAAAAATTCTTGACTGTTTGATATGGGTTGGAGCAAAAACTAATTTTGTTATCACAGTAAGAAAGTATTTATGCTCCAACTTAAAAACTGGTGAACTTCTTATCTCAATTAATTAAACGGATACTGAGATATAGCTTGACCTCTCTGATGTATAGAGGCCCATACAAAGAAGAGATCATCACTGTTGGTTTATAATTAAATTATTTTTGGGATCCATTTCGAATCCTAATATAGCTTCAGGTGCGCGAAGCCGCGGGCAAAAGCTAGTTAAAATATATTAGTACCAGTAGTTTATCTTATCTATATTGTTATAACAGCATTGCCAAATAATGTTGTATAATATCTGTACTAATCAGGTGATTATTTTAAAGGTTAGGATTTGCACTGGGCTTTAAGGCTTCATCTTTAGGCAATGTCTATCGCGGTATCGAAATCGAATTTGAACATTACCACTTACAGTGCTTCTAATTAATACGCACGAAAGTGCTTCGTAAATTATATTCTCAATATCAATTATCGTTTGAATTTCAAATTTCTAAGACAAACGTTCTTGCTATCGCCTGTTTGTAAATCGAAAATTATGACTAATGTATGTTTAAGCAAGATAAACTTACTTAGAGATAACATTAGACGATAATGGGCCCGTATATCTTATGAAGAAGTCATTTCCAATAGTGAGATGTCGTAACGGGCATAGCATTTTGTTTACTGCGCTCTCGCACCCGTCTGACCCAAAACACGAATCTGTGTCAAGCAGTTTATTCAATCTGCGGGCCGAGAGTCTTAAGAAAATTTTCAAGCGAAACTAGCATTTATAAACACAGTATCTGGGTTGAAAATTGTAGTGTTATGCATCATAGGGAACTCGACTACGCCCTTGTAGGTGTGTATCGTCTCTGTCCTTGAATATGGTGCTAACGATGTGTCAGAAGAAAGTGGAAAGATTGGTCTGAGAGCCAGTTTCAACTATTTCGTGAATTGCGTTTGTAGTTTTTGTAAATTCAATTCGATTCAATTTATTTTCAAAAATATGGTACAATAGTTGTTACAGGCGCATTTGTTTCACATATTCTGCCATAGAACATGGCGTGTACAATAATTAGGTTCAGGAACACTTATCCGATTTGTGTATCAATACTGAGGATGTTCAATAATAGGTAGATATTAGTTATATGTAGATGACGCAACAACCAAAGCAGATTAATGTTTGAGTGTGTCGAAGACGAAAGTAAGTAAAAAAAATGTTAACTCTTCCTCACTTCACGTTTTAAGAACTTATTTATTCTGTGCCTCAGGTGAGGAAAGCCGTCTAAGCCAAAGTAAATCCAAGTTTCTATTAAACTAATATTTCCGTAAGACTAATCTTAACGCTCGATTAGCAAAATTTGTGGGCAAATCCGGCAAACGTGCTATCTGCACTAGGAAGCGGATTACCCAGCCCCGTCAAGCGGAATAGATAACAACATCACATGCTCCTTGCCAAACGCCTATCGCAATCGATATTTATTTACTTCGCTATTTGCCAAAATAACATGATAAGATAATTGTACGGTGTCACTGTAATTTTGGCTTATCAGACAACGATAGCAGCACAGGTGCTATATAAAGTGTTGAAACATTTTCAGGCTGAAAGACTGATACTTTTGCTCATCCCTAAAAAAAATACACATGACATGCATATATAAATAAATAGAGCAAACGTAGATGCTCTCAGTCGGTACTACTCCTTAGATTTAAATTTAGAAAATCAATGATTCTCCTTCACAAAATATTATAAACACATGAAGGAGCTCATAACGGTCAATTTAAAAATAATACACTTCGTGACGTATGTGTGTAGGTATGAACCTACTTGTTGTTAAATGTTACAAAAATAAGGACAATAAGGACACAAAACTTCTGGTCATTAGCGTTGGTACTATTAGCAACTACCTACATTGACAATAGCAAATTAGACTTCGTCTAAATCACAATTTTATCATATTATCTTAAACATAATATAGGTATACCTATTCAATGATGTATTAGGTATGATAACTTGATAACAACATTATCTAGTGACTCTTGTCTAAAGCATTTATCGTAAACTTGTTGACGATATAAAAACACTAGATTGCAATGTTAGCTATTTAAGTCTTATGTAATTTTATATTTATTATAATTTATTTATATAGAAAATGTGATTAAAAAAATACTCCATTAATTGCCGTAATATATTTTTCAAACAAAAAGTAGTTGCATAACAAGTTTCCTTATAAGAAAAATAAAAATGAAATAGCGAACGCACTGCGCGGCTTCGTCGTGTTGGCAACATTGAACGCGCGAAAAAAAGTAATGGCCGCCGCCAAGGTCACAAGAAGCTGTCCTAGTCACGGAGGGCATTTACATTTTTTAACACAGGACTAGCAACGTTGCACATAAAGTTATGTTCATGTTCTGTTTTCAAACAGATTCTTGAACGGTGTTTGCCGAACAGTGACCATTGTTAAAACTTGGGTAGGTACCTACTTCAGCGTTTTTGTTTCATATAACCACATATTATATAGTGTCCAGTATATGGAACAATATGCATGAACTTACCTACTTATTTATTTGTATTTTTATTTATTGAGATAACCACACTGGTATCGGAACTCTTTTTAAAAAAATTACTTAACACGTTTTTTATGCAAGCGTGCCATAACATTGTGAAATAAAAGGTTTTATTCCATAGCGAATAATAATTATCCAATATTGTTTTTTTTTTAATTTTGATCATTAAAATTTCCACCATTATAAAGAAGTCCGTATGAATGGACAGGGTACCATTAACATTTTACTGTTAGGTACAATATTGCTAAATACACTAGAACCAATATTTCTAACAATATCGTTACATATTACAATGTAGGTACCATCTTGGCATTTAATATGAGCATTTTTTTAAAAGATGCACACAACGGTACAAACGAAAGAGTTAGGTGTAGAATATTTAAAACAAAACCGAAATACCTATGGTCGATAATATCGAGTATCGACATTACAAGTTGCCTTGCAAAACCAGAATCTTCTCATTGTAGACCCGTTTCTGATAAGAAAAAAAAAAGTGTTGTACGTGAAGATCGCATGGGAACGTCGTAAGCGCATCGGCTCTAAAATTTTTTTACTCAATCGCGGTGGACTTTATTACAACGGACTAAAGCGTATTTCACCCATTTTCTGATTGACGCTGAAAAAAGTTGGTAGGACCATAAATGGTGTTGCACCTGTCACTAGGCTCCTAGCCTAGACAGGTTGTAGGAATTAGGTTTTAAATCACAATGATTAAAACTTAACTCAATACCAATAAATAGCCTAAGATATTTTAGCAATTAATTTTAGGCGTAAATTTAAATAAATATTTTATCAGTTATCAGTTTATCACCTAGCCTGGCTTAAAGCACCGAGATATAAGGATGTGCATAGGATCGGGGTTCCCCGGGGAGGTTGGGAGTGAGCCATATTCGGTATCATATAACAAGATCATTAGGAGGCAATAATAATTAAATTGGAAGATGGGCAAGAGTTTGAGATGTTGGAAAAGTCATTAGAAGCATGATATATAGAAAGTATTCCCGAGAATCCCAAGCAAGGTGCAGCGAGGAGTAAAGCACTTTAGACAACATAGTTTGTCGAGAAACATTCAGAAACCAGCGCTAAAAATTATCTAATATATCTTATAATAGTCTAGGATGAGTTGACGATATCGTGGGTAGAACCTGGGTGAAAGTTCATCAAAATGTCAATAAAATATTTCGTGACAATAAAAGTCTAAGGGCCAGTTGCACCAACTACCTACTTAAATATGTTTAAATATTTCATATAAATTTAGTGTTTAAAAACAATTACACGTAAGAAGTTGGTGCAAGTGGCCCATAATGCACGAAGAGAACGCACAATTATGAATAAATTATCGCAAATATGTAATAAAAAATTTTGACATGATTTTGCAGAAATGCTGTTTGTTTATTACCTCAATATAAGAGATGCCAACTTTTTGTAACCCTCTAGTGTTCACAGAATATTTGCATAAGATACATTCCATGTGTTTTGCCAGGATATACAAAGTTGTTATCGAAGTATTAAAAACCCTAATCAATTACGAATTATGCCAAAAGAAAAAACATTAATTGGTTTGTTTACTGGGTAACTTGTGACCTTCGCAAAACAAATGATGTAAGTTTTTACCTACATACTGTTTAATCTTACGAGTGTTCGTATCAGTTTTGGAAAGAATGAACGGATCTGAATTACATACAACGTATTTGTAAACATCTAGTGTAATAGTATAGATTACAATAATTATAATTGTTGAGTGATTTATCAGTTCAATTCCTAGAATCTTCAACTTGACGTTTAGTACCTAATTAGTTTTAGTCTAGTTTATATTTAATTTTATGCTTCCTCACATTTAGAACTTGTTAGTAAAAAAATTTAATTACCTGTTGTTTTAGGGTCTTGGTGTTAGACATTGGAGTATGTGACTGCTTTTGATTTGTGTCTACGACTCAGGAGAACATACTACAATTTAAATAAATAAAACCTAAAATATTCAAAATTTGTTTTTAAATTAATTGGAATGCAACCCTCTTCAGGTCAATACGCCATCTAAGACCAAAAGAAATGACTATTATTTATGCCCGTTGATAAATAATATCCCTTTACGACGCCATGTAAAATGTGCGCGTTAAAAGTTATTATTTTTAATACTTTTACTGTGTCACTTAATTGCTGGAAGACCGGTTGCGGGTTGATGCTAGCTCGGTAGCAAGTAGCAACGACACTAAATTACTATCTGCGAAGCGATGCGTCCGCGCAGTTTGCGCTCTTCGTGGCGCGCCTGATTGGTGCCCTAGTCTGTTGCGGTTTAGGGTTGACAGCCGTGAATAAAAAACCTAATTTCTTTTGTGTAATTAATAGGCGTTTATGTTTGGACATCAACATTCCATAGAATCATAGAATATTAATTAATTTTGTGGTCGAGACCCGTTTAATTTCTTTTTGGTGTATGTAGTTATTTCGTGTTGTGTGCAATAAGCAGTGCAGCTATAACGATAATTTAAGTAATAATTTTACAGTAAGTAATTAATTTTGTGTATAACTTCATACCTGATTTACGATAAAACCAGTTGAACAAATTTTGTTGTTCTCAGACGAGTAAACATATTTTCGTTTACAGTGCGATAGTTTTCTTTTGATAGTGTTCTTTAACATTTAAAGTATTTTTATTTAATAAAAATCGAATTTGGAATAACTTTTTTTAAATAATGCCTATTGTGACAACCCTAGTAATACAGGTGTCTACAGAAAAATCCGGCCGTTCCACTAAGATACTCGTCCCCTGTACAGACCGGCTGAAGCCACTTTATCTACATTAGATTTAATAATCATCGTAGGGTAGTTCGAGAATTAAAGTCTTAGAGCACTGAATACTTAATAAAAGTTTCTACCTATGCGTATACGCTGACATTACTTTTATTAACTATTCAGTACCCGTCATTAGACACGCATCTAATGACCGGTATTAATTCAATGGCATTTACGCTTTAAGCACATTAAAGTAAAACTATATTTTCTATTTATTATTTAAATATAAGTTATTCTACATCAATTATATTTTTTTATCAGTGCCAAGTGCCAACCCTTTATACTTACGTAGGCAAATTAATGATTAAAGTTTTTTTTATAAAACTTTTGTGTATCTGTTGCTATTCATAACTTAAAATTATAAAAAAAGGTTAAGAAATTACTTAGGTTATTTTTCCTGTATTAAATCAGACGCATTCATTTGACGTCTATAAGTGGTAGGTATGTATGAGTAACATGGTTTTATTTTAAAGTCGTAAATATTAATTCCATGGCATGATCTGAAGTGAAGCGTATCATTAAAGTCAAAAGACTCGTCAAATGATGTCATGTAGCCGTTGAAGCTTTACATAGAGATATTTTATAAATTAAAAATATTCGGTATGTATGAATCACCTACAGAGTGGCAATTCAGGGGGCGTCAAAATCATAAAATAATATTTTTAAAACAAAAATGCTTCCACAATTTGTATGATTATATATCACTCAGTTGGTTTTGAACACATCACAAAAGTATTTAATAAAATTGTAACAGACTGATGTCTCTACATTATAGATATTGAAGAAAAAATAAATATCGTTTCAAGAAAGACTAGAATTCAATAAATAAACTGTTATAGTAGGTACCGATTCTCTTTTTCTGTTTCTCAAATTCAAATGATTTCTGAAAGTAATCTCATTGTGCAGAAAATTCACTGTCATTTTTATGACAATCTTTCAAGACTACTTACTTATCTTTCGGTTCACCGATCTATCATAATCCTTTCTGCGTAGATAAACACATGATTTGTTTACGATAGAGATAAGGCTAAAGTTTATGATAAGGAGTAGGTATGTAGATATCATTTGAATCCGAAAAGCAATGGAAGTATTGGAATTCCGCCAATCTTAGTTTATATAATACGAAATCGCACGATATTGTTTTGACAACTGATATGGGTCCGGCGATAATTCTAATTAAATGATAACTGAATTTTACAATTTGATCAATATTCCATAAAATTAAATAGGCAATACCTACCTTCTTCCGTATTTCGTCACATAATTATCATAATTGAGTAAGTTTTATTTAATTTATGATTTGATTGTGATATTATGTTTCTATTATTTAGGTAACTTAACCCTTCGGGGAATACACGCGTGCTCGTAACGTATTTCTAAGTTCACTTTGTATTTAGCTATAATAACCTTTTTACAGCCCATTAATAAAAACTAAATGGTTTTTACAATCGTATTGAACGGAGGGCATTGTTCCAAAACATACTCACGTAAAGGCTGTGACGTAAGCGCGGCCGAAATCGTTGAATCGCCGAACACCCAGCGGAGGTCACTCTATACCGAATCGAAATTACGCCCGACCAGACGACCGTGTCTTGCATTCATTTGGATTGACAGCGAAAACTGGATCACAACATACCTGAAACAAGATAATTATAATAATCAATTAATTGCATTACTGCCTCATTAGCCAAGTGGTCCTGAGCGCGACTGCTACTCTAGAGGTTCTGGGTTCGATTCCCAGGGCGAGCAGTGTTATTGGGTTTTTCTATGAAATTCCAAGTAGCAGCTCGGAGTTAGGAATTTGTGCCCGGTTAATGGCAATAGGCTCACCCCCTATTACATGGGACCATACCAACATACCAACGAACTGTGGTTGTAGGTACATTAGTACGCCTCTGCCTAACCCTTTGGGGAATACAGGCCTGATGGTATGTTATGTTATCAATTAATTACACCTTTTAAATCCTTCAAAAAGGAGTAAGATTTGATTTTGAACGTACGTATTTTTTGTTGGCTACAATTTTATTCGCTAAATTTACTATCTGACATGTAGTACTTTATACGTCCGAAATAGTCCCATTTAAATTTGATGATGTTACACATACCACAATGTAGAAACCTAAAAAGGGCTTTTTGTAACCAAAAAATATTTCTGAACGTCATTTATATGCGTTACATTTTATCAGGTTAATTGAATGCAATGTTAAATATGCGTAAACGCATATACTTAATTATAACAATTTTATGTTATAATAGCATGAAAGAGTACCTAGTTACCTAACGTAACAATTCACAAGTAACCATAATTTAATATTATTTCTTTAAATAAAGAGGCTAATTACAGTTTTAGTTAAATTTAATATAATGAATTGGGTTTGTTAATATAATGTACGATATTTAAAATAGCAATAACGATTACATTCACTCGATATCCTATACCAGTTTTATATTATGACCTACATCAATAAATTATTCAATTAAATTTGGAATAGATAATTAGGTGATTTAAAAAAGCAGTAGCAATCAAGTGAACGCTCTTCAGACAATACTCGAGTTTTCAGAGATGTACAAAATTGTTTTAAAAAAGCATTTAAATACAAAATGCAAAATACTTTTCAGATTTACTATTTCAAATGCAAAATACTAAATAGTTTTGCGTTTTGTATTTCAAATGCTAAATGCAAAATAGGTATTTTCAAAATACTTTTTCAAAATAAAATACCCCCTGACCAAATCACAGATATTTTTATTTATTATATTTTTATTGTAATAGGTATAAAAGTTTACTGTAATAATAGGTATAAAACTTAAAATCATTTTAAGTTAGTCGACGTCTTTTCTTTTTAGTATGCATCTTATTTGTATTTCAGTAAGTACTTACATTTTTTTGCTAAGTAGAAATTGTTAGACACCAGCCAAATCCACCAAGTCACGTCTATTTAGATTATCTAAATTATCTTGTAGTACGTAACCGTTCCAGGTATAGTGCATAACCGTTTCAGTATTATATGTAGAAATAATAACAACACTTCAATATCAGAAAAGTAGGTAATCAAATCAGTAACTACTTCACTAGCACCACAAAATAATAAATAATAAACTCGTCGTGAAATCAAATCGTCGGTGTCAACGGCTATGCGTTTCATATCCATAAATTCATAGATTCCATAGATAATGTTCGCCGTTTTCGTTGGAAATTGACACTTGTCAGACATTACTTGACATAAGGCGCGCACTTTGACCAAAGAAGAAAAAGATGTCGCGCATGGTTAGCAGGCGCCTCTATCGGTCGAATTCGGCAATACAAGCGTTTTGTTTTGTTTGACTGGTAATGTTGGCTAAACTTAATCACAAAGTATTTTGCATTTTGAAATTAATATTAAAAATACAATTTTTTTTTTTTTTTTTTATGTGATAACAGGCAAACGAGCAGACGGATCGCCTGATGGTAAGCGATCACCGCCGCCCATGGACACCTGCAACACCAGAGGAGTCACAAGTGCGCTGCCGGAATATTTCAAATAAAATACAAAATACTTTTCACTGAAAGGTATTTAAATACAAAATATAAAATAGGTATTTTGCATTTTCTATTTGCATTTAAAATAGAAGTATTTCAAATAAATCACATCTCTGCGAGTTTTATAATAAAACAAAGGGCTACAAGTCAAGTTACAAATTTCCAATATAATCTGACCTTGCGTTGTATTCGCTATCAGTACGATGAGATGTCTGCTTAAACTGGACTGACAAAATAAGCACTCTAAAATAGCATACGGTAATTTTAAAAAATCTACACAAACATCATCATATATAGAAAGTCGTTTTCTTTTCGTTATTATTATTTCCAAATTCTAAAGTGAGTTTTCAGAGAAAGAATGATTTTTTTCTGTCATCTCCACCACATAAATACTAGCCGTGCCTCGCGGTCCTGCCCGTACTAATATAATTACTTAAATAAATTTCTTACCGAATGTCTGAACTTTATAAACAACCTACATGCTGATGAAAAATATAAGTATTTGAGTGTTTTTTTGATATTTTTACATAGTAAATAACTGTAAAAATATCAAAAAACACTATAAATAAAATAAATATATATATAAAATATTAAATAGCCACACCCGTGGCTATTTTATACAATTAGTTAATGATAAATCATACAATTAGTGAATGATTTTCTACGCCATCAACCTACAAAATCTCTTTACCGCCTGGCAACAACATACTTTGTGACGAAATTTGAGGATAAGCGGTATATTTCCTTTTAATGCTAGTTAAATAGTATCTTTATTCAATAGTATTGACACTTTATTAATACGAAATTAATATTGTCACGAATTCCATGGGCTATAACCAAGAACCCAATGTGCGTTTTGTAGTCAATATGAGACATACCTTGCCATTTCCTTACCAGGCAAACGATTCATGAGCATTTTCCACACGCCCATCAAAAATAATACGCACGTTTCTTTCGTTTTCGATTTGATACGCCCGGAAAACCGGTCGAAACTTCGTAAAATTATCAAAAATTAAATTTATTTCCAGTGAAGTATTTTGCACGAAATGGAACACAGATTCAATGGTCTCCGAATCAGAATAATAAGACAATTTGATTAAATTAATATTTAGGTAATTATATCCAGACCTTTAAGGTATGGAAAGGAAACAAACAAACAGACAGACAGAGTTACTTTCATATCTTATCTTCTTCTATACTATTATAATCTGTTTGGTACGGGTTGGCGCAAAAACTACTGAATAGATTTTAATTTTGTTATCACTGTTAGAAAGTATGTATATGCTCCAACTTAAAAACTGGTGAACTTCTTATCTCAATTAATTTAATGGATCTTGAGATACAGCTTGACCTCTCTGGTGTATACAGATCCATACAAAGAAGAGATCATCAATATTGGTTTTTCCAACTTCCAACTCCTAATGTAGCTTCATGCGAGCGAAGCCGCGGGCAGAAGCTAGTTTATAATATTATTGTGGATTGTGGTTTAAGGGTCTTAACTCGTAATTCAATAATTTCAGATGATAAATTGCTAAATCGTTTCTTTTCACTTTTCGAATAATATTTTGGTACCTGCGATAGTGTCTGTGACCTAGCTTACGAAAAGACACGAGGACTTGTGGAGGAATGCGTGTTCAAAGGTAATTTCCTAAACTGGCAACCCAGTTAATAAGTTAGGTGGAAACTCAGAATGTAGGTAAAGCTAGAACCAGGATTGGATAAGTTCCGAGTTTTATTACAATGTCATTAGCGACAGCAGAATTTTGATTTATGTAGGTACCTTAAAGTATTATTTGCGTATAAAACCGTGAGAATTTATTTACAGGTAGAAGACACAAGGTCAGAAGATGGTCTCTTATTTAAGCTATTTTATTTCAACTTACCTAAACCAATTTTGTATAAATTAGATTTTGGAGAAGGACCTTTGGTCATAAATAGTCCTTTAAGTTAAGAGTGAAACCGCGTTACACAATACTTAACGGCGATAGTTATTGTGTATAGTTTAATTCAACATAAAAACTACTTTTTTTTTAATTTCTTTCTTTATATTGATAGACGCTAGAGGTCCTGGGTTCGATTCCCAGGACGAGCAAAGTGTTATTGGGTTTTTATATGAAATTCCCAGTAGCAGCTAGGAATTTAGGAATTTGTGCCCGGTTAATGGCAATAGGCTCGCCCCCTATTACATGGGACCTAAACATACCGGCGAGCTGTGGTTGTACATTAGTACGCCTCTGCCTAACCCTTCGGGGAATACAGGCGTAATAGTATGTTATATTCATAGTGAAATAATGGAGATTATAAGAGTCTTCTATCGATGTTATCATAAATGGATTATATTATTTAAGAAGTTTGGTATCTGCCCTACGATTCCAAAAATTTTAGCAATTTTTTTTTGTATGATGTCGACTTTTTCTATAAGTTATAGACTTCACTAGACATTTGATACCGTTTCGTATGCTCGTCGACAACGATGGCATGTGAAAAGGTAATTTCTGATAAGCTGTCATAGTAGCGTTCACACTAACCGGTTAATATTTTAAGATTTACTGATATTATATACGATTTAATATTTCGACATTTTTGGCAATGGCATTTCGTTTCGTTTAATTTGAATATTGAATTAGAATAAAATATTTAACACTAAGAGTTATGATTCCCACGTCAAGCAAATAATGAGTGGGGTTTTCTGTATTTTTAGTGCAAGCTTTTAAATTATTTGTCTTTTTTTAATTCCTCAATTATTGAACTAAGTAGGTACTTATTTCACCATTTTAAAATTAAATTTTATGAAAAGTAAATATAACGGTATGTTCAAATAACACTATATAGTACTTGTATGTTTTTTTGTACGGTCTGCAACAGTTCACAGATATCAACAACAGGCGGGTCATGTTTACATATCGGGCTAGACTGCAGATAATATATATTTTAAACATGTCAATTAATAATTGAATTAAAATCTTATATCCTTCATTCCTCTTTTTGGCTTATTTTCAAATCGAATTTTGGAACCGAATTAAGATTTTATACTTGTTACGGCCGGAATTGAAATTCTATTTTAATCAAATTTGAAGTTCTAGTTTAATATCTCATAATACCTACTTATAAATGATTAATCAGTAAGTTATTGAGTGATGTTTGTAGATGAAGTACTACATAATAAGTTAAAACATTTATTACTGTAACCATACCAGTAAAAACAGCTTACTGTTTAATTGATTTAAATCGCGCCTATAGAATTTTAATTTTTATATAAATAAAATATCTGGCATAAGTGATGTAACATACCTACACCTTTCACCGAGTAATTAAGAGAAAGGTACCTATGTACGTATAAAACGGGTAATTTTAGTCGAGTCTTTTTTATGATAATTATTATTATTATAAACTATTTTTTCAAAAACCACCCTACTCGCCGTGACTAAACACAACTAAATACTTAATGTATTTTTAATACTGTAACTTTAAACCTGCCAACACGGACATCAGCAAATTAAATCAAAACCTTATTAAATCACAATACAAGTCCAATTTAAAAGCAAAAAGTTATTACATAAAAAATCGCAGGCTTAACAAAAAAAAAACAGTCAACAAGAAACAAAAACAAACAATTCAAGATGGCGGTGTAACGTCACTCCTACTATCGGTCTCGGCCGCGTTATCACCGCGCGTAGACGATCCGTTTTTAGAAATATTAATTCAGTAATAACTGTTGTACTATTTTTAGTGCGGCCTAGGCTAAAAATACTGCGACCGTAGAGGCGAGCAGTGACGCTTACACTTGATAATACTAATGTTACTCATGTAATGTAACAGTGTCAATGACTTGGTGCAATTTATTGGATAAATTGTTCACGATTGACATAGAACGTCGTATCTGAGGTTATCGCCAATCAACTGACTATTAGACAGGTCATTGTAATGTAGAAAGTGCACTTACGAACGCATGAATTTGCAGTTATATACGTATGTTTTTGATATAACTAACAACAACAACCAAAAATAACATTGATACCAATGCAAGAGGTAGGTATTTCTATTAATATACGGCTTTATGTATTCATCAAAAAAGTTATCTGTTGACAAATGTTGCCTTGTACTCACATAACAAAGACATATTCGTCTCTGAATTTCAAATGCGAATAAAAATCGACAAAATAAGTTTACATTTGTATACATGATTCGATTCAAGTTTTGCTAATCAAACTTGCGAGTTGCGAAGTTGCGACCAATGAACGTCGCAAACTAACTAACACGATTTGATTCGATTAACACTCGATTTAAATTCACCACGCGAGGGTACATTAGCAAATTAATAGTTGGGTTACGTAACTAGATGTCCACTATTCGGACGATATCGAGCGTGAGACGTGCTCGACTGAGTTGCAAGGCCGACTTGTCGACATTGACCGTGAAGTTACGACATCAACTCACAAAAAAAAACTTATTATGTTTCCGCAAATCGGTCGCTCCGTACCAAGTTGAAAAGTACAGTCTCGTTAAAAAACGTGAAGGTCGGTAGACGTCACAATTTTTGTCTACAATTGTAAACAAATAAAAATATAGTCTTGGGATCAACATGTTTTTTTTTTCAATTAATATACTTACTCTGTTTTCTTTTGCTTGATTTTATACTTCATCATCACCATCTTTATAGGCTTTTCCAAATATATTTAGGCTATATATTTTAATGTCAAAGTAAAAACTTATAATTAATAGGGACATAGTTTCTATTTGGCGGGGTCTCTAACAAAGGTCTATTCGGAGGTCTTTGCGACTAGTAAAGGTTCTTTTGAGCAACTGTGTTTTCATCGGAAAACTAATTACTTTAGCATGTTTCACTTAATAATTTGAGAACAGGCATTTAAGAAACTATACCAACTAACTAGATCTATGAAAGAAAGAGAGACTAGAGAAATGGATCTTCAGCACTAGTTGAAGACTTTAAAAACAAACGAAATGCCGATTTCAAAAATTCTTTCACCATTGAATGCTACATTATTCCCGTTAACATAGGCTATAGAATATTTTGAAAAAAGTTAGGGATTCCACTCCACCGACCGGTGCGAAGTTATTAATGGATATGTATAAACACATGAGGTTAAATACATATTATTTAAAGTAGATAAATACATTCCATGGTTTAGCGTAAAGAATAATTTATTCAGTATATCTATACTAATATATAAAGCTGAAGAGTTTGTTTGTTTGCTTGAACGCGCTAATCTCAGGAACTACTGGTCCGATTCGAAAAATTATTTCAGTGTTAGATAGCCCATTTATTGACGAAGGCTATAGGCTATAGGATATATCATCACGCTATGCGAAGTCGCGGGCAGAAGCTAGTTAATAAATAATTACCTGGAATGTACTAAGAATCTTATCACTCAACATGATACAGCTACCCACATAAATTAACGAAGAATTTTAAGGACAGAATGTGTGGAGATACATAATGCCAATGAAGATAATTAGCTGTTTACGTGAAAGGAAAATATTTCAAGCTTCATAAATTTATTATATACACAGGAAATCACTTAATTTTTTAAAAAGAATTAGTTAAATTTAAATAAATAATTCTATTTGGTTGGATCTTAAAGCAGCTAGGTACCTAATATATTCGTTCCACTGAGGGATTAGAATCAGCGGATTGTGTTTTTTTAAAAGGAATAGTGAGAATTACACTGTATGTTGGTACCTACTGTAAAGTATTTCGCGTCTGTACATCGAAGAAATAAAAAAAAAAGTGGGTTAGGGAAATAAACATCACCGAACGCAAAAAAAGTATTTTTTTTAATTCTTGTCTGCTTGTTACGGGTTGTCGTAAAAACTACTGAATAGATTTAAATTTTGTTACCACTGTTAGAAAGTATAAGCTCTAACTTTTTATCTCAATTAATAGAACGGACCCTGGGATACAGCATGACCTCTCTGATGTATACAGACCCAAACAAAGTTGGTTTTAGATTAAAATATTTTTGGGATCCATTTTAAATCCTAATATAGCTCCATGTGAGCGAAGCCGCGGGCAAGCTAGTACCTACAATATATGTATGTAAAATCGCCCAGATAGTTTCTAAATAAGGGAAATCAATAATTGGCTGAGAAACCACATTTTAAGTAATGGAAGAGGTGTAGAGTATTATTACTGACAAACCGGGATACTTTTCAGAAATAAAAATATTGATATCCGAAATATGATTGTTCTTTAGAAACAAAATACAAAGGTCGAACAAATAGACAAATAATGACTCACATTCTGCGAAGGCTGAACCCGGGGAACTTTGGCAACAAACATTTTTATACTCATGACCCAAATTGCGAACACTTAACAACTAGTTACAACCAAATTTCTTGGTCTTATGACATGTGAAAATGTTATATTTAGACGCTCCAGAATCCAAAATTGGTGCATGCCAATTAATGAAGACATGTTCCAAGTCCGTTTCAATTAACAAAAATTATATTAATCTCCGCTTGTTGGCGCCAATGTATTATGAGCAGTTACGACCCTCTACTAGTGCACGGTGGACGATGGATTAAGTGGTCGTTATCGCTTAATATTCACGGTGCATAGCGCCACCCACGCTCAGACGTCTGTATAGCACTGCTACGAGTATATTGTTCAGCGCAAAACTCAGATTTGTATTTTGAACATAGAACAGAGGTTTGCCAAGATGTGTGAACGGTGTTTAGCGTGTAAAGGATATCCTTATGTGGTGTTTGGAATAAACTGAGTAGACTGAGCGATAGTATCCGTTGAAAACAGTAAGAGGTAAATGTGGAGTTTTTGAGAAAATAGACAATTTATTCATTGGCCAGACTTTAACCAGATGGGTATCCAATCCGATATTCTTAAAGAAACGTCAGAGTGTACGACGATACGGGTCAACGGAGCTGCTCAATGTGGTTGTGACTAAGAATCAAAGTGCAAACGCAATAATGATGGAAGTCAAAATTTGTCTCATCTTGTATCAAATTATTTGGTATCTCTTTCCCACATAATTCTTCATCTTGTTAACATTGTACGTAGTGTGGCTTCTTATTACTCTCACCACGGTTTTCATTTTTTTTGGTGAAAATTCTCATCTAACCTTTTCAACCATCATGTCATCAACAGTTATCTGTCCCAAATATTACTTTTTTGTTTTCCATCTGCTTAACCATATCTCTAATGCTAGGATCGGCTTCTATTCTTATGTTAAGTGACAGTCATCTGACCTCAACGACCTATTATAATATGTACCCGTTTAACCTTAGAATATCGGTTTTTAAGTAGTTTTGCTTACCCTTTAGAATATACAGAGTATTGTTGACGTTTTTTTAAGTTTCATAGTACGTGGTCACGCGACCTTGACAAGCTGTGATGGCGGCCAAAGTATTTAATTATTCATTACTTTGCTCGCATTAATTTGTATAAGAATGTAAGTTTTTTGTTCTTTTATACCGTGTTTTGTGAATTTTAACCGTATTATCAATTTGTGTCTGGTCTTAAATGGATTTTTGGGAATCGCAGTAGGGATTATCGTCGGCAAATGCTCTTCATATTTGCTTGCTTACTCTTAAAATACCTACCTCCCTCTTTATTTTCTTTAAATCCTATAAAAAAAGGAGAGAAAAAGTAAAAGGAAGGTGCGAGAAATTTAAGAGTTTCTGGATTGTGTACCTAATATCTATATGTGTAAAATGTAATGTTCTGTGTACTAGCTAAGCTAAGCTACTAAATTGCACCACTTGGTCTATGGTAAACTCGTTTAATATCTTCGAAATAATTAAGCTAGTGACACGCTAAGTGTTGTTACGCTATTGGCCTAATAGTTAAGTGCCGTTTGACTGTAACCATTTAGATTAAAACATCTTTAGCTCTTTCATTTCAATCTACAAAGTCGATTTATAACCAGTCTTAATCAACCGCAATATCTAGATAATGATGCTGTTTAACTATATGCCAGTACTTATTTATGTAGATGTCATAATTTTGTTGGCAGTCGAATAAATTTCAACTTAAAAATCTAATTGTTCATGACTTGGCTTGGCATTCATTACTAGTTTCGCTTGGTGCACCAAATTCTTGTATTCTACAAGCTTTACATATTAATTATTTATTTAATAGCGGAAGCGACGGCTGGATGCGTCAAGCCGAGGACAGGGTGAAAAGACGCATTTAAAAAAATGTCTAGTTCACGATTAGTGGATACTGCTTGGTTTTTAGCATATTAATCATTCTCATCATCATCATACACAGCTTTTATCGACCTACTGCAGAGTATTAATCTCCTCTCTTTCACGCCATTCATCCCTGTTTTGCACCAATCTTATCCAGGTTCTGGATCCAGACCTTGATAAGTATAGTAATATTATAAAACACATAGATTGTATACATGCATCTTCCTGGTCAGTAACAGGTATTGCAGGTCTTTGAATGATGACCCAACTGTGCAGAACATAAGGATTAGTTTAGAATATAAGGGTTAGGGCCACTTGCACCAAATGTTAATGTTAATGTTTTTGCTTTTAAATTTTCCGCTGCACATTTTACAGTTAACACAGTCTTGTCGAATGTCAACACGATATTCGATATAGTGCGTCACACAAGGTCAAGAGCGAGGAAGTGAATAGACAATGCACGGGGCGATTTCGCAACTCAAGCGCAGACAGTCCGATGTAGGAAGTCTTTGGTTATCACGACAAACGGCCAACTGCGCCGAGATAAAGGTGACACAGTAGCATAGGCTTTATTTATCGATACAATTAAACGTTTCGTCATTTTATAATTAATTGTGACATCGGTAGAAAGGAATTGCTTCAACATTGTGAAGACACAACACTTCTAGTAACATTGAGATATTATACCTACTTAGCGAATGTCGCTACCAGTACCTAATGCAATATAGTCGATCTATGATGAGCAGTTATTTACAACTCACCTAAAAGTTGTTATGCTGATCTCTACAATAATCAATAATAATTATATATTTAAATAAACGCATAGTTAAAAAAGGTCTTGTTATCAATGTTCAATCTGCGATTTTTCGCCGAAAATATTTAGTTGAGTGCAATTTTTTGATTGATTTAGTTGCTCTAGTATCAGTTTAAACTAACTTAACCTAAATTCTTAGACCGCAATGTTTAACACTATACCCTAGGCTATTAATTAAGACGATTATATTTTCTTTCTAGTGTTGTATACCTAGGTATAATTGAATGTTGTTTTGTGTTTGCAATGCCAAGTGCATTAAACACTAAAGTTTATTGTAAAGTCATATAATAATTTACTTTCTAATACGGCACGTAATGATAGTCTCGCAAGCCAGCTTTATCAAGGTGGTTACTGCGAAGATCAAGTTTCATAGGAATATAACTGCAGATATTTACAATTTTATTTCGTTCGTATAAATATTCGCATTATCGTCAAATCTATCTGTTGTATGTATCTGTTATATGATTCTTTTTTTTTTTCAAATATTTAGTACTGACGGAGGTATTTTTACTTTTCAAAAGTTTTGTAAGGAATTTATTTTGTTTTATAGAATCATACTTTTCATTACAAATGTAGCCAATGAGATCAAATTATTTTAAAATAAATATTACCTAAATTACATCGGAATTATTCTTAAAACACCTAATTTAAAAATACATTTTGATCGAAAAGTTGCACTCATTTAATAAATGAGCTATTTAATTAGCAGTGACTTATATCATATCCTACATTTTTTTGGTATAAGCTGAGCTCGCATTATATGGAATTTCTGTACAATGAGATGTCAGCTTGTAGTGGAATTGTAGGTATAGCTTGTGTAGCCGTACGTACAATATCACGAAAAACTAGCAATATTTACGAAGAAATATCAATTAAGTTATCGAGTAATCGTACGATAAAATTTTATGATTGATAAGTCAATTCATAACATGAGATTGTTGGAAGTCTTAGGTAAAACTAATAACATTAACTTTTTAACTAGATCTCAGTTTCCAATAGATAATTGAAACTGAAAACTAAACGGAGGCTTAGACGAAAAAAAATTCATAATAAGAAAAATTGCATTCAGTGATGACAACTACACAATATCATTCAGCAACAGCACAGTATTTTTGGTCAGAGTACAGTGGTCTTTCACCTCAGGTCTCAAAGGGAAAGTTCACATCAAAATACATGAATGTTAAAATCTTAAAAAAAAAATCTTTGCTAACAACATAAATTTAGATAAACGCCTACAGCCATCTTTCGTGTATCCATTGTGTGATTAAGCTAAACGCACTCCCGTGGGAGATGGCACCATCATTCTCAGTTTAAAACCTATTTACTTTTAACCTCCAATGATTGCTAAGTTTATCAAAGGAGGTTTTATACTTTGAGTTTGACATTCTATGTTCAAACATTATACTCTGTAAACCAATTAACATACAAGGTGGGAAATATACTTAATCTGAGTGGAAAACCTATAAATTGGTAGAGAAAATATTCCTTAATTACCTGCGAGGTATGTACTAAAACGAAATTTTGGGAAATTCCCAAATGTAATCCGAAAGCAGCTGAAATGGGAAAATACATAAAAATCAAATATATAAGTATTTAAATTATACCAGCGATGTTTAAGTATTAAACTAAAACACTATTCAAATTTATACTATTTTTATCGTTGAATGAATCTGGGTATAAAATAATTAAATCAATAGCAATCATTGTGAATATCGTGCAGTACATATAAATCCAATGTACGTACAAAAACATTGTAAACTTTATTTAATTTTAAATTTCTTTACGATCGTAAATTTAAATTTAATTGATAAATTATGGCGGAATGTGTACTGATTATATGATAAACATATAAAAATTAAATATCGTGTCTCTATATCATATTGGGATAGGTTTAGACAATAGATTTTCTCTTACATCTCTGTTACATCAAGTAAAGTCTACTGAACTAAATCAAAATAGGTAATATTCCACGTAGACATAGTTTTTCAAAACATATTTATCGCACGATATCGCAACCAAAGGAGCAATTTAGGGTTAATAGTTAAAGTAAAACATATGGCTATTTTAATTACATCACTCTATAATGATTGAATTCACTCAGCACTCAAAGAAAGTCTTAATTGCCAGATGAATGATTCCTAGGGTATCCAGTTGCGGATCTAATAAAACGATAAACCATTTTTTTTTCCTCTGAGACAAATTTTCGATAATTATTCTCGGGTATTGGTCGAAAAACACAAAAGGCACATATCACAGCGACTAAATCATCTAGACCTAACCGCTAGAAGTCACGGCATACAGTAATATACACGAAAAATTCATAACCACGGTCGTCATGAATCACTTGACATTGAAAACGCCGAAAGCCCTGAACACCCAAATGTAAGGGTGGTGATTCTCGCTCCCATCGATCCCCGTGGAAATGGGTCGGCCTCCCTTCGCCTGTGACCTTGGTTAGCGAAGATGGTCGAACGTTTCCGAAACCGGCCGAAGGGTTCATTCATTCGAAGCCCGACACCCACGTAAGTTACGGCTGGGCGGATTTTGAGTTTTCACGGTAGAAACCTTCTACTTCCAGTTTTAATGATGTGTACTTAATGTTTCACGGTTCTTTAATGTTCTAGACAGGAGTACACAATTGTTTATATTTATTTATTAAAGAGCCATTGTTGAAGAAACCAAGTGTATGAAATTAATCTTTGTCAACTTATTTTCATGTTGTTACTCCAAAATTCTTTAGATATTTTCGCCCTTCTCTTTAATCAATAATTATAAAAATCAAGTCAAACATCACGGTCAATGGTGTTTAAATTATGCTATAAATGGACATAAAAAAGGGATAGCCGATTGCCTTGTAATGTTTTAAATAACAATTCCCAAAAAGAAACTTGTTATAACTTTTATTTTTAAGGGCAACAAAGACAATGTTTGTAACAGACCATTCATTGAGGTATAATGACATGGAGTACCTGGTCAAATTAGTGAAACTGACGAGTTACTATCCCAAGTAGTAGATAAGCATGGGGAGAAAATACACCTCAATATCTTATTTCTTATTTATTTTTTACTACTAAGGCCCACTTGCACCAACTTTTTAAATGTGTTTAAATTGTTCTTAAACACGATATTTCTATGAAAAATTGTGTTTAAATAAAATTTTGTGCAAGTGAAAAGTTGGTGCAAGTGGGCCTAAGTCTTTTACCTTCAACGTAATTAAGCATAGTACCACAGTTTCGCTTAATCCAGTCACTAAGTAGGTACCTTTTGGAAATATCAATAGTCCTTTTTCTCTTTACCTTTCAGATCAGTTTTGAGAGCACACATGATGTATTGTGTTTGAAAGCTAAACTTGTTTGCTTGGAAAACACTTCACCGCTCATGCGAGGTGAGTGCACTTCAATATTCACAATAACATTATTCTGTGTCATCATCTTTTTGATTTTGTTAAAAAGTAGATTAGAACCAGACTCTTCAAAGTGTTTTAAATTATTTATTATGTGGACTTTACCACATGAATGAAATTTAACGTCCATTGGTATTGGAAGATTGATAGTGGAGTTGTGAAATCAGAAGCTGTGAGAAAGGTAGATAATGAAATAAACGTTTAAGTTAAAGACGTTGACATTGAATTTGGGTAGGATACATAGCCAGGCGAAGTGATAAAAGGCTGAGTTATATGTTGACTAGGAGACCTAGAAGGAGCAAGCGAAATGGATCGATAAAATTCAGACCAAAATCGGAGGGCCATTCTGGATGCGATTAGCACTGATCTGAGGTTAACCATAGAGTTTGAAGATGGCTCTTACATTCCAGTAGTAAGTAGTTGAGGGCTGTGGATGTTGATATGAAAAGAGCGAAAATCTAGCATAGAGCTAGTCGTTCCATGCCAGGTTCTTTCTAGTCTGGAGATGATTAATTTCTACTGAGAAATAAAAAGGGATCTTTTCAAGCGCCTGCATTACCACCAATCAATAGTTGTTAGCAAATAATAGCTACTTGTGTTGCTTGCTATTTTGGAGTCCATGAAACCAACTATTTGAACCAATTACTTACTCTATGTTGGACTTGTATCTATCGACTGTAAATTACCTTCTCTATCCTATGGTACGGACCTATTTTAAAAGGAACATTCATCGGTATAGCTTTAAAAAGCAATGTACTTTGAACATGTAGTACTTATGGAATATTTTTTAGGATTTTATTATACAGAGAAGACAGATTATTTCTAGGTATAGCATGATCTATTATTACGAAGAAAATTTTCTGTATGTGTACTAAGATCCATTCATCCGATGCATCAAGGATATTTCTTGTAGATGTTTGGTAAACACAACACCTCAGAAAGTCGCGGAAGATGTATTGAAGCAAGAGAGACAATGCAGGGTCACCTTATCATTCCATATCAATATTTGCATGACCTTAGGAAAATTTATGACTTGAATATATCATTAGCTATTAGATGACATTATGTATGTCGATATTACATAATTATATACAACTCAAGGTTTTGATAGTGGAATTTTTGAGAAAAAGAACCGGTCTTCTGTCTTCCGCAATATATAAATTTGGTGGTTGTTTTGTCGTCTTTTTACGTGAATATTTATTAACAGCTGATATTATTGTTGTCACATTAAATTAACTAGCTTTTTAGAAAACGAGAACTGATACAAGAGATGTGTGGTGTATCTTCGGACCTAAAGGTCAGACACCGATCAAATTTTATGGCAAAATCTTGCAAAAAATTTAAATTGGACCATAAATTAAGAACTTGTTGTTGAACAGATTTTTTTCTTTTTAAACCTTAAAAATATTGTATGTAATATGCGTGTGATTAACAAAAACAAAAAGACACTGATATATTTTTCCATATAATTCATTATTATATTATAATTAAATAATATTATTTATAAAAGTATAAGTACCTACCTGAAATTATTAAATATCTTCCTTTTTGGAGTTGTTTAGAAAGTTAACCAGTGAATGGTTTCATTAGTAATGGATAAGTAATATATAGTAATTTACATTTAAAATTTGTAATAAATAGTAATTTATATTTAAATACATATTGATTTTATTTAAATATATTTTAGTCAGCTAAATAGTGTCGTAATTAATTACGACACTATTTAGATGACTAAGACAACTTTTTTTTAACAAAAAACAATTATTTGTTTTTTGTTAAAAATATATTTTAATGTTATGCATGTAATTCTATCACAATCTGGAATATATATAATATTTATAATTTATTTTAATTAACTTATATTATAGAAATACAAACATATTATAGACAAATAGACATGGCGAAACTTTAAGTATAGTTTCACTACAGAACCCTAAAAAGAAGTACCTATTTAATGTTTATTATGATTAATAAGCTAACAAAAATTAATGAAGGTATGATAGGAATGGCGAGCGTTATCAGATTATAACACCACACCTTATGTATATAGATTTCTATTTTATTATAATTAGGAGATAATTATTTTTTTAATTAAGATAATTCGTTCTAGTCGTTTAATGAGGAAATGCATACAAGTATAACTGTGTGAAAAGGCAAGACATAAAGAAATACCATTAGGCGGTGCAAATAGTTTCTGATATTTCAAAAGTACCCGTGTTAATGGTCCAATTGAACTAAAACATTTGACTTTGACTTACACAACCCACCAGCAGAAGATATTAAAATAGTTGGTATTTTGTCTTTGCATAAACGATACTCAAGATATCACTGATTAGCAAAGTTATTGTATTTTCTGGCTTAATAATGGGAGGTTGCCTGTTTAATAATGTGCCTTCCTTGTGGTATAAACCAACGGAAAACGGTGCATGAAACTGGAATTCGAATCTCGGCTAACTAGTTTTTATGAATAAAAAAAAATAAAACATACGAATAACCTTGAGGGCAAAAAACGAATCAATTTAGTCGAAACTTGAAACCCGTGCTAATTTGCCGATCGAAACGAAAGACGGACCGGTAGAGGAACAAAAAAAATTGGAGTCGATTTAAATAATTTGCAAAAATTAAGTAGTATCTGTCTATAGTATTTACCATTATACATCCACAATTGCAAAGAACTAATTATCTTTTGAAATGTAAAATAATTAATTAATTATAAATGGTTATCTTGTACTATAAAAGAGAGCATAATTCTCTGAGTTTGTTTCAGCAGAATCATCAGAAGAAAAAACATTTGATAAAGAAATAAAAGTTAGGAGGTGGCGTTCCCCCTTCCGCTATTAATACTAATCATAAATTATGTAGTACTTTAAGGGAATTAGGAACGTAGTATTATATCAATGGCTACTCAACTAAAGCTATACAAAAACTACGATAACAGTAGCCTCGAGCCAGCTTCAAAGCACGCGGCCTTTTAGTATTGGCATTTATGATTATTCAAATCGACAGACTCCAATACTCAAGTGGTGTACTACTGGATGACGTAATGCGATAGCAAAACAGTCAATATTTGATGTAGAGCCATGAGCCACGAAGTGCGATAACATGCGGCAAGTTCACTAATGAAAACGGGATACAATGATACTGTCCGTGTCGCTCGTAATCGCGACGAACAAAACGTGTTCCGCGAAAATATTTTTTGTTTCATGCTTAGTTTTATTAATTGTGGGGTAATGAATTCAACAACTTGTTTATTAGAATAACTAAATTGTAATCTACAGATCATCATATTTCCTATATTTTTTCGGTGTTTTGTTTGGAGCAAATAAAGAATGAAGCTTTTATGACAATCTTAGAAATTATAATAATATAATATATTTATAAAGCAAGTTTTATTTATCGTTCCAATATTGAGTATCATGCAGCATTGAATGTGAAACCATAGATTATAGCGGAGAAACTATACCAACTTCTTAAAATAATTTAAAATGTTTGAGGGAATCATTTCAATTGGAAAACAACACTAGAATTGATAATTCTAGTTTATAAATTCTTTAGCGTAGTTTGTACACCTATAAATGAATACTTTTTTGAATTATTAAGGGTAATCATTAACTTTAAAAACAAACAATACCCTCTCACTTCTGTCAAGCGCCTTTTTTGTATAATTATGGTCTGTGATAAGGTCAGAGCGAGGTCATTCGAAAGTCCCTTTTCAAGTATTGGATTGTTCATTGATACTGATTACCGAAGTGAATTGGAGCAAAAACTAAGGATATAAGTTCTTGAAGAAAGGAAGATAAAATAAATCGTTTTTAGTCTCACAAGTAGTGACAAGATTTCAAATATGATACGATAGAAGTTTATCTGAGTAAAAATTGTGTTGATAAGACAATGACTATAATGTAGAAATATAGAAATGTAATAAGTACAAACGTTAATAAAGTTGCGGATAACAAATGTGATGGAAGAAACAGCAATTATCTCAATTATAAAACAAAACAAAAACCACATGAGAACAAAAGTATAATAAAAGCAAAAAACGTACGTAAAACCAAAAGTCAAGAGGTTATCAGAAGGAATGACCTTTCTGCCCTTTCGTCTGCAGCAGAACTTGGCGCTGTCATTCTTTTATGCTTAAAAATTATCATTATTTATCTGCATAAACATTCGCTTTTGATTGTTGGCAACATCTAGAATGGTCAAAGGGAAGTTGCCATAACTTTCACGTATTACAAACTGATGGGTTGTCGCAATTCGATAATTGATACAAACAGTATTATATTGCTATTTATTCTCTCAGCGTCATTCCATTTTACAGCAAAGATGTCTTTATAAATACTGATAATAGCTGCAAGCGACGGTCTAGGAGTATTTTAATCATAATAATCTAACTTGGAAAATATTTAGATAAACATGTTTTATTGGAAATTGAAGGTAGTTTTATCAGTTTTGGTTTTCATTAAATTTAGCGTGACTTTGGTAACTATCAACGTTTGTTATGTTTTTCAATACATTGATTAAGTCAGTTACTTTACCTCATTCCACTTCACTTAAATTATTGTTTAAAATTAAATTCCTGATTTATTGTAGAACACAAATTAACAAACATACAACAAATGGTATTGTAATAATTCTAGTTAATGCTGTCCCGTCAAGCAACGAATTATAGACACAAAAGGAAATTAATTGTTACTAGGCGTCTGTAGTCGGTTGAAGGTCTTGATTCGGTTATTTTCTGAACTTCAAACTAGAGTAACCTAAACGTAGAAAATTCAAGCTAATATTGAGCCTCGTAGTAATTTCTTTGATATTTATAGGCGCACTTTCGCTAAACATCGCATCTCCGAGGTGGGGTGCCGAGGGAAGACGTCGGAAGGTTATCAAACGTGATAAGAACACATCCATCACTCGCTCCGCGTCTGTCGACGAATGCTCTTGGGTGACAATGTATATGGAAGATTTTTAGTTTTCAACTACAGCATCTATCAATGGATGATAAAATTTCTTGGTAAAAGAAAATAATATGGATATTTTATGTAAAATGGCATCAGGAGAAGATGTGTAAAGACTTGATGGGTTTCTGTGCTGTTGCATACATTTTTTTTTTCTTTAAAAAGATTACTAGCAATGTGGGTCGCACATTACTAGTATTACTGTTAACCCGTCGTGCTAAGCTAAATGTTTATGTTACGAGTGGGTTCACGTCGGTAGTGCAATGGGTGAGGTTTGAACCGGCAACCACATGATCGCAAGTCCGACGCCCTAGCCATTAAGCTACCGCCCGCCGCTTCATATTAATTCTACTGATCATGCTACGCTTGCTGATGATAAGATATACTTACCTAATAACTATTATACAATATAGTACAAGTTCTTACTATTATACCTACTATGGGAAAACCAAAGATAATTTAGCCGTAGATGTGGTAAATTGTTATGACATTTGTATCGCAAATTTACTGCCCCATATTATAATAATGTCAGATAAATAATTAGGAATTTATTTTAAACTGTTTTTGTTTATAATATTTTAATATTTAGATAATATAAAAAAGTCTTACTGCGAACTTCTTCATCAATAATGAAAAAGTTTTGAGGTAAATTAATAGACGATTCAGCCCAAAATTGGAGGAAATTTTATTTCACTCCCTGCTATTACGCATATTGAACGTTTAAATTCAACGGAATATGAACTTTAAATGTACTAGAAGCTTCCTCTATCTAATTGAAATCCGAGAATCTTTAGGGTACACCGAGGAGACGCCCACGACATCCTTTGATGGAAAAGGAAGCTAATGAGGACTGTGAAACTGAAATGTAAAATTCAATATAACAGCTACTTAAGTATCATTTTGAGTTGATATTAAAGTAACATCAAAAGGTATTCGATTAGCTGTGTCTATTAGAAATGTTAACCAACTGATGCCTGATTAAGGCTCCTTAACTATTTTGCTAACGATTCATCATTTATTTCAGCGTTTCGTGGCATTGTACTTGAATGTTTTAATTTCAATGTCAAGAATAAGACTAGTTACGTTAAATTTAACTTTACATTACTGCAAAATAATCTAAAAGTTACACAAGATAACAAACATTATGAAAAATTCGCTTTAGTATTCCACATGAAGTGGACGAGATTGTTCGCATTACGTAACAACTCGTGACTCTTATTACGGGTGTCACAATCACTAAACGTAATATGTCAATTTGATTTTAACAAACTAAAGTGAACCGTGCTCCAATGTCAATAAAGTTACAAATAGAGTATCACTATAAAATTCCTCGCGCCCGGTCGCATACTAACATGCTTTTTCCTAGTCTTGTCTCAAATTATCATTTTATTACAACCTTAACGTTTCATTGATCCTTCTGATTAACTATTACTTTGAATATCGCTGTTCCTTTGTACTACGCGATTTCAAACCATTTGTGTTATTTCAGTACCAACAATAATGCAACTGCATTTAATCATTTCACCACTTGGATTCCGCTGTCATTCTAAATTATCTATTTATGTAGGTGTCATGTAACAATTACTTTTATCTACATGCAGGTATAGCTTTCAGAAAATGATGTTCACTGTCGAATAACAGGTGCTAGCGTTGTGAACACTCATGAATAGGCAGAGCTGTTGTTAACGTCAAACCATATTTTTATAATGTTCAAAACAAAGAATAAAAGAAATATTTTCTTATTTACTCAGTAGTAGAGGTCGGTAATAAAATGAACAATATTAATGAAGAAAAAACAAAAAGGACAGTTGAACACGCACGCCAAGAACCCACAAGCGGACCGCTGGCGCACACCCGCACATTAGCAAAAAACGTGTTCGTACACACACATACTAAGTAAAAACTTCGCAGATGTGCTCACACGCATCGTTGTCGAGCAAAAAGCGACCGGCATGTCTTGATCTTGCATCGGAGCAGCTTCACCCATTTGTAGTGAGGAGATATAGTCCTCAGTTCTCATTCTTTCACTTCATAAACACCTTTATGTAGGTATTTTGCCTCCTTCAATTAATTATCTTACATAAGTAAATAATACTATATCGCTACAAAACATTGCTAACACTTAAGTATAAAATGATAATTGATTTATTTGCGTGAACTTGAAACGCATTTTGTTTCATTTAAGACAACAGCCAAGATAAAGTAGACTGAAGTTTTAATTTGCTCCAAACGTTTCGATAACCGCTCAAACTTCTGTAATCCGTCTTCAGATAAAGTCATCATTCGTGTGAAGTGTCTGCGAAGATTATCATCTTGTCTGCTATCCCTGACCAGTGGAAGGGTCTCTTTCTGTTTTATTTTGAATAATTTCACTTATTTTATTCTCTTCAACACCTGTGCAATTAAATCTTGAATATACCTAAGCCGAGTTGTCGTTGTGGTAACTTGTTTTTAATTACATTTTAAGTACACATCTACTTTACAAAACAACTCTCGAGACATAACTCAACATCGTCGACTATCATTTGAACTTCTGTACTTGGTGTAATGCTTTCGTCATCATAATAATAAACATGTAGAGCAAGTGATGCATCATTATTATTGTTGCTGATAATATTTTAATTAACTGTAAGTGCAGTATGGCTTAATAATGTATTTTCCTATATTTTTAATTGGACCCTGCCAAGGATATTTCAACAGAGGAAAATTAGTTAAAGCACTTGTTACTTTGTGAAAATAATATTGTGACCTAAAATAGTTTAAGTACCTAATTTAATTGTGATTAATAGATATTATAATTGATTATCTTATTGAAAAAGCAAGTCTCTTATAAAATTTTTCTTTATCCTTTATATCTATAACTATTAAAACAGCCGTTGTGCATTTGTAACCATTGTTCTTTTGCGAACAGTAAATGAAGTTTCTAATACTTGTTTTTATTAATCTACGTTCAAGAGTGAAACCTGTTTATATGAATTTATGTAAAATGTCAAACATGAAGGTCGATAGTACGAAGAACCGACGACACCGGAGACTTCCGATACAATGTAAAGATTTAATCAGTAAATTTTGTAAATGCAGAATCTCCTCTCCGAAGATTAAAGTTCAAAATAAATTATAATTATAAAGATTAAAGTTCAAAATATTAGTGATATGTTTAATTGTATAAAATATTGCATATCAGTGACTGTTTACGCGAATTAGGCTATTAATATAGTATACAGGTATCGATTATTAGAGTACATCAAGCACAATATACTTTCAATTAATATTATAACAGTTAATTGTTTTAATAATCGACTCAAATTACCATAAAAATGTAGTGCATTCACCAGTCGGAGTCTGAGAGTTGTAGGGCAGGTCATGGCTGAATGCGTAAGCACAAACGGATGTGCACAAACGATAACATTATCACAACTCCACAAGTCTGTTTGCATCAGAAAGAGCTCGTTAAGAGGAAACAAATATTTGGCCCCTACTATCTTCTGCATTATTCTCTGCAAATTACCTATCGCTCATTCAAATTGCAGGCTTTAGGTAAAACTATGGAATATTTTCAAACTGTACATATAACTGGCGAGCATTCTATGTGTAGCCTTGTCTTAAATCCTACGTTCAATTGTCATGTTTGTCTGGAGTATCACGTCTGGTCACTACTTCAAGTACCAGGCTAGCAGCGGATCGTAGCGGTGTCACGTTACGCGGTGGCTGTTGACACCAGCGCCTGATTAATATTTATGATACGGCTGAGCATCTCGCATGGCCGGTTCGCTCACTCGATGCGAATTATCTTCGTCCTACTCGCACATACGTAGTTCTTATATGCTAGACAGAATGCGCATATATAATACATATGGCAACTGCTCTTTCAACATTCGAATGTGCGTAAGTGCGAATGAGAATCCCAAATCTTCTTAATTTTTGTTAAGATCGTTTTTGCTACCAGTTTTTTCGGATTAAACGTGTTTTGACCTTGGTCACGATGGGTTCTGGTAAACATTTGAACAAGTTATTTCTTTAATTATACCTTTTAAGATTTTCCATAAAAACAAAAAAAGTTTGATATTAGCACATATTTTCATTGAAAACAGAATTTGATATTTCTTGAACTTAATCTTCTTATTGGAGACGTAAATCACTAATCGGTGTCAGGCCTACTGACCATAAGACTGCAAATCGAAAGAATTGAGTATGTGGAACGAGGCGTGGGACCAACGCCTGGAACCTGACCGTATCGAGGTATCTCAACCGGACAGACTCGACTCGACTGGCATTATAAAAAAATTGCAACAGCTATAAGGGAAAACCGTGTTGTAGAAATTACAGCCATTTAGAAAAGGGAACACTTGTGGCATGTTGTCTGTTGAGGCAGATAATTAAATACTTTACGAATATTTCTTGAGTATACATATAGCTTAAGCAGATTCATGTACATTAGAATTAATCATTGGACCGTTTCATTAGTCACTTAAGCAGTCTTGCACGTAGTTAATTGAAACGCATCCAAATTACCAGTTTGATTTTCTTTGCTATAAGAGAATCCTGATGACGGCCATCAATGTCAATTGGTAATAATTATGTTGTATCTCTCGTTCTATAGGTATTACTTTTCTACAATTTGAAACAAACTTATTTACTTGTATTATATTTGTTCATGTTTGTATTGGCAGTACATATTAAATATATTTTCTCATTGTGTTCCTGCACGAATCTCTCACATTAACAGAATTATCATTGTGTTTGCGACACCATTATCGTTGTTTGTCTGGACATTTTCCGTGAGCTCGCGCGCTTCCAGCGCCGGCCGGCGTTCGCGAGACTCCGATTCAAGGTCACGTTATCGTGCTATCGCCAGCCCTGAACCAATCCAAGGTTAACAGACGAATATCCACTTTTCGAAGCCACTGGTCCGGATCTCTCAATTTTTTAAATCATTGACAACAACACGTCACTGGCACGTCCGTCTTACAGGAACTCGGCAATCTCGACCGTCGCGCGCCGAGTCTTTATTGTTAATTTGCGAATGCTAGGTAGTAGAGCGCGGTCCGGACGCGTACTCTCGCTTTTAAGTAGTAATACCGCAATATAGTCTCAAATCAAATTAGCTGCGTGTTTACATTTTATAAATAGAGCGCGTTCACGTGGCGCCGGAGCGAGATAAGCGTCCGTCGACTCGCCGACATCACTCACCGTGCGCTGTTAACATCCTCCGCGGGGTAGCACGGGATCCTCCGTCACACTAACACTCGTGCGGGATATAAAGCACTCACAAACGGCGCACTAAGTTGAGCGGCACACGCGAGGACTGCACGGCGCGACACCCACAACTAGAATGCGGGTGAGACGGTTCGTCGCGGGGTGCGGGGGGAGACCGGCAGCGACACACGGCTCATACGAAGGCGCGGCGATGAGAACTGCGGCCGTGCAAGACCGCGCTCCCCCCCCATTGGTCGGAAGCAGGATGACGTCAGGCGAGATGGCCAATCGCCGCTTGGTCTTTAGTTCGCGCTGCCTGCTGGCAGAGGCGCTGCGGTCGAGGAAGTCGCCCGCCCTACAGAGCTTTCTTCAGCTAGGGCGTGTGCTTTTGCGGGCGGCCAGCACGGAAAGAAATCACGGCTTCATGAATTATGTATTATTTTAATTAATTTGGTATTATCTGATCAGAATCAGAATCATAATTTATAGACACAACCTTTTCTAATTTATATGTACATGTTTAAGACTAACAACGATTATTCAAATTAAATCCGTATGGTACTTATAGGGAATTGGCATATTTCCAGAAGGTTAATGTACATAATTATTACCTCGCGATATATAAATATGAAAATGATTAGGATAAACATATATCCGATAGCTGATCTCCGATATCATTCGTATCATAAACAATTGGATTAATGATTTTTCGGAGAAAGGAAGCAGAAAAGACTTAGGCAATGTTTTTCTTAAGCGTTCGAATTAACAAGTTTAGTAACAAAATAAAACTTTAATTTTCTGTTAACAAGCGAAATATTTATATTTCTTAACGTCGACAACATGAACTAACAAACAGTTTGTTGAACAAGAAACTGAACTTTGTAAATACAAGAGAGCTTAAATGGTGAATGAATTTGGTTTGTAAACATTTTGAATGAGAAAACTTTGGGAGATTTTTTTGTCTAAGGTTTATCTAATCAGGAAATATAATTATTGGGGACCACTCAAAAGTTATTGTAAAAATATTGACTGGGGCACCCTACGCCGACTCGCTATGATCCTATTTTTTTTATCACTATGGAAACTATTGGCGGGATGACCTGGGTGTCTTCTTTGCAAAGTAGAAAGTAATAGTAGCGCAATAACGAGAAATGAGTTAAAAATTGACAGAGATCTCTGTCTATAGAGAACGGGAGAACAAAGGCTTAATAAAACAAAAAACAATGCGATAACCAAAGAAGTACTCAACTTTGTAGAAGTGACTTAGTACTAAACCCATACATAACCTATTCGAGAAAACAAATACATGGTCCTGTACAAAAGTAGGCAGACGACAATATATTTAGGCATATGGGAAAATTTCAAATTGGTCACATGACGGGTATAATCAATTCTATACATGTATAGAATTATAGAAGAATAAAAATCGAATTTATTTTCTTTTATATTCTTTGTATATTTTCTATCACGGTATGCTAAGAACACAGTTTTAATTCTATTCTAAACTTTAATATACTACTTAATATTTAGGTCTTTAAGTTTAAGAAAACTAATATGGACATGTCGGTAATCGTTTGTAAATCTGTTTTCCAGAGGTATCTAAACTTTTTCATTTCCATTAATCGTGAAAGTCCCATCTGGCATTTCTAATTCTTGTCAATCTTCTATCCAATTTGGCAATCTGATATTATTTTCAAATTTTACATTACGGACATTGAGACCATTAGGAAACAATTCTGAAACTTCTGAAATTATAGGATGTCATTTGAAAGTAAGTCGTGCATATAGTTACTCATAGATATTATTGACATATTTTAAGATCACGTTGTAAATTATCATTAAATGTATCTAGTGTGAATTTGCGGATAGCGGCTGGCAGTGACTGGATGAGGAATGCCTGACTATCAGGCTTAGTGCCATTCAGGAGAGATGCATAAAAGAACTTCCTTTATTAAGAGACAAATCCTATTTTTTCATATAGGTATCGGTTGCATCTTAGACCCTAGTGCTTTTCATCAAGCAAGAAAGTGAGATTAAGTCAGCATTTAATCTGAGAAATGAAGTAAGTGTTTTTAGAAAACCGATTGTCAGAACGATTTTTTCGATTGTTATCTAACCTTGACCGTTGAACCTGGAGGTGAGGTCAAGGTCGTTGTGTTGACAAATGTATCATTATTCACGCTGCCACTTTTTTGACAGGTTGAAATAATAGCAATATCAACCTACTAAAAATGAATGAACAATGTCAATTATGTGATAAATGTGATCGTTTTTTTATTGTATTTGTTAGTTTGTATTTAACCATGTCGAAGAGTGGCTATATAAATTATTGATAAATTAAAAAACTGCCTCATTAGCCTAGTGGTCCCGAGCGCGACTGCTACGCTAGAGGTCCTAGGTTCGATTCCCAGGTCGAGCAAAGTGATATTGGGATTTTCTATGAAATTCCCAGTATCAGCTCGGAGTTTGGAATTTGTGCCCGGTTAATGGCAATAGGCTCGCCCCTTATTACATGGGACCTAAACATACCGGCGAACTGTGGGTGTACCTTAGTACCTACACCTCTGTTATGTTATTAAAAATAGGAAATTTACTAAAATGCAATTAGGTATTGAATTTTTTTATGGGATAGGTGGCAAACGAGCAGACTGATCGTCTGATGGTAAGCGATTACCGCCGCCCATGGACACCCGAAACACCAGAGGAGTCACAAGTACGTTGCCCGCCTTTTAAAATGGTTTGGGCCTCCGGTATCCTCACTCACTCGGCAAAACACAACGTAAGCATTGTTTCACGCCGGTTTTGTGTGAGGCCGTGGTATCACTCCGGTCGAGCCGGACCATTCGTGCCGAAGCATTGCTCTCCCAAGGTAAATAAATTTAAATTTAGTCTAGTTGTCCCAAGCGCGACTGCTATGCTAGAGGTCGTGAATTGGATTCCCAGGTTGAGCAGTGTTATTATTTTTTTCTATCAAATTCTCAGTAGTACCTCTGAGTTTAGATTTGTGCGCTATTACATGGGACCTAAAAATACACGCGAAATAATTGTAGGTATACATGACCCTTCCATGACCTTCGCCTAACCCTACAGGGAATATAAGTGTTATGGTATGTTATGTTATTGTTTAATTGCTTTTAATTATGTATATAACATACATTTTTACGCTCTGAGTAAATATGATTTAAAATTTTCTCCAAAACAACCTCGATAATATTAAATAATAAATAAATAAAATAATATATGTACTTCCTGCTCATAACATGAAGCACCCAAACGTTATAAATCCAAGTGTCCTCTGAATATTCAGAGAGAAGCAACGCTAAAGCAATTTTGTAGGTACCGTAGAGATCTTTGTCATTAGAGTGTGCTGTAAACAAAACCCTTAGTGGTGCCCGAGGGAACGACAGCTGTCTCCAAGCCTCACTCCTTGATCATTAAACACCCACGTCGGTTCATAACAACCACATAAAAACATTCCAATATCAACCTTAACGTTACAACACCAAAGTTTAATTTTGGCAACCCTAACCTCAAAGTTCTTTCAGGCACGTAGACGATCTGGCCATATTTCAAAATGAGATTTATTGGCTTGAAATTAAGGTTGGTATTGCAATGGATAAGAGTTATTATATTACAGGAAATTGTATCGGAGATTTAAGTATAAAAAGTGTTAGTGAAAGGAATAAGCATTTTGCAGTGTTGATAACTATTTTGTGTAAAAGGTAGTTTTATAGTGAAAATAAGTCAGAAGTGCGTGTCTTAGATTCGAACTCGAGATCTACGACTTGGCAATCCAACGGTCATATCAGTTAGCTATCACTGCTCACCAAAGTGGTACTTAAACATTTACAAGTATTTTTTGTTACGTGATCCCCTATCACGTAAAAAAAACTACCTAAGGCAGCAGACAGATAACCTCATGGTAAGCGACTGGGGATGGGAAGCTGACGTGGGAGAGCCATGCTGCGGTACGAATGGGCCGGCTCGACCGGAGTGATACCACGGCCTCGCAGAAAACCGGCGTGAAGCAACGCTTGCACTTGTGACTCCTCTGGTGTTGCGGGTGTCCATGGGCGGCGGTTATCGCTTACCGTCGGTGGTGATCCGTCTACTCCTTTGCTCCCCTATCCCATAAAAAAAAGCGATTACCGCCGCCTATGGACACCCGCAACACCAGAGGAGTCGCAAGTGTGTTGCACGCCTTTTAAATTAGTTTGTGCCTCCGGTACTCACTCAGCGAAACAACGATGTTGTTGCAGTGCAGTTTTCTGTGAGGCCGTGGTATCACTCCGGTTGAGCCGGCTTATTCATGCCGAAGTATGGTTCTCCCACGATTAAAACTGAGGCTTGTAGCTACTAAGAATTGTAAAGAAAATGAAGACATACATTAAAATATTCCGTGAGAAAGAGCCATGTGTGGTCGTCGATAGTGTAAAATTATCTAAATTAAGTAAAATTATCAATGTAGCTTCCACAATGTATGTTTTTATATTAATAGAGATATTTACTGAAAAAAATGTATATCAATTGTTATGAATGGAACAGATTGTTTTGTTTTTGTGATTTAAAAAGAAATGTAAGAAAATCTCGAAGCCTATTATTTAGTTTTTTTTTGCATTTACTTCTGGGATGCGATTACAAATACAATCTCTCTCAGTAGAGTTGTGTTTATCTTAAGATATCATAGGTAACACATTAACATAGCATCACGCCTGTATTCCCCGAAGGGTTAGGCAGAGGCGTACTGTACACCCACAGTAAGCCGGTAAAATTGGTATCATAGGTAAACATAATTTAATTAAAATTGCGATGAGAAAAAGTAATCATAGTTTGAAAATTTATTTAATACAAAGTAATGGGAATGTCCCGCACAAATTTCTTCAAACAAACTGATGTATAGGAATAAAACGAACAGCCTTGAACACAGTAACACAAAAACAGCAAAGTTTACAAGTAAGTTACTAGTAATTGTGGTCTCTATTTCCCTAGGTCACGGCATCACGCGTGATCGGCTGGACCAATTTCATTTTTTTTGTTGTGTTGGTATTTCTTTTTTCATGCGATAGGGGGGCAAACGAGCAGATGGATCACCTGATGGTAAGCGATTACCACCGCCCATGAACACCCGCAGCACCACATGCGTCGTAAGTGCGTTGCCCGCCTTTTAAAAGGGTTTCGGCCTCTGGTATCCTCACTCACACGGCGAAACACAATGTAAGTGTTGTTTCACGTCGGTTTTCTGTGAGGCCATGGTATCACTCCGGTCGAGCCGGCCCATTCGTGCCGAAGCATGGCTCTCCCACGATTAATGTTATTGAAAGGAGAAGGTTCTTAAGAAAGAAAAAAACAAATTGCGCAGATTATTAGAAAATTTAAGAAAATGATTTTAGAAATCATCATTTCATGATTTGATCACGTGACATTCACCACGACCATGATAGGCAGCGGTCCAGCGTCTGGACCTCTTCAAAGGTCGAGGCTTGGCCTCACATCCATCCAATTTACGCCAAAAGCCGGCTGAAGGCCCAAAACCTTTTAAAAGAAGGGCACGTCTTGTGTCTGGTGTTGCGTGTGCCCATGGGCGACAGTAATCGCTTACCATCAGGTGATCCGTCTGCTAGTATGCTCCCGTAACCAATAAAACAAAAACATTGATGATGCAAGCGTAATGGTGTTCATTGAATACAATACAATATTAGTCCTCTCTTTGTCTAATCAAACCTCTTAATGACTCCCTAATTAAGTATCTTCAGGCGTCTCATGGCATTGCACTATAAATCTGTCAGAGGAATACGGTTCTCCCCTCCCAGACTGTGAAGGTTTTGAAAACTTCGTTGTTTTCTAAGAAATAAATAAGTAACACGAGAGAATGAACTACCGAACTAAAAGTTTAAAAAATATAGATAATAATATAAGGAGATTATTTATATTCGCTTTGTTAATTAGGCTTATTTTGTTAAACCATACAACAGCATCATAATTTTTTTTTTTTTTTTTATTTAATTTCATGATAATATCTGAAAAAACACAATGTAGGTATTTTTCATTTCCAATAATTATCTAGTTCAAAGGTTCAATAGTTCTGACAGTTCAGAAGATCAGTTCAAAGTTCAAGGGATCACAAGAGAAAAGTTCGGAACCTACAGTAGAGTTTCAGGTGACCAAGGCCTAAACATGTTTTCATTTTCCCTTAGGGGAATACAAGCGTGATGGTATGTTATGTTAGTTATATATATACTAGCCTCTGCCCGCGGCTTCGCTCACTTGAAGCTCAAAACAACAGTGATGATCTCTTCTTTGTATGGGTCTCTCTACATAAGAGAGGTCAAGCTTTATCTCAGGTTCCGTTTAATTATTTGAGATAAGAAGTATACCAGTTTCTAATTTGGAGCACATACTTTGTAACAGTGATAACAAAATTAAAATCTATTCAGTACTTTTTGCGCCAACCCGTCACAAACTGACAAGAATTTTTTAAATCACATTTTTGGGTTAGGGGACGTTTATATACCCTAACCCATTTGTTTTTTTTAATATCTTCAATGTACAGACACAGCGTTATTACAATTTTATAATAGTAGAGAAGAAGAAGATATATTATTTTTAGTCAGGGGTGCGTGCCCTGAATTTGAACTCTTTAACTTGGTAGTCCAGTTGGTAATACCACTATAGCCTATCAAACCGCTTCTCCAATCAGTATTATAATAATAATACTTTAAATACCAACACCTCAGCTTAGACGCGTGTGTCAGAATATGGGGGTGGTGTATATGTGTTTATATAGAGTAGATATAATTATAAGGAATCAAACAAATGCATCATTTTAAATCAAATTAATATATTTCTCAACTGCACGGTTCCAAATAGATTCTATGGAGAAGAACCGGCAAGAAACTCCATAGTCATATTCATTTTGATATTCAAAGTTCAACAAGCTAATATCAACACCATCACATCATTTATATTAAATCATGAGAAGATGTGGGTAGATACAATATATTATATTACTCAATTACTTTACAATTAATTATTTCGTTACGGGTACTTTAACAACCAGAAATTAGTTCAATACAATAAATGATTTAGCATCCAAAGCACAACGGTAATAGAAACAGTAGCATAACACAATATAGTAACAGTATCATTATTGTTATAATGATACTGTATACACAGCATAGTAACAATATCAAGAACACAGCATAGTAACAATATCATAAGAACAGCATAGTAACAATCAGAGTACTTAACTTTCACACACAGCAGTAGATCCTTGACTAACTAATTTTGAGGAATACCTCCCTTTTTATACGTTTTCTAAACAATAGAACAATATTAGTAATACCGCGCCATTTTCGACCAATAAGAGATCGTTATGTTTTAATCCGAATATCAATAAACATTAGCAATAATATATAGATCAAATTCATTAAAACTCTTTTAAAACATGGTAGGTTAATTAAGCAACTTCCAAAACCAACAAATAAGTGAACGTTAGCTAAATCATTGCATCAATTGACTGTCCTATATAAATTAAATTAACAAATAAAACCTGAGGATCATTCTATAAATCATTAATTGATTTATACTCACTATACACAAGTCTGAGAGTAATTATTTATATACTTCGTAGTTAGTAAATAAATTGTACCATAGATCATATCTTTCGTTCCGAAATCATGATCTATGATATAGAACAACTAAGAATAAAACATTCAGAAATACATAAAACAATAATCAAGGGTTATATACAATACATATTCTCACACGGCCATACTGACATTACTTCGTCCTCGAAGTAAAACTCTCTCTCTCTCTCTCTCCTCTCTCTCCTCTCTTTCCTCTCTCCTCTCTCTCGTCTCTACAAAGACAATATTACCTACATCCTAACAAGGAATACATCATATACCATCTTAATCAATGCACTGGCATGGCATTGGCCCTCTGTCTCTGCTCTCGACACATCATAGCAGACAAGTTCCAGTAGTCAGTTTCATTACATCATGTAACCAAATCAATCAATGTTCCAACAATTTACTTACATCATTATAGTTACCTCCGAATACTTTTAATTATAATTATACTTTAAATTATTCTCAATTTAAAATCATTGACTTATTTCGAATATCACAAAACTACAACTTTAATTTACTCCAAACAAATGTTACCCCCAAAATATTGATTCTGTAATAATTAATATTAATAGTCAAATCCATTACGTACCTTTTTTATATTCAAACACATTACTACATCGGTAACTATAAGTTCAAAGACTTTGAAAGCTTACCAATAACAGTCAAATCCGATATGGAACGGTCAAAAATGTTACCAACTATAATATAAAATTCTTGGTCATACAACATTCTTGGTCATACAACATTCTTGGTTATACCATTCTTGGGAACAGTTTATATCACAACAAATCAATAAACAGATTCATAGAATATAATTAACAAGACTGATACCTATGTACTTTATTTGCAATAACTTGTATTTTCTCTTGTTTATTGTGCTTTTATCAAAAGATTTAAACTAGGTTTGTAATGGATATGATATTTCAGATCTGGATGAATAATATTTTATCGGTTTCAGTAACGATTACGGACATGAAATCATTTCGGATTATCCGATTGTTCCGGTTACGTTTACAGATACGACATTATTAACAATATTCTTTCGGTTTTGGTTACGAATAGAACACTATCAACAACATCCCATCGGTTCCGGTTACGGATATGAAATCATTTCAGATTATCCGATTGTTTCGGTTACGGTTACAGATAAAATTATTTCGGTTTATTCGATTGTTTCGGTTACGGTTTCAGAGTTCCTTAAAATCCCGGATTTAAACATTATCTACAAAAAGGCCAGTGAAATACCTACCAAAGAATATTTTCTTAGCAATTGTTAAAACCAAAATCAATTAAATTCAACAATAAATTCATTCGTTAAAAATCTACTAAAATCAAATCGCTCGGTCAACCTGACTACAACTCAAACTAATTTCTTTCCTGGAATCTACTTTCCCCAAATTTATCAAAGGTTATCGTGCTATTTAGATCTAAATCGCTATCTCACAATGTTTCGGTCTCGAAAGAATAGATGTCTCTAAATTACAAACTTTCACAAAAAATCTCATCACTTAATTAAAAATAGGTAACTACCTATTTTCTATTTCAATATCAAAATATAACATGACAATAGCATAATATTATCGTAAAGCCAATAAAGGCCTTACCAGCTTTTGAAATGGTCATTATGCAGTTCTATTGAACCTGCTCAGCAATCAATTCAACGACTCTGTGTTGCCGTGTCAACTTGTAGCCTCTGCAACGTCACTGCACGTTGTAGCATTTGAGAGTGGAGCACCACTACCAGCACCATTAGGTAGTCACCAGGGCTGTACCAGCGTAATGACGGTAGACTTCAGCAATTTCGCAAAACGATGTCAGGAACAATTCTGAAACTGTCATATATGTTTCAGAAAATGTGGACTTACAGGACTTATCCCACTTCTGATGTCAGAATATGGGGGTGGTGTATATGTGTTTATATAGAGTAGATATAATTATAAGGAATCAAACAAATGCATCATTTTAAATCAAATTAATATATTTCTCAACTGCACGGTTCCAAATAGATTCTATGGAGAAGAACCGGCAAGAAACTCCATAGTCATATTCATTTTGATATTCAAAGTTCAACAAGCTAATATCAACACCATCACATCATTTATATTAAATCATGAGAAGATGTGGGTAGATACAATATATTATATTACTCAATTACTTTACAATTAATTATTTCGTTACGGGTACTTTAACAACCAGAAATTAGTTCAATACAATAAATGATTTAGCATCCAAAGCACAACGGTAATAGAAACAGTAGCATAACACAATATAGTAACAGTATCATTATTGTTATAATGATACTGTATACACAGCATAGTAACAATATCAAGAACACAGCATAGTAACAATATCATAAGAACAGCATAGTAACAATCAGAGTACTTAACTTTCACACACAGCAGTAGATCCTTGACTAACTAATTTTGAGGAATACCTCCCTTTTTATACGTTTTCTAAACAATAGAACAATATTAGTAATACCGCGCCATTTTCGACCAATAAGAGATCGTTATGTTTTAATCCGAATATCAATAAACATTAGCAATAATATATAGATCAAATTCATTAAAACTCTTTTAAAACATGGTAGGTTAATTAAGCAACTTCCAAAACCAACAAATAAGTGAACGTTAGCTAAATCATTGCATCAATTGACTGTCCTATATAAATTAAATTAACAAATAAAACCTGAGGATCATTCTATAAATCATTAATTGATTTATACTCACTATACACAAGTCTGAGAGTAATTATTTATATACTTCGTAGTTAGTAAATAAATTGTACCATAGATCATATCTTTCGTTCCGAAATCATGATCTATGATATAGAACAACTAAGAATAAAACATTCAGAAATACATAAAACAATAATCAAGGGTTATATACAATACATATTCTCACACGTGCTAACGTTCCAGTACCATGGTAATATGCATGTACTTATAGGAATCCATGAGGATTCTATTTTTGAACGGTTCCCCTCGCCATCGGCGCGAGCGCACTCCTCAGGGAGATTTTCAAGTTTAATGCACTAATAAGTGCACTGGAAGTGATTATATTTTTTTTTGTATAAAACAAGATTTTCATGCAAATCAAACAGATTTTATAAAACCCATTGGAAATATTCAGAATTCTAAAGCACAATACTTCAGAGTATGTGCCCAACTTTCTTGTGTTTATGTTTTTTTTATTTCATTTAATTTGACGACTTCGCTCAATTTTGGAACTTAACTCGGAGCCCATAGTGGTTTTGAGCGCGACTGCTACGCTAGAGGTCTTGGGTTCGATTCCCAGGTCGAACTAAGTGTTATTGGGGTTTTCTATGAAAATTTCAGTAGCAGCACGGAGTTTGGAAGTTGTGCCCGGTTAATGGCAATAGGCTGGCTGGCTATTACATGGGACCTAAACATACCGGCGAACTGTGGAGTGTACATTAAGTACGCCTCTGCCAAACCCTTGGGGGAATACAGGCGTGATGGTATGTTATGTATGATAAATTATAAACGAAGATACAGTTTGTCCTTAGGATGATTATAACCTAGCTGTTTCGAAACTCGTGACCAAAAGTGATGTTGAAGCCTATGATGCTCCGGAATAATGTAGCTTTCCGTAGCTGAAATATTTTTTATAATCGGTTGAGTAGTTTTTGAGTTTACACATTAAAATCATTTTCCGAATAATCAAATCTTTCTTCTTTAAAATATTAATGTAGATAATGTTGTCAGACTTTTTACGTTTAACGATTGTCAATTGGCGTTACCCCTCTAAATTTATCAATCCATTTACTGACCGCAGCAAGCGAAACTTAATCAGCGTAATTAATAGCTACAAGCCTTAATAATAATATGTTCAGCGCGATATTAGCTAAATCACAAAGCTATGTAAAAGTATTTGTAAGTAAGGTATTTGAACTCCTAAAGTTTACGAAGCCAGCGAACTTCGAATGTAATTGCTAGCCTATATATGGAAGCTTATGGCCAGTTTCCGCTATTACAGTTAGCACGTATGTGTACACAAAACACTAAAACAATCCCTACCGTACATTAAACCAGCGGTACGTGCCCAGGCGCCCCCTAGCGGCCGGTCAATAAAAGCCGTAAACTAATTAGAACAACATCACGGATGGTAAAGGAAACGTAATATTAATGTTATTAAACAAAGTATTGGTTTACTTTGCATTTGATGGTAATCTATCTATATATATATAAAAGAAAGTCGTGTTAGTTACTCCATTTTTAACTCAAGAACGGCTGAACCGATTTGGCTGAAAATTGGTGGAGAGGTAGCTTAGAACCAGGAGGCGGACATAGGATACTTTTTATCCCGCTCCCGTGGGATGTGATAATAGACCGAATTCCACGGGGGCGAAGCCGCGGGCAGAAGCTAGTTAATAATAAATAAAACAATGAGGGCATGGAATCGTAGTGTTATTCAATTTTTGTGTTTTCGTTGTACTTACAATTGCCAATTGAGTGGAGATCGTGTTTGGGCAAGCGTAGTGTGGGACGCACTGTGATACAATGGATCGACGATTTGAGTAAGGTGGTTGGCAGCGGATGGCGTTGGGGACGCCTACGTTCTGCAAAGGACGGCAATAGGCTGATATGATTTTGTTGAATCTGACATTCCAATTTTGAAAATGTTGGTCAAATAACTTTGACTATATATCCAATCAAATATACAGCCGATTAAGAAAAGGGTCGTCTTTCAAATTGATTCGCATAAGGAGCACATGTTACCTTTTCTACCTAAGTATCAAGTTTTTCTATGAAGGTTCCAGTAGCAGCTCGGAGTTTGAAATTTGTGCCCGGACAATGGCAATAAGCTCAACCCCTGTTACATGGGACCAAACTTACTGGCGAACTGTACACATTAGTGCGCCTCTGCCTAACCATTCAGGGGGATGGTATGTTATGAAAATTTCGAGTACACGCACCCAGCACAAAAGAAGAGCGTCTAGGTCACAGAAATTTCATCGGGAATCGAAACTACAACCGTGGGGCAGACGTCAATCGCTACGCCACTACGCCAAACTTCGACAAATTATTTTTGTTAAAAATCATATTATTTTTTTATCTCGGTGCTGCACGTTGTTCAATGTGTTACGCATAACGTTTAACCTTTCGCCTGTCTCATTGGAGTCTCCCACAAGGTAACACGGACTGACATCACACGTCACAAGAGTTTCAGCTAACACGTACGAATTTGGACTTACAGCTACATTAGTACGGTTGATTCTTTAAATATCTTTGTTGGTGATATAAGACTGTCTGTATTTTTTTGTAGTTGTGCCCAAGACCCACGTGGTGTAATACAACACATGTTTAGGACCATCGCATCCCGGCTCGACCCGGGAGACGAGAGATAATAAAATTTAGGGAAATTTGTCTTTTCCTAAATGGATTTTGAATTTCGACATTCTGGATATAATTATTATAATTTCTGACAAATACGCGAATATAAAATGAAACTAATTTTAACTCACCAAGGGACACGGTGAGCTCATTCTGCGTGAATCGGATCGCTAACAATTAACAAAAATGTAAGGTAGCTGTTAGTAATTTTAATATAGACGTGCAACACCTCAGTCTAGCCGTGACAATGGATGCAGTAAAGTATAGGAATAAAATAATATGAACACAACGCGATAAAATCCGTACAAAGTAGTTTCATTTCAATGTAATTATTAAATTAATTGCTGTAAGTATTTCAATATATTGAAGTTACTTCCCGATTAACTTAAAAAATAGAACAGAATATGCATGAAATTAAATGCGGAGTATTTTTTCGAAAAAAATGTTGGTAAAGTTCGGCTTTATATTATTTGTTTGGATACAAAAGACAGAGTTGGATTTGGATATAAGGTACATTTTCTAATTACTTGATCTTTATCCAGTTAGAAAATAATTAATAGATTTAGATTTACAGAACATAAAATGTAAAAAAAAACGTACTCAACAAATACATCATAATTACAGTTTCATTAAAATAACATAATAAAGTAGATTCTAGTGAGAAAATATCGTAATGAGAATTTGATGATGAAGATGGCAAGTACTCCTGGGAACTTCACAACGGTTTATAATAGTATCCTTACCTACTAGTAGGTAGATACTACTATTATGACGTACTAATAGGTTATGGATTATGTAGGTACATCCTGTTAGGATTCATTTAATTTATATTGATGAGAACTTAGTCTAGCTATATTAAAGTTACGTACTTAAGTGAGAAAATATTCAAATTGAAATATTTATCTATCTACACAAAATTAAATTATACAACTTAAAAAGAAACACGAAAAAAATTAAAAGCGAAAAACAAAACAAACCGTTTTAGAAAAATCTGTTATTTTTTAAAGTCGGTTAAAAGCTGATAATGATTTTGATACATTAAAAATATTAGGTATACGGATCTTATTTTGTAGTAACCTATGAAGATACGAGTACATACTATAATATCTACTCGTATTAGATATTGTAGTAGATATCTAATACTCGTATTAGATATCTACTATAAATAGTAGATATCTAATAGTAGTATAATAATACGTAGTTATAACGTACTACGTAGTTATACGTAGTACGTTATAACGTTCTACATACGTTATACGTAGATACTCTATCCATAAAGTGTAGTAAGGGCGTAAGTAGATATTACTACACTTTATAGTCAGAAGTAACTAATTAAATTAAAGAATCATCATTGTCAAGATAACGAAAGAAATAATTATTACTTGAAACAAAATTCACTCCAATATGACAAGAGTCAATGAATCAGAAATTCTCATGAATTCGGAGCGGCGCGGGCGCTTACACGTGTGGTGCACATTTTGTAAATCCTCCCCGATACCCCCCGCCCCTCACGCACGTAGCACCCTCTAAGGGAACCGCTGAAAAAAACCGACCACAACCAATTTCAGGAAAAAATGACCCTTAATCTTATAATCCTAAGGTCTACATTGTAACATCGATGTAAATTGACTAACGGTATTCGAAGGGACATTGTTTTTTCTTTAATTAATTTTAATCGGGTCGTTGACCTCTTTATTTGGCACACATTTTGGCAGATTTTTCTTAGTTATCATGAACCAATTCATTAGTTTGTCGAAAAACTAAATAAACTAATGAGGTGAATTCGTATTTGCGTGCATTTACTAAAATAATGGCAGATAATAATGATCATTGGTTATCTCACATAAATTTGACGGGTGCAATCTTTATCTTGAATATATTGAAATTTAGATACAATTGTTATCGGAAAATTTATCAAACAGATATCCGAGAGTATACAAAGAAACTTTTGACCTTATCTAATCGAGATTATTCAGTTTTGCCTACTCTAAATTTCATAGATAGATAACCAGTTCTTAATTCGCAGTGGTGCAAGAACCATGTTATTACTGTTGTCTATTTGTTCTGTGCTGGCAGCATTGGCTTCTGGACAAGAGGAGCCTACGGTAGGCCCCCCGACAGTGACCATCTCTCAAGGTACCGTGATCGGTACTGAGGCAATCAATGGAGATTACTATGAATTTCATGGCATACCATACGCCGACTCAACTTCAGGCAGCCACAGGTTCAAGGTAACATTCATATTTAAGTTGATAAAGTTTCTAAAAGATTATAATAAAAACACACAGTATAAAATATATTATAATACTTATGCTCCGGGATTCCCGGTATCTTACGTAACGGTATTTTTACCTTATTAAATTCAAGAGTCACTAATTGTGGATGGATGAATTTTCTTGAACCTAATTAGCCTTACAAATATATTTTTCGTGAAGGATGTTTATAACTTTATTCAGGATTTAAAATTTATAACATTTTCAGGCTCCACTACCAGCCCCAAATTTCCAAGATACTTTTATAGCAAACCGCAGAAATATAAAATGTGTTAGAGCCTTAGGTGTGGGATATGAAGGCACAGAAGATTGTTTGGTAGCTAATATATTTACCCCAACATTAAACAATATAAGGGAACTACCTGTAATGGTTTGGATTAAAGGGACAGAGTTCGATAAGTTACACGAAAAAGAGCTATCTTTCCGAAACTTTGTCGAAAAGGATGTTATTGTAGTTTCCCTAAATTATCGTGAATCCATCTTAGGATTCCTGTGTCTCGGAACTGAAACCGCACCTGGTAACGCAGGACTGAAAGATATTATTGCAGGACTACAGTGGGTTCAACAAAACATTGCACAATTTGGAGGAAACCCTAATGATGTTACACTTTTTGGACACGGCAGTGGAGCAGCTGCTGTTGACTTAGTCACTCTATCACCCATGGCATCCGGATTAGTCCAAAAAGCGATTGCTCAAAGTGGAAATTCCATGGCGCCATGGGCTGTTTCTCGAGATAACTTGGAATACGCTTTGCGAGTAGCTGAAGCTCTTGGTCACGAAATAACTACAACTGAACAGTTATCTGATGTCTTTACTAGAACCAGCGTAGCAGCTCTGATGGCGGTTATTAATGAACTAGATTTAACTGATAATTCTTTGGCGTTTGCACCTTGTATAGAAAGACAAGATTTAGCAGACGTTGTACCATTTCTTATTAAAACTCCTTATCAAGTCATTGCTGATGGTGATTTTCTGCAGATTCCCTTTATAACTGGCTTTGTTGATAACGAAGGCACTATCAGATCTGAAGAAGCTTTAGAAGATGATTGGCTGGAGAGAATGGATAATTCGTTTAATGAATTCCTACAACGAGACTTAAAATTTGACACCGATGAAGAACAATCCGCAGTGGCCCAACAAATAAGAACTTTTTACTTTGGAGGAGATGCCATTGATATATCGAGTGTTGATGAATACATAGAATATCATGGTGATACGATGATGCTAGTTTCGACTATAAGGGAAGCCAGAAATCGAGCTGCCACTTCTTCTGCACCAACATATCTATATCAATTTTCTTATAAAGGATCGCTCGGAGAACCGTTTGTAGGACCTTTGGATGTTGAAACTGCAGCTCACAGTGAAGAATTAGCCTATATATTTTATGATTCTCCCACCATAGATATACCTCAAAGAGACTTGACTATAGGAGATATTCTTGTAGAAAGGTGGACCAACTTTGCGAAATTGGGGTATTCATATTTTTTTATTATGAAAGTTAGTCCGTTCTAGGAATATAAGAGTTTAAATTTGTTTTTTTTTTCAGTATCCCTAGTAGTGAAACTTCACAAGTTACTTGGAATCCATTCACCAGAGTAGCGGCCAATTACCTCCGCGTGCTAGATAATGATGAAATAAGTAGTTCTGGTGGTACTTTTGAAGTATCATTACAAAACCCCCATCCTGACACCATAACATTCTGGGAGCAAATTTATCAAACCCATTTTTTGGATGCCGAAAGTAACTGGAGCCTAACTGATAGGAATGAGGATGATGATGATGACGATGTTCCTGATGATGCTAACGGAGATAATGGGGACAGTGGAGGTAATGGAGAAGAAGGAGATGGCGGGGATGATGTTGGTGGTACACCGGATGATGGTAATGAAGATGAAAATGAAACTGATTCCGCATCGACCGCTGTCGGTTACACATTTTTAATAGTCACCCTATTTTTCTTCTTGAATAAGTTTCATGCCTCACAGATATTATCGTAAGAAACTGCTCAGTAGACTAAAGTGCTACTGTTGTTGTTTTATTAAGCATTTTCATTAGCTTGTTTGGATTTCTTAGAGAAACCCATATCAAGTCCATATTTTTTTTATTAGGTAATTAAATAATAATTATAGGTTTAAGAGTCTTTTGTTTTAGCATTATATCATAATATTATCTTTTCTTTGGTGCAGCATTACTTCAATATCATTTGCCAACTTGGGAGATATACATAACTTACATCAGTTTTATGGTGTTCTAAAAGTACAACATTTAGTAGATATCTGTTTGTTCATAGGTGCCTAGATAAGAAATCATTTGATTTGCAAGAATAAAGATACTGGAAGCAACAAAACTGCGTAATGTTTTTTCCTCACTGCTAAAGAAAAATTGAGATGGTCTTATCAATTTTGATATTCAAACGTACTTTGATAAGATCGGACAGGACTATCAACATTCTCTATCGGGTGGATGAGTTCTAGTGCCTTCTTTTCAAATAACTGATATAAATTAATCTTTATAAAACTTGAATATAATTTTTAGAATGGATGAAAAGCAGTTTAATTTCAAGTGATAAAACTACCTTACCTTACTACTTAATTCATTGATGTTTCAAGCTTTTAACAAAAATTACCTTCAATAAAGTTGTCGACTGGTGTTTTATTTATTCAAAGCTAGCTTAACTTCGCAGTTTCACTCGATTCCCGAAGGTTTTGCTATTTATACCTCAGTTTCTAAGAGGAATTGAACTGGTAAAAAGGTGAAAACTTGTAAAAAATGCTGATAAAGCACGTCTGCACAGATAACTAACTGGTATGCAATGAAAGGGCCGCACAGCTGAATCTGATTCTCTCGAAAGCGTGTGAAGTCTGTAAAACCGCATTAGGCCAACGTGATGGATAGCGTAAATCCCTCTCATTTCAAGAAGAGACCAGTGCCCAGCGATAGATCAGTAAATTAGGTTGAATGTTTTTTTTTATATATGTTTTTTAATTGTCGCCCCACTCTAGGAATATCTACTGTATCGTGGGTGCGTTTACAAATTCAAATTATCATATTAGACAAACAAACACCCAGATCCGGAATAACTACCTGTAGATTATACACATATTTGCACCGTGTGGGAATCGAATCGATCGATCTCTCAGCCACTACGCCAAACCTGTCTTTACTATTGCCGTGTATTATCGTAGTTCTGTGAAAAAAAAACTACCATCGCAACACTCAAAAACACTTTATACTAAGAACATACTAGGGCATTAGAATTTGCATGGCGGTCTAAAAGTTCACAGGTCGCGTCGCCCGTGTTGACTCCTCGAGGTCACCTCACGTGCAACTGCAGCGTGGGCGGATAATGTCACTTAAACACATACGTATAGCACTGAATAGATAGCCAGCTCTCTAAACACCAATTTGTACAGGTACAAAGGTGAACAAAATATACATTTTACATTTAACAGTTTTTTTTAATATTAAGAAAGTTTTCAATCTCTTTTTATATGATTGGGCATAACATTGTTATATTCATAAACAATTTAACTAATTTCTGAAGCCATGACGCTAGGGCGCTAATGTATGAATTGACTTTAAAGAATCCCTTGGATTAAATTTTGTGAAGATATAGCGAAACACAAAAAAAAAATACAGTTGAATAGAGAACCTATTTTGAAGTCGGCTATAAATGCGAAAGTAACTCTGTTAGTTTGTATTGTTGTTTGTTGGTTTTGTCCTGTCACGCCTGTTTTGCGAATTTGGGCATAATTTGGGAAGCAGATAGAGGCATCATGAGCCTTTTGTCTTTGGGAAAAAGTGCTTTCGGATGTGAGCAAAGCCACAGGCACCAGCTTGTACACCCATACATCCTCATCATTATAAATTATAACAATCATGACTGAATATCATAAAGTTATTATTAACTTGACGAGCGCCACTTGAAGGCGTGATTGTTTCATTCAAAAGGCAAGTTAAGTGTGTTTATCAAGTATGGTGAGTAAAACACAGTGGAAGCTATAAACTACAGATTTGCAGGCCTCCGGTGCTGGTCCCCACATCTGCTTCTGCATTTTGCGTAAACACATTAAAAAAAGGATACAGACTCATTAAAAATATCATTTTTTTAGCTTATTACCATTTTGTATTCACAGAAGGGTTATGGGGAGCTTTTGTAATGATGTACACCAACAGCTTGTTTACTGTCCATTGCTATTACCTGTGCATACTCGAACCTTGACTACTAATATTTTATAAAAAAAAACTAAGAAAAAGATTTTTCTTAATTATTGACAATCGTCTGATCTTGATGACTCATGAGCCAAGTGGTCGTGAGCGCAACTGCTACGCTAGAGGTCCTGGGTTCGGATCCCAGGTCGAGCAGTGTTATTGGGTTTTTCTATAAATTCCCAGTAACAGCTCGAAGTTAGGAATTCGTGCCCGGTTAATGGCAATAGGATCGCCCCCTATTACATGGGATCTAAACATACCAGCGAAATGTGGGTGTACATTAGTACGCCTCTGCCTAACCCTTCGGTAAATACAGTCGTGATGGTATGTTATGTTATGAAGGTATGTTATTGACAATCGGCTCGCTCACTAATAAATGGGACTGTTAAACTGGCGTCCTGTAGGCATCTCAGTACAATCTGTACATATATAAATAATTTGTTATAGATATATTGAAATAAAACCACATTAAGTGGGAGAGCCATGCTTCGGCACGAATGGTCCGGCCCAAACAACGCACTTGCGACTCCTCTGGTGTTGCGGGTGTCCATGGGCGGGTGTTATCGCTTACCATCAGGTGATCCGTTTGCTCGTTTGCCACACTATCCCATAAAAAAAAAACTTTACGGATTCTACCCGCCATATTTACATTCTTAAATCCCGACGTTTTGGACCCTTTACAGCGTCCATGGTCACGGACAGATGGAGACTCAGTCTGGCATTGGTAGCTGTAAAGGGTAGATTTGTTAATGTAAATATCTATGGCACGATAAATCACGAGTGAATTGGTTTCTTCTAGGCAAGCGCGCTCCATCGTAGATCGCGGTGTGGCATTGTCATCAGGCGAACGTAAGGCGTAAGGCCTCAAGCGTATGCTTATAAAAATAAAGTCTACCAAGAAATAAATAAAAATGTAGAGTGGCTTTATTTCAATATGCCTAATGTTCGCGTAAGTCTCGTTACCTTATTGAAAGAAAGATAAATATCATAGCAATGTATTAAGAAATATAACATACTAGCTTCTGATCGCGACTTGGTCCGCGTAGCGTGATGATATATAGCCTATAGCCTTCCTCAATAAATGGGCTATCTAACACTGAAAGAATGTTTCAAATCGGACAAGTAGTTCCTGAGATTAGCGCGTTCAAGTAAACAAACAAACAAACAAACAAACAAACAAACTCTTCAGCTTTATATATTAGTATAGATATGTCTAATGTTCGCGTAAGTCTCAGTAATCGGTATGTTTGTTACCTTATTGAAAGAAAGATAAATATCATAGCAATGTATTAAGAAATATAACTTATATGTAATTGCCTACTAAAGCATTAGGTACGGGCACTCTTGCATTCGCCTGAAATCGCCCCACACGTGCCCCCAACGTTTTTAATGTTGCTCACTGTTTCACGTGTGGATTAGTGTGGATAAGACTGGCAATTTACTTTTGTTTTCATATTTCTTTAAGATTCATCCAGATTTTCCGATGGATTAAAAAAAACTTTTTGTACAGTTTTTTTGTATAAATATATTGAATTAAATAGATTGAGCTGTGTGAAGGTCTTAAAACACACGAGTTCTAATACTTATTTTACCGATTTTATCTAGGTAACAATTATTGAATCCCGATATTTTAGATCCTTTTACACCATGGCGCATGGATGACTATTTTTGTTTTGTTTGTTTTTTTTTTAAATTAGCTTACCTACTAGCAATGTGGGTCACACATTACTAGTATTCTTGTTAACCCATCGTGCTAAGCTAAATGCTTGTGTTACGAGTGGGCTCACGTTGGTAGTGCAATGGGTGAGTTTCGAACCGGCAACCACATGATCGCAAGTCCAACGCACTAGCCATTAGGCTACCGCCGCTTCATTACACTGTAGACAGTCACCTTAATATTTAAATAACTAATGACTGTACCCGATTACGAATTGCTGTGCTTTATATTTATCAAATCCAATCATATCTACCAAGCGCGCTCCATCGTAGATCGCAGTGTCGCTTAACATCAGGTGGACTGGCGATCTAGTGTAAGCCTATCCACAATAAAAAAATCGAATCATGATTTGTTTTGAAAATTTTCATTATTCAAATCCATTTAGCCTAGAGAAAAATTTCAGACAGAGACAAAAAATCTGCCTAAATTTTGGAACTTATTTTGAAATCACACACAAACAGAGATAAATAGATATCAGTATAGATATAACTATCGCAACGAAATCAGTAAAAAATAGTTTATTCTCTACTATTATAAAATTGTAAAAAAAACTGTGTCTGTATACATTGATGATATAAAAAAAACAAGTGGGTAAGGGTATATAAACGTCTCCGAATCCAAAAATGTGATATTTAAAATTCTTGTCTGTTTGTTACGGGTTGGAGCAAAAACTACTGAATTGATTGTAATTTTGTTATCACTATTTGAAAGTATATGCTCCAATTTAAAAACTGGTGAAGTTCTTATCTCAATCAATTAAACGGATCAGGAGATATAGCTTGACCTCTCTGATATATAGAGGTCCATACAAAGAAGAGATCATCACTGTTGGTTTATGATTAAATTATTTTGAGATCCATTTCTAACCCTAATATACCTTCAGGTGAGCGAAGCCGCGGGCAAAAGCTAGTACATTACACTATCCTATAATTCACAGAAGCATACCTACTTGTATAAGCAGGTCCACAAGTTTCCATCATGGTACGGTCGTGCCGCAGCCGCCTCTTGTGGGCCATGTGGCTTCACATCCGACGCACCTTGTTCAGGTTACCGAGTGACGAGTACCGCGCTGTTGTGGCAGTGATTCAGATCCGCCAAATATTACTTATATAGAAATTCAACATACTTGGAATGTTCTGGAAGGATTCTGTGGATGAAATATTAAATCATGTACTCCATGGTATATAATAACTACTTCGATCAATATGCGTCTCTTCTGTGTTGGGCAAATATTATTTCTTTCTTTTAATCGACCTACGGTCGGTTCGGTGTTCATATCAACACCTACTTCGGTGTACACGACAGATCTTTTGTGAGAAATCACAATAATGTGTTAAGAATTGACAGATAGGTATGGCAAAGTGGAATGTAATTATTCCACTCACAATTCGAGCTGCTTCCCGGGGAAGTACCTCAACCTTGCAGAAAATGTTAGCCAAATAACATGTTGTGTTCCTAATGGTGATCAAGGTCCCCAGAGCTCGGTGAGGAAGAATTGTGTTGGCAGTAGGGGATCGGTGGTGTTTAAGCATGTCTCCTATGCTACCAGCCCGCCATATTCAGCCGCATTTATGTGGAATGGAAGCCAACCCAAATATAGCTGATGGAAAAAATGGTTAGGCAAAAGTTTATGAGGACGATGACGATGTGTTAGTAGTAATGATTCTAAGATTTGTAGTACCTACATCAATAAAGTAATCAATTATTTCCCGGACACCCGAAATCCGCTCTCAAATTATGGACTTATCTCATTAAATCAAAATCTTTTTTCATATAAAAATCTCACAGAACGTAACTAATCAAGTCTAGTCAGAACCAATTTGCACAAAAAGCTAATTATACACTAAAACAAATTACCTGTTAGCAAAAAGTTCAACAAAATCAACCAAGGACAAAACAATATAATGGGTGATCAATTTTTTTCTCAATTTCCTTACGAAGTGTTAATGAGTGCAGTGAAAGTTTACGATTTGACACCATAGTTCAATTTTATGGTAGTTATAAAACACTTTTAAATTTCCTACCGTACAATGTTACACTAACAATGTTAACGGTTGAGTTTTAAAGTAGTTAATATAACCATAAATATAGGTCTATGAACTTCTGTTCTGAATATCCAGGGATGGTTTTTACTTTCATGATGGTGTTTTTTAGGAAATCCAATTATGAGTATCAATTTGAGATATTACCACTACCTCCATAAATGGGGACTAAGAGAGTCACCAAAATGAGACTGCGGAGCACCTGATCAGACTCTGACCCACGTGGTAAATTTACGTTATGAATGTAGTACCTATTTACCAGTATAGTTATTTATAACTAACAACAAAACTTTGAAGGGCTCTCTGATATGAAATTGACATAGAAAATATATTTCGTGTCAGTGTCATAGAGTATTTACATGTAAATGAGTTTTATCCTATCGAGATTTGTAACAAAGTTGCTAGAAAAATTCACAGCACCTCTGTTATTGATTTCGAAGTATAGAATAATAGAAGTGGAAAAACCGTGTAAGGATTTGTTGAGGGAAGCTGTCAATAAATACACTCAGCACAAGTCACAGCAGGTCATAGCAGCACCATGCGCGGGCGCACAGCGGGGCGGGGGTAATAAGATGAGCAATGTTTTTGTACCGTCAACCAGGTAACTTAACAAGCTTATACCTATGTGAATTTTCGTGATCTAGTTTTGAAATTTTGTACATAGATTCTTTACATAATAATACTAGACATGTGTCTCGGTTTTCGCATTATACTAAAACTAATGTTAGCAACTCAACGACCGGTAGCAGCCGCCCCACCGCCTCCTACCGGATGACCGTGGTAACTTACCTAGCTACTGTCAGTACGAGAAGATAATAAGGCCGGACACTAACGGCTCGCCCTCTTTTTTACTTCGCATTTCGTGTGAAATAGTTGTCCTGTTAGATTGTGTTGAAATTAGATGAAATTATTGAAATATGTAAGCATTTAAGTATTTTAGTTTGTTGTGTTACCCAACTTACTATTTTACTCCTTGTTGCTACCCAAGTCTCCCAGTGTTGCTTTCAGCCTAGTTAGTTTACACTAAGATTGTATAATAGGTACTTATCGTTCCCTATTACACGGGTACTGAAAGTACCAGCAAACTTTAGATGTACGTAAGTACACCTGTGCATAAACTTTCGGGGAATATTAGCGTAATGGTATGTTTAATCCATAATTATTGTATACGTTTAACAAGAACAAACCTTTACGAAAATTAATAAATCTATGTAGTGCAACTTCGTTTGTTTAAAATTAGGTAGAAATGATGTCGATTGTCGAGTAATAAAAGTTCCAAGTATTTATAATCTCTTGACTTCCATTCATAAGATCATACTCGTGCGAGATTGCATGGCTCAGGAAACCCAGACTGGATTCCACGTTATTGTTGACGTAGAAACGGTATTCGTAAAAAGGTAAAGTTTGTTGGAAGAATTTTGAAATGTCGTATTCGAAGTACTATGAATTTACGTCTGGTTCAGGTTCAAAAGCATTGAGTAGGTATGGGAATGTTTATCTACTAGAAGAATTTTTGATGCATTTGGAATATTTCATACGGGAACGACTGTATTTCTGGAAGGGTTAACTCACGTATACCATTATACATTATATATACTTACACACTGTTTAGGTCCCATGTAACAGGGTGCAAGCTTGTTACCAGTTACTTGAGCACAAATCCTAACTTCGAGCTGCTACTGAGAATTTAAACAATAAATACACAGTACAGTTAGGTACAGCAGATCAAGTTACCCTAAACTCTCAAATTACCCCAATGGATAATAGACTCTACATTTTGGAGATTAAATTGAAAGTCGATTGAAGAAATTTGATCGTTTTGAACACCATGTGTGCTGGCGACCGTACCTAATCGAAACAATTGATAGTAGCAAATTGTGCAGACAAAGAAAATAGAGGGCTAATTCTGGAACTTAGAAACTGTTCAAAATATAATCCTAGTCTAGTATCATAAACTCCAAATGGTAATCTTCTAAATTACCAATCAACGTCTAAAGACATGACATTATAATATAGCTAAAAAGAATCTGTAGTGGAATCTCAAAATTGAACCACCGAAAAATCGCCCAATATTGACATTGACATACCAGAATACCCTTCAGATTACATCTCAATTTTTTTTTAAAAAAAAGCTTATTAGTAATGTGGGTCGCACATTACTAGTATTCTTATTAACCCCTCGTGTTAAGCTAGATTGCTTGTGTTACGAGTGGGTTCACTTCAGTAGTGCAATGGGTGGTGTTCGAACCGGCAACCACATGATCGCAAGTCCGACGCCCTAGCCTGAATGAATGGATTAGACTACCTACAATAGCATTTGAATTTAGAATCCGAATAAAAGTTCTTAGTGTTTAGTTCTAAACTTGAGACTGTTTAATGGCATTTCACAGCCTCATCAAACATTTTTATAAAAAGAAAAATAGCACATGGATTTAAAAAGGTTCGCCATCCCTGATCTGTATGGACGGGCGTTGATGGAATTCTAGTACGCTCTGTTCAAATCATGTGTGCCTACGTACCGTTTGTCTTACTATTGGCATTGTGCCGAAAACCGCAACAATGTGTCCCCACTGAAGACGGAAATTGTTTACTGTTGGATACAGTTCAACCATCTTATCTTGTTGTATTTCAAGCATTGGTCATGTATTCTTCATTAAACCGTTTTTAAGACTCACTCACTCACTTGAGACTCCTCTGATATTGCCGGTGTCCATGGGCGGCAGTAATCGCTTACCATCAGGCGACCCGTTTGCTCGTATAAGTACCCCAATCTCATAAAAAAACGACACTAGAATTTTTCTTATGTATCGTGGGTGCTTTTGACAAACATACTTTTTATACATAATTGTAAAATGACAGCTGCCTCCCCGGAGGTTAGATGTAAAAATGTAAAATAATTGGTTCGCGGCGATACTGAATTCTCTTTTATTACATTGAACGAGAATAAACGTGTGAAAAATCCAAGTAAAACTTGACGTTGCCAGCCGTCCAAGAAACCTCGATTACATACCATTTAAGCGATTGAAATCCCTACCCACTAATAATAAAATTGCAGTATCATACTTTCCAACTTAGACCACTTTTGTTCTATCGCTTGAACTGTCCAAGTTGTCAACTCTAATGATGTCGAGTCGATGTGTGTTGCTTGTATTTATTTATAAGTCGTCTTATCGATCGGTCTGGAGTTCCGCATATCTGTAAATATCAGATCCTTGACCGACTGTCAGAAATATCCTGCAATGAAAATGTAGTATACTAAAATACTAGTGAAGAGGTAAAATTATCGATATACTGTCTGTTATTAAAATCTATTTATATTTTGATCGATTCAGAAACCAAATTGTCTGTATGAAACGAACTTTACTGGAAAGTTATTTGGAGTGACAGTGAATTGAGTACGAAAATAATTTTGTTTAATTAATACCTGGTTGGTTGCTAATCCATGATTGTTGTATTTCAACAACTTTAGGTATGAAGTTTAATTAAAATCGAGTCACGAATGCGTCAATTTACACGTGTTAGCTTTAAATGTACCTAAGAATGTAGTTTGGTATTTTGTAATTCGCCCCTGGTATGTTTTCAGTTGCTTATAATAGAAGTTGAGCCTATTGAGACTCACCATCAACTCAGTAGCTGTATACCATGGCTGGGCTCGAATTTGTCTCCAAGAATTAAAGGGATTAGGCTATCTTCTACCACGCTGGTCTAGTGTGAGTTGGCAGACTTCACCCTCCGTCGTGAAAATAATATCCGAGTCCTGCAGTCATAATTGTCATTAACCGAAAATCGAAAATCTGAGCTACATACTTCTAAGAGTTTCATCGGAGAAGTCTTTGCTGTACGAAGAAGATGAGCTCAAGACGTTTGCAGCCGTGCTTGTTACTTCTAGACCAGTTTCTGTAATGCGTTGTCGTTTTCAAAGTACTGAACCATGGCCTGACTTTTTAAAACACAAGTTCCTTGATGGGTGTAATCAGTGTAGCGCACTGACAGTTGAACCAGAATCACTTATAGGAAACCCTTGAATACCAGTACTTTACCACAAAACTAACGAATATTAAAATTGCCTGTTCCTCGTTTTAAGTGCAGGGATATAGGTCACACTCATTTTTACATCGCTTGATACTATAATATTGAACTAAGATTTTAGATTTATTCTATACACATTCACATCATTACATTATTATACAGCTTGTAGCTGCTGTGTAATATTAGAATAATAAGAACATGAAAACAAACCCCGAATCAATAAATCACTAAACTATTACATAGTTCACAATGTTTTACAGAAAAATGGCGTCGGAGATGCACTGAATTATAAACGGGGAGTCGACCGCGGAACCGCTCCGACATGCTTTCAGAGTAATGAACAGACAAACGGTAGTTCGACAACACTTATGATGTTCGATGCTTCAGAATACGGTTGAGTAATTGGTGCTATATCTGGAACTTTCGCAGTCTGGGCTATGATACTGTAGGGTTTGAGATGTGCTTTATGAGAAAGAAATAATATATCATACATACCACCACGCCTGTATTCCCCGAAGAGTTAGGCAGAGGTGTACTTAGGTACACCTACAGTTCGGCGGTATGTTTAGGTTCCATGTAATAGGGGGCGAGCCTATTGCCATTAATCGGGTACAAATTCCAAACTCCGAGCGGCTACTGAGAAAAACCCAATAACACTTTGCTCGACCTGGGAATCGAACCCAGGACCTCTAGCGTAGCAGTCGCTCATGTGACCACTAGACTAACGAGGCAGTTAACGAGGTAATATATATATATATCAGACTTTTATTAATTGTATAGCATCCTTTTTCTGTCATGTTAACGTCCAATGCTCTTATAATAGAAGCTAAATATCAGTGTAGTTGAATATAATATTACGAATATTTATGTGAATTACGAATAAGTAGGTATATCACCTACCTATTTTATCTCAATAATATTCGCGAAGTGTCAGAATATAATTGTTGCAGCATGTTGATGTATAAGATATTAATATAACCGATTATATTGATGTAACTAAATATAAAATGTTGAAGAATACTAAAATATCTGAATATTGGTGTAATTGCATATCAATTATTTTCTCGGTGTGGCTACCATCACATGAGCTACATGGCTGCATGTCTGGCTCATATAATATATTATAATCAACATTTAAATTTCCCTACCCTCTGAAGTACTGCGTTACATATAAATTCTACGTAATTCACCTATCCAATTATCTGACTGTAACCGACAAGTGCAGCTTAACCGCACATTGCCAGTGCATGCGATGTATATTCCTTCTTACTGTTATTGTTGAGAGGTTCTACAAAAGCAGTAAACAAACAGTATTTTAGAATAATTATGGAACAATTTTGCTAAACGCTACGATTACGCTACTTGCCAGCATAAGTCGCTGAAAGCTTCGAATGAAACTATTTTGTTAATAACGGACGCGGTGCATAGGCGATGAGCGTTAATTATTGCTTTGCTTCAAAGCTGAATAGGTATTGGTCTTTCTATTATTTTGCAGGTGTTGGTCCTTCGACCCGGAGTAAAGAAAAGTAAGTACCATAGATTTTTATAATTTATTAGTAATTGGTGACCGACGACCTCTGTGGTTCGAGTACCGGACTGCTGACCATGAGATCGTGGGTTCGATTCCCACAGGACGCAAAAATTTATGTAATGAATATAAGTGTTTGTGTTCGTCTGGGTGTTTCTTACGTATTATAAGTATGTATTTATACATACTTATACTTTCAAAAAAAAGTATATAAGTATTATATCCATTGTCTAGTACCCATAGGACAAGCTCTGCTTAGTTTGGGACTAGATGGTGCTGTGTAAAAATGTCCCAGAATATTTTTGTTTTTATATGGGACCTGAGTAGCGAAATATTATCTTTTTGTTAACATCAGTGTTGAAATTAAAAATAAAATCATTTTCGAAACCTGGTTTATTCGTCCGTTGAAAAGACATAATTACAGACTATATAATTCCGCTGCAGCGCTTTACGGCTGTCGGTACATTATGATCAATAGAGAATGAATGCTAATACGAAAACAATATTAACTCAATGGGTGTTTCGCTAGGGGGTCACGTCATCACGTGGATACATACGTGAGGCGACACGTGGCCACACTCATTAATTATCACATTGTCAGCAAATCCTGCTTTGCTGGTTCATAATAAATCTGTACCTAGGTCGATCGTGTTTTGGATTTAATAGTTTGTTATTATATAAGTAATACAAAATCTGCCTCATTAGCCTAGTGGTCCTTACAGCAAGTGCTACGTACTAAGCACTCGACCTTTTTGAAGAACCTCACCAATAAGGTAGATATTGCATTCCTACAGAAGGTAGGTCTAAATGTTTTCTTATTTAGAAAAAAGAAATTTTTCAGATGCTATTTTAAGCAGGATAAAGTGCCTACGCAACTTAAATGACTGAAATTTCGATGAAATCTATCTCTCACCTGTCTGTCTAGACGGAGATTATAAAAATAATAGCATCGAATTTTGTAATTAAAAAAATAATGCTTTCTGGTTGTTGTTCTGTGTCCTGTAAATTTCACTTTTTAAGTTTTAGTGGAAATTTTTATATCAAACGTGCCACGTTTGTTGTACGAAATTGTTATCCTATTCTGCTAATATTTGTATGTATTTCAATTTAGAAACGGTATGGCATTGGATTTTTAGTGTTATTTATTGAAATTATTGCTCTTATTATGTTGATAATATTTATCCTTTTTTGTATTATGTACTTGTAATAAATGTTAATGTGAGTACGGCTAGTATAAACACACACAAAGCAAACAAAACATAGACTTTTATATTTTTATGATTATTTAGATATCTTTTAAAACTCAACATAAACAAACCAGAAATACCGATATCATTTCCCTCTGTCCCCAATGTGTCAATTTCCCTTTTTCCAGCAACAATCTAGCAACTTCTCGCTAATTTTCAGTGGATATCAGCTAGTTCGGAAATATCTTGTCCTAGATTCGTATAAGGTCTAGTCTAAAACAGTCGACTGTTACAATGGATGTCGCTCAATTTTCATTAATAAACTCTCCGGTCACGCTAAGCGGTTTTCTGTGTTCCATGGTCCGAAAATAAGCTTTGGCTGGATGCAGTTCCCGATGCAGCGGACGTCGGGAATAATTAAAAGTGTCGCTGATTGCATTTAAATTGTAACGCCTCGCTTTTGGAACCGTTTTTGTTATGATTGATTTAATTTGATACCATTTGATTCGACATGCTTCATCGCTGCCTTGACTGGTTGATTTATTATTAATCACAATGAGATCAACCGCAGATACAAACGAAAAAAAAATTGGAGGCAATCACGAAAAAAATTACGGCTTCGAAAGCTTGATTATGTTATCAAGTTACCTTCTAATCAAATACATAAGTTAGGATCTGTCTTCGTAAACAAACACAAACAGATAATAAAACCCATACAAGTCAGTTCATATAATGTCTGCAAAAATCATAAAATACTTAATAGCGCTAGAGCACTACTACACAGAAAATTATAAAATAAATGTAAGCAATAAATATAATACTAGAACCGTAAGAGAGGGAAAACTAGTCCAACCTAAAGTGACCAACTACTATGGAGAAAGAATGACTAAGTATTTAGTACCAAGATATTCAATAAGATACATATATTAAGAAAAAGTCCTAAGTGTAGCAAAGGTGTGTTGAAATCAAAACTAAAGGAATTCCTTCTCAATGACAAGTAGACAGCGTTTACTTGTCATTGAGAAGCAAGACCATGTTACTATTTTAACAACATTCCTCTTATAAAATGAATTTAACTTATGAAAGGTTTAATGTATTATGTACCTAAGTAAATGAGCGTGTCTCGCCATTAAACGTAAAAGTTTGGCGAGGTATTTAAGTACCTACAACCTACATTATGTTTTTGTAATAAATAATAAAAAAAATAAACAGAGAAATCGAGAACTTTTATTGATATTTGCATAGTCCAAATATTTATTTTATATTTCGTCGCATTAGATTTTCTCCTCTACCGTAAGTAAGTATTGTATCAAAAAACAGAAATTCTCAATTACAGAAACAGACTTCAGAAACTCTACCTGGATGGTAGGCTACTTAATATATTTCCACTCGGAACAAATATACAAATATTTTATCTGAGTGGAAAGCGCATCCGCAACCAAGTGCAGGCACCGATCGTTCAGTCAGTCAGCAATTCCAACCGCCAAGTTGTAGCTTTACAGAATAATGAATTGCCAAACATGACTAAAAAAACAATGGTGGCAAGTAGTTTTAGTCTTGATAGGCTACACTTGACTGTCCGGTTGCCTGATGTCTAAAGCAATCTAAAGCGATACCCTGATTTCTAGTATGTATGTTGCGAGATTTCTAGTATCTGAGAAATACATGGACAAAATACACACTCATGAAATCTGACAGACCTGTTTAGAAGTCCACATAGACTAATATTTACGAATATTATGCAATTCCAAGGATGTACACATACATATGAATTGAAATGCTAACTTTATCCTGAAGTCAGTTAAAAACGGCAACAAAAGTATTATATAAGCTTTGGTTACATAAACACAGCAAATTACCTATTCACACGAAGATATACGATAAAAAATCTAAAAACAGTACCCTGTTCGACCTACCGCTACCTCTAACCCGTATCCACAAAACACTGAAATAAAAGGCCAATAGGTTTAAGGGTCATTGTGGGCTAAGTGCTTGTGACATTTCAGCGTGTGCATAATTGGGGTTGGAACTGACGTGCCCCCCTCTGGGGGGTGGAACGTCAGCGCCGACGTGTCAAGTCAGAAGCTGAATAATATATGGCGAGAGAACCGGATGGCTCTGCCACTTAGTGGCCCTTGAATAATGGATGCAGCAGCTATGGAGACGGCGTTGTTTGCATAGCTCGTTGTTCGAATACTTAGTAAACAAAGGTGGTGGTTGCGAAAAGTTGAGGTAGGGTTTTTAATTTCTACATCCAAAATTTTTTTATACTATTTGTAACAAAAGCCAACATGGTCTTTTTAGCTGAGTAATAAGAAACAAATATTATTTCTAAAATTAAATGACAATTTATCAGTGACTAGCTTCTGCCCGCGACTTCGTCCGCGTAGCGTGATGATAAATAGCCTATAGCCTTCCTCAATAAATGGGCTATCTAACACTGAAAGAATTTTTCAAATAGGACCATTAATTCCTGAGATTAGCGGGTTCAAGCAAACAAACATACAAACTCTTCAGCTTTATATATTACTATAGATTAGTATTAGTATAGATTTGATCATTTTATGCAAAAGTCGAAAAACACATGATAAAACAAATGTGCTATTATAGTGGATTTATGAACTCCTTTAGCCATTTAATATATTTTCAATGAATTTGTATTATTAATTATTGAATTTGTAGAAACTATTTATTTATTTAGATTCTAGGGTCGATTCTCGTCGGTATTTCAGCTGAAAATATCATGGTTTTGTCTGTCTACAATATATTGGTAGTAGATATGAAGATTAGAACAAAATAGTGGAAAAGCTACGGATACAAGAGAAAGTGTGTATCATATTATATTCAGACGATACATAATTGTTATTTTATATGGTTTAACCGGTTTTCTATTGTAGGTACTTTCATTAGGTAATCTTGAAAATTATAAATGAGCACCCCTTAAACTGCAATTGCTGAAAATCAAACACTAATTAAGTAAAATTATAATAAAATCATATAACTTTATAACTTTTTATGGTAAAATGGTTATTCAAATAACTGCTATTGTAATATATAAACTAAGTTTAAGGGTTGTGAATGAACTCGGTCTCCCGTCCCAAAAATATCATCACCAACATAATTACAAACCCATTTTTCTATTCAATCATCACTTAAAAAGTTCATTATTCAGAACCGTAGCGCAGAGTATTAAAAACTAATAACTCAGTGCGCATGCGTGACGGCGCGCGCGCAGGTGTCCCGCCGGATGCGGCTGAAACGCGGGAAGAGGGGAGGGGCGCGAGAGGAACTGAGGGTGCTCACTCCGTGTCGCATGTCGGATTTTATATGTTTTTTGTTCCTTTCCTGTAGGGTATCGAGAGATTTGTTTCAGTTTAAAGTACTTGCATGAATTTTTTGGGGTGTAAATTTTACATTTTAATATGGCTTTATTTTATTATCGTTTTAGCTGCTTGCAGGTAAAATAAAAGTCGACAGACAACAATAGTTTCATTTCTGGACAATACCTATACCCTTAGGATATTCACTCGACTGGATGTTTGGGCTTCAAACTACAGAATCCATCTTAATTTTCATACTAATATTGCCGATGCAATATTAGTATGAAAATACTAATCTACAGGCCCAGTCGATACTGGGCCTGTAGATAAGTTATAATTTTATATTCAAATCGACGTAAAATTGAAACAAAAAGTACAGAAATTAGATTGTGACTTGTGCAGCAAGTATTATTGCCTGGTAATGCGAAATAAATAATGAACCAAGCAATCAAAAACAATTACCTTCCTTAAGTTAATTCTTATTATACTCGTGTATTCATAGACGTTTACCGCCAGCAATTAATATGGTCATTGCCGACTTGGAAGAGCATTTTAAATTGTACTGTTTTGCTTTGACATTAACCCGTTAATTACTATGTGAATTGCAGCTGAAGTTTCTTGTGGAAATCGTCACATGGACTTTTAATTGTTGAATTCGAAATATGGATTATGCCTCTATGTGTGTTAGGTATATTTAATAACCAACTTTATTTAGAGGTTTATGCTTCATTCGTTTATATGTAGTCATGTTCAATGACCAAATTGATCTGAGACCTATTGCTGTAATGGTCATCTTCTCGAAGTTATCAGATCGCAAATCAAAATCAAATCAATTCAATACATATCGCGATTGCAGATCTGCAGTATTTTAAAAAACAACTTCGAGATCCTCCTCTTGGCCAGGGAGGCCAGGATCCACCAGCTGAGCTGGGCAGCATTTGGAAAACTACGAGTCAAGTCTTCTCGTCACCCACACCGAAAAGTTTAAAAAGGAAAGTTTTCAATCAGTGTATCCTACCCGTGATGACCTACAGTATTAAGATATGGTAACTTAAAATCTGGTGTATCTAACTAGAAGCCGAGCTTTAGTAAGCAAATCCTTTTGGAATGCGAGTGAAACCACAGGCACCAATTAGTTTTTATATTCTATATCTGTATTATTTAATTTTTTATAGGTAGCTTTGATCCCGGATTGATTTCTCTCTTTGTGAGGCTGACGTATCACACAGTAAATTACGATTCTGCTCGTATTGTCAGTCATGATATTTAAATGTTTTTATCTATAACCAATTTTCTCTGGGTTTCGTCGGAGGGTGTGACTGGGACAAAATAATGAGCTCCCCGTGACAATTGATTTGAAACACATTTAAAGAGATTTTATGCACTGTCAACAGGTTTTTTTTTTAATTGTTGGCTGGGATGCTTTATATTTGCTTCTCAGTTGGGATGAAATCCTGTTTCTAAATCTGTGCTTCAACAAAAAATATTACTTGAATTAAATTTGTATCTAATGACAGTGTTAAATCTGTGCTCAAATACTTATACTTTAGTAATTTTTCTTAGTCAGAACAAAATATACATAAATATAAGGAAGGTACTAGCTACAAATAAAATATAAGAAAAATCTTACATGAATATCACTTTTTTAATCATTGGATATCTTTTGACTGAGGAATAAAATTTACGATGACAGGAAAATTGTAAAAAAATCGAATTTAACCCCCCGATAACGAAAGAAAGATTATCTGGCGATGGAAACATTGGCTCTTAACCAAATAACTCTTATCAAAATAATCAAATCATCAAATCAATCAAATATTAAAATCATATAGGTACGTATTTCTCAAATTGCTTCGGTTTTGCTCAATTAAATTAATTCATGCAGTAAACCCCTGAAATTAAGGTCAATTTGAAGATCGGGATCATTTCAGGGCGGATGTGTTAAGGGTAGATACACACAGGAACGTACGGGTCGATGACCGAGCCGTATTTTTTTGTGCTCACCGGCTGCGTTCGCTTCCTGTCACAATTCGTTTTTTTTATGTTGCAACACCTTTACAGGACGGTGTTGTTATTGTTTTGCAGATGACTGTGGTGTAATGAAATATCTGTCACGAAAAGATTCTACCATGTTTTTTTTTGTAGATAGTCATATGACTAGGTATCTACAAAAAAACATTACTATATAGTAATGACAGAAAAATAAAGTCGTGGTTAAGATTTAGAGAAAAAATATTAAAAAAACTTAAAATTAATTAGTAATTGTACTACAGTATTTCATTAAAGCCTTACTGAGTATTGCTTGGAAAAGAACAAGAAGATGGAGCAGGAGCAAGTTAAATAAAAGTTTAATCTACCTATCTAGCCCGTATTATCACACTATTGGAAAAATCCTCCCTTTTCCTTTTGCACACATCTCTGTTCGCTGCTAGTACCTAGGTCCTATTAGCCCCTAGGGTTCAAACCCGTCCCTCTATCTTCGCCTGGGTCTGTCGCGGTCATGCCTAGCGTTAATTGGGACTCAATCAACGAAAAGGAACTCGTGGCTAGGCTTATCAACCAATCTGCAAGGTAAAGCTACGCTAGCCGCGGTCAGTGTGTGCCTCTGTGCCTCGAAAAGCACGTAAAGCCGTCGATTCCGGTAGTCATAAGAACATCTTTGAGAATTGTTAAAAGTGGTCAGAAGCCCAAAAGCCTAACAAACTGTCTATCTGTCAGCCTCCAGTATATATTGCCCAGAACTTGGGTTACGGAGGGCATTTGAAGTACCTATCATAAGCCATACATTTTAAGAACAGACTCATAAAGTATTCTTACATAGGTACAAAAATCTCTACAACATACGAAACCCTTACAATGTCTCGACCTACCACAATCCCGTAATCCTTCCCTAGCATTATCACAACACCGGCGCTTCTCAATTAGCCATTCGGCTGTTACTGCACTTGCTAATTCAAATTGACAGATCAGGCTAGACTAAAATACCTCGGCTGTCTGGCGGGTGGGCCGTAGTGTGGGAAAGTGTGCACCTCCCTTTAGTTCTGAGTTCGCACCGTAGTTTACTAGTCATAATGCTTTTTGACAGTGCAATTTTATACGTTGTTATTTTATTTTTGTTATACGACTTGATTTTTCCATTTGGATTATACAGGAAGATTTTCAATCCGCTTCGCATATTGCTCCAAGCGTCACAATGCACCGTCTTCTGCCTTCTAAATGCAGCCCTGCCTAGCTATTTTCTTAAAATTGTAGCGTCAGTCCATTTGGCAAGGGCGTTCAGGGCTGGTCTACTCAAAGTTGCTGTGATTCTTTATTCAGAAAGCCATTTGAGACATTCTTAATAGTAAGAGTCCATGATTCCTAGAGTTTGTGCCAGCGTTTCTTGTCGAGTTCGTTAGCTAGAAAATGCCGGTGCCATAAAACTTAAAACATTGACTTCGTGTCTGATGATATTATGATCTATTTACAGAAATAAATATAATTTATTATTCAATACTCAAAGACGTTTTGGCTCCAGAAGCTTTCGTTCCTTCCACTGACTCGTTGGGTTTGGTATGTTGGCTTTATATTCTCTGACACTTCAGCTTATTTTACCTTTCTTCCTATTTTGTTGGTCATTCTTATTTTCTCCGGATGATCTCAGTAACTCTGGACTTCAAGCTTAAGTCGCTCCATGAATAGCTTATAATTAAAATAGCATACCATAAAAATATTCAAATCTTACATTTAATAAAGTTTAAAGTAAATCCTAATCTAAATAAGCTTGTTCTTTTTATAAAACGGTGCAAATTATATAGGTATAACCCAGGTCATTATGGGAATATAACTATTTGTAAGGTATACGATAATGATCAGGGCTCTGTTATTTGTAAATTAGAATTACTTCTAAATAAGTAATTTAACAGTTTTAAAGTAAAAGTAAGTAACTCATTATTTTTATTAAATAACTCAATAAAAAGTTCACAAGAAAGCCTGATAAATAATTATGAAACTTTAATTGAAATAAATTTCCGACTTTGCACAACTTTCGGATCCTCGAAAATCGGTTCTGTGAAATTCAATTGTACTGCGTAGCGGGTTTTACGTAGCTGAATAACTTAGTGGACAAATAAGCGGCAATTAAGGCCAGGATATAAGAAACAATGGCTAGTAATTTGCACAGAATTCTTTCGATTGCGACGGGGTTGGAAAAGGAAGAATAAAAATTGAAATAATTGTAACAAAAACTTCGAGGTCACGCATTAGGATGGCACTACACACTAGAGCTACGACTCACCGCTGCGCTGGAGTGGGCTGCGCCGGCGCCGCGTAGCGCTTTCCCGCGAGTAAAATCCTCACAATCAATGTATAAATAATCGTTTACCAATGCGTCCGAAAACACGCAAACCACCGGCCGTAGTACGATATTTCAGGAAGGTATTCCCCCGTCCGTCAGACGAAACTTCAGCACATCCTATTTATAAGCGTCTATGTATAAATTCACTAAAAGTTAACACCACAACACACGTAACGAATATAAACTCGGAAAAGCCTCTATTAATAATCGACCGACTGACTTTGCTACCAAAAATAATAGTCTAATTGTGAAAAGTTTATGCGCGATGGGTCGTGGACCGAGGCTATCTTGGGGCGGCTAAACTTAGTGGTGCGTGCGAGCCAGATGGTAAAATTAGTGAGACGCCGTCTGCTACTGCTCCTCATGACGCCAGCGTTGCCGCGTCCATTCACTCACCTCACGCCAGCCATCGCGACCGATACGTAAGTAACTGCCAAACTTATGACATTCCATTTACGAATTACCCGCCATGTTGCCAGGGCGGCCATCTTCGTGTTGCTGATTTATCGGCCGGCATCACTCACTGCCCATGGAATAGAAGCTATGCACTGATTTACGCGATGCATCCATTAAATTTGATCCGTCTTCCGTTTACTAGTAGTTCCTCAGTTAAATCTTGGTTCCATCCTTATTATAACAAAATGGGCCTTATTAGCCTTAACTTTGAGTTCGCTGTCAATGCTACAAAAAAATAAACAAATTAAAACATGGAAATACGGCTTGGGACTATCATTATTTCGAATAGATTTATTTGATATTATTGAGATAGATAAAAACCATAAACATATATTTTATTTCTGCCTTCCATTTTTGTTCCAAACAACATTTTATTTTACGAGCGGTAATAAAAAAATAAGCCGAATTCCTTAATTGGTTTCCGGGTGCTGAAAATATGATATTCTTCATGATCAAGCATTTACGGGTTCAAGTTGCATTAAATCATGAAATTAAGTATAAAAGAATTAATAAAAAATCTACTAAAGTCTAAGTTCGAATGGGACTTTTGAAAAAAATAAATAAATTTCTTGTTTCTTTTAAAAGCGTAGAGGATTTTATAGAAATTTATTGAAGCAACACGTGAAAGTAGATTCACTCGAATTTTAGGCCCTATTGAGTTTTGAAGCCTTTGACCCGGGGAAATGTGATGGAGCGGCAAATCAAAGGGTTTTTCAGGAGCTTTTGTTTTAGCGGCCCATTAATGACGGGTTAATTATATGAAATGTCCACTGGCCACAGTTTTGCCATTTTTTACGAACCTTTTTATGTTACTTTGTGTTTTAGTTAACCCTGTGCGTGAGTGGGTTTTCTGCACGTGTTGAAATAACGTTCCTACCTAAAGTGCTCGTGAAAAATTAATGCACTGAAATTATGGGTAGATAAAAAATCGTGTCAGTCAGTAAATAAAATATGATAAAAGGTTTATTTTTTAAAACTAATGTCAAAGTTGAGATATTCGTACTTAAATAAATGTAGCAAATTATTATCTTTTACTGGACGACAATTCACTTTTTCTCTCTTATAATAAAAATGATATCTTTTTAAAATTGAAAATAAATGTGTTGGCGAAGGTCTGCTGAAAAGCCGCTTTTGATGACTTTTAAAAATATTTTTCACGCTATGGGTTCTATGTGCATTGGTTTCAGAGAAAAAAATAATAATATGGCCTTTTTAGACCTCTTTGTAGCTTGATGATTAATAAGAAGCATAGCATATAGCAAGCATAATGAAAATCAGTTACTTCGCCTCATATGTGTTTTTACACTATTGAATCCTTGAAATCGTTTCGATCGACTGGCAACTTTCCAGTTATAGAACGATGTTAATAAAATGTATGAGATTTGAGCGGGCCGGTCAAAAATTTGTGTAAGCTCAATCTTTTAAACATTGTTGCTAATCCGACAATAGAATAAAATAATAATATTTTATATACTATGTTTAATCATACAGGGGCAAACGAGAAAGCGATTCACTTGATAAGTGACCATCACCGCCCATAGATGTCCGCTAAATTAAATAAGAGAAGTCACCGATGCGTTGCCGATATTCAAATTTCACATTTTGCAATACAATTTTGATTGGGCTTTCATTTTTCTCACTTACTAGCGAAACGCAATGGGTAGCAGCCGATAGTCACACTGCTATTTTTTTACAGCTTGGTACTTTTCTTTGTGAGAATATCCTGATGCATATAATAATATGATGATGAAAAGTGTTGCCAGTGTCTTAGACGATCAAGCTTGTTTGACAGCAGGTTAGTTTTGGTAATTATCAACAATTTTTGGCCGTCTAAAACAATGCTTAACAAACAAATAACGAACGTCTTAATGAACATAAATGGCGACCGGCCTATGTGTGCATTTAGCATTTATTCTTTGGGGCCTTAATAACCACGACACAGGTTATGGTGCGCAACAAACTTTCACATATACTACGTTCACAATTTACGTCACCAAGTTTTACGCAGGGTTTACGTAAAGTCACTGACCGTCGGTCGGCAAGAGCATTCCTAAGACTTCTCATAACTTTTCCTTATAATTTTTTTTACAAAAAAAAACTTCATACCAAGTTAGCTGACGTAAACTAAAGTCGTAAAAATGCTACCAAAGTTTTCCTTAAACTTTTCCTTTTTCAAAAATGTGTTGTAAGCTTAAAATTTTTACTTCAAAGCTTCGGATTAATTAATTATAGTTATCTTATGTATGTCTGAGCGTGGGTGGGAGGGTGGCAACCTTTCATTGATTTTACATTAGAACTATTTTGTAAATTTTCTGTTTATCTGCGTATTAGTTTTAGCCGCCCACATAATGTAATAAGGCCATAACCTCTAAGGTTCAGAAATTGATTTATCATAGGAAAACATCGTAAGAAAACTATATCGGACCGCATAAAAAAAATTGATTCTGCCAACCCTTAGGTACAGTTATGTTCTGTATTATACCTAATTTTTGTAAGAGATTATTCTGCTCTTTGTTCAGCCGGGGTATTGAAGAACTACTTGCTTTAGTGTTGCAGGTGTCTATAGGCGGTGACTAGGTACATACCACCAGCTGGCTAGTATTGGCGTTTGACTTTGTATCCGGTACCTAAATGGCAATAGGCCTATTAGGTACATGGGATCCAAATATAATTAGGAAGAATTAGGCAAAGGTGTACTAATGTACAACCACATTAGTACACCTTTGCCTAATTCTTCAAGGAATACAGGCCTGAAGGTAGGTTTTATTATAGCACACACGGTCCTGATTTACGAGGATATCAGTAATACGAACTTATCAAAATTTTGTAAAATCGAAATCTTTTTACTTACTCCTCTATTCCTGACCACACAAAACACAATACATACTAGTACTGTCCATTACGATACCTGCTTACCTAGTCATTACGTCACGTGTACAGTCACGAACATAAAAAATATATCGTCGAAGGGCTCACGATAGGTTACGTTTCAATCACCGTCGCCACGAAGGTACAATTACTTGTGTGCCTCCATGTACTCGCATGAAAGCTTTTTATAGATCGAGTACTATAAAAAGAAAGTGTATTACTTACACGTAGAATAATTCCTTGTATTTTTATGTTATATGGATCAAGATTGCGTTGTGTACGAGTAACTACCGGTCAGGAACTGGTGCCAGTTAGAATAAATAGATATCCGGGAAATTGATTTAATATATTTCCTCGAAAGGGAGATATTTCGTATAAGAAGGTCGAGTAGAACTGCCTCATTAGCCAAGTGGTCCTAAGCGCGACTGCTACGCTAGAGGTCCTGGGTTTGATTCCCAGGTCGAGCAAAGTGTTATTGGGTTTTTCTATGAAATTCCCAGTAGCAGCTCGGAGTTAGGAATTTGTGCCCGGTTAATGGCAATAGGCTCGCCCCCTATTACATGGGACCTAAACATACCGGCGAACTGTGGGTGTACATTAGTAGTACGCCTATGCCTTACCCTTCGGGGAATACAGGCGTGATGGTATGTTATGTTAGGTCGAGTAGAAACGAATGTTGAATACCGATAATGACGGAAAATCGATATGATCTCATGTTCTGTATGTGGTGAGTGTATTGTCCCACTGATGTTGTGTACTGTACTCGGATTGAAATTTGAACCGCCACCGCTAGTGGCAGACCGGGACTGACTTAACATAGTCTTCGAAGCATGGATAAGTATGTTTTAGCATGCTCGTGTGGTTACCCGTCTCAAGATGGCCCGCGGCAAGCGCAGCTTAACTTTGCAGATTAATAATGAGCGTGGCTACTTTTGCGGCAAGAACCCCTCGAGAATATCGAGATCTTTATTATCACGCCTGTATTCCCCGAAGGGTTAGCAGTGAAGACAGAGGCGTACGAATATACACCTAAAGTTCGCTGGTACATTTAGTTCCACTGTAGGAAGTGAGCCAATTGACCTACTCCAATTGACCAGGCAAAAATCCCTATCTCCTAGTTGCTACTGGGAATTCCATAGAAAAATACGTAAACACTGTGATCGACCTAAGAATCCCACGACTCCATCCATGCTCTCATTAATAACAAAATGTCGAGAAACTTAATGGGATAAGGGATAAGGATTTTGGAAATATCAAACAGGGGTTTTTTTTTTAAATAAACTTTGCCCCAATTTCATACTTTTAGTACTCACGATACAGGAGAACTTGTACTACTAGTAGTCAGATGTAGAAGCCAATACATATAATTATACAGATATATAAAAGTAGAAAACGTCTCGTCAAATTTATACATAGCAGTATCGAATTTTTTTATATATTTTATTGATGATCTTGGCGTAGTGGGGGGTAGCAACATTTCACAAAGATTACATAATTAAAGAATGAAGATTTTTTTTGTTTATCTCAACTGATGACGTAGTTCACTGTGCTCTCCGGTGAAACTACTAGGAGCCTACTACGAAAAACTAATTAATGGAAGAAAAAACTACTACTACGAAAAACTAATTAATGAATTAAAACGAATAATGGAAGCTTGGTATCGAAGCGACAAAACGAACGCATCTTAGTATTGAACAAATTAATATAGGTACGAGATGTTGACTGTTGCATTCCAAAATATTTTTAGAGGCAAAAGGTAGTTTAAAATACCTAATTGCCCAAAGTACAATCTATCTCAATACCAAATTTAATAAAATCAGTTTAGGCGTCGTAATTCAGTGGCACAGATCCAGGGTTTAAAAAAAAATACGTCCATGTTGCAATCTTCCGTACGACAAAAAGTAAGGAAATGACATGAACGCTCGTTAGGTTTTAACCTGCTTATAGGCGCGCCCACGTGGAACCATGTTATTGTTGACGAAAGGCAGAATAACACTTTCATTAATTAGTTTTTGCGTGGTTTGATAACAAATATAAAAAGATAATAATATTAGTTGGATTTCAAATACTTTTAATTTTGAAGTTTCATAATAAAATCATTGTTTTCAAATTAATATAAATTTTGTAAGTAGGTATCGCTCAAGGGTACCCTCTGGGTTCATTTGAAGTCGGTTAACTAGTACTAAATACTTTGTCTCAATCACAACGGTAATTTCTGAACGTTCTTGCAACAAAACACTGTCATTTTCACCCTTATTGACGAAGCTACCCAATAAACCCAACAAGTCAACCAGAGGAACATCTCGCGAAACACAATGCAAAAGCGCAAATCAGTGAAAATATTATGCATTTTTTATTCAACTTTCAAGTATTAGACAGGAGACGAGCGTTGTAGAACTTTCTTAGCTCCATGTCTCGAAGTAGGAGGTAAGGGAACGAGGTAGCATTTATCATTTATTCAGGGCTTTACGAGTGCATAGTGTCAGTCTACTCAGCCGATAGTTTCCGCGGATTTCCTGCTGGCAGACAAGACAGTGTTTGATTGTTTCGAGTTCGCGAAAACGTAGAACTGTTGCACTGTTTGTTTTGGATGTGTGTACTAAATCTTTGATGGTATGTCTGTACTGCAGTATTAGAAATGTGTTGTTGTATTAGCTTTGGTTTGAATTTAGGATGGAAATTGGTTTACACTTATTATAATTTAAAATAAAGTAATATTAATTTTCGTTAGTCTAGTGGTCCCAAGTGCGACTGCTACGCTTGAGGTTCTGGGTTCGATTCCCAGGTCGAGCAAAGTGTTATTGGGTTTTTCGGTGAAATTCTCAGTAGCAGCTCGGAGTTTGGAAATTGTGCCCGGTTAGTGGCAATAGGCTCGCCCCCTATTACATGGGACCTAAACACACCGGCGAACTGTGGGTGTACCTTAGTACACCTCTGCCTAACCCCGGGGAATACAGGCGTGATGGTATGTTATGTGTTAATTTTCGTGGCAGTGTAGTATTCAATCTGGGAGCAGTTCCCTGTTACTTGTCAGATACATTTTGTTTTCATGTGATGGCCAAGTCAATCTACCTATTTATTTCAAACTAGCTTCTGCCCGCGGCTTCGCCCCCGTGGAATTCGGTCTGTCATCACATCCCACGTGAACGGGATAAAAAGTATCCTATGTCCGTTTCCTGGTTCTAAGCTATCTCTCCACCAATTTTCAGCCAAATCGGTTCAGCCGTTCTTGAGTTATAAATGGAGTAACTAACACGACTTTCTTTTATATATATACTAGCTTCTGCCCGCGGCTTCGCCCCCGTGGAATAAAAAGTATCGGGAACGGGATAAAAAGTATCCTATGTCCGTTTCCTAGTTCTAAGCTACCTCTCCACCAATTTTCAGCCAAATCGGTTCGGCCGTTCTTGAGTTATACATGAAGTAACTAACACGACTTTCTTTTATATATATAGATAAAAGATTTTTAATATTGATATGGTCACTATGGCTGTTTGGTTAGCTAATTTCGTAATAACTTAAGACAGAAGGACCGGTAAGTAGGGACTGATTAAATTGACCGACTTGGTATTACATGGATCTCACAACTTTTTATGATAGAGACTCGTTTTTTCTTACAAGTTATGTTTTTAGTGGCATAATAATAATCGCCTACACTTTTAATTAACATTGGATTTAAAATATCAGTCATAATTTTACATGGTACCTACCTTACAATATCGTATCACAATTCTGATCTTGAATAGATCTTAGTAGTATTGATAAAAATGATTATCATCCATTGATGGATTGAATATATTTTGCGAACTGCTTGCGCATACGCCATACTCCATTCCGCATATCTATTGCCTCGCAACAAAGCTCGCATTTGTAATACTATATTATATTATGTAATGCTATGCAATAGCAACAAAAATTTATAGGCATATTATTATTTACGATGATTTGAAAAGCGGCATTTGGAGCCATTAACACGTAAATTTTACAACCCCAACGTAACCTATGACTGTCAAAGAAAAAATGAATTTATGGTTGTTTACACAATACTAACTGTAGGCTTGCGAACGGCTCATTAAATACGACATCAAGAAGGAAAATGTGAGACGGGCTGCCAGTGACCACGGCTAGGTATGGCGCCAAAGAGTAAATGGAAGAATCGACAGAGCTTTGCATTGTATTAAAGAAACATTCTAGAAACATCGGTGTTAATGATATTATTTTCTCTACATCAATTAAAATAAGAATCTATATACACTTACAGCTTTTACTCAAATAAGCAGAAACTAAAAAACAATACAAGCTACGATTCTTTTATTCTTCTTATTCTATATTCCAACATTTATCTTTTTGAATTCGAATTATTATTTAAAACGTCACCATACAACAATTTTAAGTACATAAAAGGAATTATTGAAGTAACTGACAATGCATGAAATAATAATAGTCTCTTGTACATAATATTTAGCTACTCATACCATCTACCCCACACAAAAGAATAAAATCAATCGTCGTGTCTACGCAATTCACTCGAGAGCTCGCGGGGCGGCCGGCGCGGGGCAGGGCGGGCGCCGCCCAAAATAGCACGCACGTGCCGCTCGCCGCCGGCTGCCCACGCGCAGGCAAGATGGCCGCCGCGCCTGCGCGTGTGTGCGTGCGCGATGCAAGCGATTGTGGCACGTAATGCGCACTATATTGTTATGCATGGAAAATCTGTTTATGATGCTTCAGATTGAACTGCGATGTGGAAACTTTAGTTAGGTGTGAAATGTGTTTTCGTTAGGTATTTAGGTTTAAGGCCATGGATATGTTAGCGAACAATTGTAGTTTTAGAAGGATTAAAAAAATTGATATAATTAAATAATTATGATGATATTCATACCTAATACTGCTTTTTATTATTTTATGACGTCAATGATTTAGAATAATTACTCAAATTTAACAACTGTAAACACATTTCCTGATTCAAGTAAAGTTATGGTATTTTAAAAACATTTACATCTAAAAAAATAATTTAATATCTGTTAAGTACTGTTTTCTGAATGATTAAGCAGTTCAGTTGAATATAACAGTACATTACATTTTACAAATAGTTACGAATGAAGTACACAAAGACGAAGTAAGCAAAAAACTATTCATTCAATATTGGCCTACTTTTTTGTAACCTGCCTTAAGTATTTATAAAATAATGTCTGCAACGAAAGCTATGAATCAACCTATCATCGCATCCTGTAGGTATGCCAAGCACTCAGATATCCGCACATATGCTGCCACTATTCCACCAGACGCTGCGGACATTTCAAGAAAGATCCGTGAATCATTCGCAAGTCTGTCTGTTCGACTTGGGTTTTAATTCGTAAGAGATGGTAGACAGTGACGCAGACAAACCCTAGTGTGACACAAGGATTGATTTGGCAGAAAGCAGTTAAACCGGATTTATTTAATTTTTGGTTTGAAAAGAGGCTGGCTTTTGACAGTTTATTTTCTGAGAAGAATTTTAAAAAATCGAGACAAAGACAACACACAGATAAAATAAAAAAATAACAAATTTAAATTTATGTTAAATTATATATAAGTTTAAATTTATGATTTTTTGTAGAAATAACGAGTAACACCGCGCACAGCTAGTAACATCATATTCTATCACGCCTTTAAGCAGAGGTACACTCAGAGTTTGCTTGTATGTATAGGGCCTATGTAATAGAGAGCGAAGCTATTGTCAAACATGAGCTGCCGCTGAGATTTACATAGAAAAACCTGATAACATTTTGCTGTTAATCAAACCTAGGATTCCTAGCGTAGACTTCGTACTTACGACTAAGGAGGATATGATTTATAAATGTCAATAATATAATTAAGAATCTAGCTAAATATTACAGCCAAATTCAAAATTTCTCCAAATCTACAAAAACATTATCAGAATTATTTGCTAAACGATCCATGGTAATGAAGTTTGTACACGACGTGATTCGTTAAGGTAATGTGGGTTATAACTTTTTTGGACGATTGCCGAGTAGGCACGTCACTAGCGTCTGAATTGTCCGACTCTTTGCTTGATGGTCTTTGTCTTACGATTACGAAATGGAATTATTATAATGGCAATGTTAAAATCTTGAATCTGTCATCATCATTTACCAAAAGTCTCTCAGGAATATATGTTAGGTATGTTTTCCGCTGAAGTTTTCCTTCCTTCCTTCGTTTAAAGGATCCAAAACGTCGATAATTAAATAATAATATGATAATCCCATCGCGATACGCCGGAAGAAAGATATATAAACTTAAATATCGGATAGGACTGTGCCTATACAATGCGCAAGTGAGTGCCATAACTGAATTGTAGCTATTGCACATCTTACACAGAAGTCATTAGGTTGGGCACATCATGAAATAATCGGCCATATCACGAAATGCCGCAACGATCGGCCCACAGAGACAACTCGATAAAATATATTTAAGTTGTTTTATTTCAATACTTAACTTTAAATTTACTTTCTCAGATGAAATACTTTTCAAAAAGAGAATAACATTCGTTGAAGGGTTTTTTCTGATAAGTGTTTCATTCATATTTTTACCGTTTCAAGATGTATGAATTCGACAATATAAAATAATGAATCATTAAAAATTGTCTCCTCTGCAAGCCTTTTAAAACTATTTTTTCGTTTAAACTGCGTAGCACTAGCATTAATTAGCATCTAGTGAGCGCCATAGCCTAATCCCTCTCATTGTGAGAGGAGACCCGTGCCCAGCAGTGGGACATATAATGGGTTGATTATGATGAGCGCCATAGATAGATGTCTTAGGTTGGATTCCCAGGTAGAGCACAGTGTTATTAGGTTTTTCTATGAAATTTTAGTGGCAGTTCGAAGTTTGGATTTGTGCCCGGGAACGTGATATGACAATAAATAGTCACTGCACTTATAAATGTTATCATTGCAAATCTCCCATAATTTTGCGTTAAAATATAAGAAAAACAATTTTATCTTTTTGGCATCTTTGCCGTTCTATAATGCACTTTTTATTTCTTTTATTTGACAATGTCGTTCCAAAAAACAATTCAAATAGGTACCTAATCAGATCTATGTATGTTATATTCAGCTTATTTTCAATTAATGATTGAATACTCTATCTGTGAAGTGGATTTGTCGTTAGATTATTTATATCTCTTGATGTTCTTGGGCCTGTAGACAAGTGGCAATCTGAATTTCGAATAGATTAGCGAATAGAAACAAAATGTATGGAGATGACATTTATGCACGCTCGATTTGTCAAAAGCTTATGTCATTTGCATATATTGACAGTTCTATTCTATTCAATTCGATTAGAGTTCATGCCATTTTTCTAGAGGGTCTGATATTATTCTCAAATCTCTAAATCTCTAAGTCTCTAAATCTTCCTTGCAATAAATAAACCTCTGCTAGTATAGGCACGATCTTGACAAAAAGAACTACTTGCCTGACTCTTCTGATTTTGTTTACGTTTTTCGTGTGTCTTTGTAATCTTCTTTATCCAGTCTTCAAAAGTTCTCTTTTATATTATCAAAATAATGGAAATGTTCTTATATACCTGCGCTTATAAGTTCAGTGCTCCCCCAGGTACATACTGCGTAAGTCACACGCACACATCTTCAACGGCGCGCATGCGCGGTGAAGCACGCGTACCGGCGCGCGCGCGCATCTAAATATAGCCGCGCCTCCCGTCGAGCGACGTTACCAACCGCTGGAGATCTTGAAGATTCCTTAATTATTGTTTTTTTTATCTCTTTTTCACTGTACGGTAATCTGATTGTGAATAAGATTTGAGCGAAGAGATCAGGCCAATGTTTTCTTGATGTCAGGACTGTTTTGGACTCTATTAACAATGGGGATAGTAGATAAGAATTATTCGTCTTATGGGTAATGAAAAAAAAGAAAGTCTTAAAAGCTAATTATAAATTTTTTAATGTTATAGGTATTGTATTTGTTCCATTAGTCTACCTCAAATGCAAATAAGTCTAGTGGTCCTTCTTGCGACTGGTTCGTTTGAAGTCCTGGGTTCAATTTCCAGGTCAATCAGTGTCAATAGGTATTTCTACGAAATTCTCAGTAGCAACTCATAATTCGATGTGCCCGGTTAGTGGCAATAGGCTCATCCCCTATTACTTGGGCCTTAAACATACCGGCAGACTGTGGGCGTACATTAGTACACTTCTGTCAAATCATTTACGGAATACAAAGATGAGGGTATGTATGTATTTTTTCCGAAAAAACACACAGACACATGTTATTAAGATACACAATTAATAATTAATTTGAAGCCGTCCAATTCACGCAAATCTCAATACCTTGAAGGTATTCACATTAAATTATTAGGTACATTGCGGATGGCCGTAAGATCTGGCCAAAAACCGAAGCCGCAATCTCGATTTCTCAGACTTTGCCAAATTACCACTAAATACTTGGTTCGTCACAAACCGGATGGCGATTGTTTCTCGATTCTCGACCTATTTGCTGTAGTTCTAGTTAATGATAATGTATAGACAAACATACAATTCTATCGATGCCTAGATTGTAATTATTTTAGATGAGATCATACTGATACGTTGCCAGAATTATGAAGGTTTTTTTACATAAACAAGTACTTAAGAGACAAACATGATAGCTTGTCTCTAGGCTATCATAGCCTAGCTAGCTAGCATAAGATATCATTAGCCTAGTGATAAAACCATGGACGAGTACCCTTTTCTATATTTCCTAGCAGATACTAAATAATAACATACCATCACGCCTGTATTTTCCGAAGGGTTAGGCAGAGGCGTGATAATGTACACCCACAGTTCGCCGGTATGTTTAGATCCCATGTAATAGGGGGAGGGCCTATTGCCATTAACCGGGCATAAATACCGAACTTACAGCTGCTACTGAGAATTTCATAGAAAAACCCAACAATACTTTCTCACTCCACTCGGCCTGGGAATCGAACCCACGACCTCTAGCGTAGCAGCCGCAAGACACATTGACTAAACTATAGTAAATAAACTGTAGTAAACCATTTCACAATATTTGCGTAGTCTCGACAATCAACGTATGTACGTAAGTGCGTAGTTCGCTACGTAGATATAATATTTATTTGATATTGATTCCAGTAACTGCCAACAGCTATCTTTCAAAGAAGCCAGGTATTTAAGCTATATGATGACGTGTTTAATTCACCTTTGGCAATAAAGGCCGCAACGTGATAAATCATCGTCGGTATAAGACATTTGCGAAGTATTTGTTTGTGAAATAATTGTACATTGAGTATGAAAGAGAAAAGCTTTAAATTATTCGTTATTTTCTTTGAAGAAAATTTCACAATTTAATATTTTACCGCAGACGTAATGTACTGATGACAGGCTATGTATACACACACGCCCTTTTCCCATAGGAGTAGGAAGAAGCTACAGAACTCCACTTGCTGCGATTCTTGCATACCTCTTTGTTTCATCCATATTCATAATATTTTGTCAACCACCCCCTCCGGTTGCGAGTACTATATATGCACCTGACCTTTTTTAAGGATCTCACTGATAATATCGATGTACATATTATTACATATGTCTTTCTAGAGCGTCCTGTCGATGTTCTGAAGAATTGAGAAGAATATAAGAAGAATAGACTGTCAAGAGAATGGATGAAAGGCGTGTAACGAAAGAGATTTATAAAGCGAATGTTAGTGGAGACACCGGGAGAGGAAGCGCCTTATAAATTATAAAGTTAGACATATTAAAGCTCCATAGTCATTTTCACGTTAGCGTCTAGGAAATTTTAATAATATCCGTTATTTTATGATACATACGAAGGAATGTAGTTTTTTACAATTTACAAACAAATTTAAACTCTAAAATGCAATAATTTTGGCAACATTATACAGTAACTGTCGTTATTTTGCCATTATTGGTCTAGTAAATGGAGTAGTCAGTAATAAATGCTCTTGTTATTCAAGTCTGAAATAGCATTCAATAATTAATACTCACATTGTGTTAAGAATATTTTATATAATATAAAAGACACGATAAATCTACATTGAAATTAATAAAAAACCTAAAATCGAAATCTACGTACAATTAATTAACGTTTATGAAAGTGTGAAATTGTAATAAAATATTATAACCCATACTAGGCTAGCGTGTGATTGCTTGTTTCCCTTATTTCAGAGCAGTTCTGATTAGCTTTGGACTAATAAAATAATAAATAAATATCAATGTATTCATGTAAATATGAATATCAATATATTCATCCAATCGTCGACGACGAAGATGCGTTGAATATTTTATTGCAACCTAAGTTCTTGTGAGTTCTAATTTCGTCAAGACAGTTTAATGGAGCGTCAAATATGAACTGTCAGCTGGAGCTGTCAAATAAGTCGCGCACTTCTTTACACCTTGTCTATTACATACTGTAAGAACAGACTTTTCAAGGGAAGCTCGCCGTTACGTAATGTTGTTTACGAGATACCTACTATGAGCAGTCATCGTAAAATGTGTTTGTTTAATGGGTGCCAGAATAAATGGTGGCAGTTTACATGAGACGGTCATTTGCAGTGATTTCGCTTGATAAGTGCTAAGCATTATTACGTACGTACGTCGTAAAAGTAGTAGTTACAGATTAATGAAATCACGCCCTTGATCCTTCAGAAAACTAATCCCCAAATCTAAGGTCGAACTTTCAAGGACTGACCAAAAATCATTAAAATATATTAAACAAATAATAACCAAATAATCTACAAGATGTAACTTATTACATAATCTCACCAGTAAGCTGAGGTAAGTGGTATCGATTCTACTGGTAGGCTAAGTCATAAGTCTCGATTTTCCGAGGTACCTAATAATTAATTTATCATTGCCTTAAGCAATGAACGAAAATACCTATTGTGAGGAAACCTGCAAGCTTCAGACATATTTCCTATAACGGCGTCGGTGCGTGAAGTGCTGCCCTATATACATATTGGCTAACCGTTCTTAGTTTTAGAAGATCTGTGTCGATATAAGTGGGTTGATAAACGAACGTTCTTTTTCATTTTGTTGTTAACAGTTCTAGCTAAAAATAGTAACACTGGGACCTCCCGTGGGTGTCGCAAGTGACTCAGAGATTAATTAAGAGGATCGGCTTCGGCAGTAACAAACACCTGCCTCAATAACACCACGCTACGGCCATCAATACTCGTGCCAAGTATAACGACATATCAATTCGCAGTTGATCCATTTAAAATGCTAAGATTTCTGGCAAGTTGCATGTACAAATCAAAGTTCTGACTCAGAGCTTAGATTTGCACTTGGCACTTCTAAATGACCATATCAAAAGTGATTAACATAATACCAGTCAGGTTTTTTTATGCGATACGGGGACAAACGAGTAGACGGATCGCCTGATGGTTGGTTCGTTACCGGTGCTCATGGACACGCACAACACCAGAGGAGTCTCAAGTGCTTTACCCTCCTTTAAAATCGATAAAAAAGTGTAATAAAAAAAGCCTAGATTAAGGTGTATATACATAGATCTTTGATGATCTCTGTGGTTTAGTGGTTCGAGTACTGGACTGCTAACCATGAGGTCGTGGGTTCGATTCCTACAGGACACAAATATTTATGTGATGAATATAAGTGTGTGTGCGTCTGGGTGTTTATTATGTATTATAGGTATGTATTTACAATAAAAGTATATAAGTATTATATCCATTGTCTAGTACCCATAGTACAAGCTCTGCTTAGTTTGGGACTAAATGGTGCTGTGTAAAATGTCCCAGAATATTTATTTATGTATGTAAACGTTATTATAAATGAAACGTAACTCGAGGAAATAAAGTAAATTATCTCTTAGCCATAAGAATTATTCTGCCTAATGCTTTGTCCCCATTACGATAATCCTAATTCTCACATAAGTATTAAAACAATTGATTTAAGAAATCCTACATACATTTCCAAGGTTTACACGAAGCAGCTGTTGCGAACGTGAGAGCGTAAACGACAGCTGCGTACGCGCATTGCTCTCGTAAATTCACTTCAAGTGAGGTCCCGCAACTTGGGTACGGGATTCGTCTAATGTGTTTAGTTTATTAGTTTCTTGTACGATGCAACAATGAAAGAAAAATAAGAATTTGTTTGAATATATTTTTTCTAATATTTTTACGCAAACAGATTAAAATATGATAATAGGTAAGAGAGATCGACAAAAAGCAGAGATTCCCATGTCCATGTAACTAGTAGAGGCTAAAAATAATTGATTTATATTATGTACTTTCCTTCTAAAATACTAATAACGCCACAGTCTGCAACAAAATTACATAGTGATATAATGTATTAAATGTTGAATGTAAGATGAGGAAAACTGAGGCAGAAAACTTAGGCATTATGTCACAAACAACATAGAATTGCTTAATTGACAAATTGTATAGCCGAGTCGTGTTTATAATTATGAGTGTATATGTTAAACTATTACTTGAATGTGTATATGTTACTGGACTATAATTAACATTTAATATTTGTACTATCCTGTAAGTGAACCATGTATGTTCTTTTTGGATAAATAAAGAATCTCTCTAAAGATGGACGGAAAAATCAGAGGTTGGACCTACGTAGGTTCGTGAGATTGAACGAATATATTGAACTGTGGTACGAGATAGAACTTTCAACTAATTATTCCGATTCTTGATAGCAGCTAACTTAATATTAAAACAATATTTATGCAATCTCACATTTTTTTATCTAATTATCTCAACACGCACCAGAGAAACATTATTCCAATACGAAAACTTGACTCTCTATTCCCTGAAGGAACCTTCAAAGTTTGCCACAGTACAGCCACCCTTCGGTTGTTAACATAACGCTTATAGTGGCGCATACAAATAATGAGACATGTGTCGTTTTTGATAGAGGTGTTTTGAACGACACGTGCGCCGTGCGCAAAGTAAACTGAGATCCTTTGGCAGCTGCGTCTCAATTGTGACGCTTGACGCTTGGTGACTCACGCGCAGCGGGCCATTCTGCAAAATAATTACTTATAAACTTACCTACCTATATTTAATGAGTTTGTTTGTATAATAAAAAGTTTCACTTCACGGAGATTAATCGTAATATGAAATTAAGATGTAAATCGTGCGGTTAACCCATGAATATTAACATCTACGTAGTAAGATATGCAGTGCAATAAAAAGTAAATTTTGTAAGAAAAAAAGTTCTACACTTCTTTTTGTTCAGTGCAGATCTATCATATGACTTACTGGTTGGGATGCTGATTAGAGATAAAAATAATATGCCTAACGCCTTTTTCAAATAATCGTAATCTATATCTATACTAATAATAAAGCTGAAGAGTTTGTTTGTTTGTTTGCTTGAACGGGCTAATCACAGGAACTACTGGTCCTGATAGTCCTGAAGGCAATAGGCTATATATTGATGATTATATCCGCTACGCGGACGAAGTCGCGGGCAGAAGCTAGTAATTTTATATTTCAGTTTTTGTTGGCAATGTTAGAGACAAAGTGTAATATATCTGCTGTATTACAGCAGCAATTCTCCTCATCCATACCAACCCATTTTTGTCCCAAGACTGACACGTCTCCTTTTAGAATTAGTAGATTTCGGCTATAGTTTACCACGTTGACTTAGAAAATCTTTCGATACGCAGGTTTCGTCACGATTTTGGCATTATCCGTATAAGCGCGTGTTAATTTCTACTTATAGGTATATTTTTTTAATTAAAACAGCAAAGTTTTTTGCTGGCAAAAATGTTTTTAAATAGATAGATTGTGACCAAAAGTCAACATTTCAAAAGTGCAATATTTCTAAAATAGGTGAATAATTTACGAAATTGCTGAACCACGCGTGGACCACATAGTCTTTTAACTAATCAAATTGCTTACAGAATTGCTCCGAGAAACTGTGTTAATGGCACAACAAGGCGAAACGCAACTGCACATTAGTAAGCGTCAATGAAAAAATCTTGTGTTTTCTAAAGGATTCTGTCCACCACATCGTACCATGTTCTGCTAAGAACGTAGAAATCGGTTAGTACCTGAATGATCCCAATAGATGGCGGCCGTGTGCGGTCCACGCGCAAAGATTTCGCTGGAGCGCAGCCTGTGATGGTCTTGGAGAATGTCACAAATCCTATGGTAGTGTCTATAAGGCAAGGAAGGCAAGTACCTACGGTTTTAGTCGGTACGAGTTAGACATACCCTGCCGCTTCCCCATGTGCCAGATAATCCATAAAGGTGCGCTCTCACCGGAAGCATTCACCTGTAATGTAACGTTACAGAGTCGAGCATTACAGCAGTGAGGGCTGAGGATTGAGCATTACAGTACAACCTGTAATGATACAGATTCGGGCATTACATCGGAGGGGGGAGAAAATCTAGCATTAAAGTTCGCAACTTTATGAATGTAATGCTCAAAATCGAACTGAAATTTTACATTACAGGTGAATCCTCGTCATGTCAGGAGACAGTATTATAATGTAATGCTCAAAATCAAATCTGAAATGTTACATTACAGGCTAATACTCCCGGTGAGGGAGCACCTTTAGGATTTTCCCAACCATAAAAAAGTACTTGAATGGAAATATTTCTTTGCATACAATAATACAATTCTGAGTTAATAATTACCTACGATATAGTGGACAGAAGATTTTATTCATATTTCTTTGTAAAATGTAGAGAGCTGATGATGTCATTATGTGTTGGCGTCATCAATGTGATTCATGTAAAATATTATTCCTCTTCCTCTGTTTTGTTCTTACAATTTGTTTGAAATTTTCTCTTTCATGTCTAGAGGATTATGCAGTCTACATTAATTTCAGTGTATTAACATCAGTACTATTTTTAATAAAATAAGTATTGCATACGTGTTAGAATGCATTTAGAAATACTTTTTTGATATTTTGAAATGGCACCTACAACAAATGCATTGTAAATGAAAACAGAATTATGTAAAAATAAAACTATGCTAATTTTGTGTATTTAACATAGTCTGGTACTTAGGAGTTTCCATTTATCAGTTTTGACCGATAAAAATAAGATAATTTTTATCCGATAAATTAAAACTAAATTAGTTAAATTAAAACCATCGAACATGACTAGCAGAATAATTTATTTCACTGATAAGACTTCTGGTTCCAGAACGCTGAAATAAATAACAAACCTCACTGTTACTAGCCAGAACAACTTAAGCAAGAGAATTCTCGATGATAAAAAAAACATTTCAACATCACAAAAACACAACAACGGACGTCAAAATCAAAACACTCGAATAACTAAGTGGATGTTACATATAGTGCGGCCCAAATGAACGGCAATAAATCTGTTATGATAGCAGCCAACCTATGCTTGTTGAATCGAGTCGGTTTCAATCGTAAAGTCCACACCAATAAGCTAGGAATGCGTTTCAACTATGTCCTTAGTTCGTTGATCGCGTAAGCTTTGTAGGTTGGCGGGATACGCGATCCATTTCGATTGTCGAATCGAATAAAGAACAAACATTCAATTTCGATTAATAAAATTAGAATTCAGCAATGATTTTGTCGTCAACACCACTATTATAAAACATTTTATGAAGAAATATATTGATGTTCTTTATGGCATTATGAGAAGGGAGACCCCCTACAAAGCATTTTTCTATCATCGAGTTTCAAACGAAATGAGGGTAATATCGCACGTGTCCCTTATTTACGTTAATTAGTTTACGCTAAAATATATTAGACATCTGGTTTATAAGTATCTTGTGCACGTGTAAATATTCGCTTCATTATGTAATACCTAATTAACAAGTTTCTGAAACTGTTTCGACGAGTATTAAAAACTGAGCTAATAAATTGCACTATGTGACAACAAACTGTTCATAAAACTTAGCGAACTTTTTTCAGCGTTCGACAAATTTTCGACAGCTCCATCGAAAGTTCTCCCGGTAGGCGTCAAGAGGGGGTGATTTGGTGTGTTGGCTGGACGCCAGGCGGCGTCTTTGGCCGCGAGCCAAATCGGGAGCGTACAGTGGAAAAGAAATGGCGTCGCGCATCTTTGATATGCGTCAGAGTCGGCGCGCACGCACCCGCCGGTAACATTTTCACGATGTATAAAAGAGGTTTTATTGCGGTTGGACCATGGAACCGATTGCCGTTCTGATGTAAAAGATAGATAAGGGGCGTATCTATCTAGTTTGCACGTGGGGGATGACTAGGAAGAAGGTCGATCTATTAATGAACCACTGGTGTGCAGATCTCCTGTCAGAAATTTAGGGCGTTTAGGCTATGGTCGCTAGTCTCATGTCAGGTCATAAAGTCATTGCTTTTGTATTTAATTAGGTACGAAACTCTAAGGTCATTTTGAGACAGATAAGCATTTTTTTTCAAGAAATTAGGTGTATCAGCTAAACCTAAAACTTGTGGCTGTACTACAGTCGTACCCACAACGACTACGATATCGGCGCGTACACACAATAACAATTTGTACAAATATGTTTCAGTTTTCCATCACTCGAGCCACTGATGGATCAGGGAGGAAAATTACCACATAAATACCACAGTAATCGATTCAGTATGGGATCATGAACAAACTACTTACAGGTGTTGCGCTTACAGGTTGTATAGACTGACACCCTGTATATAAAAATACTAGTTTCTGCCCGTGACTTCGTCCGCGTAGCGTGATGATATATAGCCTATAGCCTTCCTCAATAAATGGGCTATCTAGTACTGAAAGAATTTTTCAAATAGGACCAGTATTTCCTGAGATTAGCGCCGACATTCAAGCAAACAAACTCTTCAGCTTTATATATTAGTATAGATTTTCCATTAATTAGTTACTCAATATGATAATACCATTCACAAAAGAAACCGATAAATCATATCATTTATCGGTTCTTATCATATGATTGATGATAACAAGAAAGTATGATCAGGAATAAGTTATAAGTATTTTCTATTCGGTTCAATTTCCAGGAGCAAAGTGCTAATGGGTTTACTAAATGCGTGGGTTGCAATCGGTCAATAACATTCAACAATTTCCCAATTATGTCATTGCTTATTATAGACAAAGAGACTATTTTTTTAGACGGCCATCTTCCTTTTTAACGTAAACATTTATTTATTTATTTATTTATTAATAAGGTACATCAACAATATACATAATGATACATTTTTTTATAATTTATGATTGAGACAGAAATCTTGTATGTATATCTATAACAGATGTACACAACATTCACTGCATGTAAACATAAGCCAAAGAAAAGAAAAAGTAAAAAAAAAAAAATGAAATGGACGGAATTATATGGATACAAACCAAATAAAATCAAATAAAATCAACATATTATCAGATAACGTACAAATTAACATGAAATCATAAAAACACAAATCCCTATCGAGAACAAAAAATACAATTAATCCTAATTTAATTTAAATATATTATTATTATTATTGTGAAATCGTAGGGATCGTGAAAAATGTCAGAATTGTCCGAGCTCCCGCACAAAGAGTTGTACTCACTGCAGATTCGTGCCTGGGGTGAGCGTTTACCTACATTGGTTCTGCAGAATGGAATGTGGAATAGTTTAGTGATGGGGTATCGCGGTATTCTGGAGGGAACAGTGAGTTTAATATTATTTACTAATTCATTGCAGTCTACCATTCCATTAAGGAGTTTGTGTAAAAATAGAATATCATGAATTTTGCGACGATTATGGAGAGTATTCATTTTAAAGAAATTCAGTCTATGGTAGTATGGGACCCTATGTGAGATTCCGGATGAGATGTACGCCAGATGTCTGGTAAACGCTCGTTGGACACACTCAATTCTCTGTGATTGTACAGCATATATGGGATTCCACACTACAGAAGCAAATTCCAGATGACTTTGTACTAGACTATTATAAAGGATTGTTTTTGTCCGTATAAGACGAAACTCTTTGGTGTTCCTTTTTATGAATCCTAACATCCGAGCCCCTTTTGTCGCTGCCGCGTTAATATGTGAGGTAAAGGTTAGTTTCCTGTCTATAATAACACCCAGATCTCTAATTTCACTAACTTCCTGCAGTATAGTTCCGTTTATGTTGTAGTTCGAGTGTATAGGAGTTCTTCTTTTTGTGTACTTGATGTGATAACATTTAGCTGCGTTGAGAGTCATAGAATTTGTGTGACACCAGTCTCGAATTCGGTCAAGGTCGCTTTGAATTAAATCAACATCGGATATAGAATTTACTTCTCGATATATCTTCAAATCATCTGCGTATAGGGAAAATTTAGAGTGTTTAATGTGATTTGTGATATCATTGATAAAAACAGTGAACAATATGGGTCCAAGATGAGAGCCCTGCAGTACACCAGACTTGGCAAAGTATATTTCTGAGTCATACCCTTTTACTGATACTATCTGTGGTCTTTGGAATAGATAGGATTGAAACCAATTTAAAAGATTTCCATAAATGCCATGGTACTCAAGCTTACTTAGCAAAAGGGAATGACTGACTTTGTCAAAAGCACTAGAAAAGTCTGTGTATACTGCATCAATTTGTTTCCCGACTGTAGTCCGCGAAAAGTTTGGCAGAGGCATACTTATTTGATCCACAGTACTGTTTAGGTCTCATGTAATAAGGGGAGAGCCTATTGCCCTGGGCACTAATTCTAACTAGAAACCGCTATTGAGAATTTCATAGAAAAACCAAATAACGGATTATTGGCTCTGGGAATCGTAACAAGGATATCTAGCGTTTATGTAATTAAATAGCAAATTATCGATATTTCAATACCTTTAGGTGACAGATTATCCATAAGGATTTTCTTTTTTATTAGTATTGATTTAGGTAATCAATACTAATAATATAAATGCGAAAGTAACTTAGTCTATTGTTACCTTTCACACCTAATCTGCTGGTCCAATTTTGATAAATTTTCGTATAGACATAGATTGGAGCTTGAAAAAGGACATAGACTACCTATTGTCTCAAATATTCTTAAGGATGTGAATGAATCCACGAGTAATATCCAGTTTTCTTTAATATACCATTTATTATTTAAATAACTTATATTATCGCTCGCGAATCAAGCCTACAAGTAAGTGCATCTCAGATTAATATATTAGGTATTTGTATAAATATTAGATGGTCTGAAAATATGAAATGGTTTCTTAATATACATAATTATAAACATGAAAGTTTGTGATGATGTATGTATGTATGTCTGGAAGTTTGTCACTCTTTAACGCTAGAACGGCTGAACGGATCTGAATGAAATTTGGCACAGAGATAGATTATCTATATTAATATTATAAAGAGGAAAGGTTTGTATGTATGTTTGTAACGTAAATAAACTCAAAAACTACTGGGCCAATTTAAAAAATTCTTACACCATTTGAATGCTACGTTATTCCAGATTAACGTAGGCTATAGAATATTTTGAAAAAAGTTAGGGATTTCTCCACCCGTGCGAAGCCGGGGCGGAAGTCTAGTAATCTATAATCACACCTACCTACTAATATAGGGTGTACATAGGGTAATAGGAACAGCGTGCACTTAAAAATCTTGAGTTGCAAGTGCATACAGGATTTAAAGACTTTAAAACATGTCCAAAATTTTATGACGACATTATCTAGTCGAACAAGCTGTCGTGAAAAACCGCACGGCGTAGTGTTGGCACTACGCCAAGAGCAACAGGCAGCGTCCTACTACAGTTTTAGTGTCATGAGAAATTTATGGAAAAATATTATTTTAACGGTCTGTTAACACGTAGAGTTTCGTAGTTTCACGAGGATATGGTTTAACAGAAAAACAAAATGGCTATAGTAAATCTCTATTTGTGTATAGAGTTTGTTTAATACTAGGTATTTTCCGCTATTTCACTCGGTTTCCAATAGAAAAGAAATTTGTTTTTACACATACCATCACGCCTGTTTTCCCCGAAGGTTTAGGCAGAGGCGTAGTAAATTCTCTATTTGTGTACAGAGTTTGTTTAATACTAGGTATTTTCCGCTATTTCACTCGGTTTCCAATAGAAAAGAAATTGTTTTTAGACAATTTTTTTTTTTAGTTTTTTTTAGCTTACTAGCAATGTGGGTCACACATTACTAGTATTCTTGTCAACCCCTCGTGCTAAGCTAAATACTTGTTTTACGAGTGGATTCAATTTCACTCGGTTTCCAATAGCAAAGAAATTGTTTTTAGACAATTTTATTTTGTTTTTTTTTTAGCTTACTAGCAATGTGTGTCACACATTACAAGTATTCTTGTTAACCCCTCGTGCTAAGCTAAATACTTATGTTACGAGTGGGTTCACGTCGGTAGTGCAATGGGTGGGGTTTGAACCGGCAACCACATGATCGCAAGTCCTAGCCATTAGGCTACCACCGCTTCAATGTAGTATATAGCCTTCTCCAAAAGTTCAATATAATTATATCTATACCAAAATTTATCACAATTAGTTAAGCGGTTTATGGGTGAAAACGTAACAGAAACAGATTAAGTAACTTTCGTATTAATGGTATATTGGTTAAAACCTTTATTGAAAATGTGAAAGTGAAGATGTATGGATGATTGTTTGTTACTGAACAGATCTCAATAAAATTTGGCACAGAGATAGATTATAGTTTGGAACGACACAGCTACTTTTTATCCAGGTTGGACTCAATTCTGAAGTCCGACTGAGACCGACTGAAGACTGACGAAGTCGCGGGCAGAAGCGAGTGATTTATAATGGGTAGCTATTATAAGAGCTGTGATATCCTCGAGTTCGATATTAGGACATGCAATATACGTATTAATAAATACCATTTGCTTAAACGGCGAATGAAAACATCGTGAAAATATATCGTACTAGCTTCTGCCCGCGGCTTCGCTCACTTGAAGCTCAAAAACCAACAGTGATAATCTCTTCTTTGTATGGGTCTCTATACATTAGAGAGGTAAAGCTGTCTCTCCAGTTTCGTTTAATTATTTGAGATAAGAAGTATACCAGTTTTTAAGTTGGAGCACATACTTTCTAACGGTGATAACAAAATTAAAATCTATTCAGTAGTTTTTGCGCCAACCCGTAACAAATAGACAAACAGGCAAGAATTTAAAAAATCTCATTTTTGGGTTTGGAGACGTTTATATACCCTAACCCACTTGTTTTTTTTAAATATCTTCAATGTACAGACATAGCTTTTTTACAATTTTATAATAGTAGAGAAGATTATAGATTTCCTCGACGGCGTCTGCCAGTCCGTACCTATTATGCTAGTGTGGTACTTAACCCGTTTCATTGTGTGAAGAGTAAGTTCATGATGATGATGATGCGCTGAAGCACTATGCTTTTAGTTTCAATGTCGCAGCATTATGCTGAGATAGGGACCTTTTATGGCCTCGCGCAGGATCGCTTTTTTGTATACACTTACTTGCGTAGAGATACTTCATTCCTTGTTAGATATGTGCGAGTCCAAAATAAAAAAATATATTTTTTCTTTCTTTATGAACTAAAGAACTAAGCCGTGATAGCCTAGTGATATGACCATTGGACTGCCATGTCAAAGGTCTCGAGTTCAAATCCAAGGCAAGCACCTCTGACTTTTCGAAGTTATATGTGTATTAATAGTAAATTATCACGCGCTTAAACGGTAAAGGAAAACATCGTGAGGAAACCTGCACGTCTGAGAGATTTTCTCGACGGCGTGTAAAGTCTGCCAACCCGCATTAGGCTAGCGTGGTGGACTATAGCCTAAACCCTCTCATTGTGAGAGGAGACCCGTGCCCAGCATTGGGACATGTAATGGGTTGATTATGATTATTATGTTATGAACTTGCCATAGTATCGTAGCTCAAGCAAAGAGAATAAAATTAGGTACCTATTAGGAGAATAGTATTAGTTGCAGATGTTATTAGGTTACGGTAACTGCTTATCATCAGGCGTCCCGTAAGCTTGTTTGCCACGTCAGTAGTATAAAAAATATAACATAACATACCATCACGCCTGTATTCCCCGAAGGGTTAGGCAGAGGCGTACTATTGCACACCCACAGTTCGCCGGTATGTTTAGATCCCATGTGGGCGAGCCTATTGCCATTAACCGGGCACAAATTCCTAACCCCGAGCTGCTACTGAGAATTTCATAGAAAACCCCAATAACACTGCTCGAACCCAGGAACTCGAGCGTACCAATCATGCTCAGAACCACTTGGCTAATGAGGCAGTTATATAAATATAAAAATATATGAGTAGGTATCTGTAGTGGTAGCGGAAAAATCGCGATTCTAGTAGCTCCAACATTCATACACAAAAGGAAAAAGCTTGTAAGTATTTTCAGTGGGTAGAGTTTGACATATCCTGTCTTCTGCGGCGACGTTCATCCATTAGGATGTCTCCACGATGGAAAAATTATAGCATCTAGTGCTTTTCCATTAGGTACATTAAGTGAAGAGATGAGGTTACACTTATTAATATAACGTATGCCATCACATTAAATTTTTAGTACGTAACATACCATCATACCTGAATTCTATAAAGATTTAGGCAGTAGTGTACACCCACAGTTCACCGGTTTGTTTGGGTCCCATCCCATGTAATAGAGGGCGAGCTTATTGGCAGTAAATAGGCACAAATCATTGTAAACTACTACTGAAACTTTAATAGAAAATCCCAATATTACTTTGCTCGACATGTAAATCGAACCCAGGACCTCGAGCGCAGCATTGGACCTTTGAGTGCTTACTTGGTAACAGAGTTAGGAAAATTAGATATTTTTTCTTTCTTAGGTATCTTCCGCACTAAGAAACAACGCCTGTGTCACGTGGGCCTTCATAAACATAACAAACGGATAGGAAAAACAGCGGTATAATATTTTTATAAATGATTTTCCATATTTTTTTTTTACCGTGGGAAAGCCATGCTTCGGCACGAATGGGTCGGCTCGACCGGAGTGACACCACGGCCTCACAGAAAACAGGCGAAACAACACAGACCTACTCCTCTGGTCGCCCATGGACACCAGCATGTCTATGGGCGGCGGTAAACGCTTACCATCAGGCGAACCGTCTCCTCGTTTGCCTCGTTTGAAGAAGAAGAGAGGTTGTTTAAGTGAGTATACAGGAGGCCCAAACCTTTTAAAAGGCGGACAACGCCTTTGCGACTCTGCTGGTGTTGCGGGTGTCCATGGGTGGCGGTAATCGCTTACTTACGGCGGTTACTTGGCGGTAGCAGGTGATCCATCTGCTCGTTTTTTTGTATGGGATAGTAGGCAAACGAGCAGAAGGATCGCCGTTCGTTTGCCTATCCTATAAAAAAAAACACGGTCGACTCGTTTACGGATCAAAGGGTTGTAAGTAAACATTACTATGGCCTCATGGGAATTGAAAAAAGTTTTTGAGCCCAACACGTGACTTTTTTTGTTACATGTGGAAATGAAAATTCAGAAAACGTAAACAATTACGTAAACGTTATCGCGAGTATTCCCGTATCGCTTACGAATCGAGGAGAGATCCAAACAAAATAAATTATTCGGTATCTACAAGTTCCTGCTGCTGGTGACGTAGATGTAGACGTAGAGCTTTAATATAAGCGGTTTAAAGTTCATAATGGTAAACATGTTTTATAGATATAAAGTAGATAAGGTAAACGGCCCAGTAACCGTTAAGTTTTGAACTTCGCCGACTTTGCAGGTCTGCTATGCTGAAACTAGAAGACTTACAATAATTATTTTTACATTTAAAGATAGTAAATTTATTCTAGTTTTTTATGATTACTATTTTCAAAATTAATATAAACGTTAATATACAATAATACAACAAAATCATTAAAAAGGGTCATTTGTACCAGTATCCGTTAGATTTGTACTAGTAATCGTTATATTGTCCCAGAATCCGGTATTTTTTACCGCAAATATGAACTCTATTGCTTGATATTAAAGTTCACATTATAATACGTATCCAAAGAAAATATATATTTTACAAAATATAAATGTTTTTAATAAAATCAGTCTTTATCAATATTATTTTCAGAAAATTTTACTTATATAAATTTCAATGTTATAATTAGAAAATTGGAACCAGGTAGGTATATAACCTACATAGGTAAAATAAGGTATGAATTAACTTATGGATAAACTCTGAATTTATGCTTGAATAACATAGCCTCAATTTCAATAGGTTTACCTGCGAAAAAAAGTTGCACCAACATTAAAAACTTAATAATCTTAGAATGAGAATACAAATCTGGTAGTTTTTGTAAATACAACTTGAATAATTTGTTAAAATGACACAAAATTAACAAACATCTTTGCAACAAACATTTGGAGATATACAATGAGATCATTATGATAAAATTATATTAATAGGCTTCCCCCTTAGTCTCGATCGCCTGTGCCCAACGGTGTGTCAGGTATACCAGAAGATCACCAGCCGACCTACCCTTGCGAAAGCCGTACTGCTGGTCACAAAGCATCTGGTGATCCTCTAAGTACCGAAGGAGCTGGCAGTTGATAATGGAATCCATTATCTTCGAGAAAAGGGGGGTAACGGCTATCGGTCTGTAGTTGGATGGATTTGAGCGGTCGCCTTTTTTAGGGATCGGGTGGACCAATGCTGTCTTCCATGATGTTGGGACAACGCCAGAAGAGTAAGAGAGCCGAAAAAGACGTGTTAAAACTGGTGCCAACTCTGGAGCGCACATCTTTAACACAATAGGAGGGATTCCATCAGGCCCATTTGACTTAGATATCGAGGGATACAAGTGCTAAACGCACTGCGCGTTGGTGGAACCGGATATCCGGCATACAGCCAACGAACCGCGGTATGGTAGGCGGTTTGGATACATACCTGCGCGGTGGATGAAAGTCAAAGTAACCTACATACCTAAGCCTGGCAAGGGAGATTATGAAGATGCCAAAGCTTTCAGGCCTATCAGCCTCTCATCGTTTTTACTCAAGACACTTGAGAAAATGCTTGATAGGTATATTAGAGAGGGGCCTCTAAAGAGATACCCTCTCCATGGGCTTCAGTTCGCCTATCAGGCAGGGAAGTCAACAGAGGTGGCATTACATTACGTCGTAAGCCGCGCAGAGGCGGCACTGGAATCGCAGGAGGTCTGTGTCGGAGCCTTTCTTGATATCGAGGGAGCCTTCGACCGCACAACCTTTGAATCGATACAGCGAGCTGCAGAAAAACATAGCATCAACCAAACCATCATCAGATGGGTGACTTGTATGCTAAGGAGTAGGATCATTCATTCCACTCTTAGAGGGGACACACTCCACGTTAGGACGACCAAAGGCTGTCCACAAGGGGGAGTGTTGTCACCGTTACTGTGGTGCTTAGTAGTAGACTCACTACTAAGCAATCTCAATGAGGGCCCTTTGCTAACCGTGGGATATGCCGATGACATAGTCATACTTGTCAATGGCAAATTCCCGAACACGGTTTCAAATCTGATCCAAAGGGCTCTTTTTAAAGTAGAGAGGTGGTGCGAAGAGAATCACCTCTCTATCAATCCAAACAAAGCAGTTGTCATTCCATTTACTAGGAAAAGACTGCTATCAGGCCTTGGCCAACTTCGGCTTTATGGCAAGCAACTAAACTGGGCCTCAGAGGTATAATATTTAGGGGTAACCCTGGATAAAGAACTGACGTGGCGAATACATCTGAACAGTACCATAGCCAAGGCTCTAAGAGTCTTGGGTATGTGTCGCTCAGCGTATGGCAAAACCTGGGGACTTAGACCAAAGGTTGTGCAGTGGCTGTACACCATGATGGTTAGACCAATCATCACATATGGCAGCATTGTTTGGTGGCCCAGGACGCAACTAGGGATATGCAGGGAAGCCCTCGCTAAACTACAGCGAACGGCATGCCTAGCTATCACAGGGGCGTTCAAAACCACACCAACAGCGGCGATGGAAAAGGTACTCGCACCGCTACATATTGTCATAGAGACTGAGGCCCGTCTTGCACTACACAGACTGGCAATAAATGGCCTGTGGGATAGTTTTAGCCTTTTTCACTTATATTAATTAAAAACTCATTAAAAGCTAAAGAACGAAAGGACATTGTCTCAATGTCGGTTGAACATAGTATTGAAATGTCTTGTGTTGAGCTGGATAAGCATATTATTGTGTGTGTTTATAGACCCCCTAATAGCCAAAATTATACAATATTTGAGTCTGTAATGGAAGATGTACTCAAGCAAGTTTTTAATTCAAATAAATCTGTAGTCATTTGTGGTGATTTTAATATTAATATATTAGACAACAATCTGAATAGTATTAAATTATTGTGTCTTTTTAAGTCATTTAATTTGATAAATGTATTTTTAGAACCGACTAGAGTAACAAGTACATCTGCAACTTGCATTGATAATGTTTTCTGCAACTGTGATTATACCGGAGAGGCTATTTTAAATTGCCTGGCATCCGACCACAGCGGACTAACCGTCTCATTTAGTACTAGTAAGATCTCAAGCAAAATACAAATTAAAACTAGACAAATCACAAAAAGTAAAATGGAAAATTACAATAAATCTTTAAATAGTAGGTTAATTGCTTATAATAAAAACTTTAATAATTGTGATACACATTATTCACATTTATTTTCTATCATAAAACAGGAATTTGAAAGTTTTTTTAAAGTTAAAACCAGGAATATTAGCTTTAAGTTTAAGTTTAGTGACTGGGCGACTGTAGGCATCCGTAAAAGTAGGGAACACTTGTTTGCATTATATGAGCTAAAGGCTTATAAAAAAAGTAAAGAGTTCAATCAGTATGTTAGTAAATTTTCTAAAATTTTTAGAAAGGTGTGTCAATCGGCGAAAGCTAATTATATTAGTAATAAAATTAAGTGCGCTGATAACAAGATAAAAACGACTTGGAAAATAATTAATAATGAAAATAATAAATCGAAAGAACTTAACAAAGTCTATGCACTTCAAACGGCACGCGGTCTCATAAACACAGATGCTGATGTAGCCCAAGAATTTGAAACATATTTTACAAACATTCCTTTAAAAACTACGGAAGGTTTATGCTCTTCTCCCTTACTTTCTATTGCTTTAATTAAAGAAAATGTAGTTGTCTGTCCTGTAACTTTTAAATTTAAGCATGTTAGCCAGGAGTCGGTCATAAAAGCCTTTAAAAGTATAAAAATTAAAATAACCGAGGATCTGTGGGGCTTGTCGGTAAAAGTCTGTAGTGGTATAATTAATACTATAGCACCCCAACTGGCCGAAATATTTAACAAGTGCGTTGACCAGGGGACCTTCCCGAATCTAATGAAACAAAGTAAAGTAATACCTCTGTTTAAAAATGGAGATAACAAAGAGCCAGGAAACTTTAGGCCAGTATCCATCCTGCCTGTTCTTAGTAAGATTTTCGAAAAAATTATGCTTAATCAAATGTTGTTACACTTCAACGTAAATAAACTTTTTCATGATCAGCAATATGGCTTCACCAAAGGGCGCAATACAACCGACGCTGGAGTGACGCTTATAAGACACATTTTTGATGCTTGGGAAGGGTCACAGGATGCTGTGGGCATATTCTGTGACTTGTCCAAAGCTTTCGATTGCGTAGATCATGAAACTCTACTCCTTAAATTAGAATATTACGGATTTAAAAAAAAATCTATAAATCTAATAAAGTCGTATTTGCAGGATAGAATTCAGAAAGTTCAGATAAATGGGGTTAAATCATCTGGCTCGAAAGTAAAAATAGGCGTACCACAGGGCTCAATTTTAGGGCCGTTCTTGTTTTTGGTCTATATAAATGACCTACCTTACATGTGTCAGAAGGGATCTCAGATTGTGTTATTTGCTGATGATACTTCATTAATCTTTAAACTAGATAGACGCTTACCCAAAGTCGACGATATTAATAACGCTCTTCTCAAGGTGCATGAGTGGTTCACAATTAATAACTAAGTATTAAATGGGCAGAAAACTAAATGCATAAAATTTACCTTGCCAAATGTAAACAGTGGAACTCATGACGTAATATTAAATAATGAGAAACTTGAATTCATTGAGGAAACTGTATTTCTAGGAATCAAACTTGACTCAAAACTTCAATGGGGTCCACACATTAGGACTCTAGCAGGACGCCTGAGTTCAGCTGCTTATGCAGTAAGAAAAATCAGGCTACTTACAGATGTAGAAACCGCGAGACTGGTCTATCATAGCTACTTCCACAGCATAATGTCTTATGGAATATTACTTTGGGGTCGCGCTGCAGACATTGAGTCAATTTTTATATTGCAAAAAAGAGCAATAAGAGCCATTTATAATTTGCGTAGTCGTGATTCTCTTAGACAACTTTTTAAAGAAATAAATATCATGACAGTGCCGTGTCAATATATTTATGAAAACATAATGTACGTTAGAAAAAATTTACACCTACATACGAAAAAATGTGAAGTACATGAGTATAATACGAGACATAAAATGAAATTAATGCAGCCACTGTTTCGTCTCGCTAAAGTCCATAGCTCTTTTATGGGGTACAGTGTCCGTTTCTATAACAAAATTCCAGAGTTAATCTTAAAACTCCCAGAAAATAAATTCAAAACATTTGTAAAGCGTACCTTGTGCAGGCAAGCTTATTACAAATTAGAGGATTATCTTGTAGATAAAAATGCCTGGAAAACTGCTGGTCCAGCTCCACAAGTTCATTAGTCACTTGATATGATATAATTTTTTACACATTCCTATCTATACCTACTTATCTATATTGTGCCATTGTTACTAATTTGTTATTACAATGCAAAAAATTGACATGCTTTGCAATTTTATACATTTTATCATATGACATGTAATATAATTATTGTTATTTATTATTTATATGATCATAAAATGTCTGTAAAATGTGAGTATCAGGTAGGCTATGATGTTGCATTTATTTATTACCTGTCGTTTAAACGTATATCAAGCCTGTTGGTTGCATAGTAGTCAGAGCATGTCATGCTCACTAAGAAGTCTTGCTGATGGTGGCGTTGTGTGTCGGGTCGTTTTATTCCCTACAACATGGTTGAGTCAGACGACGCTGACACACACGTCATGCTCGTGAACGGGCGCCATCTGTCGGGACTGGTCGGCTCTTGACATGCTATGGTAATCACTTTTCTTTTCTTTGGAAGGCAATTGATCGTAGTTTATTAATTCAATTGTTATCAGCACATCAAGCTGCATGATTCTCACATTATAACAACTAAATTGTAAAATAAATCAATGTTATAATCTTTGTTGAAAGGAGTATCTATGGAGTTTCTTGCCGGTTCTTCTCCATAAGACCCACTATTTGGAACCGCGCACCTAGTTTTTGACATTTCAAAAGTACCTGTATTACTGGTTTATTTGAAATAAAACATTTGACTTTGACTTTGACTTTTCCTTTTCTTTTAGCCTTTTCCTGTCTCTGCATCACCCTAAGGTCGACTGGTAGAAAATGCCTTAGGCATTAAGTCCGCCTCTGTACACTGATTGTGCATAAAGAATTCAAATAAATAAATATTTCTAAGCCTAGAACTAGACACACAAAGCTTAAAATACAGGAAGGCCTTGACGAACTAACGAACATGCACTGCGACAAAATGCAGCCCATGTTTTGGTTCAAGAGATCTTACAAGGTTCATCTACCGTCAAGGGAAGAATGGATGAAGGGACTTGACCCACCAGAGGAGGGCAGTCTGATATGGTACACTGACGGTTCGAAAACCGAGTCGGGTACAGGGGCGGGCATATATGCAAGGGACCATAAGGTCAGTCAAAGCATAGGCAAACTAGCTACAGTTTTCCAAGCGGAAACATATGCTATTCTTGCCTGTGCACAACAGATGGAAAGTAGCGGTACCACAGGAAGGTCCATCTACATTCTTAGTGACAGTCAAGCGGCACTCATGGCCCTGACCTCCTACAGGATCGATTCAAGGCTGATCATGGACGCTGCCCGAACTCTTAATGAGCTGGGAAAGCGAAACAGGGTCAGGCTTGTTTGGGTCCCTGGTCACAGGGGTATTGTGGGCAACGAGCATGCTGACGAGCTGGCTAGGGAAGGTTCTGGGACCTCACTAATTGGACCGGAACCATTTGTAGGACTGGCCCCAAGCACAGTCAAAACGGCATTTCGGGAGTACGCAAGGGCGAGGCACATGGATGAGTGGTTGAGCCTCACGGGACTTGCTCACTCCAAGAAATTCATAGGTTCCTCATTGAAATGGCAAAATGCCATTTGGAACTCAAACAGGCGGCAGGCCCGTCTTTTGATGGGGGCGCTGACCGGACACTTCGGGACTAATGCTCTCCTACAAAAGATGGGTCTAGCGGAGACATCAGCCTGCAGGGCCTGTAAAAGGGAAATTGAGAGCATGGAACACCTTCTGTGTACATGCGATGCGAAGGCTAGAAAGCGATGCGCCTCTTGGGTCAGGGTTATCCAAGACCAGAGGACTACAGACTCATTCCCCCAGGCCTCATTATAAAGCTCATGGAAGAGCTGTTTGTAGAACTGGGAGGGGATGAGGAATAAGTTATCTAGGAGAAGCACAAAAGATCCCATTGGGTCGAAGTGCACTGAAGCCTTGCTGCCTCGGCCCTACACAAGATAAGAAGATGGTAGGCGGCTCTTCTACCCCGTCATCCAAAGTCGAGTTGGACGCAAAGAGTTTGCCCAGAAGATCGAGAGAAGAAGGCAGGCGCTCAAGCCTCTCACCAATTCTACCGATTTTCACCGACTTCGCCCTTGCAATGTCTCTTTTGAAGGACCTGGCAAGGAAGAGGCAAAGTTATACTTATTTTTTAATGCGCTGGTATTTACATCCCTTGCCGCCACTGCATCAGCCCAGGCTCGATAGGCTTCCTGCTTCCGACGAGAGGCCTTTTTGGAAGACGAACCGAACCAAGGTCGAAATTTGCCACTAATGGGAACTACAGAGGATGGAATGAAAAGTTCCATACCCTGCAGCACCACATCAGCAACAAAATCAGCAGCGGCGTTGGGATCATTCGGCGAGAAGCAAACCTGTCTCCAAGGGTAGGACGTAAAGAAGGACCGCATCCCATCCCATTCTGCTGACTTGTAGTGCCACACACGGCGGCTACGTACAACTCGCGATCGCGACGAGCACATGAGAGGCACTGTACTCCGGACAAGGCAATGATCCGACGAACCAAGCGGGGCGCCTACGGATACATGATAGCCGTCCGGATGAGAAGTCAGCAGAAGATCCAGCATTGAAGGCTTCTGGTTCTCCACATCTGGGATTCGCGTGGGCGTGGTGACCAGTTGTGTCAGGCCATAATATGTTCTTATCTCAAATAATTAAACGGAACCTGAGATACCTACGGCTTGACCTCTCTAATGTATAGAGACCCATAGCCACAGCAAGTAAGAGCTGACCCACTGGTCAGCTCTTGCTGATTAAAAACTGATACCAGTCAACGACTCAATGTTTGAGCACATGATGTGTTGTATACCCAAAACTACCTTCAGCTGAGTTTTTATTACAATAAGGCATTTTAAAATGTCTGTTTTGAGTACTATGTTGTATGAAAGGTGCGTGGTATAAGGGGTATAGTTATAGGCGTAATCATTTAGAAATAATACAGAAAAAAGAAAAAAGGAATCCAATCCATGTGGTTTTAAAAGAACATACACAGTCATTTCAATTGAAGTCAAAGGAAAATAAGCTCTTACTTAAGGCAATAAGAATCATTACGGATTTAGGTGCAACTGTTAATATACGTCCTAGTACCCGGCAGATCTTTATACCACAGTTTCAAAGGAAAAAGAGACCTATTGCAAGGCAATAAGGATACAATAACGGCTATCGGTACAATGGATATTACCGGTATGATGCTTGCACCAATATCCGGTAGAAAATGGAAAATATATGCCGGTTGCTGGGTCAACTAGGGATTAGTGCGTACCAATAAATGTGACATGCAAAAATAAATACTTCTCAATTAGATTCACCATAATTTATAGTTTATATCGTTAGATAGTTCACTCAAATATTTCAATAAATTAACACCCTTACCGTATGGTCATCCGTAGCAGCATGCCAAGCTGAATAGTACGACGGGGTGATCTCGCAGTTTAGAGACCGGACCTCCAATTTTCTTAATATTTTTGAAGAGCACACTTTTATGGTTACACAGTTTTGACACCATAAAACTTTTTGATCAGTGTTGCAATTATTATTGTACAAAATATTACCAAGAATGTGTTACAATTTACAAACTTTAATTTGTGCTTGGTAGAAAGGTGGAAAACAAAAAAAACTATCTAGTTACCGGGTACTGGGACGCTGCCGGAAATACGTACTTCTACCTTAGTGTAGTCGGGAAATTTAAAAAGTGTAGAGAGTGCTGAGAACCTTTTTTATAGCTTGTGTCCGCAAACTAACGTTACCATTTTTAGACACTGAATTAATAGTAATGTCTCAATTTTGACGACACGTTTGGCGTGGCGGCTGAGCGATCGGCTTCTGCGACACGTGTTGTGGGTTCGATCCCCACACGGAGCAAATATTTGTATGATCTACAGGTAGTTGTTCCGGGTCTGGGCGTTTGTGTATGTGAGAATTTGTGTTTGTAAACGCACCCACTTTTTTTGTAAAAAAAAAAACAGTGACAGCCTAGTGATATGACCATTGGACTGCCAAGTCAAAGGTTCTCTGACATTTAGATATCACGCGCTTAAACGGCGAAGGAAAACATCGTGAGGGAATCTGCATACCTAAGTGATTTTCTCGACGGCGTATGAAGTCTGTCAACCTGCACTAGGCTATCGTGGTGGACTTTAGCCTAATCCCTCTCATTTTGAATGGAGATCCGTGCCCAGAAGTGGGAAATTATAATGGGTTCAAATGTATTTATTTGCTAAAATATGGTATGCGTAAAAATACAGGTGTTGGTCTTAATTTTAAAGTACGACATATTCTGCCTCTTGAGGCGTGCAAATATATATAGGCAATTATAATAGTAAGACTGTTGTTATTAATAAAGAGAAAAATTCAACAAATATCATGATCATCATGGGTTGATCATGCTATGTAGGTATGTTATCTCTCAAGAGACTATTTGTCGACTGCTACGTTTCTAGGTTCAATTCTCAAAGGCCAAGTGTAAAGTGTTATTAGATTCCATATCTACACTATGCGTATTTTTTACCCAAAAACAATATCGGATTAACATGCGATAAATACCAACATTAATTGCTTAAATTTGTTGAACACGATGATGGTAGTTTTTCTATATAACTTGAACAGAAAGATTAAGAGCAAATCACAGATATGTACAGGAGATTGGCCGAGCGCCAAAACTGAAAGTTGTAGTGGTGAAAATTTATGTGTGTGTGCCGAAGTACAGTCGGCAAAAGAAATTTAGTTCAGCCTAGATTTCATTGACGTCACTTTATTGCGCGCGTTGGCGGCAAATTAGCATAATTTCGTCTGTTGATGTGATTATCTTTGGGTTTACAGAATTATGTTGCTAGTTTAATTAATTGTTCCTCAATATTTTCTACGTGTAAATTGTAAACGGATTGGTGTACTACTTTTTATTGAAAGAAAAGAAATTAAAATTGTTAGATTCAAACTCTGTATCGACGAACGATACAGAGAGGAATCAAACAATTTTTATTTCCCTAAACCTCACTTGGAATGTTGAACATTTTTAATGAGCCAAACTGTTTCAGCTTTTCTCAAGTGATGCGATTACCAACGGAGAGCATTTAAGTTTTGTTATTTAGCTGATCCATGCGCGTCTTTGCTTTTCTGCGTAAATAGTTTCAAAAATGTTCTTTCATAAAACCCTTGTCCTGGGAATTACAAATACCTACAACAGTAAAAAAAAACATTTAAGTAGATAGATCCATCCTCTCTAAGAGTTTCCCTACAGCACTACTTATTATCGATTGAAAAATTCCAAGAAAGGTTTAAACCTATTTTCCCGACGCTACCCGCTAAGAGACGATGACCTCGAATGTATGTCTAGCCAAATGTCGGCGTGCCGATCTTGCGTTACGTCCCTAACAGATAAACAAGTTTGAACTATATGCATAAGATACACACGCAGCCGATTACGTTCATCATTGAAAATCTATGAAAATTTATACGAAGCGGCGGTGACGTAATGGCTAGGGCGTTGGACTTGCGATCATGAGGTTGCCGGTTCGAATCTCAACCAATGCACTACCGACGTGAACCCACTCGTAACACAAGCATTAGGTTAGTACAGGGGTTAACAAGAATACTACCAACGTGCGACATACATTACTAGTAAGCTTTTATTAAAAAAACACGTACTAAAGTATTTTTCCATTTTTAAAGAAGCAAATCCTTTTTTGTTAAGTTGGAAAACTGAAGACTGAGACTGAGACTGGAAAATAAAGTTAATTAATGAGGTTCGAACGAAATCTAATCAGTCTGAGAAAGTCCGTAATACCTACAGCTGAATTCAATTATTTAAAAGTATAACAAATTGTAACTAATTTATTTGTAACTTTCGATTCATTAAAGAGTTCGATGCGTTTCATTGGGTGCAATCATTTGAGCTTAATTTAAACTGAAATGAACGAAACCAGATAAAAAAAAAGCTTCAAACGCAAAGTTCATCTTTACCCTTGCAGAATTTCTTTTTTCGACTTATAATCGTAACTATAAGTGGGCGAAATCGCCCGCGCGTACTCAATCAACCCTGAAATTCAAGAATATAATAAAATTTTAATATAAAGTAATTTTGAATTGATTTTTCCAAATTAAAATAGGGTTTTTATCTGCTTTTAAAATAAGTGCATTGTTTTAAAATAATGTCAATAATATCACTGGCCGTAAGTAATTATTTTAAGTCAGTATGTAATTTTATGGTATTTTTCATTTTTTAAATTTTAAATTACGAGTTATTATCTCTAATCCTTTTTCAAATTTAAAACTAATATTATATAAATATTTTTTGTTTTATATACATACGTGCCATTTACGTGGAAAATTAAATAATAATAATTATATTTCTTCTCACAGGTCGTCAGATAGGAAATGCCGGCGCCATCCAGTAGGTAAAATAAAATGATGTAAAACAACTTGTAAAAGTGTCTTTTTAAGATCTATTTACAGAAATAAATATCATTTATAATATTTACATATTTTAAAATAAGAATATTAAACATCTGAAATATGTCCAATAAAAGGTTCTGTTCTAAAATTAGTTCAGTTTTGATAGGACTATCAGTTTTATTACAATGTAGGAACATATGCGGGAACGCTTCCCGTTATAAAAAATAATACTTTTATTAATTTTATTTTTAATGTAGTTGTTAGTCTTTTAATATTAGGGTTTTGAGGTTTATGAGTGGTTTAGTAATTGCATGACTAGCGTTTACTTTTACATTTATTTTGTAGAGATGTGATTGGAATATTAAAGATTTAAATCTATATCTATACTAATATATAAAGCTGAAGAGTTTGTTTGTTTGTTTGCTTGAACCCGCTAATCTCAGGAACTACTGGACCGATTTGAAAAATTATTTCAGTGTTAGATAGCCCATTTATTGAGGAAGGCTATAGGCTATATATCATCACGCTACGCGGACGTAGCGTATAATTGAACTTATCGTATAATTTAATAATTTCTCTAAATAATTTCTATTATATTGCTATTAAATTATATATTTTTAAAATAAACGTGAAATAGAAATATCTGTGAAATATCTAAACGTGAAACTGAATATGAATGTGGCAGAAGCAAAAGAAGTAAGAATGCAAGAAATGTAGCATTTGGCGGTCTATAGTTTTTTCTTTATCGGATAGGGGTGCAAACGAGCAGACGCATTACTTGATGGTAAGCGATTACCACCGCCCATGGACACCCACAACACCAGAGGAGTTGCAAGTGCATTGGCCGCGTTTCACGCCAGTTTTCTGTGAGGCCGTGGTGTCATTCGTGTTGTAGCATGGCTCTCCCACGGTTAACGTTTCTGCCTACCCCTGTGGGAGGAAAGCGTGAGTGTATGTATGTCCTTGTCCGTCAGGTCACCGTCCTATGATGTCTCGTTACTCGTTACGGAGTAATTTTAAAGGACAGGCTTTCGAACCGGTATATAATGACATTAGCACCTTATCCTCAATACTCAATATATTTATTGTACTCTACAAGTTAAATAGATGTTTCAATAATATATAAGAAATACGTGTGGGCCTTATCAGGCACGGCAAATGTAGGAGAGAGAATTATACTTTACATTATTTATTTAATATTAACATACCATACCGCCTGTATTCCCCGAAGGGTTAGGCAGAGGCGTACTAATCCTACTAGTACACCCATAGTTCGCCGGTATGTTTAGGTCCCATGTAATAGGGGGCGACCCTATTGCCATTAACCGGGCACAAATTCCTAAATCCGAGCTGCTACTGGGAATTTCATAGAAAAACCCAATAACACTGCTCGACCTGGGAATCGAACCCAGGACCTCTAGCGTAGCAGTCGCTCTCAGGACCACTTGGCTAATAAGGCCAATGATATTAAATTTTATTTATTCATATATATATTATTAATCTCTACTATTATAATTATAAAATTGTTATAAAATTGTAAAAAAGCTATGTTTGTTACCATTTGGAGGAAAAACTACTGAATAGATTTTAATTTTGTTATCACTGTAAGTATATGCTCCAACTTAAAAACTGGTGAACTCTTATCACAATTAATTAATCGGATCCTGAGATACAGCTTAACCTCTCTGATGTATAGAGCCCATCAAAGACGAGATCATCACCGTTGATTTTTAATAAATTATGTTTGGAATCTATTTCTAATCGTACTATGGCTTCTTTATTTACTTATCTCGGTGGTAGTAAATTGATAATTAAACTAAATGTTATTTTGTATTCTCATGTAAGTGGCTTTATTGTCTTTTTGGGAATAAATGATTTAAACCAACTTCAGGTGAGCGAAGCCGCGGGAAAAAGCTAGTATATTATATTATTCGTGATCTGTGAGACATGGAGGGGTCTTGACATGTCCCGAAGAGACATGTTAAGAATGGGCACTACTATTTTCTCTTGATCCTTAATCCTTCAAATTGGACACCGGCGCCCGATACTAATTAATTTTCCTTTGTATCTCTAATTAGTTGCTTGGAAGATTACGTAGCTATATACATTAATGTAGTTAATGTATCGATTGGAGGTCTAAATTCTTAGGTTGAGCAGTGATAAGTGTACTGAGAGTTTCTATGAAATAATCATTAGCAGCTCGAAGCTGGGATTTGTGCTTGATTTATAGTAGGTAATAGACTCGCCTCCTTTTACATCGGTTTGAAACACACCTTCGATTAATTAAAACTAACAGGCCTGATGCCTGATTATGTTATTTTTCATCGTAAATAGAGCCAAACAATATTTATTTTTTATTTTATTTTATTTTATTGGTACACAAAACAGAATTACAGCATTATTGGTATCATATTAGCAATAACAATAGAACATAGTAAACTGTAACTCCAAAGGTATGTGCACATAGCATGACTTGCTAGTAACAAGATATTTAAATAATTAATGATAATAAAATATGAGTAGAAATTACGATGAAGTGCATACCCAATTAAAATAAACTACAACTAGTACTATTATGATTGAATCACAGGTGATAAAAATTATATTGATGACAGATATTTAATAGGTCGATTATAATAAATATTAGATATATGAACGATAATTACAATTTCATTCGAACAGTAACTTAGCAATGATATTTTTAAATTGTGTAAGTGAGCTATTATAGATGTCAGGGGCATCGCTGTTCTCAGTGAGTATTTGATTAAATTTTCGGCACATTCTTAAGATAGGGTTATGAAAAGAAACGTTGTTACTGCTGCAATAAAATCAAAATTAGTCCAAAAATAAGGTAAGTAGAACTTATAAGAATTTTAATTTTATGCTAAACTGAGAAGGATGACGTCAAGTCTTAGAAGCTCCATAAAAATTCAATACTACTTATGCGGGAAAGAGCCAGAGTATGACCGCTTAATCTCCACCAAAATGTTGTATTGTATTTATCTCTTCTTCTCTGCTATTATAAAATTGTAAAAAAACTGTGTCTGTAAGTACATTGAAGATATTTAAAAAAATACAAGTGGGTTAGGGTATATAAACGTCTCCGAATCCAAAAATGTGATTATTTAAATTCTTGTCTGTATTCTTGTCTCTTTGTTACGGGTTGGCGCAAAAACTACTAAATAGATTTTAATTTTGTTATCACTTTTAGAAAGTATGTGCTCTAACTTAAAAACTGGTATACTCCTTATCTCAAATAATTAAACGGAGCCTGAGATACAGCTTGATCTCTATAATGTATAGAGACCCATACAAAGAAGAGATCATCACTGTTGGTTTTTGAGCTTCAAGCCAGCGAAGCCGCAGGTAGAAGCTTGTCTTATATATTTTCATACATATTTTCAAACCTGTCTCTCATTGGGTTAGGCAGAGTCTATATGGATTTACACCTACTACGATGCTGGTACACCACTTTCTCTACATACATGATAATGATATTTTTCCAAATCGATTGAAGAAATTTGTCAGTTTTGGATACCGTGATGTGCTGGCGACTGTACATCAAAACACTTCAAAGTCAAAGTCAAAACGTTTTAATTCAATTAGACTATTAAAATAGGTACTTTTGAATAGTCAAACTAGTTGCACGGTTTCAAAAAGTGGGTTTTATGGTTGCCATAGATACCTACTCTTTTTTATAAAAAAAATACAAATCAGATTCCTCAAAATCCTTAGTAATACAGCCGTAATGGTAGGTTACGATATGCACAGCTGCACATTTATTATTTATCTATTCAGCGCAATGGTTATTAAAAAACTTGTTTTATTTAAAAGAAAACGCAGCAAAGAATCGCATGAAGTGACACACCTATGACTGTTTCAGCAATATTTATGTTTCCTTTGCCAACTGCTTGTTATGTGGGCGTAGAATACGGCCGCCATCTTTTAGTTTTATCGCTCGGACAGTCCCGATAAATTATGCGTTGTGAAAACTTGTTAAATTAGAGTGATAATTTATTTTACAATTGATTTTGAAATTATACTCCACATTTATAACATACTTTATAATCAACCCATTATTCTATCCCACTGTTTGGAATAGCTCTTCTCTCAGCATGAGAGGGATTAGGCTATAGTCCACCACGCTAGCCTAGTGCGAGTTCGCAGACTTCACACGCCGTCGAGAAAATCTCTCCATGATGCAGGGTTCCTCACAATGTTTTGCTTCACCGATTAAGCAGGTTATAATTAACTATTGATACACACATGACTTTCAAAAGTCAGAGGTGTGTGCCTTGGATTCGAACATTTTGTACAACCATGAAAAAATCTTTCAATGATGTCTTTGCATAGTAATAAGTCATGTGTTTTACTCAGAACCTTTATTATTCCCGAGGTGAACATTCACTACCTTCCACCATCATACTGGGAAAAAATATCATGGTCTGATTTTAAATTCTTCCTTGGTAATGTCATAATGTGGCAACGAATGGGAAGTATGTGAATTCAATCACAATAAAATAAGAGACTGAAGTTTTTACATAAGAAAGAGAGATAGTAGAAGAAATGGGTCTCGCATTCTATTTGGTCAAAGCATTTGAATTTAAAATTCAAGGCTGATATAAAATTTCATGCTAATTGGAGCCTAGAAAGTGGCTCAAATTGGACTCTGAAGTGGGTCCAGACTGGACACTTGCAACGAGAGAGTTATTAGTGCGTTACCGAGCCTTAAAAGCCCCTTCGAGTTGCAAACTACGAGAGCCGCAGCAACCATAAGGGTAAAGTTGCCCGCACGCACAAAAGTTGGAAACACACGACTCAAGACACATTCCGAAATAATGGCTTCGGTCGCAAGCCTGTAAGATCCCAGGAGCCATTATCCTAGATTTTCAGCGCAAATTCGTTGACATATTCTGATGACGAAATGAAGACGCGTCAATAAACAAAAACTAAATTAATGTAACTTTGAATGTCGCTATAATGTAAATTATATTGCGTGCCCTGCTCTCGATATATATTTAAACAAGCAGCTCTCATCATTCACTGGCAACTCTGCGCAATTTTAGAAGTAGCTAAAAATTTGCTTAATCTGTGCTCGGTGAACGCTTTCATTCTTTTCGTTTGCGCGGCAACTGATTCTGCGTTTCTCTGTGTTTATTTTAATTAAAGTGTATATTAATATAATTTCAAACAAATCTATGCCTAAACGGCAACATAAAGAAGTTTTACAAAAGTTAGACGATAAATGAAATGTCGTCTTAAAATTATAAGCCGAATAAAGTGTCGTCATAAAGCGGAGTACCTAGCGTCGTTGGAACGGAGATAATAATTATTCTTCATGAAATAAAAGTGACAAGTTGTCTTGTGATTACACCGGTATGGCTACTGGCTCTCGTAGCAGTTTAAAGCCGCAAGAGTTTCCATAACCTTCGGAGGTACCGGTTGACGCGGGTGGTGTACGTGATACACTGACGTGCTCATTGAACTCGGGGCGTACACGAGATGTACACACGAGATCTCTTACTCTTATGTGGAGCCCGTGAGGCTCCAATAAGCAGTTTTATCAATCACATGTAAGTGCCTACAATGTTTTTTCATGGGTATGTTGATTTAAATAATAGGTTACCTATACCTACTTACTGCAGATTACAATAACATGTAAGTCTTGTGCTGATCACAATTCGAAGGAGTGCATATAATAATTAAAACGAGTAGGTACATATGGTTCTAGAAGAACACAAAACTCACTGGAGTTTTATGCTCTAGGAGACACAATCTCATGCTAGATAAACCTACATCTTGGTTTGTTTCAATTTTCACCTATAAATAGGGCACGGCCACCCTTGAGGGCCCCAATGCCCAATGATCTAAAGACACCACAAAATCTTGTGGAACAGATCCCGGTTAGACAATATCCACAGGTTTCTGTTTTGTTAAGCAACAATATTGTCAGTATAGACAAGGATATTGAGTTGAATAAATACATAATATGCAGTATAACAATAACAATGTAAATTCATCTCACTAAGGGTACATAAAAGATATACTTTGTGAATTTTGTGATGGATCCTGACTGACATTTTGCCCTAACAAAAATAATGAGAATTCTAGTTCTCCCTATATGTGATAATTAGTTTTTATATGTTGTGAAATAGTAAAAGACCACTGTAAGCATCTATAGAATGCCTGTGTGACAAGATGTTTTGAAAACCTGCCATTAAAAGCGACCAGTTCTTCAATAAGCTTACAACCAATTGTAAGTGAAACCCACAACTACCCATTACTATTGAAGGACATGAATCTTCAATACAGGCTGGAACACCAGCATTGTGCACAAGACCAACATTGTGTGCAAGAAATGGCCAACTTAGCCATAGTGGTAAGTCATGCCGGAAGGCTAACACATTTTTTACCTCACTGCAGGATAGCATGCAATGTTAAGTGTATTACTTAACCATGTTAAAGGATACTCAATTACCTTTGTAATCAAGTCTCATAAGACCGTGTGCCATTACTGTCTTCAGGAAAATCAGATGAGCTATCTACTTTGGCCAACTTTAGCTTTCATTTCCCATTATGATACAACAAACTTTAGTATCAGAAAAATAACATCTCAGAAGAATGCTGTCAAATAGAGCTTTATTTCCATTTGGAAATGACATTACATACCAAAAAGTTATTGGAAAACCACATTTATTAGTAAATGTTTATTCAGAATATAGTATTGCCTATATTGTTATAATAAAGTAATTCCTACATTGGGTTGCTCAGATGCGTAATAATTTTACAAGATGGGGACATTACAAGACAATCAATACATTAATATGTATAGAATCTGGTTATTAATATAAAGTATTCCTTATATTATATACATGGAGATGAGATGATATGATTATAGAAACTTTAGCTCTAGAAATGCTTAGAATTTATCAGTAAAAAATTCCAGTTATCATTGTCTTGATAATTTCTTAGCTCCTGTATGATATCTACCAGAAATATGTCATTATAATAATATTTAGCAATATTTATTGCAGCTTGCCCAGCACCAAATTCTGGGCCACAGTGAATAGGTACATTATACACAAGATAAGATAAACTAAAATGTTGTAATAAAATTCCTGTTTATTATAGGAGTACCTATCATGTAAAATAGAAGTATTGCATAACTTATGTATTATGACATAGCATTTACTTGGTAAAGTCTATATCACCTAATCCAGTGCTGTTTGTGTCAACAAGCATCCAGTTTGACAAGTAGTTCAACCTTTCAACTATTATATTGGTCTAATTGAAATAAATCAATTTTGACCTAGACTTTGAAGCCCATGGATTTTGCAAAAAATGTGGACAAGCAACCGAAAATCATTTAACCAATCCAGGTTAGGTTGTAACATTTGTATAGTGCATAAATTCCCTTATGTGCATACCATTGATTTTAGAAAAGATAAGAGGTGTAGGTAGTAACAATACCTACATCATATATAAGATATTTATATAGTTTTTTATTTTTTTTGTGCATGTTAAGCAACATCATAAATCATCCTATTGTATAACAAGACATAGGTGTCATGATGTGTCATATACCCTAGTAAATTTTGTAATAAACATTTCATTTATTATACATAGACATTTCTATGTTCATTTAGATTGCCTTGGCCACATTCATATGGCAGTAGTGCAAAGGGTTAACACATGCTAGCACATTTTGGTCACAGGACATCATTAAAAATAAAGTTTATTTAGTACTTTTATTTTTAAACAAGAGAACTACATAATGAACCCAGAAATATGGTATTTGACCTGGAAAAGATTCTGGTTGTTGCTTGTTACACCTTACACCAATGTTTATATAGTAGTGATAATTACATTTATTCAGAAAATATTATACTGATAAAAATATTGAGTCTTTGAACAGTTTGTACTTATCAAAGTTCACATTTATAAGGAGAATTTAGATACAAATAGGTACATACCTACATTGTTTAGAACTACAATATTAGGTGCCTCTACTAGGATAAAGCTGGGCTAGACTCATAATAAATAAATGCATTGCCTTAGTCTTCTGGAAACATTTAAAGCCAATGAATATTGAAACTTTCACTTGGACTTGGATATATTATCTTTTCTTTGTTTTGTTATGGTGTCCTTCCAAACACCTTTTGATTAGAAGATTTAGAACAAACTGATAATCTCACCAAAAATAAAGGTTACAGTCTTCCTACAGAAACCTCATCCACCAACAATTCTCATTGCCAGAAATCCCAAACTTTTTCAAAGTATTCTATAGCCTATGTTAATCTGGAATAATGTAACATTCAAACCGTGAAAGAAATTTTGGAATAGGCCCAGTATTTTTTGAGCCAATTCGTTACAAACGTACATACAAATCTTTCCTCTTTATAATATTAACATAGATAAGCACCTATAGTATATGGCGAACCCATTCTCAGGGAGATCTCCTCTATCCATACCAGGTATTAAGTAGGTATTTTATGAAAAAATCATTGGATTTGCGGCTGCCTATAGACTGTCCGTCATAAGTCAGTTTCATCCTTGCTCTAAAATTGGGGGGGAATGTTCGTAAGGGAGTCTCTAGGGAATGTATAAGTCCAAACTAATATTGGTAAATATCAATATATATATATGTAGGACTGTGCCAAACAAAGTTCTATATTCATATTTTACTGTAAATTACATTTTTAAATGATTATTTAAAAAGTGTTTTTGTGGCAAGGGGTTGTTCAGATATGGAATGAAGTTCCCTGTATTAAGCACAACAGATATGGAATGAAGGGTGTGCTGATATAATCATTACCACTTATCTATAATCTAGAAGTGATGAATGGCCCATTCGCCCAGTGAAGGGAAAATTGTGTGATTAGAAAGTAGTGTAGAGTACAGCTCTGAAATTTTAATGTAATTCTTTTAAAAGTACCTATCTACCTTACTATAACTATGTTTTACATCGTCAAATAAAGTATTCTTCAAAGTTTTATTCGAGTCAGTATTATAGATACCAGAGCCATACTGGAACCTGGTAGGCGCCATGTCTTTACATTCAGGACTATGACAAAAGAAATTTCATAAGCTGTAATCACACAGACTGCTGGTCGGCCTTTTAACTTACGAATATTTATAACTATTTAGTTATAAATAGTTATGATTGAAACTGACCGATTCACGATTCAGCAGATTTATATTGATTTGATATGATATTAATTCTGATATTTTAATAACATTTTGTTATTGTTTATCCTGTGCTTAATCCAGAATTATTACTTAGTACTTAATATCAGGCACTGATCTTGCTGATTCATGCCATATGTAGTCCTACTACGAAATTCATTATTCTCCAACAATTAAGAATGATCATTAACATTTATTTTCAAGTTCCAGGTACCTACCGTAAATACTATCTAAGGGAATCAGTTTCTTACATATTTAATAAAATGATTGATGAACCCTGACCCTCTGGAGGGTCACAGCAATTGTAGCTGGTCGGCTTTGTGTTAGCTAATTGGTCCTTAACAGAAAGTCAAGAGACTGATATGTTTTAAAATAATGCAATGTGATTATAACAGATTTATTTTACAGGAATACATGCTATGCTTTCGGCTTATCTCAAATTTACCAATACTCTAAACATCTGCTTGTTTAAATATATATCGAGAGCAGGGCACGCAATATAATAAATGATCAAACGAACTTACCTGTGGTGAAGTTCGATCATTATTATATGAGTGCCCTGCTCGAAGATATATGGTCCCTACCCATCCCACCCCGGGTAAAATTTGAGATAATTCGCGACTCTAAAAAGAATGAAAGCGTTCACCGAGCACAGATTAAGCAAATTTTTAGCTACTTCTAAAATTGCGCAGAGTTGCCAGTGAATGATGAGAGCTGCTTGTTTAAATATATATCTTCGAGCAGGGCACTCATATAATAATGATCGAACTTCACCACAGGTAAGTTCGTTTGATCATTTATTATCGGTGGGTCAAAAACATACCACAAGAAAATATAATTTCAAGGTTATTTTTAATGAAATCATCTGATGCCTTTATAGAACTTCTCTTTTTTCTTTCTTTAAATCAATTAACCGAAACCTTTAAAAGGAAATGAAGTAACGAACAACGGCATTTTAAAAATGGGTCAAGGTCGAAACTTCTTTACTTTTTTCTCGCATGACCTTCCCTTTGGATGGAGCCATCCGTTGGTTTCATAGCTGTCTTTAGATTACTATGGTTAGGTATGGGCTTTGAAAGGTCATTCAGGAACTTAAAAATGTTATAGATGTAATTCTTGTTTAAGCTCAGTTCGTTAATTTGAAATAGATTTTTTTTTATAAAAAATATTGTCCCACACTAGGTTTCTGTGCTGCATCGTGGGTGCGTTTACAAACACAAATTCTCACATACCTACACAAACACCCGGAAGAAATACCTGTAGATCATATAAATATTTGCTCCGTATGGGAATCGAACCCACAACACGTGTCGCAAGCCGATCGCTCAGCCGCTACGCCAAATGTGTCGTTTTCTACTACATTAGAAAAAAATAATAGCAAATTAGCTTCAATTAACATCGAAAATTTACCCCAAGGTGACATTTGTGACCACGAAATTATTTATTTCGAATATTTTTAATAGCACACCTCTGCCTTACCCTTCTTCTAAAATATATGTATGGTTACAATCACGATTGATTTTGCTAAGAATCCTCAGATTACAAATAACTAGGTCAAAGTCGACCAAAAGGTGTTCACACGAACAACACAATGAAGGCAGTTGTTATGTTGGCTATAAATTCTAGCCGTAGGATTTGATGATAATAAACTAGTCAATTCATCTCTGGATTGTTTTGTAAGCCATGTGCACCATGATGGCCCAGTCCGACATTTCCCTCGACGTTTGTAGCTTTTGTAGTTTTTGCTTCTACAGTCAACATAATTATGCATTCTACTGTTGAATGTAAACCTCATCCCCATGCCAAAGCCATGCGGCTTTCCTATGGGATCAAAATGAGGCAATTCTGATCCAGGTCGGCCCTTTTTAGGTTGCGGGAAATTTTCATAGATCGTCAGAGCCTTCCCTTGCCCGGCTATGAAATTCGCGACATTCCGTTTGTTTAGTTTAGTAGAATACCTTATTTGAAATTTACAGAATTGAGAGTAAGTAGAACAGAATAATATTTTGAACATTTAATTATCAGAAATTGCCTGCAGATATTCACCCAAAATCCATAATTTACCAATATGTTTTAGGTCCCTTATAACCTATACCGTCGTAAACTGGGCGCAAATCTAAACTGCTTCTGAGGATTTCATAGAAAAGCTGAAAAGCTCGACCTGTAATTCGGACTGCCTCATTAGCCTAGTGGTCCTAAGCGCGACTGCAACGCTAGAGGTCCTGGGTTCGAGTCCAGGACGAGCAAATTGTTATTGGGTTTTTCTATGAAATTCTCAGCAGTAGCGCGCTTCCTATTACATGGTACCTAAACATACCAGCGAACGGTGGGTGTAGTACCTACATTAGTACGCCTCTGCCTAGCCCTACGGGGAATACAGGCGTGATGGTATGTTGAAAGTCAGCCTAAGACTTCACACTCTGCAACCCACACTCACGACCTGACCAATTAGTTTCTGAAAATATTATTTTTATGACTGCAATGCTTGCTTGTGTAGGACTGGCGTTCTGTCGCGAACTGAACGCTAATCTTTCAGCTTCTGTTACCAAGACAACGAATTCGGCTGAGATAACTATTTTCCTTACAATATCTTGATCTATCTTTTAGTCTCGTTTTCTACCTTCTTATTGTTTAAATTTCTAGAAAAATCTTCACACATCAAGCCGACACAAAAATTGAAAATATACCTAGATACGTATTTTTTTTTTTTTTTTGGGATAGGGGGGCAAACGACCAAACGGATCACCTGATGGTAAGTGATAACCGCCGCCCATGGACACCCGCAACACCAGAGGAGTCGCAAGTGCGCTGCCCGCCTTTAAAAGGGTTTGGGCCTCCGGTAACCTCAACTCACTCGGCGAAACACAACGCAAGCGTTGTTTCACGCCGGTTTTCTGTGAGGCCGTGGTATCACTCCGGTCGAGCCGGCCCATTCGTAAGACAAAAACTTATCACTTGATATTTTTCTTTAAAACTTTCCTGTGTATTTCTTCCACTTGAGTACGAAGTTTATTGAATTCATTATAAGCAAAGGACCTATTTACTTTCCTTATGTAAGCATCTTATTATTATTTCAAGCTTGTGCTTGATGGGTTTATTGAAATAAAACTAGATACTCTTTACGGATTTTATCGTGTAGGTAATATTATTCGGAACCCTGTAAAATGCAGGTTTAATAGAATATATAATGTTCGCGTAAGTGTCAGAAATCAATATAAGTAGTGGATTTATTGTCAAGGTCAAGTTGAGAAGATTGGGAAATCTTTATCTCCCGCAATACGGCGACATCTTTGAATATTTATTCAACATTTCCTGTGTTGGGATTGTCAAGTCTTAATTAACCCTTAAAGATTTTGATAATAAGCTTGTGCTTAGTTCAGTAATAGTTTAAAACTCACTTTTCTGTGATTTAAATAGATCTTTTAAAAACAATTTTACGAGTCAATGTTTTTTTAAATAGTCTAAACATTTCGATATTATTATGTCCATTGCACCTTATCAGCTTGTAAAGCATAAGATTGTAATCATGTTTTTTTTAAAGGAGTATCTATTTCCTTGCCGGTTCTTCTACATAAGACTTTTTGGAACCGTGCATCCGTTTTGACTTTTCCAGAGTAACTATTTCAGTGGTATAATTGAAATAAAACTAGGGAAGCGTTTGCATACTGACCTTTTGAAGCCAAAATAATTTGTGTCCATGAATGAAATACTTTTGAAAAGTCTGAAAAGTGACGGCACGTGTGCATCAGTCGTTGTGTAGCTGAACCATAATTTAGGGAATTGAAAGGACATGATCGTGCACAAAAGCCGTCACCAATAAGAACTTCCTCCTAAACTTGAAAATAGTGTTTATACGTGGTTACTTAGAAATCAAAGAATTGTTCCATTCATAATGAATGCCATGTGGTAAATATTTAGTGTATGGCTCGCGGAAAGCGTAATGTGGCCAACGAGAGACATACACCAGTCCAATTCACTGACCTCGTTCAATATTATTACATTAAAATATTACTACTTTTTGCCCGACTGCGCCAAAAGGAGGGTTCAGTTTTTAACAGATTTTATCGATATAATTATGGTTTAAGACATTTATTTCTCATAAAGAATACAATTCATTTATCTGAGAAATACAGGATAACTTAATTTAAACTTAAACATAAACTTAACTAACAAGCATTCAATATGACGTATAAAGTATGATTGTTAACAAAATATTTTATACATTGCGAGGATACATCGTAAAGAAACAAAAAATAAAAAATAATGCGGGTACTACTAAATTTTAACATTACCAGTGCAACATCCTAATCAATGACGATGGCCTTTATTAAGTATCGGGAAACGATTGCTATCGCATAGAAATTTAGAATAACAATAATTTATAGTTATATTGATATTACTAGCTTCTGCCCGCGACTTCGTCTAAGTGGACTTCAGAATTGGGACCGGCCTAGATAAAAAGTAGCCTATGTGTTAATCCAAGCTATAATCTATCCCTGTGCCAAATTTTACCTAGATCTGTTCAGCCGTTCTGGCGTGAAAGAGTAACAAACATCCATCTATACTCAGAAACTTTCGTATTTATAATATTAGTAGGATTTATTTCCCAACGTTGTGGATCATTTACATCATAATCTAAATATTTAAGGAGCAAAACTAAGAAAAACCATAAAACAAATGAATTAGGTAAGTAACCTCATAAAATAACGATATATTATTAATCCCTGACTTCTGATCTTCTTCAAAAATATGTATTAACTCAAAATCTTAATAATCTACGTAAAAAGTATCAAGTCTAAAAACTGCATCTTTCTTCACTTACCTTATAGTCTCTTGTGAATCACGATGCTCTGCGATCACTGAAAAAAAAGAAGAACTATTTATCTTAGTTCTACTAATTCAGTTAGATATGATACTTAATACATTAGTTATTTTAACCGACACTCATAATCAACATTTCTATTCACGCAAACTTACACGTGACTTGATTTAAATTACAATTATATTGCGTGCCCTGCTCTCGATATATATTTAAACAAGCAGCTCTCATCATTCACTGGCAACTCTGCGCAATTTTAGAAGTAGCTAAAAATTTGCTTAATCTGTGCTCGGTGAACGCTTTCATTCTTTTCGTTTGCGCGGCAACTGATTCTGCGTTTCTCTGTGTTTATTTTAATTAAAGTGTATTTTAATATAATTTCAACCAAATCTATGCCTAAACGGCAACATAAAGAAGTTTTACAAAAGTTAGACGATAAATGAAATGTCGTCTTAAAATTATAAGCCGAATAAAGTGTCGTCATAAAGCGGAGTACCTAGCGTCGTTGGAACGGAGATAATAATTATTCTTCATGAAATAAAAGTGACAAGTTGTCTTGTGATTACACCGGTATGGCTACTGGCTCTCGTAGCAGTTTAAAGCCGCAAGAGTTTCCATAACCTTCGGAGGTACCGGTTGACGCGGGTGGTGTACGTGATACACTGACGTGCTCATTGGACTCGGGGCGTACACGAGATGTACACACGAGATCTCTTACTCTTATGTGGAGCCCGTGAGGCTCCAATAAGCAGTTTTATCAATCACATGTAAGTGCCTACAATGTTTTTTCATGGGTATGTTGATTTAAATAATAGGTTACCTATACCTACTTACTGCAGATTACAATAACATGTAAGTCTTGTGCTGATCACAATTCGAAGGAGTGCATATAATAATTAAAACGAGTAGGTACATATGGTTCTAGAAGAACACAAAACTCACTGGAGTTTTATGCTCTAGGAGACACAATCTCATGCTAGATAAACCTACATCTTGGTTTGTTTCAATTTTCACCTATAAATAGGGCACGGCCACCCTTGAGGGCCCCAATGCCCAATGATCTAAAGACACCACAAAATCTTGTGGAACAGATCCCGGTTAGACAATATCCACAGGTTTCTGTTTTGTTAAGCAACAATATTGTCAGTATAGACAAGGATATTGAGTTGAATAAATACATAATATGCAGTATAACAATAACAATGTAAATTCATCTCACTAAGGGTACATAAAAGATATACTTTGTGAATTTTGTGATGGATCCTGACTGACATTTTGCCCTAACAAAAATAATGAGAATTCTAGTTCTCCCTATATGTGATAATTAGTTTTTATATGTTGTGAAATAGTAAAAGACCACTGTAAGCATCTATAGAATGCCTGTGTGACAAGATGTTTTGAAAACCTGCCATTAAAAGCGACCAGTTCTTCAATAAGCTTACAACCAATTGTAAGTGAAACCCACAACTACCCATTACTATTGAAGGACATGAATCTTCAATACAGGCTGGAACACCAGCATTGTGCACAAGACCAACATTGTGTGCAAGAAATGGCCAACTTAGCCATAGTGGTAAGTCATGCCGGAAGGCTAACACATTTTTTACCTCACTGCAGGATAGCATGCAATGTTAAGTGTATTACTTAACCATGTTAAAGGATACTCAATTACCTTTGTAATCAAGTCTCATAAGACCTTGGTGCCATTACTGTCTTCAGGAAAATCAGATATCTACTTTGGCCAACTTTAGTTTTCATTTCCCATTATGATACAACAAACTTTAGTATCAGAAAAATAACATCTCAGAAGAATGCTGTCAAATAGAGCTTTATTTCCATTTGGAAATGACATTACATACCAAAAAGTTATTGGAAAACCACATTTATTAGTAAATGTTTATTCAGAATATAGTATTGCCTATATTGTTATAATAAAGTAATTCCTACATTGGGTTGCTCAGATGCGTAATAATTTTACAAGATGGGGACATTACAAGACAATCAATACATTATTATGTATAGAATCTGGTTATTAATATAAAGTATTCCTTATATTATATACATGGAGATGAGATGATATGATTATAGAAACTTTAGCTCTAGAAATGCTTAGAATTTATCAGTAAAAAATTCCAGTTATCATTGTCTTGATAATTTCTTAGCTCCTGTATGATATCTACCAGAAATATGTCATTATAATAATATTTAGCAATATTTATTGCAGCTTGCCCAGCACCAAATTCTGGGCCACAGTGAATAGGTACATTATACACAAGATAAGATAAACTAAAATGTTGTAATAAAATTCCTGTTTATTATAGGAGTACCTATCATGTAAAATAGAAGTATTGCATAACTTATGTATTATGACATAGCATTTACTTGGTAAAGTCTATATCACCTAATCCAGTGCTGTTTGTGTCAACAAGCATCCAGTTTGACAAGTAGTTCAACCTTTCAACTATTATATTGGTCTAATTGAAATAAATCAATTTTGACCTAGACTTTGAAGCCCTTGGATTTTGCAAAAAATGTGGACAAGCAACCGAAAATCATTTAACCAATCCAGGTTAGGTTGTAACATTTGTATAGTGCATAAATTCCCTTATGTGCATACCATTGATTTTAGAAAAGATAAGAGGTGTAGGTAGTAACAATACCTACATCATATATAAGATATTTATATAGTTTTTTATTTTTTTTGTGCATGTTAAGCAACATCATAAATCATCCTATTGTATAACAAGACATAGGTGTCATGATGTGTCATATACCCTAGTAAATTTTGTAATAAACATTTCATTTATTATACATAGACATTTCTATGTTCATTTAAATTGCCTTGGCCACATTCATATGGCAGTAGTGCAAAGGGTTAACACATGCTAGCACATTTTGGTCACAGGACATCATTAAAAATAAAGTTTATTTAGTACTTTTATTTTTAAACAAGAGAACTACATAATGAACCCAGAAATATGGTATTTGACCTGGAAAAGATTCTGGTTGTTGCTTGTTACACCTTACACCAATGTTTATATAGTAGTGATAATTACATTTATTCAGAAAATATTATACTGATAAAAATATTGAGTCTTTGAACAGTTTGTACTTATCAAAGTTCACATTTATAAGGAGAATTTAGATACAAATAGGTACATACCTACATTGTTTAGAACTACAATATTAGGTGCCTCTACTAGGATAAAGCTGGGCTAGACTCATAATAAATAAATGCATTGCCTTAGTCTTCTGGAAACATTTAAAGCCAATGAATATTGAAACTTTCACTTGGACTTGGATATATTATCTTTTCTTTGTTTTGTTATGGTGTCCTTCCAAACACCTTTTGATTAGAAGATTTAGAACAAACTGCTAATCTCACCAAAAATAAAGGTTACAGTCTTCCTACAGAAACCTCATCCACCAACAATTCTCATTGCCAGAAATCCCAAACTTTTTCAAAGTATTCTATAGCCTATGTTAATCTGGAATAATGTAACATTCAAACCGTGAAAGAAATTTTGGAATAGGCCCAGTATTTTTTGAGCCAATTCGTTACAAACATATGTACATACAAATCTTTCCTCTTTATAATATTAACATAGATAAGCACCTATAGTATATGGTGAACCCATTCTCAGGGAGATCTCCTCTATCCATACCAGGTATTAAGTAGGTATTTTATGAAAAAATCATTGGATTTGCGGCTGCCTATAGACTGTCCGTCATAAGTCAGTTTCATCCTTGCTCTAAAATTGGGGGGGAATGTTCGTAAGGGAGTCTCTAGGGAATGTATAAGTCCAAACTAATATTGGAAAATATCAATATATATATATGTAGGACTGTGCCAAACAAAGTTCTATATTCATATTTTACTGTAAATTACATTTTTAAATGATTATTTAAAAAGTGTTTTTGTGGCAAGGGGTTGTTCAGATATGGAATGAAGTTCCCTGTATTAAGCACAACAGATATGGAATGAAGGGTGTGCTGATATAATCATTACCACTTATCTATAATCTAAATGTGATGAATGGCCCATTCGCCCAGTGAAGGGAAAATTGTGTGATTAGAAAGTAGTGTAGAGTACAGCTCTGAAATTTTAATGTAATTCTTTTAAAAGTACCTATCTACCTTACTATAACTATGTTTTACATCGTCAAATAAAGTATTCTTCAAAGTTTTATTCGAGTCAGTATTATAGATACCAGAGCCATACTGGAACCTGGTAGGCGCCATGTCTTTACATTCAGGACTATGACAAAAGAAATTTCATAAGCTGTAATCACACAGACTGCTGGTCGGCCTTTTAACTTACGAATATTTATAACTATTTAGTTATAAATAGTTATGATTGAAACTGACCGATTCACGATTCAGCAGATTTATATTGATTTGATATGATATTAATTCTGATATTTTAATAACATTTTGTTATTGTTTATCCTGTGCTTAATCCAGAATTATTACTTAGTACTTAATATCAGGCACTGATCTTGCTGATTCATGCCATATGTAGTCCTACTACGAAATTCATTATTCTCCAACAAATAAGAATGATCATTAACATTTATTTTCAAGTTCCAGGTACCTACCGTAAATACTATCTAAGGGAATCAGTTTCTTACATATTTAATAAAATGATTGATGAACCCTGACCCTCTGGAGGGTCACAGCAATTGTAGCTGGTCGGCTTTGTGTTAGCTAATTGGTCCTTAACAGAAAGTCAAGAGACTGATATGTTTTAAAATAATGCAATGTGATTATAACAGATTTATTTTACAGGAATACATGCTATGCTTTCGGCTTATCTCAAATTTACCAATACTCTAAACATCTGCTTGTTTAAATATATATCGAGAGCAGGGCACGCAATATAATAAATGATCAAACGAACTTACCTGTTGTGAAGTTCGATCATTATTATATGAGTGCCCTGCTCGAAGATATATGGTCCCTACCCATCCCACCCCGGGTAAAATTTGAGATAATTCGCGACTCTAAAAAGAATGAAAGCGTTCACCGAGCACAGATTAAGCAAATTTTTAGCTACTTCTAAAATTGCGCAGAGTTGCCAGTGAATGATGAGAGCTGCTTGTTTAAATATATATCTTCGAGCAGGGCACTCATATAATAATGATCGAACTTCACAACAGGTAAGTTCGTTTGATCATTTATTATACGCATCATATAATCGCTACTCGTACTATATGTGCTTCTACTAATTAGATATTACTTGGAACACAATATGAGTAAATTTATATCACGACAATTTGAATTCTGTGGGGAAGACGCATGCAGGGTTACATTTCAAACTATATTTATTTATTTATTTATTTAGGCATATTTACAGAGTAAACACAAACATTCACATGCTTATTCATTTAAAAGCTAAGTGCTCGTGCTACTCTAATTACAAATATGCACAGCACTCACATATAGACAACATATTAAAATTATGGAAATACTAACTTTAACAATATTGCAAATTAAAGAACTTAAAATGTTATGTTATAATGTTTTGGATCTTGTTCCCTCCCCTCCCTTGTGCCCCCAGACTTTGGGCCCGCAAAGTGCACCATAGGCACCCGAGCCGTCGTAACTAGGGGTGACGCCGAAGATATAAAATAATGCATATAAAAATCCATTTATCATATCTGTCGAACAATGGGCCAAACTGACAGCTCAATGGGTCCCACTTAAAGGCAGAAGTCAAAGCGGGAGGCCCAGATGGAGATGGCGGGATGATCTGGACTCTTTCCAGAGCGACTGGTCCCTGGTAGCCTACGGGCTTTTAATAATAATAATAAATATTTATTATTTTAAATGTTTTTTTTTATTGTTTATAAAAATATTTAAAAATGTATAAAATAAGTAATTATAATAAATGGAAGATAAATAATATTTATAAAAGACATAATTTATATGAAGGGTGGAATCAGCTATCATTGTACCCATCGTTGTATCAGCCAATGGTTTAATAGCCAAAAGCCTCGACCGACACATAAGGAAGCTTTGATTTACTACAGAATATTGCCCGCATAGTAAGGAGGGTTTTTTTGTGGATCCCTGACTGTCGGTAGCTGGGACTCAATACCGGTTGTCTACTATTTGTTATATTATTATTTTATTTTATGAAAATATTTAGAAATGTAAATGAATATGTACCTAAAAAGTTTAATGATTTGCCTGCAATTGTTTGTGCTAATGGCTTATTAGGATTATGTGCTGACAATATCACATAAATGTATCCTCCTGACATTTAGCTCGACCAAACTCGTCATAAAAATCCCAAAATCTCCCATCTCACGTATCAGATGTAACCTTTAACGCTATCGTCACGCGTTGGCTCCACATTGAGTGACTAATTCCTTGGCATGAAGCCAGTAACTCGACCTATATACTCACCCGACGTCTTCCTACTAGTACAGGCGGCCACCGGTCCAACTAATTAGGTTATAATTTTTATTTCATTGCTTTATAAGGTTCGCTAGACCAGGATGTTAGGTACGCGAAGATAATCAAATCAGACTTGCAAATAGGATAATTTTCTTGTAGTTAGGTTTGTTAATGATCGATTGATTGATTACTAGCTAAGGCCAGGCTTAGTGGTTTATCTTTAGGTGTTGTTTTTTTTTAATAAAACAGGTGCGTTTACTTTGCCAGTTTTCGCGAGCACAAAGATACGCAGCATGATTTTTATATAGATACAAATATTTACTTCACCTTGATATGAATCGGAATACCCCGACAACACTCCTATAAGATTTATTTCTTTAGGGTTAGGGTTCCGACAAATGTCTTGGTGGAAGAAAAACGTTTTCATTTTTGATTGTAGTACGAGTCATTGTAACCTTTACTGCAATGTGTCTTGTATCTTAGCTAAATATCATTTTATTCTCGTTCTAGTTGTCATTTACTAGTAGGAATATTTTCTTTATGTTATTTGGAATGTAGCTTCATCGAAGTGTTAATTGTTTACACGAACTACAAAGGAAATTTTGGAGTAGGGTTGAAACTGTAATTGTGGTATTATAGGAAATTTATCAAAGTACCAATTAGCAGAAACAATAAAGTTCATATTAGAGTTGGTACCGATAGGTTACACAACCTTAAAGCATAGGTACAGGAGAGATCAGTTCGTACTATATATAGATCATTGGAAATTTATTTGTATTTCAAACTAAGCTAATATTCAAACGGTAACATATAAAAGCTTGAGTTTCATTCAAACTACTACTAATAGTCTCTCTATTATTTACTAAATTATGATATACCACCATGACTGTACACCCTCAGTTCGCAGTAAGTCCCATGTAATAGAGGGTAACCGTATTGCCAATAACCGGGCTAAAATCCATACTACGAGCTGCTACTAAGAATTTCGATAGCACTGCTCGAACTGGGAATGGAATCCAGGCCGTCTAGCGTAACAGACACCCTTAAGAGCTCTAGACTAATGAGCAACTGTTACGTCATCGGTCATTAATACATAATGACGTATATGAAGTAAATAAATGAACAAGACTCGCTGAAATAAAACTACTCTTAACGAATTTTATCGCGTTGTTTTGATATTATTTAATTCCCGACGATTCGGATCCTTTATAGCAGGGGTGACCAACTTGATTAGACCCAAGATCTCCTGTTTACTAACGAAGCCCTGTGCGATCAATTACATACTTATTGAAATCCTAAATGAAACAGCATATAGTTCAGTACAAAATCATATACTTAGTTTTTTTTTATTTTATTGAGAGAAAAAACATAAATGTGAAAATTATTCTTAGTAACTACTTATTTAACTATATATATTAGTGTGAGCATTGCGTTGGTCTACGTATTTATATTTTTTGCCTTGCCACGATCGATTGGACTAACAGTCGCGATCAACCGGTCGATCGCGATCGACCTGTTGGCCACCCCTGCTTTATAGCATTTATAGATAGTCACGGGTAGACTGAGGTGTTGGACGTCATCTTCGGGAATTAAATAATATAAATAGAATGCGATAGAATTCATAAAAAAATGTTTTATTTCAATGTCTAATATTTGCGTGTCAGAAATCAGTGAAACACACTGAGTTCAATGACGATTCCAGGTCAGATAAAATGTTTGCAGTGCCAGGTTAACGAGTGATTTATCTAGGTCATGACAGGAACACTAGGGTGTCTAGCCAATACAGTGTTAGCTGTTACAAATGATAAGAAGGACAGTTTTTGTACATTTGTCATATGGACAGGTCGTAGACATTTTCTTTGTGGGTTTCAAACGAATAATTATTAATGAGTAAGTAAGCTATTCAAGTGTATCGTGCGCTTGCGTTGTATTCTAAGAAATTGTGTTTTTGAGTTAATGTGAAAGTTCCTAGTCAAGTGGCCGTTAAGAGCGATTGTAACGCTGGTGTTCTTGAGTTCAATTCCCTGATCCAGTAAAGTGATTTTGTATGTGTGGTTTTCTATAAATTTCTCATTAGCATCTAGGATTTTGGGTTTGGGCCGGCTAAGGGCAATAGACTCGCTCCTAATACATGGATTGCAAACAGACTGGCAAACCGTGGGTGTACATTAGTACACCTCCACTTAACCTTCCCGGAAATAAAGACGTGGAGGCGGAATCTATTGTTACGTCTTAGGTACGTTGTTTTGTCTTCAAATATATTATTTTCTTAAAGGTTTTTATTACGGTTTATAATTTCTTAAGTAAATAAATAGGTTTTTCAAAAACTATCGCATTCAGCTTATCCTTAAATACATAATATTATGGATCAATAAATCATAAATTAATGATAGATTTAATCCAAGATTAAGCTGATTCATTTCACTCAACAAAAAAATGGATCGCAATAATATTTGCTCAAAGACAAAACATTTAATGTGGCAGGAAAATTTGTATTGAATTTCAGTGCCGTTTGAGTTGTGGCTGAAGGAATGAGTTCGATGCGAGTGTGAAAGACTTATCGGCGTCATAGGCACGCACACAAAGACGTGTGGGCGGGGCGTCGCGTCGCGTGCGCACCCGACAACAGCCGGCGCCCCGGGTACAGTCGACGCGAACGTTGCTTAGAGAAAAAATAAGTCTAGATGTATGTTTGTTTCTAGACGGAAACGTATGCATTACTCATAGCTCGATGACAACTAACATTCTATATGATAATTAGCGAGTCCAACCACATTTTCAAAAAACACAAAAAACGTGTCAGAAATCATAAAACGTTTTAAGGGAACAAAATCAACACATAATACTGTCCCAGTGCTGAGCACGGGTCTCCTCTAAAGATGTAAGGGATTAAGCTACAGTCCACCACGCAAGCGTAATCGACTCGTCAAGTCGAGAAAATCAGTCAAGCATGCAGGATTCTCACAATGTTTTCCTTCACCATATAAGTGCGTGATAATTAACGATTAATACGCACATGCCTTCGAAAAGTGGTGGGTGCGTGGGTGACCGGTGCGTGCATTGGATTCGATCGAGACCTTGACGATGGTCATAAATGTCATTGTTCAAGAGAAGATTTTTACGAATTAATTTGTAAAAAACGTAAAAAATAATTAAAAATCAACAGCTGCAAATAGGGAAACATGTACATAATATTTTTATAATAGGGATTTATTTATTGAAAATTTTCTATCTCTTTTGCATCTCCTATTAACCACAACCTATAATTAAATTTCATTTTTTTATCTATCTTTGCTTATTATATTATTTCTGGATTTAGTAAAATCATTAGTAGGTAAGTATCTGAAAAATAGTGTTACAACCTACATGTTTTTGCTCTCCACTGTATAGTAACTGCGCCAACGCACGCCATATACGGGGTGCCGCTCCCCTCCGCGCCGCCCGCCCTCCGACACCGTTTGGCTCACGTTTCGACATAGATTAAACAATAGACTCGACAGTGCTGAAAAATATTTTCTTAATTTTTCAGTTACTCGTGTAAATATTGAATTTCGCTCAGGGTAAGAGCTTCTAAATTTCCATTCATCATACTGATGATACCGGTTAATAATGCTTATGAAATTAACCGGGTTAATTCAGTGTTTTTCGGTAGGGGAAATACATGAGACTCAAACCCAGGACTCCAGCTTGTAGGGCCTATAAAACATATAGTTAAACTATTTTTTTACGAGCGCCCCAATCATTTTTATTCCCAAGGGCCTTGGATGGCCTAAAATGGCGTTGAACAGAGTCCAGGACTTCTCGGCATTTTTCCTTCCAGTGAATCCCAGCTTCCATTCAGTAATCGATGAGTAAATAAATAAATGTTATCATCATGCTGTATTCCCCGAAACATTAGACAAAATTAAGTGTACCTACCTACAAGTCTATAATAGGGGGTCAGTAGAAAACCCGAATAATGTTTACTTGGTTTTTCCATTGCTTAATCTGGGCATTGAACGTAGTTTAGCAGCCACGCGTCCCTTTCAGAACTATAAGCAATAAAAACTCCTTTATAGCCTTTGCTAGTGGAGATCTGATGGCAACAGGAAATAAATATAAATATCCCTAGAAGCCGTCCCCAACATATTGGGAAAATTCTAAAACAGTCGTTCCTAAAGTTGACGAATCCATCTCAATAAACTCACAAATTCGAAATGTTTTTTTCAGGGTCCAACTAATATCGCTCTGGAACCACCAGCGCCGTTGAACCAAGCGCAACCAATGGTTTGGGAATTGCTAATCTAAAATGATGATAGTTATGGAATAAATATGTAAAGAGACTAAGCATAGGTATTAAACACATAACCCTCCTCCTTCGGCAGTCGGGTAAAAAAGGGTAGTATTTAATACTTTAACTGTAAATCCCCTTTTTTCAATCAAAATATTCGAAATTACCACCAAAAATACTAAATTGCACACTAAATTTGCTCATCAAATAAATCAGTTATACTATACTGTTAGATCTTTAAAGCTTAACTGTTTTACTGAATGACTATCTGTTAACTAAAAGTAAATCTAATAATTCTTCGTTGGCTACATTTCGGTTCTGACACTAGGTGTCGTTGGTTACAGTTCTAACCTAACCTAACCAAATTAAAAAGAATAACGACTTTATTTTTCTGATGTTAAGTACCTTTATATAGGTACATATTTTTGGTCATTATTTATTTAATCCCTAATTTAATTGTACAGTAACAATCAACTAATAATACTTCCCCCATCATGAGAGTAGTACTGACAAAAGCGCGCCAAAATACTTTTACTTATGCTTTTTTTTCTTTTTTGTTGTGTGCAAATATTTTTGTTTTACAAAAAACATTTTTTAGTACAACATGTTTAGTTTTTCAAGTAGTTAATTTGCAGTACAGTCATTTATTTGATATGCAGTAGGTTATTAGTGGAGACATTTTGGTTGCTTAAATTTATAAATAGAGGTGCAGTTAAAAATTCCCCTTAAGAAACGGAAATAATTATATAATACAGAAATAAGTATTATTTGCCTACTCCTGCATCTGTACTTACTTTCTCTGAGCTGCGTCCGCGCATGTTTGTTTACACGGCAGCCGCGGTGCATTTGTTTTTTCTCAACGTGTGGTGTAGTGACTTGGCTCGCATCATATAGTATATCGAGGTTTCCACACATCACAATGAAGGACAAAGAGTATTTGAAAAGATACATCTATAGATATAAAACGTTTGGGTTTCTGAAAGGGTATTCAATAATATTGACTACGGAAAAATTAACTAAATTGTAAAAATGTCAATGTTATAATCTTTGTTTAAAGGAGCATCTATGGAGTTTCTTGTCGGTTCTGAACCACACACCTCAACCACACTGGTCTAATTGAAATAAAACATTCGACTCTGAAAAAAAAAACATTATATTTCACTGTAGGTAGGTTTTTGTAAGTCGTCAATATTTGACACTAAAACCTAGGTACTTCTTACACTCTTGTTAAATTGACAATGATTTATACATTATTCGATATTCTACATTTTTCTCGGCTAAGTGCCATATTTTGATAAGTGTTAGTGAATTCATTAACAAGCTAACCGTTTCTTTTTAATGTATTTTTTTATGGGATAGGGGGCAAACGAGCAGATGGATCGCCTAATGGATGGGCACCAGCAATAGTCGCAAGCGCGGTGCCCGCCTTTTAAAAGAGTTTGGGCCTCCGGTATCCTTACTCACTTGGCGAAACACAACGTGATGCTAAGATCACGCCGTTTTCCTGTGAGGCCGTGGTATCACTCCGACCCATTCGTACCGAAGCATGGCTCCCCCATGGTAATAGCCAGTCTTGTATTCATTCCTACCTTTCTCTGGTGACAAACAGGAGCTGACGAACTAGAAGATCGACCTAACTCACAGAGTAACTGCGAACTAAACTCCCGATCCGGAAACTCCCGGTTGCCGGTTTGAAACCTACCGAGGTGAACCCGCTCGTAAAACAAGAATTTAGCTTAGTACGAGGGGTTAACAAGAATACTTATAATATGCAACCCAAATTGCTAGTAGCTTTAAAAAAACTTACGTTAATACAATGTTTTAAGCAAATTGTCGTAAACAGGAAAATGCTGGGTTGCCGAATTCCGCTACATGCTTACGGAAACTCAAAAAGAAAGTTGCAGAGAAACCTGTAAGTTTGTAAGCAGAAGTTGTGTCGATATTCTAAATACATAGATATTATGACGTAGGTATGGCTGTGACGCACAAGTTTAAAACTTTGTTAATGATGCCACGTGAAAATTTGCAAGAAAAGAAAAACACGACCAAACGTAACTTTGGAGTTATGGGTTAAGTTTACGTTTGGGGTTTCAGTGAACATTCAGAAGTAAAACTATGGAGAAAGGATTCAATTACTGGAATATTGTACTAGATACCTACTGCCTCATTAGCCAAGTGGTCCCGAGCGCGACTGCTACGCTAGAGGTCCTGGGTTCGATTCCCAGGTCGAGCAGTGTTATTGGGTTTTTCTATGAAATTTCCAGTAGCAGCTCGGAGTTAGGAATTTGTGCCCGGTTAATGGCAATAGGCTCGCCCCCTATTACATGGGACCCAAACATACCAGCGAACTGTGGGTGTACATTAGTACGCCTCTGCCTAACCCTTCGGGGAATACAGGCGTGATGGTATGTTTCATGTTATGTAATAAAATATTATTAAAGGATATATCTGAATGTAAATCCAAATATGACACATTAAAAGTCATCATCACAAGACAGGGAAGACCTAGACGAAGTTGTATGGCACAAGTGAAGGAAAGGGTTGCGATCGAGTGTTATCTAGAGGTAAAACGGAAAGCAGAAGATAGAGAACAGTGGCGTTTGCTCCACCGACAAGAGCTGAGCTCTTAAGTTAAAAAAGATATCTGGACGGAAAACCAAATATGACACATTAAAACCCATTTATTTACGTTTAAATTTTAAAAATCCTTATTCCATAAGTTTAGACCTATTAATTAACATTAAGAGAAGCAAATAAATTGGTAAAATATTACAAAAATCATTTAAGATTAGACGTGTCAGCCCTATGAAATCTGCGTACGCGCAACGTAGGTAATATGATACGCGCGCGCTTTCCTTACACGGCTGTAATGGCGGCCGTCGACCAATCACAGGCGTCGTCGTCTCGCCTACCACATTGTTGTGTAATGTTTATACCGTGCTCTATGTAATTGGTTCCAGTTCACTCCTATTTATAGCTGTGATTACTTATTAATCATGAAAGTGTGTGTATAGACTATACATTTGTATACATATCTATACTAATAATATATAAAGCTGAAGAGTTTGTTTGTTTGTTTGTTTGCTTGAACGCGCTAATCTCAGGAACTACAAGTCCGATTTGAAAAATTCTTTCAGTGTTATATAGCACATTTATTGAGGAAGGCTATATATCATCACGCTACGCGGACGAAGTCGCGGGCAGAAGCTAGTAATTATATAATACAGAACTAAGACTAAGTAACTATTCCACGCGGACGAAGTCGCGGGCGGAAGCTAGTATTAATTATTCAAACACAATTCAATCAAAGTGTGTTATTATTCCGATTCCGATTCCGTTAATCTAGGTTCCTGTATACCATTTTGTTTAAAATACTTGAATTAAGAATGCAATTCTTGATAACTTTTAAGTTTGGAACGATTTTTCGGTCGTTTATTTCCAGTGAAGTAGTTGACGAAATGTTACGATAGGAACCTAGATTAACCGGATCTCACCCGAACAATAATACAATTTGATAAAATATTGTTTGGATTATAATTTATTTTGGTATTACGTTTTTGTGGGCAATCCAAGCTTCACCGGATCCTTAATGTTTAATTTTAAGTATAATAAATAAATAAATAAATATTCTGGGACATTTTTACACAGCACCATCTAGTCCCAAACTAAGCAGAGCTTATACTATGGATACTAGACAATGGATATAATACTTATATACTTTTTTTTTGTGAATACATACTTATAATACATAAGAAACACCCAGACGAACACAAACACTTGCATATATTATATTCATAATAAAAAAAAATGTGTCCTGTGAGAATCGAACCCACAACCTCATGGTCAGCAGTCCGGTACTCGAACCACTAAACCACAGAGGTCGTCAAACTACAATGCTTAACTTTAATTTTGTATAAAAAGCAAATATTTTTCCTGTAATGTTGCTAGTGAACATTCACAATACTATAATTTACGCCTAGTTTCAGTAAGAAATATGTTTGTAATAGTGTATAAGTCGTTGACTTCTTATTATATTGTTGACTTGTTATATTTTTTTCTAATATGTTATTAACGTAGTACTTACTTACTGCACCAGTTAATAGATATGCTGGCAACTTGCCCTTCAGTGTTCCATTAAGCACTTGTTGCTAACATGCTAACTGTATAAGTATTGTTTGTTGCCAAGTATCTACGTAAACAAATCAATCTTACTTAATATACTAGAAAAAGGTTCCTAAAGATATTAAGACTGTGATTTATGTCTTCAGTTTAAGGTTTTTTTTTGTGCGCAAAAATCATCATGTATCAAGTCCGACATACTCTGCCACCTGGGAAGGTGGCAAGGTATGTCGGATTCATACCAGCTAAGAACTCCAGTTTTGCTCCATAGACATGACCGTGGAATCCGTGACATTCACCCCAACCGATATAACAAGACAGGGAGATTTGTGTAACATAAGTAAATTATAACATAACATGCCATTCATATTTACATTATAACATACCATCAATGTACACCCACAGTTCGCCGGTATGTTTAGGTCCCATGTAATAGGGGGCGAGCCTATTCCACACAAGTTCCAAACTCCGAGCTGCTACTGAGAATATCATAGAAAAACCCAATAACACTGCTCCAATCACACCTCCAGCGTAGCAGTCACACTCAGGACCACTAGGCTAATGCGGCAGTAATAGACTAGAAAAAGGTTCCTAAAGACTTTGAGAGTTATGTCCTCAGTTTAAGGTTTTTTTGGTGCGCGGAAAAATTATCATGAATCAAGTCCGACATACTCTGCCACTTGGGAAGGTGGCAAGGTATGTCGGACTCGGACCAGCTAAGAACTGTACGTGTTTTGTTTTGCTCTATAGTCACGACCGTGAAATTCGTGACATTCACCCCAACCAATATAACAAGACAGGGAGATTTGGGTTTTTTTTCTATATGGCAATAGCTGTTGATTCAGGGAATCTTGACAGCGTAACCGGACTTGGTGACGAGGCACCGAATGCCTCCAGCCAGGGGCAACTTAAAACTAAGCAACAGCAGCTACCGTCGTCCCCAACGGGACACGGGCCTCGGCTTAGGACATTGCTGGGGGGCAGCTAGGGACTGGATCTGGTTTAAATTATTTAGGGGCTACTTTAAAGCTACTGGCTCGGCGCGGGCCGGCTCGAGCAAGGGTCGGGGGGGTGGAGATTTTTGTAACCTAAGTACATTATTAAACTGCGTATTAATTGAGGTTACGCAAATCTCCCTGTCATGTTATATTGGTATTCCTAGTGTAATAATAATCAATGAACGACAATTAACGAATGGAGTTTACAAGGCAAATGTCAGAGGCAGCGTCAGAAGAGTTCGTCCTATGACATCTAGGTCCTTCAAAAAGGTCAGGTGCGTAGTAACCGGCGCGTATGTATGAGAAGATGTTTGAGTGTGGCAGAAGCAAAAGAAGTACTTATGCAAGAATCGTAGTAAGTGGCGATCTATAGTTTCTGCCTACCCCTGTGGGAGAAAGGCGTGAGTGTATGTATCTTCTTCTTCTTCTTCTCTACTATTATAAAATTGTAAAAGAGCTGTGTCTGTACATTGAAGATATTTAAAAAAACACGTGGGTTATGGTATATAGGCGCCTCCGAATCCGAATATGTGATTTTTAAAATTCTTGTCTGTTTGTCTGTTTGTTACGGGTTGGAGCAAAAACTACCTAATAGATTTTAATTTTATTATCACTGTTAGAAAGTATATGCTCCAACTTAAAAACTCGTGAACTTCTTATATCAATTAATTAAATGAATCCTGAGATACAGCTTGACCTCCCTGATGTATAGAGGCCCATACCAAGAAGAGGTCATCAATGTTGGTTTTCTATTTTTACTCCTGATATAGCTTCACGTGAGCGAAGCCGTGGGCAGAAGCTAGTATGTAATAGTTTACTATCTTATTTCATAACATTAGGTACATCTTACGCCTATATTCTATCGGTGAACTGTGGGTGTACATTAGTTTAAATCATAGCTTCAAAATTATAGAAGTACTCGAACCTTCGATTTAAAATCGGAACTAACAGTTAATAGAAGTTTTAGAAATTCGGATATGATTTTTGATGAAAACACGATGTCAATAAAATCTATCATCAAGGACGGGTCTACGACTCCTTGCCCTGCAATAGGGTGACGTTTCATTATTTATTAATTCGAGACATCGCTCAATTATATTAATTTCGAAATCAGATAATGGTTTACTGAATTAAAAGTAATCATTACCTATCTACATTCTAATGAAAAAAATACTGATATTTGTAATAATAGTATTTTTTTCATTAGAATATTTGTAATAGTATTTTTTCATTAGGATGTAGATTAGGTAATGATTAATGCGAAAGTTTGTGAGATGAGATGTTTGTTACTCTTTCTCGCCAGAATGGCTGAACGAAACTGGATAAAATTTGGTACAGAGATAGATTATAGTCTGGAATAACACATGGGCTATCTAGTTTTTATCTAGTTAGTCTTTTTATCTAGTTCAGACCCATTTCTGAAGACCATGCAGACGAAGTCGCGGGCAGAAGCTAGGACATTGCCCACGCACTATGATTTTCTCCTGTATCATAAACACATTTACAGATTCAAATTCACAAACGCCCAGATCCGAAACAACTAGCTGTAGACCATACAAATAGTTGCTCCGTATAGGGATCGATCCCTGAATACGTGTCACAAGTCACAGCCGATCTCTCAGCCGCTACGCGAAACGTGCTGCCAAAACGTTTTTGGTACCTACCTATTTATTTAAAAGGTAAAAACTTCCTATCTAATCGTGCCTAATTTATTTAAAAACTGTTTTAGAACACGAACTGTGTTTCTTGATTTTTATAACTAACTAAAAAAGTTCGGAACAAAAGCTCACAAGTCAATACTAAACCAATTTTTGGAAGAAAACTGATTAAGAGATAAGAAAGTGCGGGGGTAAAATTATTCAAAACATGAAGAATTCGATTTTCAAAAATTAAAAGCACTACTGATACGCGTAAATTTCTAACGGAATTTGAGCTACCCTACTCTAGAAGCTTAGTTGCGTAGCTACGAAGCGCACCCCCTTCGCCCCCCACTACCCCGAAACCCGGCCAGAGCTTCATCCAGGGTAGCCACTTGTTGAGCACCCTGGAAAATTTGCGGCAAATTTCTTAAACAAATGATTTTCAAAGGCACAAAGAAAATATTATTGTCTAAGTATATACATTTTGCAAGTTTATTTTGAACTTGACATCAGGAAATGAGAGAGGAAATTATGCGATACAAAACGTTCGTAGCTCTGTTTGTTTTTTGAATGAAACTTTGAACGAAAAAATGTATTTTCACAACAATAATTGTTATATTCAGGAATTGAGGAAAACGTAATTTGCATTGCAATACCTACATGAAATTTATATTTCACAAACATACTATCACGCCTGTATTCTCCGAAGGTTTAGGCAGAGGCGTACCTACTACTGTACACCCACAGTTCGCCGGTATGTTTTAGGTGCCATGTAATAGGGGGCGAGCCTCTTTCCATTAACTGGACACAAATTCCAACTCCATGCTGCTACTAGGAATTTCATAGAAAAACCCAATAACACTTTGCTGGGAATCAAACCCAGAACCTCTAGCGTAGCAGTTGCACTGGGCTAATGAGGCAGTTATAATAAATGTATATTTTAAAGGTTTTATATTCATATTTTTTAACTGGTTATTGGTTTAGTACCTAGTTGCAAACGCGACTGAGAGTGAGGTCCTTGGTTCAATTGCCAGACTGAGTGCTCTCGTAGTTTGGATTTGCGTCCAGATTTGCTATCCTTCAATGGGTCGTTACAACAGATTTTCTATTGTTTCTGCTAATTGATCCTTGTTCGGTTAACATGCAATTAGTTCTATTAATCTTTACTTTACACAGTCTATTGTATTTTTTTTTTTTTAGATTCGCCTACTCACTCCAAGCTTGATCAATGTCGTTTCAATTAAGCCTTATCTATTTTTAATTAGTGTTCCTTTACAAAATACACCCACTGATGAAACTTCTCAATAAATGTCTTCTTCATTGTTTTATTAGAAACTAGCTTCTGCCCGCGGCTTCGCCCCCGTGGAATAAAAAGTATCGGGAACGGGATAAAAAGTATCCTATGTCCGTCTCCTGGTTCTAAGCTACCTCTCCACCAATTTTCAGCCAAATCGGTTCAGCCGTTCTTGAGTTATAAATGAAGTAACTAACACGACTTTCTTTTATATATATAGATGTCTCTCTGAGAAGCAATAACTTGGAACTAACGAGATCTCATGTGGAGGTATGAAATATTACCTATACCCAGATAGATTTTTTAGTCCAGCAAAAGTTTTAAAATCAACTAAAATAATATACTCCCTACCTAAAAATGTATTGATATAGTACTATTGGACTCCCGAGCCGAATACAAATCCAACGGAAGGAAGTTCACCAGTTTTTAAGTTGGAGCATATACTTTCTAACAGTGATAACAAAAATTAATTTTATTCAGTAGTTTTTGCGCCAACCCGTAACAAACAGACAAGAATTTTAAAAATCTCATTTTTGGGTTCGTAGACATATACCTACCCTAAAAAAACCCACTTGTTTTTTTTTATATTATCAATGGAAAGACACAGCATTTTTACAGTTTTATAATAGTAGAAAAGAGATGAGACTGGAACGGAATTATAATTTGAACGGTTTCACAGGATCAGAATTGCCGTACTGAAATCTACGATTTGTCAAAATACAACTCGTAACCCGAACGCCTCCGCTTTAAAATCAAAAGCTCAACAATTAAACAACAAAATATTGAACTACCCACGTCGCCCACACTCTATAATCCTCAGAGAGCGACCCAAAAATTTGGATAAAGTGTCCGGGCCCCGGTAATCCAAAGTACCTACTTGGAACCCTGAAATATTCATGACAAGGTTGGAACCAAGGTCGAAACTCGTTGACTCGAAGTTATTATATCGATTCTGTATTATGAATGTGTTAGAGGTTTTATTTATTGTCTAACTGTGCCCGGAATTCTGTGTGTCTCAAAATTACTGAGATTATTGAGTAACTTGTTATTTGAGAATAATTTTGTAATTATGTATTTCTTCCTGATTTCTCTACATTTATTTTTTAATGTGTAACTAAGTATGTCGGTATTATTTGACTCTGTTATTTTGTCTGAAATTGTTTTATTCAGTTTCCATTATTGTATTGGACATAATATTCAGTTGACAACTGCGACATATTTGACATGCTTTCAATATTATGCACATCTTTATTGATCTTTTTTTTATTATATACTTATTGGTCATAAATGTAAATGTTAGTACTGTGTAGGCTAGTTTGAAAAACCACATAAAACCATTAATATTTTTCTGACGGTCTTGAGTATTCATTTGGCCTCCACAAATGTCCTGCTGATCTGGTATTGCCGTGCGGCGGGTCGTTGAGCTCCCTAAATAATGATTGAGCTACACGATGACTGGTGCATGCGTGCCGTCAGTTAGGACAGGTCAACTCAAGACTGCTATGGCTCTTTCTTCAAAAGGCCTGTTCAGATTTTGCCCTACATCGTAAAACACATATCCTAGAATACTACTACTACTGTCTGGACTTTAAAAGAGACCATGATTCTCTGAGTTTGTTTCGGCGTTTCTTCTCAGAGGTCGTCAAATAGGAAATGCCAGCGCCATCTAGTAAAAAAATATATGTAAAACAACTTGTAAAAGTGTCTTTTTAAGATCTATTTACAGAAATAAATATTATTTATCATTTATACTCAAGATTATTGGGTTTCGTTATTATAATAATGTTTTTATTCTAATTTACGTGTTTGAGTTACACGTTGAATATACAAAAAAATTTTTTTCATGAAATTATCTCTACTAAAAAGGTTAGTAATTAAAGAAACGCGCATAATAAATCGCAAATTATAACAGACTCCAGAAACGATACGACGAAAGACGCCTCTTTAACCGACGCTTCCAATACAGTTGTACAGTTCAAAGAGGCCTTAGTCGCCTAATAACACGTCATTTACATGAAATATAAACGAGAGACAACGACATTGATGTATTGCACTGGAACCATTTTAGATGTCCATTGCTACTTTGACGTGGTAAATGTACATCTGAAAGTTTGTAAATTCATCGATGTAGGGTCTTACATTCACACGAATTGTATTGTTTTATTAATTCAATTCTATTTCTGAAGGACAATTTGTAACTATTTTATACTGTTTGCTATTAACGCAGGTTCAAGATTTTCAAAGATAATTCTATATCACAGGCAATGAGGTCGGTAGCATTAAGCTAAGGCGTAGTGTACCAAATTGGAAAACGCATTTTCGAATCCTGTTTAAGAGCAAATTATTTTATTTTACATTACATACCATCACGCCTGTATTCCCAGAAGGGTTAGGCAGAGGTGTATTATGGTACACCCACAGTTCGCCGGTATGTTTAGCTCCCATGTAATAGAAGGCGAGCCTATTGCCATTAACCGGGCACAAATTCCAAACTCCGAGCTGCTATTGAGTATATCATAGAAAAACCCAATAACACTTTGCTCGACCTGGGAATCGAACCCAAGACCTCTAGCGTAGCGGTCGCACTTGAAACCACTAGCCTAACGAGGCAGTAACGAGCTATTTTATTTTATTTAATAATGATTTATTTGAATTACTTACACTGGCTCGTTGGTCTAGTGGTCCCAAGTGCGACTGCTACGCTAGAGGTCCTGGGTTCGAATCCCAGGTCGAGCAAAGTGTTATTGGGTTTTTCTATGAAATACTCAGTAGCAGCTCGGAGTTTGGAATTTGTGCCCGGTTAATGGCAATAGGCTCGCCTCCTATTACATGGGACCTAAACATACCGGCGAACTGTGGGTGTACCTTAGTACACCTCTGCCTAACCCTTTGGGGAATACAGGCGTGATGGTATGTTATGTTATGGCTCGTTGGCTCGGTGGCCGGACCTCTTGAGGTCTGACTGAATGGCAACTTTAATTTACTTCAGACTCAGTCTGTCGTAAAATACCTCCGTGTGTTTCGATTTTTCCGCGTAAGAGCCATTTCACCCTCGGATACCGCGGCTCTGGTAGTTTTAGGGGGTTGGCAACGCATCAGCAACTTGTCTGTGTTGCATATGTCTATGGGCGACGAAGAAGAGGCTCATCAGCTCTTTTGCCGACTAAATCCATAAAAAAACACTAAATAAGAAACAGAAAGTGCCCTACAGCATAAATTACCTTGTAGTATTTTGGAAATACGCAGCTAGAAATACAAAGTTATAATATTTTTCCCTTTCATATTAGTTTTCTTTATAAGCACATTAGTATTACAGAATCTCCCATCTAAGAAGCACTAAGTGACATTTATTGAAATGTTTTCTTCGTCTTTTGCGTTTATATTTTTCATAGAACATAAAAACGAGGTGGATATTATCTATTTTTTGTAAGTCCCTTTCTCGAGACTTAGTCCAAACAGATATTATGTTCTGCCTACACTAACATGTTACAAATAACGACTGCCACTGAAATACAACTTTTCCTCACGGCACCCTCGGAAGAAACAACCCAGCACGTTTCATCCTCGGAAGAAACAACCCCTAGTTTTATAATTTAATGTAATGTAATCAGTCGTGTATACAGAGCTCGAAAGAGTAGGTAACTATTAATAATAAAGGTTTATTTATTTCTCCACAATAATTTCTTTACACATTTATTACAAGCGCAGTAAGTTACATAAAATATTGTGGAGACTGGTGCCTGAAATAAGGTGGGAACCTTCACCTTTAGAACAGGTAGTACTTTAGGTAGATACACTTTAGGCGTACATGCGTAGGTAGATACATACGTGAGCTCGTAGGTGTATGTGATTGTATGTGTGCGCGTGTGTGTAGGTGCGTGCGTGTGTATGCTGCTGTTGACCGAGGCGCCCGCAATTTCGGCTTCTTCTTGCCCGAGCCCTTTCGATTCCTCTTCTTTTTCTTCTTATTGGTCACCGTCTGCCATCCCTCTTCATCGGAACCTGCAGCCGTTTGGTTCTGTGAAGCAGCGGAAGGAGTGGCATTGGCCGGTTCCGTTCCCTTCGTAGACTGAGGTTTGGAGTTGAGGACCCCTGCGTAGGCTGGGGCGGCTTCGCCTGTGCTTGAGCGCCTTGGGACGGCGCAGTCTGAGCCGAAGGTGGAGCATTAGCCGAAGACGCTGTGTTCTGCACGGGTCGGACCAAGGAGGCCTGACTATTCTTGGTGGCTTGGTTGGATTTGGCCGAGGCATGTGGCGCTGCAGCCTTTACCGCATAAAAGGGTGACGCCGATGTGTCGCCCCTTATATTTCTATCTCCAGCTAGGGGTGGGCGCAGGATCCTTCCTTCTATTACGCCGAACCTCGAAGCAAGGCTGGCAATTTCTGTTCGGAGCTGACTTATCAGGTCCGACTCTCCTGACTGGGTTGGGGCAACTGGTTGGCGAATCGTTACCACCTCAGTCTTGAGCTGCTCTAGCTCCCTACGCATCTGTTCCTGCTCAGACCGGGATCGCTCGTTTTCGGCTTGCAGGCGTGCGTTGTCAGCCTGCAGTTTGCCCACTTCCTCCTGCAGGCGACTATTGTCCTCGGAAGCTGAGAGATGGCGCAGTGCGTTGGCAGTACCCTCAATCAGCTTCATCGCTTCCTTCAGGCTTCTCGTAAAAGTGCGCTTTAGGTTTCCAGACTTTGAAGCGACGTGTTGGACAACCTTAAGACCAGTAGACATCTGATCAAATAACGCAGCTGAGGAAAGGCCCTCCAATGCTGCAGAGCCAGAGTCGATTTCCGGCGTCACACGCTTAGCCATATCATAACCTACCTTTTTTTTTTGTGCGTGTGGAAAATCCTCATGGACCTACCTAAACTAACCTAATTACATGAATTACGTGCTCCAACTTAGAGTATCTTAGTGCCTTTAATGGCCCTTTTGGATTTAAGTATCCTTTCCCAATAATCTGTATAAATACTATTCACATATTATTATATTAAATTTTAGTAATTATATACCAAAAGTTACTGCTGAATAAAAGTCTCCCGGTAGACTATAAGGTCCAGATTTATTTAGCTTGCATCCAACGACTCCCAGCGAACTTTATCAGATCATATCCATATCATTGGACGCCATCCTACGCTGAACTTTCCAGTACGTAGTTATACACAATATCAACTAAAGTAATTAACATGTTCCAACTTTAATATCAAGAAAATATCAACTGAACTAACTTAACTTCATGAACAACAAATTGAATTAATTTACTAATTGATTTCATTCAATCGATTTATAATAAAAAATGGACCAAATTTAATTCTCCATTGTTGAGAAAAAGTTACCTTTTTATTGGGACGCGAAATCTCATTTATTCAAAAACCCTTTCTGAAACAGTTTTGAGGAGTTTATAAGAAATGATTTTTAATTTTTTATTGTTTTTCTTTTTCTTGGTTGCTGGCGTGGGTGTTCTAAGGGTATTTAGGAGGTAATTTGCTTTAAGTAATATTATATAGTACGTTTTACATAATTATGATAGCCTGATTGTTTTACTAAACAATTTAAGCATATTAGGGGGTGAAATTGAAGGAGAAAATCTTAGTGCTAGGCAACGTTTTTATAAGAAAAAAAGAACTCCCCTTTTTCACATACTTATATTTGCACAATATTGTTCAGCAGCACATTGTTGGCATCACAGTGGTACCAACCCAGACGAATGGAGCGGCAGAGATCTTCTTCTCAGCCGTTTCGCTCTTGGCAGAGCGGTCATGGCCGTCATGTAGATGTGTCAGTTGGGGGCAGATGTTATTCACCTCACGATGTCCCGCCAACTGTTGGCCGTCATCCTGGTACACTCACTTATGGGGCCACCTACTGCCTTCTTGATTTGGTCAGTCCATCGCATTGGAGACCGACCGCGAGGTCTTGTACGGTCAACCCTGCCCTGCACAACCAGTCGCTCGATGGATCCCTCACCTCTTCGCGACACGTGGCCAAAGAATGTCAAAATGCGTTTTTGTACGATTGCCGATAGACGCTCTTTGATGCTGAGTTCTTCAAGTATTGAGGCAGAGATCTACAACCACAAAAAAATATGATTGTGATTAGTATGTAGAGCATACCACCACAAAAAAAATGTGTTTGCGTTTTGTATGTAGTAATAACCTAAGATATGGAATGCAACGGCATTCCTTTTATTTATATAATAGGTATGTATCAACGTGTAAACAACGAAAGTTCAAAGGTTTGTTATGTTGGTAACATAATATTCTCAGGATCAAATCTAAGCCATTTAAGGGTCGCCCACACACACTGAGTGATCTCTTGTTTGAAATGCTTAGGGATAACACAATCATCTTATCTTTTTTTGAAGGATTAATAATAAACGAACGTCTGTTTATTTATTTTATGTTTTACTCTTTTCGATAAAAAAGTTTTGTCATTAAAGGTAAACGACTCTTCTATTACTATTTAAACTGGATCTAGTGTCTGCAATCTGCAATAAAGAGTTTTTATTTTTTATTTATAAAAGTAGGTATGTTATTTTAAGTGAGCCTTTTTTAAGCTTAATTAACATAATATAATTTATTTAATATGATTAGGGCTCTGCTACACTATCACTGAAAAGTTCTCATCAACTGACGTTAAAAGAAGGAGGATGTTCGTCGTTAGAGGCCTTTTTGTGCTTAAAATCTAAAATATTGCCAGGGAGCAAAACCAACGTTTTTGTAGTAAAGACTGCTTGTTCGGCTTCTCATGGGTTAAAGTTCGATTAGTTATTTCCGGGTTTGGATAATATGTATACAAAAAAATGTGTTTGTGAATACTTCCAAGATACCTGAGAAAATACTAGTAGGTCTTATTAAAAAAATACGTTTCAGCGTGTGCTCTGTTGTGTTTCTCAAGTCCTCCTCGACACACTACAGTACCTATGGGAAGTGTCTTTTTGAAAAAAAAAACAGATACATTATCTTCCAATTCATTCATGTCTATACAAACAACTAGATTTACAAAAAGAAGAGGGGTCATAAACCCCCACTTATGATCGCCACTCGTGTTACTTCGGTAATCTTCGGGCGCCGACAAAGACGCCGCGTCGGCGCCACTGCACCTGAACCTCTTGACTTATAAGTGTACCATTTGAAACGTGAGTGAGACGGTGTTATCATGAAATATTCTGTAGTTTCAAGCGATATTAAATGGACCTTCTTGTTGGTTGGACGAAGGAACGGTATTTAAATAATATCTACACTAATATACAAAGCTGAAGAGTTTGTTTGTTTGCTTGAACGCGCTAATCTCAGGAACTACTGTTCCGATTTGAAAAATTCTTTCAGTGTTAGATACCCCATTTAATGAGGAAGTCTATAGGCTATATATCATCACGCTACGCGGACGAAGTCGCGGGTAGAAGCTAGTTGATAATATTGTTAGGTATTGGAATAAAATAATTAATTATGATTTAGGTGGCAAGGAATTTGTAATTTTGCGTTAGGTATTTGGTTGTTATACTCAACTAAACTTCAGGAGACCACTGCCTGTGATGTCGAAGTTCTGTTCCATATTCTACGTCATAAGGTGACGGGTAAATTTTGAATCTTTTAGAATATTTTGCAAGGCATTATATAGGCATATATCTCAAATAAAAAAAAACATAGGTATCATATTATTTTAGTGAAGATAAAAATTCTACTTGCAGACAGGATTCGAACTTCGAAGGATTCTTCGGTTTCCATACACCAGACGCTATGACCATTAAGGTACCGCTAGTCCCACCCGCCATATCGAAATTTACCTTCACGTTCTGAATTTACATCTTATGGGACTCTCGGTGGCTTAGTGGTCGTCTATCGTATATCTAACTAGAAGATGCAGGTTCAAATCCTGCCCGCAAGTCAAATTTTTCCTATAATCATAGCAAAATATACAAAAAGATAAACATAGCAAATATCAAATTTGATTAGGTAAAGAAGGGCAGCAGTATAAATTGCTAAAAAAACTTCACCTTCCAGTCGATCACACAACGAATCTTCGAGAACTTTTCCGTGTCTCTCACAAATAAATTATTGACGTGATTAAATTGAAATGAAGGCACTCGTAGCGATTGCCTTCAAATATTCAGAGCCCGTCCCCTGCCATTACCGATATTCGTATCGATACTGTTTTATACCGATTTCATGCAACGTCACGGGTTTCAGGTAAATTATTTACATAGAATTTGTAATTAGGTATGATGATCTGAAGTGGCAGTGGGCTGGCCATATCTATAGAAGAACCGACAACCACTGGGGTAGACGTGTTCTTGAGTGGAGACCGCGACTCGGCAAACGTAGCGTAGAACGCCCTCGGGCAAGATGGAGTGATGATTTGCGAAAGGCTGCCGGCAGTAGCTGGATGCGACAAGCCGAGGACAGGGTGAAATGGCGCACATTGGGGGAGGCCTACGTCCAGCAGTGGACTGTTATAGACTGATGATGATGATGATCTGATAAGAGATTTTAAGAATTCTTAAATGTTCAAAGATGTCGATGTCAATGATTGTCTTGGTTGTTGATAAATTTTCCAAATGATATGTAAATGATCAAAGGTAATAAAATAATTAATCTTATATCGTCTACTTTCATCATTAATAGTTAATACACAGGGATTGTTCTGTAATGCAGGCGCTAGCTATCTTTACTTTATGCTATATTTTTTTCCATACATACCTACCACCACTTGTATTACCCGAGGAATAAGGCAGAGGTATACTAATCTACACCCATCATTCACCGGTATGTTTAGGTCCCATGTAATAGGGGGAGAGCCTATTGCAATTAACCGGGTACAATTTCAAACTCCGAGATGATACTGAGAATTTCATAGAAACACCCACTAAAACTGCTCAAGTTTCAAGTTAAAAGTTCAAATGTTTTTATTTCATGTATGCGTTTATGAAACGTTATGATTCTATTTGCATGGTTCCAAAAGGTTGATCCTATGGAGAAGAATCCGGCAAGAAACTCCATGGACACTCTTTTAAAATAAATTAAGTTACAATCTTCACTAGTACAATATTGCGATAATAGGATGTGTGGGCGTTCAAGGATGTCCAAGTTTGACCGACCTGGGAATTGTACCGAAGACCCGTAGCATAACAGCCGCGCTTTTGGACCACTAAACTAATGACATAGAGTTCTCTCTGTATATTTTTTTGGCAAGTGAGCAGACGAGCCGACTGATAATAAATAGCCACCGCTCAATCTAGTTGATGATGCGTTGCCGAGCTCTAAAAACCCCTACGGACCACCCCGAGCTGACGCCATTACTGCCATTTAATCAACACAAAACCTAAAGACCGCAAAAGATTGAGGTTCATAATATAAATAGCATTTCAAGTCCCTGCCGAGGTACGGCATGAAGTTTCATGGGTCAGCGCGGATGTGCAGTGCGCGTGAGGTTCTAGTCCTTCCACACGGGTATATAAGCGTGTTATATACTGCACATGGGTAATATATAACCTGTATGTTATGTTAGATACAAAGACTTTTCTATATTACTAGCAATAGATAGAATGTGCTTGTAAACGCTACGATACAGGAGAAAATCCAAGTGTGGGTCGTTTTTTTTTTTAAAAAAATATGTTCTGTCTAATTTGCTCTATCGCTGTCTTAGATCATGATGACAAAGAGAGAAAATCTTTTAAATATAAAAATGTTACCAATGTCCACTCTAGATTATAACACTTTTGAATCTCTTTGATTAGAGAGTAATCCATATCTATACACTATTAAATAAAGCTGAAGACTTTGTTTGTTTTTTGCATGAACTCGCTAATCTCAGGAACTACTGGTCCGATTTGAAAAAATCTTTCAGTGTTAGATAGCCCATTTATTACGAAGGCTATAGGCTATAGCCTATAGCCTTCCGTAGCATTCGCGTAGCATGATGATACATAATCATCATGCTACGCGGACGAAGTCACGGGCAGAAGCTAGTTATGTATACGCATACAACAAGGCAGTTAGCATGGCAGCCAGCCATGCTAACTGCCTTGTTGTTCTAGTAAATGCGACTACTTGGGTTCGATTCTCAGTTCGAGTAAAGTGTTATTGGATATTTAGCGCCAGGTTTGGATTATTTTAATAATGACTGCAACGGCCCATTATAAGTTTTTTACAGTGCATATATTATACCTACTTTCTTTTGACCGCGGCTTCGCTCACCTGAAGCTATATGAGGATTAGAAATGGATCCGAAAAATAATTTAATGAGAAACCAACAGTGATGAACTCCTCTTTGTATGGGTATGTATACATCACAGAGGTCAATCTGTATCTCTGAGATAGTTTAATTAATTGAGATTATAAGTTCACCAATGTTTAAGTTGGAGCAAATTCTTGCTAGCAGTGATAACACAAATTAAATCTATTCAGTAGTTTTTACAACCAACCCGTATCAAACAGACAGCCAAGAATTTAAAAAATCTCATTTTTCGGTTCGGAGTCTTTTATACGTCCTAACCCAGTTGTTTATTTTTTAAATATCTTCAATGTACACTTGTACAGACAGCTTCTTTACAATAAAACATACAATAAATAATAGTAGAGAAGAAGAGATATAAAAAAAACATGATAGTAGGCACTTATACCTACAACTTTATTTTCATACTAGCTTCTGCCCGCGACTTCGTCCGCGTAGCGTGATGATATATAGCCTATAGCCTTCCTCAATAAATGGGCTATCTAACACTGAAATAATTTTTCAAATCGGACCAGTAGTTCCTGAGATTAGCGCGTTCAAGCAAACAAACAAACAAACAAACTCTTCAGCTTTATATATTAGTATATAAAGATTCCCGGAAATACTGTCAAGATTACTCGTACATCTCATTATTATCATTAAAACTCACTCGTAGAACAAATAAAATACTATTATAACCCTTTGTATAAAGTTAAGTGTTGACATTACAATTCGTTTTATTCGAACGTTGATGCTGACTACGTTCGTAGCAAGGTATGTACTACGAGATTATTTGCTACGAAGGTCTACGCGCTACGAAATCGCGTTATAAGCTTTTGTGCCCAAACAGTGCTCATGGCTATAATCAAGCTACAGTTTTCCAGTATATGCTGACCTAGCTCAGTATAAGTTACCGGTATATTGAGAGTTATACTTTATAATTATATTACTTTTTACTTCTTTTTAAAGATATTACGAGCATGAAGAAGTGTGAGATTGTACGTAGTTAAAGTACCTATACCTATATATGGAGTAAAAGTGCTTAAAAAATACATTAAATTAATAAAAAAAAACAGACACATCTACATCTTTTGTTTATGTACGTATGAATGTTGAAGTATGAAGTACCTATATTAAATTATGGTCGAATTTCGGACATCGGGCGACCACTAGTAATGACCAAGCAACATATTATTAACACTAGACATTTGCATGGTCTGCATATAGTTGTTCCGTTTCTAGGTAAGCAGACCAGATTCACTGACATCAGCAGACTTACAATCACAGACTTTCATATACACAAATGTGAACTGAAAAACATTAATACAAAAGGCCACAACAAATCTATTTTATTGATTTGATAATTTGGTTTTATAAATAAATATTTTTTTAACAATATTTTACAATAAGATGCCAACACCAAACGGTCTCCTATTAGCAAAAATCGTTTGAAAAATCTTCAAATAGATACTTATTCTTCAAATATTCGAAGATGGCAATTATACATAATTGGTGATACGGAATTATTTGCTAAGAAGGACCATTAAATTCGACAATAATGATATTGGCAAACGTTTGTAGTCTGTGCAAAGAAATAAATTATAAATTTATGAGAAATTTGTATTGTTGATAATTTTTTTTTTTGGGTTTTTATACCCCTGACGAAAAAGAGGGGTGTTATAAGTTCAACGTGTGTATCTATCTGTTACATTGTGGTGGCATGCAACCACAACTATAAAAAAAAATCTTGTTTTAAACTTATAATTCTTTTCGCAATTGGAATTTAGTTTTTGAAACTTTCGCTTTTATTCTATGAAATTCTTGGAATGGCGATAGGTTCGCCCACATTACGTGGGCGGTACGGTACCACCGGTGAATGGTGTGTAGGCATACATACATACATAAATACACACTCACGCCTTTCTCCCACAGGTGTAGGCAGAAACAATAGACCGCCACTTGCTACTATTCTTGCATACTTCTTTTGCTTCTGCCACATTCATAGATCTTTGTGGGTAGGTAGGATAGTATAATCTCTTCTAACTACGTAGGACCATGGAAGAGCCACGCTTCGGTACGAATGAGCCGGCTCCACCGGAGTGATACCACGGCCTCACAGAAAACCATCACGAAACAACATTTACGTTGTGTTTCGCCGAATGATTATATAAATACTGGGAGCCAAAACCTTTTAAAAGGCGGGCAATGCACTTGCAACTCCTCTGGTGTTGCGGGTGTCTATAGACGGCGGTAATCGCTTACAGTTGATCAGTCTGCTCGTTTGCACCCGTATCCTTTAAAAAAAAAATCTTTGGGTACATGCTATGATAATTATTACTTTAAAACAAATAATCTTAAAAAAATCTGCAGTATATCCTACCGCAGGTGTCATTATGTACAAGAAATGTGTTCTCACCGTAATTGATTGACTACCTAGGGCGGGGGTGGCGTAGGCCGGTTGCCATGGCGACGCCCACGCGTCTCCTCTCGCCCCGCGCCCGCTCCACGCCCGCCCCGCGCAGCATTGACCCGGGGAACCTTGAACCTACAGCTGATCGACGCGTGTCGGCATCACGGGTACTTTGTATCTTTTAGCTTTGATGTTTAGTCCCGGGGTCTGTATTATGTGGTTAGAAATGTTTTGACTACTACCTACTGCTAATGTACTGGTTGAATATTATATGTACAATATTCTAGTCAAATCCAGCCTTATTAGAAAAATATATTATGACTAGCGACCCGCCCCGGCTTTGCAAGGAGGAGAAATCCCTAACTTTATTCAAAATATTCTATAAGCCTGTGTTAATCTGGAATAATGTAGCATTCAAATGGTGAAATAATTATTGAAATTAGTCCAGTAGTTTTTTAGTTTATTTGGTACATACACAAACATACAAATCTTTCATTGACCTGCACCAATTCCAGGTCAATGAAATGGTCCAGGACCACTTCATTTCATTCACCTGGTCCTGAATCCCTAGGTCGAGTAAAGTGCCATTAGGGTGTTCTATGATATCTGACAAATTTGATGGCACTGACTTCTTAAACCGTTTTGCACATGAGTAACATTATTTTTTAGGTTTTTGAAGGCGTTTTTTTTATTTAAACCCATGTTTATGCTAAAACCGGCGGACTAAGGTTGTACATACCTCTACAAAAACAGGCGTGGTATTTTATTATACCAATAACGTTATTAGACACAGAAAAATAACTTAATAGGTACTAATGCACTCACAGTTCGCCGGTATGCTTAGGTCGTAGGTAAAAGTGTGCAAGGCAATTGCCATTAACCGGGCACGAACTGCAAACTCCGAGCTTCTCCTGAGAATTTTATAGAAAACCCAATAACACCTTGCTCGACCTGGGAATCCATATAATAAGGCAGTAAAAAATAAACAAATCACTAGGCTAAGGTCGGCGTCATTAGCTTTAATGCCACTTAATTTAAAAAAATATACTACCCCAATCCTATTTACCTTTTTAAAACCGTAACATTTAAAAAAATAAAACATAATGGTACTATTTTTCCTGTTAAGTGCCACCTGCCTCCCTTGTTTTAGGGGTGGCTTCGCTGACGTCAAGCGTCATGTAAACGGGCACGAGACTACGTCACATGCATACGAGGCATAAAGGTGTTTATTTGTGTTGAAACCTCTTTTGTTTACCTGTAAACTACCCCCCACTGTGATGTCCGTGAAAATGATGGGTCAAAACGCGTTTGTGAACGTGACAATGTGCGCGTCTACAATATTTTTAATTTTTATTTTTTTGTTACTGTAATGGATTTTGCCTGCGATTAAGTAGCATCACAAAGAACTTTAACATAATATAATGATGACGGTAGTCCATGAGTTCTTATTCCCAGGTCGATCAGTAGTTTGTTTGTGGCAGCTCGGAGTTTGGAATTTGTGCCCGGTTAATGGCAATAAGCTCGCCCTCCATTACATAGAACCTAAAAATACCGCTGAATTCATTACCTGGTACCTACACTACTACCAAACCTCTCGGGAAATACAGGCGTGATGGTATATACATAGTAAAAAAAAACTGACTTCTATTTTATTTTGAAATTATTAGAGCTGGCTATAAGATACTAACGGGGTTTATAATGGACACTACGAGAAGCCTACTTAAATATAGATACCTAGTAAAAGCCTTTGTTATCTCATGAGTGTTTTAGCAATATAATCCAATAAATAATATGGTAAGTAAGTAAAACTAAGTAAAAGTATTTAAATTACATACCATCACGCCTGTATTCCCCGAAGGGTTAGGCAGAGGCGTACTAATGTACACCCACAGTTCGCCGGTATGTTTAGGTCCCATGTAATAGGGGGCGAGCCTATTTCCATTAACCGAGCAGAAATTCCAAACTCCGAGCTGCTACTGGGAATTTCATAGAAAAACCCAATAACACTTTGCTCGACCTGGGAATCGAACCCAGGACCTCTAGCGTAGCAGTCGCGCACAGGACCACTTGGCTAATGAGGCAGTTAAGAATATAAAAAAAAGATATAAAACAAACTCCGTGACGTCAAAGCGTTGGGATTAAATCTGAAGCTCAGGAAATACGCAATGGCAGCCTCCGTTAATTAGTTTCACTCAAAGAAATTATTATCAGCTTAGTTAGCTACATTGTTATTTTATTTTGTTTATTTTCCTTTATCTCTGGTCTTTATTGCTGATGATTATAATTTGACGTAGTAACTTCTGAGTAACTTTTAATATAATTATCTTGTTTGTCCTACAAGAAAATCCTTTCTATACCTACTTACTAAATTTTTTTTTTGCCGGCAGATTTTCTTGTAAGTGAAAGTGTGTCATTAGTCATTCAAGTTCTTTATTTGAATATTTATAGAGGTTACAAAAAAAATAGTGAGTTTCAAAATGAAACCCGGTAAGGGTACAGCAATATATTTAGTTAAATTACTTAATATATTTGTTAGGTATCTTATTGGAACTTAAAGCTATTTTAGAATATTATGACCCATCAAAAACATTCTGTAAAAAACTAGCCAAGTCTCGATGGAGCTGCTTGTTTATCTCTAAAAAGTAATGAAATCTAGACAAAGTCGTGCCAAGTCTAAGGTTCCTTACTGCGATTTCTTTATTATTTATAGTTATTTTTAATTTTGAGTTTTTATGGCACTGTCTTGAACGAAAATCTTGTATGAATACATCGTCAGGTCATAAACCCTTCCAGGCCACAATACCCGAACACAAGTTCCTACCACTACTATTTTAATCTCGTAGAATAACTCGTCACACTGACACACTCAGGCTTCCCCGTTACGTTTTACCCGTGGCTTAAGCAGTTTCATCACAGATTGTCACGCAACCAAGATGAAGTCGTACAAACTAATAAGTTACAACCGTTTCATCACAGTTGCTATTTTTAAAATGTTGCCTGAACCCTTAGTAGGAGTCAATAAAAGTTTATAGCAAACCATCACACCTATTCCTGGAACAGATAGTGTACTAATGTATATCCATAGTTGGCCGGTATGCTGAGTCCCACATATTAAGATGCGAATCGACCACAAACTCAAGCAACTAGCTGGTATTAAGAATTTCATTGAAAACTCCTCCGGTGTTGCACGTCCATGGGTGACGATGACTACTCACCACCAGATAGCTCGTCAGTTCGTTTGCCGATTGAATCCATAAAAAAACCTTACAACACTTCGCTTGACCTGGGAATCCAACCCACTAGGCGCTAGAAACCACTAGACTAATAAGGCAGTGATTTATATCTGTGTTCAATCTGTGGTTTCGTAGTAAGTATAATAAGTCCCAGAAAATGATTTCGTCTCTCTTTAGAGTGTCATAAAATATGATTGAGGGTTTGTAAAGGGCAAGCAATCGTTGCCTAGTAATATGACAGTTGGAATACCAAGACTAAGGTATTGAGTTCAAAATCAAGGTACCTTTGACTTTCAAAATCATGTGCCTATCTATGAATATGAATTAGGAACACATCGTGAATGCCGTAAAGATTTTCTTCGTGTAAAGTCTGCCAACCCGCAGTAGGCCAGCGTGGTGAGTTCCTCTATCGCTGACATTTAAAGGAACTAAATTACAACAAGTTCACAGACACTGATTGTAACCGATTTCAATAGTCTCAAATCGGACTCAGAATTAGGCTCAGATGGATAATTTTAATTTAATTTATCATACTTTTGTGTGATATGTGTCTTTAACGTGCCTGAAATAAGCGAAATTTTAAATCACCAACATCTATATCTACTTATAAACAAATAAATAAAATTGAAGTGTCTGTTTGTATTATTAAAATAACCGCCTTTTACTAAGTGCATTTGAATGTTTACACGGTACATATAGGTACCAAAACATTTTTTTTTACAGTTTTTGTCCGTCTGTTTGTTTCAGCTAATCTCTGGAATGGCTGGGCCGATTTTGATGGGACTTTCACTGGCAGATAGCTGATGTAACAAGGAGTTACTCAGGCTACGTTTTTTTAAATACCACGCGGGCGAAGTCGCGTACTGAAATTCAATATGTTTTTTGGAATGGCAGGTCTATAAAATTGCGTTTCTTTGAACTAGGTACTGTCTTTTTCAATACTTATTACAAATTCTTGCGTACAAAACTCCGTATGTTAAATTATTAAAAATCTTCAATGTTACTTAATTATATGTTGAACAATGGGTGCAAGTCACGAACTGAAACGAGATGCAATATTTTTTTAAATAAACTTTTTGAGCACATTAAAGTAATTATTTCTTCTTCTTTTGTGTTTTATTCAACAAAGCGATCAGAAAAGGACTAGGAATCCATACTTAACAGTATGGATTCCTAGTCTATAAAACGTATAAATGCGAAAGTAGAAAGTAATTCTTGTCTGTGTTTGTTACGTTTTACGACTAAACCCCTCAACCAATGTTCACGAATTTTGGTACAGAGGTGGACTGTATCTTGGAGACGGACATAGGTTTCTTCTTGTCTCAAAAAGTTCTTCGGGTTGCGAGCGAAACCGCAAAAGCTAGTTATAATATTATAACTAAATCAATGAAAATTGTGGCACAAACGTCTGTGCACGGTTTTAACACATTATTCCCAAAAAATAGAAATTTAATAACTAAACTTCCATCATTCACTTCCTCGAACATTAGATACTGGAATAAACTTACATTACAAAAAGGATAAGATGTTTTTTTTTCTTTTTAAAACTGTTGCCATTGGTCATAACTACTCGTATCTACTATGTTGGAACGCGCAACACGTGTCTTCAGAATTTAATTTACGTAAACATTAGATTATTTTTCTATTCCTAGTGACAATAATTGTAAATATTCGCTTATTCGCTTACGCCTTAGTCTGTGGCATGTGACGTTTCTGGCACATGTCAAACAAACGGCCAGCTTTAGTGACGTGCATATAACGAGTGACTCGCCGTGATTGCCTTTAATATTTGATTACCGCCACAAAGTTACTGCAATCGATAACTTTTATTGGGATTTTTCACCAATATTCTGTTAGTTAATCTCAAAAATTTTCGTTTTTGAGTTCGATTTTCTATTCCTAGTGGCAATTGTAAATATTCGCTTATGCTTAAGTCTGTGGCATGTGACGTCTCTGGCACATGTCAAACAAACGGCCGGCTTAGTGACGTGCATATAACGAGTGCCTCGCCGTGATTGCCTTTAATATTTGATTACCGCCACAAAGTAACTGCAATCGATAAGTTTTATTGGAATTTTTCTACAATATTTTGTTCTATGAGTCTTGAATATTTTGAAGTATAATGCTATGTTCCTTACATGCGAACATGCGACACTTTTGAGGATAACAAGAGCTATGTTTGCTATGTTCTATGGAATCTGCTCGTTGAATCTGCTCGTTGCTAGTATCTTCGTGGAGAACTGGCAATTCGAGTAGACCTCTACGTTACCTACGACCTCGAGTTTGGTAGACTGCTGGACTATAAAATAACTTGTAATGCCGTTTGAAGGACCGCAAAAATGTGTCATCAAAATTATGTTGCAGAAATCTCGGTAGCAAAAGCATCGAGGCTATCAAACACCACTTTTGAGATTTTATACTCCGTAATTTTTTTCCCCTATTGCATTATATTACTTTAAAAACTGCTACTTTATTTTGCATTACTTATATTACGTATTTAGTACTTATACAATTATTATTATATATTTTTTTTACCAAGATTTTTTCTTAGTTTTCCTTTTTATGTTACATAATAATTATTTATTAATATTATATATTAATCTATAATAATATCATCTTAAAAATTGTTACAAAATCATATCTCTTATAAGTTTTTTGGCATCTTTAGAGAAAAAAGATAAAGAGAAAGATTATAAACTTTTTAAATGATTTATTCATTTAAACAGTTTATAATCTTTCTCTTTATCTTTTTTTCTTCCATCCTTCCATTCATCATCCTTTCATTCCTTCCATTTTTTTCATCCATCTTACTAAACAAAGTTAGCCAATAGTTACTTAATTATGCGATTTTTACTTGTAAGTATTGAGGCAGTAACCCGCAGTAGGCCTGCTTGGTGGACTTCCTGCTTTGTTTTAACATTAATCTTGAGGTAGGAAGTATGCACTGCTAGGCGTGAAGACTCGGGTTTAATTCTCATGTCATTACACATTCTATGCTCAGAAATAAATTACATTTTTTTTTGACAGACGAATCACCTGATGTTATGTGATTATCGCCGCCCGCGACTCCGCCCGCAACACCAGAGGAGTCGCAAGTACGTTGCCGGCCTTTTAAAAGGGGTTGGGCATCCGGTATCCTCACTCACCCGGCGAAAAGTGATCGTTGTTTTTCGCCGGTTTTCTATGAGGCTGTGGTATGACTCCAGTCGAGCCGGCCCATTCGTGCCGAAGCTTGGTTCTCCCGCGGTAAACAGTTGTAAAACTTTGTTACAAGAGTGTCAAAAGTTTCATTCTTATTTTAGTTGACTTTTGAATAAAAAATAAAAAGGCAGCCTATTGTCATAACATAAGCCAAATTATACCTCTCAAATTCATCAAAATTGGATCAACAGTTTAGGTATGAAAACGTAACAAAGACAAATAATTACAGTTCATCTTCTACTTTATATTTATAGGTAGATACCTACAATACTATGACCCAAAGGGACTGAGAAAGGTTAGATAGAGGCATTTGAAATGTGGTGCTGGAGGAGGATGGAGAAGATCAGTTGAACGGAAATGAAAACTAATGAGGAAGTATTAGTAACTGTAGAAGAGAAAAGACAGTTGTTATGAACCATAGAGAATAGAAGAGGAAAGATGATTGGCCATTTGATACGACACGACGACTTCTTCAGAACTATATTAGAAGGTAAAATTGAAGGAAAACGAGGAAGGGGAAGAACTAGATGAAGTTTTGTGGAACAAGTGAAGGAAAGGATTGCGATCGAGTCGTATCAAGAGGTAAAACGGAAAGCAGAAGATAGAGGACAGTGGCGTTTGTTCCACCGACAAGAGCTGAGCTCTTAAATTAAAGAAGAAGATCTACAATATTTAATTGAGAAGTATCTAAATTGGTAAGCACATATTTAAATATATCAACTTTACAATACACTTTTGTAAGTTAAAAACATAAAACATACCATCACGCATGTATTCCCCGAAGGGTTAGGCAGAGGCGTACTAATGTACACCCACAGTTCGCCAGTATATTTAGGTCCCATGTAATAGGGAGCGAGCCTATTGCCATTAACCGGGCACAAATTCCTAGCTCCGAGCTGCTACTGGGAATTTCATAGAAAAACCCAATAACACTGCTCGACCGGGGAATCGAATTCATAACCGTAGCAATCGCGCTCAGGACCACTCATACTCCATACCATGTTCACATGTTCAGTTAAAACGAGACATACTTTGAACACTGACCCGCCCTAACAGTAAATTGATAATACATCGGTAATTTCGAACGACAAAGGTGAAATAGTTATGACTAGTTGTTATTTGTAATATGTTTTTCAGTCCTTAATATAGGTACTATCATTCTTGTATCGTTCGAAAGGTTAGGCAGAGGTGTGATATTCATACAATCGCAGTTCACTGGTGTTTTAGGTCCCGTGTCATAGGAGGGTGTACATTTAAATTACTTCGGGGTGACCCTATTTAACTGTCATTCATTAAATATTTATATTTATTGTTTCCATAATTTTGCGAATATGGTTTAATTTCCCAGAACTTCTTACTGCACAGTACAATTTCCTGTGTTGTGGGATCTAGTCTCTTTCCATCCGTTAAATCTCAAAACAAAAAAAGATAACATTTTGAAAAAAGAATAAAAATTCAGAACCAAGCTTTGCATTCACATGAATAAACCAGAAACATATCCAAACTTCTAAGGTGTTACGGGTAATTGTAAAGAAAACCCCAATACTTGACGTCTTTATAATATAGGATACCTACTACTTAATATAAAAAAAAACGAATAATACATTGCTTGATCTGAGAATCCAATATGGCACCTCACAAGTACAAGCCCATTGAATTTAAAAACACAACAAAAGCAGCGTTATGAATAAACAGGTATATTCATGACGACCGTCATTTCCATCCGCATCTATATACTAATATATAAAGCTTAAGAGTTTGTTTGTTTGCTTGAACGCGCTAATCTCAGGAACAAATGGTCCGTTTTGAAAAATTCTTTCAATGTTGGATAGCCCATTTATTGAGGAAGGCTATAGGCTATATATCATCACGCTACGCGGACGAAGTCGCGGGCAGAAGCTAGTAAATAATACAATCTTTATAACAATTTCCCAAAACTCAACTATGTACATATAACAGGGTACGTAACCTTGGATCACCACAGATTCCTTTAAAAGCATTCATACAGTCGGCAGAACCTTCAAATAGGATACGGGCTTAACCTTTGATATATCCAAAAATATTCAGTGCTGTCACTGAAAGTGACAGCACTGAAACGAGACGAATACAACACGTGGTGTTACAAATTAAATTTCAGCAAGAATGCGTAGGCGTTTGAAGGCAATACGATGTAGGTTTCAGGAGGCTTTTCAGAGTTAAATTTCGTGGAAATGTAATTTGGTGTGGTTTTATTGTATTGCATGTTTAATCCGCTATACAATATTAGTGATTCCTTTACTGAACTTTTCCTTGCAAATTTTCAATAATTACCAATTTATTTATACACATGACAAACTCATGCCGCCCCCTGCATGGGGCTTGGTCTTGTTTTTTTAAGGGATTGCGGGGGGGGGGAACGAACAGCGAGCAGTAAGCGATTACTGCCACCCGCAACACCAGAGGAGTGGCAAGTGCGGTTTGGGCCTCCGGTATCCTCACTCACTATGTGAAACACGCCGGTTTTCTGTGAGATAATCCGCACACTGGACATAAATTCAACTCCAAATTCATTGCTCGAATCGAATCAGGAGAGCGTAGCAGTCACTTAGGACGACTAAAGTAATTTTAATAAAGTGATACCAATAAAACCAATTGTTTTAATTTTTTTTAAGAAAAAGCTTACTAGCAATGCAGATCGCACATTACTAGTATTCTTGTTAACCCCTCGTGCTAAGCTATATGCTTGTGTTACGAGTGGGTTCACGTCGGTAGTGCGATGGGTGGGGTACGAACCGGCAACCACATGATCGCAAGTTCGACGCCCTAGCCATTAGGCTACCGACGCTTTTGATGGGTTGAATGAACCAGTTTTAATGGGTTCAAACAATAACAATCATAGGCAATACTGACCTAACCCATTCATTCGAAGCCAAAACATTGACCTACAAATCTTACTACCTTACACATTAAGTTCAAATTTCACCTTCACACTGTTGCGTCAACAAAATAGCCTTTAGAACAACACTTTCGCACATAATCCCGGTGAAGCCAATTATCGGGTGGAACATGCGGTGCCACGCGACCTCACGCCCGTCACTGTTACACGCGATGTCTTGTGAAACGAATGGATGTATGAATATCTAGTAATATGTGCGTAACGTGACTGTAGGAGGGCAAAATATAGGAAAAATGGAGGAGGCAGTTTTACATAATCGACTTCGGAAATTGAAGATTTTTTGTTGTATCTTACGCTATAACTTCGCCGATCTTGAACATAATAATACTCGTAACATACTATTTCGCCTGAATTCGCCCAAGGGTTAGGTAGAGGCGTACTGCACACCCAAAATTCGCTGTTACGCTTCAGGTCCTCGATTCGATTCACAGGTCGAGCAACAATTTATTGGGTTTTTTCTATGTAATTGTCTATAGTAGCTGATAGTCTGTATTTATTCCCGGTAAATGGCAAAAGGGCTCGCCCGCTGTTACATGGGGCATACATACCAGGAACTGTGAGTACAACTTTAGAAAGTCATTGCCTAACCCTTCAGAGAATACAGGCGTGAAGACATATTCAACGATATGTTTGTAGATTAAATAGTAGCAGGACGTTGATAATTTATTTTTCGACCTCGATATCTCTCGCAGAAGCCACATGTGTACATTAGGTACACCATGTCGTGAAGCGACAGTTAAAAGTCTAATAACAGAAAATAATTAAAAAAAGATGGGTGATGCGACGTGATAGGATTTTTTTTTAGCAGACTAGTAGTCGGCGGAGCGCGATGACAGCCCGCACGCAGCACGGTGTGCAGCCGGAGCACGTGGACAGGCGGAGCGCGCGGACAGGCGGAGCGCGTGGACAGCGCACACGCAGCACGGCGTCTGGCGGAGCGCGCGGACAGGCGGAGCGCGTGGACAGCGCACACGCAGCACGGCGTCTGGCGGAGCGCGCGGACAGGCGGAGCGCGTGGACAGCGCACACGCAGTACGGCGTCTGGCGGATCGCGCGGACAGGCGGAGCGCGCGGACAGCGCGCACGCAGCACGCCTCGAAGAGACTCCGCTCAGTGGTCCCAGAGCTGGGTCGGCGGCGTAGGTTCACGAACTCTTCGATCGAATTTAGAAGAACCAAGAGGCGCTCAAGGCTACTGGTGTACTACTCGTGTCGGTACCAGAATCAAACTGTCTGGTTAAGGAACTGGCTCCCGTATTTATAGGCAGCAGGAGTCGTTCCACAATTTTGAATGATTTTGAAAATGGTATAAGTACTTTAAAAACAAATATTTAGTAGCTAAAAGAAGTTTGTAATCGAAATTGGAATAAATACTTTATTCGGAACCTCCATTCACTTGGATTTTACTGAAAAGTAAAGACCGTTGAAAGAGTATAGGCGGGAAAATGAAAAGTGCACGTTGTCGATTTTATATTATTTTTCAAAACTTGAATTTCTCCGAAGTTTAATGTGTAATTATGGTGGATAATTAACCATTAAGTGTTCGTGAACGTGTGAGAGTGTAGGCAAATGATATAAAATAGAAAATCGTGACTTTTAGGGTTCACTCCTAAACTCCATCGAAGCCTCAATAAAGTTTCTACCGTTTTATTGGGCCAATTGAACAACTTATACTTGACAATGGCGAACACAAAAAGTGTGGTGCCATAATACAATACAATCCCATGATGGGAAATATTACTTGATTACTCTAATACTTGACACTGGCAAATACACAAAAAGTGTGGCGCCATATAAAAAAAAAAGACCGTTGCCATGGTTGCATTTAATAACTAAAATGTCAAAAGAAATAAAATGTGCAAAATCAAACAAAATAGCTAAAAACACAAACCATGGCAGCAATATATAAACATATTATGTCATAAGCTACAGTTTGAGACTAAAATATCGTACGTTGATGATGCAAAGTGAAAAATTATATAATAATTAGGATAATGGTGTGATGAGAAGTGTATTATGCCTGAAGAACAGATAATTGTGAAGATAACTAAAGGCTAAAGGAATGAAACAGGTATATATATACTACAACCAATGAGCCAATTTTTTTTTTCTTACCTCCTTGTTGTATACCTAACCGTCAGTAGTAATACGTAGCAGCTAGAAACAGGCTTACCTATGTCTCGTAACGCTTATTTATAGGCTTCCGCAGGCGTGTCCTCCCGCACTATGCTAGAAATGGACACTATCTAGTATATTTACTAAACACCCACGTATAAAGAAAGTTCATTTATTTATTACAAGGTTGATTTACAGACAAAATAACATAAATCCATATATGTATGGATTTAGGTAACCTATTGAGGTCTCGAATTGCTGTTACCCGAATCTTAAAACCCCGAAAACGGTTGATAGAACTTTTAAAAGACAGATTGAGAGAAGTAATGAATGACAAATTTTTAAAATTCCTTTTTTAATTTCCCAGATGAATCAATTTCCAGGTGCACTAAAACCAAATTTCCAAAAAGAATTTTTTTGTTTCCCATATTCTCATAATCCAGATATAGTTATACCAGATTCTCAGAATACTTTTTTTTGTTTCCCATCGTACCATTTTCCAAATAAACTATTACCAAATTTTCATAATCTTTTTATTTGGAACTCAGTGTTAGGATAGGTTAGAACTGCGACCATGTGCCAGAACCAAGTCGCTATTGTTTTACTTGCCCATTACAGATAGGATATGGTTAATACATTGTAATTCTTCCAGGATATTAAATTTCATATTCTTCCGTTGACTGTTCGGCGGGAAATAGCGGATGTAACATATGTGTTAAATATTATATCAGGAAATGTAGACTGTCCAGATCTTCTTTCTAAAATTGCCTTCGATGTACCTACTAAAGTCGCTAGATATTATACTCCCATTCACTTGCCACTGGTGTCTTCCAATTATCGGCAGAATGCGTTCCTGTGGCGAGCGAGCAATACCGTTAACAAGAAATGTAAACAGTCGAACTTTGACATATTTGAATCAAGCCTGCAGTTGGTGAGACGAGCACTTAGTCTGGATTTTTTTTCCAGGTGTTTAGTTGTTTCTTTCATTTTTATCTATTTCTTAATTTTATTTAATGGTATCCACGTTCACATAATGTATTCAGTTGTCTATATGTGGAGACCTATTAATGGCTAAAATATTGTTCTTGCTGTTGGTCTTCCAAATATAAGTATAATAAATAAATAAATATCAATCAACTATATTTAAAAAAAATGTATTTTAAAAATCTGGCTTTCGTGCATATGGATTACGGTCATCTGGATTTTGAAAGTTTAGATTTCGTGTGTCTGGAACTCATTCGTCTGGATTCTAAAACGTCGTACAAATGAATAAATGGGCAAATGAAATTCGGAGTTGCGATTATATGGCAAACAAAACTTCGGAATTTAAAAAAAAGGGATTTTGAAAAAGTGTCCATACGTTTTCGGGATAGGTAACCATGGATTTATGTCTGTTGTTAACTTAACATGTAGATACATAATCAACCCGTCATACTGTCCCGGTGCTGGGCAGAGGTCTCCACTCAGATTAAGAGGGATTAAGCTATAGTCCACCACGCTAGCCTAATGCGGGCTGGCATTTTTTTAATGTTTTCCCTGACGCCTAAACCACTGGAACATTTTTTAAGAATTTCGGTAGGTTAGAACAATCTAGGCCATAGATTACCTAATGTCTTAAAAACTCCTTTGGGATACGAGTGCAACGGCGACAAACAGATAGTTATTGTAAAAACCCTCTATTTTCTTGTTTAAAAAATAAAGTGACTAAGGATTTCATCTAATTGGCCTAACAGTAGTTTATACATAAATGTGTTAATGTTCAATTTTGCAGACGAGATAAATTAAACAGGTAAGTCGGTACCTACCTATGTAGTACAGATTTAAATACCTACCTAGGTACTTACTTATAAAACCGTTTGTATATTTTTTCAAAGTTTTGAGTGTAGGTAATTCGATCGCTAATTAAGTACCAAATTATGATACGGTAGGCACCCACTTTGTACTTATCCTCTAAGATAAACTGTATTACGTAGGTGTCCTATATTTTTATGTCAATAAAATTGTCGTACCATTTTGTGTCCAATAGGGTCACCCAACATTTTCAATATGATACGAATTAGAATATGAGGTCGTTGTATCTTTCTGTAGCAGGTATGAAGAGAAATAAATGAAATCGCTCAGCAGGATTAAATTGTAGCCAAATCTAACCACGGTTCAAGGTCACCCGCAGAATTAAGCGCACTGTACCCACACTAACCTACATAAAAGACAAATCCCTTCGACATCCCATGCAAGGACCCACGCGCAGCTCGGTGGGGGAACTACGCAGATGTATGGTGCGCCTTTACCGCGCTGTCGCAACTCGCACCCTTGTGTGGGCGGATAGCATAAAATAGGATAAAGAAAACCCACTGTGTACAGATCAAGGTTGATGCTTTTACACAAAACAAACAAATAACGTAGGTACCGCCTGTGCTCCCCGAAGGGATAAGCAAAGGAGTAGGTAGGTACTAATGTAAGTAGGTACACCCACAGTTCGCCGGTATGTTTAGCTGCCATGTAGTAAGGTGAGCCTACTACCATTAACCAAATCTAGATGTTAAGAATACTAGCAAAAGTACCTATAATCGACCTACTTCATTTTGAAAATTTAGGTAGGTAATGTTAGGTAGGTACTAACAGAAACCTCTTCCGATTATCCCTCGAATATCCTCCGAATTTATTCACCTTCTGCCTCTTATTGGGTTGAATACTTACCTACCACCACTTATAGCTACTGTGACCGTGAAAATTATAGAATTTTCCCGTGTATTAGCAGGATATCCTGTTGCAATTTTATTATAGCTGACTTATTGGACGTTCGTAGAAGGTACTTAATTATATGTCGCAAAATAAATAGGTACCTACATAGACAACACATCCGTTCTATTCGGAACAGATTGTTCATGTGGGTAGGTATGTAGGTGCACGATAGTAGGTACACGATTTTGCAAAACACTACTCCAGCAGGAAACGCAATATCTAGAAATCCTGAAGACGCACAAATTATATTTTTGGCGCACATTTATGCACAAATATAACCTCTACCTACCCATACACATTATTTCTCATTTCGATCATTCGTTTAGAATTTTCCTGCTGGAGGAACGTTACTCTAGCAGGAATCTTTTTTCTCATTTTTTTCCAAAATACAAAGCGCACAATTTTTTTATGTGGCGCACATTTACAGCAGATTACGCACTAATTATACGTTCCACCATCACTCTAAGAGCTACTTTCCTGCTAGGGTAACGTACACCTGCGCGGCTGTTCGCAAATGCTAACTTCAAATGTGCAGTTATATTTCAGGGGTAGATACTTACTGTCGGTTTACTGGACTTTAAAGATACAACCATGCATTTATTATCTGTTAAAAAATTAATAATATCAATGGCTACCCCATACATACCAATCTCCGAGCTGCTAGTACCTACAGAGAATTTCAAAGAAATCCTCAATACCACTTTGATCGACTTGAAAATCGAACATAGGCTAACGAGGCAGTTACAGAAACCTCTGTAAGGCTGCGTTTCCACCAGAGATGTGCGAGGATGCGTAGCGAGGGATGTGTTTATAAAGAACCAATAGAATCGCTTCATTTACCTCGCCTCGGTCAGCACAGCTCTGTTGGAAACGGCTCAGCGGAGCTAGATTTTTCACCTACAAAACAAGCGAGGGATGTGTGCGAGGAATGTGTGTTGAGAAGGATGTGTTGCGAGGTTTGCGCCTACTGTAGGTACCAGCCAGTCCATAGACGGAGTTTGCTGGAAGTAGAAGTGCACAAAATAGATATGGAAAATTGGAAAAAGAAGATACTTTTATATTTAACACATTAATGCGCAATTTCACAGCTCCGCTACACATCCTCGTAGGCACATTTTCATCGCACAGCTTTGGTGGAAACCCCCACACATTTTCACAGCACAGCTAGACATCCTCGCATGACACATTTCCATCGCACATCTCTGATGGAAACGCAGCCTTAGTAACCGGTGCCCACAGACACTTAAAAAACCAAAAGAATTGCTGATGCAGACTGCCAGAGTCGCAGCAAGCGAGAACTGTTTCACGCTCAAAAGTCGGAATTCACATCAAGGTTCTTTACCACAGACTCCGAAGTAAGGGTGGTCCCTAAAGCCAGTCAGACCTCAACAGGTCCTACCCCCGTCAAGTCAGGTATTTTCTCTCCTCTTACAAGATGCCTCTCTAAATGGCAACGAGGAACTGTAGGTACTCTAACCCGTATATACCTTAAATCTTTTGAACGGAGATTGACGAAACGAGTATACATGATGAGTACGGATGGAAGAGTTGGAAGAGGCCGACCGCGACGAACGTGGTAAAACCAAGTTGTAGTCGTTCTCAAAAAAGGTCAGGTTAAGAGCACCCTAAACCGATGATCAAGCATGAGGAGGCAAAAGGAACGTAGATGAAGCGAAAGTAGTGTGGCAGGATAGTAGCAAGTGGAAATCTATAGTTTCTGCCTACCCCAATGGGAGACAGGGGTAAAAGTTATGTATGTGTATTAAATCTTTTGTGACATATTGTCACAAAAATAAAACACCAATACGTAAAATATAATAGTTTTTATTTTGCACTTTTCTGATTAAGTAATTACCACAATATTTGAGGTTCAAACATTAGGAAACCGGGGTCACAGCGAGTCATGTCTAAGCAATGTCTAAAGAGACATACAATACTGGAATTGAAACATTAAAATACACGTATAGGCCTAATATAGTAAAGATATTGTGAAAGCTCACGTAACATTTTACATTGACGGTTTTATTCCATAACTACTGATGTTTTAAGAAGTAAACCGTTCATGTAACTTTTGCAATGCACGCTGAGCGATTTTTTGTCGCGTTGTTTATGAATTTTATGGAAAAAATAGCGAATATCGTCGTATAGTTGCTTATTAAGATTATATTTATTTACTAGCTTCTGCCCGCTGCTTCGCTCACTTGAAGCTCAAAAACCAACAGTGATGATCTCTTCTTTATATGGGTATCTATACATTATAGAGGTCATGCTGTCTCTCTGGCTTCTATTTGAGATAAGAAGTAGGTATACCAGTTTTTAAGTTGGACCACATACTTGATAACAAAGTTAAAATCTAAATCTCTATCTAACATTTTATTTTTTGTTGAAGACCATTATGCTGCCTTATACTCTATACCGTAAGGGGGAAACTCAGTTGGTAATCGGCAATTGTTGACTGTACAATTGCCCATACCCACATTTTATTTATTTGTAAAGAATATACCTATGAAGCCCCAAGCGCTCAATATAATTTTTCCCCTCAATGCTAATTTAACGACGACTTTCTCATTATTATGTCTAAACAAACGACGCGTCAAAAATTCGCCCCTTTTGCCGTCAACCTTAAAATTAAACGATTGCAGCATAAAACACAGATATGATTTAAATATTTAATATTATGCTAATAGAGATCTTACATACAAACAGGACAGTCGTGTTTAACACGTACATCAATACTAGGTATATAATTAGGGTTTGCTTTAAAAGGCATTTCTGTGAATAACTCAATAGCACTTAAAATCACGTCTTAATTTTCTTTTTCTTAAGTTTTTAAATCTGGTCCAGGGCAACCTGAAGCAGCTGTTTAACAATTACCAACGTAAAAAATACTGTTCCAAAGGTTTACTGTATACACTCAAAGTTCGCTAGTATTATTATGTCATACATAGGTACATATTATGTCATACATCTTTTCGTTGCTCCAGTGCGATTTAGGACGACACATCTTGAGCACATAATACTCCATTACCCATAAAATGCGGTATTTTTCAACCAAAACACTATAATTTGTCTTTTTTTAAAATTACATTAGGCAGTGTCGTTTCAGTTTAGTAAAAGTAAAACATTTTTTTATTGGTTAAAAATCATCTTAGTAAAATAAATTATAATTTAAAATAGTATTTTGTATTGGAATGTTTTGAATGTTACCTACATTATTATAAATGCCTTTTAAAGCTATTTTAACTTTGACAATAATGAGGTTACCACTAGAAGACGATAATTAATAGTGGATAATACGTTTTTACATTATCATTCGAAAATGTTTAAGTATAATTATATCATAAAGATATTTATATTTTTGGAAAATTATAGCTACCTATAATATAATTTATCGAGAAATATTGTGCAAAAAATAACTGCCAAAGTCGGATACAATGATAATAAATTATCTCAATAAAGAAGAACTAATGTAAGTATATTTTTGTAGGCACTTTAGATAACTGAAAAATATTTTTTTATAAATATGTACCTTTATAAGTACTCTATTATAAATAAATATACATAAGTACCTATTATTATGATAAGACACCAGATATTTTCTTTTTTTGTGCTTCGGTTTATACTTATCCGAAGCGTTTTTATACTTCAAAACAGTCTATTTTTAATATGTTTTCATTTTATACTTAATTATCTAAACGTTTGCAATGATAAATAATATCAACGAAAAAGAATTATAAAAAAAATATGAACATTAATAAATATTAATAATTTATACTTACGTTCTACTACAATATTATGTCAAATTTGTTATTATTAGAAAACTGAAAAGTCCTACCTAAACAGAAAATCATGACAAATTATCATAAAGTTACATAAAAAATATAATAAAAAACATTATGCGGTTCCTTCAAACTTTTTTCCAAAATAGTATAATAGCAAAAATACCACTATTAAAATAATAATCAATAAATTAATATGCTATATGTTTTAAATTAAACATTTTGAATAGAGTGAGCTAAAAATAAATACAACCCGACAGTAATACAAGAAATAATTAACAAAAAATGTCATTCAGAAACTGTTGTACCTACGTAGAAATTCGTTACAAAAGCACCTGAATAAGTGAACTTATTTTAAACTAAAATTATGCTATTTACAGGTCGGTCGCATACACTTGATATAAATCCAATTGAAAATTACTTTCATTTTTTATATACTAGAAAACTGAGCTTATGTCATTGGATTAGTCAGAACAAGATTATAGGAACGACTCATTCTGTGGCCATCTCTAATTTGGACATCTACTTATTGATTTTATTTGAACACTGCTAATTTCACTGTTCGAGAACAGCTTAACATCAGCCACGTTCTGCGCGGAACTTAATAATCTATACTTAACTTATATTATAAAGAGAAAAATTTGTATGAATGTGTTTATACAAACACATACAAATTATTAAATTTTTAAATATTAAATTATTATTCGCCCGTTATTAAATAATATATTTTAAAAAATAGATATTAATGTGACTGATGGTAATGTCAATATTTTTTTTTGACCAAATGCAATGGTACCTACTAATATAACGGTAATAATAAAAAAAACTATTTTTAACTTTGGTGTCTGCCTGCCTGTTAGTTCTTCTAGCTTATCTCCGAAACGGATGGACCGATTTTGACGGGACTTTCACTGGCAGACAGCTGATGTTATAAGGTATAATTCACAGTTTTTGTTAAACGGCACGCGGATTAACAAATATAAACGGTTGCTCAATGAACATTTTCAGTGATATTAGCAGTTGTGACTTGGACATGCGCGCTGCGAGATAATTTAGTCATCGCAAATTGCGAGGCAAATCAATACCTAGAGATGAGATAATGAGTCGACAAATGTGTGTCAAGTTACTAGGAAAAGGTTGGAATGTGGGGAATCTGATTCATATCAACTGTTTGCAATGTATCGAAGTCCATTAGACAAAGCTGAAGTTGTTTGAATAGATCAATTTATAATTTATTAAAATTACGACACAAGTATTCGGTTATTATACCTAGGAATACTGTAGGTTTTACTATTTACAATAAATATTATATAAAAGGTTTTAATTAGTAATCTCTTTTGATGAAAGAATAATACAAGTAATTCAGGTCAGTGTTAGTGTAAAATAACACCTAGTTATTATTATAGATTATAAATATAGCAAGAAATCAATTAATTTTTAAATAAACCGTTACATTAGTATCGCTTGTTTATTTAAAGGCTGATTTACACGGTGCAATTTAATTGAATTAAGTTGAAGCAATAATAACATTAATAGAGTCTTATAGTTCAAAACTGCACGCCCCTACAATTTCTTTACCCTCACATGCAAAAAAGATATACTTTAACACAGATATGGCGTCTTCGTCATTGGTCGTTCAGACAAGAGACAGTCACTAGAAATAAAAGTGAAATGCATCCAAACGACTGGATCTGTTGGTCAACTAGTGCATAAATGACGCGAAAGGAAAGAGCAGATGTATCATTCCACACAAAGGACAACTTTCCTAGACCAAACGCACGAGTAGTTGACGGATAAGTTCCGGTTTATAGTAAAATCTCTGCACGTACACAAAGGGTTGCAATAAATACTTTCTTTCATAAATTAAAATAATCACATTTGGTTTAGAGGGCATGCTTATTTAGACTATAAGACCTCTATACCGTGTTTAGACGATGCAAGTCAAAACATTTCATTCTTCAATTTTATTGTATTAAGTGGACAAAATTTGCATCGTGTAAATGGACCTTAAAGCTGAGCTGTTCTTAAAATAAGTTGCTCGCTGTTGGAAAACTTTGGAGTTGAGAATTGGAACAATCCTTTATCATAGTTAATTAATTTAATTAAAGTGATGCTGACGTCATCTTGTTATTATGTTTAGGTACGAAGTATCATACAGATTTTGACTAGAAATAGTTTTTTTTCCAATAGATAAACAAAAAGTATATATTATTATTAAATCAGATCTTTGTGTAAAATTCAAATGTTGGATAGATCAAATAAAAATATAGTATGTAAACATAAGATAATATTATGCTAAATGTAAATGTAATAATAAATAAAATACCCTTTCCAGTTTTAGTATAAAATTATTTAAAAAATGTCTGACGACCTTATTTGATTTCTAAGTTTAATTCATTGGATAAAACGCCACTGTTTACTTAAACCTAATATAAAAACATAGATTTAAATAAATAATAATTAGTCTTCATTATGGAATGTTTAGTTTTTTAGATAGTTTTGAATCGCATTCTTTAATCTCCATGACCTATCCATATGTAATTTACTGATTTTCCGTAAAGTATCTTGCTATTTATTTAATATATTTTAAAATTATATTAAACCGGTTCTAATATTATATTATGGAGGTGAAAATACTTTATTTTGTCTAGAGATAAATTTCATATTCGAAAGTGAATATTCGAGTTATGCTAATATTACAAGATCGCATTAATACAATTAAAGAACTGGGAAGGATCAGTAATAATTTGACGTTTTTCTAGATCTATAGTCACTCTTTTTTTTTTAGCTGCCAAATATAATAAAAATAAATATTGGCCATGCCATAAACTAAAAAAATTCCCTAATTCATATTATGCCAAGTTTGTTTTACGTTAGACGAGATTATTTAAAAATTTATATATACCAAAAATAACTTAGAAGTACAACTTGTACAAATAAAGCAATAGGATGGAACTGCCAAGGATTCTGGAAATATAACATAACATACTCCAAAATAAATCAATAGTAAAATTATAACGACAAGTTCTTAATTTGTATCGTGCATCACCGTTTTTCATGATCACCTCTGATTTCTTCTGCATTTTAAACGTCCGATGTATTTACAACGGGCTTGGGGGAATGTTATTAAGATTCTCTCGAGCTCTGTTCCAGTAGTAGTAAGGGGGTCCCGCAGAGAAACAGTATTTCTGTTCCAATGGAGTATCGTTTTCAACCCAATACATAAGGTAAAAATTGCACATTTCATCCTTGTTTGTCGCTCTGTAATAGAAAAGGAATTATGTTATACTGTGAATGAATATTGACTGCATACATAATAATCAAGCACTTCTTTTTTCATATTAAGTGTGTCGACGAACGAATACACGAACCAGCCAATATTAAGTATTGTAACATAATTTATTTTAAAACAGTGTCCATGGACTTTATTGCCGAATTCTTCTCCATGGGATCAACCTTTTGGAACCGTGCAATAGGGTATTACACCTTTTTTTGAAAACTGTTTTAAATTAATCCTTAGATCGTAATGAACCAGTAGAATTTTTATTTCAGTTTTATAAAACCGAAAACTGCCTTAAAAACTATTTTTAATTTATGATTTTGAATTTACGCGCGGAAACGCTAGCCGCCATGCTACTTCGGGTCGTGACGTCACTTCGTTAGTAAACAATACAACTGCAAAAGACCAAGTAACGTCAAGTTACTATCGGAGTGACATCACGTCGGACTCCAATATGGCGGATGGCGTTAGAAACAGATTAAAAAAGACTATTTTTGAAATTGAATTATAAAATTTCTATTACATGTTTATAAATAAATACTAACGTTTCTCGTTTACTTTTTTAAAAATCTATCATAAACATGCATTTTTATATTTTTTCTTACATGGTGTAAAATACCCTATTAGAATCATAACGTTTCATAAACGCTTGTAAAAGCTTATTTGAAATAAAAAAATTGTACCTACTTTGAACTTTGTCCCATGGAAATTAAAAATTGTCCGGGGATCGATTTGATTCGTCAAGCAAAGTGTTTTGTTTCAATGAAATTCTGACTAGCTGCTTGGAGTTTCGAATAGTGCCCGATTAATGGCAATAGGTTACACGGAGCTTAGACCGGGCGATAGATAGATCGTAAGGACCTTTTGTCAAAATCTTGTCTCTAGTAAGCGAATCCACTGACTGATTTGTTATTGGCACTAGCCGTTAAATTATACCAGTAACATTTTTAATTATACCAGTGTACATAGTACACCTTTCCTATAACTTCGGGTGTGATGGTATGTTACGTTCAAATTACTTATGGAAGGAAGGAAGGCCTAGTCGAACGTTCAGAAATCAGATTGAGGACGTTCTGAAAAATGGCTCGCTCAAGAGTACCCTAAACCGACGCTCATGTATGAAAAGATTGATGAGTGTGGATGAAGCTAAAGAGGTATGTCAAAATCGTAGCAAGTGGAAGTCTGTGGTTTCTGCCTACCCCTATGGGAAAGAGGCGTGACTTTATGTATGCATGTAAATTACTTACCCGATCTTCACTGGATAATCATTGGTATTGTTCATAGTGCATCGAGCAGCTAACACGTCATCTCGCTCTATGGGCTGGGTGTTCATTATAGGGTAGAACATCTGAGGCAGCTGCGGGTCCTTTTTGCCGAGGAGGGTCCATACGTCACCGCTCTCGTCTTGACGAACAACATAACCGGAAACAACCTTGCCTGTAATTTTGATAAAATGAAAGTGTAAGTAAGTACCTACTCGTTTTTCCAGGCTGTAGAACTCTTTCTTTCATTTATTTTTAATCACCCGCTCTAGATAGCAAGTCCTGTGTCAGATAATTATCCGTTGAACATAAAAATTTGTATATACCACGGTTTTTTATAGGATAGGGGGCCAAACGAGCAGATGGATCACCTGGTTAGCGATTACCATCGCACATGGACACCCGTAACATCAAAAGAATCTTAAGTACGTGTCCCGCCTTTTAAAAACGGTTTGGGCCTCCTGGTGCTTTATGTTTCGCGCGGAACAATACGTGAGCATTGTTTCACGCCAGTTTTTTGTGAGGCTGTGGTATCACTCCGGTCGAGCTGGCCCATTCGTGTCGAAGCATGGTTCTCCCACGGCCAAATTTCGAGCCTGGGTGTGGTCTATGTCCGTTAATTGTATTTTAAAATCAGTACCGTGCTAAAAGCTACCTTAATGCTGACCGAGTCGTGCATCAGTGGTCATTTTCTCTTTTTCTTATCGGACACGGATTGACTGATTTCACTGAAATATAATACGGAAAAAAGGCCGTTGTGTGCATTTTCCAAACTCCGGCTGGTTTGATTTTGATTTTTCTGTATGCTTAAATCACAATTTGAGCCGGCAGGTAGCACCGCAAATGGGGTCTACGAATTTTTTTTCAAAACAGGCTAAGATTTGCCGGGCCCTATAGTTACATTATAGATATGAAGTTTTCGGAAGACCATACCAACGTTTCTATTAAAACACCAACTACTCTTACTCACCCAAAGCATGAGTATGTGTACGGAAAGCGAATGGATGTATGACTTTGTTCTCGGTGATGGTGCAAGCTGTCTCCATTTGTTCCACGCGTCGAGGTGGGATCACGCCGCTAGTTCCCAGCAGGATAACACCGGCTTGACGGGGCATGCTGAAACGAGAAGAATTTTTTTCCTACTAATATTATAATTACGAAAGTTTGTGAGAATGAATTGATTGACGAATGTTTATTACTCTTTCACGCCAGAACGGCTGAAAGGATCTGGATAAAATTTGACACAGAGCTAGATTATAGTCTGGAATAACACATGATTGAAATAATAAAATGAAAATGTGATTATTAAAATTCTTGTCTGTTTGTTACGGGTTGGCGTAAAAACTACTGAATAGATTTTATTTCTTTTATCACTATAAGAAAGTGTGTGCTCCAACTTAAAAACTGGTATACTTCTTATCTCAAATAATTAAACGAAACCTGAGATACAGCTTGACTTCTCTGATGTATAGAGACGCATACAAAGATGAGATCATCACTGCTGGTTTTTGAGCTTCAAGTGAGCGAAGCCGCGGGCTTTGGAGTTAACTGGTTTCATATTGGGTTTGGTTGAATTTTAACAATTTTAAACGTTATTGCTTGGATATTAGGGCTATTCTCGTGAAAACACTGTGTGCCTTATCTACCCTCCCTGTGGTCATAGTTATAGAAAGAGGAACCTAAGTACTAAAGATACATCCTGTGATGAGTAGGTTCTCTGTATCAAACTCTTGACCTAACCATCTAATTATTATAATCATGGCAATTTAATGGAATGAAACTAAGGTTACGATCAAATAATTATTTGTGAAGGAAAATGCAAATTCACTGTTTTCTAGAGGCAAAAAAATAATTAGAGCTACATCTGGCAGTTCTGCCTGATTTATGCTTTATGTAAAGCATTGATTAAGTCACTCAAGGTTGTAATAATAAAGTTCCACCAACAGTTCACCATCACCAGGGTTGCGTATCAGAGTAAAATATAAGGACAATCAAGGTATACCTTGTAATGTAATTTTTCCTCGGTTTGTTCAATATAGAATCTATTTTATCTATAAAGTAATTTAAAATGATGCCTTTAAGTTTAAGATAATATAAGCAAATGTTTTACCGTTCTTTTGTGTATTTCAGGAAGACACCAGAGTTGTCGAGTTTATCCTCTGAAAAAAAAAACAAAATAATTAATTAATATCTAAGCTTTGACAAAAAAAACTTCCATCTCAACAAAATTAACAAACGGATGACACTTATTTCTGCAATCTCAAATTAAAACAGTAAAGCATTGAAATGATAAATATTTATACTTACAACAATAAAATCTATATCACAACAACATAATTGTAAAAACATATAAATCATCTTCATACACAAAATTATGAAGCATATTAGTTGTTACTTCAATAGATTTACTTTTCATTATAATCTATGTTGTTGATAAAACAAACTGCTTGTTTGGTTTCGCTATTAATAACGTTTCTAGTAAATGTACACATATCAGATACCCGTTATTGCTCAAATGTTTGTTAAACAAAGTTTAGCCCCAAATCATATCTAATAAATTCAGCACAGTGATGCGAATATTAGACTTTCTTTCAAAAAACAAACAAATACAAGCTGACGAGCCACTGAAGTCACCGCCCCTGTATACCTTAAAGAAGTTGCTGAAGGGTTGCCGAGTCGTAAGATTGTCAACCGCTAGAGCCGCAGAAATTGAGAAGGAATTTGCTCTCATGCGCAAAATTCGAAACACACCAAGGTACTATACGAGCAACATATTTTCTTGCCACATATTAATATAATCCAGTAAAATTTGTAAAGATAGTTCTATTTTCAAATCACATCTAGCTAATTTCTTACATATTCTTAGTGTTGTAGTTAGTTTCGAAACAAATAGTGTTTTGGTTGAGCTGTCGGCTTGGTATGGAAATACCCATTGGTATTCCCCGCAGGGAAAAAATATGTATACTTGTATGGACTAAAGTAAATTCCAGGTCTGGGTGTTTCTGTATGTATACATTTTAGTAGGTATACATATTTAATGTAAAATACCCACGTTACGTTTGTATTTTGAATAGTTCTATTTACTTTACGAAAATTCCATACATTTCGGACCTTCTTCGGTCATCTTTGGCCCTTGAATGGCAATAACAGTTTTAAGCATTTTTACTAAGTAAAAATTATTCTCCTTTTTTATAGGGACCTATTTTTTTTTCCTAGTCCGTTTCGTCCCACTGCTGGGCAAAGGCCTCCCTTCCCTCCTTCCAAATCTCTCTGTTTGTAGTCTTAGCCACCCAATCTCTATCGTAAGAGCCTAATTCATCGCGCCACCTCCGTCTGGGCCGACCACGCTGTCGCTTCGCTCCGTGTGGGATCCAATTTGTGGTAGCTTTTGCCCACAGTTCGTCTGGCATGCGGCATACGTGTCCTGCCCAGTCCCATTTAAGCTGTCTGGCTTTGCGTGTTACATCAGTTATTTGAGTTTTGGAGCGCAGTATTGTATTCCTTATACAATCAGTGAGTTTTACTCCCAGTATACTGCGCTCCATCGCTCGTATAGGGACCTATACTAGAAGAATAATTAAACATATACACCATCACGCCTGTATTCGCCGAAGAGTTAGGCAGAGACATACTAATATTCAGCCACAGATTGCCGGTTCTAGATATGTTTAGGTCCGAGAATACCATATAAAATCCCAATAACAATTTGATCGACCTGAGAATCGCATCCAGCAGGCCTAGCCAAGTTTAGAATTTATGATCGCTATCGCTATAGAAAACTATTAAGATGTATGGTAAGTACATACCTATAACGCTTAGTCACGTGGTCAGAAGTCGACTTCCCATAGCATTTTAATAGTTTTCTATAGCGTTAGCGATCATAGATTCTAAACTTGGCTAGCCCTGCAGTACCTCAAGCGTAGCAGTCGCGCTTACGACCAAATAGACTAATGTGGCAGATATAATAGTTATCTAGTTATAATATTTACCTGGAAAACGGTGCATATAATGAACTTGCAGGACCAAATACTTGATGGCTGAATCCTTGCCTATGAGGAAGCCGACGTCCTTGGGCAGATGAAGACTGGGAGCATCTCGAGCCCAGGCGTAAACAATCTGTAAATAAAATTATTATTTTAAACGACACGTTTTTCGTTGTTTGGCCTGAGCGATCACTTTCTGCTGCTGTTATGGGTTCGAACCCCACGCAGATGTCCCCAGATATTTGTATGACCTACAGACAGTTCCGGGTCTGGACGTTTGTCTATGAGAGAATTTGTTAAAGCCCCGTAAAGGATACGTTTTTTTAAAGCACTCGATAAAAGAAGACGATTCTCAATTCGACACACGATGACGTGAAAGAAGGCGAACAATCAAGCGGCAGTTATTTTTTATCATATCAATTCAGACTTCTCGTACGCTACATAAATTTGACCTATGTATGTAATTTGACCCTATACGCGGTGATTCCCGGTTACACATTATAAAACAGCGTTTATCAAAGTCGCGGTTATCACTTGTGTAGTGATGCTATTAGGGCTAACGCGCACTTGTGATTTTTAGTCTACCGATAGTTTAGTCGCTGTAGTAGTCCTATATAATTTAATGTCGAATTCTAATCGTCAAAAGCGCGCACTGCCATATAACTCCATAGTGAATCCCAGAACGATCAAACTATCGCCCGACTAAAAATCACAAGTGCGCGAGCGCTCTTAATATGATAAATAAATTGTAGTAGCACATTATTTATTACCACCTACAGCTCCAATGGTGGGATGGTCGAATGGTTCAGACCCACTCTTGGGTGACAATCGACATTGTACAGGCCAGAAGCCCAAGCACGAACACTTTCGAAAACGTATTCGTATCGAAATCGAGAAAAATATGTATGAGGAGGAGATAAATTAACGTAGATAAAGCGAAAGTGGTGTGCCAGGATCGTAGCTAGTGGAAAATCCATAGTCTCTGCCTACCCCAATGGGAGACAAGCGTGAAAATATTATGTATGTATTTATGAGATTTGTAACAGAAAAAACCTCGATACGTTTACGATACGAATTCGATAGTGCTTCGTGCTTAGGCCACAGGCTACTTAAGTATTTACTGTGCTTGCGTAAACGAGAATACGCCAGTCAAGTGCGAGGCGTGTATTAATAAATTTTCTTCGCGATTATATTTATTTGTACCAAAACATATCAAAATTTAAAACTGCTAACAACGATAATTAATACCTATACCTTTTTTCTTTTTTATAAGACCTGTCTTTATCGCCTGTTTCGATAAGTTTCTGATGAGCAATGAGTAATTTTATTATTCTGAGCCCCAGAATTAGAGCCATATCCAATATACTTAGATCTGCTAACCTTGTTTAATTGTTTATGTAGTACTACGGTAGTTATCTACCCAAAAGGCTAATACTTGTGTTCTGGTGCTATACCCAACGTCTTATCAAAATTCTAGAATCCAATGTTTAAGCAGACCGTGGCTTGCACAATCTTAGCGATTACAGCCAAGAAAGACGCCAAACAAACAGACGCAAACGTTTGTTAGTCACACGGTATATAAAGAGTCATATTGAAGTGAACCGCTTACCGTCAGGCGACCCATAATAATATGCGTGTTTGTCATATTAGTATGATAAAAAAAACTTGCAAAGAAATGATTAAATCTCACCTGTGACCCGGAGCGGCAGGGACTAGCGGTGTTGTACAAGTCATCCACCTCATTTCTCTGCATCTCTCCACAGCTCCTGTTGTTATATAAATAGAAAATTAAAACATTTATTTAATACCTACTCATAAATTCATAATCATAATTATTGAAGAGTTAATGGATAAAAATTGCTTTGAGATTAGAATAACCGATAATCATAATTACTTATCGATTTTCTCAACACATGGCTGATTTTATTAATTGGATTTTTATTAGTGCAGTGTTACTTTTCGATGACATTCTTCAGTAGTAGCTATTAATGCCTGGTTAATAGCAATAGGCCCCTTCTCTGGAGGGGTAACAGTATCTACCTATGGTCTCTGAAATTGTGATTCCCCTTTTCAGTAGCTGTAACTGTATGGTGAACAAGCCATCACTTGACCATGGCTAAACCTAATAAATAAAACGATCATATTTTGCGATCAAAAGACGTTCCTTTCTTGACACAGATAAGTATAGCGATGTTGTTATCAAGCTTTCAAATTACAGGCCAAGTTCAAATGAACGCAGGGAGGTTTGAATTACGCGAAATGTTATCATGACATTCATCGATTTTCTATACACATGGCTGGGTCCATTAATTTGGCATATGACGTCATGCTATTGCGACGATGATAACCACACGTATGACGTAACATTTAATATTGGCATTAAATACTTTTATTTGAAAATGGAATTTATAAGGCGAATGTATGTGGAAGCATCGGGGAGTTAGCCCTAGAACGTACAGCCGATCTTATTGGTGAGGTTCATCTTCAAAAAGATCAGGTGCGTAGTACTCACACGGCCTTGTTTATTTTTTTTATAGGATAGCGGGCCAACTAGCAGGCAGATCGCCTGATGGTAAGCGATCACCGCCGCCCATGGACACCCGTAACACCCGAGGAGTTACAAGTGCGCTGCCAGCATTTTAAAAGGGAGTAACTACGCTCTTTTCTTGAAAGTTTGAAGGTCGTATTGGTCCGGAAATACTGCACGCGACAGTTCATTCCGGAGTTTTGTTGTGCGAGTCAAAAAGTTTCTAGAGAAACTCACAGTTGTGGACTGCCAGCTATCAAGATGATGGGGATGGAACTGTTGTCGCGTAGAACGATGGTGAAAAGAGGATCAATCCGAACAATTCCTCGGAGACTCCTTACACTATAGGCGATAGTAGATATATGAACGTGGAAGAAGCAACAGCAGTATGAAAAAATCGTAGCAAATGGAGATCAACTTGATCATCCTCCTGTCCTTATTTCAAGTTACTTGGGTTGGTACAGTATATCTTTTTCTTTAATGCATGTCTATCAGCCGTCATCATGAATTCTTTAATAAGTACCCATATCATCTCTCACACAGTCCATGTTTTTTTTTCTTTTTCTAACCTTACCCGCCACCTATTGCGGGACAGTTTCTATGTACTGAAAAATTGTTTTAAATTGAATTCAACACTTTCGATAGATTATAATTTCACAATTTAATTTAAGTACAATATTGTTCCTTATCGAAATAATGTTCATGAAACATTCTGCTGTACTAAACATTTTATCGATAAATTGCATCGTTAGAGTAATGGTCGCAAGCGCAGCTGTTTAGTATGAGATTTTGGGTTCAATTACTGGATCGAGAGGTGTTGGGTTTTGGATTGTTTTCTATTCAACCTCAATAGCAGCTCGGAGTTTGGATTCATACTCAATTGGTTTCATTTGGTTGTACATTAGTGTTCTCTAGAACTTAGTTAATTGTTTTTCCAACTCATAATAACGAGAATCTGTTTTGAAATGTAGAAATTGTTACTTTTCCAACTCCTGATAACGCGAATCTTGTATTGCAATGTAGAAATATGACGTCACATTTCAATACAGCCGTTTGTTCAAATGTTAACGCTTGCCTGGCCAGTCTGATAGCAACTATATTCCATCACCGAAACGTTCCTCTGCTTTTTATTCCAGTTAAATTGATATTATATTATACGTATATGTTAACGTAACTGCAGGGATAAATTCAAATTCAAATATTTATTGCTTTCATATGTATGTAGGATGTTACAATAGTTATTGTATCAATATCTCGACCTTACAGGGTTTCCCTGTAAGGTCGCTGCAAATTTATAATTCTGCCACCTTGATAAATCATAACTTGATTCACATTAAAAAAATTGCTAAGGATCTTCTTCTGCTTTAATTTAAGAGCTCAGTCTTGTCAGTGGAGTAAACGCCACTGTTCTCTATCTTCTGCTTTCCGTTTCACCTCTTGATACAGCTCGATACTCACCCTTTCCTTCACTTGTTCGACAAAACTTCGTCTAGGACTGCCCCTTCCTTGTTTTCCTTCAATTGTACCTTCTAGTTTAGTTCTTAAGAAGTCGTCGTCGTGTGGTATCAAGTGGCCAATCATATTTCCTCTCCTATTTTCTACGGATCTTAACAGCTGTCATTTTCTCGTCTACAATTACTAATACATCCTCATTTAAGGATAGGATCTAATGATCTTACGAGTTCAAAATATTACCTAATTAAGATTCCGAGGTTTTAGTAATAAGTATAGATGTGCAAATTTATATGCACTTACCAAACAGACTCGTTAGATCCTGGCTCCGAGCATCCGTACAGCAGCATGTGATGAGCAGTATGCATAGTGGCATTAGGTTCAAATCCCACTGAAACAATAGCTAATATTAAACTCATACCCTTTAAAGCAGAAAGTAATTAATTGATTCGGGCACCCATTCGAAGAAATAAATGGCGATGAATCGGCACCACAAACTGCCGTGACCAAAACCACTTTTACTTGTCTTCTTTAAAAAACATTGCTCAATAATAGGATTTTCTCCTGTATCGTTTAGAAACACAAATTATCACATAAACAAACATACAGACCCGGAACCGAAAATATTTGTTCCGTGCGGGGATTCCCATGGACGTACCACGTCCCACAATACGTAGCATATAAGCATAGCATAAAAGCATATTATATTATATCGCCAAAATCTATATATATAAAAGAAAGTTGTGTTAGTTACGCCATTTATAACTCAAGAACGGCTGAACCGATTTGGCTGAAAATTAGTGGAGAGGTAGCTTAGAACCAGGAGACGGACATAGGATTTTTATCCCGTTCCCGTGGGATGTGATGACCGAATTCCACGGGGGCGAAGCCGCGGGCAGAAGCTAGTTATGAATAAAAAGAAACACATACCAATGTAGTAGTTGCTATGTGGTGAAATCCTGATGGGTGTGCATAGGTAGAGTTCATCCTGAAACAAAGAGAAAAAGGTTAAGAAGATTTTTAGAATCGTTTATGAGTTTAAACGAAAAAAGATTGACAGTTTCTAGTGTCATTGCTGTAGCACAATATTATGTTTGTTCTCTATGCGTCATTACACTATTACGTCCAATTACGATGTACTTTTAGGAGGTTTCGAACCTCCAAAGGACCAAAGGTTTCTAACGATAAAATAAAAGTTAGGAAAACATGATAGGCCCTTCTAGTTAATGTTATATGAGTCTTGCATGGAGTAACGTATTTTACACCTACCAATTAGGGAACACCTAGTATCTAGAGTATTTAGCTATACCTATAAGAGAGTCGGTAGACTGTAGTTTTGTCGTAGTTTCATTAGCACACAAGTACTGATCTACAAACCAACTTGAGATAATACTACGTATGTTGTGATACATTTATGTTATGTAAATATTGCGTTGGAACTTGTAAATATCCAGATATATTTTTCCTCATTCAGACAACATAATATAATAATGTAATGGCAGACTAGTAGACTGTATGGTAGACGAATTCAATAAATATGGAAATAGCAATGATTACTAGACGCTACATAGGTAGTAAGACTGTAGATATATTTTTGTAAAGCGGAAATGCCTCATGAATCATCTTTCACCAGAGTAGACGGCCTTCGCTTTTTTGTATGTGGAAATCCACATGGATTTCCGTCGCCCGGGGAATTTACGGGGCGTTTCGCACTACACCCAGTGTGTGACTTACAGACTAAAACCATAGGGGTGTTTCACCTCAAGCATTTAGCTGGCACCACGTGAGCGAGTTGTCATTCCTCCGCGATATGCGGTACCAAGCCTTACGTGGTTGACATCAAGACTAGAAAAATGCCAACATGCGGGACCCGTACCGGACTGTTTTACTGTGTTCTATCATGAATTATCTTCAACATTTGCAATCAATACGAAAGTCAAATATAATTTGAGCATTAAATAAAAAAATACTGAAATTAAAAAGGACATGCTGCGCCGACCCCAAATTGATTGGGACAAGCGCAGGAAAAAAAGGAGAAGAAATAAAAATAACTAAAACGATGTCTTTCATGTGCAGTAGGTACTCGTTAACCAATATTTGACACACAAAAATAGATAACGAACATAGTCTCTTCCTTTTTTGAATTTGGAGTCGATTAAAAATATGCACGACAAATTGATTTTGTCATGTTATAAAATCCACGTACGTGTACATCGTATCATGTTCAATGTACGTAAATTGTATACTAATCGAATCCTACTTGGCATTTCGGGAATATCATGCGGGTAACAGCCTAATGGTACGACGAAACACTAATGTGGCGAAAAATCAATTTTGGCAAATGGAGAAAAAAACGATTAGATACATTGACTTACTTTATTTTGGCAACAGCCTGCAGTGCTCAATAACTGTTCAAAAAGGAAGCCGCTAGGAATCGAGTTGCATGGAGACTTCGCTGCAGATACTGCTAAGTCATAGATCGAGTAATAATGAAATAAAACAATTTTTTACGGATTTTGACGCGTTATATTGATATTATTTCATTTTGCGACATTTGGAATCATTTATAGCGTTACCGTGGATGCTGTATACACATAATAATTTATTACTTGCTTAAACTGTATAGGAAAACATTATGAGGAAACTGTATGTAAGTTTGAGAAACCGCACTGACCTAATGTGGTGGATGAACCTAATAGCCCACCTCAATGAACTGTTTTGAAATACAGTAAATTGCAGAAGTCTGCATAGTCCTATGAAGTCCTCAATTAGTCAAATTATTTTACATCACTGTACTGTAAAGGCAACAAGAACCTATTTAGCTTCGAAATTCTAAAAAGGAGAAAACCTGGAAGGTAAGTTCCGGGTTGTTGGAAGGTAAGGTCCTCCCACTGCACAGTCCACAGCACGACTTTATTTATGTGAAGGGAACATAATTAAATACATAAAATATGAATTAAATGTTCTATTTTGATTGAGTTCAGCTTAAAATTAAACAAAGACCACTTAATTTCTGTCGACGGAATTACTGATTAATTCAGATACATTTAAATTTTGAAGGTTATAACTGAACATCTGCCGCTGTTTTTTTTTGTTGTAAATAGTAATAAAATTATCGTCATAAACGGTCATAACTAGAGTCATTCGTAAAAGACTTCTCAACTTTAGGCGATAGAATCAACATCTATTTTCTAGGCAAGATATGAACCTATAAAATTTCTTGTATCTAGATAGAGTACTGGATGGAACGGGGTCGAGTCTATAAATAGACTACCTTAGCAGACTACACTAATCAATGTTCATTATTATCAAGGGCCGGGGATTATTGATCCTGAATACCAAAGTATTACAATATTTCATCTACAAAAACAATATGTTCTTCTTCTTAAAAGTAGGTACTTCTTTATATTTTTTGGAGTAGATATTAGAGGTAGACATAGGAAAGATCTTAGAAATCCTCCTTCTCGGCTGTCCTAGAAGTGGTAGCTTCTAGGTATTCCTTTGTGTTCGTCATGCAAGACCTTCATTAATTCCCTATGTAAAGCAGACAATAGTTAATTAGCAGTAGAAACGTTATAGATGGAAAAATCATAAGGCTATGATAGACACGCAATTTCACGGACATCTGCAAAGCAATCGATTATGAGCGTTTGAGCTATCCTTCCTATATGTATGAAATGAATAAATATTCGGATCTTGATTTTGAAAAAATGAAGATGCATGTCGTAATATTATGTTTAGCCTTTCTTACTAGGTTATGGTTTTACGCAATATATGCAAATGACAATTCGAGCGTACACAAATAAATGTGATCTCCATAAATTTTGATTCTATTCGTCTTGCAGATTGCAACTGTCTACAGGCCTTATTGTTATAGGTACTCTAGATAGAGATAGAAATCTCAAAAAAAGGCGGAGTATTATTGTTGGTTGGCTATTTTGAAATTAATCTATACTAATATATAAAGCTGAAGAGTTTGTTTGTTTGTTTGTTTCTTTGCTTGAACGCGCTAATCTCAGTAACTAAGTACTAGTCCGATTTGAAAAAATCTTTCAGTGTTAAATACCACCTAGGCTATAGGCTATATATAATCACGCTAAGACCAAGTAACTATTCCACGCGGACGAAGTCGCGGGTGGAAGCTAGTGAAAGAATAAATCATTGAAAAAGTCAAGTGAATAAAAATTGTGATTATTAATAAGGGTTAATAATCTCAATTTTTTACCTTGATTCTGCTTGAATACAAGCCAATGATGATCGTAAGGAAAATCGAAGGAATGTCCTTCAAAATGTCCCAAGTAAATCATTGTGCCTTAGAGTACCGGAGGTGGGACCAGTGGGACCTGTGAGACTGACTCAAATCTTAGAATAGATGTGGGATGTGATATGACGTAGAACGTCTATGTAGGAAGGATTTATCCTTACTTATACATCTACATGTCATATATTTAGACGGCACGTTTGGCGTAACGGCTGAGCGATCGACTTCTACGCTACGTGTTGTGAGTTCGATCCCTACACGGAACAAATATTTGTATGATCGACAGGTACTTAGTTGTTCCCGGTTTGGGTGTTTGTGTATGTGATAATTTGTGTTTGTAAAAGCACGATGCAGGAGAAAATGCTCGTGTGGTGCAACTTTTTCTTTAAAAAAAAAAACTCCTATAATCATGGTGTTACATTTTCACATTTGAACATGTCTGTTTACCCTTTAACCTTTAACCCCCAAAGTACGATATCTGCCGTATAAGTAGTGGGACCGACAAGTCACACACGCGATATAACGGATTCAAGGATGACGCAGAACTTATGTAAGTATTTACGCCCACGCAGTACTAGCCTTCCCTTATCTACAAATAAGGCTTTCATATTAGATGATAGATGATAGTAGTGAAGTGGTTGCATCCAATATAATAATACTTACTTATCATCTCGATAAAATTTAGTATTAATGGCACAGTATCAGATTTATCTATACTAATATTATATAGAGGAAAGATTTGTATTTATGTAACGAATAAACTCAAAAACTACTCGCCCGATTTCATAAATTCTTTAACCATTTGAATGCTACATTATTCCAGATTAACATTATTACTATAGAATATTTTGAAAAACTGCCTCATTGGCCTAGTGGTCCTGGGTGCGACTGCTACGCTAGAGGTCTTGGGTTCGATTCCCAGGTCAAGCAAAGTGTTATTAGGTTTTTCTATGAAATTCCCAGTAGCAGCTCGGAGTTTGGAAATTGTGTGCCCGGTTAATGGCTCGCCCCCTATTACATGGGACCTAAACATACCGGCGAACTGTGGGAATACATTAAGAGGCCGTCCTAAAAATTCACTCGATCGAGTTTAGGTAAATTCTATGTTTGTGTGCGCTTTTCACGCACACATGGCTGCAGATCGAGCGTACGAGCCTATAAACAATGTTGATCCTTACATTATTAAATTAATTTTCTAGTTTTATTCTCGTTAGTTTTTTTTTGTATTTTCAATTTTGTTTTTAATTTAGTATATTTTTATACATACATTATTCAATAAACATCAAAACATAAAACTTTGAAGGCGGAAATTGGGGTTAAAAATTGTAATTTTTGTAGATACTGATTACTAATAACGAGTATAATAACCTAGTGACGAGTTTAATGATTTATGGATTTTTACATTTTAAGGGTAGGAAACGGGGGTTGAAGCCTGAAGGTTAATGTACTTATTAGTATGGGTGAATAAGTAGTTTTTAAAGGTAGGTATTTGAAAATGAGATATGTAGCTACTCACCATAAAAAATGTGTTTCAGGGATTTTGAATTTTCAAACTTTTACTTTGGAGGGTTGATAGTTTTATCTTTTGCTAGGCACTTCAAAATCGTAATATTTTGTTAAATGTTTATCAAAACACATTTTGGTCACGACTGAAACCGCTCGGTTGTATGTACATCTGTGCTAATTGTGGTATGTAGTTTAACTTTGCTCCACTTCATCGTGAAAGTGTGAGATGAGATGTCTGAAGAACTGGTTTTGTACTACAGTAGTAATCACGGCGATAACTACAATATTCATACCTTTGAATGTATTAAAACCTTTGCTTATAAATAATTTATTGTAAGATGAGGTTGCTTTTGACTAATGAACATAGAGCTTTGTAATAGGTGCTATGATTGTATAATTTTGTTTGTAATGTATATCATGGCATATTTTAAATCTATATACTAATATATAAGCTGAAGAGTTTGTTTGTTTGTTTACTTGAACGCGCTAATCTCAGGAACTACTGGTTCGATTTGAAAAAATATTTCATTGTTCGATAGCCCATTTATTGAGAAAGGCTATAGGCTATATATCCTCATATATCTCCTATATCTCCTTTACGCGGACGAAGTCGTGGGCAGAAGCTAGTAAAATATAAAGCGTTATAATAGCTACTAAATTACCAAGCATTGCGCTGTCTAAATTTGAATGCTTGAATTGCCGGCAAAAACATAATACCATAATAAATCGTAATCCAATAAATTGTGTTTTACTTACGATTACGTTTACGAATACGTATTACGTTTGTATTAGAAATTCGGTGGCCGACTCTTGAGAGCTATAGGTATTATACTTAATGTCGCAATCACACGCAGTCGCAGTCGTAAGTACCTCGAACATAACATACCATCACGCCTGTATTCCCTGAAGGGTTAGGCAGAGGCGTACACTAATGTACACCCACAGTTCGCCGATATGTTAAGGTCCCATGTAATAGGGGGCGAGCCTATTGCCATTATCCGGGCACAAATTTCAAATTCCGAGCTCCTACTGAGAATTTACTACGCCTGTTTTTATTAATAAATATATTTTTTAATGTATTTTATGTTATGCCAATGTATATAATAAAAATCTATCTACTTACTGATCTAATACTAAATAGGATAATTGCATTAGTAATTTTCCACTTGACTGTACCATGCGCACGAAGGCGGGTGCAACAACCTCTGCCCGGCCAAAAAAATTGGGAACTACTGTACTGTACGTTTCCAAAGGAACTACATCCCAAGTACAATCAGGCTGTAGGATGTTCTTCAAAAAAGAAGTGACTTTTCAATAGATATTACTGACGTCACCTTTAAGACGTAAATTCAGAATGTGAATGCAAATTTAGACCTGGCAGGTGGGACTCGCGGCGGCTTAGTGATCATAGCATCTGATTTATCTAACCAGAAGACGCAGGTTCAAATTTTGATCGCAGTCGAGTTTATCCATCACTAAAATAACTTTATAATAATATCTAGGAATGTGCAAAAAAATCACAAATAGTTAACAGTGCATATTTAATTTGAAAAAAATAACCAAATTTTAATCTCTGGTTTCAAAATTAATAATTATCATTTTCGTAATCAGCCCCTGAGAATCCTTGAAATTGACACCCATATCAATTTATTTAGAAAAGCATTTTCGTAATCAGCCCCTGAAAATCCTCGACATTGACAGGTGTATCAATTTATTTAGAAAAGCAATGTCCGCCATGTTGGATTTCAATGTTAATATCATTTTCGTAATCAGTCCCTGAAAATACTTGAAATTGATACCCATATCAATTTATTTAGAAAAGCAAAGTCCGCCATCTTGGATTTCAAAATTACTGTCATTCTCGTAATCAGCCCCTGAAAATCCTTGACATTGACACCCGTATCAATTTATTAAGGAAAACAATGTCCGCCATCTCGGATTTAAAAATTAATGTCATTTTCGTAATCTGCCCCCGAAATTCCTTGAAATTGACACCCATATCAATTTATTTAGAAAAGCAATGTCCGCCATGTTGGATTTCAATAATTTTCATAATCAGCCCCTGAAAATCCTTGAAATTGATACCCATATCAATTTATATAGAAAAGCAATGTCCGCCATCTTGGATTTCAAAATTAATATAATTTTCGTAATCAGCCCCTGAAAATCTTTGAAATTGACACCCATATTAATTTATTTAGAAAAGTAATGTCCGCATCTTGGATTTCAAAAATAAACATTTTCGTAATCAGCACAATGAGAAACTTGTACTACCCATACTTTCTACAAAAAATACCAGACCATATTATATTATAGGGCTTTTCTAGAAATTAGAAGTTATAAAATAATCAACGTATCAAGTTGTGTTAATCGCAGTATAATTTGGGAAAATATTTACGTCAAACAAGCGCACGCCTGTGACACAAAGCGATACGTCCTCTCGCTGGGAAGGCCCAAACGTGACTGGCGCAAGCGGCTTTGCGCGCTCGATATTATAGCACAATTATAGGTCTTTTCATCTTTGATTTACTAAATCAAAATATATTTTTTTTGAAAAAGTAATTTTTGATCCTATTATAGGGATAACTGAAGATTATTAAGTAATTTAAAAAATAATCAAAATGTCTTTCTAAAAAATAGAAAAAAATACATATTTGTCTGCAATTTTCACGAAAAATTACGTTACGTAAATATTTTTTTCCTGCTATATTTTGTATGAAAATTGAAAAAAGTGCTTCCGCTTGTGCCAAGTAGAGCATATGCTGGGTTTTATAGTATTTTTTAATATTCAGTAATACTAATATTTTCTTGTAAACCGATCATCAAACTTCACTCGAAACGCGTTTTTTGGGAAAAGGAGTTGTCAATAAAAGGGATTTACGATTATTATAGAAGTAAATTGAAAAATCCATTTCCGCTTGTGCCAGGTTTAAGAACAGTTCTTTTCAAATAATTAATAACTTTATATAAATTCTTTGTAGATTCCTCACAATCGGTCAACAAAATTCACTAAAATGCGTCAATTTTTAGGACGGCCCCTTAATACGCCTCTGCCTAACCCTTCGGGGAATACAGGCGTGATGGTATGTTATTTCTAAAAAAGTTAGGAATTTCTCCACCCGTGCGACGCCTAAGCGGGCCTAATATAAGTAGGTACTCGGTGACTTTCAGGGGATTATAAAGTAGGTAAGTATATGTATTTAAAAGAGGTACATATGATTATACCATTAAATTTAAAACTTAAAATCTATCTGGCCTGTGGAAGTTGCTCACATTCCATCATGAAATAGAGGAGCTGATGACCTTCCAAACAAAAAAAAAACTGGCCATTAAGTTAGGAGCTATGGGGCCACTAATGGACACAGATACACACTACAAACTTATAACACCCCAACTTTTTTTTCAGGTGTTAAAAAAAATCACAATTAGGCCATCACTGAAATATCGAAAAAAAAACTGTTTCATAAATTGTCAACAGACAGGTAATTAATACATTTTGCAATGCATGAAGCAAAGTGATAACTAAGGATAAGCTGCGCTCGCCGCGGTCAGTGTGTGGATGGGTGCCCATTCATAACACATCAAGCCCCATCCGTGCCTCGGAGAGCACGTAAAACCGTCGGTCCTGGTTGCCATACGAACAACTATGACAATTGTTAGTAGTAGTCACAAGCCAAACAAAACTTGACAACCCAATATTGGTATTGCCCAGAAGTTTGGCTCAGGTCTGATGGTCGCTTCATGTAAAATACTGATATATACCGGTTGTTGGCAACCCAACAACCGGTAGCAACCCCAGCGCCTCCTACCGGATGACAGTGATTATTTACCTAGCTACTGTCAGTTCGGTACAAGACCTCGCGGTCGGTCTCCAATGCGATGGACTGACCAAATCAAGAAGGCAGTTGGTGGCCCCATAAGTGAGTGTACCAGGATGACGGCCAACAGAGCGAGTTGGCGGGACATCGTGAGGCGAATAACATCTGCCCCCAACTGACACATCTACATGACGGCCACGACCGCACTGCCAAGAGTGAATCGGCTGAGAAGAACTGTCAGTTCGAGAAGATAAAAAGGCTGGACACTCACGGCTCACCCTCTTTCATACTTCGTATTTCGTATGGAATAGATGCTCTGTTATATTGTGTTGATATTGATAGGGATATGTAAGTGTCTAAGTATTTTAGCTCTTTGCTGCTACCCAGCTTCCCCAGTGTTGCCTTCAGCCTAGTTAGTCAACACAACTGCATCTGGGTAGACTGGGAGCCATCCCCAACATAGTTGGGACCAGGCTCGGAAGATGGACTGAATTGAAAATCACCGTATATATTGCATACTAGCTTTTGCCCAGAGTAAGAATTAAAAATTAACATTGATGATCTTTGCTTTGTATTGGTCTGTATACATCAGAGGTCAAGCTGTATCTCAGGTTCCGGTCAATTAATTGAGATAAGAAGTTCACCAGTTTTTGTTGAAGCATAATATATACTTTAAATTTCAAATTATCACAACTGCATACATTTGTACTCACTATATAATATAAAATATAATTATTATCAGGTATAATCTATGCCAGGTATTATGGCCGCTGATTATGCAGAGTAGGCAAATGGATTTCGGCATTATTTGTACCAGATTAGTGGCAATAGGTCCTTGTTATGTGGGATCTAGATATACAACCAAATTTTTGCCATACTTTAGTACAACTCTGCCTAAGCCTTCAGGAAACATGTCATGGTATGTTAGGTACATTTAGGTAATTTGTATTTAGGATTCCGTCAATGAATTTGCAACGGAAACTAATTTCTACTGAAAAACAAAATTCAAATTTTTTTTGCCTGTAACTTCCAGTAGGCACACATGTTTGCCCCACATGAACCTTAGGAAGCAAGGCAAATGCCAGCGATGGACAAATAGCCTATCATGGTCGAACAGCTTTGCCCTATCTATAGTCATGGTAGTATTTGGTGCAGCTACGACTATAATAGATAGGGCAAGATTCCCTTGCAAGAATGGTTTTAGTTGGTATGTTAGTTATTGAGTTTTCTGGACTATTTCAAAGAGTTAAGAGGTTGACAAGCTGCTATTATAAATGCTATCTGAATGAATTGTTTTTGGTAAATATAAGGAGGTTCTCTTGTACCTACAGTTGAGTAAATAATATTTAAGGGACCTACCTACTAAAGTAGTAGTTAATATCAGGTGTTTTAATTTATTTTTTCTCAAACAGTACCTACATATAATTATGCTAAAACAAAATATAACATAATGAAAATAAGTAAGATGGGTAATGTCAACAAGTTTTTTTTTTAAGTAGGAGGTTTATTGAAGTTAGAATGTATGATATTTTAAACAGAATAAAAATTGCTCTTGCGCTAAATAATCTTCAAGCTAAGAAACCGGGTCAATTTATGAATAATAAATATTGAACTTACCATGTGCGGCCAAACGTTAGGCATTAGAAAATCATAAGTATCCACTTCGTGTGTTGATGCCAATAAAGCGCAACTTAGCGTGGCGAAAACAACAAAAACTAATTTAACCATCATTTTAAAATTCGAACGAAAATTCACGGGCGCACAATATTTGAAGATACGAACTTTCACGAGTTTTACTTGATGAATTACAGTAGTATCTATATTGATATAATTACTATTTTACTACTGCACACCGCCGCACTGTCTCAATATTAATGCATGTTTGAACCCAGAAGCGACAAGTGTTTGTATATATAATTTCGCAAATAAAATCGATCAATACTGAGTCCGAAACAAGTTTACTTTACTAACGTCATAGCTATGTTGCCAGTCCGTGACTATTTTTCTTTTATATGGGGTAGTGGTTTATAAAATTCAGCAAGTAGCGTGGAACAACAATGGAAAATATTATTTAAAGCATAACACTATTAATTTCATTAATTTAGTATTTAATAGGTACACGAAAAACATAAAATGATCTAAGATATTTACAGTGTATTCGTATGATTTATAATATCTAGTCAATATTTTTAAAAGAAATAGGGTATTTTTAATGACAATGGTATTACAAATCCGTTCAAAAATTGTTTTGTTTTGACATAACAGGAATCGTCTGAAAATTAGGTATCAGATTTCTATTGATTTCGATTGGATATAAAAAAATTTTTAGCAATGGCAGACCATTTTAAGGATAGAAACATAAACTGTGGTTTTTATAGATATTAGATACAAAATTATAAAAAATTGCCTCATTGACGAATCTTGCAGCGCCATCTAGTAACATGGAATTGTAACGGTAACATCGTAACATCATATCCTAGTAACACGTAATATCCTTGTAATTCTAAAATTATTCCTAGATGTCACTACAATACGAACTCAAGGGCAAAATACATTATCAAAATAATATCAGTTATTAGATATTTTATTATCTGTGGTATTAGTAATACCTATTTTCGAACATAAAATAAGTACCTACCTATTTATAAAATAATACTATTTACGTACTTTTAAAATTGAAATTGTGACGAAATTTAGGCTTTATTTTTATTTTTAGTATTATTATTTTCAGTTACCTACTAGGTACCTAAATTATTATTTTCAGTCAAATTATTATGAAATTAATAATAATTGTCACAATGTTTTGTTCAAGTGCTGAACAGTCCTAATTCCGCTTTCTACCCTATCTAGCTAGTAGGTAAGCAATTCACTAGTACTCGTAGGTACCACTACTAGTTACTTAATTATGTATTTAGTAGGTACCTATTTACATAAATACGCAGGTACCTACTAAGATAGGTACCTATGATCTATCGTTTTAAGTAGGTACTTAGGTACTTATAGTAATATAATGTACATAGTATGTACATAATGTAGGTAGATACGGATAGATTAGGTACTATGTGTACCTAACCTACTCCTCATTTATACGGACAACATTAAATAAACAAAAAACGGCATGGAAGCATAGGTACACTGTAATGGAAGTATCATGTACTAGTAATAAAGTTAGATATTCCGTCAACTCTGTAAACTACTTACGACGTTCCCCTCTCTCAAAACGCTATTCCGTTCAGCAATATAAATTGATGGTGGCGACCTACCATCGGGGGGCTATGTTAGCATGATCTTTCACAATGAGTCCAATTTGAGAGATGATAGATACATAAATAGACGTCATACAGACTGTCTGTATGACGTCTATTTATGTATATACCTACCTATATATATTAATTACCTGTGTATCTATGAATGTAGGTAGGTATATGATTTTATGACTATCTGCACACATTTGGTGAACCTTGCTACTACCGTTGCGCTGCGAGTCGTGGGTTCGATTCGTACCCCAGGTAAGTAAATGTTAATGTCCACAGATATTTATTTCGAGTATGGGGGTTCTTATAGGTAGGGCATAGTGGAATTTAATAATTTCCACTCACAATTCGAGCTGCCCGACTAGGGAAACCTTGCAGAAAATCCTATCCGAATAACATAGCTCCGTGCTATGTAGTGTTCCTAACGGTGAGCAAGGTTCCCAGAGCTCCTCGAGGAAGCGTTGGGTTAGCAGTGGGGGGGACCGGCAATACACTTATTAACTCCTATGCTGCTCCTATTATTAATGAGGGTGATAATATAGAGCCAATATGTAATAAGTATAGGCTGGTACAATTTTTTATATCAGGGTCAAACAGCAAACTGTCGCAGTTTGAGACTTATCTGCTAGAAGAGCAAGCTATCCTAAGTGGTACCTAAGGTAAGAATCTTTCAACAAAAACATTCACCAAAACAAACGAGTCGTAAATATATCTTATTTCTCAAATAAATTTCCATGGCGTGATTCCGAAACGGAATCGCCTATCATTTTACTTGATACATGACGCTTACACGTTTTTGTTTGAAGCCTACGTGATGAGGGAGCTGTGGAAACTGGGACGGGAAACCACACAAAACGGGGTGTATTTTTAAAATGTGAATGTTTGAAAAGTTTACGGAAATCTGTTGATTATTTTTGAAATTTCGAACGTAATAACGTCAATGTTAATGAAAGAGGTTCCATTATTTTGATAGCTAAGAAGAAATAAAAAAAACTGTACATACTTACTTTACTTGCTTGGTGAAAAATACCTACTTAGAAATGAAATAGGTACGTACCTGATACACAATGAATGAGAACTATTGTTTTTTTTTTAAATGAATGGATTATACCCCTTGCACCAACTTCTTATATATGTTTAAATCGTATATATACAGATTTTTTCGTAGTAAATTTGTCAAGTGGTTGGTTTTAGTCGGTAGATCGCACTTTTCAGAGCGGAGTCCGACACACCCCGCCGCTCTCCCCGGAGTGGTGGATAGTGCATAAAGCATTTCCAAACCCGTCAACAAAAAAAAAAGTGGCCCTGGAAGTAAGATACTTCTTTTATTTTAAGTCATCCCGACATGAACACATCTATTATAGATTAGTACCTACCTATATGGTAAACATATTTTATTTACAGAAAATAAATAGGTATACTTATACAGAAAATAATAGGTCATTACACTTATAGATAAAATTATACTAAATCATTAATATGTACTGCATTAATACAGATAAACCTTTTCTACATTACAATATCAATAAAAGATATATCAAAATGACAGACATAAACCAATTGTTACTTTCATACGTACACACTGATCGCCCTCAGGGAAATTTTGCTAGAATCAATTCCTAGTACGTTGCTTAGATAAGGAAGAAATATAGAATGATATTATTTTACGACGTTCGACATTTTGGGAATAGGTAGGAACTGACGACCAAAGAGTATTTATTACGCAGAAAGGCACAAGAAAATAAAAGCAGTTGAGTGCAACGTATAAAATATGACCCTCCTTCGTTGGTCGGATAAAAAAGCTGATAAATTGATATGTACTTATAATTATGAATTAACTACGGAGAAATTGCGTATTGTACCTATGTAGTATTTTTGTCCACTGTTCGCCTAACTTGGATCATCGTCATTTATCGTGCTTTTAAACTTGGTAGTGCTTGGTAGTGTCGGAACTTAATAATATAAGCAGATTAAAACTAACGTGACCCTTACTGAGCCTTATTCTTAAAAATATAAAATGTCTTTTATCCCTTCTATAGCAGAAAATATGTTTTGTCCTTTTTTTGACACGTGATATTCTGTGACAGTGAAAAGAAGACAAAACATATTATAGCTATAAAAAGTTTTATATTTAGAAGACGTTTTATAAGACGTGTGTTGTCGACCTTGTCTCTGTCTCTGTTGACCTTGTCTCAAAAATGTGTTTGTCTCCTTTCTTCATCTTCTTCATACAGGGAAATACAGGGGAATATAAGCTAGATAGTATGGTCTTATGCCAATTTTGCGCCTTAGTCTTTGCCGTAAAACAGTTACCACACAAATCACGTGCCTGTATCGGCGATGTATCAAGCCGGTCGTATGTTGCGCGACCTTCAGCTGATTTACGTCCCGGGTAGTAACCCGGTTAATGGCGGCCTTAGTGCTCTATTCATATTTTTACGATGATCGGGAAGTGTTAAAATTAATAGCTTTTTTAAGATCGCTTGGAGGGCTAAATGTTGTAAGGGGCCAAAAAGAGTCTTTGTCACAAGACGTCACATTTGTGATGCCCCCTCTGCCCTAGTGTCACATTTTGCAATTGTACCTGCCTGCTGCCTGCCTGGGCCGTACCCTGGAATATTTTGGCCACATTGCAAGGCGAAATCCTGACAACCTCGAGACGGTAACGATAACTGAAAAAATCGGAAGACTGAGGCCTAGAGTGCGTAACCCCATGCGATGGACGGACCAAATCTGCACCACACTTGACACCGGAATCCACGTCACCAAAGATCGCAACAAATAGAAGATCCTTGTACAGAAGAAAATCTTGAATGGAGGCCGCGACCCTCAGAAATGAGTAAACGATGCACAGAACGAGACAATCACAACCCGCTATCACGACAACGTCACACACACTTCTCTTCTCCAATCCAAAGAGATGACATGTAATTTATGGATGGCCCCTAGTCGGTACGAGTCCTTGGCTTTACCTGACCTTGGTTCGGTATTCTCCCCAAAGGGCAGGTGATGTCATACACCTCAAAAAGAAATGGAGTATAGTGAGTCGTTCTTTCTTAGGTCAACCTAGAGCATGCTTTATTAAAAACGTTTTCTCGACCCAACTATTCCTTAAAAATAGCTAGTCAGAGAGCACCCATCTTCTGCAGATTTCTTTTTGTTAATTAAGACTGAAAAGCAGTAAGTAGATAATTATCTTTTAGTACCTCGTTCGAGAACCGGCTATTGAGCTTAAAGTGCTCTCAGTTCTACTCGTAAATGTTAGTAAAATTTTGAGAAGAAAGATTTTTCTTATTTTTATTTGCTCGTCTAAAATGGTGTAGGTACCTATTAAAATAAGATTAATGATAAAAGCATTCATTCTTTATAATTTATACAACTCACTAGCCTCTGCCCGTGGCTTCGCTCACTTAAGCTCAATAACCAACAGTGATGAACTCTTCTTTGTATAGGTGTGTAATGTCAGAGAGGTCAAGCTGTATCTCAGGTTCCGTTTAATTATTTGAGATAAGAAAGTATACCAGTTTTTAAGTTGGAGCACATACTTTCTAAAAGTGTTGATTAAATTAAAATCTATTCAGTAGTTTTTGCGCCAACCCGTAACAAACAAACATACAAGAATTAAAAAAATCACATTTTCGGTTTCGGAGACGTTTTTATACTCTAACCCACTTGTTTTTTTTTAAATATCTTCTAAGTAAAGACACAGCTTTTTTACAATTTTATAATGGTAGAGATGAATGAGTTTGTTTTATTAGTGATTGGCTAAGTGATTTTTTACTGTATGATATCAATTTTATATAAGAATAATAATATGTACCTCGATTATGTTATACGATAAAATATTGGGTAGCCAATGAAAAGTTACTAAATACTAATCAGCAATGTTGTGAATGATCAAAATTAAAAATAATTATCCAAGTAGGTATAGATACATACTATTATAAAATCTTAAAGAACCTGTCTGTATTACATGGATCCGAAAACATTTTTTTTGGAATTATTCACTTAAGTCCATAAATTTAATTGAATTAAAACAAAATAAATTAACTTGCTAAGCTAACGTATTAAATTCATTTGCTTCCAAATTTCTTTGTGAATTTTCTTGCTAAATAGTTTTACAGCCCCCATTTATGTAGTAAAAATCCTCAAACTCACCCTGCGACATACCACTCGTGAAATGGGGTAGATTTCTAACAAGGTATTTATTGGACATCGAATGGAACATAAAATTTCCGGCTGTTTCCTTTGGCTTATGAAAATGCGCGCTTGCGTGTGGTACAATTCAAAAACGTTAGCGATTCTGTCTATGTAAAAGTTTGTGTTAATAATTTTGAGGAATCATAAATGATTTATGAGATCTAGGAAAAAAATGCACAGTAAAATTATTATATACGAATTAAACTAGCGACCCGCCCACGGTGTCATCGACATTGACCCGTTCCTAAAAGCCGTAGCGTCATGTTTAATAGTTAAAACTTTCTCATGCATCACTCTGTCCATTAGTGAAAAACGCATGAAAATTCCTTCAGTAGTTTTTGAGTTTATCGTGAACTGACAGACAGACGCGGCAGGGGGGACTTTGTTTTATAAGAATGTAAGGATATACGGACATCGCTGCCTATGGGTTTTGAGTAGTATCAAAGCCTATCCATTCGGCATTATGGTATGTAATGTAAAGGCAAATTGCAAGTTTCAAAATGTTACTCTCGCACTAGGGAAAAAGGCTTGTTTCGCGGGGAACTTCACAATTATACAGAAAGTACACCCATACAAATATCAGTGGAAGACTCCAATATTTGCCTCAGTTTGGCCTTGATCCACAACACAGCGCAGCGGTAGTGTCTACGTGACCAGCGTAACCGCTACACTAAACATACCTACATTCAAATGTTACTTATTACAAATATAATACAAACTTAAATTCGCCTTAAATACAAACCATTAAAAAAACGCATAATTTTCTTTTAAAACGCCCACTTTCATTACTTCTCCCAAGCCCTACACCCATCATAGCCACCCTTCGTCAATTCGAATGGAAAAAATCAAAATACCAACTTCCATATCAGCTGGTTGCAATCGTTGCATTGGAGCCCCTGAAATGCTTCGATAGGCAACATTTTTATCAATAAAGAAACCCCAAGATTCAGGGGTGCGATCCGTGAGATAGGACATGTGGCCCGGCATTTTTTTGTTGAGATTTTGTATATTTGTACATTTTGAAGACCGATGTACTTGAAAAATCAGACAAATGTTAGTCTATTGATTTCGAAAGTAGCTCTGTTTGAATGTTACGTTTACAGACCTAAATCCTCATCCAAAGGAATGCATTATGCTATACTAGCACTCCAAAAAATAGGAATATTGTACCTATAGTCCTTATGAGAAGTGAGTAAAACAACTGCTCGTAAAAGTTAGATAATAAGATCTTTTTTTTCTCTTTTTATTTAAAAAGAACGTTTCCCGTACTAGGATTTTCTCCTGTATCGTGGGTGCGTTTACAAACACAAATTCTCACATACACAAACATCCAGACCCGGAATAAGCTGCAGATCATAAAAATATTTGCTCCGTGTGGGGATCGAACCCACAACACGTGTCGCAAAAGCTAATTGCTCAGGTCAAATAAAACTTAATTTAATCATAAAAAATATGGGTATGTAGGTAATAATTATTAATACGCATATTATACTAAATTTCACCGTAATAAACCCTTAGCAAAATCCCCAAAAGTCTACTGGGAACTTCATTATAATATGTCGGATGATAATTTTCTGGGCGTTAATGTCGTTTGAATTTCAAAGTACCCTATAAGGAAAACCTTCAAAGGGAAACCATGTTGATAACTAAGTATTTCAGGAAAAAGCGCATACTGTACCTTCGCCATACAAAAAATAATTTATTACACCTCGTGGGAAAATAAAAAAAAATACCCATAAATAATTGTGTGAGTATAAATACTAAGGAAGTAACTCGGTATCTTACCCTTTTAATTAAGTTATTGACAGTGGCTGAGTACAATTTACTTTTGTCACGCAACGCAAGGTCGACGACCACAGAATAAAAAAAAGTAAAAGAAAAATATGTTCCTCTATGTTTTTACAAAAGAATGTTGTAGTATTTTTTTAGTCTATGGTCAGTTGAATATGTTTAATATACATTGGACAATTTATTAGCGATTCGCGTGTATGCGTGTCTTGTAGCAATTTTTGCCGTGAAAACATCTGTCATAGAGGCTTAACTAGTGACCATAGGGTCAGTGGGTCAACTGCCTCGTTTTAAAGGACATTTCCACGAAGTTTTGTGGCCAGTTAATTGCGTGGCGATGAGGAGTTCTGGTTTATTTCTCCTTACGGGTTAATAAAAGAGTCGTTTGCGGCCATTTCCTAGGTTTTGTTGGGAGGTGTTTTGGTCGTGAAAAGTAGGAGGTAATTACAACAGGTTCTGTTGTTTGTAAAAGTGGCTTCTTGGTTTATTGGGAGACCTTCAGGGTTTTCTGATTTTATTCTGCGTAAAATCATACCTATAAATAGGTATCTATAAATAGGTATGATTTATTAATTTTCTTTGCATTAAAATGCAAAGAAAATTAATTAATTTCTTGTACAATACATGACTGGGACTGACGCATAAGCAATCTTGGAAACAGAAATCATAAGAAAGAACTAACGGCTTTTTCTACCTCTAAAATCTCAAACCTCTATTCAAAATTTGTAAGTCTCTTCATTCAAACTCAATAGACTAGTACTTATAGGCTGACCATGATGATGATAAAGTCTGTTTTTTTCTATTATTTTTCCATTATATTGTCTAGTACTTACTTATATTGTCATACTTAGCTGTCATTACCATATAAGATACTAATAAGGTGCTATAAAAATATCTGCCACGGCTTTAATGGGAGGTAGTATTGTGTTTATAGATTACAATAGTGAAGAACTTTCGTACCCCGGAACAGTTTGAGAAAATAAAGTAGTTAAATTAACATTGACTCTACTCTGCATAACGTGGTTCACAAATTACGCGTGATGTATCGCTTCGACAATGAAAACAACTGCTATCAAGTCGGCAACAGCTTTATACTAATAAATCAATAAAAATTAATACACGTACCTACATTTTTTTATATGAAAATAAATATGACGAATAATCAATAATCTTTACTATTGTAATCTATAAACACAATACTGTCTCCCATTGCAGCCGTGGCAGATATTTTTATAGCACCTTATTATAACCGGTACCAAACGTGATCAAACAAATGAACTACGTTTTCCACTACCAAAACTTGACCAACCGATTTCCAAATACAAATATTTATATTCTACTTTCAAAACGTAATGTACCGTTAAAAAATAAACAACTTCAACTTCGGTTATTTTCGAGTATTTCCGTCTGTCCCTTCCGCCTCGCTAGATTTTCCATATTGTAGTTGCGTACCCCAATTTCGGGAAATTTGTTTGCTTTGATGGTTGATTGGCTATGCAGACCTCTTTGGTATGTATTCATTGCTTATATAAGCTGGAAAAATACTTGTCGGGTATTTGTAGAACCATTTGATAAGTATATTAAGGTGGGTAGGTACTTGAATATTTTTTGGTCTTATTAGGACCCTGAAGTGTGCAGGTAGTGTAGTATCGTGTGTTTTATCGTTGTTGTATACTTCAATAATTTTAATTTACTATATTTTTTAAATGTTATTTGAAATAAATAATCAAAAAGTAAAGAAATACATAGTACCAACATTTTTATTAGATGTATGGATTTTCTAATTTGAAATGTGTAATTTAAATAAAATAAATTACCAAAAACTATGTTTCCGCCCGGGATCGAACCGGGGGCCTTCTGCGTGTTAGGCAGATGTGATAACCGCTACACCACGGAAACTTGACTATCTATGTTGAATTTATCGAGCACTCACTAAGCGACATAATTATTATGAACATAACGAAGTTACACGCTCACCTTTCACGTACACCAACTCTGCCAATCGGAGTTGTAATATAGTAATCTATTTAGCATATTTTAAGAAATTTATATAAAAGTCCCACTCGATTCAATAAATAAAATAAGGCATAAGACAATTTACAGGTACATACCTATATACATAAATAATTGAGTAAGACGTATCTTATCTCTTATCTCTCTCTTATAAAATATTACATGCGATGAAGTTCAATCAGTTCTTGATTGGTACCGAACCGAGGCAATTATTTATAGAATATTTTATTGGTCTATTTTAAAACCAATATAATATTTTATTTTAATTAGAATTTGGGCTAACACACTCAGCAGTTGTATTTGTGAGAGCATGTCTATTTATATGAAGATTATGTACTGAGGTACATTGTAATTATGCCGTTATTAGTTTTAAAATGGCGATTAAAAATTTTTTTTTCATCGAAATGTGTTGTTAAGTATTTTTGCGTGCACGGTGGTTCACTATCAAGTTCTCAGTAAAATTTCTGACAGAGTCTCTTTACCCAAATTGCTTCACCTCTGTTTGAACACGCCGCGCCTATTTCAGGTTATCTATACTAATAATAAAGCTGAAGAGTTTGTTTGTTTACTTGAACGCGCTAATCTCAGGAACGACTGGTCCGATTTGAAAAATTCTTTCAGTGTTAGATAGCCCATTTATTCAGGAAGGCTATAGGCTATAATATATCATCACGCTACGCGGACGAAGTCGCGGGCAGAAGCTAGTATTTTATATATATACTCGTATAAGTTATGTTTTAGGATATATTTGGTGTTGTTGTAAGTTTCTTTCTTTAGCAGTTACCGAGAATTAACACCAACAATCGTCATTACATACTCGTTCCTAGCTTATTTGACTGATTTGGGTCTTCATTAAAAAGTTATTTCCAGAGCCAGATACCTACTTGGGTTTTAGAACATTTATAGTATGCAGTATGATTTTCTACGATCTCTTGGCGAAGTTAAGTCATGTCATACCAAGATCTCTAAAAAGGTATTACACAAAATGTGTCAAATACATTTGACTTTATTAAATTAGCTTCAGTTTCAAGAAAGAAAGAGTTTTTATGTCATTATTTTTTCCAGGAAACTTGGCGCGTTTTATAACATTATGTTTTTTATTTGATTTAGTCAGTTGTTATTTATACCTACATTATTTTTTTTATGACGACCTCTGTGGTTTAGTGGTTCGAGTACCGGACTGCTGATCATGAGGTCGTGGGTTCGATTCCCACAGAACACAAAAATTTATGTGATGAATATAAGTGTTTGTGTTCGTCTGGGTGTTTCTTATGTATTATAAGTATGTATTTACAAAAAAAAAAGTATATAAGTATTATATCCATTGTCTAGTACCCATAGTACAAGCTCTGCTTAGTTTGGGACTAGATGGTGCTGTGTAAAAATGTCCCAGAATATTTATACATATCTTAGTCATGTAGCTGGTAGATTCATAGTATTTGCATCTATGACTTATCGTGAGTATTTGTATTATGAGATTTATTGTTAGTTATTCTATATACAAACAAATTATGCGTTCTCGCTGTAGTATAAACAATAACCGGTAGTAAATACTATTTGCTATGCTATTGTAAACAATATTACGTGTAATGTTTTAACGATACGCAATTAGTCTTGTTTATTAATTACCGTTATAAACATAAACATACCATCACGCCTGTATTCCCCGAAGGGTTAGGCAGAGGCGTACTAATGTACACCCACAGTTCGCCGGTATGTTTAGGTCCCATGTAATAGGGGGCGAGCCTATTGCCATTAACCGGGCAGAAATTCCTAACTCCGAGCTGCTACTGGGAATTTCATCGAAAAACCCAATAACACTTTGCTCGACCTGGGAATCGAACCCAGGACCTCTAGCGTAGCAGTCGCGCTCAGGACCACTTAGCTAATGAGGCAGTTTTACCGTTATTATTGGTTTAATCATGTAGAGAGAATGTAGATATGGATATAAAAATTGAGTGTTTCTTGTTTTGACTGATACATGCGCGCCGTCAGTTTTAACACAGTACAGTACTGTAGAGACCACTCCAAGAAGGAGATAATATTATTGTGTTGACTGGCAGGTAGCAGACTAAAGAACAAACAATTCAAATCCGAAGTAGAATTTGTAGGAAGTGACGTGCAGAAAAAATATTGTCATTAAATTCTTGATTTTCTTCTAATACAGTCATTAATATTAATCGAGCATTTTCCCTTAAACTAAAACCCCGATAGTCTTAAGGTGCCTTCAGTACCTACTTACTCAATATTCGATCGAGGTGCGAGGTGAAGTCTCGCCTTTGAAAGAAGGGGCCCAGCGGATGCTGGATCATAGTCTGTCCTGGTCGTGGCAAATGTCACGAATCCCGCGGCCGTGACTATTGGGAAAGGACTAGTCCATCATAGTATCCACAATGCTAGCCTCACTTGAGATCCCGAGAGGAGACCCGTGCTCAGCATTGGGACACTGATAGGGGTTGATTATGAGTTGAAGTACCTATATCATATTGTGCTTCAAGTAAAAAATGAGCATGTTTTGATATATTATACATTACCTACTCACTTTGAATCGCGATACTAAATAGGGCCTACCTTATAGGTATGTCATCAGTAATGTTAATTAACATAACATACCATCACGCCTGTATTCCCCGAAGGGTTAGTCAGAGGCGTACTAATGTACACCCACAGTTCGCCGGTATGGTTAGGTCTTGTTAATTCAACCTCTAAATTTAAAAGAATCTATGCAAGCATCTGCGTAATAAAGACAAAGGGTACCAATAACACTAGCAAGGCCACTCAGGGTTCCTCTAACTCACAAAAGTTAATATTTACGTATACGTCCAACCACAAGAGAGGAAAACAAAAGGAATAGCGCGGAACCTTCTCGAAAGATTTATAGGGACCGTTAACTTAATGATAGGAACAGGGAAAGACTTTTCGGATGTTCTACTGAACATCTTTATAGTTGATGGGGAATGAATCTCTCTGTCGACTATGGGAATGCTGTCATTAGCCAAGTCTTGGCGTGGCCTTATTATGACACAAGTCTTTGTAGTTATAATGATTGGATTATAGCACAGTTACCCATACAGTTTTTGTATATGTTTGTGCGGTAACTACGAAAAATTTCCGTTATATATGAGGACTGTAATTACATAAGAAAGAAGATAAAAAAAGATATAAGTATATATATAGATAGAAAGAAGACAAATATATAAAGACAAAGTAGAAGAAAGAAAGATATTAAAGAAACAAAGAGATATCAAGATGACGTTTAAACACGACGTTAACCGGTAAGACTGTCTTTTTTATTTTTCCTTTACATGTACCTACATAATATATGTGCATGCGCGTAGTGCCTTCAGTTTCATAGTTACTCCTTCACGATATAATGCCTGTATTTTTTTCCAACTAGATAACATTTGCATCAGTTTAGTACGGTTACGTCAAAACTCATAAGTCATAGTCGAGTAAAATCAGTCACAATATTTTCAGTATACCATTCATTCAATCCAGTATCCCGACAAAAAGGATGTTAGGTATACAATTTCTGATATAATGTCTGTTTAATGAAAAGATAATACTTACATAAAATATAACCCTTTGAAACGCGATAGGCTGGCTACACCAAAAACTACGTTCAAACTCAACATAATTCGTTTAGTGTCACGCTCTCTGGCGAAAACGAAAGTAATGCTATTATAAACGAGCTTTTAGCCGGCCGGGACCCCGAGGTAATTGTATTAAACCGTTGCAAAACGCCCAGATAGATTTACCTACACTCAGACGCTTTTTAATATTTAAACAAAAATTTAAAAGGTCTGTGTTTACTCTAAATGTTGCTTGTTCTCCAGAATCCAATATTCGGTTACGAAGTACTCTCCAGGATGGATTTTGAAAGCTTTGGGTTTCGTAAATTGAAGTGTCTGTAAATTGGTTATGATAATATCTAGATTGTAGACTATTTTCAGGGAGAAACAGTTTTTTCACAGTGAGAGCTTCAGTCTTATTTTAGTAACAACTTTTTAGGAAACAAAAAAACTGCCTTCAAGCTATTTGTGGTGTAAATCTTCAGAACCGTGACTAAGTATGAAAATCAAAAATGCTCTTTTGACTCCTCTGGTGTTGCGGACGTCCATGGGCGGCAGTGATCGCTTACCATCAGCAGATCCGTCTGCTCGTTTGCCCTTATCCCATAAAAAAAAATAGGTTAATGATCGGCGAAGATTTCGTTTCTTAAACACAAATAATAAAAAAATATTGTCGAATTGAGAAACCTCTTCCTATTTTCTACATACCCCTCAGCATAAGCGATATAGGTACTCTGAAATAAAAATACTTGATAGGTCTCAGATTCAATTCTGGAGTCGAGCAGTGTTATAGGGTTTTTCTATGAAATTCTCAATAGTACCTCATCCCCTATTTTACATGGAACTTTAACCTGCCTGCGAACTATGGGTGTACCTACATCAGTACACCTCCGCCTAGCCTTCCGGTAGGTATGTTACATTACTATACTTCTACCGCCTAGTAAATTACTTTACAAGTTTCCACCTCCTAATAACCACAGATCGAGCATCTTGTAGGTACTATTTGATGTCACATTTCAATACAGCCATGTTGTTCACACAAGTTAACGCTCGCCTGCCTCGTTTAATAGAAACTGGGTTCCGCCCAAGCGTTCCTTTGCTTTTGATCTCTGTTTCTCTGTTTTGTTTATTTCTGATAAACGGTAATGAGTTTGTAAGTTGCTTTCTTTCGGTTATGTGGTCTGTTGGAATGGTAATTAGTTTGTTGCTAACCAAAAATTTTTTTATGACATTGTTGGGCAATTCAGCAGACGGATCGCCTGATGGGAAGCGATACCGCCGCCCATGGAAACCTGTAACATCAGAGGAATTGCAAGTGCGTTGCTGGCCCTTTAAAAGGGTTTAGGCCTCCAGTATCCTTATTCACTCGGCCAAACACAACGTAAGTGTTGTTTCACGCCGTTTTTCCTGTGAGGCCGTGGTATGAGGCCGGTCGAGCCGGCCCATTCGTGCCGAAGCATGGCATTTTGTAGCTTGACTATTGGCAAAATGTTTGGTCGAGGCGTCCTACCATCATCGATTCATCATCAAATCATCTACTATCACACGTGCATCGTACTGAACTTATGCGAGTTAGTAGACTTCATACGCTGAAAGTGAGATACAAAGAAAGAGAAATTATGTTTCCTCAAGATATTTCCCTTTACCTTTTGAGCTAGTGAATTGATTCACACACAATTTCAAAATTAAACAGCAGACATGGCAGTCCATTGGTCATTTCTCTAGGGCACAGATAAAAGAATACTAGTATCTAGGGTAACACTGCACTTCTATTATTTATTTAATTTAAGGCTTCGTCATAATCTTTACTTTGCCTTTAAGTATTGATTCGAATTCAGTAAATTATCTATTATAAGGTATTAAAGGAATATTAACATAACATACCATCACGCCTGTATTCCCCGAAGGGTTATGCTGAGGCGTACTAATGTACACCCACAGTTCGCCGGTATGTTTAGGTCCCATGTAATAGCCTATTGCCATTAACCGGGCACATATTCTTAACTCCGAGCTGCTACTGAGAATTTCATAGAAAAACCCAGTAACACTTTGCTCGACCTGGGAATCGAACCCAGGACCTCTAGCGTAGCAGTCGCGCTCAGGACAACTTGGCTAATGAGGCAGTTAAAGGAATATTATCTCGTACTATTCACTTATATTCCGAATTCTGGCGTCGGATAGCAACCACTAGATTAACAAGGCAGTGAAATTATCTACTTGTTTAATTAAAGCAAGAATTTTTCTTTCAGGGAAAAGAAGTATTTATTTTGCTTATTGTTATAGGTATGCATAGGTATATATAATGCTCGAAAGTCACACAATGGAATCTAAGTGAATCTCATCTGTATTATACTGGGAGCATCATTCAATAGGGCTTTAGACACCCTAGGCTACGTAATTAGCATCCTACCACGTCTGGGAGATATTTGAATAAGAGGCGGGCGTCATGGGTTAAGCTTGGTGTACATAGTTTCATATTTGGATACTGAATCATCTTATATTCTTATTATATTATATTCTTTAATTTTAAATGTATCTTTTTAATTTTTTAATCATCTTTTAATAATTCTTTATGTAATTGTTTAATTTTTCTGAGGATTTTACCAACACCCCACTATGGACCAATGTCTGAAATAAAAAGATTTTATTTTATTTTATTTTTATTTTTATTTATATTTTTATTAGATTGGACAAAAATAACGATGACTGTATGTTTTTAATTTTAGCAGCTTTTTGCTTCAGTCGTCGCATATCATCATGCCTCTAGTTGCCGTAGGGTTAGGCAGTGTTATTCTACTGTACACCCACAGAGTGCGCGCTATTTGGGCAAAATTGTGAATGTTATGATTTTGTGAGGAGTTTTAGACTTTTTTTTATTAAGAGAAGTAAATTATGATTAATTTACGATGGGATAAGTAATGAATGGGTCATTTGAATTTACATGTAGGTAATACCTGAGGAGGCAGACATTCAATATTTCCAGACTCTATACTTGTCGGCCCAATAAAATTAAGCTGAAACCTGTGTAAGGTACACTATCCATTACTCAGATTATTACCTGTCGCCTAATCACAGTTAAACAGATAAATTTCGATATAAACTTTCACAAGGATCTTCTTGTGAAAGTTTATATGGAAATTTAGCTGTATGTATATGATGCTATAGAAGCCACATTTTCCTAAAAAAATCCTTGAAACCGGATAAATTAGTTAGTCTGCACTCATCCTGTAATCCACAACTTGCACCATTCAAATCCTCGCGTTATCATCATGTGCACTAACCTTAACGCGGGGCGGGTGTTAACGCTCCTCTGGACACGTTAATTGAAAACGGATTGGAGGTGACAGTGTAGAACCGACTTTTTATATAATTCTATGTCACTTCCGCGGTTTTTACGGATTTATAATAAAGGTTTTATGAATGACTGCGTGTTTGCTTCAGGGGGTAAATCGCATCGCCACTAGGTACCACTGCGTAGATTCAGTTCCCACTACAATAAAATATTTATGTGAATAACACTTATCATAACCATCACCTGGGGTGAAGGTATTCCCCAAAGGGTTAGGCAAAGGTGCACCTATGTACACCCAGTTCCCCAGTATAAACATACTTTTTACTTGGTTTACTAGGGGCGAGACAAATACAAACTCGGCGGCTTGTAGCTGCTGAGCGAGGGTCTTCTGCGCCACGTGTTTTGTGTTAGATCCCCACACGGAGCAAATATTTGTATGATCTACGTAGTCCGGGTCTGGGTGTTTGTGTATTTGAGAAATTGTGTTTCTAAAACGCACCCACGATACAGGAGACAAAAATCAAATCAGAAATAAATCCTAGTGGGGTTACCCCACACTAGGATTTATTTGAAAAGAAAAAATAAGTCGTTTTGGATCCCCCACAGCATCCATGGACACAGGTAGACTGAGGGGTTGGACGTCTTAATGTTTAAACGATTAACACAATTTTCTTAGTCATTATCGTTCTGATTCACGCAGGATGAGCTCACCACACGGTGAGCTCATCCTGCGCTCTGCTCATCCTCTAGTCTTACAGTTTTGGCAAACAATACTTATCATTTTCTCATAGCAACAGTCAATTAACAAATTAATGAGCAATCACATACCCGTACAGCTTCCTGAGATCCCATAATTGTATCCTGTCAATGGTATTACCTAACATAACACCCTTGTAACACTTGTCGACAAAGTAATATTTTTACAAAATGTATCGCAACACGAAATTCAATGTTCGCCGCTACAGAGGCCGCCGCCTCTGGCAAGATCACACGCGTTTGGTGCAAGATGACAAGGTCTCCTTTGTAAAAAAAAACATTATCTATACTTCTATACTAATATATTATAAAGCTGAAGTGTTTGTTTGTTTGCTTGAACACGCTAATCTCAGAAAAAATCTTTCAGTGTTAAATAGCCCCTTTATTGAGGAAGGTAGAAACTATACCACGCGGATGAAGTCGCGGGCGGAAGCTATCATTTATAAATTGATAGAAATTCGTCGTTAACGTAGTAGTTGGCCATTATTATCCACAGCCTGACTTCCCCCAATGCTGAGTACAGAATTCCCTCAGTTTGTACCATCTACACCTGGGGCTGTATTATGATATATGTTATCGCCATCATTTTTAGGTTGTTAGAATGGGATAGCGGTATTTAATCTGTAGAAAGGCATCCCTCTCTTTCAATCGGAAATTGATGGCAATAACACGTAATACGGCCTCTGTCCTATGCTTCTTCTAATTTCTCGGAGTTTCGATTACAATACCATCGAGCCTGTATTCCCCGAAGGGTTAGGTGGAGGTGTAGGTACTGATGTACACCCACAGTTCGCCGATAGGAAAAGTAGTTTGGGTCTCACGTAATTGAAGGCGAGCCATTTAACCAAATTCACAATTCCAAACTTCGAGCTGCTACTGGGCATTTCATAGACAATCCCAATAACACTGCTCAACCTGGACCTCTTGCGTAGCAGTTGCGCTGATAACCATGAGGCTAATGAGTTTTGATTAATAGCAATAGCTTTACATGGGACCCAAAACATAGTTATTGGCGAAGAGCGGGAGTATTACATGAGTAGCCTCTGCCTTATTTGTTGATGCAGAAAAATATCCCCTATGGGAATAGGCGTGATATACTTAATTATTTCATGTTAATATTTTGTCTATTGTTTCTAAAATATAAGCAGGTGAGTACTCATTTTTAATCTCTCAGAATAATGACTCGTTGTTTCTTTATATATATAGTAGGTATAGTCACGCTCCTATAACTTAAACCAGTTCTGAAGGGTCTCCGAATCGCTATCCATTCTGTTCAGGTCTATTCGCGCGGCAAAATGAGATATCAGTGGATATTGAATGACGCGAGCGTAACTGTGAACGCGGTTTTAGATATATATATTCCTTATCCTTCATTGAGGTATATTATTTCCATTACTAGATTACGACTCTGAGATATCTGTTGTTAATTTGCCGTATTTTATAAAATAATTATTTTAACTTTACAGACGTAACTGCAGTGCTTTTATCAGTTAACAAAATGTAACTATATTAAAATACTATTTTCATTATTTATAGGTAGTTTCGTTAGTAGTCTGGCAAAATGGAATAGAAATCATAAAACATAATAATATACGAATAATTTTCTCGCTTCGTTTCGTGCTGAGAAAGCGAGTCACTACAATTCGTGATTTGTAGATCCCTACTCCACAAATAATGAACCAAAATCACGATTCTTTAATGACTCAATATTTGTTTTTTCTCGTATTTATTTCACACAAAAGGGGTTTTCTGTGTGTGCTAAGGTTGCAATATAGGCATGAATTGTATTGTCCAATGGATTAGGGATCGTCAACAGTTTGTTTGGAAACGCAATGACCGTTTCGTTTGGCCCTTATCTGATATGGGGGACTGGAACACTTTTTGTTGCTCGATGTGATGGCTAAAGGTATTCAGTATTTGAGATAGAAAAGCAGAGAGCAAATTCTATGACACTACATAGATATAAAGTATTTATTTATCACACATTGAGAAATATTCACGCGTATTAAATATTTATCTGAATTAAAAATAGGTCTTCGAAACTTGAATCAAAAAGAAACATACCTCTGAACTTTCGAATATTTTTATCTGCAACTATTATAAATATGTACTTTAGTATTACGCTATTATTAAGACACTAAGTATATATTGTTACTTTTTTTAATATGGCGTCAATTTTTACGATATACCATTTTGAAATATCAAGAGGTTTTTCGATTTCATTACAACATAATATCACATTGTTCTCGTTTACATTGAGACTGATTTGTTAACCACTCGTGCTAAGCTAAATGCTTGTATTACGAGTGAGTGTTTCAATGGGTGGGTTTCGAACCGGCAACAACATAATCGCAAGTCCGATGCCCTAGCCGCAGATTATATGTTTAAAGCGCCGCTTACATATTATTATATTATCTGAGAGTTTAAATAAAAGGGGTCTAAACCAACCAATCGTCTAACACCAAGTAGATTGTATAGGAACAACTCTTGTTTACACCCCAAAGTTCCAGTCACCTGTCATAGGCAGGCAGCATTGACGAGGGTGTTTGTTAGCTCGATTATTTAGTTGACCTCTGCTCCTACCGCTAATTTAGTACCCTTACAGCTTTGTGTAATCGATTCGTGAGTCTGACAGCTTAAGATGTTGAAGTTTGGAAATTAAGCGGTAAGAATCTATACTATCTCATTAGTCTAGTGGTCTCAAGTGCGACTGCTACGCTAGAGGTCCTGGGTTCGATTCCCAGGTCGAGGTAAATGTTATTGGGTTTTTCTATGAAATTCTCAGTAGCAGCTCGGAGTTTGGAATTTGTGCCCGGTTAATGGCAATAGGCTCGCCCCCTATTACATGGAACCTAAACATACCGGCGAACTGTGGGTGTACCTTAGTACACTTCTACCTAACCCTTAGGGGAATACAGTTGTGATGGTATGTATGTATGTATGTAGAATCTATTATACTAATATATAAAGCTGAAGAGTTTGTTTGTTTGTTCGCTTGAACGCGCAAATCTCAGGAACTACTGGTCCGATTTGAAAAATTCTTTCAATGTTAGATAGCCCATTTATTGAGGAAGGCAATAGGCTATATATCATCACGCTACGCGGACGAAGTCGCAGAAGCTAGTATGATATATATCAAATACAAAACATACTATTACGTTTGTATTCTCTGAAGGGTTAGATAGAGGTGTATTAATATAAGTACATCCACGTAATACTAACGTATATTTCCATGTAGGCGGGCTTATTGCTATTGACCAGACAGAAATAAAAAATCCGAGCTGCTACTGAGAATTTTAAAAACGACTCAATAAAATGGTAACGAACCTAGAACCTCTATTGTAGCAGGATCACTACACTTATATCAAATTAAAGACAGAAGATATTTCGGGCTTAGAATTGATTAATTTGTTCCAAAATATGTATACAGCACTGACAGGTTAGGGTAAGGCCCTCGGTCATACAATCCTGTCCTGGCAGCAAGGAAAGATAGGACTACCCTGTAGGATTTTCGTTATGAAAGGGTTAAGTGAAATGTCATCATCATATCAACCAAATAGAATCCACTGCTGAACCAAGGGTTCCCCAAAGACCGGTTACATGCCGACTGTATCCAATGACTCTCAGTGATCTTCACTAGATCTTCCGTCCATCTCGTTGAAGGTCATCCCACACTGCGATTTCCGGAATTCCTGTGAACTGGTCAAAAGTAAATCATCGTGGATAGTATCGTGGGGCACCGCTAGTTTCCTACATAATTTATAACGAAATAAAATAATCAATAGGTCAGTGAGTAGGTGATTATATAACTACTCACGGATCTATTGATTATTTACAATTAAATACATAAAAACCCACAGGAAACCTCTAACTTTAGAGGCTATGATCCGATTCTAAAAAAGCCAAAAAGATTTCTTAGTTTTTAACTGCTTGATAATTTGGTAGTCAGGATAGGTCATTTTTAGACTTTGGTACAATCCAAAAGGATTTTTTTTATAAAAAACTCCTTGTACCAAAACTGTTTTAAAGTAAACAAATATTATATTCAAAAGAATATTATTTTCTGCACCTGATATTGGCTGGGCGTCCAGCTCCGATGTCAGACGCCGTGTGACAACGTCGTGTTGAGAAATAAAGTGGTCTTTATGATTTATACGGGAAAATGAAATACCTTTACTATATATTGTGAGATATGGAGGAAATTAAATAATAAAAATAGAAGCGGCGGTAGCCTAATGGCTAGGGCGTCGGACTTGCGATCATGTGGTTGCCGATTCGAACCCCACCCATTGCACTACCGACGTGAACCCACTCGTAACACAAGCATTTAGCTTAGCACGAGGGGTTAACAAGAATACTAGTAATGTGTGACCCACATTGATAGTAAGCTTTTTAAAAAAAAAAAAAATTAAGGCGTATTAAACTAACGGCTGGTCCCAATACCAAATCAGTCAGTAGATTTGCTCACTAGAGATAGTATTTTGACAATAAGATCAATACAAGTAATGTCAAATTCCTACTTCTAGTAAGCAAATCTATCGACAGTTTCGGACCAGCCGCAACTCGCTTTCTGATGACACTTTCCATAAAGCAGTTTGGCGTTTGATTTGCGCACGTTTAATCACAATAGTCTCACACTATATGGCAAAAAAAATGTTAGGTTAGGTACTTAGAGACCACTCCAAGAAGGAGATAATATTAAGGGTTGCCTGGCAGGTAGCAGACTAAAGAACAAACATTCAAATCTGAAGTAGAATGTGTAGAAAAAAGATTGGTTTTCTTCTAATACAGATAAAGATATTAATCGAGCATTTTTCCTTAAAATAAAACCCCCATAGTCTCAAGGTGCCTTCAGTACCTAATAATGACTTAAGAATAAATAAGCTTTTTTTAATGATAATCGTAACAAAATCAAAGTAACTCTCAACCCAATGTATTTCAGACTAATGCAAGCGATGCCTATCTCTCTGTACCAATGAGTGAACAGCGTTGCACCGTTTTAAAAAAGAAACAGGCCACTTTTCTGTGGCCATTTTCCTGTTCCATCATCAGACCAGCTCTATGACACCATGTTATAGTATTGTCATCAGATTTACACATGTTTATCAAATTTCAGATCGATTGAACACACGAAAGTGGGTGAAAATTAACTTGTAAAATTTTAACATTTCAAGTCTAAGTTGACCTGTAATAAAAACATAACATAACATACCATCACGCCTGTATTCCCCGAAGGGTTAGGCAGAGGCGTACTAATGTACACCCACAGTTCGCCGGTATGTTTAAGTCCCATGTAATAGGGGGCGAGCCTATTGCCATTAACCGGGCACAAATTCCTAACTCCGAGCTGCTACTGGGAATTTCATAGAAAAACCCGATAACACTTTGCTCGACCTGGGAATCGAACCCAGGACCTCTAGCGTAGCAGTCGCCCTCAGGACCACTTGGCTAATGAGGCAGTTCATAATAAAAACATATTTACAAATAAACATCACTACACCTCTGCCTAGTCCTAAATATCCGCAACTAGTTAGACTGGAAGTCGAATCCAACACATTCTAATGACCTAATACAATTACATTCATCAGAATAAAAAATCTCCGATCAATTTCTACTCTTCTATACAATACGTAGTAGGAATATTCCTACTTATACTTACCTATGTCTGTAAGTCTAGATATTGGCTCGGACAGGTCAGGTGTCACGACTCTCTGGAATTAAATCGCTGTTATTGGATACAAGGGAATTTCTTCTTTATTGAATTTAGATGGAGTTTTTGATGAGTTTTTGTTTGGTATAGTATAGTTGAGGATACGGAAGTTCGTTAGTTCCAAGATCTTCGTTAGAAAATCATTAAGGTAATCAAGAACCATAACTCCTTGATCGCGTTGAGAAAGTGTACCAACTACTTGTTTACTATCTACTCTCCAAACTCCGAACAGTTAATGAGAGTTACGTAGAAAAACTTAATATCTCAGCTTGATCTTGAAATTGAACCCAGACTTACTGTCTCGTTATTCTAGTAATCGAAAGCCACAAATGCGATTATGAGATTAATGAATCAGTTTTTTTTTTGTATGGCTGTTTCTAGCTTCAACCCTCAACAAAAAAACTTTAGCAAAAACTAAGCCATAATAAAAAAAAGATTTTTATGATACCACTAAGGAGACAAACAAGTATATGGCCCGCCTAATGGTAAGCGATTACCGTAGCCTATGGATGCTTGTAGCACCACGGCTATCACTCGCACGTTGCCGACCCTGTTAAAATCTTTTCACCCCTTCAGACTCGATATCTTTATAGTTTACACATTGAAAGGAAAGCATAAATAAAACCAATGGAACGTTTTCGAACTAAAAACCGTGATTTGGAAAGAGCAGGAAGTTGAAACCGGAAGCAGCAGTCTGCTGCAGGGGTGCTGCAACCGTCGCGCCGAATATTCACAGCTTCCGGTGACATACAGGCAACAGTACAGCAGTACTACTTCATTGTGCCTTCGCAAATATTCTGCGATCTAGTATCACCGTGCGATAGATTGTCTAACTAGGGTTGTCTAGATTATGGTAGATCTACACAATGACTGATGCATGCGTGGCTATGGCTCTTTCTTCAAGAGGCCATCTCAGATTTTTCTTTGCACGTCCAGACTTTAAAAGAGACCACGATACTCTCAGTTTATTTCGGTGTTTCTTCTAAGAGCTCGTTAGTAAGGAAATGCTAGCGCATATCTAATCAGTTTTTTTTATATGAAAGATAATGAACTAAATATCAGAAATACAGAGAATCCTGTATTTCTAAAACCTGCCATCGCCTGCTACTTGGGGAAGCGTCAGAGTATGTCGCTGATGTGCTATAACCGACTAAAAACCATACTTACCTTCCTTTACCTATAGTCAACGGCCATGGGAGTCATGGCATTCATCACGACCATGACAGGCTGCGGTCCAGCGAGTGGACCGCCTTCATAGGTCGAGGCATGGTCTTGCATTCCATTGTCTGGTAGGCCGGCGGACTCAGTCAAAGCCTCAGCCAAAGTCAGCCACCTGCAGGCAGCTAATGGAGGCCAGAAGTCTGTCTGTGCCTGTAGATTGGGAGAGAAGTGGACAATTTTCTCTCCCTAATAATTTAAAGACAATGCCTAGTTTAACTACTATCATTTACCTGCATGAAGCATGCTTCTGCTCGCTACGTACGAATGAGACGCTTAAAGGAAATGAATACGTCTGTCGATTGAAAGATTCCATTGAACTCCCAACAAATATCAAGGAAATTTTTCAAACTTATCTTGTATTATTCAGGAGTTTTTTCAAGTATCGAAAGTTTTTAAAAAGAAATAGGTATACATATTTATTTCAGCAGTAATAGTAGCTGAATTGTGGATAGCAGTGGAAAGGAAAGTGAATTTGTTATGTCTCGTCCTATAAAATAGATAGGTAATTATGACATTAAAATAAACCTTCTAGCTTCTGCCTCATTAGCCAAGTGGTCCTAAGTGCGACTGCTACGCTAGAGGTCCTGGGTTCGATTCCCAGGTCGAGCAAAGTGTTATTGGGTTTTTCTATGAAATTCCCAGTAGCAGCTCGGAGTTAGGAATTTGTGCCCGGTTAATGGCAATAGGCTCGCCCCCTATTACATGGGACCTAAACATACCGGCGAACTGTGGGTGTACATTAGTACGCCTCTGCCTAACCCTTCGGGGAATACAGGCGTGATGGTATGTTCTAGCTTCTATATCCAAATATAGAAAATTGCTTAGCCGTGGGGCCTATTTAAAAAAAACAGTGTAGTTATTTTTATTCAAATTTTGGCCTATAATATATGGGAGTGTTAAATACGTGTTTTTTTAGAATCGCCGACGTTATGTAGTAAATAGTTTTGATTTTCATTCAGCATTGAAAAATCTCATCTATCATCAATGAATTATAAATTTAAATAAATAGTTTTAACAAAATCTATAATACTCTGGCCAATACCAAATTATTTACACGTATCTATAAAATAAATCACGATTATCACAAACATAACATCTTTTATCTGCTTGCATTAATTACAGTTGGAATTTAATACATAAATTTCAGTGTGTCAATGTAGTCAAAACCTGAATCTTTTTTCTTAGCAGGGGATTTTTTATTTTTTTATTCATGTTTGAAAATTGCCCAGAAAATTCTTTTGGAGGGCGGCAAAATTGCTGAATTCCAGTCTCCAGGTCATCCAGCAAATCTTCTAAATGAATGTATAAATACTTTAAAGGTGTCTCTCGCGATGGAGATCAAACCCTGTGTCGCAGGGAATTTCACAAATATACCTAAAATTAACAGATAACGATTTAGAATATTAGAACCAGAACCCACGATGTAAGAGAACATTCTAGAGTGGCGCCAAGATTTATCTTTAAGAATAAGTACATAGGTACCTACCTAATTTATACTTTATACTCGTTATTTTATCATGGAAGTTGAAAATTGTTTTGAATAAATTAATATTGAAAGAACGTTTTTAAAAGTCGAACGTGATAATATCACACCGGGCTTAGATATGATTTTCTTTTCTCCTCACCTACAAATTACACGGTACATAAAACTGTGTACTTCCCAATATACAACATAACACACCATTATAGATAAAAGCTTCCATCGAGAGTACTTGAAACCCTGGTAATCATGTTACAATATGATCGAGTTACGATCTCGATTCGAGGTTGATCCCCAGGAAAAGGCCGCCTGAGATTTTTAGACGTGGTCCAAGTTACGAGATAATGTTTACTGAAAAAAACAAAATATACTTACCATTTCTTGTGATTTATAGGTGAAGTTTCCGGCAACAATGCCGGAAACTTCACCTATCCTGATAGAATGTGGTCTGATGGAATTAAGTAGTCATCGACACCCACAGACTACCTCACCAGAGTTTCTGACGCGTACCCGAGCCTTAAGAGTTCCTAAGGCCCGCAGACTTACGACTGCGGACGACACGTTTGTGGGTTCAATCCACACGGAGCAAATATTTGTATGACCTACTGCTAGTGTTCCGGTTCTGGGCGTTTGTGTATGTGAGAATTTGTGTTTATAAAAAGCACCCACGACACGTGAGAAAATCCTAGAGTGGGAAACGTTTTTCTTTTAAATAAAAGACTGCACAACTGCCTCAATAGCCAAGTGGTCCGGACCGCGACTGCTACGCTAGAGGTCCTGGGTTCGATTCCCAGGTCGAGCAAAGTGTTATTGGGTTTTTCTATGAAATTCCCAGCAGCAGCTCGGAGTTAGGAATTTGTGCCCGGTTAATGGCAATAGGCTCGCCCCCTATTACGTGGGACCTAAACATACCGGCGAACTGTGGGTGTACATAAGTACGCGTGTGTGGGTGTACATAGTGTACATGTAACGTCACGGATGTCAATCAGTCGAAAGCTCACTGTATACTTCTCGAGTATAAATTTAAAAAAAATCAAGTTAATTTAGCATAACTTTATTGTGAAAATATATCTACAAGTGCGAGTAATAAGTAACATTGTTATCTTGTGTTTTTGTGCAGTGCTTAATAAGAAAATCTCTAAATAATTGTAAACAGTTTCTGAAGTGTTAATTTACTACCCACTACTATACAAAAAAAAAACAAATTACTATAATAAACTAAACATTTCTGTGAAACAAAGCTGCAGTGTGTCCGCACCTATACGCTAACATTGTGCATTAACCTATGGTGTTTGGCCGTGCCATACAACACCTTAGAACTGCCATAAACGTTATCTAAATACAGCGCCATCTATTGGCTATTGAACGTACCATTTAGTTAGATCGATAACAAGAGCATTTGGTTGAGTTTTCATGATGGTAAAGTGCGGTGGATGCGGCAAGTACCTTTCGCCGACAGAGGCCGCTAAATGCGACAAATGCAGGTCTAGCTATCATAGACTGTGTGTGGGTATGAAGCCTTCAGGCCCTATGCCAACCCCCTGGCACTGCCCCGAGTGCAACAAAGGCTTAGTGAGGGATAACCAGGCTGACACACCAGTAAGGGGTCATTCACATGCTGTGTTTACGAATCCCATGAACACCAGTCCCACTAGCAACACAGCGTCAGACAACATGCAGGAGCTCAGCCTTGACATTTTTAGGGCAGAGCTGAGCATTTTCAAGGAAGAAGTTCTCAATACTTTTCGGAGTGAGTTCGGTCTGCTTCGGGATGATTTAGCCGAGCTGAGGACCTCCTTGAAAGCAACAAATGACCGAATTAGTAATTTAGAGGAAAGAGTCGCGGTCATCGAAAGCCTAAAGCCTCAAGTATCCTCAGACATCGATGATATCGTAGCAAAATTGCGGAGCGATATCAATGACCGGGATCAGGAGTTGCTCGCCAATGATGTACAGATCTCGAATTTACCTGAGACCAGCGGCGAGAACCCTACGCATACAATTATGCTTGTTGCGTCAAAGATGGGCATAAAAATCGAGGCGCGCGATATTGTAAGCGCTGAACGAGTTGGAGGTAGGCGTATCAATGCGACGCAGGCGACAGCGCCGACGGAGACTCGACCACGGTTCCTAGTCGTGCGCCTCGCGCGTCGCGATCTACGCGATGAGCTATTAGCGAGTGCGCGAGCTCGCCGGGGCATGACTTCTGCTGACCTCGGCATCGCGGGTACTGCGAGGCGCTTCTATGTCAACGAACGGCTTACTAAGGTTAATCGAGAGTTGTTTCGGAGGGCGCGTGAGGCCGCCGGACGCCTCGGTTGGCAGTTTGTATGGTCAAAGCGTGGACGTATCTTTGCCCGGAACAAGCCAGGAGACTCCGCTTGCCTTATTTGTTGTGAGGCAGTTAAACAACGTAACTTTGGACCGGCACCTGACAAAGACGGCAACAGAATATCTTAACATTGTTATTTGTTTACTTTTATCCTCTAAGATTTTATTTAATAGAAAGATTATAACAGAGTTTGTTTACAGGAACTACGATAAAACCATTCAAAGTATGATTATATCTATGTATACTATTTTTTTTGAATTGAGCCGTGTGTCTCACGGCAGTAGTGAAGTTCGTAGTGGATTGTATGCAAATCAGTCTTATCACACTATATTGTTTACACGCTATATTATTTATTTACTTATGTTTATGATTTTAGATAAATCACAACTTTATTATAAATATTTCTACTACTATGCTATCTATATACACTATTTACACTACCTTATTTACATATTGACAGTTGCACTACTCATTATACCTGCAAATATTATTTTGATATACATTCTATGGGTCACTTTCATTATACCTGCAAATATTATTTTGATATACATTATAAGGGCTATCATTTTGAATAGAATGTATGAATTATTTTTGGCTATGCACTATTATCATGATGCCTAAGGGTGAGAAGTATATCAAAGTTGGTTTCTTAAATGCAGGCTCATTGGGCACAGGTCATGATGACTTAATTGTTGCACTTGACAAATATCGTTTTGATATACTGGCTATCAATGAAACGTGGTTACGGCCGGGGGAGGAGGGCCGCGCCCCAGTAGTTCCCGGCTATCGTCTGCGCCACACACCGCGGCCGGAGTGTGTGCGCTCGGGTCGTGGTGGGGGCGTTGGGTTTTACATACGTCAAGGACTGAGCGCACGTACATGTAGTCGCGCTGCGGATCCCAGGTTCGAATCGGTCGAACAAATGTGGCTAACGGTATCATTAAATGGCAAAAAAATTGCAATAGGTACAGCATACCGGCCCCCATGGTTTGACACAGATATTTTCTTAGACGCCATTACAGACTCTTTTAGTATACTGGGCGGATGTGATCACTACGTGCTGCTGGGAGATTTTAACATCAATTTATTAAACACAACTGAGACTAAAACTAAAAAATTCTACGAGTTTTTGAACTGCATTAGCCTTACGCAGTTAGTCAAATCTCCCACTCACTTCACAGAATCCAGTGAAACTCTCATAGACTTATTATGTACCGATCTAAGAGCAAGATATACAGTAGTTGAGCCTTACGGTTCAGTTAACGGTCATTCTATTGTGTTTAGTGAATTTTATATAAAACGCGATAAGTTTAAACCGTATGTAACAAAATATAGACCACTTAAAAATATATGTATTGACAGTTTTAATATGGATCTACTGCTTCTAAACTTTAATAATATTTCTACCCTTGACAATGTAAATGACATGGTAAATACATTTAACCACAACATAATTTCTGTGTTCGATGTTCACGCACCGTTTAAAACTTGCACTATTAAGGAACAGTCGCATCCTTGGATTACAGACACAATAAAATTTATGATGGATATACGCGACAAGGCACTAATTAATTATAGGAAAACTAAGTCCGAATCTAAAAAGAAATATTATAAGGAGTTGAAGTACTTGGTAATTGCTTCTTTGTATAATGAAAAAGTGGCCTACTTTAGACATAACATTAATAATAAAATTGAAAATCCAAAACTATTATGGAAAAACATTAAATCTACATTATCCCCTATTAAACAAAGACAAGACCTTCCGTCGCACTTTACCGACCCAGACCTAATCAATGACAGCTTTTTAAAAATCCCTGGTAATACTGAGGCGAGTATTTCATTAATGACTTTCTATGAATATCATCGACACGGTGAGGCAACATTTACAATTTCCCCTGTAGGACAAGAGGATATTTCACGCATTATCTGTAATATTAAAACTAACGCTGAAGGCCCCGATCACATCAACTTAAATATGATAAACATGACCCTACCTCACACGTTGGCTTCTATAACAGCTATTATTAATTGCTCTATTATGTCATCAACGTTTCCTGACCTATGGAAGATTGCTTCCGTGAGGCCGTTGCCCAAACATTCAAACCCTGTAGAAGTTAAAGATTTAAGGCCTATCAGCATCTTGCCATGCCTCTCTAAAGTACTGGAAAAAGTCGTATGTAACCAACTTACAAAATTTTTGGAACATAATAAATTATTGCCTGATCTACAATCGGGTTTCAGAAAACAGCGCAGTACCTCTACGGCTTTACTTGATGTTACGGATAACATATTATCTGCCCAGGATAAAGGCATGTGTACACTATTGGTAATGCTTGATTTTTCGCGGGCATTTGACGCTATCAATATTCCATTGTTGCTTTCAAAGTTAAATTATTACGGTTTTCACCACAAGGCTACGCAATGGTTCCAAAGCTACCTAAGTAATAGGAAACAATTTGTAGAAATACGCTTGGGGGACGGTCTAAATCTGACATCCGCGGTTAGTACCATAGAGAGAGGAGTTCCGCAAGGTTCAATATTGGGCCCAATCCTTTTTATTTTGTACTGTGCGGACATAATTAAATGCCTTCAAAGATGCCAGTACCATATATACGCTGACGACGTTCAAATATATATATCCTTTAGAACTAATGAATATGAAAAGACAGTTAAGGATTTAAACGATGATCTCAATAGAATTGCTGTATGGTCGGAAAATAACTGCCTCACACTAAATCCGATAAAAACAAAATACATGGTATTTGGCTCTAGGCAGCAGCTGGACAGACTACCCGTGATACTCGACTTAAGACTGATGGGAGAACCAATTGATAGAGTGGATGAAGTGCGTAATCTTGGTCTTGTCATTGATAGCAACCTTCGATTTGAAAAACATGCAGCTGACTCTGTACGAAACTGTTTTTACCGCCTGAAAGTTTTATACAAGATGAGGCCATTCTTATCTGAAACACTACGGGAACAGCTAGTCGAAAGTCTGGTTTTGTCTAAATTAAACTATGCAGACACAGTCTATGGCCCACGCCTGCTAGCTCGTACAGAACGGCTCATACAAAGAATACAGAATGCTTGTGCTCGCTTCTGTTATAAAATACCTCCCCGTAGTCATATAACCCCATACCTCAACAAAAACTTTACACTAAAAATGAAAACAAGACGCAAGCTTCATTTGGCTTGCCTTCTTTTCGGTGTCATTAAATACCAAAAACCAGACTACTTGTATAATAAGCTCAGTTGGGTTACCAGCAGACGGAAATGTGCAAGTAGGCAGTGCTCCCAGCAACTCTCAATTCAGCCTCATAGTACAGCAGCCTTTAGAGGAAGCTTCCGTTATGCCGCGTCCAAAATATGGAACAATCTGCCACCACCCATTAGAACCACCACCACGATCAATAACTTTAGAACACACCTACGGCAGTATCTGGTAGATGCACAACGAAAGCTAGGTATGACAGAACTAAATACCTCGCTTATATAATAATAATAATAATAATAAAACGTTTTATGCGGATAAACAGGTTTTTTGAGAGGCAAATTGAGTCGGCAACTGAATCGCCTAGTACCTAAGTATACCTACCTACCTATAATACACATATTATTTATACCTACAATTATACATAAGTATTTTATTCACTTTATCATCAATATTTATCATAATTATTATTATTAAGTATATATATTTTTTCCTTATTACTATTAAGTATTATTATACCTACCTATTTTCAATTTGAGTGTTATTTGAAGGACTGGTTTGCATCCGTGATTCTCAGTCGTTAAGGTCCAGTTGAAAACCAGCGCCAGGCAGCTCATCGGTTGTCTGGCATTTAGCTGAACTGGACCTATTTGGCACGGCCGCGGGACACACATTTTTTTATTTACTTTCTCTTTTTAATTTAAAAGATAATTAGATATAAGTATGTATATATTTTAATTTTTTTTTTAATATTATTGTGTGCAGTGTCCTCGACTGTCCAATAAATCATTTTTTCTTTCTTCTTTCTTTCTTTCTTTCTTACGCCTCTGCCTAACCCTTCGGGGAATACAGGCGTGATGGTATGTAAAAGACTGCATGAACCATAGGAACTGAGCAAGACATTTAGGTATGTATAAGATGAGACTCGCAAGCAGCCCGCTGGTGTATTTTTTTACCAAGTTGAAAACCACTTTTTTCTTAATAAAACGCTTTGTTCTTATGTTTTAAAGACCACTTATAGGCACGATACGCAATAGCATTGCCCGATTTCTTATAAAATACTTTTTTTTGTATCGTACGTCATCAATGAAGGTATGAATTTAATTTATTGTCAGCATTTTATTTTATTGTTAGGTACATCAACTCACTTACTTTACCGGAGGTCGTGAATTCGATTCCCATCCGAGACAAATATTTGCATTTTCATTTTGTAAATATACAACATGAAAATGCAAATATTTGTCTCGGATGGGAATTTTCCACTAACCGGGAACAAATCCAAAACATCGACCTGCTGATGGGAAATTCATAGAAAAATCCAAGTAACTCTTTGTTCGACCTGGGAATCGAACCCAGGAACTCTAGCATAGCAGTCTTGCTCAGGACCAGTAGGTTAATGAGGCAGTTATCCGCATATATTATATGTTTTAAACTCTCCCACGACCACAAGGGCCAAAGGTGTCTTTAAAAAAAATTAGATTAGAATTTTGTTATTTTAGTGAAGGAAAAAATCGACTCGCAGGCAGGATTCGAACCTGCGTCTTCTAGCTGGGTACGCCAGACGCTCTGACCTCTAAGCCACCGCGAGTCCCACCTGCCATGTCGAAATTTGCCTTCACATTCTGAACTTACGTCTTAAAGGTGACGTCAGTAACATCTATTGAAAGGCAAGTTACTTTGCCTCTCAACCGACATGACTTACCTTACGGTTAGTTCTACGTCGTACGATGCTACCATACTATTAACTATCTTTTTGTGCTTTTTCTGCATTTTTCATGCTAAGAAAAATGCAGAAGTCAGGCGTACCCTGCCAGAAGACACAGGTTCGAATCCTCCCTGCGAGTCGAATTTTTCCTTCACTAAAATAACTTTAAAATCTTAGCATGAAAAATGGAGAAAAATCACAAAAAGTTAGAATTCCGAATACAAAATTCTTTTTTCAAAAACCAGCCAGCTTTTCCTAATGTTAAGTACCTACATATAAAGCCTACAAGCATGCACGAGCTCTCTACCGCACCTCACACACAAAACCCTTGATTTTTTGCCCACGTCCATGTTTCTGTCCGGGAACAATTTTTCAAAGCGCCCATCACATGGTGTCACTCGCAGCCCGGCTAACAAGGGTGCACATAATTTCAGCAGTTGGACGGACGCCTCGGAACTTGACAAATCCGCTTAAATTTCTCAAATGTGTACACCCCTTTGATAGGGTAGGCAAATCTCATTATCGTGTGTTTTTATGGCTCAATGGGTTTGCATGTTAAAGGTAAATAATATAATTTCAGATGCCTCCATTTTCATTCAAGAGAAACGATTAATTGACAACAATAATATCGATACCGATTTCTTATAAAAAGTCAGTCGAATTATGGATTTTTGACGATAATTATAATTAAATTATAATTATAACCAACAACAATATATTTCGTTCAATAGCAAATAAATATCAATTTTCTGTTTACAAAAATCCTGAGCTTAATACTAAGA